>OW052100.1:3750000-5000000 GCA_932526535.1 Caradrina clavipalpis
AACATTTTCGAACAGTGGTGGAACAGTTCGCGATTTTATCAGCGCTTTTCTTTTCACACGTGTTGAGCTACGTCTTTGGCTACTGCACCGATCTCATGGGCCGTAGAGTGATGTTATATAGCCTATACTATTCGTTATGAATCTGACTATCATAATATACAAAAATAAAGACTAACGCGTTTAAACGAATGAGCAAATAGCTCTTCAGTCTTATTCTATTAGTATTGACAGATAGATACCAGCCTATTATTGACCCACTTCGAGAGATCCGCCTTAAGGCAGGTCAAACCGCGGGGTAATACTGGTTTACAATAAAATGTTGTACGTTGTTTTTCTAGGAAATGTTTAATAAAATCGTTGATACCGTAGCTTATTTCTCGGAATATGTCAATGCCAATTTCTAAGAAACGTTTATCTATGGCTCGTTCGTTTGGCTATGTTCAATTACGTTCGATAAAATTGGTCTGGCCAAAGTAATGCCAGTTTGGTAACCTATTTTGTTATAGAAAATTCCAAAAGATCCCTCTGGTAAATATTTTCCTCAGAAGGGTTGAAAATACCACAACAAAATGTATTTTTAACATCAAAGAGACTGTGTTAGAGAATATGTTGAGCAAATCCTGAACTTTATATTATTAAAAGATATAAGGCTGGAGTCGCCAATCTGCCATGAGCAAGCGTGGTGACCATGCTCGTGCCTTTTCTGAATGAGAAGAGGCATTTGCCCTGCAGTAGAACATTATGGGTTGGTATTGTAAGAAAAAAAGAGCGGGAAAGTAATAAATAACGTAATTTCCAATAGGTAGTAAGATATCCATACCGTTCCGAAGAAGATATACAAAACAACATATTTTATATCATTGAATGGCACCGCTTATGTGGTCACCGCTGCAAGTATTTGCAATACCAGAGACCTTGCAAATACGTTGCTATCCCAGAGACAACGTTTAAATGTCTCATGTGCCTGTAATTACACCGGCACCCATACCCTTCAAACCGGAACACAGCAACGTTGCTTGCGACAGAACTAGGTATGGTGTTAGTGCTTCCTCTGACGATCTCCTTCACAAAGAGCTCTACTACTACAGATTTCAAGCAAAGTGACCTACATTTTAAAATATCCACCCAATTAACACTTTCCCAGAAACAACCCTACTATCGCATTATCATGCAATATACATATTTAATGAACGCTGCAGTGTAAGTACAAAAGCATGCATAAAACAGAATTGAGCGATATAATTACTGAACCACCCGCATTCATTGCTGAACAATAGTCACATGCTAAGCCAGTCGGTATTGTTAGACTTGTTCTGAATACGTTATGTTGGTAGTATAGAGCTGTACCTACAACGAAATAAGTGAATACTTGGAATTCTAAGTAGGTACTTGTCAGGGTTGCGGAATTTGTTCGTCACTGCGGCCCTGGAACGCAAAGGGCATAGAGGAACACGGATGGGTTTTAGTCAGTAAGAATCTGATACTCCCTTCCGTTTTGCCTAGAGAGGAAAAAGACTTTTGTGATGATTTCCATTTCTTAAAAAAAAGTAGGTAGCACAGTTGTAAGTAGGTTCGATATTTTTTTTATTAATTAATTTTTTTAACAGTGAAGTCCGCCAGAAACTCGCCGTGGCAGTGATGCTCGTCGAGTGCCGGAGAAGGGTACAACTGTCTTGGATCCCGCAACGAAATGAATCAGAAAATATTATGAAAGAGTAAAAAAAAAATCACTTCCCTCCAAACAAGATTCGATAGTTAATTAATTATCTGATTGTAATAACTAGTTAGGTTAGGCTTAACAGGATCTTCCTGGGATCCCCGACGTAAGTGCAAAAAAAGAACACCGGGCGGGTGGTTTATAGTTAGTGAAAGTCTGACAGACCCCCCGCTCCCCCCCAGGGCGTGGGACATCCAGGAAAATTTTCCACCAGTGAACAAAAAGTTTAGTATTAAAAAATTATAACGGGTGGATTCTTTCCACCCGTTTTTTGGTTTTTAATTTTTTATCGCAACGACAACTTTTATAATTGATTTAGAACATGATTTTAGACATCCAGCGATAAAATTTTCATCGGTTATCAAATAGATTAACGTTAGGAGGTTCAGAATCATGGACTGAATAAAAAGTAAGTGTTTTCGACACGATGTACCTACCACGCTTTATAGCAGTACATTATTTTAGACTTGCAGGATTGATTTCACCTCTCAATTATCCAGTACGTGGTTTGTGGCGATAATTATTTTAAATTTTATTAAAAAGTTTAAAATTTGATTTCGTAGAAAAATTAAGGAACTTTGGACTTGAATATCTCCAGTTACCAGAAGCTTCCTAGGTAGTTTCCATAGGAACATAGAAAAACCCAATAACACTTTGATCGACCTGGGAATCGCAGCTAAGACCACTAGCCTAGATGGCGAGCTTAGGACCACTAGGCTAACGAGGTTGTTACACAAAATACAAAAGCTTTTTCTCTTAAAGTATCAACTAAAGTGTTACAAGCATAGTATTTTCAAGCAGATCTTTTCTCAAAAGCCGCTATTTCGCGAGCAAATAGCTCACGTAAATGTAACACGTTAATGCGCCCGACTGTAGCTGTAGCTCAATAATGACTGGCTATAAAAACCATAATGCCTGTATACCCCGAAGGGTAAGGCAGAGGTGTGCCAATGTTACACCTACAAAACACCGGTATAGTTAAGTCCCAGGGAATAGGAGGCGAGCCTATTGCCATTAACTGGCTATAAGTACGCAGGAGATATTATAGTGCATAAGATAAGTGTGTGCGCAAACACGGGTACACTACCCTTACTCTTATAATCCGTTGGGATGGCTAAGACTTCTAGAAACTTTGCGAGACACGGGGCTGTCACACCACCAACTTCCAAACTTCCCAGGCTGCTATTAAGAAGGCACGGCTACGGCTTTTACAAACTCAGCGAGGCATAGATCATGTGTCATTCCACCAACTTTTAATCTCCCGGGTAAGTACGTAAAAAGTCCTTTTGAAAAAATCAAATAACACTTTGCCCGACCTAAGAATCAAACCTCATGCTAAGCAAGCAGCCGTGTTTGCGACCACGAGATCAATAGCAACAATCAAACATAATACACAACAATAGTAGTAGTTAATTTAGCAGGAACCACTAAGTGAATGCATTGTTATACTCCATGCGTTCTCTATGTATGAGAGTGTATGTCTATTGTGATTTGAGGCTGAATTGAGTTTATTAGCTCCAATACGATGGAATTTTGGTTTTAGTTCTACGAAAATAGTAAAATATTACGTAAAAACTAACAGACTATCGAACGGCTGGGTGGTTATGGCGTCCGTCTCTCAAGCATAAGATTGCGGATTCGATACCGGGCAAGTATCAATTCATAGACGATGTAATAAGACCAATTACCTTTCTAAAAACCGTGTAGTAGGTATTATTATCAATTTTTTTGTCTTTCTCTCGCAGAATAATTTGCACCTGCCATGTTATCTCTTCACCACGTTTGGTTAACTGGTAAAGAATGCATAAGGCATTAAGTCTGCCTTCGTTATTTTTGTTACATAAGTTTAAATAAATAAATATTTACTTATAAAATTTACCAGTTAACCGTATAGTTCGGGAGCGCATCCGATTGGACCCGAAAACAGAAACCTCCGCCGGCTCGGTAACGCGTCCACTTGGACCCGAGAATTGATGTATCGCCATCCTAGTCAATTAGTGTAAATATTGATCATGCTAGTCGTCGAATCTCACGAGTTAGCATTAATAAAGGCAGTTTGATAAAAAGCCTACATGATAGCGGCATTCAATCTTTTCGTTGCAGCATGCGATTATATAAATTTACCTCTTAAAAATACATGTGTGAAAACACAGTTACCGCCATTTTGATGACTGTGGAAGTCGAGGCTAAAAAACATAAAAAAGACTGATTTCTGACATCCATTCTCCTCTACAGGAGAAATAAATAACTCATCATTGAATTGTACGTCGATTTCATCCGTATTTCAACATAAATCAGTAATGGTAACAAAGTTTTTGATACACAAAATCGAAACTTCGCGCCAATCGCGCGTGTTTACTTTTTATTTTACACAAATCTATACTAATATTATAAAGAGGTAACATTTGTTTGTAAGTTTGTAAGTTTGTAAGTTTGTAAGTTTGTATGTAGGGGGTAATCTCTGGAAGTAATGAACCAATTTTAAAAATTGTTTCACTGTTAGAAAGCTACATTATTCGTGAGTGCTATAGGCTATATAACATCACGCTACGACCAATTGGAGCGGAGCATCAATGAAAAATGTGGCAAAAACGGGGAAAAAATATTATTTTTTAGGGCTTTTGTTGCGTGCGCTGCGTAAACGGTTAAAGTTACGCAAAAATAATGTATCAGAGAATTGTTCCTCTTAAAATATTCTAAAAAAAAGTCCGCGGTAGTACATGCCTAACTTTAAAGGTTGACTCAGTATAGCCATTTTTATGGGCAGACAATTTGTTTTAAAATAATGCATTATTTGCGAAGGTGTTTTTATAAACATAGTATTAATCCTTATCAACATAAATACGTTATTCATCACAAGTGTTTAATTTTGAACAAAATTGCCCTTTACATCATTTAATTTCAATAAATATCTTAGGAGATATCACAGTTTTAAAATAACTTCGCAGCAAAATAATGACTCTGCGTGACACTCCGTAGCCTTTACCTCAGTTGCCTCAGAATAACTACATAATATCGCGCTTTGAGCCACGGGAACGGAAAAGTAACCAAAATCCTAACGTAACGCGGGTGATACGGCGGGGCACAAGGGGGTAATCTCTGGATCTACTGAATCGATTTTAAAAAATATTTTACCCATAGAAAATACGTTATATGTAAGTGTTATAGGGTATTTTACATCTCGCTATGACACACGGGAGCGGTAACCCGAGACGTATCCTAGAGGGTGAAATAAGCCACGCGAACGAAGTCGCTGGCAACAGCTAGTATCACATAAAAACATTTAGTTTACATTAAAAACATGACAAATGTCATTCAAAATATAGTAAACAACAAGAAAATGCCCAGGTTTTAACGTTATTTACAATCACGGGTCTAATTACACGGAATATTCATTACCAGTTTACCACAACTCATTTATGTTAGAAATTGTCGAAATGTTGACCATTATTGTTTTTTTTAAATTGCAGTGATGTGCAACTGTAATTATGTTAATCGATTTTTTTGTTTTTGGTTCGACTCGAGTAGGTACTGAAAATTACGAATATTAGAAATCTATTCTTAAAAAAATTAATAAATTATATTTTAAGCTTAAATCACATTATTAATTAATATTAGTATATTAAAAATAAGTATTATATATGTTAGCCATTGCAATTATTTATTATTTATACACGGCGCAGCGGACAGGACCAATGACGTAAGACTGTGGTAAGACCACATAGCAATTTTTTATTTTTCAAATTTTTCATTAGCGTGGATTGTTCAATATTGTAACATTTTATTGCGAATTTTAATTTTGATGCATTACCTACTTTCAGAAAGTTTGATACACGGTACATAGACTAAACTTTTTTTTTGTCTGTTTATTTATCCGTTTGTTCCGGCTAATCTCCAAAACGTCTGAAACGATTTTGATGGGAAATACATATCTTGGTTTTGCAAATATCTGTTGTTAGAAGCAATAACTTGGGCTACCTTTATTTTAGAATACAAATAGGGTTCCGCGCTATTAAATAAAACCTCGCAGATAACGAACCTTCGCGCGAACGAAGTCGTGGTTAGGCCAGCGACTTCGTTCAAGTGAATACTCGTTATTTAGCTAGTTTGAAAAAACCGGCCAAGTGCGAGTCGGACTCGCGCACGAAGGGTTCCGTACCATTATCTATGAAAACGAAAAAAACAGAAAATATTTATTTTAATTTAATTAAATATTTAATTTTAAAGTGAACATATTACTAAATATTCTGTAAATATATCAAGCGTCTAGCTGTTGCCGATATCAATATCGAGCAAAAACAAGCTAAAAGTCACGTTTGTTGTATGGGAGCACCCTTAATTATTTATTTTATTCTGCTTTTTAGTATTCGTTGTTATAGCAGCAACATAAATATATCATCTGTGTAAATGTCAGCTGTCTAACTATCACGGTTCATGAGATACAGCCTGGTGACAGACAGACAACGAAGTCTTAGTAATAGGGTCCCGTTTTACCCTTTGGGTACGGAACCCAAAAAAGTGACAGTCCTTGCAATTAAATATCCCAACCTGCAGTACAGCAGCTTGTCACGTAAACTCCGTGCTGCTATCCGTCTCAGCTTCTGTACGAATTCCCTACCTACAAATTTCGTGTTGACTCACTAACGTAGCTGGTCCAAATTAGCTTAAACTAGAATTGACTAGTTGAGACAGACAGACAAACAGATTTTCATGAGGAAATTTTAAAAGTTACTCGTAGGACTAAGTAAAACGAAAACAAAAGGTTCTGTTGAAATTTTGGCAGATATATGTATAATTATGTATTTTTTTAATTACATACATCCTCCTTTTTCAAGTCGGTTTAAATTATCTAAGTAAATTAAATCTCCGGACTATATTTACGTTTATTACAATTTTGAATTATAAATCCTGATTAACCAAAGAGTTTTTATTCAGTTCCTACTCTTTTTTGCCAACCTCGATTTTATTTCGAGTATCGATTAGGCTGAACGCAACTTTCAAATCGAAATAAGAAACTTAGGTAGACGGTCAACACTAAGAAGTGTCAAGTTGCAACACAATTTTGTGTAAATTTTGCCAAGATTTGCTCGCAGTTTTTAAGTACCTAAGTATGGATAATGCCTAAAATAATAATGCAGTTGGAATGAAAATATCTTTATTTTGTCCTTTTGCATCTTCCTAGCAAGCAAGAATGTTGTTTTTATACTTAATTTTAGCTAATCTAAGTGGCCTACCTTTTCGATAGGGTGTAGTAATACCTAATTTACACAAATTTGGCGGAGATTTGAAGCGGTTTGACTGACCTCAAGTCATAATTAAAGATATTTGCCACCAACTTATTCTATTAAATAGCTGCGAACATTTTTTTATCGTGTAAATTTGAATGCTGAA
Source organism: Caradrina clavipalpis (assembly GCA_932526535.1). Classification (NCBI taxonomy): domain Eukaryota; kingdom Metazoa; phylum Arthropoda; class Insecta; order Lepidoptera; family Noctuidae; genus Caradrina; species Caradrina clavipalpis. The sequence continues at coordinate 3,757,109 of OW052100.1, forward strand.
AGTTCATGTAATTTCTAGAATTTCATGACATGATCCGTTACAACCCTCCGAGCCAACGGATGTGTCAAATGTCAAAATCTTGTCGAGCAGAGTGGTTAATAAAAGGCTACTAACATTTTTATAGTTTCCCTACATACACTTTCTTCCATAAATATTAACACAACCCCATCAACACGTGAAAACAATTCTTATTTTAACATTCCCGGCAGGCTGCCACATAAAGGAAAATGAATGTACTTTCTCAAGCATTTTCAGCACCTCAGTGTAAAATATGCAAATGTAATGCACTACACTGTACGTACTCGTCTAAAAATGCTAGTATTTCAAACAGAAAACCTTGTGTTGAAATGAAAAGGGTACAAACGTTAGTGCGGTGGAATGAATTCCGGACGACGAAATTACGGAATGACGAGGTATCCTGTTAGGAGCTAGGGTTGGCACGTAACTATGTGTGGGGTATCTATTAGGGTTGTATGTGGTTATAAAAAAGTTGCAGCGTCATTTTGGTTCTACGTAATTTTGTTTAAGAGTAAATATAAAGGATATTATTTTATTTTTAAGACATGCTATACCTATGCATGTCTTAAAAATAAATTACATACATACCATCATACATACCATCACGCCTGTATTCCCCGAAGGGTTCGGCAGAGGTGTACCAATGACACCCACAGTTCGCCGGTATGTTTTTAGGTCCCATGTAATAGGGGGCGAGCCTATTTGCCATTAACCGGGCACAAATCCAAACTCCGAGCAGCTACTGAGAAATTCATAGAAACACCCAACAACACTTTTTGCTCGACCTGGGAATCGAACCCAAGACCTCTAGCGTAGCAGTCGCGCACAGGACCACTAGGACAACGAGGCAGTTTTTTTTTTTTTTTTTTAAAAAAAAAAAAAAAACGTAAGGAAAACATTAAGATGCCTGAACTTGTAATTAACATAGGTAAGTCTGAAATCGCCAATCTGCCTTGAGCAAGCATAGAAATCAATGCTCGTGCCTTCTCTGTATGAGAAGAGGCCTTTCCCCTGCAGAGGGACAGTAAAAGACCGGCTATATCTATGCCTCTTCTTTATTCTAAGTATTTTCAAAATAAGGTTGTGTTGCCAAAATATATTCAAACCAAAAAGCTATCTATTTTTGCGCTTTTTACAACCATTTGATAATAATGCGACTTTTAAACATTAATAGCGAGTATGTTATACACCATAACAATAAAACTATACATCACCGAACATTATTTCCTACAGTATGTATATGTGAACAAAAGGAAAATGTTCAGAAAACTCCGTGCAAAGGATTTCATTTCAACCACAAAGCATGAAAAGATCAGACGAAATGGAAAAGGAGATTCAAGACTGGCGTCACGCCAACTACACCGCACGTAAACGTACTACCTAGTCAAGACCTTTTAAAAATTTAATTTCAATGTAAAATCAGGGGAGCGAAGTTTGTTCAAAAGAGTTACCGTGGCCCTGGAACGCAAAGGGCATTAGGAGGGACACGGATTGGTTTTTAGTTAGTAAGAGTCTGACACACCCTTCCGCTATTTCCCATACTTAAAAAAAGGGGGGACCTACTACTATATCTTAAAACAGTCATCATATACCCAGCCTTCCTATGTTGGGGTCGGCTTCTAGTCTACCGGATGCAGTTAAATACCAGTGTTTTACATGGAACGACTGCCTATCTGCTCTCCACAACTCAGTGACTGATTCACGGAGTAAGGAATTTTCTTACTCCGTGGACTGATCAAATATTATATTGATCTCGTAAAACAATCTTATTTTAATATTACATAAATAACTGATTATTTGCCCCGGCACTCAACCTAAGATTCAACTAAAGTAACTAGATTGAGCTAAGATTAAAATAAGTATAGGTTTTCTAACGATGCTTTTCTTCACCGATGTCATCGATGTCCAAGATAAACTTAGAAACCACTATGTGAATTGAAATAACACACCCCTAAGTACAAATACATATTTAGTTGGACAAAATGGGAACATTCATATTCATGTCATAAATATTTTATAGTCATAGCCATTTCGTTTTCATTCCTTTGGATTTTTCCAAAATACTTTTATAATCACTCGAACAACGCATAGTAGTTATTGTATAAATCTGTTACAGATATTCAGTAAACAACAAATTATTAATTGTTTGTAGAAAAAAATAAACAGAAATAGCAATTAATTCTAAAAGGACCAGATACTATTGGCCAATACATATCGATGAGTCCCCGAATTGTTTCAACCATCTTTAATCAGAAAAGAAAAGCAGCCCCCCCTAGCCAAGTCACAAACGATAATCGTAAACGCTCGGTAGGTACCAATAGATTTTCAACTTAATACCCAAGAGCGTTAAGTTGAAAATCTATTAAAGATTTCTAAGCGTTAGCGACTGGACCGAACGAAAACGCTATGCAATCTTCATTAGATCTTAAACTTAAAACCAAGGACATAAAGTTGAAGATCTATTAAAGCCTACTCAGCGTTTGCGTTTATCGTATGTGACTTGGCTAGGGGGGCAGATGTGTAAAAAACAGTATTACCACTTCCCTCCAAGTAAAGCAGGAAACAAAACGACGCAAGGCCAATAGACGTTAACAACTGTTAAAAGCCCAGCTGTCTAGCACCACCCTTAAAACACGACTTGTCTAAGCCCAGCTTTCCACGATCGCGATGAAAACACGTCGTATAAAATAAAATACATATATAAATATACCATCACGCCTGTATTCCCCGAAGGGTTAGGCAGAGGTGTACCAATGTACACCCACACTTCGCCGGTATATTTAGGTCCCATGTAATAGGGGGCGAGCCTATTGCCATTAACCGGGCACGAATCCAAACTCCGAGCTGCTACTGGGAATTTCATAGAAAAACCCAATAACACTTTTTTTGCTCGACCTGGGAATCGAACCCGGGACCCCTTGCACAGCAGTCGCACTTGCGGCCACGAGACCAACGGGGCAGTTTAGTACGTCTTAGTATTCAAAGCAAATTATCATAAACCACAGTACCAATGAGTGATGCTGATCTACCGCCGGTGAGGAAAGTTTGGAAACCCCCAGAAGGCTATGTGAAACGGCACCTGCATCATATACATATTTCACGGGAAAATCCATCCGACAAGTTTGTTCACCTTTTTAACTAGTAGGGTGACCATGTTTAACTAATAGTCTTGCTTTTTCTTAGGGAATATTACAATATTTATAGTAGCTACACTGAAAATCTTTTGGAAGAAAATTTATGTGCATTGTAGCAAATGGTTTACAATAAAATAATTATAAAAAAACATATCTACAAAAAAAAATTACTGTAAATTAAAATTTGTAAAAATGTTAAACATTCTTTTCATAATTCTAGGTTATTATATAATTTAAGGCCTTAAACTAACAAGCATTAAAAACAGACTGCCTAATTAGGATTTACATCAAATATTGTACAACTCTATCAAACTTCAAACGCTATTCAAAGCTATTTATTTTCCTAATTCCCATTTTGAATCATTCTCTATCTTAACAAAATACTCCTTTAACCTCTTACTTGATTAATCATAAACAACCACGACCTTTGTCCTAGTCAAAAATCAAATTGTTTATTCATCAAGAAGTTTGCTACCAAAACGTAAAACGACAAAAACAACTCTAGATTATCTATGGTCCAAACTTTTTAAGCCCATTATGAAAAGTAGGTACGCATTTTCGTTCCTTGTTTTCCTTTTTTGAACTCGATTATTTTTATTCTGTCATGTCTTTGAGAAGTTCATCGTCGTGTTCTGAATTTAAATCAGTTTTCTTTGGAGTTAAAATGTTATTGTGTTGTCGTATTGAGAGAGGAATAAGACATTAATCTTAAAACAGTTCAAACAGTCATACAATGATTAAAGTTATGTTTTAAATCATTTTTGTCTGTGTTAGCAAAAGAAAATGTATTACGAAGCGAGTAACTTTACAATAATTCAATTGTAAGCTTAGCAGCATTTCTCATTCTTGCAGATGTTTTAATGCAAAGGTCAAAGGCCTTTTCTTAAAACAAAACACTTATGAGGTTACTTTTTGTCTGTTTTAAGAGGGTTTTCTCTAAGATCTATGCAACGTAGGAATTGTTTTATATCCATATAGAAAAAGACACAAATATTGAACTATGTTTACTTGCATGCCAGATCCAGTCTTGGTATACTCGTTTAACTTTTTTATAAATCTCTCTGCTGAGCTAGTAGATTAAGAATAAGTAAAATCATAATTATTATTCGGTAAAAAAAGCCACCAATGTTTTTAATAGCAACAAATTCGTAGTTATTTATTACTAAATAACTTCAAAAAAAATTACGAAAATTGTCTGTAAAACGTAAAATTTTACTGCTATTCTCTTATCCGACAAGCCTGTCCAAATTGATGGTGAACCTATTTTTCCACCCGCGCTAAAGTATTTAGGAAGAAAAATAGCTAAGTACGTCGTCAGCCGGTTGCGCCGCAAATCCCCGCAGTGACGACGGATTTGTGGTGACAACACGATCGATAAGTATTCGGACTTTTCGTGAGAAATCACTGAAGTAGGCCCCAAAGTGAATGACTGATTTGTGATAGTATGTTTTATATGCGATGATTTTTTTTTCAAAAAACTGATTACTCGTACGTCATTGTATCCTTAGCCTAGAAGTCTTAAGCACGGCTGCTATGCTACAGGTCTTGGGTTCGATTCCCAGGTCGAGCAAAGTGTTATTGGGTTTTTTTATGGAATTCACAGTAGCAGCTCGGAGTTAGGATTTGTGCCCGGTTACTGGCAATAGGCTCGCCCCCTATTACATGGGAGTTAAACATACCGGGCGAACTGTGGGTATACATTATTACTCCTCCGCCAAACCTTTTGGGGAATACAGAATGGTATGTTAAAACGATTATAGCTCCATACTGGAAAATAAGCAAGACAGCTTGATAAAACATATCTATTTACAAAAAGCACGGACATTTAAATAAATAAAGCACCTACTAAAAGAGCTGCAAAGATAAATTTCCAACTATCCGAAACGCTCACAGCTGCATCACACTCAATTGTTCTAAATACAGGCAACCCGTGCAATACTGGGCGTGACATTTATAAAGAACAATAGTCCCAATTTATTGTCAACTACAAAGAACATTGCTCCAATGCTGAATCTGTAATGAATGCTTTTATCTATACTAATACAGGAAAAAATTTTAACCAGTGCGTAAATTTTGCCATAATAAACTTCAACACGTTTTATTAAACACGTATATTTTATTTTGATATGTCTTAGTACTAAAAAAAAAAGTTATCGCTTACGAAACATGTTTACTTAAAAACATATTTTATTGTCACTCGCCGGGCGATCGGGCGGCGCGCGTATCAGCTGTGTCGGCGCGTGTGTGGCGCGTAGGTAACAGCTGACTCGGCGCTCGCTCGCCGCTGCGACGACGTACCTACGCGGTGCGGTTACTGACCTTTTTTAGTTTGGACTGCGATATGAAGTTACTTGTTAACGTAATTCCAACTTTTCCTTCATACTTTCATGGGCTTAGGACCATCAAAATGCAAAATAATAAACTTGAATGAAGCACTAAGATAGGTATGCAACATAAACATGAAGATAGATAGATTCTCGTTGCTTAATAAATACACTCGCACCATTTCATAGTATTCGCGGTGAGTAAAGTTTGACATCGTGATTGATAAGACGCGAGTACACACGGCAACTGCAGGGCGCAGGGGTTGCGCGGGGTAAGAACGCTCGGACGTCAGGACACCAATTGCGCGTGGAACGTACTGACGGCGGGCGGGCGGCGGCGGCCCGGCGCTAGCGCATTATTCCCCACCCCCTCACCCCAGCCATGCGCCCGGGCGGCGGCCGCGAGTTTTCATTGATAGTATGGCGAATAGATTATGTCCATGTTTTGCTTATTTCAAACTCGGATAAGGATGAAAAATTTAAAAAAATTTTTTTTTAACTAAACACGGAAATGTGTTCTATTACTGACACTGAACTACCAAAAAAAATTTACGCACTGGTTAAAAACTTTTCCTGTATAATACAGCTGAAGAGTATTTTTGTTTGTTTGTTAAAACGCGCAAATCTCTGGAACTGACAGACGGATGTGAAAAATTATTTTTGTATATGATAGTCACATACATGTGGAATAGTATAAACTATATAACATCGCGCTACGACTGACTTGAGCGGAGCAGTGACCAAAGATGTAACATAATGCGAGCGAAAAAACTACGCGGACGAATTCGCAGATGAATATAATCAAATATCTATTTAATTAGTCTTGTTTAAAATTAATTAATTAATTTAATGGTATGATAAAAGATAAAAAGCCTAAATGCTATACCAAGCTATGATCTCATCTCTTCAAATTTCATACAAATCCGTTCAACCGTTCTGGCGCAATTGTGTAACAAACATCTATCCATCCAAATTTTTGCATTTTTAATCGTAGTAAGATTAGGTGTTATTTGTGTATTTTTAAGATAAGACATACCTACTTAAAAGATTAAAAGAACGGACTACACAGGAGACTCACGTTATTTAAAAGTTGTTCCAAGTTAGCTTCCTGTTATATACAAAATATCTTGTTTGACTGTAAGTAAATACTGATTTCCGTTCTCTCCTTTTACAGGGAAAGTTTGGGACAAATATTTGTAAGTCATGGCAAATATTTGATCCACTCAATACTGTCAGGTAGGGAAGACCAATGTCACATTTGGGTCACGAATAATAAATAAGAAAATGGAATTGGGCCTATTCTCCTGGAGCCGTATGCACATAAAAAATATGTATCACAACAGAGAATTCTTACCAGGATTATTGAACGTAAAGTTAATGTGACAAATTGTTAAGCTCATTTAAGATAGGCATATCAGTTAAAGTGCTGTCATATCTTTTGCATCGGCATACAAATATTGTCATTGTTACATTATTATAAGAGGTACTTTTTTCCGATGAGAAATCATCAAATGACTTCGCACGCCCTGGGTGGAAGGAGTGTCAGACTTTTACTGACTGAAACCCGTCCATGTTCCTTCATGTGCCCTTTGCTTTCCGGGCGCGGTATCACTTTCGAACAACCCGCAGCCCCGGTCTAAAAGAGGTATATTCTTTTTTATGATTCACACAGCAGCATTCGCACGCTTATCAATTTTGTCAAACTAATTTTGCGTTCCGCTCATCCCTATGCGTTGCCATCTCTGGCCAATGTCCCATGAACGTCTCTAAGTCATCACGCCAGCTTTCCTGAGCCTTCCGACGCTGATTCTCGTCTTCCGGCACCAACTGCGTGACGACTCTGGCTTATCAGTTGATATAAATGGGGAGACTTTTGCCAAGCAATGGGAAAACAAAATACATTAATTAAAAAAAAATACGTTCCAGAAATCGAAAGTGAGTCTATAAATAAACACTGAAAAATTATACCAAAAAAGCCAACAAAAAACATTTTCTTTCATCCCAAAACGCCAAAGCTTTTAAAATATGTGGCGTAAAATAAAAGCAACACTTTAGCCATGTATGAACTATAGCCTCAATAAATACTATGTTGTAGCCTTCCAAGAGAAATATTTACCTAGTACCCTTTTCCCTTCAGTCGTTTAAAACATTTCTGTTCAACCATGCTCAAAGAGAATTTGAGATAAGAATGCACGCTTCATAAATTTTATGCCGTGAAAAATGATGGTTTATATCACATGGGTCAATTCTCGTGAAATTCTTTTACTACGTAATCGTATCAGAACGTTTATCTGTACCTAGTAAAAGATACGTGGGGCCAAGAATCGATATGCGCAGAAGTCTCATTTTGTTTACATCGCTATAGCAAAAACTGCCCCGTTGGTCTCGCGGTGGCAAAAACACCCGTTGAGCGTGAGGTCCTTTGTTCAATTCCCAGGTCGGGCAAAAAGTGTCATTGGGTATTTCCATTAGGAATTTCTCAGTAACAGCCCGGAGGTTGGAAGTTGGTGTGTGATACCCCCGTGTCTCGGAAAGCGCGTAAAGTCGTTGGTCCTGTGCCTGATCTCTACCCGGTTGTGTCGGATTGCCGTCCCATCGGAATATAATAGTTGGGGAAGAGGGAGCTTACTGCTCCTGTGTTTCCACACACACTTGTGCAAATATCTCCTGCGTCTGCTAGTCTGCATTAAGATTAACCGCCGTGGCCGGAATCGGTCTGGAGAATATATAGCGAAATGGTAATTGAAAATAAAAAAATATTGCAACTTTATTTTCAGGGTTCTGTTGATACATAAATTTCGAGTACACAACGCCACTATAGCAGTAAGCAAATCAAATCAAATCAAATCAAAGCATTTATTTCAATTAGACCATTTACAGGCACTTTTGAATTGTCAAGAAGTTACAGTTTAATATTGAAGCTAGTTGCTCGTTCCAAAACGTAGGTCTCTATGGAGAAGAACGAGCAAGAAACTCCATGGACACTCTTTTCATTCAATTTGGTTTTTACAAAAACTTGGTTACAATATTCTTGTTGCTTCTATATGTGAAAACAATGAAGGTGAATATAAAAAATAATAAGATTATAATAAAGATGTAAGCCATGGCAGTCAAGAGATGACCAATCCCAACTGACAGCACCCGTTCACGAATATGACGCGTGCATGCTAGTGGCTGTTTGTATGCGTCGGTTTATATATTTGTAAATGCACCCACGATACAGAAGAAATTCTCAGTGTAGGCAACGTTTTTTTAAAACAAAGTCAAGGTTACTGCAATTTTTACATTAAATTGTTGACAATTTAATGTAAAAATTGCAGTAGTGGCATTTCTGCTTGTGAAATTATTTGTAAGGAAACAATGCTTTGACGCTTTTTATATATGTTTAAACTCCAAACTCTCGAACGAAAAAAAATACCTATGTAAAAATTGTCAAGCGCATGAAACTTGCTATTATCACATATTAATTGATTGAATTCTGGAGTTTCTTGCCCATTTTTCTGCATACCTAACCAACTTTTGGAACAAGCAACTAGATTCAATATTATATGAATGGTTGAATTATAGCGTTTCTTGTACATTCTTCTCCACACAAAACTACCTTTTGGAATGGGCAACTAAATTCAATATTATTATTTTTTTCTCTTAATTTTATTGACGTTCAAATGTGCCTTTTAATGGTCTTATTGAAATAAATGATTTGACTTTGATTTTAAATATAAGCAACCAATTATGGCTTTGTTTATCCTTGTTTGCTCTATTTTGACACCTTACTCGGTTTTAATTTAATTTTTCATGTCTCTTTAATATTTCGACACAAATATAATATATATGTTTGCTTATGAAAATAACATATTATGTTTGCTTATGAAAAATAATAATATTAAAAGCAGGATAAGCGTGACCAATTGTAAAATTAGTCTACATTCTTGAAACCGGGGGTAACTATCTCGGAATACAAAGCTGGACTTCTGTCTAACCCTTCTGTACGTCTAAAATAAAATCGTGTTGGTTAGATGCGGACGTTCGAGCTCTGTCGATAAAATCGGTCAGTAAAATCGACCAATTTGCTGGCTTTGAGCAATATACCGAATCTCGTTTGACATAGCTACCGTAGGTACTCGTTTTTGGTACTGTTTGACTATTTCAATTCGGTTTGAATCGGTCTTGGTAACAATATAACTAGATCAGATGGGAGTACTGGAATCTTGTTGTTCGTTTTTTGTTTCCATTTCTGGTGAGTAGTTTTTGTAGTTGTGCTTGTAAAATGTTAAGTACGTCTCTGGTGGTAGGGTTAGCGGAAGATCGCCCGATTGCAGTATCTGGTGCCCTTAATAAATATAATCTTAGAGTATTTTTTAAAAGAAAAGAAAATCTAGGCCGTTAGCTTGTTTGCTTTTTTTTTAAAAATAAAAGAAATCTATACAAATAAATAAAATGGAAGTGTCTATTTGTAATGACACAATAACGGCTTTCTACATATTAAATAGGCATGAATGTTTAACCGAACGTTTTTTTTTTTCATTCTTGACTTTTTGTTTCTTTGTCCCGGCTAATTGCCGAATCGGCTAGATCGATTTTGATGGGGATTTCACTAGCAGATAGCTGATATTACAAAGTCTTACGCTACTTGTATTTTAGAAAAATAATTAAGGTAACCGACATTCAAGCGCACGAGCATAAGCTAGGAATAGAATACAATGAAGGAGAATATTTTTTATTGTTGATCAAACAATTATAATCAAGTACTTTACAACAGTTACGAGGGTATTGTTTTGTCAATTCTAAATATAAAGAATTCTCAGGAGTAGCCTTGAATCTATATTCATACAGTCAAAATTACTATGCCTCCACATTACATGAAACATAACTCACATTCCTAAGTGGCGAAATGGAGCTCTTTGAACATCCATTATACTGGTACATAGTGTTATGAATTAAAAAATAGAACGTAAAGCATAAAAGAGTACACGTAATAAAAAATCTAAAAACATATCTAACGATATAACGAGCATTTCCCGCGCAGTAATTTTCCAACATGGCGGTACGATTCCCGCCAAATGTATCGGAATGGCGCATTCTATTGGTTTGTGTGAAATGTTTTGGAAAAAAAAGTTATCTTCATGCATGTTTGTTTTATGAGACCGCACTTAAATAGATGTAGCAAGTTGTTATTATTATGAACTAGCTGCTGCATGCGACTTCGTGTGCTTCAAAGTTAGCATACTATCCCACGGCAACCGTACATTTTCCGGGAAAAAAAGCCTAAATACTATTCCAGACTATTATTTATCTCTTTGCTTTTCATCTAGATCCGTTCTGGCGTGGTTGAATAACAACATCCGTCTAATCTTTCGTACTTGTACATAGTTTTATGAAACTATATATTAAATTGAAGTAACTTTTTTGAACTCATTCTACTACTATAATGAACACAAAAGATTTGTGAAAATGGATGAATGTTTATTACTCTCTCACACTCAAACGTGTGGACAGAATTCGCTGAACTGTTGATACTGAATAGACGTAAAACACATTTAACACAATGGATCCATCTGATTATGTAATTATTTAATAAATGTAATTATTTGAGACATTGTTTAAAATCGCTAAGCATGTAAGCGTAGTGATCAATGCTAGTACTTTCTCTATATGAGAAAAAGCCTTCGCCTTGCAGTGAGACAATAATAAGCAGATATTATTTATTGGCAGATATAGGTTAGTCTGTTTAACAAAACCAGGGACCATTAATTTAAATAGCCACTATAATAGTCCTACAAAATGCAGCGTCCATTTTGCTTTCAACCACACTATCACCATTAAACATGCAAAAACAAATAATTCTATTACTGGCACATAAATTCGTGTTCACGCATCAATTGCTAGCATAGAATGCGTACCTCGAAATCCCACTAGCAAAGCCCCACGCAGAATAAATTTGCATGTCAACACAGCAATAGAAAATTGTTCCTACAGCCGCAAATATTGCAGGAAATACCTTGGAAATCCATACATTTGGTTTTGAATTAAATAGAAGACTAACTCTAGTAATTAGAAGTAATAACATTAAAAAGATGAAGTAACAGAAGAATAAATATTTCTACAGCAAGGAACAAGAGCTGGTATCATTGAAACGGCTGAACCAATCGATAGGAAACTTGCTTTCCAATAAAAAACCGCATTCAAATCGGTTCACCCGTTTACGAGCGACGGTGCTACAGATAGACATACAGACACGTCAAACTTATAACACCATCATTTTTGAGTCAGTCGGTGGTTAACCAATTTTCAAAATCTAGTCGCACTCTCATCATTGACAATCAATGTCAAAGAAAAAATGTAGTGAGGCATTTCTGACAGATTAACACTGAGATTAGATTAAAATATAAGATGATTTTGAAATTGGCAACACCCGTTGCGCACATAGTATTCATTTATATTAAAGTCTTTAGCTATTCAAGTCGATGAGCTATTTCTGATAATCGTATAAAATTAAAGCAAAATTCTCTAGCTTAATCGTATTTCCAAATCGAAAATCGACTATAGTCTAATATTTTCAAGTTAAATCGGACTAACTCGATAATCGAATACTATTACTTTAGCCCCTTGTGTGCCCTTGTGGCAGGCAAACAGAACACAAAACCAATCAGATTTAGGACCATATTACACTCGAATAGTTCCAATTTATCACCCTTCCTATATACAAGATGTTGTTTCGCATTTTCGTTAAATTTTAGGAGCTTATCATAAAAAAAATTAAGCAATCAAATATAATTACGACACCTGGTCGAAATTTAATAAATACTTGATTTTTTTGTTGTAACTATCAAATAACAGTATTTCAGAATACACGTCTTGCAAAAATCAGAATCGCCCTGTTGCTCATGCGGTAGGCAGAGTTGTCGCGCAGCTATATAATGTGTGCATAGCGCCTAAACCCTTTGGCAAGATGGCTAGTTCGAATTCAAAAACACGTAAAAAAATATAAATTTCATAACCAATTTATTTTATTATTGATTCGTGTTAAGAATCGCGAGCATAGTTAACTCCTTGAATTTGACGAGGATGCAAAACAACACCTTGTATTTAAACCATCAGATACCATCCAGTGCCATTGTCCTCCTACCAATGAATAGGTCCCATGGCTCGAATACAAAATGTACTACCGATATCTGAATGTCATTGGAATTTTAGTTGTACGGCCGTGGTCGTTAATTTTGAATTGTTAATTTAAAGGAACAAGGATATTATTCTGGTTTGGCAAGCTATTCTTCTAATTTATAAGATCTTAAGTTTGTATTGATTAAATAAATAAATAAATAATAATGTATATACCCGCGTTTAGTTATATCTTTAGTTACTGCTCGGCTCCCGTGGGTCTTAGCGTGATGTTATATAAATATATATCCTATAGTATTTCTTCATGAATCTGACTATCAAATACTAAAACAATTTTTCCAATTAGACTCGAAGTTCGAAGAAGAATAGTGCGTTTAAATAAACAAAATAGCTCTTCAGCTTTATAATATTAGTACGTATATAATATACATAGATGTAACTAGTTTTACAGGTAAAATAATGTATAAAAATAATTATCTAGTAGTTATTTAGTAGAACGACACGGTTGGCGCAAGAGCTAAGCAATTCCCAAACGGTAAAAACATTTATATAGCATATCTGTGCCGAGTCTGACTGTTTGTGTATGGGCGAATGATACAAGAGAAATACCTAGCGTGGGGCAACATTTTTTTAATAAAATTATTATTAATGGTTGAGAATATTTTCAGTACAAACACAGTTTAATAAAATCTCCAAAAGAGAGGTCAATGACAAGTTGAATTATTATCTCCATTTTTTATCTCAAAATAAAGCAAGGTCAGCCAAGGAATTTCAATTTTGAACCAGAGGAATTCCAAGGACTGGGCTTAGTAGCTCAGTGCTACGGCGTAGCATCTACTACGTGACCGTAGCTACGTAGCTTTAATTTGACGTAATGTATGCTACGCTACGCCGCGTGGGATGGCAGGGGACGGACAGAACTAATTTACTCGTAATGTAATCGTATGAGAAATATTTAGCATAGAGAATGACTGCTTTTCAGCAGCAGTTTACATGTTTTAAATCATATAATAATAAGAAAATATAGTCAACAGTTAAAGAATCTAAAAAAATATATGTTTGAAAAAGAGGTACAATATTTACAGACCTAAAATAAGATAACATAATCATCATCATCATCATATCAAAGTCAACGCATATATTTCAATTAGACCATTTACAGGCACTTTTGTTGTGTCAAGAAGTTACAGTTTAAAATTGAAGCTAGTTGCTCGTTCCAATGCGTAGATCTCTATGGAGAAGAACGAGCAAGAAACTCCATGAACACTCTTTTCCTTCTATTTGGTTTTACAAAATGCGCCGGAGGACGCCCACTGCTGGACATAGGCCTTCCCTTATAGATTTCCAAAAAGAGCGGTTGGAAGCGTCCAGCCTGCTGCATCCAGATGACATAAAAAACAATGATAAAAAAAGAAACAATCTAAATGGCATCAAGAAATTCCTCCGCATCGGATTCAACAGAAAATGCAAATGACATTGCCTCGTTGGATGACAATGCTTATCGGTCAAAGAAAAATTCAACCAACCGTTTGGAAAACCGAAGTTAGACAAAATAATGTAATTTTGCAGATTACTTAGAACAAACTTCTCTCAGAGTTAGCAGCTAACTCGTGACGAGATAAAATTACAAATTATGTAGATATTTTATAATGTAACCAATTGATGTAACCAAATGTAACCAATGGGCAATTCTGCAATTTTTTAGGAACGTTTGCATTCTAATCTCAGTCTTAATCTACCTAAAATTTGAGTTATTTTTCATTCATTTTTGACATTGATAGAGAATCGTATGAACTCTTCTCATACAATTCTCTTTGCCTTTTGCCTTTGCCCTGAAGTGGAATGATTAATATGCTGATATTTTGTATTTTTAAATGATCCCTAATCACGTCATAACGAACGAAACATCAGAAAGGGTCAAAATCTTTTCAATGCATTCTTAAAAAGTCTCAGACTAAATATTTCATTAAAACAGAACATATCCATTTGAGTCCAAAATCATTTCTCCCAAATATTCCATACAAGCTTCTGCCCGCAACGTCGTCTGCGTGTTTTTCTTTCTGCTGCGTTAAGTTACGTCTTTGGTTGCTGCTCCGCTCCCGAGTATCGCAGCGTGATGCTATGTAGCCTATCTATACTAATATTATAAAGCTAAAGAGTTTGTTTGTTTGAACGCGCTAATCTCAGGGACTAATTGTTGGAATTGGAAAATTCTTTTAGTGTTGGATAGTCCATTTCTTGAGGAAGGCTATAGGCTATGTAACATCACGCTACGACCAACAGGTGCTGAGCAGCGAGGGTGAAACCGCGGGGAACAGCTAGTTCCTCATAAATCTGGCTGTCATATACAAAAAGATTTTTTCCAATACGACTGGCAGTTCCAGATATAAGCGCGCTTAAATAAACAAACATTTTACACAGGATTATTATATTAATATTACTAGCTTCCGACCGGGACTTCGCCTGCGTAGCTTATTTTTTGTGGCTTATTTTATTCTGCGTGGTTACTACTCAGCTCCCTTGTGTCGTAACATGACGTTATATAGCCAATGTTATTTAGAAATAATGTAGCTACCTATTGGTGAATAAACCATTTAAATCAGTCCAGGAGTTTCAGTGCGTCTTCGGTACAAACAAACAAACAAAATAAAACTTCTTCATAATACATATTAGTATAGTCTATATATATATAATATCTAGTAACAAGTCTTACCCTTGACCCTCAATATTTTATTCAAAGCTCTTCGTACTTCATTAAGAACCCTTTATAGACTTGAAAACCGTTCGGTTACTTGAAACTTTAATGCTCTGCTCTGGAAGGCTTCTAAGGGTCCTGTTAACCTGGTACTGAGACGATAGGGGACTATAATATAGATTGGATCGTAGTGTGAAATGATTGGTGAGGTAAAATATTCATGTTATGGGAAAGAACACGTGGCTTTTTAGAAGGGAAATGAATGTCTAAATTTTTTAATGGTGTGTATACAGAAAGATCGAAAGATCTCGTAGGGCTCGTCAATTTTTGAATTGGAAATGGGATTTTCTTTTAGCGTTTTGGTTTAATTTTATACAACAAGCATAATTTATACTCAATTGCGGAATTTGTTCGAAAGAGTTACCGCGGCCCTGGAACGCAACGGGCAATAGGAGGAACACGGTTTGTTTTTAGTCAGTAAGAAGTCATTTGATGATTTCCAATGGTTAAAAATACTCATTGATGTCAATAAAGCCTTCAAAATAAACAAATATAGTGTTCGAAACCGTCATTTCAAATTTAAACATCGATTTAATTTACGTTACGTATAAAAACCGCGGCCGGTAAGCGCGAAAAAAAAGACGATCGCGAACGCCGTTTGGGTAGTAGTAGTAGTTACTTACTATGAATTGCGACGACATTGACAATTGCAATCGATTGTTTCGCATGAAATTACACGATTATTGATACGATTTTTTTTATATTTTTGCGCTTTTGATGCATTTTGATAGTCGAATTCTAAACATATTTTATTGCATAGCAACATAGACTTCATTCTTTAGGCCAACACAAATCGAAGCACTGCGGCACCGCATTGCAAAGCGCTCTGCTAGGTTCACTAATGGAAAGCTACACAATTGCCAAAATCTATGGTTTATGTATACTTAACTTCTAGGTGAACAAAGTCACAGGCAAAAGCTAGTTTTTAACAAAAACCAGTCAGCCAAAAAAGAAATATCACACTAGACAACTTATTTTATCTTGTCTTCGCTTACCTAACAAAATACAAGCGGGCCCCTCCAAGCCCATTTATTATCTTAAAAAATTCAAAAGAAAACATTACTTGAGAAACGGAAAATATGTACCATATTCCTTTTTCAGTTTCCTTTTCTTTTTAAAGCCCAGATCAAGGCAAGCGACTTGGAAATAATAAAAATGTTACGCCAAGTAATGTTTTGTAGAAACGAAAGCAAGTTTGGCGAAATAACAATTTCGTCCTATCTAGAATTTAAGGGGCCTACACCACACGTCCGACTTTTTGTTGGACTGATTATTGCACAGTTTAATAGTTCATTTTTTTTAATGTACTTTAATAGTTACCTATATATAAATGTTTTTAAATGCGATAATTTACTGTAGATTAGATTTAGTTACGAATATTAAAATGTATTGAAAATTTAATTAATTACAATTGCATACAGAAATTTCTATTAAGTACCTATTATTTTGTAATTTGTTTTGTAAGAAATATAAGGCTATTTTATTTTATATTTTTTTAAATAGTTGCTTAGCTTCGTAGCACCTTCTTTTTCGAGGACATCTGCGTTGCTATATTGGAATTCATATGTCCCATTCTCTCCGACAAAAAAATCGGTCAGCGATTGTCTGACGTGTGCGGGTGACCTAAGTATGCCATTTCATTTTTCACCATTCCGTTTGTTCGCCTAAAGCTTTCATTCTATTGTTTAAACTGTGCGAGACGTTCTCCACTCCGTTTTCGGTTTTAATTTTAAATTTTTATTTTTTCTTGTTTTTTAACCTTTAGTCTCTGAGGGGTGATTAATTTCTGTGTAGCTACGGGCATATTTTTTTTTTATAAAAGAAAAGCTGTTAAAATAAAATTAATGAATGAATATGACATAGTAGTTTTTTTAGAGATGGTATGAAAAAAACACTAAATTAATTAATATTTAGGTAGGTTATGTATTTAAACGTAATTTCAATTTCAAATTTTTCAATTTTTATTTTTTATTTTTTTTTGTATTATGTAAGGATCGTAGCAGGTGGCGTTCTGTGGTTTCTGCCTACCCCCATGGGAAAAAGGCGTGAGTTTATGTATGTATGTGTATGTGTTCAATTTCAAAAGTCGAGTGCTGACTCGTAGTTGTAACTTTACTCGTGTATTTAAATAATTATATTTTCGACCTAACAAAATCATGTATTCCTGGAATTCTTGATCTTATATTATACTAGGTTTGCTTTGCCATTTCGTTTGCGTTTAAGTCAAAGGCTGCCAATTCGGCCCTGTCACAAAATTCTTAGCCGTCTGCTTATAATTTTCTGCAATTAATTTAACAAATTATGTTATTGTCAAAATGAAATCAAATACCTATGTTTACATCACGCGGCAGGATTTATAAATAACTTTGTTAGAAGAGACTTGTTTGAGTGTAAACTTAAGCAAATATTATCAAAACCGTAAATCCTTTACTGAAATTATCCCAAAAATATCTAATTCAAAGCTCAAAAGAAAATACCTACTAAGTACCTGTGATTAACGATCATTAATCAAGTTCCAATGAAAAACATTCAAGTTGCAGTAAATGTCAAAGATCAGTCAATTAGCCTAATGGCTAGTGTTTATTCAGGCAATGTTGATTCGACTATTAGTTATTGAACTGTACCAATTAATAAGAGTTCTAGGCTATTCGAAAGTTTAATGATTTAATTAGTGTCTGGCTGAGAAGTACTAGTTACAATTTACGATAGAAGCATTTTTGATAGATTAAGACTATGATCGTTCCTTAAACGTACTAAGATTGGGTAATTGAGACCACCCACCAATACATACATATACATACATACTGCATTCATACTTTTTATGAGCTGTCAAATATATTCAGTATGGCAATAACAAGCTAGGACGTCACTTGTTTGCATACACAAATTACTAACTATTTATTGATTTCAAAGCAACAAAAAATATAATTGAAATTAAATCAAGTTTTTAAGGCTATTTTAAAAGTCCTTTCAGAGAAGATATGTCTTGAAACTATTGGTGTAATAGTTTCTACTACCCAATCGGCCCCTCTCATACTACACCAATACCACACGCCACTCTAATATTATTAATAATTGAGTCAGCGTGTGATAATGTTACTTAATAATAATTAATCGTATTTAGGGTTAACTGTATGGGGGCGTACGAGTAAGTTTCAATCTCCAACTAATACTCCTAATCGTTTGAAGATACCCGAGATACCAGCAATATAGGTATCAATTAACCCTCTACTGAGTTGCTTCACGATTCCCAATTTCCGACATTGTTGATCTTATATTATACTATCTATTACCCGGGACTCCGTCCGCATTAAGGCACCCTAATTCGGCCCTGGCTATCGCCAAATTTTTACAGTAGTTTATTAAATAAAGTTTTATTATTTTTATTTTATTCTGTTATACATAGAGATTTATAATTATTATTTATAAATTTTGTGCATTAAAATAAATGATACTAACACAAATTTAAATAATTACAAACAGAATTTTACAAGACATAAAACAATTCACCTTAATCGCAGTTATAACTAACAACGCTTACCTTGTCAGCGATTATACATAACGACCCGAAATTCCCACTTTACCGCAACATAACTGGGCACTCATTAAAATGTTTTTGAAATAAATTCTCGCCGTAACCCTGGGGCCACAGGGGCCCGACGAAACGACCCATTACGTCCCTGTATGGACCATTTGCCGTAAAACTGTTACGCTTCAAAAGTTTCACTTACATTCACTGGAACTGTTTTAGTTTTTTCGGTTAAAACTGCTGTTTGAGTCGAGTTTAATTTTGTTATAAAAAATGAAAGCATATTTTACGTAAAGGACGCGGTCAAAATATGAGTTCGGGCAGTATTTTTTAAATTAAAATGTTTTCGTTACACTTCATTTTTAATACTAAAATAATATTCCCTTAAGCATTTTGAAAACCTTTCTACATTTTTTGTTTTCTTTTTATTACGTACCTTTTAAAACAAAGGTTTAGGTATTATGTTCTTTACGTCATAAACCTATTTCTAGAACAACCACGTAAACAAAACACAGAAAGACAACATTTTGTAGAAATCCAAAGCAGTAATTTCAAAAACACTTTAAATGGACATAATTTCTCAGAACTTAATTATCGTTAAACGGTAATTACCTTTCCGAGCTTCCTATATCTGTTTTAGAAACAGATAATTTAATTTAAAATCGTACTAAACATTTAATTATAATTTTCCTTCTAGTAAACAGCTACCTATTTTATACCGTTTAATATTATTAAAATATTCTATTGGCAGAATACCAGTAAGTATCACTCGCTACCACAAAAAAATATATTTTGTCTATTCTGTTCCAAATTCAAATTCATTCTTCACATTTTGTTTCTTAAACTATTCCGTATTTAAAATTCGCGGCAATAAATGCGATATCACGAAACGTTATTCAAAAAAGAATAAAAATATGTATAAACATCTTGCTGAGTTTCAGACATCATAATTTGTGAACTGAATAATACATGATCGTGAAAAATGTCTAGCACAAGTCGCTCTATCAAGTACTAATTGTGTATGCATAGGAAGACGCGAGGACCTATTACTGGGGCCTGGGATCTTGGTGCCTTATTTTCTTGTTGAACTGACGGATCTTATTAGGTTTTATTTCTTCTTTTTTGCTTTATTTCATAATATGGAGGAAGCCTCAGACCAACAAAAAAAGAGAGGAAGCACTGAATTATTATACAGACGTTGAGGATTGTACCTATTAAATATTATTGAAAGCGTTTTGTGTTACACAGTACATGTTCAGCTTTTTGTTTCATAGAATATTATAATTTAGACCTATGTTTAAATATGGAATATCAATGGGTATTGGATAGGTACTGATACCCATCTTGAATATGAATTATTTGAAAAAAGAACATCGCATTATTCATGTTTTAATTTCGAATAATTCAAAACTGATAAGTTTCGTAAAAAAAAACCGTTTGAGAAAATACAATAATTAACGCTAGGTACATACCTGCATTCTGCTAATCTATTCTGCAGATCATACTCGTACTCACATCACTTCTTAGCGTTTCGATGACAAACTATACCGTTGGCATACTATATTGTTGCAGCCCAGAATCTTATCGCCGAGATCTGTCACTCACATCACTTTCACTTTATTATCATATTTACAACCGATGAACAAATTAGGTATGTTAAACCACACGTTAACCACAGCACTCGCGATTCACAAACAAACTTCGTCTACATTTTTCACAGAATAGTACTCCTAGTTAATAATTTATTACATAAAATAAATAAAATAGCTTTCGAGTAACGTTTTAAGTAGCTCGGTTACTCTGTTCTGAACAAACAATGATATTATTTATTTTATAAAAATTACATTACAGAGGCACTGAATTCAAATTATACAGTCAAAGAATTTTTTTTAAACAAATGTTTGAATAAATATGTTCTACTTTAATTTAAAATTCGATTTATATAAATGTATGTATTAGATTGTGAAATAAAATTGTATTTCCCGTCGCTCAATCTAGTTCAATTCTAAAATGCTGCAGAAACAAGATTGGATTCAGTGGAATTCTAGATTCTATAATATATGTTGAGTAGAAAATTCTAGATTTTCTTGTTTAAAATCTTTTTTAACCAATTTTGGTTTAGATTAAGACAAAGATTCGGGCATATCACAATTAAACACGTAGAGCAAGGTAACCTTTTTGAAAGGAAAATTTAAAAATAAAAGTATATATGCAGGAAAGTTCTTTTTCTTAATAATACTATTCTGTTTGTGCTTGTTATGTCAATAATTAAGTTCTCTTATCAATCAGCATAATTTGTTTTCAAAAATATTACATACATACATAAATACCATCATGCCTGTATTCCCTTGTAAGGATTCGGCAGAGGTGTACCGATGTACACCTACAGTTCGCCGTTATGTTTTTAGTCTCCTATATTGAGCGAGCCTATTGCCATTAACCGGGCACAAATCCAAACTCCGGGCTACTACTAAGAATTTCATAGAAAAACGCTATAACACTTTATGCTCGACCTGGGAATCGAACCCGAAACCTCTAGCGTAACAGTCGCGCTTAGGACCATTAGGCCAACGAGCCAGGTTCAAAAATATTAGTCACCTGTTTTGTCGTTTAAAAAAATCATGGTAATGGTACAATCAAGGCATCTTCCATGAAAAAAAAATACTGCCATGGCATTATTCAAATTCAAATCGTAAATAACGCATTAAGGCGCTTCTACACATATTATTTGATCAACATTAACTGCACTCATATGAAATATACCCTTCTAAGCTCCGTTATACGCAGTATTCTACAATTTGTCAAAGAAAACTGCATTCTAATGGCTTGTGACCCATAACCCACAGATAACGTAGAATTTATTGCGTTCAGGTACATGCACATAATTTTCTATTAAGACTGTTAAATAATTACCCTTATTCATGTTTGAATTTATTTAAACTTTACTTTAAAACCACCGCCTTTGTGTTATTAATATTTTTACACCATGTGTGTCATTTATTATTTACAGTTTAAAGAAGCAAGGAACTGCAATGCTATTCTGTGCAAATCTCCTTTTGTGAGATTGGCTAAAGTGAGTTTGAGATGAGCTGTCATTCCACTTTATACCAGGGATTGACAGCTCACAACTCTCTTTACTTAAAATCATAAAGGGAAATTCTACACAATAGACCGGCTACTCAAAGTAAACAAAACATTTGCACTCTATTTTCTTAATACTTACTTCAGAAAACAAACAGATAATAAAGGCAACTGTGTTTTGTATCCCAAATTAAATTATAAGGGTTCCCTACTTAACTAAGTTAGCTGTTTGGTAAAGTTGTTACAAGTTAGTGTGCGTCGATACTGTAGATTGTGACCGCAGCCTTGAAAGGGTGAGACTACACTTGCTAACTACACCAAACTACCATCTATCAATGACATAACATTACACTTTACAAGAGGTTCACCATAAATGTGTACCACGCTTAAGGACTCAAAAGTTTTAGCATGTAGATCGGCCCTAGGCTAAACGGCAAAAAGTTTTGAGCAAATACTTTTTACTGTCACATTTGAATGTAATGTCTGTCACTTTTTCCCGCCAAAAGTTTGACAGCTGTCATGGAATGTTGAAATAATTGATAATTTGAATTTGGACTTAATTTTCATGTTCCATTTATCATTCTATTACTTTACAAAATTTCATTTACAATATGAAAGGCAAGCAAACCTTTCTTCACGGATATTGACTCCGTGCCAAAAGATTGTGGCCACTAAACTTAGTTACCTAGATACGGCAGGTGCACCAAATTGAGAGTGCACTTTTTCACATCTGTCTATTCCAGCGCATTGCATGGACTAAGTTATTGCAATTTTATAGCGAGTGTTGCCAGGTTCAGCTGTAGTTTTACAAAATTTATTGAGTTTAAAACCGGTTTCGATGTTGATAAATTTTGTAGGACATAGTCAAAAAATAAGCTCGGAAATAGGTTCAACGTTATACGTCATTTAGTACTCAATGTCAAGGGAGAAAAATGTGAATAAAGTGTATAAAAAAATCTAAAAAAAAGAAATAGTAACCCTTTGACTGGCACTGCTTATATTAAAAACATTATAAAGATTAGGTTCAGGTTTGTGTGTGACAGATGAAGACAAGATGAAATGTTATTACCTACTCTCGTAGTTTCTGCACAGGAAAAAAAAAACTTTCGGAAAATTGGATGCAAACTATTGTAGTGTTTGTAGTAAATACTCATTATTGCACAAATATAAAAAAAGGTGTAATATACGGGAGAAAGGAAAGAAGACATTTAAAAAAATACCAGGATATTACTGCCCAACTGCATGACAAAGGCCTCTATCCATACAGAGCAGACACGACCATTGATCACCACGCTTGCAAATCAAATCAAATCAAATCATTTATTTCAATTAGGCCATTAAAAGGCACTTTTGAACGTCAAAAAAAATTAAAACTAATGAATCTAGTTGCTCAAGGCAGATCGGCAAAAATTAAAAGACGAACAAAAAAAACCCGTATAAATAAATTACAAGTCTTAATTTAAATAATATTAACATACACGACACTACAACCTACACCTAACCTAGCTACACGGCAAAAACTGCAGAACACTAACAAAACAAAACACCACCAGATAGTACA
The DNA here is from genome assembly GCA_932526535.1 of Caradrina clavipalpis. Taxonomy (NCBI): domain Eukaryota; kingdom Metazoa; phylum Arthropoda; class Insecta; order Lepidoptera; family Noctuidae; genus Caradrina; species Caradrina clavipalpis. The sequence continues at coordinate 3,780,630 of OW052100.1, forward strand.
CACGTGCAAATAAATAACTAGTCTAGTAATAATTAAATTATCAGTTAAGTTCAGAAAATAATTAATAAGGCAACAATTCCAACCAGTATTCGACACGATATCTACTATCGCCTGCGAATAACAACGGAACGATTAAACCATCCACCGGGTTTTAAAATTAATTTACAAAGCGGTCGTGCCAATAACAGATCGCAATTACTGAATCATTTAACGAAATAGGGTGGAGTTTTGTGGTGTTAAGGATGGCTGATTGAGTCAGGTAACTGACAAGTTTGATTAGGATATTAGACAGCTGGAGTAGCTACCTCATTGTCTATTTCAATTATTTGTATATCTCCATTATTTTGGTAACTTTTGACTGCCCCGTTGGTGCCTGCCTCGTGGTCGCAAGTGCGACAGTGCACCGAGGAGTCCTGGGTTCGCGGGTTGGACGAAAACTGTTATTGGGTTTTTCCATTAGGAATTTCCGGCCGGAGTCTGGAAGTTAATGGTGTGACACGCCCGTTCCTCGAAAAATACATAAAGCTGTTGATCCAAACTCACATTCGTGCATATTTGACAGTCGTTACGGGTAGTCACAAGCTCGGAAATCTGACAACCAAGTCTTACCAAGAGATATCATGTTTCCCAGTAACTGGGTTGCAGAAGTCAGAAATTGTATTGTGGCTTGGTTCGTTTTATTACAACCACACCTATTTGTGCTTCTGGCTGTACCTACAAGAAGTAACGAATGTACATTCACATAATAAGGTACGGGGTACAAACTTCCCGATAGTGTACTAGAGATTACACTCTCCTCACTCTTTGTATGCAATCTTTATTTTTTCCTCATCCCACTTTTACAACTTTCCCGAGAATTTCATGCAATATTCTCGTTATTTGAGAATTGTTTACGTTCTTGGAAGTAAAATGAAAGTTATTTAATACGATTTTCCTGGAACTCTACAGAAATTTTCCCTATAATTCTGAATATGAAGTTAATGTCAAAGGATGCTATAAACAATCTTTTTTCAGAGTGGGTTGTTTTATCAGTGTATTAATTATATAAACGAATTGTTAATAAGTATGGGCAACCCTGAATCAATAACTACTTTACATCTTCAGAAAACAAATAGAGGGTCGATTCTACAAATTAAAAATGTTTAAAATTGAGTCGCAATCTTATATCAGCAACAATCAATGTAAAGGCAATTTTCCATATTATGACTGAGATTAGATTTTAATAGTTCTTAGCAAAGCATGTGTAGAAAAATTTCCCGCCATAACATTACGTGGCCGCATGCAACGAAACTCTTGTGTTGCTGAGATGATATTTTTAATAACAATAATTATGTAAAAAAGCAGACACAAAGACATTCTTATCTCAAACAATTTGTAGGTCGGAAGGTAACTTTCTCCAGAAAGAGTTCCGTGCTAATTATGTTGCATCCTTGGAAGTTGTTTTTAAAATTCACGTTATTTCAAGAGTAAAAATAAAAACGAGAATGCTTTTGTTACTTATTTTCCTCTATTTGAGACAAGAGTGAACCCAAGGGCAACAACTGAAACTGTAAAACATCATAGCAACCTCGACTGTTGAATATCGAGGTTCAGTGCAAACAGAGCTCTTTTATTAATGAACTAAAAGCCCTCAGTGATAGAGTTGAAAATGGCATAAATGAAAATATAACTGACACTGAGCGAGATTATATCATGCACAATTTTGTTCTGTTTGTGGTGGTACTCTTCAAAATATAGACTAAACATAAACAGACTTGAATATGTAAAAAATAAATAGTGCAAGATACAGATATAAGTATTTTATTCATGTTATGTTTTACATTGTAATGCCAGGTATTATATTTATTTTTATAAACTTCGACCTTTTTCCGTTTTTTGTACCATGTATAACATTTATCGTGCGTTTTATGCAAAAGAAACTATTTTTCTGTCTTTAAAATCCAGAGATGTCAATCCTGTGGTACCCTACTTTAAATATAAGTACATAGAGCATTATCCTTTGCCACTAAGTAGCTATATTCGTGCAAGTTCGATTCCCGCACGGAACAAATATTTGTATAGCCTACAGATTGTTGTTCCGGGTCTGCCTGTGTGTGTATGTGAGCACCCACGACACAGGAGGAATTCTTAACGTGGGGCAACGTTTTTATCTTAAAGAAATAAAATAAATATTATAGCCACCAGTACTTCACCATAACAACCGCCTCAAAAAAACTCTAAACAAAATTAATAAAACAATAAAATTCCCGACACCACAGCTTAACCCTCCAACGCGCGAGCTAACCCGTCCGGAACAAGTAAGGCGCTGCTATTGACACATCTATTACTGTACACAACCGGGCAACGTGCACCGTTCACGTGGTCTCCTCGCGTGATTTATTTTAAGGGTTAACCCTGACATGTTCCGGTGTACTGGCGAATTTTGTGGGGGAAATGGAGCGCGATGACAGGTTATATTTAGGGAAGGGTTTTGGGAAGATAATGTTTTGACATGGTATTATATTACTAATATTATTCCATTTATTTATTCTTTAAACATATAAATTACATTTTAAATATAAATATAAAAAATAAAAACATTGAAAAATAAAAAAAACACTGATATTATTATTGTCTTAACTGCCTTATTAGCCTCGTGGTCCTTCCTAAGCGCGACTGCTACTCTAAGGGTCTTGGCGTCGATTCCCATGTCGAGCAAGGTGTTGTTGGGTTTTTCTATGAAATTCACAGTGGCAGCTCGTAGTTAGGATTTATGCCCGGTTAATGCCAATATGCTCGCGCCCTATTACATGAGACTCAAAAATACCGGTGACCAGTCGGTGTACATTGGTATACCCACAGGTATGGAAAAATGCTAAACCACAGAATTGTTGATTTTATCGTTATCTATCGTAGCGGGCAGCGGCACAAAGGATAACACAAAACGGAATTTATGTTTACGTTACCAGCTATCAGATTCCCCTACCTCACACATTCCCACTCTGTGAAGCCTTTTACATAACTCCACTTCCACACATATAAATAAAATTAATGTGTATGTTTGTAATGTCAACATAACAGCTTTTTATTAAATGCATATAATATGAATGTTTGCACGGTACCTATCCATAAAGTTCAAATTTGTTATTTTTTCTGTCTACCAGTAGAATCACCCTGCAATGGATTTTGGTGAAGTGCGAGCTTTTGGTGAGCTGTCAATTCTTAACAACTGCATCAGGCTGCCACTGGATGAATCGCATCTCCGTTGTATGGACGCGTTTTTTACCAAACACGCCTTAATAATACGACATGGATAAAATGAGCGTCCATATTTATGATACAAAAACTCGATACGATACGACTGATCGGGATACGTCTAGATGCTACAAATGTGGACCCAGCTCAACGGAGATTCGATACACCGAAATGATACAAAAGCGGACCCAGCTTTAAAACCTTAAAAAAATGCCAGTATTTTAGTAAAGTAAATACTTAAAGGCACACAATAGTCCACCATGCAAAAAAACCCCTATTATACAAGGTGTTTTACAACCAGGCTAATGCATAAACAGCTATCGCATAGTCCTGCGGCTTTCGTGTGACACCGCGACATACTTCCCACCCTTACACCACGATAGGAACATTTGTCTCAAATAAATAGGTATACAAAGAAACAAAATGCGGTTCCTTCCTCTGTTGTTTTAGCTAATCTTATTGCTGTTTTATGTGAAAAGTTAGTTTTTAGATGTGTTTTAGGGGCTAATGGGTACGTGAGCTGCACGATTGATTAGCAATGTTCTTCTGTAACAACCTCCCTTGGTTTTGGGTGGAATGAACTTGAGATGAGCTGCTATCGTTGTCGCTATAGCTGTCCTATTCTGTAAAAAAAAATCATGAAGCTATACTTTTCATGACAAATACATAATAAAACCGAGATTATTTACCAATTGTGTATAGTTCAACGAAAAATCGGGTAAAAATCCTTTTTGTTCAATAATCCAACATATTAAAATCTGGAGCACTGCCCAATATTTGTTAACTGTAGATAGCTGCCCAACAGTTGTCTGAAATCAAATAAATCGTTGTGTCAAACTCAAGATTTATGGAAGAAGACGTTTATGGAATGCAAATACTTATCTGAAATCCCTTAATAAATTCAATAAATAAATGAGACAACAAACAGGTTGGTATTATTTTTAATTAAGCTAGACACGCCAAATTATTTCGACAATTGCTTAACCAAAACCAAGTACACCCATTACCTTCAAAAATTTCAGCCGAATATTAAGATACTCCCCAAAATGAATGTTTTACGAACCCACCCTCTAATCCCCAAGCCGTTTTTACTCAAAGATTAATCCTTTGAGCCGGCAAGTCTTCAAACTTCAACCAAGACCGCAGGACCAAGTTTACCTTCAGCTTATCAAGATATCTTTGTCTTCCTAATTACTCCAAGTCCCAGAGTGGTGTTAATTTTCGTCAACCGTTTAATCACTCGTTAATCCGGACCTTAGGACCAGGACCCCATAAACTGGAAGACGAAAGTAATAAGTCAGTCGTGTTTCTCTTGGGATATAATGAGAAGTTTGGGCCCAAAGTGGGTGTGAATATCGAAGCTTTAGATTAATCAATTCGGAGGGACATGGCCTCCTAATATGTCACGTAGATGTTCATGCCTTTGTTTCAAAGGTCGACTACCGTCAACAAAAGAAATAAGCTTTTTCGTAGTAGTAGTAGTAGAGATCTTTGTGGATGAGCTAATGCCCGGCGAAGTAGGTATTACCACCATATCTATTTCTTCCGCAAAGCAGCGATGCTTTTTTTTTTTTTTTTTTTTTATAGACGGGAAATCATCAAATAACTTCCCCCGCCCTGGGCGGGGCGGGAGGGAGTGTCAGACTTTTACTGACTAAAACCCGTCTATGTTCCTTCATGTGCCCTTTGCGTTCCGGGGGCGCGGTATCTCTTTCGAACAACCCGCAGCCCCGGCAGGCATCGGCCTTCAGTGGCCCCATCCAATTTTGCTGACATCTCTTTGAGGCGCGCGTGGAACACGAACGCGCCGTCGACACGGTCTGTCGCTAGTGAACGTACGGACGGTGAGCTACCCATTGCTCACCGTCCACAGACCCGCGTCTACGGTGGCCGGGAGTCGTCACGTGGCTCCCGACGCCCGGATCGTCTACCGCGGCGGCCGCTGGGACGGGGGACCCTCCTTTCCCTCTCCCGTCCCGCCGCCTCCTTCTCTCGCATTACAGCTTCGCAGAAGGAGGCGACTGCTTCCCATTCCCCCTCGCTCCGGACCATGGCCTGGACCAGTGCCGGACGCGAGAGGGCGCCGCCGCCGATGGCCGCCTCGAGGGCTCGGCGGTGCTCAGCCCAAGCAGGGCACACCGCCAAAGTATGCTCCACCGTGTCCTCGGGGCGATCCTCACAATGGTGACACCCGGGCGTTTCCTCCTGCCCGATGAGGTGCAGGAACCTCCCGAAACATCCGTGTCCGGTGAGGACCTGCGTCAGGCGGTAGGTGAGGGCGCCGTGGCGCCGCTCCAGCCACTCCTCAAAGAGGGGTCTTACCGCCTCAATCGAGGCGAGCCCTGCACGAGGTTGCGACAGTCGCTCTCTCCATGTCGCCATGAGATCGAGCCGGAGTTCCGTCCGCAGGGCGGCAATTTGCCGCGGCAGCGGAGTTTCGCCCCAGCCCAGTGCCTCCGCGCGCCACTCGTGTAGGCGCGCGAGGACCAGCGCCTCCAGATCCCATGGCGGCAATCCGGCAAGGAGGCTCGCTGCCTCGCCGGAGATCGTGCGGTATCCGCGGATGACCCTTATGGCGATCACCCGCTGGGACGCGTTTAGGTAATGGGCGGCAAGCCGCCTCAAGCCCCGCGCCCACACCGGGGCCCCGTAAAGGGCCATCGAACGCACGACCCCGGCGTAGAGCCTCCGGCAGGAGGCGTTTGGCCCCCTCAAATTGGGCAAGAGCCGCTTAAGAGCGGCTGACGCCCGTGCCAACTTGGGAGCCAAACGTCGGAAATGTTCCACGAAGTTCCATCGGCTGTCGAGGACAAGTCCCAGGTACTTCATCGTCGACCCGACGCCGACGGAAACCCCTCCTACCGTGATTTGGGATCCCGACGGTGGCGCGTTCCGAGGCCCATGAAAACACAGGACCTCGGACTTGTGCAAGGCCACCTCGAGACCCAATTGCCGGATCCTCTCGACGACTATCGCAACCCCGCGTGTCATAAGGTCGGCCGCCGCCTCGTGCGACCACCCCTGCGCCAGGACCAACGTGTCATCAGCGTAGCACACTACGCTGGCGCCCTCGGGGAGGTCAGCACGTAGCACCCAGTCGTAGCCGATGTTCCACAGGAGCGGCCCCAGCACCGATCCCTGCGGAACACCGCACGACATCTCTCGCCGGTTCCATTCACCATTTCGACCAGGGTAAAAGCAGCGATGCTGTGTTCCGGTTTAAAGGGTATGGGTGCCGGTGTAATTACAGGCACATGAGACATTCCAACTTTGTCTCTGGGATTACAACGCATTTGTAAGGCCTCTGGTATTGCAGATGTCTATAGGCAGCGGTGATCACTTAACATCAGGTGGGCAGTCGTCTTGTTTGCTATCCAATGACATAAAAAAAGGATTCAAGCAATAGGTAAAATGCTCCTAACAAAATCGATGAATGACTACGAAAGAAATTAATTTAATTAGTGAACTGTTTCTTTTTTTAAATTAAATTTTACTTTTGAAAACGTTCATTGGATACTCCATTTTTTTCCTACCTTTTCTCCTGTCTCTTGGTTGTGTTTACAAACATTGTATAAACTCACATAGGTACCTACACAAACAATTTTGCTTACTACATTTACATTATTATGGCGTAAACCTTCCCTTACTCACGTTTTTCGTGTCAAAGGATGTCCTTGCCATGTGGCAATGGCAGATAATGGGGGTAACACAGTCCCTTCCTTGTTTGTATCTGCACAAGATTGTGTGACGAAAGTATGATAATTTAATATTTAGGACCGCTTTGATCAAAAAGCCAAAAATAATACAGATAACATGTTTACATTGAAAAAATAAAAACGAAAATATTTGGTCTTAAGTTCTTAGGTACTAGCTTCTTCCCACGGCTTCATTCGCGTGGAGATGAAGTGGACCGCTGGTAAAACATTACCTATGGTACTCGGCAATAGTGTAGCTTTCGAGTAGTGAAAGTATTTTTCATATCGGATCATTACCTACTTCCAAAAAAAAATACAGCAAAGGTGTGCATTGTACAGGTTACAGGTACCGCGAAGGTTTAGATATAGTGTACACCTCTGCATAAACCTTCGCGGAATAAAGGCGTGATGGTATGTACTTTAAAAAATAACCTTTTACAAAAACAAATGATTCCTAGCGTGGGGCAATGTTAAAAAAGAAAAAAAAACTGCCTCTTTTTAGTATTAATGTAGATATTGTGGTCCTTAGATCCAACAAAACAATATATAATTTACCTACTGTCGCGACATCTATCGCACCACATGCGAACTACAACTGACGTATCCTACATCACGAAATAAAAGTTCTCAGCGACACGTACATATATACAAATCCACTAGACACAATACCCGTCTTGTCGGAGGATCATCCCTTTCAATGGAGGATGAGTAACTCACCACCTTATTCCACATACCTCTAAAGTTAACAAGAAAGATTAATTAAGAACACTAATTAGTAGCTACAACAACATACACGTACCCTTTAATTAGTAAGTTACGTAATTACGTTATTAAGAACGTGTACTAGATACTAGGTACCGGGAATACTTTCTTATACTATGCAAATTCGTGGTTAAGGCGCTCGCCTCTCATGAATGAGGCTGCGGGTTCGATATCGGGCTAGTACCAATGTGACTTTTTCAATTCACATATTATATTGGATATCTGTAAAGAAAAAGCATCGTATAGAAACCTGTACTTATCTCTACCAATATTATAAAGATTAAAAAAAATGTATTGTTTATTTGTTTGTACCGAAACAGCTCCGAAATTACTGGACCGATTTTAACCTTTATCGATTTTAAATAGATAGCTACATTATTCCTGAGAAACATATGCTATATAACATCACGCTACGACCCCCTAGATCGGAGCAGTACCCAAAGACTTCACCTAACACTGCCCAGTTAAATAAGCCACGCGGACAAAGTCCGGCAGGCTTATTACGTATGACATAGCAATCAGCAAAAATTGTGCAGCTACTGCGCAGTCATCGCGCGATCAATCGCTAAACGTCAAAAAAAGACGTATTATGTAAAAATCGTTTGCTTATCGTCCGCTGTTGTTTCAATGCAGTTATCGCTACGATACTAGCCCCAAAAACAATTTAGTAGCCACCACTGGAACTAATTTACTAATATCAACAATCAAAATACGTAATATAAATACGAAATAATCGTTAGTCAATACAAGATAATGCACAATTTAGTTCATCGATTGTTCCATAGAGGCAGCATTATCGCTAGTTTGCTGTGGTGTGGTTATTGCGGATACATAATATGAATTTGCAATTTAAGAGCAATAATTGCGCAATTTTTGCTATCGCTTGGCTTCTGCAAGATACGTAATAAGCCTGCCGGGCGGAGGTTATTAATATGGATCTGAAATCACCAATTAGCCTTGATCAAACATGGTGATCATGATGTGTATTATTATTAATGCTAAAGCCTTCTCTGTATCAGAAGAGACCTTTGCCCTGAAATGAGACGATAATAGGCTTGTATTTTTTATTTTTTACCATGCAAATTCACAAAATTGAGTACGAAACTAAGTTACAACATCGTAGGGTAACTTCGTACGAATCTTTTCGTTGTTAGCCTTATTTACTGACTTAATACGGCTCCAGTAGCTTGTTATACTTCAAGACTACTCCGGATTTGAGTCCCGTTTACAAATAATATATTTCGAGTGAAGGGAACATGTTTGCTTTTCTTTGAAAAGAGAAATTTAAGTGGTTTTGTTTTGAAGTTTCGTGTATTCTTTGTTTTTCTTGGGTGTTTTTTTTCAGAGATGCTCTTTTATTGCTTTTGTTACTGGGTAAGAAGTAGGAATGATTAAGTTAAGTATCAGTTTAGGTTAACTAAGTGTTGCTATTGAGAAATCTTCAATAATAAAGAACTTACCCCCGTTTTAATTTACACTGGCGTAACCTAAAGGTTAGGTTACGCCAGTTACGCGGGGTACGCGGTTAGGTTAGGTTCTAGCTAATACCGTAGGTAGTAACTAAGTTTTTTTTATTTGTTTGTAAAGGCAGATTTAGACAGGGTCAATGACTGGCGCCGAAATCGAGACAAGTCAGCGCTGACCCGAAAAAAACCCCGTATAAATTAATTTCAAGTCAGTACAGTGGCGGGAAGTCAGCGCTGACTTGTAAATTCGCACATGAATATTTAGAAGTCAGTCTAGGCGCGGGCACTGGCGCCGAAAGCTGACTGGTGCACTGACCCTGTCTAAATCTGCCTTTACGCTTTCGCTGCTAAACTGCATAACCAATTATGTTTTTTTTTACAGAGTAAGCTTGAACCCCAAGAAAGAACACGAGCTATTTTTTATCCCGTGACTTTGTCTGCATCTGAATCTAAACAAAAGTACACTTTAAAAGTTCGAACGCCTGCGCCGAGAATTGAAAAAATATATTGAAAAAATATATATTTTTGCCGCACATTCACAACCCTAAAGAGTACATATATTGTTAGCAGTATTCATTAGGTATATAACAGTACTTATCTAAGACTTACTGAAATACGATCTCTTCAAAATAACTCGAAGGGAACACGCCTAATTTGCTCAAGAGAGTACCGACATTTAATTAAAACACCGTTACAAAGCTTAGTATTCGATTTCCTTTGTACAAACTTTATATTTTATGAGGCAGGTATTTACTTAGAAGAATAAAAATCCATCTCCGAAGAGGAAAACATTTTGAAAATGGAAATTATTAAGTAAGTTTGTACTGATTCATATTATCGTAACCTACCGTTGTGAAACACATTACGTTTGTAAGGTTTCTATTAAAGCGGAGCGGAGGGGAGATGTCTCCTAAACAACTAATGGGATTCTATATTTATTTTTTGACAACTTAAATTTAAATCTAAAATGAAAATACCTACTTAAAAACATAACAAAAATTAAAATAATGTAAGGTATGTACAATTTATAAAAGAACAGAGGAAGCAAAAAGCTTGTCTGCATGGCTGTCAACTGGACAAGTTTATGGTGGTAGTATTGCTATTATGATTACTGATTCCTTGGCCCAAAAAAGACCAGCCCCCTTGAGGAGTCAACCATTCACTTGGTGATGTCGCGAAAACAAATCGAGCATTTGGACCCCTACGGCCCTAGTGTTTCAACCACTAATGGTAGCTAAGTTGTACGAAATAAAAATAACGCGAGCCGATTTGCTGTACGAGACATATCTTATTACCTAGGCTTTGGTTAGCCTAAGGGATGTTGAAAAGATAATTGAATAACCTAAGTAAACAAATTCAATAAGTATTGTGTGTAACGCTCGTAATGGCCTAAGTTTAGGCTACTGCCTCTCATGCATGTGGTAGCGAGTTAAATACCAATGTAACTTTTTCAATTCATATGTACTTTATAAAGTTTTTCTTGGACATCACTGACTTTGGTGAAGGAAGACATCGTGAGAAAACCTGGACTTATAATTAATACATATCTCTGGAAATGCCGATTCGCCTTGAGCAAGCGTGGTGGTAAATGTTCGTACCGTCTTTGTATTAGAAGAGGCACGAACCGGTACTGCGGTACCTTGCAGTAGTACTTACCTACATTAATAGGCTCGTATTATTACTTTAATTTTTAAATCCAAGTGAACATATTCAATAAGTATATTAACCGGCGAAAATATTAAAATTTATATTCCAACTACGAAAAATAAATGAAAAATTCTGAGCAAAGGAAAGGAGTTTTTAAGCCATTTTTCAGCATAATGTAACTGCATTTTGCGAGCTGAATCCAAACCATTTTCGACATATTTGCGGCTTCCAACGCTTTTCAGCTGCAGGTTTCAGCAATTGGACTTGGAACTTATGTTCAAAAAGAGCGATTTTATAACAAATGGTTTTCCAAACTAATATCATGAAGAGAAAAGGTTTTTATGTATGTTTGTAATAAACTACTTAACCAATTTAAATAAATATTTCACCTATGGAAAGCTACTTCAACGAAACTACCTTTTGAAATGGGCAATTAGATTCAATAGTTTTTAATTATTTGACTTTAATGACCTTCAGTTAATGGTCTAATTGAAATAAATGATTTGACTTTGACTTGACTTTGACTTTGACATTATCAGCGGTTCATCATCATCATCATATCAGCCTATAACCGTCCACTGCTGAACGTAGGCCTCCCCCAAAGAGCGCCAACCATTGCCCGCCACCTTCTTAACATCGTCGGTACACCGTGCAGCAGAGCGCCCCCACTACGTTTGCCTAAACGTGGTCTCCACTCCAAGAGCCTCCGCCCTCTTCCAACTTTTGTAGAACCGATTAAATTATCGGACCGTTCAATAAATCCATAGTTTCGAGGATCGACCTTTAGTAGAACGTGGGCGTTGGTACATAGAAGAATTCAGATGTTCCATTCTCACCGACAAAAAATCGGTTGTCGGTTGTTGACGTGCTTGGGTAGCGTTAACAGCCAATTACATAAGCTATAGGTTTATGCTCATAAAAATTAAAGATCCTTAAGGAAAACCAAAAATAAATTAAATAATTAATAATATATACCATCACGCCTGTATTCCCCGAAGGGTTAGGCAGAGGTGTACCAATGTACACCCACAGTTCGCCGGTATATTTAGGTCCCATGTAATAGGGGGCGAGCCTATTGCCATTAACCGGGCACAAATCCAAACTCCGAGCTGCTACTGAGAATTTCATAGAAAAACCCAATAACACTTTTTGCTCGACCTGGGAATCGAACCCAGGACCTCTAGCGTAGCAGTCGCGCTTAGGACTACTAGGCCACCGAGGCAGTTAGTTAAAATAATTAATAGTTTAAAGAAAAACAAAACAAAGCTTTAAAAACACAATCAAAGTATTTTCATTTTAGCATTTCGTTATTTACTAAATTGGTATGACCGCTAGAGAATTTTGAAATACAAAATACCAACTGACATATTTTGTGAAAAGATTCAGAAAATGCTGCAGGCAAAGGCCTTGGATTTAATAATGAAATTGTAACTTTTGACGGCCAAAAATACTACAGTAGCAATCGGTATTCCAATAAAGTCTGAGACAAAATATTTTGTTATTGTCCTTTTATTTGAAGACATGAGAAAGACAAATTATTTGATGTTATTTATTCTCAAAATTAAAATAAATAGCTTAAAATAAATAGATATAAGTCTGAAATCGCTGCTTTGAGCAAGCGTGGTGATCAATGCTTGTGCCTTCCCAGTATAAAAAAAGTTTTTTGTCCTGCAGTGGGATAATAATATGATGTTATTATTTATTTTGGCCTAGCTATATACCCTGCGGTGTAACGTTATATTGTTACACGTTTATACCTTTCTCTTGAATTACTCTATCTATTGATGAAATCACATTACAATGTATTGCATAGTTTAAAAGATCTAAGCAACTTTGTAGAGATTACGAGTAGGTAGGCAGTTCATAAGGATTTTCGCACCAAAAATAGAAAAGGCTACAGACAACCTAAGTAGGTACATACTCGCCTCCTTCTGCGAAGCTGTAATGCTAGAGAAGGAGGCGGCGGGACGGGAGAGGGAAAGGAGGGTCCCCCGTCCCAGCGGCCGCCGCGGTAGACGCTCCGGGCGTCAGGAGCCGCGAGACGACTCCCGGCCACCGTAGGCGCGGGTCTGTGGACGGTGAGCAATGGGTAGCTCACCGTCCGTACGTTCACTGAATAACGACAGACCGTGTCGACGGCGCGTTCGTGTTCCACGCGCGCCTCAAAGAGATGTCAGCAAACTTGGATGGGGCCACTGAGGGCCGATGCCTGCCGGGGCTGCGGGTTGTTCGAAAGAGATACCGCGCCCCCGGAACGCAAAGGGCACATGAAGGAACATAGACGGGTTTTAGTCAGTAAAAGTCTGACACTCCCTCCCGCCCCGCCCAGGGCGGGGGAAGTTATTTGATGATTTCCCGTCGGTAAAAAAAAGCCATTTAATGTAGAAAAATTAAACCTAAATGTTAAATATTAACTCATTGTTTGCAACTCATTTGTACAAGAATAGTTATGATGACTATTTTACGTTTGATTGAATAAAAGATTACTGTAATTTCTGTTATTGCAAATTATTTCGATCAAATACATTTGTCAAATATTGGCGTGCCCGTACATACTCTTTTTACTTGTACTTCATTATTTCTTTTTACATGTAAATAACAACAAGACCCATTTACATGGCTATTTCTGATTGAGCGATCGAATGTTTTCCAATTACCACCGCGAAATGGTCATCTGTCACTGACAAGTCGTGACAATCCACTCGTGTTCTGTTTTTATTTCTGTTTATGTTTCATTCGTTGTAATTATCACGGACCCAATAAATTGAAGACTTGCTTCGCATTCATTTTTATTTGAAAATTGACGACCATGATCATTCAGACAATAATATAAATTTGTAAGTATGGATGAATCTTTGCTACTCTTTCAATTATTGGAATTAGCTAAAAAGACAGCTACTGAGAATTTCTTTGAAAACCTCTTAATAGAGGTTTTCAAAGAAATTAAGCTAATTACTTACTTATTTAGCTAAAACTAAATGACTACAAGGGGAAACCGACCTATATTAACATTACCTTTATCACGAATTTTAATATAATTAGGAAAAACTAAATTGTTTCATCAATCAGATCAGAATTAGATCAGTCTAGGGCCTAGGGTATGATAGGAACAGTCACATGTGAGTTTCACAATTGTCTTGCGCTAAAGTCAAACCCACAACTACAATAGCAGAGAGACCTAAGCAATAACCCAACCATTACCTATTTAATACTCGTGAGAACCCACGATCACATTTGTCGGGAATCAAACTTGCAGTTTTTGCCCGACATAGGAATCAAACACAGGACGAGCCACGAAGCCGACGCCGACGGGACAATCACTCACCAAGCTCCAACAATATTAATCTACATAAAATATGTAGCCAAGCAGCTTGAACTTTGTTGTCGGGTACCTTTACTATATCAAAACCACTGTATTATGTAGTTTGGGTAATCTGAGATAGATAACCCATTTGCTCTAGTGATTACTTAATAGGTATCCACTATGCCAGGGATGGCGAACCAATGGCACGCGTGACAAATGTATTGAATCGAAATAATTTGCAACAGCAACAATTACACTAACCTTTAATTTAAACAAACATAAAATAGTAATAATAACGATACTTATTGTACAAACCAATTGCAAACAAAGAGTTAATATTTAGCATTTAGTTTTATTTTTTTCCAAATGGCCTATTCATGATTATTTGATGGCACGTCATATTCTCTTTTTTTTACCTTTTGAACGCCACAGTCGTGTATGGCCGACAAATGAAAACGTGCCCAACACGCCACAGTCGTCTATAGACGACAAGAATACTGCATTTTTTTATTAAACTGCATTTGTCGGCTATGCACGACTGTGGCGTTCAAAAGGTTAATAAAAAACGGCACGTTCACGACGGGTAAAGGTTCGCCATCCCTGAACTATACCATACGGGTTAGTTGCTAGTAGTACGTACCTTTGATACCGATAGATGTTCACTCAGGTAGAGTAATGGAGGATTGTTAATCTCTTAACGCCAGTCAGGAACCAGCTTGAATACACTTGGAATTTGAAGGTATGTAGGCGCTGTGAATATGTACTAATATTACAATAATAATAATAATAATAGGGTCCCGAGATACGTTACCATATAAAAATAATAATAATAAATATCTTGGGACAACTCACACACGGCTATCTGATCCCGAGCTAAGCAGAACTTGTGTTATGGTAACCAGACAACTGATATACATACTTATATAATTTATAAATACATACATATTGTAGATAAATCACACCCAGACACAGAACAAACAATCATGCTCATCACACAAAGTTTGTCCTGGGTGGGAATCGAACCCACGACCTCCGGTTTAGTAGTCAGGGCCGCTAACCACTAGACCAACAGGCCCGTCAAACAATCTCTACACAGTAGGTATACTATATGTACTTCTTCTTTTTCTAGCTTAGGCTCTCTGCCCACAACCGATATCTTGATTAATTTCTTTGTCGGCGAGAGGCAACCTGTCAAAAAACGATTAAAAGATAATGGTCTCCGCCCACTATAAATTTTTAACAGGCTTGGTCGTGGGCGAAGAATGTAAAAAAAAACATAAAAGCATTTAAAAAAAAATGAGAAAATATATTAATGATTAAAAGTATATCCAAATATGTATATAAGTATAGGAAAAATTACACCACTTAATTATCCTTCCCAATTACTAAAAAAATGTTTTAAAATGAATATTAAAACCTGTTCAATTTTATTTCACAGCAGCAGCCGATCCGATTCAACTCGCACAAGAGTGCACTTGTAACGTAAACGTTGACAAACGAGTTCAGTAAACAGCGCTCTGTGGACAGACCTCTTAATAATGTGCATTTAAATCTCATTAGCCAGGCGTCCAGTGCTACGTGCAATCACCGTGATATAGACTACGTAACACCTCGCAGTGCATCTCGATGGCATCGCTTTGTGTGCAGCATTTTTTAAAATGATGATCTAGTTTTTGCTAGTGACGTAGTGGATTAACAAGTAGGCTATGTCTATTCTTGGAGGTCAAAACTTACTCCGTACCAAATTTCATTAAAATCAGTTCAGTGGTTTAGGAGTCTGCTCCCCACTCCGAGGATAGCTTCTGTTCAAATGCATGAAAATTTCCTTGATCTGATCAGTCTATGGTACTGTAATCCCGCTATTTGCTTTGGCAAATGCTTTGGGATGCGCAAGTTTGTATTATATTCCTATTATTTCACAGCATTGCTTTAAGACTTCCAAATAACCAGGTTCACTTAAACGATTTTAGTTGACACAATACTTATTTCCGTAACACCATAAATAAACCACCGTAAATATACCGGCGAACTGTGGGTGGTACCTAAATTGGTGCACCTCTGCCTAACCCTTCGGGGAATACAGGCGTGATGGTATATATACCATGTAACCCAAGTCACGGTCACAACTAGTATTTTAATGAAACTTAATAAATCCAAAAGTTTAATAAAAACAAGTTACCCAACCATTTATCCACATTAAAAAGTAATAAAAATAAGGCAACCGTCTTATATAAACATCAAAACCTAAATAAAATAGTTTATGAAAAAGTATAAATACTTAATTAAAATCGCATTAGGTCTCGCAGTAAGCTCGAACGACAAAAGCTATTAGCATTTTCATTGTCCCAACCAAGTTAATTAGAAAAAATATTCAGTTGAGCTTATAAACGAATTGTTAGTACAAACAAATCTTGTAAGGCCTGAATAAATACGGTACTGTTATGAAAACCGTAATTAAACTTTATTGTTTTGTATTTGTGTAATGTGTTTTATGTGCCGACTGTATTTTGGAATGAGTTGTAGGGTTCTGTACCCGTAATGTAGGGTTGGCACCCTTCGGTGGCAGTGGGACCCTATTAATGAGGCTGTTGAGAGTTGAAATTTTTATAGAGCGTGTTTGCATTGCAACAATAACAAATACTTAATTAAAATAAAATAAAGGAAAACGCTGGACGCAGGCCGCTTCCAACTAGTCCTTTTAGAAATCTATGAACATAGGCCTCCCGTGTCCAGCAATGAACGTCCTGCGGCTTATATTATCATCTGCTTAACGTTTTCCCAACTATGTTGGGGTCGCCTTCCAGTCTAACCGGATGCAGCTGAATACCAGTGGTTTACATGGAGCGACTGCCTATCAGACCTCCACAACCCAGTAACTGGACAACACGGTACCTCTTGGTTAGACTGGTTGTCAGACTTCTTGGCTTCTGACTATCCGTAACGACTGTCAAAGATCTACGAAAGACAACCGGTCCTGCGGCTTATATGATGATGATAAAAGGTAAAAATGAAATGAGACCCCCTTTGCCATCTGTCTGTCTGGCCGACTATCGGACACAGGGCTATATCTTTTGAACCGTATTAGGTATAGATACTTGAAATTTCCTAGAGTATGTTACGATCACTATGGCCGCTATAAAAATATCCAAAACTAGCTGTTGGCCGCCACGTCGTTAAAGAAAGAAAAGTAGTCGCTGTATGCGAGTGAAAGTCCCGTCAAAACCGGTTCAGCCGTTTCAGAGAGTAGCCGGAATAAACAGATTTTTTAATGTAAATACCGTGTAGGTATACTTTCATATGCATTTAGTGAAAAGCTGTTAATTTGACATTACAAACAGACATTTCAATTTTATTTCTTTGATATGTATTATGTATGCATGTATAAAAAATGAAATAATATTTAATAATTAAAAGAGGTACCATACAAGAAAATTGATTTTTTATGTAGTGTTAAATATTGTGGGGTGGTACGGAACCCGCCGTGTGCGAGTTCGTCTCACAAGTGGCTGGTTTTATTTCCACGGCTAAAGAGATTAGGGAAATAGGTATACAGATTGTTTTTATTATTGCCTTTATTTTTATTTGGATCGGAAGTTTCCTTTGTAGTTTGTTGGTTACTAATATTATTTGGCTATATAAAATATGATAATTTCATGAGGTATCATTTCAAATCTCTTTGTTCATTTTCGGCAATACCGAAAATGCTTATTGTATTTTTAATTAAAGCATTTTTTTTTGACCTTGTCTTTTTGACGGTCGTTGGAGGACAGACGTGTTGGAATGGAGACCACGTTCAGGCAAACGCAGTGTGGGATGCACTGTGGTCCGACGATTTAAAGAAGGTGGCGGGCAGCGGATGGATGCGGGTTGCCCAGGACCGGAATGGTTGGCGCTCTTTGAGGGAGGCCTACGTACAGCAGTGGACGGTATTAGGTTGGTATGGTGATGACGATGATGATCATTATATAGAGCGATTTGGTCTCGCACACAAAGGATCCTCGTATATTATTTAAAACATACAAAAAGCCGGTGTCTTATATAGTGAAATAAAGTTAATAATTAAAGGGGACCCCCTTTAATTATTAACTTTATTTCACTTTTATTATTTCAATAGCGGCCAGACAGCGGCTTCTTAGAAACAGTGTTCGTTTCACACACTTCATGTACGAAACCTTAACAAAAGCAACTCTACATATATATATACCTACATATCCAAAGATATAGCTTAACTTAGTAGGCGTAGGTATATCTTTTGAAAAACGTGAATATTCAAAGAACTGGTTAGGAATAAGCAGTATTTTAGAGTACATAACACTATTATGACACATTTTTATATCCTTTTATATCTCCAAGCATAAAAAAACAATCACGCAGTTCAAATAAAGTCCGTTTTAAATGAGGTTTTTAAAATTCTGTGGCACAGACAGACAGATTGAAAAGGTTTATTAGATTCTAAATGTGTTTTATTTTGATAAATGTGATATTTTTCATCATGAATGTCTCGGTTACTGTGTAAATATTTGTACTGGCTAAAAGAATTTCATAAAGGTTTCTCTTCTGTGAGACCAAGGGGGGAGGGGGCACTTTGAGTAACTTATAGAAACTTTCAATCTCAGTCTCAATCTGTCAAAAATCGCTCTGTTTCCTGGAAATCACACACCTACGTCAAATGCGACGTTGCTCTTAATCAAAACCCATATAAAACATCGTGATGATGCTAAATTGAATTGAATTTAGCATTCATACAAATGCAATGCTGCAACATACATTACTTCTTTACGACTTTATTACAAGTACCTATAGATAGAAACTGGCTTGACAGTTACTCCGTAACAGACAGAAGCTTTTGTTTACATAAAATATTATAATTAATTGAATCCATACAAATAGACTTTAACTAAAGAGTTTGATTGTTTAAACTCGATAATCTCTGAAACTACCAGACGGATTAGAAAAGATATTGTTTTATATGATAGCCAGACTCATAAGGAATAGTATAATATAATATATAATATCACGCTACGATGAGCGGAGCATTAACCAAGAACGTAACTTAAAAATAACCATGCAGAGGCAGAAACCAGTTCTATAAAAGTATAAAACAAAATATTAAGCTCGTCGGTGTTTCAGTATACCGTGACCCCGTCAGGGTCACGACAGTACCCATAACCAGCCCTCTAGGCTACATTTAACTAAGTTTTATCAAGGTAAATGGCCTAAAATCGGTCCTAGTAATGACTGAAGTTGTAAAAAATACTGTTCCTTTGAACTTAGTTACTTAACCTAATGGCCACTTACGATCTTTATTAAATTCAAAAGATTTAAATATTTTTCGAGTAGGTAAGTAGGATTTACATACTTTGTTCATTTTGTTAGCTTAATTAATAATTAAGATGATTTTATAAACTTTTGCAACACTGATGTAAATTGTAATGTCAATATGGTGACAGCTGTCAATAGAAAAGACAGAGCGGGAAAAATTGGAAACGCCAGCTCGTTGCATTTAAAATATATTGATAAATTAGCTAATGTCCGCGACTTTACCTTCTCGAATGTCGGTTACGATTACGACACTGTAATTCTGTTTCAAAAATAAATAGCCAGTATGGATATTCGCCAGAACAAACAAACAGAAAGAAAGACAAGACTAAAATAAATATGGTGTAAATTACCGTGTAAATATTCATAAAATATGCATTGAGTTAATGTTATTTCTATTAACATGACATGTTTGTTTGACACTGCTATTTTATTATTCATAATGAACGCCAAATCAATGTAAAAATGCATTAAGTAAATGGTTATAATAAAATATACTGATTTAACTGATCGAAACCATTCTATGAAATCGAAATGAGTTCGTTTCCGCTTGCTATAAACAAAATAAATCGCATTCTGTATTCCACACAGGGTTTGAACAATGTTGTTTTTTCTTGTTAGCACACTGAGCGTTTTATATAGATTTTCTGAATTTGCTTTTGCTCTTTGTAATCCTGTTATTCTCTTAATATTTGCTCAGATTTAAGTAGATTGGTTGGTGAAATAAAAATGTCTGAAATGTTTCTTCATAAACGGAATACCTACTGAGTTTTTCGTAGCGAGTTATCGTTTATTTTTTAACATTGCTCTGCTCTAGGAATTTCTTCTGGGTACGTGTACAAACATATAAACTCACATGCACAAACAGCCAGATCCGCAACAACTATCTGTAGCGCAAAATAAAGGTACAGTTGACACATTCTCATTACTAGCGTGCTCAAATCAATCGGAGCACGGGAAACTCACGGGACTATGATTTTCGCGTGCTGCTATTGCTTTGAGCAAGGTTTGAGCATGCCAGTAATCGAACCTGACACACGCAGCGGCAGCAGCCAATCGCTCAGCCCCTGTGCCAACCGTATCGTCAAAACCAAAATCAGGATACATTAGCTTGAACTTCAGATTTTGAACTTAGACTGAGACAGACCTGAGATAGATACGATACAGTGCAATATACATACTGAAACACTAAAAAATGGCCAACCTATATTTTTCTCTTAAATTAGGTCAACAAGGCACAAGTACGGTCCATTCTCCCCACATATTGATAAGCGGCCGCGGTGGTCCAGACATCAATATTTTTTGTGAAGAAGAAAAACTGTGTCCGGAAGTGCACACATTTTGGCAAGTTGCCATTGTTACCGGCGCGTTTGTTTACACATCACACAGGGAAATGATTCCCTCGTAATTGTTACGACTGTTGTTATTGCTAGTTGATAGAATGGAATTGTTTAGAAGTTGGTACCTATTTTATTTGTATTGGCGTGCTCAAGCTACCGTGTAAGTAATGTACAGAATAAATTTATAATTGGGCCCTTTCTATCATCCTTACATAGTATAAAACAAAGTCGCGTCTGTACGCTTAGATCTTTTAAATTAAGTACCTACACAACGGATTTTAATGCGTTGTTTTCGTTAATAAATAGATTGATTCAAGAGGAAGGTTTATACGAATCACGCTACGACTAACGGGAGCATAGACGCAACAAAATGCGGCTGACGCCGCAATGTATAAAGCTATTCTAGTAAAACTATTAAGATACTAGCCTATAAATTAATGTCTTAATGCAGGGTAAACGCCCTTTTTCATACAGAGAAGGCACGATCATCTTAAGTAGCACAGCTTTAGGTAAGTAACGAAGTATGTTTATGTTTTCAAACATCACTGAATACCTATTCAATGTTAGATTGCAAGGTAGGTAAAAAATCTGACAAAGCAATATTCAGAACACTGTACAATAAAAACGCCTCTTTTTTAGGCTTCATTACGACACTTTTCCCTTACTTTGTGTCTATTCTTCCCCTTTGCAACATTAAACTTAGGTATGCCTAAAAAACATTACTTTTTTATCTATAAACAGGCAACGAAACGGCCTGAGTCTTGTTTTTACGGATCTGTATTGTTATATACAGCAATAAAGTTTAGCACAGACACCCGAATGAGGGAAACGAGTAGACGAAAATACAGTTCAGTCACATTTTACGCTTTATTAGGCTATAAAAGGTAAGTAAAGGCCCTTATGCCTAACAAGCGGCCTTCTAACGACCGACGAATAAGAGGATCATTAACGGTAAGACCATAAGAATGAAGTACCGATGGAATTAATGAATTATGTAATATTATAAAACGGCTCGCATGATAAAGCGCTTAAGTTAATTGTTAATAATATTTTTTTAGTGTTACAGCTTAGCCCCCCTTGCTTGCTTGTCCCCTAATTACTTTACCCAAATGATCTTGAAAGCTAAAAACAAAAAGCGTATAATAAAACTGAAGAAAGGTATTTATGTTATGTGTTGGCTACAAAATGCACGACATTTCTCTACCAAGATTTATTTTTTCTCTATTCAAAATACGATAAGACGACCAAATATTTTAAAATAAAATTTAAAACAAAAATTCGGGCAAAAAATATAAGAAAGGAACTTTATTATTAAACGTCTTAAAATAATTAATAATATGCTATAATTAAGGTGAAACGAAACGTTTTTAACAGATTGTTGACACTGTTATTGACATTGACATGTATGACGGCGGCCCAGCTGTTTTACAAACGTCAAGTTACGTCAAAACATGGTTTTATTTTTGTTTGTCCTACTTTTCTTTCGTATTTAGCGTTTATAAAGTGGATTATAGTGTAATATAGACTAATATATAGGTTAATTATATCTAACATACATTATAGTATCAGTTCTCAGTCATGAGTGAGGGTAACAAAGCTTCTCTTCGCATAGACTGGTTCGATGGCACGTTGATAGAAGATGCAAGACCAAATACCTCAGCTACGTCTGAATTCGCTGATGAAGATCAACCCGAACCCAAGCCAGAGACTAAACCTCAATTTACAGAGAAAAAATCAATCGGTTTCAAAAGACTCCTCGATATTTCAACATTACAACCTCCAATTTTAAATTTAGAAGTATCCCATAGACCTGGGTTCTGGAATCTTCTAGACGAAGACGAGCTCAAAGGTGACTTTATAGTTTTAATTGTGAGAATACTGGCCAACGTATACAAGACCTTGGAGCCAGGTGAGAATTCAAAAATAGTAAAGTTACTGAGAACACGGTTCCAAAACTCAAACTTTTTGGTGAATATAAAGAACTTTTTGGATGAGTTACCAAGTGTTCGAATCGTTGAAAAGAGGTTGAATTCCCAACTGTGGGATGACGCTGAAGCATTCTACGTAAGCATATTGAATCTCTGCGAAGGCATCATTAACTTTGAAAGAGATAATTTGGAGTTCATGAAAGAAATATTGGATTTGTTGGAAATAACAGAAGTCAGTGCTTTTGGTGTGCGTGAAGAGCACACTGAAAGATTTAGTAATGACTTGTTTGTGAGGATTGAACAGCTAAAGACAAAGGCAATGAAATTATTGAAAGATGAAGTAAGTGACCATTTTCTAACAATTTTTTTTCCAATTGACATGCTTTTAAACAAATCTTGCAAGAAAATTATTTTTCCTATGTCTAGGATTGTATTACTTTTATTTATTTATTTTAATCAGGCATCAAGGCCCATAGAAAATACATATTTCAGTACAGTACAATGCAATAATGTATAATATACCATAAACAATATAATTATTTAAAAAAAGAGCTCCAACTAAAATAATAAAAATAATTTTTTTTTTTTAAAAATCCTTTTTTTTAGGACCCAGATGAATTTGATGATGAAATCACCGACTCATCGGACACAACAAACCCAGACAAGAATTACTTCAAAAACCTTAACATCTTTCCCACACAAGACGACTTGCTATCTGCCAACAAAGTTCCCATACAACCGAATATTATTAACGGAGCATACCCAAGCGTAGAAGATTATTTAGACATACAGTTCAAATTGTTACGTGAGGATTGCTTTGGACCATTACGTGAAGGAATATGTTGGTAAACATTATGCAAAAGATCTTTGATATTTTTAAAATTTAAGGTTTGTATACAATAAATGTTTTTATTACAGGTAAATATTTGGAGAATCCAGCTAAGAGACGGCATGAAAATATTAGGTACGTGAATTTAATAAAATAAAAAAATATAATAAAAGTCAATTTCTTTGTTCTTGTAATACACATATTTGTACTTTTATTTGAAGAATTTAAAACAATCCACACAAAATTTGACTCAAACGTTCTGTGAGTGCCACAATATTTACACTTCTGATAGACACAAAGTCCTGCATAATTTATTTACTTTAAAATAAACTCACTATTAGCTTCAGACTAACACAGCGGCAGATAACACATAGAATAATAAACTGAATTTTAAAATAGTATTATTAATAATTACTTATCACCATTCAAACTTGCAGAGTATACCCAAAAGTACGTATTCTACGCAACTATGTAAGTAACAACAGAGTGGGTCATCTCGTTGACATTGCATGGAAGGAACGAGCCAACCAGGGTCTGGTTGACAGCAAGAGATATGCGTACAACAAGCAACTCATGTTCGGATCTCTACTTCTCTTCACTTGTGATAATTTTGAAACAATTTTGTGCGCTACTGTATTGGATTCTAATTTGAGTCTGCTTAGTGAAGGATATGTAAGTATTTACAATTTTAAATCCTTAGGTAAACTTAATTATAAGCCATAAAATCTCCAATAGGCTCCTATTTGCCCAGAATTTGGGAAAGACAACCACAATGAACCGGCAAACTGTGGGTGTTCATTAGTAAACCTCTGCCTAGCCCTTCGGAGAATACAGGCGGGATGGTATGTTATGTTGTATTTGGGTAAGAGGAGGAGAAATAGCACTTCTACTATGCCAAATATTTTGTATTTATAATGATTCAGTAGATTAAAAGTATAATCCTACAATATTAATTGGTTTGAAACGATTTTGAACTATATATGTTGTAAGTGAGGGTATATCATACATACATTATTATGTATAGCATACATACATATCATCCATACATATCATACATACATATCACACATACATTGCATACATTTCTATACCATTCTTGGTACACCAGGGCATTCATACCTCAGGAGATCCAAACATTTACCAATTCTTATAACATAATTAAAGCACCATAATGTATAATTTCAGGTAGCAGTATCATTTCAGAACCCAACATCTAAAAGCATTTTCTCTGAAGCATACTTAATGGTGGAAAGTGAAGTATTCTTTGAGCCCTATCACAGAGTCCTAAAAGTACTGCAAGATTCTAGACTGGATGATTTACCTATGAAGAGATACATTGTGGATGTTCAGGTCAGTTATTTGAATTTGAGCTGTATATTCTATAGATCAAGGTTTAATTTCTTACCAGCACACACTAATTTGTTACTACAAAGAGTAATTCTAACCTTAGATCACACAGACCAGGTAAAATTTATTATTTTCCTCCTTATTACAACTTATACAAAGTTGATATTGGTTTGGCAGTTAAAAACCGCCCTAGGGTTAATGCCAGACCTTCATCATCATCATATCATCGGAACGCCGTCCACTGCTGGACGGCAGCAGTCTTTGGTTATCTTTAGGGCACATAGACGTGCCCTAAAGATAACCAAAATGACCGATCCTCGCTACCCGCATCCAGCGAATCCCCGCGACCGTTACCAGGTCGTCGGTCCACCTCGTGGGGGGCCTTCCCACACTGCGACTTCCGATGCGTGTAGGGAACCTTATTACATACATATTATTAACGATTTAATTGAGTAATCTAGCTTCGGGTAAAGCCTAATCATTTATCATTTATTTTTCTGACAACAAACTTTTAAATTACAGAAAGAAACAATCCCTCCAGCTTATCTATCATCAGAAATTAAATACACAGTGCCGTTCGAAGCTCAAGACTTACCCTTCCCAGTACTGGACACCAAACAATGGCCCGACCCAGTATTTGGTCTCGACGACTCCCAACTGGAAGCTTTCAAATTCGCCTTAACACGAGAATTCGCCGTAATCCAAGGCCCTCCCGGCACAGGAAAAACGTACATAGGGATCAAAATCGCAGCGACTTTACTAAGAAATATATCCCTAGAAGGAACTCCAATGCTTGTTATCTGCTACACGAATCACGCCCTTGATCAATTCTTAGAAGGAATTCTTGGTATCACTAACAGTATTGTTAGACTTGGCAGTCAAAGCAAGAGTCCACTTTTAGAATATTACACTCTGCACAATTTAAGAACGAAAATTAAATCGAAATACTCATATCTCTATGCAAGCAAGAGAAATGAGTTGGAGAAGATTTTCAAAGAGATGACGGAACTACAGAGCGAGATTGAGAAATGTGAGAAAGAGATTGTTTCGTACAACAATTTGAAACCGTACCTCAAAATTGGTGACAAGAGTTACGAACTTAGAAGTTCTGCAGAAGATAGCATTCTCAATTGGCTATTTGGTTGTTTTGAAGGAGAATTACAAATTGCCAGGACATCTGAGAGTGAGAAAGACTCTGATTTAGAAGATTGGGAGAAGTTAGAAGAAATGGATGTTACAGAAGAAATACGTACTTGTTTTTCTGAAAATTGGGCTCAAAGAGAAATAGATTCTATGCTCAATAGTATTAGATATGTAAATGATGTGACGGACAATCACATAGAAGCTGATCAGATGACTTGCAAGTTCAATTCAGAGATTAGTAGAGTTAGCAAGCGATTGGAATGTTTTAAGGTAAGATAAAATCTAATTTTGAGAAAATACTATTAATTAACTTATAATACTAAATCAAGGCAGGGCCGAATATAGGCCTAAAATGGTCTAGTAATATGCAACTCGGTATTTTTCTATCTCTGCGTGAGACCGCTCCCGGAGACCGCGTGACTAGACCACGATAGGAACGTGATTTTAATTGGGCAGCCCGCCATTCTGGTCCTTTGTGTACATAAGGACCAGACTTTAAAAAAATTAGAGATTTGGTTATTTTACAACTTTGTGAAAAAAAAAACTTCTTTCAGAAATACAGAACGCTCCAAAGCAGTAATAAAGAAGAAGTTAAATTAAGTGAAGTCGAAGATCTGTACAGCTTGAAACCAGAGGAAAGATGGCGGGTGTACTATGCTGCCGTTGGGGCCCTGAAAAACGAATTCTTAGCAAAGATGAACGTATTATTGGTAAGAAATAAAATAAATCTATCTATTCAGAATTCAATCATTCTAAAACTATACTCCCTCGATGATATTTTTTGACCATGTGTCGTACAGGCGTCGTACGACACACGGACAGTTGTCTTTTTCCATTATGTTGACGTGTGACGTTCGCCCTAAGTACAGTTGTCGGCACGTAGTTTAGCAAGGTTTGGCGTAGGGGGGAATATTGGCAAACTTATCCCAAGTTTGCGCATGTACAGTTAACAAAACTATTTGGTACACAGGCAAAATTATTCATCTTTGTACTACACTGCCAATATTTATTTTTATTGTATGCGTTATTACTTTTTTAGCTTATGACACACTTAAGTGAGTTATTTAAAAGAGTTGACTGCTCAGCACACTCACAACATTGTTTAAAAGTAATCGCAAGTAAGCTGCCTGTGTACCAAATAGCTTTGTTAATTGTACCATTTTGTACAAAAAACCCAAAAAAATAATTATGTGCATCTAACGACGCTTGCTAAGTTACATTCGGCTGTACACGAAGTTTTAAATTGAAACGTTCTTTTACCGCCTATTTAAAAAAGTTAAATTAACATGCAAAGAAGATCAAGAGAATGGAGAGGAGCTCGTGGCTAAATAATTACAGCCGCATAGACCGATCTTCCGGCTTAAGCCACGCTTGCCGAGGTTGGTCTGTGGATGGGTGACCATTTACCATAGCGAGTTTCCTCCGTGCCTCGAAAAGCACGTAAAGCCGTTGGTCCCGGCTGTCATTTGTAGATCTTTGACAGTCGTTACTGTTAGTCAGAAGCCAGAAAGTCTGACAACCAGTCTTACCAAGAGTATCGTATTACCCATTACTGGGTTGTGGAGGTCTGATAGGCAGTCGCTCCATATAAAATACTGATATTCAGCTGCATCCGGTTCGACTGGAAGCCGACCCCAATATAGTTGGGAAAAGGCTAGGCAGATGATGAACATGCAAAGAAGATGCACGATAATATAAATAAAAAATCGAGACCCTTATTAACGTAAGTTTCTTTACAAAATCCAAAGGACCAACACAATACAGCAAGTCAAGAGCTGAACGAAGTATCAACATTAATAGACGGCGAAGTGATAAAGACGGTCAAGGTTGTAGGAGTTACTACCACCACTGCAGCCAGGAGACACGACCTCATGAGGAAGCTGCATTCACCTATAGGTATAGTTCATAGTTAATATTAGTCTAGATAATTATGCATGTAGCAGCTTGGAGTTAGGATTTGTGCCCGGATAATGGCAATAGGCTCGCCCCCTATTATATGTGACCTAAACATACCGGCGAACTGTGGGTGTGCATTGGTACACCACTGCCTAACCCTTCGGGGAATACAGGCGGGATGATATGTGTGTGATGTAAGGGCGAAAGGACCAATGCAGAAGGACCAGAAAATTAAACGTAGATTGATGTCTTTTGAAGTTGTTACTGTTACAATGTAATAAGTTTAACGTAAAGGTTAAACCTACGTATGCATTTAGATTGAAATATTGTTTTCAGTGATTGTGGAAGAAGCAGCAGAGGTATTGGAGGCGCATATCGTAGCATCTCTTACTCATCAGTGCCAGCATCTCATACTAATAGGTAAGATACATTTATCCCTGGTTTTTTGTTATTGAGATCTATAGTTGCTTATGCATTATGCTTAGCCATTATGTTATTGCAAATATTAAGGGCCACTTTCGCCAAAATCACTGTACAAGAAAGGTTTAGGTAGTTAACTAAAGGTAAACAAATCGTAGAAAAGGTTTTTTATAGTTGATACTTCCTTGTTTAAAAATACGTTACAACAAAATCAATTCTAATTTCGATTTATGCGATACTTTTCTCTTTTATTAATGTATGTTAAACTTTATCATTTATTCGTAAACTACTCTTCATAGATGTTATTGTTTGGATACCACTTTTTTGTTAGCTTTATAAAATAGTTTAATATTTTGTAATCTGTCTATTGTAAAGAGCCTAAAAAGACAGGTTCCCAAAACCTTTTAGAATATACGATGAATTAGATAACGTCGCTAAATTGAAGAGTACGCCCGTGATGTAGTATGGCAACTAAAATTGCAGGTATTACGTTTAGTCGATTAACCAGGCGCCTTTGAAAATTGCGAGGGTCATGTAATAAAACAAGAACAGAAAATGTTTAAATTAGATAAAATGATTGATAATACCACTGAACGTTTTATTATTAACGTGGCAGATAGTTCCTCAAATTCTGATATAGACTAGAGCCTATTATTATACGACTTTAAATAATACGATTTTAAAATTTGAAGTGAAAGGTTTAGCATCCATGAGTCACGTGGTTTGTTTTGTTTACATTTAGTTAACTACCTAAACCTTTCTATACTAGAAAGGTTTAGGTAGTTAACTACCTAAACCTTTCTATACTAGAAAGGTTTAGGTAGTTAACTAAAGGTAAACAAATCATAGAAAAGGTTTTTTATAGTTGACACTTCCTTGTTTAAAAATACGTTACATCAAAATCAATTCTAATTTCGATTTATGCGATACTTTCCTCTTTTATTAATGTATGTTAAACTTTATCATTTATTTGTAAACTACTCTTCATAGATGTCATTGTTTGGACACCACTTTTTTGTAAATTTTATAAAATAGTATAATATTTTGTAATCTGTCTATTGTAAAGAGCCTAAAAAGACAGGTTCCCAAAACCTTTTAGAAGACACGATGAATTAGATAACGTCGCTAAATTGAAGAGTACGCCCGTGATGTAGTATGGCAACTAAAATTGAAGGTATTACGTTTAGTCGATTAACCAGGCGCCTTTGAAAATTGCGAGGGTCATGTAATAAAACAAGAACAGAAAATGTTTAAATTAGATAAAATGATTGATAATACCACTGAACGTTTTATTATTAACGTGGCAGATAGTTCCTTAAATTCTGATATAGACTAGAGCCTATTATAATACGACTTTAAATAATACGTTTTTAAAATTTGAAGTGAAAGGTTTAGCATCCATGAGTCACGTGGTTCGTTTTGTTTACATTTAGTTAACTACCTAAACCTTTCTAGTATAGTATAAATACATCATTGCATCATGTCACATTATTATAAGTAACAGAATGATAGTTTAAACACATTTAACGCTAAATAATAATATGTTTAGTGATTTTGGTGAAAGTGGGCTTTATTTATGGTTATTAAGATTAATAGTTCTTTAGATACTCTTCTAATTTTCTTCAGGTGACCACAAGCAACTTCGGCCAACAGCGGCTCACTACAAGCTAGCGAAAGACTACAACTTAGAGATATCTCTCTTCGAACGTATGATACGTAACGGGATTCACGCGCGTACTCTTACTACGCAGCGCAGAATGAGCCCCAACTTCGTAGAGTTGATAGTTCCTGCAATATATGAGAAGTTGGATTCTCATCCTTGTGTGGGATCGTATCCTGATGTTAGAGGAATGAGGGACAATCTGTACTTCTTTTCTCATGATGTATTTGAAGATTCTGAGGCAAGTAATATTGATTGATTTGACGGATTCGCTGTGTTGAAATGTTCATCATATTATCATATCAGCCGTAGGACGTCCACTGCTGGACATAGGCCTCTCATATATTTCCAAAAGGACAGGTTGGAAGCGGCCTGCATCTAGGGTTTTCCTTTATTTTAATTATTTTTTTGTTATAGTTGCAATAAAAACACACACTGTGGAAAAGCAACTCATCTCGCACGCTCACTTCGCAGAATACCAAATCTTATTGAAAAACGTCAAAATACTCTCTCGTCATAATACTTCTACTATTACTATTATTTTAAAAATACAAAAATAAAACCTCACCGCGGATTCAGAAGTGATTTCGCAAATGAACTTTTTGGAATAGCACTACAGGCATGATTCATTAGTTTTTGGAATTCTCAGGGTATGGAAGACAGTTGGAGCCACAGAAACACATTCGAAGCTAAATGGTGCGTCGCTCTAGCGAACTACCTTATAAAGATGAAGTACAGCGCTGACGAGATCACAATACTCACCACTTATAATGGACAGGTTCATCTACTTAGAGATGTGAGTAATACTGTATTTCTAGATCTAATGTACCTATATAAAAAAAGTTATTTAAAGTCAAAGTCAAATCATTTATTCCAATTAGACCATTAAAAGGTTGCCCATTCCAAAAGGTTGATTCGTATGGAGAAGAACGGGCTAGAAACACCATACAAACTCTTAAAAAAAACATCTGTATCTAAGCTAACAAGCTGCAACAAAGACAGGAATTACTAGGTACTCACATACTCGATTTTGTAAGAGATAGTTACTAGAGAGAGAACATTCCGTACCACCAGTTCACTATCTTCAATAATAACTGCGCGTCTGGTGAGCGTGGGGTCCTAGGTTCGGGTTTAAACATTACAAATTTCTTAGTAGCAGCCCGGAGCTTGCATGCTGTTGGTGTGACAACTCCGTTCCTCAGAAAACACGTAAAGCTATGGTTCTGCGCCTGATGTCTCTCCGGTCGTGTCAGAAGGCGTCCTATCGCACTAAGAGTGAGGGAAGAAAAAAGTGGAGCTGTGTTTGTGCAATATAATATCTGCTGCGTACTTGGCTAGTCCTCATTGTGATTGACCGCCATGACCAAAATTCGACTGGCAGAACATGATCATTATAATATTATTTACTTAAGTCCCTTTATTCACAGCTGACAAAAAAACACGACGCGCTCCGCGAAGTCAGAGTAACGGCAGTTGACAACTACCAAGGCGAAGAGAACAGGATAGTCATATTGTCACTAGTAAGGAGTAACAGAGACAACAGGATTGGATTTTTGACCGCCACCAATAGGATATGCGTTGCTTTGTCGCGTGCCAAAGAAGGTAATAATACATTCAATTATTTTCTTATTATTAGGCAAAGGCCTTTTTTCATACAAAGAAAGCGTTTGCTCACGGCGATTTCAGATTTAAATTATTTTTTACTTAGTTTGCAACGCCACCTTCGGGATCCTTTCGTGAATCTAAAACCTCTAGGGAACAATTATAAATACCTAGTAAAAGTTAATCATAATTTGATGTTATCAAAAACCTTTATAAAATAAAGTTTTTTTTTTGTGAAGTTGTATCTACCCTAAAAACCTGATAAATTTTTAAATAACTATATATAAAAAAATGATTTTTATTTGCTTTGAAATCAATAAATAGTGAATTAAGTAAGATGACAAAAAAGTGACGTCATAGTTTAGTCATGTCATAGAAAATTTACGGAGGAATTGCATTTTGACAGCTCAAAAGTACGTCAATTGATTAGTGGTGTCATCTACCCAATTATGAATTCAATGACCCTTTCTCAAGTTTCTGGTAAACAAAGAATTAATCTTTGTATCCTCTATTTTACAGGTATGTACATATTTGGCAACATGAACGTATTGAAATCAGCCAGCAGTATCTGGAGACAGATTAACAATAAACTGGAAGAACAAAAAGCAATCGGCAGAAGATTAACTTTGATATGCGAAGAACACAACGATAATACTCTTGATGTAAGTCCTTACATAACTTTACTAGTGCTGTACTGTACCTGTACTGGCAGTAGTAATTAAATGAATTCGTGAATGATAATATTCTGGAACAAGAATATTCTGGTTTTGGAACGGCGGCTAATGTTAATGAAGACTAGGCAAATACGTACGAGACATTATAGTGCACAAGAGTGTCCGCAAGCACAGGTCACACACTCCCTCTTCCCTAACTCACATTGTCCGATGGGACGACAATCCCACACAACTAGGGGGAGATTAGGCGCAGAACCAACGGCTTTACGTACTTTCCGATCCACGGGGGTGTCACACCACCGGCTTTCAAACTTCAGGACTGACAAATCCCTAATGGTACAACCAAATAAAACTTGCCCGACCTGGGAATCAAACCCACGCTCAAGTCATGCTTACGTCTACGAGACCAACGGGGCAGTGCTTTGCAAATATAGTGTTTGTATATGGATGTCCTGTAATAAATCCGTCTTGCAGGTCTCGCCTTTGGTTTTATCTAATAACTTAAATTCCTAATTGTTTTTTCACAGATTGAAAATGTCGAAGAATTTGACAGCTGTCAGTCTGGAGCGTGTTTGAGGATTTGTGAAACGAAATGAGAAACAATAAGGTTAACATTATTTTTGTTTTATTTAACATTGTGAATTTTAATACTTACTACAGTTGTTGTTATAAATAAATAATTTTATGAATCGATATGGTGCAATACAAAATTGTATTTTTATTTTATTTTTAATTGTTTTTTAAACCATATTTTTCTAGTAAGCACTGATATATTATAACTTTACAAAAATATTTATCTATTTGTATTTTTAAATTAGGACGTTAAAATCTGAACCAGCAGAATACAAACTTAAAAGAAAATGGGAGAAGCGACTTTGATTCTAATGATACAACTTAGCTATACTAAACGCCAAGAGTCATTGTAGTTACAGTCATAAAACGTGTGAGTGAGACAGCGAATATTACGGGATTTCAAAAACATCTGGTAATGTGTCTCTTGCTGTCTCTCTTCCGCATTTTATGTCTGTTGACGTATACGTTTTAGTATTTATGCAATGAGTTTGTATCGCCTTCCCCACTGATATAATCTAATCTACAATCATTTTACATATTTTGTGACGTCACAATTATGGAATGACATTATCTAAATCTACACTAATAAAATTACATATTCAGAAGCAAAGCTCTTTCATTCCTTGATTTATTTTTTAAGACACGTAGTAAGCGAGATTTTTTTTACAAAACATTGCAATATGTGTTTTGTCGTATTTCTTCTTTAGTGCTACTTTTCTAAATCTCTTGCGGACAAAAGGACCAAACAGGCTACTAATCAAATCATTCTAGAACTAAAACAGAGAAAGTAACAAATATAAAAAAAAAACACAAATCATTAAGCTTACGTCAAACGTGTCGCGAGTCAAACTCAAATGAATACACTTAACCGTCTAGCAATAAAATTAAACTTGATTAGAATAAAATTACAATTTCAACCACTTGTCCCGATCATGTTGTTGCATTGTGATCGGGTAGACAATAGAATTGTATGTATTTTCTGTGGTAATGCATGCAATCATGTCAGTAATGCAACAGTAAAGCATTCGCCAGCCTCTTTAAAAAAAATATAGGGTCACGCAGGGAAATTTAGACTATGGAGTAATTCTTACCATGGGAACAGTACAAAAACATTGTTTTCAGTAGTTAAAATTACCCAACAGACGAAATAACCCCCATCTTATACACGGTAGAAGGAACATTGTAACGCAAACTTTTGCTACGGGTTCCGTTCATAATTCTAGACACTACATTATTGATTTTTTTTGCCCATAAGTGCAAAACTTACGCGAGTATATGATATCGCAAAATTTTGTTTTTAATTACCGTTGAAAATTTTCAACGCTTTTTTGTCTTCAGTCATGTATTGAACCCACGAAAAAAGTTTGTGTCATGATATGCCTTCCACCATGTCTATTTTAGTCTCTAATCGCTAAAAGCGGAAAAGATACTTACAATCTAAAAACACGTCAATAGTTATGTTCATTCGGAACTTAGGACCAAAAAAACTCAAAAACTTGTTTGACCAATTTACAAACAAATATTTGTATGAATAATTCCAACCAGATATGTAGATTGTCATAACAAACTTCAGAAGACCAATTTCCGTAATTAAAAACGTTCAGAATCTTCGCAACCTCATCTCAGCGACAATCAATGTCAAACGTTTGTCAAATTAATGCATTTTTGACAGATTGAGACTGACACAAAATGTTAACGTTCTTAAAATTACGACTATTGCTCTTCTGATATAATACCTACTTATATTAACTACATGAACTCATTAAAATAAGCCTAGAAAAGCGCTCTTTCATCACCCAATTACTGACACAACTGTCATTATACAATCATGGCGTCAATACCTGTCCTACCATAGAAATTCTCTTCCCAACGTCACACAACCTTTTGACCTTGCAAATGAAATGTTAAATATATTAAACAAAATCACAGTATGGATTAGCATCGCATTACAACTCGAAAAACTTTAGACAACCCGTATCAAGGTTACGTATTTTTTTTTGTCAGGTATTTTTGAAATATGTGAAAATCCACATATTTCAAAAATACCTGATGAAAAACTAAAAAAAGGACTATAAGAGGTGGCATCGTAACAAAATATTTTCCATGGTTTCAGTTACATAATTCTAGACCCAAAAAAGATAACGTTCTTCATCGGTTATTAAAAAAAAACTGGTCCTTTTGGAAATCTATGGGCGAGCCCTATGCCCAGCAGTGGACTTCATGCGGTTGATATGATGATGATGATGATTAAAATCATCTGCTAGGGGTCTAATTTTGTGGCTAGGGGCTCTAGAATCATGTTTAATTTCTGTTACGATTTCCCTTCACCTCATTTGGCCTAATATTTGCAACATAACTTTAATGTCGATAAACATCTCAACATATTATCGTAGGACCTACGATAATATTTTGAGATGCTTTGTAACTACGACGTAGGTAGGTACTCACAACCCACTAAGCACAAAGCAATTATTATTTGCCAATAATTTTACAGGTACAAGTACAGAGCTAAGTTATCAATATTTTAAACCGCACCACAGAAGCAGATATTGTGGTCCATCCACTAATATAATGGTACTGTTTGAAAGCACCACAGAAGCAGATATTGTGGTTCATCCACTAATATAATGGTACTGTTTAAAATACCGCAAAGCAGGACACAAAAGGAGCATTGTCATATATCGGTACGTCAATGTTTACATTCAATTCTTTCACGCCGTTTGGGTGTGCCACTATTTGAACGATAGACTATCTACATGTGCAATAGCGGACAATGGCGTTTGACCACTTTTCAACATTATTACTAAGGGCGTAAGGGCGAAAAAGGGTTCGCCGCCGTTGGCCGCGATTGAACATTTCACAACTAGAACTATACAAATAAATAAAAATAAATTAGACCCAAAGTACGTACAATTCTAGCCCTTCACTTTTAAGTTAATTTTACAACTCCCGTTGCACTTTGGTGAAAGAAACACCTGACATAACAAATTGATTTTCTTAACTTCAGTTTTTGTTTTTAATAACTTTCTACATTTTTATTAGTTTGATTTTCAATCAATCTACAAAAAGTTTTCTATACCACTAATAAACTCACGTGCAAAAACACAGGCCACTCGGCAAAATTCAATTCGTCAAGTTTGGATTCAATATATTTAAAGTATCCGTATAAAGACATGCGCATGCGCAATATATTGTCATAAACATACTTGAATAAATTGAATCAATAGTCTCCGAGGAAATTGCTCTTGATTGTTGCAAAGTGGCGTCGTTTGTTTGCACTTAAGTGTAGATGCAAGCGTATAGGTTAAAGGATTTGCTAATTCAAACTGAAGTTAAAAGCAGGGTTTCCATCAGGAACAAGCTTACAGAAATACTTCAATACTACAGTTCCATAACTGTACCTAACTACATAACAGTGCTATTACGCATCACATAAAATATCACATTAGCAATAAAGCTAGTTTACAACTAATATTCTTCTAAGAATTCTTCCACAATATTTGATATTCTATCCGGAGACTCTAGATGGATATGATGCGTTCCCTCGACTTCTACAAATCGCACATCAGCCGTCTCCTTCATCTTATTAACCACGTCCAAATAATAATCTAATTTCTCCCACCTCTGACCAGGTAACGCGCGAATATTTAAAACTCTACACTTAACCTTAGAAGCGTATTCCAAAGCTGTTTCTATCGACATCATCGCAAGACCAGACACTTTCAATCTGGGATCCCTCCTGAAGAAATAACCTTTCTTCTTCAAATGTGCAGGAACGGGCATCATTCCTCGCTTCATCAGAATCTTACAGTTTTCCCTTGAAATCGACCCTTTGTACGCGTCACAAACAATGTCTATCATTTCCTCGTACTCGTAACAAGGAGTTTTATCGATAGGCAAGTTCTCGTACTGCAGGTTTTTATCGATACTAGGTCCTGTGCCTTTTACCATAGACGCTGGCTCTCTAACAGCCGGACTGGCGATATCGACGCATATGATTTTATCAACCTCATCTGGGAAGGAGGCCGCGTACATAAAACTGAGCGCACCACCGAGGGAGTGGCCCATAAGACTGATTTTGTTCCATTCGAAGTGCTTAACGATTCTTCTTAAGAGGACAATTCCGTCCCAGAAGATGTAATACAGCATTCCGGTTGGGTAGTGTGTTGATAGTCCGTGACCTGGTAAATCTATACAAAGGACTGAGGTCGTGACTGGCAGGAGTGGGATCAGGTTGTCCCAGGTGCCTGCGTTGT
Organism: Caradrina clavipalpis; assembly: GCA_932526535.1. Lineage (NCBI taxonomy): Eukaryota > Metazoa > Arthropoda > Insecta > Lepidoptera > Noctuidae > Caradrina > Caradrina clavipalpis. The sequence continues at coordinate 3,817,725 of OW052100.1, forward strand.
CTTGCCAGCCGTGGATGGCGATGATTGGCTGCTTGTCTCGAGGACCCCACCATCGTCCCGAGACGTGGCCCCATGGTACTGGTATTTCGATTTCTTCAACCTTGTAGCCTGGCGGCAGTACTGTAAACAAAAAGAAAAAGGAACTTTTTATTATTTCCGCGGATTTGGAAAATCGTGGCTTGGTTCTTGACAGCCTTGAAAAAAATAATTGAAAATGCGGTTTATATAGATTGTTGTTTATCGGGTTATATGTACTTCTTAACAATATCTATTTTAAACAATTTTTTTAATATTCGAAGTTGATGACTGTTTCATACAAAAACATAAAATGTCTTATTTTTAGAAAGGCCACGGTAAAAATAAAAAGATTTGGTATCCATACTTAAATGCGAAAGTAGCTGTCTGTTACGCTTTCACGAGTAGACAAACATGAATTTGATGAAATTTGGTATGGAGTAATCTTGATCCCCAAGAAAGGACATGAGGTAGTTTTTATCCTCAACTTCGTTTGCGTCATTGAGGCGGGCGAAGTTGCGGGCAAAAGCTAGTCTTATATAAACCGATCATAAAGTATTAAAAACACTATAATAAGTAATGTACGTAAGCCCTTATCATCACAATTAATCGGCTAATCTCCTGTACTAACTTATTCCGCGATTCCGTCCTCGTAAAATTTGTTGCTGATCTTTAATTATTCGATTTTAAAATATAACTTATATAGCACTCAGGAATAATGTAGCTTTCTATTAGCGAAAGAATTTTCAGAGTTGAACTCGGAGTTCTGGATATTAGCGCGTTCAAACACAAAAACAAACAAACCCCTCAGCTTTATAATACTAAGTGGTAGATTATATTATCTTTAAATTAAAGTAACAGAACACATGCTATGTCGTGTGTGTGTTGATAAGAGTCTCGTGTTCTTAGATAAACGTGAACAGGTTGCAAATAGTCTTCGTTTGTACGTAATTAAAATTGCTAGCAATATCTTGGCCTATTTTAATATTTTGTAAGGTAGAAAGTCATAGTCATTTTAATATGTAATTTTGAAAACGGAAATGTAATTTGGTAATGGCATATTCAAATGTGTTGTTAATAAAATTATTTTTATTAAGATAGGTGCAAATATCTGCAATTTAAGATTAGCACACTGCCAGCGAAAGTTAAAATCAATCCAGGCATTACACTGTTACACATACCTACTAACGAAAACAATGAGACAAAAAAGAAATTCTTTCTGTATTAGTACTGTGTAAACATTTATATGATTAGGTATGCTATTAGTAAAACACTGTAATTGTAATTTGATTGTATTACGGATTATACTTTATTCCAATGACGTAAGGAATATTGTTTTAAGTAAGTAATGGGAATATTTCGCACACACACAAAGAGCGGAATAAAACAAGCCTTTTATTAGCGATTTTTAAATGAATACAAACCATCACGCCTATTTCCCCGCAGGGTTAGGCAAAGGTGTACCAATGTACACCCACAGTTCGCCGGTATGTTTTTAATTCCCATGTAAAAAGGGGTGAGAAAATTAACTTTTAAACGTTTGTTGAACATTTATGGTGAAACCGATAAACATAATTCTAGCATAATTTTACTTCATGCATCACAGCTAATGTAATTAGTTTACATTGGCCTTCAATTATGAACAAATAGCAATGTTTTATGAAGAATAACATTCTTTCGTTTCCATAAAATTGCACCTCCTATTATAATCAAACGTAAATGATGTACGCAATTAAAATAATATGTGAAATAAAATAAATAAGACAACATACTACAACATTATTCTTATACCACTTCTTAATTAACCCGAACAACATAATAAAAATAACCACGCGGCAGGTGTCTGATTTATATTTCCATTTATCTACAAACAACTAGTGCTAAAACGATAACACCTTTGGACTTTGGTCCTATGATCCTATGTCATCAAGCTAAATACCTCTTACGTATGGAGTATCTATGTATACAAACGTTCGATAAGATATAGATTGAATTCACTATTCGAATGACTTTGCAAAAGTAATATGGGTTATTGAATGATAAATTTATGGGGGAAACGTGCGAAAAGGTATGCCATAATACAAGCTGAGTAGGTAACAACTTATTTTTTTTATTTATGACGTGAATATTATATTTTCTTGGATAATCTTATCGTGCTGTCATTAATTACGTTTATTACAGTTTTTATTCAAGATTAATGTCATGTATATAGGATAAGATATAATATTAAATAAGTACCTAGTTCCTTATTGGCTAAAACTGCGTAGATAGTGCAATTAAATATCCCTTATGTAAGCACAACATTATAACGGGTAGTGTTTCACCGATTTGTTTAGGAGAATACAATTTTCCTCTGTGCTATTATTTACCTACCTATTTCCCTTATGTTGTTACTTTGATTACCTACGTATGGTAGACCAGAGAAACCTATTCTGCACTTCTGCAGCAAACTTTTAAAAGCTGAATAAAAATATAAGCAACCACATCGAATTGAACCAAAAAAAAATGCATTATAATTTTAAATCGATCAGACTTTGACATTGCGGACTAAAGGACCAGAAAAAAATTAAAGCTATATGTGGCGGGGAAATACTGGAATTTTTGTTATCATGTTATCAAGCAATGATAGCCATTTACACGTCACGAACATGAGCATTTAAAGTTCAAAGATCAGTTTTTATGTTATATTATGACTTGCTAATTTTTGATAGTAGCCAATTTACTCGCAACTTAGTCTGCGTGGGAGTCAAAGTCCCCTTTAATTCGACCTTGTCACAAAATCTAAGCTACGAACGTCTCCTACTTATAAACTAACAGCCAAACTTCATAGGTCAAGTAGTTTTCCACATTTCGTGTTTAGTCAGCAAGTGAATGAGTGACCTTTCGGCTTTATATTTTTAGATTCCTATGAATATTACAACTGACGCCATACAGGTGTATTCAAAGCCATGAATAAAACTCTATATTTAGCTGTTGAAATTCAGTGGCATTGAACATTATGTAGGTATGACATACATAGAGGAGACCTAGACATGCCTAAATCAAGCAATGGCATACGGCATACCAATTGAATTAGTTTTGTTTACGCCAATATATCCTACTGGAAACATACTTAATTTATGTGTGCATAAATTAAATTATATTTCAGTCTGGTTTACATTAGGCATTACGTAAGTTTATATAGGAATCATTGATTTCACAAACAATTAGATCGTTCGTACCTTTTGCATTTAGTTTAAAAAGATCTAATTGTGTTTGTGCTATTATCAATGATTCAAGGTTGCGAACTATTTCACCTGTTGTAAATTCAATTATAATGTAATGAAATTAAGGTTCTATTTATTACCAAAAAACCCCTTTGCCGTGCCATGCAGCATCGCGACGGGTTTTAACGCGAAAGAGGATAATAAAACGCATATTTAAGTTTAAATTACCTGTGCATTTTTTGTTGTCATCAAATTCGATAGTTGTTTATAAAAAGTATAAAAGTAACCGACCAGTAATATTAAATACCTCGGTAACTCGCTGACGTAGGTACAGACAACGCTCAGCTACAATTATTTAAAATTTAAATTACTTTTTTCGGTCATTGGCCTATCTGACCTTGACCATACAAAAAAGATTATATACTTATAAAAGGTTTCTTACCACTTAGTTTATTGCTGTTCATTTTTTCTTTTGTTTATATATTTATTTGGTTTTGTATAGTTTATTTTCTGACTAGCTTATGCCCGCGACATCTTCTGCGTAAATGTCAGTTTTCTGCGAGGCTTTGAAGTCCTGGCGGGGGTTCTTTTGCGATAAAATAGCCTTAGTTAGTTAGAGTCCTTCCAAATATGCTACTCGTCAGTGAAAGTCAAAATCAGTCCAGCCATTTCGCAGATTAGTCAGAACAAACAGAGATGAATTTTAAAAGTATTGTGTAAACATTTATATCATTACTAGCTTCCGCCTGCAACTGCGTTCGCGTGAAAGTTAATATTTATATTAACCCATGGGAACCGTATTTCTTTCCGGGATAAAAAGTATCCTGTGTTATTCCACACTACAATCCATCTCCGTGCCAAATTTCATCTAGATCCGTTCAGCTGCTTGAGCGTGAAGAAGAGAACAAACTATCGCCTTTATAATATTAGTGTGATGCTATTAGTAAAACCCAGTACTTTTAACATGATGATGTCATATTTCTTTTTTACTCAACTTTATTGTCCATTGTTTGAAATTTATAAATACTACAAACATAATCTTTACTTGTTTTAAGTTTTGACAAGTGTTTAACATTCATTAAATAACATTCATTAAGTATCAGTTTCTCTCATAAAAAACTTAATAAATGAAGTAACCATTAGAGGAACAGAGGCATTATACTGTATGTTATGTAATTGTACATTATGCTTCATCATATTATTTTCTTCATTAACATAGCATAATGACATAACATAAACCATCATACTCAGAGAAAGATAACTATATATATATAAGGACCAAATATCTTTTTATAAGACTGTAAGGACCAAATACATTTTGATACTTTGATTGATAAGCTAACTTCAAACCGATCCTTTTAGAAATCTATAGGGGAGGCCTATGTCCAGCAATGGACGTCCTACAACTGATATGATGATGATGATAATAAGCTAGACGGTGATAAAATTTATGAAATGTAAAACTCGGTTACTTTGACCATGTCATTAAATGACCATGATATATGAATGCATTATGATTAATGAAAATATGAATTAAGTACCTAGTAATATGAAACTGCATACAAATATTTTCAAATATTAGGGTGTTTTTAGATAATAATCCATATTTTTTAAACAATCTATTGCAAACAGCAAATTAATTTTAAATTCTAAACATTAAAATTAATGAGGCAAGCAACAAACCATTTCAAGAACAATCACCTAAACAGAAATAAAGAAGAGCAACAAAATTCCAAAATGGTATTGACCTTATGTAAATTATATTGCATAGTTGCAAAACATAATTTAAAGTACATTACAACACATTTTGCTACTGGGAATGAGTTGAAATATAACGTAAATTAGCCAGTATATTTTGGATAAATTGTTACGAGAAACTTTAAAATAAATTAATTTTTTTTCTGGAGTAAAATAGAAGATTATAACATAGTCGAATTATTACCGTCAGGTACTTGATGTCCATTCAGCGTTGTTTCACTCATCCTGCAGATTTTATAGTCAAATCTAGTGTTCAATTTTATCACTCGTACAATCACGTTATAGACAATAGAATAGATTATTCTCACTCGCGACTTGCAGTTCCCGATAATGCAGACAATAATACGGATATGCTATCATCTATTACTAATTACGGAATTGATTAATACTAGAAATAGATTCAAATAAACTTTCCGATTAGGGAAGGTGACCGTTAACGTGAGTTCACCTAAGGTTAGGATACTGAACTATACATGTCTGCCTACGCACATGAACTGCCGCACTCTTATGAAACGAAACAAGAACAAATTATCGATTACACAAAATATTTCCTTGAAAATGATGAAATTGGTAGTCGGTGAGCAAACTACGAACGACGAATGATAAAATCATTACTGTCATGTCATTGTCATTACTGTCATGTCATTAGTAGTTTGACAGTGACAGTATATCTTTTTAATAAAGATGAATTAAACACTAGTCTATTCAGACTATGTTGCCCTATGCAAAATAGAAAATAATATATAGAAAATCTTTCGTGTAACCGAGTCTTCAGAGACATCTGATTGGATGCAAAATCATTCATTCATTCATTCGTTATGGTGACCTGTCAACAAAAAAGTGTCAGCGTCAGAAACAAGAAAAGCGAATAGATTTCCAGACAATCAAGACTACGTTGGCAAAAATTATTTATAATGGCAGACAAAAGGAAAACTAAAAAACGTAAAGAGGTAAGTGAGATTAACTCTTAACCATTACAACTAGTTTTAAATTACCCAATTACACTTTATCGTTGTTGTTACTCCCAAGTTTTTGTCTTACGGATGCGGCGTGTGGATTTCCCCGATTGCAAAAGATTTTTCTCTTCTTTTTCTAGATCTCTGATATCATTATGTATGAAACTGAACTTCAGCTTTGAAAAATGGCTATTTTACGTCACCATTTACCTTTTCTCGTGGTATTTACAGAATGACGCATCCATTTCGATTTTATGTTTAGTTCATTGCCTGGCTGAAAATCAACGGGTTTTGTGCGTAGTTCTTCGAGATCAGCGTCATTGTATGAGCGTAGTGCCAGTTATTTTTGGGAATCCTTTGTTTACTGCGACTATTTACCAAGTAACCAGATGTTACCATCATGTCATGTCGCCTTCATTTATCATGTTGACAATTCGAAAAAGTACAAAATCTCTATTACCTGTGCCTTAGTATTTTACTAAAGTCCATAAGAATTTAAAAGTGCTATTTAATATTTATCTGAAAACCATTTAAACAAAGTTTTGCATGCATTAGCTTAATAATTTTATTGTCTTTTTGTTTGCAGCGAAAAAAGGTTTGAAATTATTTATTTTGCACACTTGCACTATTGATTTCACTAGAGAGAATATTATTTAATTATTTTTAATCACATTATTATAGGTTTCTCTGACTAAAACTAAGTCACTGCTAAGTAATTGTTTTATGTTTATTTAGTCGCACAACACATTGCACAGGTGTGAAAAAAATTGTACTTACAATTCTTTTAGTTAAACATGTTCAATGTCAATTAAAGAAATAATAAAAATCCTTGAATCTATTTAGTTATTGTAGTTATAAAAATTTTGTTTACCTACTTTTCTGTTATTCATAATTTATGTTTGATTTTCTTTCTGACCACAATACTATAATATGTATAGTACTTTTCTCACTATTCAATTAAAGTGAGGATGTCACAGCCACATGAGAATAATATGTAACACTTTGTATTAATTAGCATTTAATTGATAAACATGTTACTTTCTGATATTTGTTCTACTAAAGATACATTTCAATAACAGAATATAATGTCCTATTCTTCTTTACTGTCTCACTCTTTTAAAAGAAACTGTGGTTGCTTTGAATTATAACTTACACTAAATAAATCTGCCATGTTATATCACCATTGGTTGACTGGTAGAGAATGCCTAATGCAGTGGTTCTCAAAGTTGACTGCGACTCTCTTAGGTTTAAATAAATAAAAACACCCTCTCAGTACAATCGATTTATTTATGACTTTTTCATCAATTTCATTAAAAAAAAACTTAGTAGATTTTTCATAGATTCAAAGAACTGCAAACCTTATATGGTTTTAATTTCAACTTGATACCTATACATGTTCTCGAGATAGAGGGTTGTGATAGACAGACAGACAACAAAGTGATTCCGTTTTATTCCTTTTGAGGTACGGAACCCTAATGGTACTCTTTCCAATTAGAATTTTTTTAAAAATAGAATTCTGTTCCATTCCGGAGTCCTATAAAATACCTTCCCTTTTCTAATACTCTTATCACAGATTATCCGGGACGCAAACAATTAAATGTTTTGCAAACTTCAGTGTTTTTATTCAACACTACACTGTGAGTGTTCTACATGTGCTGAGTCTTATCACCGCAGAAGAATTAGTTCCACGCTGATGTAAGAACGAAAGTTTAGTGTAGACTTGAAATATCCAACAATATATTGATTGAGTTTCCGTCCGCAATTTCGTCCATGTGGCAGTCAAAATATATTTTAAAAATATATCCTATGGTACTGAGCAATAGTGTTATTTTTCAGTGAATGAATTCTTGTAATTAGACCAGTCCTTCCAGAGATTACTTTTAAAAAATAAAATAGGCGAAATGGGCGGCCAGTGTATTAGATTATTTTCTTAACGCTGATAATGTAGCTTCCTATAGGCGAAATATTTTTTTAAATTGGTTTTGTAGTTTTTGAGTTTATCCATTACAAATTAAAATACAAATATTTTCTTTTTAAAATATTGTTTAAGATGCTTCTGTTACGTTTTCGCAGTATGCCGTATGCGTAAATATTATTCTGAAATTACAAATTATTATGATTCATCTATGTACGAGTATTATACTAATACAATAAAGCTGAAGAGTTCTTTGTTTGTGTGTATGTTTTAACACGCAAATCTCTGAAACTAAAAGTCGGGTTGTATAAAATCTTTTCGTATATGATAGCCAGATTCATGAGGAATACTATACGCTTTGTTACATCACGCTACGACACAAGGGAGTGGAGCAGTAACCAAAGACGTAACCTAACGCGGATGAAAAATTCACACGAACGAAATCGCGGGCAAGTAATTTGGACATGTACGGGGATTTAATTTTTACTCTATATTCAGCGTTGTAATAAACTATTAACACCTCGGTTGGTACTCGACATAAACCAAACACCGTATGAAATAAATAATATGCTCGAATTTGTTCGTCAAGCGTGAACGGCCGTAATTATGGCAACAAATCGTTATGGCAATTCACGTTTATCGACTAGGTAGTATGAATTTTCACCGTAAGGCTAAAATAATCTTTAGAATTTCTTTGGTTATGTTTTTTGCAGACTATGTATTTTCAAACTACACTTCCCGACAAAAAGCAATGGGGTTGTCTTCTTAATAGAGTAGTTTAATGATATGACACTATAAGTGCCTCGTTGTCGTTAGCCTTAGTGGTCTTAAGCACGACTGAGGTTTTGGGTTCCGATTTCCAGGTCAAGCTACGTGTTATTGGATTTTCCTATAAAATTTTCAGTAGCAGCTCGGAGTTGGGATGTGTGCCCGTTTAATTTTTTTTTTTTTAAGTATCTTGGGACAACTCACACACGGCTATCTGATCCCAAGCTAAGCAGAGCTTGTGTTATGGTAACCAGACAACTGATATACATACTAATATAATTTACTAGCTTCTGCCCGCGACTTCGTCCGCGTCACAGTTGATGTGTTATCCTACGGGTACCGTACATTTTCCCGGGATAAAAAGTAGCCTATGTGTTATTCCAGACTATAATCTATCTTTGTGCCAAATTTCATCCAGATCCATTCAGCCGTTTAAGCGTGAAAGAGTAACAAACATCCATACATCCATACATACAAACTTTCGCCTTTATAATAGTAGTAGGATAAATACATACATATTATAGATAAATCACACCCAGACACAGAACAAACAATCATGCTCATCACACAAAGTTTGTCCTGGGTGGGAATCGAACCCACGACCTCCGGCTTAGCAGTCAGGGCCACTAACCACTAGACCAACAGGCAATAGGCTCGCCTCCTATTACATGGGACCTAAACATACCGGCAAACTGTGGGTTGTACATTGGTACACCTCTGCCTAACCCTTCGGGGAATACAGGCGTGACAGTACTTATGTTATGTAATAATATGACAAATTGCCTATACTCTGCATAATTCGAATTGATAGAATAGCAATTGTTACAGTTGAAATTAATATAACATCTCCAACAAAAGATTAGGTACACCAATCATGACATACAAATACTTGTCAACAAAAGGTATTGTGTAGGTGTGCTACTTCATTTATATTAGACCACAGCATGCACAATAGAGTTAACAACTAGTTACAAAGTAATCAGAATAAAATTAAATGTAGCAAATCTAGAAACAGGAAATAATTGATATACTATTAAAATGAATAAAGGAAATACTAATATACAGTTGCCTATAACAAATCGTAACATCTATAGTTCTATACTAATATTATAGAGGTAAAGTTTGTGAGGTTGTAGGGGGTAGCCTCTGGATTTACTGCACTGATTTTGAAAATTCTTTTACCCATAGAAAGCCGCGTTATTTGTTAGTGGCATAGGCTATAATTATAACAGCATGCATAACCACGCGAACGAAGTCGCGGGCAGTTCACTAGTTTCTTATATTTTAACAGAGATTCATCATCATCATCATTATATCAGCTGCAGGCCTTCCACAGTTTTGGAAGGGGCCACTAAGGCCCGATGCCTGCCGGGCCTGCGAGTTGTTCGAAAGAGATACCGCTCCCCCGGAACGCAAAGGGCACATGAGGGAACATAGATGGGTTTTAGTCAGTAAAAGTCTGACACTCCCTCCCGTCCCGCCCAGGGCGGGGGAAGGTTTTTTTTTTTTTTTTAGCCTGTACTGTCCCACTGCTGGGCAAAGGCCTCCCCCAATTCCTCCCATTTGCTCTTTTCCTGAGCCACCTCGAACCAGCCCTCGTGGTACGAAGTGGGGGAAGTTATTCGATGATTTCCCATCTATAAAAAAAGGACTTCCACTGTTTGACATAGGCCTCCCCAAAACATTTCCAAAAGGACCGGACAGAGATTCGCATATACTCGTTTCTAAATTTTTGCTAACATTTGAACTGCCGACAAAGTCTTAGTACAGAGGCGTAATGACCTAGGTTTGTTTTGTTAAATCAGTTCACAATGCGCCTGACCGCGTTCAATTGACAATGTCAAATGATACCAGATGACTGACCGTCCGATCTGCTCCATTCCAATTACTTTTCTATCTGGTATATCTAACTACCTATATTGAAAACTAGAGGCAGATTTTTATCAGAATTTGCAATAGGAAATGTGGTTCGAAATTTCTTTGATCGTTCAGAAATTACTGCGCCGGCGACTTCGTCCGCGTATAAGTTAAAGTTTAATTCGTCCCTGTCACAAAATTGGTAGCTGATATCTAAATATACTTATAAAGCTATATGCCATGTTTCAGCTTCATAGGTCAAGTGTTTTTCGAGATTTCTTGTTTGAACGAATGATTGTTTGTGGCCTTTCGCTTTTATGCATGACTAGCTATAGGTACTTTGCAGTTTTACCCTCATTTAGTTATGTCTTCACTGCTACGTTTCCGCGGATGGATGTTTATCATGGATCTGACTATCATAATTCATTTTTTGTCAATCCGACTAGAAGTCAAGAAATTAGCACGCTTAAACAAACAAACAAAAATACTCTTCAGCTTTGTATGGATGTATAGATTACTGAGAGGCGCTCCTATTGTCATCTTTAGCTCATATGTGTTCACTGTGCAAGTATTCTATCTATTGTGTCATTCATAAATATCTGATGAATGAAAAAATTGTTTGAAAACGTCACGTTGACAGTTATTTCATCTTCCATCTTCGTCTATGAAATGTCAATGAATGAATGAAGGAATGAATGAATGAATGAATGATACCTTTATTTGCTAGATTATAACTGTACAAACTAGTAACTACAACAATTTTTCAACATATTTCATCGCACTCGGATCTCTTTCTAAAATTTCACCTTCCACGTAGAAATGATGCAATATTATTCAAAGTCATATCATTTATTTTAATAAGACATACTTACTTCTTTAAAATAAATGTACTTAATGTATTTTTTTATGCCATTGGATGGCAAATAATCAGCCATCATGAGCCAATCATGGGTAATCACCGCTACATAAAGACATCTGCAATACCAGAGGACTTGCAAATGCGTTGCCATCCCAGAGATAAAGTTGAAATGTGCCTGTAATTACACCGGCATCCATAGCCTTCAAATCGGAACACAGCAACGCTGCTTTGCGGCAGAAATAGGTATGGTGGTAGTACTTCCCCGGACGAGGTCCTTCACAGAGAGCTCCACCGCTATTAACACATTATACACGTATACTACATTGTCCATTGTCTCATTTGCCTGTACGTATTAGATGCATTACACGAAAAATAAAAAAATGGAAAGAATGCATGACTTTACGTCATCTAGAAGACGCCATTTTGAATTTAGTATGACATCACATAGCCTATAATCAGTGGATCATTAAGACGCTTCTAAATTAATGGTATCGCATTTGTCAAATTATAATAGATAGCTTAGAAGATATGCGCAAACAGATAAACATACATGCTAAAATCGTAAACCCTTCTTTTTGCATCGCCTTAATAGGTTAAAGAGTAATAAATTACTAAACATAGGCTTGCCATAACTTTCAGGGATCAATACAGGACGTTTAAAACAAAATAATCTAAATCTAAATTTTTAAACGAAAAATAATATTTAGTACTTATAACGATTATTAAATTAACTAGGTTTATTTTTTGGCCCAGTCCTACGGCCTACGGGTTGCGATGGTTAAATACGGTAGCAGTTCCGTATATTATACTTGATGTATGGGAACCCTAACTATACAGTATCCAGTAGCTTATAGTTATTATACTTCGCCAACACCAACCTATTATAGAAATTTCTTTCACACTACGTAATCGCGAAACGTGCAACTTTGTCCAAGCTACTTTATTATAACGGCCCATGGCCGGTGATGTCCCATACAATTAACTTTGACCCACTTAGGGTCGCTCTACACCTAACCGGGTCGGCCTATTCGGTTCGGCATTGCTAATACAACCTTTGATACCGTTGTATCAAATTGGGCGGTATTAACTGCCCCGTTGGTCTTGTGGTGGCAAGCACACAGCTGTGAAAAAAAGTGTTATTGGGGTTTTCCATTAGGGATTTGTCAGTAACAGCCCGGAGTTTGGGAGTTGGTGATGTGACACCCCTCTCGAAAAGCACGTAAAGCCATTGGTCCTGTGTGTGCCTGATCTCTCCCCGATTATGTCGGATTGCCGTCGCATCGGACTATGTGAGTTGATGATGGACTATGTTGATGATGGGTGGTGCACTCCCAAGAGGGAGTGCACCACTTTGTTTCCACACACTCTTGTGCACTATAATATCTCCTGCGTACCTATCCGTCGTGGCCGGAATCGGTCTGGAGAATACAATTGAATTTGCCGAACCGAATGCGTTGACCCACTTACGTGTCAAGCGACCCTAAAACTTCACAGTCACTATAGTTTTTTAGACCACTCCACATATTTCCAGTGTCTTATTTTATTTTTACAATCGGCCGGCTATGTTTTCCATTAATTTGTTCCATAGCCCAGTGGCCTACTTTCTCCGGCTTTGCTTATAGCCTCACTATAACTGTCACTATGCTTTAAGTTGTGCGTTGTGCGGTTGTGTTCTGTTGCTATGAAAGATTTTGTGAGTATATTTTGTATTTCTAAATATTATTGGCAATTTTTCTTCTGAGAGTTTTAAAAGTGTTTGCGTTTTGATGAAAAAATGTAGAAGTATTCGTAAAATGTGTTTAATTCTTGATAATGTGTGCAGTGATTGAAAATAATCAGTGGATTTGATATTAATTTTAGTGTAAATTTAAATAAAATGCGCTGTTTTATATGGTTGCAAAGAGCAAGTGTGAAATAAAAAATTGTATTCTAAATTTAATCTTAATCAATTCAGCCGCTTCGTATTAAACCGGAATGTAATTTTAATAACTTGTGCTACAACTAGGTAGGTATTTATTATTCTTTTTGCTACTTCTACCAATTCATGCAAGACAGTCGTTAAAAAATACTAAACGTAATATAATAATAAGTATGTTGGTATATTCTTAATTATTTTGTACTTGTGTACATTTCGCTTTATTTATCTAATAATTTTTGGCTTTTTTCTGCGTTCGTTCAATAATTTGCACCTTTCATGTTATCTCTTTACTACCTATACCCCATTCCATTCATTTTTCTTCCTATACCTCTTTTTTTTATATTATTTGTGTGACTAATATCAATTTGCATGCCAGAAGGTAAAATGTAGCTGATCATTTATTTATGTTTAATATCCAATTCTGTACCTACATTTAGAGCAAATAAAGTTCTGATTCTGATTCTGATTCTGATTCTTATGGTTGACCGCCTTTTTACTTTTTGTTGCTTAAAACGTAAATAAAAAAGCCAGATTCACAAACATTCTTTACTATCGTTCATCATTCATTCACTATCTTTCTGTACCACTTTACTCGTATGTGTAACCTAGAGGCCATTTTCTAGGTCATTAACAAGGCCAGACTCACGGCCACGGCCACAGCCATAGACTATAGACAGACACAGTTTATGAATGCGATGATGGCGCCAAAAACCTTTTAACATTTTTGTATTCGCGATTTATTTAATTACAAATTTCGCCACATGCCTTTAGTAATGTTTTGGTTTTTAAAAAGTAATGACGTTGATATCTGTTTAAAAAAAAGCATAAATAAACAAACTAGAAAGAAACATTTCTATATTTTTTTGTTAACTGTTTTAATGCGTCTCGTCATAAAGGGGATTTCTTCAAGCTTTAAGCAACGTATAAATTTATATTATGGCACAATATTACGACAAAACAATAGTTATACCTGACTTGTTACGTTTGATCAAAAAAAAAAAAAACTATCTTCTGCCCGCAACTTCGTCCGCGTCAAATTGATATTTTATTCCACGGGAACCGTACATTTTTCCGGGATTAAGCGTGATTTATGTGCTATAATTTTATTCAGATCCGTTCAGCCGTTTAAGCGTGAAAGAATAATAAACATCCATCCATCCTCACAAACTTTTGCATTTATAATATAATATTAGTAGGATATTAAACATTTTTAGGATACTTTTTACATTTTGTACGTCTGTCATAAAGGGGATTTTTTCAGTCATCAAATAACGTATGAATTAAATTTTTGGCACAAAAGCAACAACAAAAATTTCGACTTAATTGGCCAGTTAGATGATTTCTGCAAAAAAAAATATACCTATGCCAACATAGATTCCATTTTAAATCAATTTTTGTATAGTGATGCGATACAAACTACTTACTAATGATTTGTTATGATGTAGACACGTGCAGTGTTTACGTGTTAGGTTTAAAGGTCATACCCATTACAGTACATAAGTCGTGACTCGTGACGTCTCTATCAATTACATTGCATTCATTGTAATGTAGAAAGCTGTACTGTGGCTACTTTCTGTAACTATCAGTGGCGAGAATTCAATACAACTCGATTTATACAGGCTTTCCTTCAGAAATTTGTAACAACAGCTATTTTACCGTTATTCAAAAATGGAATAGTCAGTAATTTCAATTGTCCACTATTGCCCAATAATATACAAACTACAGGTATTTTTAAATACATGGTGTATTTGAAAATACCTCTAGTTTTCGCATATTCGCATCAAATTGTTGTCTTTGTTAAATTCAATAAAGTAAAGTTGTACTGAACAAATTTTTATTGGGTTTTTGAAGTGAAAACTTCTTTAGCGGCGTTGTGCACTTTTTTTGGAATGGGTAAAAAATTTTAAACTCGCGTCAGGACACGTGACCCTGATCGAAAATTCGTAAGCGGCGTTGTGCGCTTGTTTCGGAATTGGTAAAAAATGTATGTATATATTTGTGTACGTCTTTAGCGTTTTCACTTCTGCCGGCACTCCCGGAGTGCAACCCGTCGTTTTTTTATATTAAGTACATGGAACCTAAACATGTAACCTCTGCCTAACCCTTCGGGGACTACAGGCGTGCGAAAAGATGTACCTTTTTTAACCATCTTTAAAAAAGGAGGAGGTTCTCAATTGGTGTTTGTTGTGTTTTTTTCTCCGGTCCGCTATTTATCAACCGATTCGGTTTTTTTTTTAATTTATTTGAAAGGATTTTTCAGATTGGTCCCATATGTTATCAAAATCGGTTTAGTAGCAGGGTTTTTATAATATCAATATACATTTAAATCTGGAGTTTCATTTGCATTTAATACGACAGAAACCCAACACAGTAACTCAACTGATGAGTACCTAAAATACATGCACTAAATCAATTTTACAGCTTGCTTCGTACCTACAGTAGATACCTACTCTTTTAACAAACTACATTTATTAGTATGACGTCATTAGTACAATAATATAGAATACCTTCGCTGTTTATTGTTGTCAATAACATACCTTCATCGTTTCTGTTGTTGAAATGCTGAATTTATAAAGAACTAGCTTTTACCCGCGACTTCATCCGCGTGGATTAACAGTTCCCGTTCCCGGGTGATTTCCGGGATGAAAACTATCCTATGTCCTTTCTCGGGTCCCGGACTATATCTGTACCAAATTTCATTGAAATCGGTTCAGTGGTTTAGGCGTGAAGAAGAGACAGACAGACAGAGTTACTTTCGCATTTATAATATTAAGTACGGATGGCTATTGGAGAGGCAATTCCCGAAAGTTAAATTACACTGTCGTGTTGGCCCAGTGGTTAAGGCGTCTGCCTCATGCATGAGGCTGTGGGTTCGCAACGAACCACGGGGACACCCATGTGAGTTTTCATTAACAATTTCACCTGTATCATGGGTACAAACATGTGTATATGTTTGTAAACGCACTCACGTTACAGGAGAAATTCCTAGACCGGGGCAACGGTTTTTTTTTAAATTAATAATATAAAATACTGCATACACAAATAGCTAGTAGGTACCGAAACAACTGCGTGTAGGCCATACAAAGACTTGTTCCGTGCGGGAACCTAACCCGCAACACGCTGCCAATGTGTTGTTATGATGTCAAATTGACATCTTTTTATAAAAAAAATTACGTTGTTTTTACTCGACTACGGAGGTTCATAATTGTATCATTCTTCAGATAACATTTACTTAACGATTAAAAAGTTAACTACATAAATATAGAGGTTGTTAGGTCAGCCAAAAAAGGATTAAATGTCCAATAGAGCAATCTGTACACCATACTAAACCTATCAATAATATCAACTTTTCCCATTTCCAGGAATTCGGAGACGTGGCTGAAACGGAGAAGGCCACAAGCGAAGAGTACGCTGTCGCCAAATGGCTGAAGGCAAACGTGCCCACAAAGAAGACCAAGTTCTTAAACCATCATGTGGAATATTTCACAGGTAAGATATTTTTATAGGCACCGAATTTCGGTTCGGCCAATTTCAATGGAGACTAGCCAAGTACGCAGGAGATATAGTTGCGCAAAAACTTCGTCTTCCGTCATTTATAATAGTGCGAAGGGACAATAACGCAGCAGATATTATGTTATGTTGTTTGTGCACAGGTGTATGCGCAAACGAAGGAGTAGGTACTGCTTTTTCCCTCACTCTCATAATCCGTTGGGGTTATATGGAATGGGAAGATATTTAATCACTCTGTCGCCGTGTTAATATTTTCATCATGGAGATCTCTTTAATTATCTTAATCCCTCTGACTACATGGGATGCAAAACAAATTGAAGTACAGGCAATAATAATTTTGTTAAGTAGCCGAGCAATGGACAATTTCTAGTGCCGGCTGTAGCTCTCGCCTTTACCTTTAATTAGTTACTAAGCTACTAATCTAGCAAATATCAAATCGGTGTGAAGGTACGTTTTTACTGACTATACCAGTGAAAACGTGCTCTATAGATTGAAAGATATATTTTCACAACAATTGTTAAGTTCCGAAACAATAACAGTTTTCAAACTATTTTGTCCCTTTGTAAAACAAAAACTATCTGAATTCTTCCGCAAAATTGGGCAGTGTAGCCTTGCAAACATTGATTTTATACCAAAACGTGCCTACAAGAAAATAAAGACTATATTTAAATGGAAATATTTATAAAATTTCCAACATGTCTGTGGCGTGTTGCCAAGCTGCGTAGCTGCATTTCCTTTGCGTCGTGTGTTCTCTCTCTTCAAACTTCCGTTGTAATAAAACAAACCTTTTAAATATTGAAAGAATTCAGACTGTTCTATTTTTAATTTTTACGACTTTATTTTTTAACGTTCGTTTTTTGAAATTGGGGTACGATAACCCTTTCTTTGATAGATGTCGTTGTTGGTGGATAAAATTGTAGATTAAAAATCTCGCGTCGTAAAAAATTGATTAAAAATAGAGTCTAAACGACGGAGACTATTATGTCCTTTGCTATGTTTAAAAAACACGTTTACTGCCTCGTTGGCCTAGTGTCCTGAGCGCGACTGCTACGCTAGAGGTCCTGGGTTCGATTCCCAGGTCGAGCAAAAAAAGTGTTATTGGGTTTTTCTATGAAATTCTCAGTAGCAGCTCGGAGTTTGGATTTGTGCCCGGTTAATGGCAAGAGGCTCGTCCCCTATTACATGGGACCTAAATATAACGGCGAACTTTGGGTGTACATTGGTACACCTCTGCCTAACCCTTCGGGGAAAACAGGCGTAAAACACGTTATAATTTATTGTTATAGCCGCCATAGTAATTTACATACATTCTGTGAAAATTTTAAATATCTAACTACATATTATTATTATGTTTCAAACGATACAGCCCTATGACAGACGGACGAACAGACTAACAGCTGTCTTCTTAGTAATAGAGCAGTGCAGTTTTTAATAACAGGGGTTTCGGGCCTCGTTAGCCTATAAGTACTAGTGGTTCTTAACGTGACTGCTACGCTACAGGGCTTGGGTTCGATTCCCAGTTCAAGCAAAGTGTTATCGGGTTTTTCTATGAAATTCTCAGTAGCAGCTCGGAGTTAGGATTTGTGCCCGGTTAATGCCAATAGGTTTGCCCCTATTACATGTCACCTAAACGTACCGGCGAAGGGTGTTCATTGTTACACCTACACGTAATCCTTCGGGGAATAGATATATTTAAAAAAACTATTTTTATGGAATAAATCTTTATCAATTGAACAGTTGGTAGTCCGACCTTCTCCGTTCACGGTCATGGTACGTCCTCTGACGACCGTGACTGCTCTAAAGGGCACGAGACATCGATTCGGCGAAGTCGAACTTATTTTTAGTAGTCACTATTGAGTTTTTCGACCTAAACTTGTGAGCCAGCGGGCGAGACTTTGACTAACGGTCATCGCTCTCAGAACAGCAATGTGCTCAGATTTCATTGATAAACAAACATTAAACTATTGAATAGTTTGTGGTTTGATCGCCCTAAATTCAAAATGAGCGATAATCTAAATTCTAAACCAGCTTTTGCTCGCGCCCTCGTCAGCTTAGTTTTTTTTACCCCTGTTAAGTTACGTCTTTCGGTACCGCCCCGCTCTCTTAGGTTGTAGCGTGATGTTATTATATCCTATACTATTCCTTATGAATCTGGCTATCATATGCAAACATATTTTTCTCTAATCGGCAGGCAGTTCTAGAAAATTATGGTTATTAAACAAACAAAATGATTTTAGTTTTTTTTTTTTCTTTTATGATAAACTTTGCCCCAACACCAAGAATTTCCCCTGTATCGTGGGTGCGTTTACAAACACACATACACTAACAACCAGACCCGGAACAACTATCTGTAGGTGTAGGCCAAAGCAATACTTATTGTTCTGTGCGGGAATCAAACCCGCGACACACAGCGCAACAGCCAATCTCTTAGCCGCGGCGACAACCTTACCGCTTTATTATTTGTATAGATTTGTTTCTGTGCACATAAATGCTCAACATATATACAGACCATCGCGCCTGTATACCCCAAAGGGTTAGACAGAGGTGTACCAATGTACACCCACAGT
Organism: Caradrina clavipalpis; assembly: GCA_932526535.1. Taxonomy (NCBI): domain Eukaryota; kingdom Metazoa; phylum Arthropoda; class Insecta; order Lepidoptera; family Noctuidae; genus Caradrina; species Caradrina clavipalpis. The sequence continues at coordinate 3,837,054 of OW052100.1, forward strand.
TCACAGTGTGTATAAATGCTCAAATTCTCCATATTTAATTTGCAGGCACAAAAGCAGTAGATGCGCTGCTAACATCAAAATGGGCGACGGGCAAGAACCCCGTGTTTACAACCAGACATGAAGTGACAGACTATCTACACACGATGCTATTACACAAACTGTTTCACAGAGCTAAGAAGGTATGGACGCACTTTTACTTAGTTGCAGGCTAAACGCTGGAAGTACTTTAAAAGAGTGGTACTACTTATAAAAAAAGCAAGGATGCATACCTAGTGTTGGGTAATGATAATAATCCGGTTAATATCATTTGGCTAATAATCGATTAAAAGCCAGTAAGTAGCCATTAATAGCAATTATGGATGATAACCCTGCTGTTATTGTTATTTTAGTGATTGAAAATTTTCCTTCATGGTTTTCAGGCTTAGGACTGTCAGATTACACGCGATTACGATTTTGACGGGCCTGTTGGTCTAGTGGTTAGTGGCCCTGACTGCTAAGCCGGAGGTCGTGGGTTTGATTCCCACCCAGGACAAACTTTGTGTGACGAGCATGATTGTTTGTTCTGTGTCTGGGTGTGATTTATCTATAATATGTATGTATTTATAAATTACTTACATAAATATGTATATCAGTTGTCTGGTTACCATAACACAAGCTCTGCTTAGCTTGGGATCAGATAGCCGTGTGTAAGTTGTCTCAAGATATTTATTTTATTTTATTTATTTATTAGACTTCATTTCCATCATCTTTATTTGTAGTAAATAAATGTGCAATTTAAAACTAATCTGGCCCATTTAAAAATTTTCAATCAGCAATTTACATAGATTTTTGATAATTAGATTTTTATGTACCTACTTAGTTTTTTTTATTCTTAATCAGTCTTTAAAAAAAATATAAAAAATATCCCCCATATTTTTTATATTTTTTTCCGAAACAGTAGTGTCCGACCGAAACTGGTTTTTACGACCGAAACCGAAACCGAAAACGAATTTCGGCAACGGTCTCAGTTTCGGCCGAAACCGAAACCGAAACTTACTAACAAGGATCATGTCAATGTTGCACTCGGTTTTAGTTTGGGGGTAGGTATTAGATAACGTTTTAAAACGAAAAACAAAAATGAAATAATATTTTTACTATACGGATACCTAGGCAGGTACCTATTTAAGTGCTAATAGTGCGTGTTAATTTAAAAAACAAAAGAAACACAATTGGGTAGATGACACCACTAATCAATTGACGTACTTTTTATGAGCTGTCAAAACGCCATTCCCCCATAGATTTTCTATGACAATACTCAACTATGACGTCACTTTTTTGTCATCTCAATTCACTAATTATTTATTGATTTCAAAGCACCTAAAAATCGATTTTTATAGTTATTTAAAAAAACATCGGGTTTTTATGCTAAAATTAAATGTTTTTTTGTGAAGTTGTTTCTTAAAATCATTGGTTAGTGGTGCCATCTACCCAATTATGTACCTAGGTCTAACTATACTTGCCACTTGTATACCTTGGTGAAAATTATTCAAATGAACTTTGAAACTCTGAATCCTTAATATTATCACCACTAATGCACTAAAGTAAGTACCAAGTACCCAAATAGTGTTTGGTATACCTAAACAAACACACATATATATTTTGGTTAACCAAAAAATATTTAGATCGTTAAGTCAAACTTGATTTTACTATGATCCATGTATTACTTTGTTATGTTTATTGTTCCGTACCTCAACAATATAGATTTACTACCTAGTAAATTACTACCGACTCTTATGCTATATCACGTGATAAAACTTACCGAATTCAAAATAAATCACACGAAAACTCACAACAAACAAAACTAACTGCAAACACAAGCCTGTCACGACATGATTAGGCACGTGGACGCGGCAAAATCTTCGACGCTTGGATGGAATTCACCGCACCGAACATGACCGAGCAAAGCGCGAGAACTCCCGAATGCAGTTTCGGTTTCGGTCGTAGTTTCGGCAGGTTTGCTGCCGAAACCGAAACTAAACCGAAACTCGTTTTTTTGCCGAAACTCGACCGAAACCGAAACCTAAACCGAACTTTCGGTCGGACACTACATATCAGTCGACGTACTGATCCCGGATTCGGTTGGCGTCACTGTAGTGCAGTTTATGCATCTCTTTCTGGCACGAATAAATATTAGCGCCAGAAAGAGATGAAAAACGGAGGTGCGGGGATGCATGTTACCTACCTTCCGCTCCTATTTTCCATTGTTTATAATTTACCTACGTCGTATTCACAGAAATGAGCTAAAAATAACTTACTTATTGTACCTTACATTTTTACGTATCAGTTAAAGTTTATTTGTAGGTATACATACACTTACATATTTAGCTCGCTTTTTTAAACCAAGTAATTAATTAGGTAGATGGTTAAATCACAAAGCGATGTGTCAATAGTAATTTTGGTATTGGCACTCGAAATTAACCATACTGAATCACACTGCGTACACGCACCCAATTTTAGTTCACACCCACAGATATTACACTAAACAAAAAAAAAGCATTTATTTTTTTAATAATACATTAATAGCAGGGTTATCATCCATTGCAAGGCTATTTATGGACACTTATGGATTATAATCGATAATAACTCAAAGCATCCGGCTATTTACCCAACACTATGCATACCGCCCTACAGTACAAAAAAAAAAAGCAATGTTAACAATTTTAGGGTGTGGGCTCCTTTTAGTTTTGAACTTGACAATTTCAACTGTCTACTTGTTATGGTTCATAAGGTGCAGCCCGTTGAAAGACGGACGGACAGCGAAGGTTTGGTAATGTAAATAGGTTCCCTTAACACAACACCACCAACACACCAAAATCCCTTGCGGACGCCCTGAGGAGACCGGGAAGACTGATCTGCTTTTGGAGGGAGGTGGGCTGGCTGGAATAGCCCCCACCACGGCTCACGCACAATGGTCCATTGTAGGACTAAGTGAGGAAACCAAACCCCCTAACATAGAACATAGGTTCCCTTACTAGAAAATCTTCTATATAAATTATAGCATATGATCACTTGTACCTAGCTGACTATCAAATAAGACATTTCAACTTTGTCTCTGGGACGGCAACGCATTTGCAAGGCCTCTGGTATTGCAGATGTCTAAAGGCAGCGGTGACCACTTAACATCAGGTGGGCCATCGGCTTGTTTGCATCGAATGATATAAAAAATACTAAAGAAATAAACCTCATTAAGAACATTGTTGCTTGAACCACGTAATCTACAAAGTTTAATGTCTGGCCTTGGTAACCGGTTTGTCTGAATTATTGATAACAAATAGACTGATAACGATGCAAAGCATGCGTGTATCTATTAATTTGGGTACTACAACTGGCTGATTATATTTTACCACGTTTTTTTGGTTTTATTATCTAGGGTTAAGGCCGTCCGAAATCGTTCATTCTTGAATGAATGATAATGTAGTTTTCAAAATGCTCGTGCGTTCACGCCGCATACAGAACTTAAAGTATAATTAAAAATCAGTTAGTTAATTTCTAAAATGTTGACTGAAAAGGTTGAATGAGTATCTCATTCAAACTTTCCAGTGGGAAATCTTGTATGGAAGATGATGGATAGATTTGTAAACTTGGATAGAATTGTATAAAAGCCTTGCGGCGTAAACACTTATCGTTTTATGATTCGTGAGTCGTGTATTTTTAATTCAACTGTTACTGACAATTCATTTAGCGTTTCCGTGTGGCACTAACAGTCCTTTTGTATGAATATTGAAGCGTAAATTACGCGACTTAAAAATTGTGACTCACAACTCTAAAATTACCTTCTGAAATGCTAGAATATAAATAAAATATATCAATAACTAAATATTTTACGTTTTTCCTTAATAGACGTTATTTTTGAGAAGCACTTATTTGATAACATCTCGGCAATGCGGTGTTTTTATCCTTATATTAATAACCTACAAAGAAATATCGTAGGTGTATTGGGCAAAAATTACCTCTTAGTACAGTCCAAATGATAACGCGATAGATTTGAAAATATATGGCAAGATAACTGGACTTTTTAATGGTCCAAAATTGCAGAAGAACAACAAATGTACAAAGTGTGAAGGGAGGCCTGCAGTGCTAACAGACTTACTCACACTAATATTATAAATGCCAATGAACTCTTTTTGTATGTCTATTTGTCACCTCGTTAGTACAAAACCACTGAACCAACCGTAATGGAATGTGGCAAAGAAGTAACTTCATTTCAATCCTCGATTTCACTTGTAAGCTTCAATATTCAAGTCAAAGCAGCAATATTGCCAATGAATCACACAGTAAAAAAATATTTTCTTCTAAAAACCTTTTTTATTTTACGTTTCAGGTTCCTGTGACAGAACAAGAATTGAAAGGGAAATCTAAGAAAAAGGAATTGGAGAAATCAAGTAAAAGTGGAGATGAGAAAGATGGAGAAAAGAGTCAGGCTAGTGCTTGCGAAGGAAAAGTAAATATACATACATACATACATACATACATACATACATAAAGTCAAGCTTTTTTCCCGTGGAGGTAGCCAGAAACCACAGAACGCCACCTGATACGGTCCTTACATACTCTTTTCTCCTCGTCCACGTTCGTACATCTGTTACACATAACATCTTTAAAAAACATGATATTACACATAACATCTTTAAAAAACATGATATTACACATACACACAACATCGTGAGAAAAACTAGATTAATAATTATTTTCTGACATCACCAATCCGCGTTGAGCAAGACTGGTGATCAATGCTCATGCCTTCTCTGTATGAGAAGGGCTTTTATACAGGAAAAATTTTTAACCAGTGCGTAAATTTTGCCATAATAAACTTCAACACGTTTTATTAAACACGTATATTTTATTTTGATATGTCTTAGTACTAAAAATAAAAGTTATCGCTTACGAAACATGTTTACTTAAAAACCATATTTCATTGTCACTCGGCGCTAGCGCATTCCCCACCCCCTCACCCCAGCCATGCGCCCGGGCGGCGGCGGCGGCCGCGAGTTTTCATTGATAGTATGGCGAATAGATTATGTCCTGGATGTTTTGCTTATTTCAAACTCGGATAAGGATGACTTTTTTTTTATTTTTTTTTTAACTAAACACGGAAATGTGTTCTATTACTGACACTGAACTACCAAAAAAAATTTACGCACTGGTTAAAAACTTATCCTGTATACAGTTAGACAATAATTGGCCGGTATTATTGATTATTATAAAATTCATATAAGGAATCTGCATAAAATTTTTAACCGACTTCAAAAACGGAGGACGTTTGCGATTGTCTGTATAGTATTTTTTACATTTTGTTGTTGGTTTGAAAGAGCGTACTTCTGAGGTATATAAACTTCTATTATTTTCAATTCCAGGACACAAAAGACGTAAAAGAAAAAGAGAAGAAAAAACGCAAGATACGCCTGGAGATGCACCTGGACCAGGTGTTCCTGGACACGTTAGACGCATACGTGTGGATATACGACCCCAAGCCGTGGTACTACTGGCTGTGCGGCATACTGGTGGTGGTGGGCACCATCACCGTCTGTATGTTCCCGCTGTGGCCCGCTACTGTCAGGTTTGTGGCTATTATTGATAGTTACTTTTGTGCGTGTATAAGACCTTAATTGATACTAAGACCCCCCGTCTGGAGAAAACAGAGCTATATCGGATTCTTATCAACTAAAACCCAACGATTACTCATACTACCATGAGTATTACTTAAGGAAACCGATGTTAATGATAGTGATATTCTGGTAATTGTTTTAACCATAACAGTTTTTATGAGCAGAGGCCGGTTACTGCCCAACGGGGCTATTTGTTTAGGCATCGTTTACAAATACTAGACGCACGGAGCACCTTTTATTTTTTTAGAATTGGTTATAAGTATACATAAATATTCTTAGTTATTTTTTTTTTGCCTATTAAATTTCATGTAAGTACAACCGCGGACGATTGCGGAAAACCACTTTTCATCCCGCATTTAGTAATACGGTTGAAAAGTGATAAACCGTCATTGTCCTCGGTTGTACATTATGCTAAGAGATCGTAGACTGTAGTCCAATTTGTAACCATCCATCCATCACACATTCCTACCAAAGTAAACTGCACTTCAAAATGTAACCATATTATTTTATCATTCTAGAAAGGGCGTATACTACCTAAGTATCGCGGCGGCGGCGTTCCTGGTCACAATCATCGGGCTGACAATACTGCGAGTGGTGGTGTTCTGCCTAGTGTGGGTGCTGACTCTGTCGCGTCATCATCTGTGGCTGCTGCCCAACCTCACAGAGGACGTCGGCTTCTTTGCATCATTCTGGCCGCTGTACAAAGTGAGTTTGAGCAGTTGCATTAACTATATTCGGCAAGCAAGGGAAGGTATTGAGCAGTGGGCGCCATGATTATACAAGATAGTTGACGGCTATTTTATTAATATCTAGCTTTTGCCCGCGAATTCGTCCGCGTGGAATAATAGTACCCGTTCCCGGGGGATTTCCGGGATGAAAACTATCCTATGTCCTTTCTCGGGTCCCAGACTATATCTGTACCAAATTTCAGCGAAAGTTCAGTGGTTTAGGCGTGAAGAAGAGACAGACAGACAGACAGTTACTTTCACGTTTATAATATTAGTACGGATAATTGTTTAACACATATTCTGACAAAAAACATCACAGACTTATGTGGGTACATAAATCCAATGATACACCAATTTGGTAGTAGACACCATTAAACAATAATTCCAAGACACAACTTCTAAAAAAACACTTTGTTTTACCCCTGAAAACCCTATAAATTTTTAAATAACTATAAAATTAACATAACTACTAATAAATAGTTAGTGAATTGAGATGTTAAAAAAGTGACGTCATAGTTTAGTATTGTCATACAAAATCTATGGCGAATCACGTTTTGACAACTCATAAAACGTATGTCAATTTATAAAAGGTGTCATCTACCCAATTGTATAAATATTCACTAGTTTCTGAAAACCGTCAAACATACAGTTATGCAAATTAAAACATACATACCGTCACGCCTGTATTCCCCGAAGGGTCAGGCAGAGGTGTACCAATAATGTACACCCACAGTTTGCCGATATGTTTTTAGGTCACACGTAGTAGGGGGCGAGTCTATTGCCATTAACCGGGCACAAATCCAAACTCCGAGCTACTACTGAGAATTTCATAGGAAAACCCAATAACACTTTGCTCGACCTCGGAATCGAACCCAAGACCTCTAGCTAGCGTAGCTTAATGTCTAACTCCATTCCATTACAGTACGAATACCGCCCCGGTTCGGACGCCGACAAGGCATCGAAGAATAAGAAGAAACGCAAGAAAGACAAACTGTCTGATGATGAGGGGGAGAAGACGCCGCTACTGGAAGAGAAGCAGGAGGCGGAGCCTAGCGTAGAGCGAGTCGACGCCTGCGAGGATACTTCTATGGAAGCCAAGTGAGTAGCTACGTCAACAGCTAGTATTAACGTCTTCCAGTCTGTCTGTCAGGCATGAAGATGCAAATGAATACCAGAATTTTACATGGAGCGACTGCCTATCATTTCTTTCCAGAATCGTAGGTGCTTTTACAAACATAATATAATAAACTCACATATACAAATAACAAGACCTGGAACAACTGTTTGTGGGCCATACGAAATTAAATATTTGATTCGTGCGATAATTTAACCTCGCACAATCGCTCAGCCACTGTGCTAGAAGTGTTATCAATCTATCTAACCTTCATTACTCTGTTACTGTGTGACACGATGCCCCTTGGTAAGACGTAATGAGACTTTCGAAACGAAAAGAGGTCTCTTTACGAAGTTGATAGTCACCAATCCCTAGTAGCTCAACATTAATCAATCGATTTATGGAGAAGGTACAACTAATTATCCCACAATAAAGGACGTATAATACGCTCAATGCTTAAGTCCAAAGCACAATTTATTTTGCCATGCAAGACGAGCAAAATAATGACTTCTGAAATTTTATCTCATATTTCCAGGCTTTCCGAACAAGAAACATCAACACCACCAGTAGACAAGCAATCAGAATCGGAGTCAGAAAACAGTCAGCGTTCGTCAACGGACCGAGACTTCGAGATCGTAGAGCCGGCCGATGTCGAGCCAGACAAGGAGGAAAACGCGTAAGGGAGAGGGGAATATAAAGAGTTCAGTGTAGGTACATTTGTATGGATGTGTGCACAAAGTGTGCACAAAAAAAATCAAAGGAAAATGGTCGGTCTTCTCTAAGAAATAAGGTTGGTTTTTCATTTGTAAAAAATATTTAATGGCCGCTTCGAGTTTAGACGTATCTGTGTAGCAAGGTTAGGAAATTGATCATCAACTCACGCGCATCTTAAATAGATTGTAAATTGATGTAATATTTAATATAGGTGTCTTCCATACTCGCATAAAATATGATATGACGTAATAGACGTATGCATGTTGTGTAGTATATTTATATGTAAAATAATAATTATTCATTATGAACATAAGACTTACAAAGGTTATGTTTTCATATTCTACATTTTGCATATACTATATTCGTACATATAAATATTATCGTAATTTCAAATTATATTTTATTTTCGTGGCTTAACTCATATTTGATTCGTTTTTATTGCATATGGTAGTTTCAACTTTTGTAAATACTTTCTTTTTCTATTTTTTTTACATAAACATTTTATTTTTGTAAATTATTATATTGGTATTGTATCATTAGAATTTATCTGTGGTCCTCTACTCTATATATACTCTCTCTAATACTTAGAACTACCCAGTTAATACTCGCTTTCAGATACTTTCCGACTGTTATTGATTAAAATTAAGGTCATACTAATCTAATTATAGTATCTTTAAAATCACAGGCAAAAAATTCAAATTTGGAAACATCATGTAAATAAAAAATAGGGCATAAATAACATATTTAAGTATATTTAAAAGTTGACTCTGGCTTATAAAAAATTACCAAATCAAATCAAATCAAATCAAAGCATTTATTTCAATTAGACCATTTACAGGCACTTTTGAATTGTCAAGAAGTTACAGTTTAAAATTGAAGCTAGTTGCTCGTTCCAAAACGTAGGTCTCTATGGAGAAGAACGAGCAAGAAACTCCATGGACACTCTTTTCCTTCCATTTGGTTTTTACAAAGTCTTGGTTACAATATTACCTACCTACCAAATATTATTTCATACAAATTGATACTCTATTCTCTACTACACAAGGACCGTAATAAAATCCATACAAAAGTACCCACACGATGCTCTAAATATCTGAGACTGTAGACAGTTAGGTTATATTAGGTTAAATTCCGAGTATTTCCATATGGGTATTGTCACTTATCCAATGTTATAACATTTGTGCTTCAACAAGCATTATTGTAACGTGTTTGGTTAGTGATAAAAAAATACTAACTACTGTTACTAATACTGGACATAATATAGTTCCAATTTCAAAAATCGAAGGTGTTATAGTTATAATACGATTCAAACTTAATGGCGCCGCCGTTAAATTTGAATCGTACTTTACCGGCAAAAATCTTAGTGCTCGTTCACACAGTGGTTCGTGTTACAGTTACGTTTTATCATATATACGTTTTTTCGGCGATGTCTTATACAGTTGTATAGTTTTTTTTAAACATCGTTGGATGGCAAACAGCCTGACGGCCCACCTGATGTTAAGTGGTCACTACTGCCTAAAGACATTTGCAATACCAGAGGCCTTGCCAATGCGTTGCCATCCCAGAGACAAAATTGAAATGTCTCGTGTGCCTGTAATTTCACTGGCTACATTGCTGTATGAGCGAGTTTAGACACAGCAGTAAAATACAGATCCGTTTTAACAGATCGAAGCCATCAGGGGTAAAAAGTCAATAACAATCTGGGCTCCATTTTATTATTTCTTGATATATAAAATATGTTATAGAAGTAATTAAATGGAGCCTAAATTATTATTGACTTGAATAAACCTGCGCGAACCTGCACTCACAGCTAACTTCTGAGCCGCCATTAAGTTTGAGTCGTATTGTACTGTAAATGTGGTGTGAACATCACCTCCAGTAGAAACGGATCCGGCAAAAACGATTTTTAATACGGATGTTCCGTGTGAACGAGCCTTTGCGTCTCAAGTCACCCTTTCTGACTTGTATATCGTATTCAAGTTATTTGCCGACAGCTATAACACCTAGACTCACGTTCACTTAAATCACTAAACACATTTAGTGCCTAAACGTATTTAGAACATCATTGCATCCCTGTCACATTGTTAGAAGGTGACAGAGATAGAATGATAATTTAAACACATTTAGGGCTAAATATTTTTAGTGATTTGTCCTGAAAGTGGGCCTAATATTCTAAGAGATCTGAAGTGAAACAATTTAATTGACGTTGATAATTTTGTGATTTTGTTAACTACTGCAAAATGGTTCATGTTTATAATAAAATATAATTTAGTAGTAATAACAGCTCTACTATCAACGCAAGCTCAAAATTGTCATAGTTTTTTTGCAAGTTAACAAAATCATTTAAATTATCTATAATATCTATTTAAAATTCGATTTACAAAATATCATTCTTAATAAGGAGACACCACTAATCAATTGACACACTTTTTATGAGCTGTCAAAACCCGACTCCGCTATAGGTTTTGTAAGGCAATACTGAACTATGACGTCACTTTTTTGCCAAGTCAATAGACTAACTATTTATTGATTTTAAAGCAACTAAAAATTAATTTTACAGTTAATTGAAAATTTATCGGGTTTTTGGGGCTAAAAGTGGTTTCTAAGAAATATTGGTTAAAGGTGTCTCCTACCCAATTCGTTGTCTCGATTGTAAATGTAATGAGAACGAATGAGTTTGTGATTATATAGGATTGACAAATCGAAGGGAAGTTTTTGACGTAATAAAATTGATTTTAGACGATTTATAAATGACTACTCCCAATTACGGATCAAAAATTGCCGAAGTTAGGCTAGATATGAATTTGAATGGGAAAAATTGAGATGAAATTTTTTTCAGAACATTTTTTTTAATTGCAATTTCGGTGGAGCCATTTTTCCAATTAGATTTGTAACTAACTGTACGTTTGAAATTCGAGCGCAAGCGAAGCGAAACGGAAGCGCCCGAGTATAACGTATTCTCGTCTTCGGGAAACTTCGGCAATCTTCGACTCGTAAAGAAAAGAACTGCGCCGTAATTTGTGCAATTATGTTTTATTTTTGCATAGATTTTATTGATGTTTGTAATGTCCTCCAGGTTTTGTAATTTGGACCGATTATGGTGGATTGATATACGAAAATGATCTTTGTTGTGTGTTGTTATAAACTATCTTTTTGCAAAATATGTTCACCTACGCAGATCAAAATATCTTTGATATTTCTTGGTGCATCTGGATACATTCCGATTCTTATCAAAATCCTAATAATAAAACTATCTATTTTTCATGTTTCCAATAATAATCTTCCATTATTATTATTTTTGTCTTCACATCGATACATAATGAAAGGTCAGCTTATATTTAACGATTTGTCGAGAGCCATAACAAAGTCAAATAATAATATTACCTACCACTTTATAAATAATCAAACTTTACTGAGTAATTAATATGGCGGTCCGACAGCTTTTGTATACGTCGCACTGACTTTTTTTTTTATTTGTGTGGCTATTGAAAAATCAACCTTAAACTAACACAATAATAATTATTTTCGTCTATCAAACCGGTCAATCCAGGTCTTTAATATTTTGGTGCTGTCTACGAAATGAATAATAAATATTTATTTCGCGTTTAAAAAAGCGCGGTATTTTTTGGATTTATGTGCATTTTTATTTTTCACAAATACATTGTGTTTTTTGTAAATACGCTGGCACTCGTATGAAGATCTAATGATGTTTAAAGACGGGGTGTATCATGTTAATCAACGGTATTTCAATAAAATGATACTCTTTTCATATGAGTTTTATTATTTTCTAGCTTCGTTCGTCCGCGTGGTTGTTTCACTCACGCCACGTTAAGTTACGTCTTTCGTTACTGCACCGCTCTCGTGGGTCGTAGCGTGATGTTATATAGCCTATGTTACTCAGGAGTAATGTAGCTATCTATTGGTGATAAAATGGTTAAAATCGGTCCAGTAGTTTCGGAGCTTATTCGGTAAAAACAATCAAAAATCCTTTCCTCTTTATAACATGAGGATAGACTAGCTTCGTTCTTCCGTGTGGTTGTTTCACCTGCGTTACGTTACGTTTTTGGTTACTGCTCCGCTCCCGTTACTCGTAGCGTGATGTTATGTAGCCTAAAGGCTATATAACAAGCCTTCCTTCCTCTAGCAGGCCTTCCTCGATAAACTATTCTTCTTGAATCTGGCTATCATATGCAAAAATAAGGTTTTCAATTCGACATGCAGTTCCAGAGATTAGCGCGATTAAACAAACAAATAAATAAACTTTTCAGCTTTATTATATTAGTATAGATTTACATAAAAAAAGCTTACATGATGTATATGTACATTGTTGGTCTTAAAGGTTAAAAAAATAGATACATTGAGCAAAAAAAAAGTAAACAATATGACTATGAAAAAGTTAAATTTATAAGTTGCCGCGTTTGTCTTGTTCCAGTTCAATAGATTCGAAGAGTGTCTTGAAGTTTCCGGCGCCAAAACCCTGGAAAAATATTAATTTTAAAACTTCGAATTTTTGCAAGATTTAACACTGTACATGTACGTTTAGCAAAAAAGGACTCTTAGGACCGCTTTATGAAAACAAATTATTTCTATTTAGTCTTTAGTCGGCGCTTATCCCACAGTATGGCATTAGCGGGACATAAACCATCTTAAAACCTAATCTAGATCGTGTTCCAGATGTGTAGCAAATTTCATCCGAATCCATTCAGCCGTTTAAGCGTGATTGTTACCAAACATACTGACATAAGTCAGTATAAAATTCTCATACATACAAATTGTATGTATGAGAATTTTATTTTAGCCCCTGTTTGGATTGTGTTCAGTGTGATCTTCAAAAACAGTCTCAAATCAACTCACATTATGATTCCTCCTCTGTATAACCTCCAAGAACAGAGTAGGTCTATCCTGAGTGTTCTTCGTGAAGATCTGCAGCAGATAACCATCGTCATCATAGTCTATCAGGATGTTGAGCCGCTCCAACGTGTCTATGCTCTCGGCTACCTTCACTTTGCTCTGTTGGAGACGCTCTCGAATGAGTTTGTAGTACTTCGAAGGGATGGATAGGAATTCTACGCCTCGGGCGCGAAGTCTCTCGATCTGGGGAGAAGAATTTATTTGTTTGATTTCAGATGGCACAAATACAAAGAAGAGGGCAGTTTATAAACTTATTTGATCCTTACTAAGTGTAGTACGTGAAGGCCTCGCCGTCGCCTAGGTCATATTTTTAACGCCCTGGTGACATTTATATTGCTGCTACATGGTTAAAATACTGAGTCCATATAAGTTTCGTTACCGAAATTAATAAAATAAAATAATGATAAGAAACAAATATAGCGCTTTTTCTCTCCTTTTTAAAAATGTTGCTGTGCCCGACAGGCTCCATAATTATTTCTATTTATTAAAACCTACCACCTGTATGTTCACATTACGGATTGCAATAAAGACGCAAAATCAAAAGCGGTTCCCAGTAAAAAAAAATCCTTTCAGTTCTTGTTGTTCTGACTTAAAGAAGAACATTAAGGACTTACAGCAGTAATGATATCCTCAGTATTAAGCGCGATGTGCTGAACTCCCGCCCCCCCGTGGTACTCCACGTACTCCTGGATCTGACTCTTCCTCTTCCCAGCTGCTGGCTCATTGATAGGCATCTTCACAGTCTCCTCGTAGTTAGCCATCACTATGGAGCGAAGAGCTGAGTACTCCGTGCAGACTTGCTTGTCGTCCACCGACCAGAACCTTGAAGAATTTAATGAGAAAGACTGAGAGACTGAATGAGATTGATGAAAAATGAATCGCGTAAGGGTTTCAATAAAATGCTTTTTGAAGTAGGTATCTGCTATACTCGTAATATGAAAAGGGCTTTTTATGGTATGGACATAGCGAAAGTTTTTATTTTTTTCGTTTTTGTTTATTTGCTCTTGACTCTAGTCTAGGTCAGAGAGGTAACAGAAACAAAGTCGACAATGGAGTGAGCTTACCCAGAAGAAGCCTGTTCACTCTAGCTTTGAAGAGATTACGGATGAATACGTTAGAAAATATAGATGCAAAGATGTCCAAGCCTCCCTTCTCTTCTTTCTTTAGTTTCTTTCAAGAAGGTACGATTTCTGTATTGGCTTCTTACCTGTGGAACTGTAGACAGCGTTCATACCACGACGCAGCTTCTTCCATGCCACCATCAGGCTGATTGCCGACCACGTGGTCTATGAAGTTGATCTCCACTTTTGGTCTATTGCAGAAAAGGATTAATTATAGTATTTGAAATTGGAAATTCCTAATGGATTGCTTTTGAGGTTTAAAGCCAGTATTTTACTATTCTATTCTAAAATATTAATTATAAAGCTTATTTTTTTTATTTAAAAGCGTCAATCTCCAGAACTGCTGGTCCGCTTAACCTACGTTATTCCTGAGTGCGCTATGATAGGCTATGTTTTACTGTAAAACAAAATAGGGATCCGTATGAACAATTCACGCTGGCCAAAGCTAATTTAGGTATATACTTACAGGAATTTGTTGATGGGATCTTTATCCAACAGCTGATATCCAGGCAGGAAAGGTCCCCGATAATTGGATCTATCCACTAATGTGTGAGTATTGTCTCCGTACTGTCGAAAGAAATCATCAGTCGGTTATTATCTACCCCCTCATGAATCTAGAGATGGAGAGTATGCCAGAGTCTCCACCACAGCGGCTAAGTGCAGAGGCGTGGCTAGGGGTCAAAATAACGAACGTGGAAGAATGCTCTGAGCGACACGTTGCCCCGGCCAAAAGTAGTTGGATGGACACCGTGCGGTTTAAGTCAGTAGAAGTCCGACAGTCCCCCAAAAACAGACCATAAATATTTCTCCACTCGTGTTCTTCCTATTGCCTTTTGCGTTTTAGGGTCAAGGTAACCTTTTAACTAACAAATAACTCTAACTAACAAATTCCGTAACCCTGGCAGGCACTGGCCCTAGTGGGCCCCGTCTATTATGCCCACATCTCTTTGAGGTGCGCATGGAACACTACACGGGACTGGTTATGATGGCACGGCGAGCCACCTAACACTCGCCATCCGCAGGCCCGCTCCCACAGTGGCCGGGAAAGGTACAGAACCTTAAGAACTGCTTACCGTCTTCACAGTAGCCATTCTGACAACTCCATACTCGTCTTTTTCTTCCCACAAGTCCTTGACGACCACAGCGCCCTGTTTCCTTGCGTACTCCAGGATAAAGTCGAGGTTCTCCACTTGGAAGGCGACGTCCTTCACGAAGTCGCCGTGGTACGCGACTTCGTTTGCGAAGTCCGACTCTTCGGGCTCATATTGAGCTTGGAACACGAATATGATCTGTGGAGAAGATCGAAAAAAATGGTTGTAGTTTTTAAGTATCTCATAGTTCAGTTCAGTATTGTCCTATTGCGTAATAGAATTAACATAATATTTTTATTTTGTTCCTTTTATTTAACATGTATTTTCGCATAGGCAAATAACATAAAAAAATAAAAAAAAACATGTTTTTTTTCGGGTGTTTTTACAAACAAAGTCACAATATAATTACACCGACAACCACACTTGAAACAATTATCTGTTTCACGGGGCCCATTCTTTAAGTGTACAATAAGTCACCCCCTGCCATTATATATGTTGCAGTCAAAACTCTTAACCAGTCAAAAGTACTATTGACTAGCAAAATCAGTCAAAACTACTTTTGACTAAACAGGTTGGTCAAAAGTGGTTTTGACTGAAAAATATTGGTTATTAGTACTTTTGACTGCAAATTTGCGGTCAAAAGTACTTTTGACCAACGCTCTTCGTCAAAAGTAGTTTTAACTGCAATAAAGCATCAGTCAAAAGCACTATTAACTTGTCAGATGTGAATAATGCTTAAAAAGCATGGTCGAGGAGCCCCGCTTCGCGGGGCTCAAGGGTTTACAAAAAAAATAACCACGAAGTGGATGGCGGGGTCTGTTCGCTCGCTTCGCTCGCTCTCTAGACCCCGCCATCCCCTTCTAACCTAACCTGTCCGAGTCGGGGTGCCCCAAGTCCCGAGCTCGCTTCGCTCGCTCTTTCATCCTATAATTTACTTTTATAAAGACTAGATATTATTAATTATTATTGCAGATTAGTGACTGATTTTTAAGAGTTTTGACTGATTCGAGCAGTCAAAACCACTTTTGACGGAATCACTCAGTCAAAAGTACTTTTAACCAGCTCCATTGGGCAAAAGTACTTTTAACTGTTATTTTAGTCAAAAGTATTATTGACTAAAGCATACGGTCAAAAGTACTTTTGACTAATTTTGCTGGTCAATAGTACTTTTGACTGGTTAAGAGTTTTGACTGCAACATATATATCAACAAATACCCTGGCTATTTATTTCCTGATCAATTATTTCTCCAAGAAATTTCGTTTGTGTCACTTTATTAAGTGTTGGTGTGTCACGCTTCAAATTGTATTTATTAATGTTTTTGTTAAACTGTTATACAATACAGACTTCTCTAAATTATTTTTTATGGCAAACCATTCAATTCATTTATCAATCGTGTTGTTAATTTCTGTTTCATGGTCGTAACTTGTATTATTCTTTTCATCGGACGTCACTATAATGGAAATGTCATCGGCGAATAATATGCATTTACGATGCCTGTGAATTGTTATAGAGTAGGAACAGTATTGGGCCCAAGATGCTCCCTTGTGGGACGCCATAATTGTTGTATTTATACTCGGACGAGTTTGATATCGTAACGTGGTTTATTTCTAATCCCACTTCCTACTCAACCTTCCCTACTAATATTACAAATGCAAAAGTTTGTGAGGATGGATGTTTTTTACTCTTTCACGCATAAGCAGCTGAACGGATCTGGATCAAATTTGGCACTGAGATAAATTGTAGTGTGGAATAACACACAGGATACTTTTTATCCCGGGAAAATGGACGGTTAGGTTAGGTTTAAAGAATCTTTATTTCTCAAGAAGAACATGATACAGTTCACTTAGATGAGATTTAACTTTTAACATAAATAATCGTCGTTTAATGACGAAGCATGCAGATGTAAAACGGTTCCCGTGCGATATCAAGTTTGACGCGGATGAAGTCGCGGGTAGAAGCTATAGTTAATGCATAATTTAATGATTTTAGTGCTAATTTCATCGCAGCCTTCTGAATTAGTGTTTACTAGCGGTATTGTTTCTGTTCTGACCTCAATTTCCGACATCGGTCTAAGAAACATCTGATCGTGAGTTGAATTTGTACTAAAACCCATTGTTGTCATTGTTTGTGTTGATTTGTGTGTCAAATTAATGCACAGTTAAATTGTTGTTATTGACTGTCCTGTTAGTCTCGTGGCCGCAAGTGCGTGTGTTGAGCAGGGGTCCTGTGTTCGATTCCCAGGTTGGGCAGAATATGTTTTAAATTTTTCTATGAAATTCTCAGTAGCACCTTGGGGTTAATATTTGTGGCAATAGGCTCGCCCGCTATTATGTGGGACCTAAACATACCGGCAAACTGTGGGTGTACAATGGTACACCTCTGCCAAGTCCTTTGGGAAATACAGGCGTGATGGTATGTATGTATGTAATATATAGTTGGTTTTTTAGTTTTATCTTTTGAATTAGGTAGATGAAGTGGTAATTAAGGCTGTTGCAATCGCGTCTGGAATTTTACTTAAAATATCGTCTGTATAAGACGACTTAAATCAATTTAAACACAAAACGTTTGCATGTTACTAGCAACAATGCAGATTTCAATATTGCCAACAACTTTGTTTAAAGAACATGTTGCTTATAAATTGTTGAGCAACTTTTTCATGTTAACTTTTTTATTTCATCCGCATTAAGTTATATCTTTGGTTACTGCTCCGCTCCCGTGTGTCGGAGCGCGATGCTATATAGCCTATGACACTCACAAATAACGTGGCTTTTTATGGGTAAAATAATTTTTAAAATTGGTTCAGTAGATCTAGAGATTACCCCCTACAACTTCACAAACTCCCAAACTCTCTTTATAATATTTGTATAGAAGTATAGGCCACGCGAATAACACACAGAACACAATAAAATATTAGTTATAAATAATAACCAGTATTTCGCACTAATAAATACCAGTAGAGGCTCGTCTAATCATAATACCCGTTTACCTTATTCAGTCGGACGGCGTATGAAGCGGTTTTTCTCGAACCTGTCTCTAAGCCGCTGTATGCCAGAGGTTCGAAGCCGAATCTCGTTACATAGTAAGTGGCAGCCTGTGATACAACGGAGAAAAAAATATATAGAACAAAATAAAAGAACATGTGTACTTCAAAATTGAAAGATGGAACAATTTAAAAGAAAATACTTCTAAATTTAAAAATAGTACAATTTAAAAGAATATACTTACTTCGAAATTTAAAAATGGAACAATTAAAAAAAAACTTGTTAATATAATATTTATACACCTACACACCTACACCTACACCCACACCACACCACACCACCCCCACACCACACCACACCACCCCTTCCACACCTCCACACCTTCTTCCTTCTGGTAACAAAACATTAACCCTGCTCACACAAAATATTCGCAGCTTAAATCGTAATAATCTCCTAACATTAAATACAGATAAAACGAATTATATTTTATTTACAATGAGAAATACTAACATACCGCTTACGAATCTAAACATTCACGTACATAATTGTTGCACGTATGCTGACACTGCATGTTCTTGCCCTACTCTAGTTAGAGCTGACCATGTAAAGTATCTAGGTATCACCATTGACACAAATCTAAACTTCCGTAAACATATCGATTTATTGTGTACGAGAGTGCGCAAATTAATGTATGTTTTTAAAAACTTACGGAACATAGCCGACTTTAAATTAATTAATCAGGTCTATTTAGCTTTGTGTCAATCCATTCTTACATATTGCATAACTTCTTGGGGCGGTGCGGCCAAAACAAACTTACTTCCATTAGAGCGTGCTCAAAGAGTAATTCTAAAGGTGGCCACATTTCGCCCTTTTCGATTTCCCACGCACCCGCTTTACACATCTTGTAATGTGCTTACGGTACGCCAATAATTACACAGACACAGAACAACTATTAGAAATTTTGTCATGATGTTATTTGATACCTTCGTAAGTGTTTACTTTTGTATAATTTCATAGTTTTAGGTATTAATGTTTGTAAGCTTATTCTCGTAGTTATACTCTTAATTTAAATCTTACTATCCCAATGTAATTGGATTGCAATGTGATGGCCTGAAACACAGGTTTAAATTAACCTAGCTCGGGCGGGTCGCTACCTAACATTGCAATTCCGAACTATCGATACTTGCTCCTATAATTATTTAGTTTTAGTTAATTTTTAGGCACTGTAATTTTATGGAAAATCTTTTTATCTGTTTGGTTTTATGTACACTTATTGTAAACATTTTTTATTTGAATAAATTATTATTATTATTATTATTCCATTTATTCAATTAAATAAACATATAAATTACATTTTTAAATATTAGTAAAAAATATAAAAACATTTAAAAATATAAAATATAGTAGCCCACCGGCGTCGGGAACAGGGTCCAAGCCACCGGTGGTCAGGGCTCCTGAGAAAGGAATCTCCTAACGATACGCGCCGTGTCTAGGAGATATTATTATTATTATTATGGATCAATTTTAAAGAAAATACTTCGAAATGAAAAATTCTTACGGTTTTTCAAAATGGCAGCGTTGTTTTAATTTGTTTGTTGATTAAAATTGTCATGTGAAAATTATGATGATTTTTAATTAGGTATTCAGCATAATTGCACATGTAAGTTTTGATCAACAAACAATGTAAAACAGCGCTGCAGTTTGCAAAACATAAAAGACGTTTTTGCGAGAGCAAACCCCTTTACAGATCCCCCTTAAACTGCAGAATACTACTATTTAGAGGACTAAGAAATTTATAATATATTATTAGGTAGGTTACACACTTAATTAAACAAAAAACCGAGGATGCAATATAATTTTATATTAAGTAGGGGCTGCGTTTTCATTAGCATCCTTTTTTTGAGGATGGGAAATCATCAAATAACTTCTTCCATTCTGGGTGGAGCGGAAGGGAGGGTCAGGCTCTTACTGACTAAAACCCACCCGTGTTCCTCCTAATGCTCTTTGCGTTCCAGGGCCGCGGTAACTCTTTCGAACAAATTCCGCAACCCTGAAAGGCACTGGCCCTAGCAGGCCCCATCTACTGTGCTGACAACTCTTCGAGGCGCGTGTGGAACACAACGCGCCGCCGACCCGGGCTCATTAGTATCCTTGCTTAGTAAAAGTAGGAGACTCACCTGTTTGGCGTTAGACACCCAGTATGTAAGATGATCAAAAGCCAAGAACTGCCCACCTTCGGGTTTTCTGCCCTTGTCTGTGTAAGAAGTCTGAAAGGAAAGGGATTTTGAAGACAGTTATACAAAATATTCAAATAATAAGTTCTATATTTAAAACTATCTAAAAAAATAACTTTTACAATACGTTGTTATCCAATTTGTATATATGTACAATGCACATACTCAAAATTGCAGCTCTATCGAACTCCAAGATGTAGGTCAAATTAAACTTGTAAGATTTGATTAAGTTCCTATGACCACTTTCCGGCTTCATCATCAGACCAGCTCTGTGACATCATTATATTGCATTGTCATACAAATTGCACATTGCGGGAAATGGGTGCAACTGAACTTGTAAGGTTTGATTAGCCATAGTCACAGGGACAGGTGAAAGAAAATAGAAAACTTGTAAGTAAAAATACTGAAGATATAATCGGTCCTTCTTTTTATTTGCTATAAAATAACTGTAGAATACAAGTACCTAATCTACAATTTGTATAAACAAGTATAGAACCTTTATGTCCTAGAAACAAGGTTACGATCAGGTACCAAACACAAATCCAGCCTATTATAGTCCCAATGCAAGACAAAGGCCTCTCCCCAAACAGAGAAGGCTTTTTTGTTGCTCATCAGTTCACCACGCTTGTCAGACTTCCTCACAGTTTAAGTCCAGGTTTCCTCACAATAATTTTTCCTACACAGAAGTCAGTGAAATCACAGATAAACTTAAACAATGGACTAGTAAAACTAAGAGATTAAAATTATACTAGTACTTACCATTGTAGTTCCTCACAATTATATAACAAAGAATAAATGTAAATATCTGTCGACACCAAACTGTGTAGTAGTTTCAAGCACTGTATTTAGACTAAAACGTAGTTCAAGCTGCTGGTGCTTTTATTGAACCGAGAAAATGCCGACTCTATAATGAAGTTTTACAAGAAAACAAGACTGAAGTAAGGCTGTGTTTACATGCGGTATCATAATGATCTTGATCTAATATATAAAATTCTCGTGTCACAGTTTTCGTTGCCATACTCCTCCGAAACGGCTTGACCGATTTTGATGAATTTTTTTGTGCATATCGAGTAGGTCTGAGAATCGGCCAACATCTTTTTTCATATCCCTAAAAAAGAAAAAATATATGGCAAAACAACGTTTGCTGGGTCAGCTAGTAAATAAATAAAATTATAGCGTGGTTGGAATGTTGAAAATAGCTTTTTACTAAAAAGTCGTTATGAATATTGTTAGAATTTTCGTCTGCGTGTGTATGATTTTATATTTTTACATGTCATCTTACTAAATGTCACTATGAAGCCATGTATCTCAGAAATCCAATAGATGCCTAATCCTACTATCCTACTAATATTATAAAAAGAAAAGCATTTTAGGATGGATGGATAGATGTTTGTTACTCTTTCACGCTTAAACGGCTAAACGGACCTAGATGTTTGGCACTGATGTAGACTGTAGTGTGGAATAATACATAGGATATTTTTTTATCCCGGAAAAAAGTACAGGTATAAACCCGTATTTTCGCACCGAAAGGTACCGAATGCCAGTTTTTTGTAAATATTCCGGTTCCTTTGCCTCAAATCGTATTTGCGTTTTTTATGAAAGTTGTAAGAGTATAAGCAGATCTAAAGGACCCATAGAACTTTATTTTATCTGCCCATTAGATCTACCTATTATTAACTACTACCATGCCTACCAGTGTTGAAAATGGTCAATAATTTGTCCAACAAAACGAAATCTAAACTATAGTTGTCATTGTGAACAAGAGCTAATTTAATGTTACTGACGTACGTTGTCGCTCTCCAACTTTGCACAGGCGAGCCTCCGTCTCACAGTGTGACAAAATGTTGTTCTGGACAAAGTTTGGAGTAGTGAATCAATTTATTTTCTTTATTTTGATAATGAAAGGTCTTTTTTTGCAATTTATGATAGCCTTTCAATTAATGAATTGATCTTCAGAAAAAATATTTGTTCTTGAGCTATTTTAAAAGTGTATTATTTGAGTTGAACAAACTTACAAATAGTAGTTTGGAGAACTTTTTAAGTTTACCAAAAGCCGCTATGTGGATAAAATTAGTAAGAATTTGCTTTTGGAATTTTTCAGTTTCTGGGGATCATAAATTGGTGGTGGGACTACTTCGGGTCTCGAAAAGCCGTTAAAGCAGCGCCTGATATCGCCCCGGTCGTGTTGTATGACCGTCCCATCGGACTATGAGAGTAAGGAAAGAGGGAGTGCACCTGTGTTTGCGCACACACTCGTTCACTATAACATCTCCTACTTGACTAATCTCCATTGTGGTTAACCACCGTGCCTCAAATTCGGTCAGATTCTCCTGACCGAATTTCTTACTCTTACTGCGACAACAACTTAACAGCCATAGGTACCTATATGATTCCTATAATAGTGCATACCTACCTAATAAAAAGCCACTGAACCTAGACAGGTACAACAAACATAAGTGACGTACATATTTGTTTACAAAACAACTAGGTAAGGCCTTGTTTACAAATTCCTTACTGCGTAAACTGCGTAGGAACTACAAAACAAATCATTTATTATACATATAGATACTTATTACACTGACTATTTTGTCCACAATCTAGCCCACTGCGCAAATCAGGTGATACAAACAAAATGCAAATGCGATTGGATATAGAAAACTGGATTTCGAAGCAAGTTAAAGCACAGAGGCGGGGTGAAGCGTCGTGAGAAGCCTAGTCACCTACTGAGGCCTTACCGTTGCTCTCCTAGGTTAAACTATGGGAATCATGATGTTTTTCTAAAACGCAATGCGCTATTTTGATACAAGAGATAGTCTTTTCAAAAGCTATTTGCCTGGGGTAGATAGATTCTAAAATAATTCTTCCTATTTTTAGTTCTAAATGAAATAAAAGTAAAAAAATAATAATCAGTTTTTTACCAAAAAAATATCCTTCATTTCGAAAATCCTGGATTGAAGCATTATAAAAAAGTACCCTTAAAAATGAAAGTGTTTTGCGTAATTCAAAATTACGCCGTGGAAAAGTAACCCCAAACTGCAGGGATTGCATTTGTTATTATTGACGTGACAATATTATTTAAAACTTAATTTTTAGTACCCTAACTACTCTGAATCGGGAACAATTTATACACAGTAGTTAAGCTAAGGGTACGAACAAATGGTGATTTATAAAAAAAACTCAACAATTTAAAAACTGTCACTTTTTAAAATATTTACCATGTCTCGGCCAATACCTCTAACAGTAGTACTCCATAATTTTAATGAACTAACTACACAAACTTAAAAACATATAGCAACAACAGCGACTTAATATACCTGTCTCAAGAATATATTTTCTGCGGCAAGCAGTCTCTACCCCACATTAGTAGCGGCTAGAGTCCGGTACGGGTCGGTCGGCCATTTTACATATCAGCCACTCGTTCTATGTTACAAAATGTTGTGCAATCGATTTTATTAATGTTTCTGGAATTTTCCACGACATTTAAAAGTAAAAAATAATAAAAGTAGAGTCGTAGATTTGTAAGGGTTTGTTGCTGTGCGCGCGTATTGAAGTTGTCTAGAAGTTTAGCAATCAGACAGGTGCCTTATTTCAAGTCTGAGAATGCTTTTCACATTTGAATTGGCATTAGGGGCCGATTATAGGACCATTCAATAAATAAATAAATAAATAAACATCGGAATAAACATGGATTGACATTTTGTAGGATCGAATCCATCCATTCGGAATCGAAGCCAATATACGGACGCTAAGAAATCTACTTGACGGCCATGCAGGGAAAAAATGCCGGTGAAGCTCCTTACTCTGCCATACCTCCTCGCGATCTTTAGTCTCAAGTACCTACTACGGGGCTTGCGTCAATTCTCTTTAGCCTATCCATCCATCCACTGCCACCACTTCTCGGTGCATCCCCACGTCCGCTCCAAGGAAATATTTCTTTGGAGCCCACATGGGGACACTCCACAACACAGCATTTAAGAAGCCACGACCTCCACACTTCTGCGGAATATACAGTCTCGTCACCGATGACCGGGTGTGATGCATCCGAGGCAACAATGTACGGACCCTCCTATCCAGGGCGTCGAGTTCCGTTTGAGTACATTTGTGTATGCCGAAAGAGTACTTCAAAACCGGCATGACCTACCCGTTGAGGGCGCGCATTTTATTTCCACCTGATAAAGAACTAATTGTTCCTGTCAGTGCTACCGTGTGTGTGTTCTAATCAACACAGTATGTCATACGTTTCCAAGTATTTAACCGCTCAGCCGCTCGGCCGGTTCCTAATTATGCCGTAAAGCGCCAACGGTTCGAAAAAAAATGGAAATCAAGGAAGCTATTAAGTGGCTTTTATTATCTGTTAATGCCGTTTTTCCGTTTTTCATGAAACCGATTAGAATTACGAAATGGATGCTTTTTTTTGTTGGTTTGTTCTTATTCAGGTAAGAGAAGTACCGTACGTCGTGTGCGGCATGTCATGCATGAGTGTGAATAATTTCGCTTCTTATCAGTGTATTTCTATCTCTGGATAGAGATAGAAACACTGACTACGTACAGGCTGAGCCTACGTAGAGTATTAGAGTATCAGGTATTATGTGGGCCGATCCCGGCGGCACTGCAATGCCGGGCCGACCCGTGACGGGAGTGGAGCGAGCCCCGAACATCCCGTCAGCTTACAAAAATCAGTTTAATATACTGGTCCCTCAGTGAGGGAACTTTCAGATATTAAGCTGAAAAGAACAGATACTACACTTTGATCTTAGCCAAAAGGCCGAGAAGCGATACCGAAATAGTTGAAACCAGGGAGGGTCGTTCAATCGTGGAGAATCTTAACACCGCGATTCAGCAAATGACGTCACGAGCACAGCGACATCTATCGGTCAATATGTTCAAACTTGATGCAACAATAAACAACGCCAACTTTCTGAATCAAATGGTTTTGTGAAACTAAATAAAACTCTTGCTTCTTCGTAACGAATAAGTTCACGATCAACATTTATTTTATTGGGGAAGCAAAAATAAAAAGGTGCACTCACATTACGAGTTAAGTAAAATATACTTAATTACATTTTTGATGTAACATAGACATCCATTTATTTATTTTTTTCCTATATCTTTATGCTGCATCGTTCTTCTTTACTTCTTCGGTGTGGTCGTTTTTGATTTCTTTAGCCTCCAACCGTTCGATCGCTTCGAACACCCACTTGTAGTTCATGGCACCGAAACCCTGAAATACAAAATAATATTTCACAAAAAGAACTAAAATAACATTTGGTTGAAAATGCGGTAACATTCGAAACAAAAATATTGTCAACCCGTTAATGCGACGGTTCACGGACAATGTATGTTTCGTGATATTTTTTTACCCGAAATTAGGAAACCTTGATTTTTCTACAAACCACACACTTCCAATAATTAAGCGTTTCAATCAGTCAGCAACAAAAGTAGATTAACGTGTCAGATTTTTAAATTCTTATTATTGAGCACAATATCACAGGAAATACGAAATGGATCTTAAATTAAGATAAAATGAACACTTAGGTATTGCCAAAAATTCTGAATAGCAGTGAATTGTGTTATTTCGTGTCAAAGTAACATTGTTGACCGACTTTTATTGCTGACCGTGCTTTCACAGTTAATATTTATTGCGATTATATGTACGTTCTGTGTCTAAAATAACAAACCCTATGATTCCTTCTCTGTAATATTTCAATGAACACAGTCGGCCGGGCCTGCAGGTGCTTCGTGAAAGCTTGCAGCATGTACCCTCGTTCGTCGAAGTCTATCAGAATATTCTGCTCCTGCAACGCTTCGATGCTCTCGTTGACTTTGACTGAGCTTTGCTTCAGTTTCTCTCTGATAAGGTCGTAGTAAGTCGGCGGCCATGACAATATATCGGCACCCCGAGCTTTCAAGTTTCGCATCTGCGCGGAAAAAATAGTATTTTTATGCAACATGCATTGACATAATACAAACATTCATTTCTGTTTTGGTGTTCGTTTGATCTTGTAGGATACTGAAATGTCCATAGAATATGTATTTATTATATTGTTCTGTATTTAATACGTGGATACCTGTAATTATATTCATATTTTTATGGGGAAATAAGCAAAATTTTAAAACTGGTGATGTATGATTACTTTTTTAATTACTTAGATCTTATAAATAATTGTTTTATTTTGTTGCTTAAATGCATTTTTTTTGGCTTATCTGTTTTAACAATATACGTTTATTCAATTCGATTCTAATTGGCTGTAATTTACAGTTCTTGGTATGGTTTCTTAGTTACGTCATTGATTTTCAAAGACAATAGTACTAGTTATATGCAATGACCAAAATATAGAAGAAGCGAACTTACGGTGCCAACAATATCATCGGTGTACAGAGCAATGTGCTCTACTCCTGAGCTTCCCAGTGCTTTCACAAAGTCACTGGCTTTACTACTGGGCCTTAACCCTTTCGCTGCTTCGTTCAGGGACAGCTATAAAAAAAAACAAATATTTCTGAGAAATTCTATCTATTTACAGTTTTATGATATTTGGTTTTTTTCCTGACTGAAGTAACATAAATAAGATGTCATGCATGATGTATCAGTCATTTCGCTTCTTTTGTCAGTGTCTTTATCTCTAGAAAGCGACAAAGACAGTGACTACATACATTCTGTGCCCAGGAAGGGTTGAAAGAATTATAATCAGGTATTATGTGGGCCGATCCCGGCGGCACTGCAATGCCGGGCCGACCCGTGACGGGAGTGGAGCGAGCCCCGAACATCCCGTCAGCTTACAAAAATCAGTTTAATATACTGGTCCCTCAGTGAGGGAACTTTCAGATATTAAGCTGAAAAGAACAGATACTACACTTTGATCTTAGTAGTCTTGTGTAGTTCATGAACGATGAACGAATAGGAACCGTATCTTGGCACTGTACTAAAAGAAACGTTTCCGAACGCTGGCTTGCAACCGGTCTAATAGGTCTAATAGCTCTTTTCGAACTCGTACATTTCCCGAACGAGAAAATGAATCAGAAACGTTATACGTTTTCATTCGATGTCTGTGAATGAATGAGAACGAGAGAGAATAGCCGACGACTGACGATGCTTTCCGAACCCGACCGACCGAATTCGCAAGAATGTGATGAGATGCGCGTTATTTCAATGCCTTAGTGTCTATTTTAGCTTATCGCCCCAACACGGGAGACGAGCTGCGTTCGCAAAATATGTGCGACCCGTGCTTACTAGTACTACTAGGTAGTGCAATATAAACAACCGATGTTTTTGGCGCGCATTTTTGATCGTAGTATTAAGTTTTTGCAGAGTTTTGCTTACTGTTTATAACTCTTCTAAAACTGTTTGCGATCTTGGACGCTTTTATAATTTGGAATGTTTTGGATATGGGACGCTTATTACCTAATACCTAGCGTAACCTTCGTGCCTGTTAATAGTTTTAAAACTAACAATTAGAGATAAATAATTATAGATGTTGCGTTTATATTATTTTTTATTTATACGTAGTGGTTTATGTATAATAATGTCTTTGGAATGCGTATTTGCTCTGTCTGTGAGTGATCCGCGCTATGCTCTCTATTGTATTGTAATGCTTACCGAGAGTGAAGACCGATTAGAGCTATTAGAACTAGTAGAATGAACTAGTTCACTGTCCGAAATGAACTAGTACGGAGCGATCTTAAAAATGACCGAGCAGGCACAAGACTAGATCTTAGCCAAAAGGCCGAGAAGCGATACCGAAAATTTCGAAACCGGGGAGGGTCATTCAATCACGGAGAATCTTAACACCGCGATTCAGAAAATGACGTCATGGGCACAGCGCCATCTATCGGTTAACGTGTCCAAACTTTACGGAACAACAAACAACACTCACGAGAACATTTTCGTCCCTGTTGATGACTGATGCGGAATTGATGCAGGAATACGGAACTAAATCATGTTTGTAGTCAACACACCAGAATCTGGTAAAAAAAAACAAAGACCTTTTAATGATTAAAACCAGCCAAAACTCTGCTGTCTGCTGTTCTAATTAATGTAAACTAAAATTAAACTAATAATTATGATTAACTCACTCGCAGCTTTTTCGATTTTATTTTTGTTCTTACCTGTGCATATTGAGATTTTTTTCATACCAAGCCACAGAATCCTCAAGTGTTCCGTCAGCCATGTTGCCTTCTACGTGATCTATAAACATCAGATTTGTTGCGGGCCTGGAAGTAACGATATACTTTCAAATCTTTAGTCAAAATTCCCTACATTTTGCGAAAAAGGGTCCGTCTCCGATCAGTAAACTTGTGCGTTATTTAGTACAGCGCCATCTAGTTTCGATTATTACAGACGGCAAATGAATGAACGTATGTTCCCCTAATTTTATGGCACTGTATTGTTACGTTGAAGGGGCAGTAAGTGAGGGTTAACAATTACGACATTTTTATATTTGCTTTTGTAATTATATAAAAAGTACCAAACATAGTTAAGTTAAAGGAGCAAATATCAAATGTAACTTGCGTGCTTATATGTGTAGCGTGTAAATTTTATATAGGTACTTACTTAGTACTTATGTATTGTTTTAAAGTTTATATGCACCTAATATTATAGATTTAATTAGGCATAAAATATTGTAGATTGAAGATAATATAATAAGTAAGTGTTCATTTTTGTGAAATTGCAGAAATTATGATATGACTGATCGGTAGGTTCATACCTAAATATAATTAAGTACCTACTTGCTCAGTTCAATTCTAAATTACGTAATAAAACTAATATCGAAAGGCCAATTTTCGTAAGTACAAATGTTAAAAATCTAAGCGAAATCTCAACTCATCGAAAATCAATGGCCACAAAATTGTAGGAAAAAAATTAAATTTAAAATTTAAAAAACCCCCAACACAAAAACCTAAGTTCACTTTAAAAAGTAAAAAAATAACAAAAAAAATACGTCACGTTGGGGGACCGCTCGGGACGATCGTATCCTAAATGCAACATCGGTCCCCCAACGTGACGTATTTTTTTTGTTATTTTTTTACTCTTTAAAGTGAACTTAGGTTTTTGTGTTGGGGGTTTTTTAAATTTTTAATTTAATTTTTTATTTTATACTTTTTATAGGTAAGTACCTACTTATTATAATGTCCATTTTGTTAAGTTTGAGACCCCACTCGAGTATATTTACAGATATTCGGTTTTTCTTCCCTACTTTCACCCCCACAACTTTTAAACGGCTCAACCGATTTTCATCAAACATGTCTAAGAACACTCGCAGATAGGTCACCTTTAATACAAAAAAAACTAAATTGAAATCGCTTCATCCGTTCGGCAGCTATGATGCCACAGACAGACAGACAGACAGACAGACAGACAGACAGACCGACAGACAGACAGACAGACAGACACGTCAAACTTATAACACCCCTCTTTTTGCTTCGGGGGTTAAAAATAGATGCATTTTTAATAAGCAACTAGGTAGTTGCTAGGCAGATAAAGTAAGTACTTTATCTGCCTAGGCTTTTTATAACTATTTTGGGGTCAGTTTCCAGTCTAACCAGATGGACATCTTGGTAAGACTGGTTGTCAGACTTCCTGGCTTCTGACTATCCGTAACGACTGTCAAATCTTCAAATGACAGCCGGGTCCAACGGCTTTTCGTGCTTTCCGAGACACGGCTTTAATTACTCGTAATTAGGTAAATAATTATTTTAACGTACTTACAACGATTTGTTTAAGATATCGTCTTCCAAAGGTTCATATCCCGGCAACAATATTCCTTTATACTTGCTTCGATCTATTAGTGTGTGCGTGTTATCTCCATACTGAAAAAAAAAAAAAAAAAATGTTGCTATCTGTTTTCGTGCTTACCTACAAAAAACGATTCAGTATACGAAATTTAAGAATTTTTTTAGATGGGAAATTATCCAATAATTTCTTCCGTTCTAGGCGGAGCGGAACGGAATGTCAGACTCTTACTGACTTAAACCGATTCGCGTTCCTTCTAATGCCCTTTGCGTTCCAGGCCGCGGTAAATCTTTTGAACAAATTCTGCAGCCATCCCTAAACCGCTAGGATGGACTCTAAGTCCTAGGCTCTCCTAGGCCTAGGGCCTAGGTCTTAGGCTCTTCCCAGAGTCAAGCAGACCACTGATAATATTATACTTTTTAACATCCATATTTGCCATCGATGCGCTAAGAAGAATTATTAAAAACAAAAACTCACCGTTTTCAATACTGAATATCTGACGATGCCATGTTTGTCTTTCTCCTCAGTCACACCTTTCACTATCTCTGCTCCACCCTCCTTAGCCCTCCGGACCAGCTCGTCTAGGTCCTGGACCTCGAAAGCCACATCCTTCACGAAGTCACCATGGGCTGTTAAATCCTTGGATATCTTGCCTTCAGCTGACGTCGGTGACTCGAATATAATTGTGATCTGATTTAAAAGAGGAATAAATTTAGAAAAATATTAGTTTGCACATACAACATAACATACCATCACGCCCACAGCAGATATAATCACGCCTGTATTCCCCGAAGGGTATGGCAGAGGTGTACCAATGTACCAACACCTACAATTCGCCGGTATATTTAGGGCCCATGTAATAGAGGGCGAGCCTATTGCCATTAACCGGGACTAAATGCTACTGAGAATTCCATAGAAAAACCCAATAACGCTTTGCTCGACCTGGGAATTAAACCTAAGACTTCCTGGCTAACGAGACAATACATGTTTAGGTACATAACATAAGTAATTCAAAATACATGATGGATGATGGCAATGATAAGTTATTCTTGTGAGGTTGGCATGTCAACACAAGAACGAATAGTGGTAAGTACCATAAATTCACAAGTACCTGGTTTAATTTCACAGCATAGGACTGCACTGGTCTAGTTTCTGTTGCTTCGCGTATTGCCAATGGTTTGAAACCAAATCGCGATATGAAATATGTTGAGGCCTGAAATGAAAAACGCACTTATTACAATCATAAACATAAATATGTTACAATCACACGTAACTTAAAAGTCCCTTAGTGGCCCCTCCAATGAGTTGATCTATTTAATTTAATTGATTTATTTTCAATGAGTTTCACTATTATTAAATCTCAAATCGACTGGTAAGTCGCAATAGTAGACTAGCTAGCTCAAGTTCATGATAATATATATTCATCATAAAGTACGCAATTCATAATCAGCCTGGATTTTAAAATACTTAATATTATATTGTACTCACAGTTTTAGCATTAGCCACCCAGAAAACGAGATGATCAAAGTTCAAAACTTTGCCTTCTGACCGCTTCTGGTTATTTTTACCTTTCGTCATTTTGCTCTGTAACAAAACGCAGGCGTCACTTTATATTTTTTAACTTTTCCGTTACGCAGGGAGGTGCTGTGAAGATTGTACATCACTGCAACCTGGCTAATAGGTAAGATTTTATCCAAACACTCAGCCGAATCAAATACGGTCTTCGATTTTTAAAAATAATAGGGTTATGGTTTTTTTTTATAATGGCTAATTGTTTGCCCTCGCTCAGAATGTGAGCACGTTTTTTTAAAACCAATATAATTATGTACCGAGGTACTTTTTTGATGAAAAAAAGAAGTCATTCAAGTATAAAAGTAATAGGACCCACGCACACACACTGATACACCTTTTATTAAGGATGGGATATCTCCAAATGCCTTCTTTCACTCTGAGCGGAGCGGGAAAGGAAAGTATCAGACTCTGACTGACTAAAACTCATCCGTGTTCCACCTGCCCTTTGCGTTCCAGGCGACTCTTTAAAACAAATTCTGCAACCCTGATAGTGATAAGCCTAGTGAAGTGGCCACAGGTACTTACCGCTTTTTTAATAATTTATGAAGACTTTTTGTACCTAATACCCTTTTTCAAGAACGAATTTGTACCTAATACACACTTTTTCCAGAACGAAACTAGTTATGCATACCGATTTTGCATTGAATTCATTTTATACTGTGATTTGTAGAAGTAGATACTAACCTGCCTTAATTATAGAACACAATTCTACGTTGAATTACCTTTGAGACCAAACCATCGGTACCATTGATTATAATTATATAGAATAGGAACTTACGTCTGTCCCTTTGTATATGAAAATTTCGGGTGTAAAAAGACATCTATACTAGAAAGGTTTAGGTAGTTAACTAAAGGTAAACAAATAGTAGAAAAGGTTTTTTATAGTTGACCCTTCCTTGTTTAAAAATACGTTACAACAAAATCAATTCTAATTTCGATTTATGCGATACTTTCCTCTTTTATTAATGTATGTTAAACTTTATCATTTATTCGTAAACTACTCTTCATAGATGTCATTGTTTGGACACCACTTTTTTGTTAGTTTTATAAAATAGTATAATATTTTGTAATCTGTCTATTGTAAAGAGCCTAAAAAGACAGGTTCCCAAAACCTTTTAGAAGATAAGATGAATTAGATAACGTCGCTAAATTGAAGAGTACGCCCGTGATGTAGTATGGCAGCTAAAATTGCAGGTATTACGTTTAGTCGATTAACCAGGCGCCTTTGAAAATTGCGAGGGTCATGTAATAAAACAAGAACAGAAAATGTTTAAATTAGATAAAATGATTGATAATACCACTGAACGTTTTATTATTAACGTGGCAGATAGTTCCTCAAATTCTGATATAGACTAGAGCCACATTATTATACGACTTTAAATAATACGATTTTAAAATTTGAAGTGAAAGGTTTAGCATCCATGAGTCACGTGGTTTGTTTGGTTTACCTTTAGTTAACTACCTAAACCTTTCTAGTATAGGTAACCAACGAGCCGAAAATCCTACCCATCATTGCGATCTTATTTTTTTGTTCTGGATCATAACTGGGAATCTTCAAGTTACTGAGATATTTAAGATCAAAACTTTTTTGATGTTTTTTCACTAAATAAAAACTAAAATAAAAATAGTTGCAGAAAAATTAGGTAGGTAATTACTTTTATGGGCAGAATGCGTATTTAACTGCTATGTGATGTGTCTTTTGCCAATGTGTTTTTTACACGTACCCATTATTTATGTATTTATGTGGTGTTCTTTTTAATCAATTGTAAAGTTCCGTAATAGTCAAGCAAGCTTTCTACAGTACCCCACCAAAAACCGCATTTATTTTCAATTTCTTGAAGATTTTTTGGCAAAAAAATAAACTATGCCAACAAGAATAAAATGTTTATTAATACTTAAGTAAGTACTATTTTTTTCTGACATAACATCTCCATAAAAGAAAACCTATTAAAAACGGCTGACCTATTTAAAAAACAACAATTAATATACTTCATTATAAGGATGGCCAGACAAGCAAATAACGCCTGTAGCAAAAACTAGCTAGACACGAATACGTGAGAGGAATAAATAAATTGACCCAAGGGCAATTAAGAGTAATACTGCGCAGCGTATAATTAATATTAGGTATTCTATAGGCATAGTGTATTCTATGTACTAGTAAACAGCAGTAGGTCCTACACCTTGACGAAGAATTAAATCGATTGGACAGTAGACTGTGACATTGTATTTTCTACCTGCCAGATATTTATTATTTATTCGTTTACAAAAAGTTATTTTTATTTAGACATACAGGCACAGACGTAATTAAGACCGCAGGAAGACGCTGGATGCAGGCGGCTTCCAACCGGTCCTTTTGGAAATCTATGGGGGAAGCCTATGTACAGCTGTGGACGTCCTGCGGCTAATATGATGATGATAGTGACAAAAGCACAGGCAATTACCAATATGGCTTTGTATATTTCATATGTAGGTAAGTACTTTCTAAGTTTATCTTGCACATCACTGATATTGGTGAAGGAAAACATCGTGAGGAAACTAGGACTAATAAATACAAGTTTGAAATCGCCAATCCGCCTTGAGCCAATGTAGTGACCAATGCTCGTGCCTTCTCTGTATGAGAAGCTTTTGCTGTAATTTTGGAATCATAATATGATTTAGATACACGAGGGTTTAATTTTTCTAAAATTAACTAACTCACTTCAAAATATGTCTCTCATTTTACGAAGTATTTAATTGTAATTAATGATTTTGGATATTAATAATTTTGAGTCTATTGTAAGTAAAAATTCTATTCTTAAGACATATTGGACTAATAAATAACACTGAATATAACAATTGGCATATAGAAATATTTGGGTTACCTTTTTTGGCAAAACTAAGCTCGAATAATTTTAAATCACTCACCATTCCAACTTCGCTAATCACTAACACTCAAATGCATTTTTTTAATTAGAATCAACTTATTTATAAGATTTTTCTGGCATTAAAAACAGTTATTAATTATCAATATTAATATTTACAAATATTAATATCATAAATTAATGACTTGTTTTGATTTTTTCCATGTAATTTAAATGGTTTTTTAAGTACTTATTGTGTTAGCTGTAAGGTCCAAAATCCAATGATTAGATGTATATTTAGAGTAAGATGGTTCTAAGATAAGATGAGATCTGTATAAAGTGCGGACGTTAGTTTTAAATGTCGAAATGTTTCCGCCTAATAATTGCCACAGCAAAGGTAAATGATATTTAGAATATTTCACTTGTGTGACAAGTTTGGTTTGTACCTACAAGCTATTGCCCGCGACTTCGTCGTTCGCAAGATTTTTTTCACCCGCCTTTGGTTACGTCTGTGATTACTGCATCGCTCTCGTAGGTCGTAGCGTGATGTTATATAGCTTTTACTATTCCTCATGAATCTGGGTATTATATACAAAATAATTGTTCAAATTGGTCTGATAGTTTCAGAGATTAGCATGTTTAAACAAACAAACAAAAAATCTCTTCAGCTTTGTTTTATAATTATAGATTTAAATTAAAAGTCATAAACCGAACAGGTCTTGCCAGAAGTAGCTTGTAAACCAAGAATATCTAAATATTTTTCATGCCATGGAAGAATCCATTGATGCTGGTTTCCACGGAAAGATGTCTAGTACCAATAAGAAAGAATACAATAGTGTGTTGCGTAGAAGCTGAGCGGTAGGATGTGAAAATCTTTTCTCCGCTTTAGTGGAAACTGAACCTTATGATTTTATTTTTGAATTTCTTTAATGATAAATGTACATCCATCATCTGCCTCGATAGCCTAGTGGTTCTAGGCACGACTGCTACGCTAGAGGTCCTGGGTTCGATTCCCAGGTCGACCAAAGTGTTATTGGGTTTTTCTATGAAATTCTCAGTAGCAGCTCGGAGTTTGGAAGGCTCGCCCCCTATTATATGGGACTTAAATATACCGGCGAAATGTGGGTGTACATTGGTACACCTCTGCCTAACCCTACGGGGAATACAGGCGTGATGGTGATGGTACATATATTTTTAATAATGTACCTATTTAGAATTACATAATGCCACAAACATTGCATCTTTTTCATACATTTCATAATTATTTACCGCACCTATTACATTTTTGTATGATAGCACATAATATTGTTAACCGCGAAGGGTTCGACCCCCGAGTCACATAGCAGGGACTGCTAGCTAAGTGCAAGGCCTTGGGTTCGAATCCTAGGACTGACAGTGGTGAGACTAATGTTCCTGGGTTTGATTCCTGAGTCGGACAGTTTTTACTGTTTGTGTTGTTGAGTGTACGGTTGTGTGTCTGCTTTGTGCTGAGGGTGAGGTGATAGATTCTGACCCAGCCAGGACTTATTTTAAAAGTTAGAACAAAAACAACATAATCCAGTAATAAAATAATTTCATTTTATTTCATTTATTTATACACATACATTATATTTACATAGACTGCGGATATAATTATTACATTATGGAGTATTTTGTTTATTTGCACCTATGGGTATATTCTATAAGGGTAGGTATAAGGCACCTTAGGGAAGCATCATTTAATTGACAATCTCTGCTCTATGGTCGAGAAAGAACTATGTAACTAACCAATAGATATCTAACGCACTTGAAGTCATGTAAGAAGTCGCGGGAAAAAGCTAGTGTAAGAATATTATGCATATTGCATTGATCTGGTCCAGTTCCTATTATGCAAAACGGTTCGTTATTGTTACTAACGGATTGTTGATTTGATAGGTAGGTTTGTATTGTATTAAGGAATTTTTGGGAAGTTATGTAAAGTATGCTGATTATATTTTTTAAAAGGCATTTAAAGGTTCAATAACCAAATTACACAGAAGAGTATTTATGTACTTTGAGGGCATTTTTTTCAATAGTCATATAATTTTTATCTAAGGAATAAACATGACAATTTGACAAATGTTTATTTTCAAAAAAAAAAATTGTCACACTGCAGTATTCTAAAGTTAAAAGTTATGTAACTATTGAAAAATCTAACTATATAAAAATGAACGATATAATAAATTAAAAACCTATTCAAAGGTACTTATATAGGAAGTTTAGAGAGAGCTACGATTGTGTGCGTTAGATAATACCTAAAATCATATCCGAATGCATATGCCCAAATAATAAGCTAAGTAAATATTTACATAATTACTACAAAAAAAAACATAATTTTCCAAAATATAACATTACCTTACAGTAATCGACCATATTCAGTGAAATCTATTTAGAGTTTACATAAAAATGTACACAGTTATAGTATATGCTAAAAAATCAGATAAAAAGACTAGGAAATACTCCAAATGGATTTCACATTCAGAAACTGTCCTTAACAACATGATAACAGGTAACAAACTTAACATTATATTTACAAAAATACAAATCATTTACATTTTACATAGAAGGAAATGCATGCAGAAATTAAAATGTGATAATATTGATATTATAAATAACTAAACAAAAATTGTCTACATTTTTTGTGAATAATATTGCAGTTTACATAAAAATTGATTTACACTGTTCCAAATTCAATTTGACGTTTACAAAAGTGCGTGAAACACGCCAAAATACGCAGTTCATTAGAATATATTGAACACAGACATAAATGCCCCAAAAAAATTCGATGTTAAAAAAGTGCTTTTTACAATAATTGACATACTTTTAGAAGATGGTAATTTTTTCGACACATGGCATGAATGGTAATTTTGGTAATTCATTTCACTCTTTTGGTAACTCACATACGTTACAAAAGTTACCGGCTTATAAATAAAAAGATACATTTACAAAGATATAGAGGAACACAAAGCTCTTAAAAGAAACGTAATTATTATAAAATTAAATATACAATGTGGTAAATTTGGTATACCCGCGGGTCGTTCCGTGTACTGGGGGATTTAATTGTATAAATCTGAGATCAATTTTACGAAATTAGATTCATAAAAATTATGCCCTTGTCGTCACGTTTTTTTATACGATTTTTTTACATATACTGCGTTTTTTTGAACATTCATATTTTTTTCATAGAACCGGCTTCCAGTGTAATCCGATTCACATTATCAATAAATCCAGCTTCCAATCAAACCAGATAAATCTACATATTAATATATACCGGAATAAATACAGTTAATTACTGAACAAAACTATCATTAAGGCATTGAAAAGCCATAAATATTTAATCAACTATTGTCCCATCTACGGGTAAACCTTGAAATCGCCGCAAAAACGACGATTAAATTGAAGTAATTAAATATCTGATTACAATTAAAGGGGTACTAGAATTTAATGTTCAATTTCAATGTTAATTCGAGCCAGAATGTATTGACTTTGGCAGCAAAACGCAGCATTTGTATTCGTATGAAAGCTTCTAATTATAGTGACGGGAGGCGATCAGTCGTTTTTAAAATCTAAACATACATACAAACCAATTTACACTCACTCAAATGTTACTTCAATCTATTTCGTATTCAGGAATAATGCACAACCTATTTAGTGATATAATTCTTTTTTTCCAGAATTTTTCGGATAGTCTCTTTATTATTATTGTTGTTTTTTCTTCCAATTCCAGTCAGACCTTGATTACGGCAATGAAAACACGGGTTCACGTATAAAATCTACACTAACAAGGCCAATGATGTATGAATAAAAAATATTGTAACCGCATTTTCATTACCATAAAAAAGTCATACAATGTATATCCAAAAAATCTTTGTAACCAGATTATAAATCCAGTAACAGTCCCGTTCCAAATTCAAATACAAAAAAACATGTTCACACAGCTTATTAACCACAATGAAAGCTTTAGAAAATTAGTTTTGACCAAAAAAATATATGGTATTGCCAGCTTTTAAAAACCCATTTGCAATAAATGGCAATTTTCCACCTGTTTTTTTCGTTCACAACACTCAAAGTCCGTCCATTCCACGGCACAACCCGCCTTAGAGATTCTTCTTCCTTTCATCTACCGTTGGATATCACAGAGTTGCTGACTGTCGACCAGTTGGGCCCTTTCGACCGCGACCAGACACCCGCCGGGCGCGACCAGCAGCGGGGCTGATGGCGTCCCCACCCACACCTTTTTGACGTCATCTGATATGTTTTGAGCTAAAGGTGACATGTAGCCGCCTCTGAAAAGTGAAAAAGATCAAATTAGTCTGATTTAGGACATAGAATACGAGTATCACTGAAGAGGAATATAATATAGGACTGAACTCTGTAGTGATAATTGATTTACAAATGATGGATTGCTTGGCGGATTTCATGTGATTCAGGGCGTCCGGGAAACGATCTCAGTTACATCCAAATGTTCGGGATTCTTGAAGCTTTTGTCCGGGATCGGCAAATTATTTTTGCAGGTAATGGCAGCTTAAGTTTACATGAACTCGCTGCACACAGAAGACTCAGAGGTATCAAAAATTTTGTGGCTATAGCGTATAACCCTTGCCGTTTAACCCCACTAAGAACTGGCCAAAAGCTCCATAAAAACAATACATACCTAAGTTTCCTATCAGCATGTAGAAGAGCATCTGCCTTCAACAGCCGCACTGCCACTGCCACTAAGAGGAACAGGATCAGCGCGCCGCAGACGGGCACGGCGATGGTGGCCGCTTTGAACCACACCTCGCCGTTGTAGTTGGCCCCACGCTCGCTGGCCACTGTCTGACCTTCTGGAAGAAAGGAGAAATTTAGGGTTAGAAAATTTAAGAATTTTAATGTCTATTTTCAGTAACACTTATTATTCTGTCCATCATCACATTTTGTTTATCCATTCTAGTGTGTAATCGTGAGTCTATAAGGATTATAATCGCTATTTTCAACATTGGGATCTTTCTTTTTTTACCATACCTGATAACCTCACGAAGATTTTGGAGGTCAAAGACCCATAAAGTGATTTTACGAAAAAAACGTGTTAAATATTATAATTGTTCTTTAAATAATCTCACGAACCCGGTACTGTTGCATGCACCCGTAAGTACAACACTATGTGTTCATTGCATAATGTTTCGCTATTCAATATTTTTTTTCCTCAATCTTACTTTGATTTGACTGGCACCATGTATTGAGA
This sequence comes from Caradrina clavipalpis, assembly GCA_932526535.1. NCBI lineage: Eukaryota > Metazoa > Arthropoda > Insecta > Lepidoptera > Noctuidae > Caradrina > Caradrina clavipalpis. The sequence continues at coordinate 3,876,975 of OW052100.1, forward strand.
ATGGTTTAGTAATGTGTCTTTTTATACTAAATATTGTACCAATATCTATTAACAAAACAATTCGATGCCGTTTATCTATACTTACAAATCATTACAATTGCCTCCAACTACCGAACACCAAGTAACACAGCTTGTACCCTGAATGACAAACCGATGTTCACCGTCAGACTACAAACTTAGCACATTTATCAACGCCCACTCTTCAGCGATTTTATCTTCACCAACTATAACAGGAACGTTATCAATAAAATGTACTACGAAACTGGGAATTGTAACATTAATTATGTTGCAATCGGCTTCTGAGAAAATGCGTATACTATGTTGAAATGTCAGAAGTTTTGTTCCTGAATATTTATTGCAGTTACGATAAGTTTATTACGAATAGTGTTATATTTGGATTGGTTCCGTAATTAATTACGTCAGCCTATCGCTTCGAGTCTTGTTTCTGCAGTGATGTTTAAATTTAGAATGTTTTTGCTGTTTATCTGTTTGTGTCAATCATTTTATTAACAGCGGTCAGGAACCTAGCAGCCTATTTTGGTTGTATAATGCATTCGGTTATATTGAATTGCTTCTAGCCGTTTGATTCTGCAAAAATCTCCCTTAATTTTGGGGAAGTAAGTTTGAGGTGTGATGTCATCCCATCTAACGCTAGGGATTGACAGATCACCTTAAGCTTTTATCAACCTATGATGGCCCATTGCTGGACAAAGGTCTCCAATCAGGTGACCAATCGCCCAGAAACGTCTCTAAGCATACCCCACCTAAATTCATCGGCATTTTTTATAGAATAGCACTGCAATATGTCTTTTATTTTTAACATTGCTTTTACCATTATCGTCCGGACAAAGCAATCCTTTCTTCTTTCTACTTTGTGCTTTCAACCTGATCTTAGCTAAGCATGTTTTATTTACCTTGACAAAAAGTTCCATGTTATTAATTCACCATTAATTATCTACAGTAACAATTGGCTGTGTTATTACATACCGTTACCTCTTCAATTTACTAGCCCACACACGACAATTTTGTATGTAAAAAGTAGATAATAATTTGTGATAAAAACGCAAGAAGCTTGCGGTCAGACTTGATGACAGTTATTCAAACATTGTTTCTTTTGTATAATGTTTCATGCATTGTGTAAAAACTACAATTTATGTAATGGAGAAAGCCCTTTGTCTAACTGTAAGACTTATAATAAATGGTGCAAATGTTCCAATCCAGTAAAAATAACATTGTAGGGACGCTGAATTTTGATTCATGAAGTAGTGAAGAAAGGGTATCTCTTGGTCTTCTGAATGATTCCTGTAACGTAGAAACACACAAACTCACATACACAAACAACTAGACCTGGTACAACTATCTGTAGACTATATAAATATTTGTATCTTGGGTAAATCGAACTCGCGAGGAGCCAATCGCCTAGCTACTGCGCTAAATGTGCTGTCACCTCACCGAAACCTTCAAGAGGCATCGAGAAAAACACAGGATACTCCGTTCTCAAAGAGCTTTTTATCTTTGGCAAAGGCTACTGGTTACTGCTCCGCTCCCGCTGGTCGTAGCGTGATGTTCTATAAATCTATACGTATAAATTTTCCTCTTAAATTCGTCTATCTATTGCTGAAAACTGCATTAAAATCCGTTGCGAAGTAAGATCTAAGCGTACACAGCGAGAGAGACTTAGTTTTTTACTAAGTAAAGATACTACTCAAGATTCAAATCGATGCAAGCGCAAAGTTACCAGTGAAACTACTGTTTTGTCTGCCTGACCGTACGCAAGTTCAAATGGTAGCTTACCAAGAACACAATGCAGTCACTTTATTAGATGGATTGAGTATAGAGTGTCATAATGGCATTCTTTTCGACAATTGATATGACTGCTATTGTTCTAAATGTGTAGGCAGTTTTTATCTCGTGTTACATACTGCCCTTTACAATTGATATGTACTTTTAATTACGAGGAAGGTGACGAGCGAGAATTGACAACGGTAGGCTACTTAGAAAGACGTTGGTAGACGCAACATTTTATTACTAAATTCTAGGTTTTGCCTGTGACTTCGTCCGTGTGGAATAGTGATGTACTTTAGGCAGCCTTTTTTATTTTTAAATGATTAAATGTTTATTTATTTTTGATCAAGGGCTAAATACTAATTTTCGCATGAAAATTAGTATTTTTTAGCGTGTTTGACAGTCCGTCGTTATTGAAGATAAAAGCATTTTTATCTTCAATAACGACGGACTCCCATACAAACTTTCATCCCTTATTTCGAGCCCTTTCTTCGCCTCGAAAGATAGCCTATGTCCTTCGCTAAAATCTTACCTATGCCTGTACCAAATTTCATTAAAATCGCTTCTGAGGTTTAGGCGTAACAAACAGACAGAGTGACTTTCGCATTTATAATATTAAGTATAAATAGGCAAAATTCTGCATTTACATATTCAAATGTGATATGTAAATACTAGAACAAAAAATAAATTGAAGCGAAAATACATCTAGACCAAATGGTATCGTGAGAATGGATACTAATAGACGCTAAAAAAAGGAACACCGTTATTTGAAGACAACATTCCGAAATTCCGAAAGCCATGGGAACACAATAAAAAAACAAAACACGGCGAAATTCTACAAGCCATTAACAATAATAGATTCATAAACATTTTAAACTAATAAGAACATACCACCACGCCTGTATTCCCCGAAGGGTTAGGCAGAGCTGTACCATTGTTCACGCGGCACGCCGCGCATCGCTGGTATGTTTAGGTCCCATGTAAAAGAGGGCGAGTCTATTACCATTAACTGGGCACAAATCCTAACTCCGAGCTGCTACTGAGAATTTAATAGAAACCCCAATAACACTTTTTACTCGACCCCGACCGAACCCAAGACTTCAAGCGCAGCAGTCGCACTTAGGACCACTAAACTACCGAGGCAACTAATAATTTCAACAAAACCGATGTTCAATTGTTCTAACTATCGATCGATTAACGCGAACTATTCGATAAACGCGACAGTATTCACACTTTCGCTTGTGTTGGCGATTCATAAGTCCGTGACGAATCGCTAAATACATACACTTAGATCGATTCTCATAAATAAATATACACGAGTGGTATTCCACTTTTCACATCACTTCAGAGTTTGGTAAGAGCTTGTTGCTTAATTGTGACGATTTGAGATGATAATTGTTGGTTTTGTATGTCATATAAACAACATTGAACTCACGAGAATCAAAACTAGGGTCAAGATGAAACGGGAAGAAAACGTTATGTTGAAATTTTAGATCTTAAACGCATCGCATCGTGTATTAAAAACTAGCTGTTCCCCGCGGTTTCACCCTCGCTGCTCAGCACCTGTTGGTCGTAGCGTGATGTTACATAGCCTATAGCCTTCCTCAAGAAATGGACTATCCAACACTAAAAGAATTTTCCAATTCCAACCAGTAGTCTCTGAGATTAGCGCGTTCAAACAAACAAACTCTTTAGCTTTATAATATTAGTATAGATAATCGTAGAGCACTGTTCATTGCAAAACATTCTATTTGACTCTTTCAAATCATAATTATGTACTTTCAAAGTTTAACTTGGGCATCACTTACATCGAGGAAGAATATCATGGAAACCAGGAACTTCAATGGTAAGTACTTATATAATTTACATCTTTAGTGTCTTAGTTCTACTAGTATATTGTCTAAGTTTATCTTGGACATCACTGACTTCGGTGAAGGAAAAATTATTGTGAGGAAACCTGGACTTATAATCAGTCTGAAATTGTCAATCCGCCTTGTACAATCGTGATGATCAATGATCGTGCTTTCTCTATATGAGAAGAGGCAGGCACTGCAGTGAGACAATAATAGTCTGATATCAACCATCTTTAGTATAATAATGATTACCTAATTATAAACATTAACAATACAATTCCATTTACATCTGCGTAAGACAAAGCCCTAAATGATTCATATCAATGAATGCCCGTCTTGAATTTGATGACGGTGCCGCCTGTAGGTGACCTAGCTCAATATTCAATTACATCAGTGATCTCATTCATGAACCGTTATTCATATCAGACCATTGATAATTAGTGCTGGGATGATAATTACTGTAGAGTTAAAGAAAGGTTATATAAAATACTTGGTTATGTCAGCGGTTTCACGCGAATGTTGGTGGTCAGGGGTAGTTTTTGTTTTACGCGGAACCCTAGTTTTGTTTCTTCAGTAAAAGTCGTCTGAGTTACTGTTACTACATCTGCTGTCTGCCAAAAAAGTCCAGCCGTTTCGGAGGATTAGACAGAACGCCAGACACATAAAAAATAATATTTTTCGTGTAAGTGTAGTACCGTGTAAAACTGTGAACATTAATAGTTTATATTTATTTTGTAAACTTTAATTTTATGTATTTGTATAACTTGCTATAATCCGTGATAAGCTACCGGATTAGTAATCATACAAAAAGACGCTCTCTTCAACTTGACATAGCTACCAAAGTTCATTAGTCGAATACCAAAGAACGCTATCCTTTGTATAGCAAAAATCACTCCTAAGATGCGGTCACCGAAACAGGTCCCAGGCTATTTATAACAGGGCGATTAACAGTTTATTGCAGCACAGACTGAAGTAAACTTTAACTCTCTAGCTTTAAGCTTTAGTTCAGTTTGTTCAAACAAAAGTTAATTCCAACAAAGGAGTATGAGCTGAAACAATTGCGCATCGCAATCACGGCCGCGGGCGAAATACATTATGGCAAGGAAACTAGCCCAGATCTGTAATGCTAATCTTCTGTACTGAGATGTGTCTGTAGATTCAATTATAATCACTTGTAGAACGCCATTCAACTATTTGAAATGTGAAAATTACATTGATTCCTTGAGATTCCAATAAAGATTTTGATAATATTATACCAGCTTATTATTGTCCCACTGCAGGGCAAAAGCCTCTTTTCAAACAGAGAAGACACGAGCATTGATTACACTTGCACAAGGAGGATTGGCGACTTTAGACTTAATAAAAAATAAAAATACCTTCACGCCTGTATTCCCCGAAGGGTTAGGCAGAGGTGTACCAATGTACACCCACATTTCGTCGGTATATTTAGGTCCTATGTAGTAGGGGGCGAGCCTATTGCCATGCGTATTGCTATTGCTACTTTAGACTTATACCATTTATAAGCCCAGGTTCCACACAATTTTTTCCTTCACCGATGTCAGTGACGTCCAAGATAAACCTGGATAATATAAATGACATAAAAAAGGCACCCACAGCCTCATGCCTGATAGGTTATTAAGCCATCACGATTAAGGATTATAGAACTCCTTAAATTCCTGACGAAGATAATGACCAACAAAAATGCGGCAACCTGGTGTGGGCGAAATCGCGTGCAGATCTTAGTATCCATTTTGGTTACACTATTAATACAAACCCCGAGGCGTTAGGACGGAAAATTTATACTGCATTACAATTTGTTGAATAACCAAACGATGTTGCGTGGATTGCACTTGATTAGGCCAACGCTGTAGGCGAGGATTTAAATCGTACCGTGCCTAAATGTCGTGGAAACAGAGTTAATGAAGATTAACACCATCCTTTAGTTTGATATGATGTATAGTTTTTATCTTTAATAGCTATCGATGATACGGAATTGGTCCAATCAGTGGATGGATTTCAATATATTCTTGAAGTTATAATAGCTGAACAGAATGCAGTTAATGAAATAAAAGACGGAAGAGATTGTTCTTATTCTGCTGATAAAAGGGGTACAAACAACTCTTGACGTAACACAATTGAAGTGTCTGTTTGTAATGTAAAAATCTCCGAAACGGTTAAAATGATTTTAACTGACACTGGCAGATAGTTAATAAGAATAAATAATATTATAAGAAGTAACTTACGCAACTTTTATTTTAGTAAAAGTATTAGGCTTCCGTAGTAAAACCTAGCTATTTTTAAATAGATTCTATTGCAAATGTACCAACTAATTCATTTCTATTTGTAGTGTAACTACTGAAATTGCAAAACCAGAACGCTTATCATACAAAAACAGTTAGTAGAAGGCAAGTAAAAGACTTTGTGAAAAAAAGAACAAGATATTACAAAGTAGAAGACAGTGAGCCACCTCAACTCAAAATAAACGATACCACTCACAAGATTGCACCAAACAACGATTAATTACTCAACATTCTGAAACAACCAATATCTGTTGCACTTGAAACTCTGTAAACCTCTGACGTAATACTGCAAGTACCTACAGTCCAAGTACTGACTCACGCGGTGTTTACTTTAGACAAGGCGTCCGCTAGAATAATATCTTTGTTCAAGGAAATTGAGATGGGATGAATTTTATTGAAATTACAACATGTTTGAGTAAACGCTGTGTGAACTGAGAATGTTTACAATTTAATATGCTAAGATGAGGTTAACACGTCATGGAAAATTGTGGTGTTTAAGTTAGTGGAGGTAATGGAAAATGTTAGAAAGAATGCTAAGGTGTCTGTTCGGGTTCGCAGCCGGGCACGGGAAAATACAGTACGGCCGTCGTGTCTTGGTGGTTCTAAAGTTTGCTGTTTGGCTGCGCAATGGATCTTTTAGGAACAGAATTGTCTACTGCGCAGCTAATCGACTAACTTCTGAATAGCACCGCTTTGATACATCGGCAGTACTGTAGGTACTAATGTGACTTCTTCTATTTCATGTGTATTTTCGAAGTTTATTTTGGATGTTGCTGACATTGGTTTTGGTGTAAGAAAAGATCTTGAAGAAACCTGGACTTATGATTAGTCTGAAATTGCCAATCCGCCTTGAGCAAGCTCGGTGATCAACGCTCGTGAATTCTCTATATGAGAAGATGCATTTGTCCTGCAGTGGGATGATAATAGCTGGAATTGTTATTTTAATTGATCACTGAAAGTACTGATCCGATTAGAAAAAATCTTTAACTGGTAGAAAGCTTTACTATTGAGTTAAACGTGGAGTAAGTCGCGGGCAGCAGCTAAACACAAAACTGTAATATGAAGACTGATGCTAACGATGATATTAAGAAACTTGTGCTTATATTATAATCAGCGATCGCAATCTTTACTCTATGTCTTAAAGAGACGTTATCAAATTAAAGATTAAGAGCACTACAAGCGTTTGATTGATACTTACTTAACTTTTCTGATTCTAAAGTTGCGATAGAACTTTTATCTGTCTCATAAAGACTACTTAACTATGTCGTAACCCTTAACAGAATTTAAATAAGGCGCTATATACAATTATAAGTCTTGTTGTCTCTCCTCGACGATGGAAGAATTAATACTATATGTTAGTATCGCGTCTCATGCTCTTCGCGCCACATATGTTTAAAGGAAATTTGATTAAATTTTAATCCTCTCGAACGCATCCTTTACCTTTCCGCATCCGTGTGTTCCTGTCAGTTGCCATTCGTTTTTTATGTCTCGGGGCGCCACCATCTCTTTTTTTTCTTTCAGCTCACACAATCGCATTAAATCGGTGTTAATCCTAATAATATTAGCAAAAAATGGAAAGAAAACGCAAAAAAGAGAGAAAGTTAAGGAAACTCTACAAGAAATTGAAAAAAGTTCTGGATAAAAATGAATCTAGTGATTCGGGTAAGTACGATTGCGTCGGTAGACATTTTCTTCTTCTTTCTAGGATCAAGTCTGTGAATATAAAACCTAACTACAACAACCTAGGGTATCCTGCGGGGATTCACATGGTTGATTTACACTGTTGCTATGCTTTTAAGAGTATCGAGCAGTGTTTGTTGTAGTAAATACCAAAATAGGTTTGATGAGCACGTGCACGTACCGACTTGCCGATAAATTTTATGACTTACAACCTAGGGTGTCCTATAGGGATTCACATGGTCAATTAAAGATCGTTGCTATATCTGAAAGGATATCGAACGACTTTAGTCAAAACAATAATGAAATATCATTAAACAGGATCAGAACAAGAATACTCGGAAGCTGCAGCACAACCACCACAACAGCCAACAGTTTTATTGGAGGTTGAACCCGTAGTGGATCTAGACACCCATGAGGCTCAATTGAGCCCAACCGAAGGTCACCAACCAGCCGATCCGGTATTTACCGAAATCGATACGGATATCCTAATGGCTATGGGTGTAGTCGAAGAACGGCCAGAAAAGGGACCATCAGTCCACCATGAAATCAGCACAAGAATGTCAATGATACTTCAAAAGGGTCTGAAAAAAGATGACAAATGTGAACTTTTGAATAAATATTTGCCATTGGAAAACATACCAACAATGATACCTCCTAAGTTAAATCCCGAACTGTGTGCGGCAGTATCAGATATAATCCGTAAAAGAGACTTCATTATACAGGAGAGACAGCGACAAACAAGTGCTGCCCTATCTGCACTGGGCACAGCCCTGCAATTATTTGTTATGAAAGAGGATAACAAGATAGAAATAATTAAACATATAAATGATGCTTCTAGAATTTTGTGTGACAGTATCCACTCCGACACTTACAACAGAAGACAACTCTTGATGGGTGTCGTTAATAAAGATTTGAAGGAGGCTCTTCAAGGAGAGCCAGATGTCTGGCTGTTTGGTAGCGATCTTGGTGATAAAATTAAAAACACTCGAACAGTACAGCGCTCAGGACAGGAGCTGAAGAACAATCCTACATTCAAACCAATTCCAAACACAAGACAGAAAAGTGCAACCTTCAAACCAAGGGCTTTAAACTGGCGGGGCCCTCCTCGTCCGAGCTCCAACCGCTCAGCGACTGCGGGAGGAGGAGGGAGACCTGCGAGAAAACCAGCAGCCGAGACGAAGAAATATCGACCACGCACCAGGCACTAGAATTACAGGTAGGGAGACTCCCTTTTTATATCTCAGCTTGGAGAAATATCACTAGTGACCCTATGGTTTTAGACTGGGTAAAAGGCTATCAAATTCCTTTTGACCAAATTCCAGTTCAAGAAAGCATTCCGCTTAATAACAATTTCTCTTGTATAGAGACACAACACCTTGGTATGGAAATAAAAAAGTTAGTAAACTTAAAAGCCATTGAACTATGCACACCAATAAAAGGTCAATTTTGTTCAACAATATTCCTTATCAACAAACCAAATGGTGATTTCAGATTCATATTAAATCTAAAAAACTTGAATAAATTTTTAACTACAGAACATTTTAAACTAGAAGATTACAGGACTGTATGTAAACTTTTACATAACAATGACTATTTAGCAACAATAGATTTAAAAGATGCCTATTATATGATTAGCATAAGAAAAGAATATAGAAAATACCTCAGATTCTACTTTAATAATAGATTATATCAGTTTACCGTATTACCATTTGGGTTAAGTACGGCACCATATCTATTTACCAAAATTCTTAAACCAATTATAGCCAAATTAAGAGAAGATGGACTATTAACAGTCCAATACTTAGATGATTGCCTAATAATCTCTAGAGATTAAACATTGTTCATAAGATCTAGATCTTATGAACAATGTTTACAAAACATAAGTACTATAACCAACCTATTTACTCAATTAGGATTCCTCATTAATAGTGATAAATGCAATTTCATTCCAAGTCCACAATGTAAATTTCTAGGATTAATATTCAATTCAGTTAATATGACCATTTCAATATCGGAGGAGAAAAGAAATAATTGTTTTAAATTAATTCATAGATTAAAATCAAAACAAAAATTCTCTATTAGATTCCTAGCACAAGCGATTGGTACACTAGTATCTGTGTGTCCAGCAATTAAATATGGTTTATTGTACACAAAGGAATTGGAAAGACATAAGTACTTATCACTTTTAAAAAATAATGATAACTATGAGGCTATGATTTCCTTACCAAAAAACTGCCAACCAGATTTAGAATGGTGGATTGTAAATATTAAAAAGAGCACATGCCCAATAAGAAAAAATGATTTTGTCATAGAAATACATACCGATGCATCTACATCAGGATGGGGAGCATCATGTGGCAGTGAAACTGCTTATGGCCACTGGACCAAAGAGGAGTCTTCGCTCCATATAAACACTTTAGAACTAAAGGCGGCTTTGTTTGGACTTAAATGTTTTACCAAGCATTTGTTAAACTGTGAAATACTGTTGCGTATTGATAACACCACTGCCATATGCTACATTAATCGCCTAGGTGGTATACAATATCCCCATTTACATAAAATTGCAAAAGAAATATGGCAGTGGTGTGCAACTCGCAACATATGGATATTTGGTTCATATATTAATACTAAGGAAAACATAATAGCAGATTTTCAGTCAAGAAGAAATATTAATGATACGGAGTGGGAATTAGGTCATAACTATTATAACCAAATAGTAACAATGTTTGGGGAGCCTGAGGTAGATTTGTTTGCCACAAGAACTAATACCAAATGTTTCAAATATGTTTCTTGGCACCCTGATCCTGAGGCCTACAGAATAGATGCTTTTACTTTTTCTTGGACAAATACACTATTTTATGCGTTTCCGCCATTTTCTATGGTTTTAAAAATGCTTCAAAAAATCAGGACAGATAAAGCAGTAGGTATAGTAGTTATACCTTACTGGACTACCCAGCCCTGGTTCCCTCTCTTTATTGATCTTTTAGTAGGTGATCCTATAGTTTTTAAGCCAGATAAGAACTTACTTACATTGTGCAATTCCAGATCACCACACCCATTACACCAGAATCTATCACTAATGGCAGGACTGCTATCTGGCATGCCTTCCTAGCATCTGGGATCAGTGAAGAGGCAGCAGAAATAATGATGAACTCCATTGCACCAAATACACTTAAGCAATACATACCAAATATTACAGATTGGCTTTCATATTGTAAGTTAAACAATTTAAATCCCATAAATGCTCAAATACCTGAAGTCATAACATACCTTACTATGAAATATCATAAGGGAATGTCATATGGAAGCTTAAACTCCTTGCGCTCTGCCTTGTCACTAGTGATGGGTTCTCACGTAGGTTCCAATGACCAGATCAAAAGATTATTCAAAGGATTTTTTCGGTTAAGACCTTGTAAACCTAAATATGATTATACATGGGATGTGTCAATTGTTTTAAATTATATAGAAAATAATTATAAGGATTTAAATAACTTAGAAATCTGTTCAAAAAAGACTGCAATGTTAGTAGCTTTAGCAACGGGCCAAAGAGCTCAAACTCTTTGTGCAATTGAATTAGATAAAATAAGGATAGAGAAAGATGTTATATATATTATGATTTCGAATTTAATTAAAACATCTGCTCCTAATAGGCAACAACCCTTTATTAAATTACCGTTTTTTACTATAAAACCGGCTATTTGCCCAGCACAAACATTGATCAATTATATAAATATCACAAAACCTATTAGGAACAATGTTAATAATTTGTTTATTTCATACAGAAAACCTCATAAAGAAATATCTGTCAGTACAATCAGCCGGTGGATTAAGAAAGTGCTAAGTGAAAGCAGTATAGATGTTAATATATTTTCAGCGCATAGCACAAGACATGCATCTACTTCTGCAGCCTTCCATAAAGGAGTGTCAATTGACGAAATAAGAAGGACGGCTGGTTGGACTGGCAGTTCTAATTGTTTTGCTAGATTTTATAATCGACCAATTATGCAAAATACTTGCTCTGTGTTTGCAGAGGCTGTGATTGAACACACTAATTAGACACAAGTACTTAATGATTATTTAGTTATAATGAGTTAATTAAGGAAGTTCTGGATCTCATTTTTATTTTTGTTATAAATAAAGAAAGCTGATTCTACAACCTGACTTTAAACATCTAACATATAGTATTAATTCTTCCATCGTCGAGGAGAGACAACAAGACTTATAATTGTACAATCAAACAAGCTTACCTGTAAGTGATGTTCGATTGAAATTATAGTCTTGTTGTCTCTCCGAAGACGATGGAACCCTCCCTCCCAAAAATGTAATTGTATTTATACTTATGAAACCCCTAATCAGTTATAGAATCAGGAGAGCTTTGAAATGAATGACAACTGACAGGAACACACGGATGCGGAAAGGTAAAGGATGCGTTCGAGAGGATTAAAATTTAATCAAATTTCCTTTAAACATATGTGGCGCGAAGAGCATGAGACGCGATACTAACATATAGTATTAATTCTTCCATCGTCTTCTAACATCAGCTATCTGCCAATGAAAGTCCCGTCAAAATTGGTTCAGCCGTTTCAGAGAATAATCGGAACAAACAGACAGCCAGACAAAAATGTTAAAGCTGGTTTTTTTTAAATATCTCACCAGAAATTTTAACACTGATGGGCCTAGAATGATGAACTGACTCCATGGTAGATTCTACAATGTTCTTTCCAATATGTATTTAATCTTTACTACTATTTTATTTTTTGCTGTTTTCTGCTAGTCTTGCAATCCCGCTGAGTTTTTATGAACAGAATGATTTGCAAAGACAACAAAGCACAAGTGCAGTGTAAGAATAATAACATTAAATAACATATACGCGATGAGAACTGCGCACGCGACGCTAAATTGTCTACGATCTGTGCTCGCCTTTAAGACTTGTTCGATTCTGTTTGACACGGAATTACGGTTACTTGTTTACATATTTGCTAGGGAAGTCGCGAGCATTTGGGTGTATCAATTTTATATTGAAAGTATTAAAACTATTAAAAACATGAATTATTTTTAAGAAAAGACAGCATTAAGAAAAATATTTTGTATTCTATTTAATTTACTCGTACTATCTTCATTGTTTTCAAAAAGCCAATTCTGCTAATTAAAAACGTTCAAAATCTAGTCGCAATTTACTCTCAGCGAGAGCCAATGTTAAAGTATACAGGATAAGTTTTTAACCAGTGCGTAAAATTTTTTTTAGTACCTACTAAGACATATCAAAATAAAATATACGTGTTTAATAAAACGTGTTGAAGTTTATTATGGCAAAATTTACGCACTGGTTAAAATTTTTTCCTGTATAGGTAATTTAGAAGCATTTTTAACAGAGACTGAGACAAAATTGCGATCGTTTTAAAAGTTATTCGAATTGTCCCCCTGTTCTCAGAAGTTTCCCTATCAGTAATAAGTAAAATTCATCATCATCATCATCATCATCTTTATATCAGCAAGAATAAGGACGCTGTTGTTGGAAAGACTTTTTCAATAAAATTTCAAATGAAGATCAGTTAAAGTGCTTTAATTCTAATCTGCTCCTATAATATTTGTTTGTTATTAAAAAAAATGATATATTTGTATGCCCATGGGGCTGACCACAGCATGATCTAATTATAATATATTGTAAGACATAGGTCTCACCATAGGTTGATTTGATTTTAAGCCTATGGTGATATTGCATTCAGAACAGACCGTTTGTCTTGTTCCACAGACTGATTACATTTATATTTATTCATCATGTTTGCTTGAATACGTTATTCGTTGCAATTTACGACTGCAATATTATTGTATCAATATAATTGGACTGCCGGCAGTGTTTAGATGGTATTTATGTTTATTGTACCGATAGTTTTCGTATCTATTTATTGTTTGAATGTAGTATTGTTACTGTTATATTGGTAGACGTTAAATGTGTAGTTTTACTGTTAGATTAGGTCTGTGCCCTTACTTATATGACGGGCGTAAAAAGAGAGCTAACGAAACCAATTGTTGCGTGTTTTCCCATTATTGTGATGTTTTAGGTTTTTGACCATCCGTATGTATTGTTAGAACTAACACAAATGTTATGTAATTTCTTAATTCTATTATCCCAAATCCTCGTGTAAAGTGATCAATCACTCATTAATTTTCTACATAGAATCTACGGCTCCTAAGGTACCATTTCCTATAACTTTCCAAGATGCAGAAACAATTTCTTTCATTACAAAGACTTTAGAAGCCTATTAACCAACCCTTTGAAAGCGATTCTCCATAATTAAACTTCCGATTAATGTATTCTTTGAAAAAACTGCGAACGCTTTACGATCCATTCATTTCAATTACATTACGGCAGGATGTAAAGCTGCCATTTATATCTTCGAATTGTTCTTTATTATCTTCGACGTGTTTCAAATTCACCTGCCTTCGGAATTAAAAGCGACGGGGCCTATTCATTATCCTACTGTCTTTACTTCAACGGGGGTCAATGGGGTCTGATGGATGACCCCATTGAGCATGATGATCACGTGATCATTTTTAGCAAGTTTTAGACTGACCTAAAAAAATCATGAGTATTTTTTTGGCACAAAGAAACTTATTTTTTTTTTTAATATTATGTTTTAGAAGTAAGTAATCAAATTTCATTCTGGATTTCTGGAATAATACATTTTCTTTTTTTTTTGTACAGAAATAGCGCGCTCAACGATAAAAAATACAAGATTTTTCTCAGTAATCCTTGGGATATTTCGTGATTTTATATCAAACTGAAACATTAACTATCTGCCCTCTAAACACTGCGGTATGGTCTGGAAGACCAGCTACTACCAAACGTGTGTTACGTATCGATTGCTTAAATTATAATCGATACTATTGCATACGGATTTGGTTGCATCGGATCTTAATCGATTCGAATTTCATTATTACGTATGCAATCTTCTAAATGCAGGTTTGTTATAGTCTCAAACATCGTTTAGATAAGCATAATCGATTCTGTGGAGTTATTAACAGTAACATAAGGAAAACTGTGTTTATTCGATAGTAATGTTAGTTATCTATGAATTCCATCTTTGTAAACGTGTAGTTGATCGTAAACATGAGGTGTAGCCTTAGGATTATACACTGCCACCATTTTATCGCTTCATTGGCGCCTGGTGGCTATAAGCGTATTACTGTTTCTGAGGTCTAGAATTTAATGTTTAGGTTATTAGTTTTTGCTTAGAGTTTATTGGTAATTATTTAAAAGCTTTTTATGGTGCCACTGTTTTGATAAAGGCCTGTTCTTATACAAAGAAGGAATGACTATTGATTACCACGCCTGCTAAGGCAGTTTAGCGATTTCTGACTTATATGAATTACTAGCTGTATACCCGGCGGTGTCACTTGCGTTCAGTTGCGTCTTTGGCTACTATTCCGCTCCCGTTGGTAGTAGCGTAATGTTCTGCCTCTGATAAACCACATTAAAATCCGTTGCGTATTTTAAAAGATCTAAGCGCACAGAAGGCGTGATTTTGTTTTATACTTTGTAAGTAAAGTTTAGGTTTCCTTCACTGATGTTGGCGATGCCCAAGATAAACTAAGAATGTACATATATATATTAAAAAAGACACATTTGTATTTATTGGTTACCAAAAACCCAAATGCATGAGGATGATTTCGAAACCAAAATTTGAAAAAAAACAGGACTTACCAAATTCATTACTAGTGAGGTTGAGCCTCGCTCTGGCCAGAGGACTGTCTTCATGATTGCAGAGGTCCCTAAAGCAGCACAGCAGTAAGGAGTGCTCTGACGACGGTGGTGGACCTCCAGACCCTGGCGAGTTCTGGCATCGGGATAACGCTTCTTCTTGCCTGGAAATAGTAAAGAGATAACATGAGATTGAGAATTAAATAGACGAACTAAGTTGGTCTATTTAGCCAAGTTTAATTATAAGTCAGTCGGGGGCGCGGATCTGCGTCAAGTATATATTATATAGCGGACTCCCAACTTATGGTAGTAGGAGGACCCGTAGGGTTTTAGACGGCAAGACTCCGATATTACCGTCTGTTGTCCCCAGATGAAGGAGTAATATAACCACATGTAGAGTTTCAAACGAAAAAAAAAACCTTGTTATGATGTGACTTTGCTTGACTTGAGCTGATGTGGCACATATTTATTTACTAAAGATATAATATATGCTGCTGCACACAATGATGCATGATTTCAAAGATACTAAAATAAGTAGGTATAGCAAAAACCGCGTTCACACCAAACGTAAGGCTCGCTTACAGTTAGCCAGCACAATCAGCAGTCAATCGGCAGTTGACTATGACTTTTTACACATTCCGAATTTACCCCTCATATTCAGCGACTATTATTAGACTGAAAAATAAACCTCATGAAAAACTATCAATTGTTTCAGTAAGTACGTTATAAATCTGCTAATAAATCAGCTGATACGAACAGTGAGCATCCTTCCATAGATCAAACGAGTTCCTGACTCCCGTCTTTCACCCGTCCCCACAAAAAGAGGTTGTCTCAACAAACGAGTTATGAACAAAGAAAATAATAAAACTTATCGTTATTGAATTCAGAACTTGAACATTTAATGGACTTTTTTTGCTGAATGCGAATTCATTTTGTGTTCACATTAGTGATGTGCCGACTCGGAATAAACTTGACTCGAGTTTACTTGGGTTGAAATTCACGTTATTCAGTGAATGAAAAAAAAAAATGATTTGATACAAATTCATACTAATATTATAAATGCGAAGGTAATGCGTAACGCTTTCACGAACTAACTACTGATTAATTGAATTGAATTAACAGAAAAAAAGGACATACGCTACTTTTTATTCCGCTACTTCGCCTACATCTGCGGTAACCAACATTTACTCGGACGAAATTACGGACAAAAGCTCACTGAAGGAATACGTCAAAGATTAAAAATTACAACGCCCTCTGTAATTCAAAAATGGAAATAAAAAATGCAAAGAGGCTTAGAGGTTTGGATGGACACTCTTCATTGCTCGCCATTTAGTGTGAACAAAAGTACTAACATGTATGGGCTTTTCATAGACTCGTCATATTATCATTACCCGTCATAGTTAGTCGCTTTGATCCAACACTAGTTCACTTGATTCAATGGTATTGAGGCAAAAAGTTCTGCAGTTAACCTCGGCGGCTTGTACTTAGGTACTATTTTATTGCTTTGATAAGGAAAAAAAGCTGTAATTTCTGTCCTTACGTTGGTCGGAATAGGTAATTGATTGACATTCTAGATCGTAATTAATTAAGATTCGAATTGATTGAGGAACACCTAGGTTGTGAAATGAGCTTAAGGTTTTAGGACAACTAGTTGAGGTAAGCAAGGCATCCCCTTTAAAATGCAGTTCCTAGTTATAATAACTGGCTATAGGCAAAGACAAACAACGAGAATAAACTTGGGCTTAAAAATGTAAGACTAAAATCATTATTCCCCTTGAGCAAGCGTGGTGATCAATCAATTCTCGTGCCTTCTCTGGCTAAGAAGAAGCCTTTACCCAGCAATGGGACTGCGGGTTGTTCGAAAGAGATACCGCGCCCCCGGAACGCAAAGGGCACATGAAAGGAACATAGACGGGTTTTAATCAGTAAAAGTCTGACACTCCCTCCCGCCCCGCCCAGGGCGGGTTCCCGTCTATAAAAAGAAAGTAATAGACTGGTACTATTATTATATTATTACAAATGGACATATGGCCTTTGAAAATAAAATGTGAAGTTGATTAGAAATAATAAATTGAAATTTTTTAAAATATAAAATAATCTTTTTATTCTATTTTTCCGTCAAGTCATTTGACAAAATCTTGCGTTCTCTCTCTCTCTCTCTCTCTCTCTCTCTCTCTCTCTTACAGGGTGATCCGTCAAGACGCTGTAACTGCTGTAAGTCAATAGGTACATTACGCGCCGCCCAGACGGTTGACTTGCGCAAGAGTTTAAAGTGCCAACTGTGCATTCAGATCGATACGATCATTTTGTTTTGTTACACTTTGATTTACAGCTTCGAATACTTGATTGTGGTAATAAGGTACCTACTTAGTTCTTTTATTGGTACTGTTCTGTACTTATACTAATACACAATAAAAGAGTATAATTTTATGTGTAATCGATATACACAAAAACGAATAAATATCTTACCTATGGAAGGCCTACAGTATCAGCGAGTAATTTAGGTAATATTTTATTTTCTAAAAATTTGGCATCCGTAAATAAAATCCGCGCGGATGAAATCGCGGGCAAAAGCTAGTTATCTACATATAAATATGTATCTTATTAATAATTATTATAATTAACCAGTTATCCTATGACAAATCACAAAAGAATTCAATTCAAAAATGCAACGAAATAAATTAATATATTTGCGTGGGATTAGGGTTACCATATCTCAGGATTTGTCCTGAGATTTCAGGATTTTTGGACTCTTCTCAGGATTGCGGCTGGATTTTGCAAATCGCATGAAATCTCAGGATTTTTGGAATTTTCAATAAAATGCAGTTTACATTTCAAGATCTCTTTGATAAAAAATTAAACAAACTAAAAATAATCTTCCTTTGGTAATAATTGCACAATTAAAATCAGTACTTACTTATTTATCCAAGTAGGTACTTAATTAGTTTTATCATACTTAATATGTAATGATACATTTTTAAGTAAGATCCACAATGTATAAAAACGATAGTACTACTACTTTATTAAATTGTTAAGTAAATTAGAGAGAAAATTTTGATAATGTCAAAGGATCTCAGGATTTTTCAATGAAAATCAGGCCTTTTCTCCGGACTTTTGATTTTTTCATCTGGTAACCCTACGTGGGATTAATATTTTATGAATGATTAACAAAACACTAATTATAATAAAATATGCTGATGATGATGCACAAAAAGATAATTAAATCATGTTTAAACGATGAATAGTCTACGAATTGATTTATGGCGATTTTAATAGACTGCTAAATGGTTTTTTTTTTAATAAAATTAATATTAGCTATCGATTGTCGCCATGTCGTTAATCTTTTTGGGGAGTGTCAAAGGTCATAATAATTATAATTTATAATGAATATATTTATTTATAATGAATTAGAAGTGAATTCAGGAATAATAAGAAATAAAAGAATTTTATTTGAATACTTTTTTGTATCATCGAAAAAATAAAGTGATATTTGACATGACAAGGAAATAACTGGCTGAGCTAAAAAATGCTGTACTAAAAAAGTTTTGTTTTAATGTCCCTTTCACCCCGTACAAAAATGTAAGATGTTTACATCTACTTGGACGGCTGACCAGTCATCAAGCCACATTATCATCATTTACCATCACATACTCACGTAATATGCTAAAGGCACACAAAATTCCCATTTAAGTCAACATTTTTCAAAGGTTTTTTTAAAGTAAGACATGAAGATTTATGTGTTTTACCGTCTCCGCGTGGACACCGCGGCCAGATAATAGCGTTGCGTCAATGGAATACAAATCATCACTTTATGGGTGTAACTTGTCTTGACTTTGTGATTTTGTTGGTCGACACACTCACACATACGCAAGTAAGTTAATACAGAGAGTTAAGGGGGGAAAACGTGCCTGATTACTGGATCCCAAAAAGTATTAATTAATTATTAATAATGACATTAAAAAAAATATCAATCATCATCATCATCGATATTAAAATGAGAAGGGGGAAATCACTATAGACAATGACGTGAGTTTCAATACTACTAACTGAAAAACATTTTAAATCTAGTCGCAATCTCATCTCAGCCTCAGCAAAATGCCAAAAAATGTATATATGCATTTTTAACTGGGACTAGATTTGATTGTGATCGTTCCTTAAAATTAGCAGGAATACCCCTCAAAGGTCCTACTCCTAACACGTACCTAACTTAAATTCAATCGATTTTAAAATTGGAATTACCCGTTCGGCAAATGATTATTTCTTTTTAATTTGAATAAAACCTATTTCTACTAATTGTGCTTGTCGTACAAAATTAAACCTAAATGCCAAAGAATAATCGTATTTTCAATTTGAAAATGGAATACTTCTGAATAAACGCACGTATGTGTGCGTCCAGTAGCAGATGCTATTGGTAGTCAAATCTGTGTAACAACATTGAACCTGTGTCGCAAACAAATCACGGCCGATGTTCTCACGAAGTCACCAAAAAATTTACATAAAATTAAAATTTACCAGTACTTAAATACATTTCTTTTGAATATTGAAGAGACATTTGATGTATTAGGGTGAGCATTTAACATACAAAACGGCTTCTTGTTTGAATAAATCTCCCGTGTTTGAACTCTGGCCTTTTTCAATTTACAAGCTCTTGGAATTTCTAATCTTGTATAATATTTAACTTTATGTGTGTAGTGTGAGAGTTTACCTACAGGGCAAGGGTACCTTTTGAGTACCTACTTTGACAAGATGAGTAAACCGGCGGGAGTGATATTTAAGAGGATAAGGAGTGTGTTCTTCTCATAATCTTATATTTTTCTTTTATATTTTTTAAGTGTTTATGTCTTTAATTATTATCCAAGCCAAGCCAAGAAGTCTGACAACCAGTTTAATCAAGAAGTATCGTGTTGCCCAGTTACTGGGTTGTGGAGGTCAGATAGGCAGTCGCTCCATGTAAAACACTGGTATTCAGCTGCATCCGGTTAGACTGGAAGCCGACCCCAACGCAGTTGGGAAAAGGCGAAGCAGATGATGATGTCTTTAATTATTATAATTGGTAAAAAGTGTAACCATTTTAATTAAAATAAAATAAATAAACAATCGGCTTTACATTGAAACAGAAGTCTGATATCGCCAATCCGCCTTGAGCAAGCGTGATGATTGATCGCTCTACCTTTCTCCGCATGAAAAGAGTCCTTTATCCTGCGGGACTGGTATTATTGTCATTGTATTATTATTGAGTCTAGCTAAACACCCATTTTTTCAGTGGACTTTCCCCACACCCGCCACACTATTCCCAACCACCACTCCTGAAAGCCTGAATCAACAGGAAGCCGAACCTCGAGGACAAACAAACGATCCAACTATCTTAGACCCCGCAACAAAATTATTCAGAAAACATTAACAGAGGAGAAAGAAAATCAGTTCACCAGTGGAACAGTTCACTTCAGTGTGGAGTTTCACCAGTTAATAACAATTTAACAAACATCCTCAATAACAAACAAGCCCTTAAAAAAACACGTTTACAAGCAGGCAGGTACATAACACGCATACGCTAACTGCGTTCAATAAAAATTAACATTTCCACCGTCATCTTAATGAGCATCTTAACAACACAACGTAACCATAACTGTCACGTCGTCATTATCAAATTTCGCCCAATTTCCCGATGACCATAAATACTATAATCTCCGTCTATTTTAATTGAGAGGTCGTGCCGTTTCTCACGGGAACGAAGATGGATTTTGTTTCAAGAATTTCATCAATTTGAATAATTTAAAAGATTGGCTCGAAGTTTGTTTTGACGATTAGGAACCGATTTGCGAAACGATTTGGTTAGGTCCAATTAAGTTTTGTGAAGTTGGGGTTATTAAGAGGATATTCCTAATAACATGTTCCATACAAACGTAGGTTGGTCATATTTTGGCCAGTAAGTAATAGAATGGAATCCTTCAAAACTGGAAGGATGAAGCACACAAGCGTGAAGGATGAATAGAGCTGAGAAAGGCCTTTGTCCAGGAGAGGGACAGAACAGGCTAAAGAACAAAAAAAAAGTAATTGAACTCGGTGAAATTTCCTATATGGGTTAAGCAAGGGTTTGTCAGATTCTCGTCAAATTTCCAAATGAAACGTACAGAATTCATTATCTTGCATACGACTAAAATATACTTAATCATTTTGAAACGAAATTATTTGACTAACCACGACCCTAGCTACCATAAATGACCTAATCATATCTACAAAACTTCATCAAACTTAAATTATTTATCGACGAAAATATAAATACACTAATATATTTTGTATGGAGCAGCGGGTTTTCTAGATTTCTTTTATTATACTGTGATGTAAGTAAGGATGCCAGGTGTGTGCGTGATGGTTTTTTTATCGACACTTCTTTATTGATAGCATAACATTGATGTCGTAACGATAGTTATAACATTATTTGTGCTGTAACGTTTTTGCTTCACCCATTGTAATGTAAACCGCGGAAGTGGAGTTCAATTTTCATGCTTTAGTAATAACAGGAAAACATCGTTCTTACGAACTTTTAGTTGAAATGTGTACTGCTGGTTTTTCGAATAGAAAATCTACACAAAATGTAAGGGAAAGATTTGTCAAGCGTGCGTAAATTGCTGATTGGTCGTTGATATAAACCAATCATAGAAGCTTATGCGTGCTTGACACTATATCACATTAATTTTTCGTTTGGGAAACCGCAAGATCGATATTGCATCTTAAACTGTGTAACATTTTCATGTTTGTTTTATGATATCTTGTGCATCATACCTTCATGCTGTTTGTTGGCTAAGGGTTAGATCAAATTATTCTAAAATAAGATGTCCAGGCCACTCAGACCTTTCGTAAAAAAAAAATGAAATGCCTGTTAGGGCCTGTTCCACCACTTTCCACTTCCATAATTAAATAAATTACTTCGCAGACATATTCTGTTCTAATTTTAAATATATCCATAGTGAAACAGACCTTTAAAAAAACAAACTCTAACCGACAATTAACACATGATTCCAAATTCAAAGTCACGGCTTTAACTTAAAACTATGCATAATGTATTCGTACGGAAAACCCGCGCATTGTTTCCCGCCAATCAATCACTAAGCATGGCTTCCACGTTCGTAACTACACAAATAAGGATTTAGGATGCCTGTTTGATTACCTTATCTAATGTAAATGTACGCCTAGGCGGAGACAGTTAGGCGTTAGGATATATTTGGTTCGTCAAGTTTTTAGTCTGTCTGGAACAGTCGAAATAGAGACTATAAAACTAGCTTACGTAAGCCAGAGTTATGTTATTAATTCCGGGTTAGTAGCTAACGCGCCCATTGAGTATGACATTTTAGAGCATTAGTTAAAATGTTACACCATTAAGTACCAAGCGATCGAACTTCAGTCACATAGCTGTTAAATAGGTGATTTTATTATAATATAATCCCCCCTCAAAACACCTCGCGATGATTTCAACACGAGATGGGTCTATAAGGGATATGTTACTGATATGATAAAATACATGTTGCAATACCAAAACTGGAACTGAATAGATTGAAAAGATTTTCAAAGAAAACGTTAATCTTTTTGCTGCTAATTCCATTCTACCTAGTCTGTATAGTCTCTGGGCAAAGGAATTCCTCTCCTTTTTCCAAACACGTTTGACCTCAGATATATTATAATTATTTGTCTAGCTCTAGATATATAAATAACAAAGATCCAAGTATAAGGATTTCAAAGAATTCGAATAGTTTAATTTAAATTTCGAACTACTAAATGAGTACACATTAAATCGTTACTTTGTTTTGTCTTTCGCACCTTCTCTATCCCTATCGCATTCTACATTAAAGGTTCTGCACATAAATTACTTCTACACGTGAAAAAACCTATAAAACAGCAGTACTAGTTTACGGCAACACGTTTGCGGGATCATAAACTAACGTTTTAATTCAAAGAATAAATTAAACACTTTCTTCACAGCGCGAATATCATCTACATACATTACACGCTCTAGTGACTTTGATAAAAAAACTAATAGAAGTGTAAAATGTGTTTATAATTAACACAATTCATCTTAGTTAATAGACGATAGTAATGATGTAAACTAATTAGCAGTCAGCAGAATTGAGATAGCAACGAAAACATAACCCGGAGATAAGGTACCGGGCAAATATAATGAGGGAACTTACCTATATATAAATACAATCACTAAAAGCCAATTAAGATTTTATCTTACAGCGCATCGTGGACATGTTTTTTGTCGTATTTTCTTTTTAATTAATGCAATATTAGCTGCAGATGTAGAAAGAAAGAAAGAAAGAGAGAAAATGATTAATGATTTTAGAGAAACCTAATTAAATTGCAACTACGAGACCGCCAAAACATGGTTTGTAGAAATGAAACCTACACATATTTTAAAAACCTGTAACAGTTTGTTATAAAACCAATGAAAGTTATGTTTATTATTGATAAAGGCAATTTCATATATGAAGAAGGTTAAAGTTTAACTAAATGCTTTTAAATTTACTTAACTCATCCTCTGTTCTACTGAACAAACCTTATCTGTATTTCTTGTAATGTCACATTAATAACCAAGTGTTTAACAATCGAGAGTTTAAACAATTGATAAATAAACATGTATAAATTACGTATTTAGAAACAGATAACAATATAATCTGTTGTAATAATGCAAGTAGCTAAAACAAAGAACTAGTTAAGAACGACATACAAAGAACCTGGATTATTGACATGCAACTGACCCATCTAGATAATACCGTACCGATATCAATGATTGCATTTGTTGATGATAAAAAGCTGATTCTAAGAACAAAGCCTAGAGGAGACATTCTATAGATTTGTCAATCTTTCCAATCAAATTTGAACTTTATTGGTCAATGATAGGGTGTAATGTTGTAAGGAAGTGTCTCGTATAGTCCGGGTCGGCGTCCGCGCAGCACTATCTAGCCTGACCCGCGCCTCAACCCCAGCAGAGTCACCCTTATCTTAACAAACGAGGACATCAAACCGACATCACTCAACAGCACTTTATATACACAATAAACAAGTCGAACGAGAATTAATTACCGATAAAATAAGCGAATATCAATTTGAATTCTATGGAAATCTTAACGAAGCGAACACGGCGATCGTTAGCGAAGATAATGGCAGAGATTGCCAAAAAGGAGCAAAAATTATTTAAAGTAAATAAAAGTGAGCATGCGGCAGACAGAAACCGGTTCGGTGAACGCGGCCCGGGCCGATCCGAATAAGATAATCAACTGAGCGGGTAATTTCAGTGTATAAAAACATAGTGGAGAGTCCGGCATGCCTTCGCCGGTATAATTAATAAACAGAGGTGAACATACCGTGCGCCATATAAAAAAGATACGACGATTACTTAATGTTTTACTGTTGTTAAATAAACAGACGGATTTATTGATGGAAATTATATTCACATTCTCCTTGTGCATGAATAGGTCGAAGTAACATTAGAAAGACATGCTTTGATATTAGTAAATACCGACGGTACATCATACAATCTCATCTATTCATGCGACCACCGATTCCGCAAATACTCGAGTCCCAACGTATTCAATCAATTCTCTAATTGTGTCGTTATGTTACGTTACATCTATGATCATGATGAAAGCGGCAGTCATTTCGAAACTGAAGACAAATTGATTGAAGACACTCGTAACGATAGAGCCCATACACTAGCATGATAAGCAGTATTGATGGATGACAATGCACCTCACATGATGACTAACAAAAGAATAATTAATTCCTCGATGAAATTCGAAAAGGTAGTGCCGCCGTATCTGAGGAAATGTATCGTAATTACTTTCTAAATAGATGGGAAAACGTCAATAGACAGGATTAGGATTGTTATTAATTATTGGTTGATGGAATAGATGAAGATTAGGAACTGAATCGATCGCTTGTTGAGAATTTTTTGTTAGAACAATAGGGCACATTGTTTTTCGGGACATCGCCAAGCGACTGCTCGACTCTTTACGTGACTAGAGGATTAGCCTTTTCTTGGGCCAAAGAACCAGCATTGCCGCAAAATGCAACAATGCTGAGCTTTTTGGCCATTTGTCTTATTGACAGTGCACATGGGTTTCGTGAGGGCCTATAAGCTTCTGATCTGATCCTTAATCCAAATTTTAAATTCAAAGATGGAAAGGGAGGAACTAGGTGGAACTACCAGAAGAGACCACACTTGAACAAGACATTAGTTAGAAATACCAAACAATTCACAAGTAGATGCAGAAGATAAAAAGCTAAGTGACAATGATTTAAGTGAGACCTGTATGCAAATTGCAGTAGCAGGTAAATTAATACTACCTAGATCTTTCTCAACGACTTAATGTAATTTTACACCGGTTTTAAGCTATCAAATAAATTTTAGCTAATGCATTGTCCGTAGGGCTGCCAGGCGTCTGGATAAAGCCGGACATAGTCAGCAAATTAGTCAGTGTCTGGCTTTTCCGGCTTTCGTTATGCTTTTTACATTTAACTATAAAGTATCGAAAAAAATAATACATGTTATCCTTATCATTTCAAAATTACGACATAAAATCCGGCTTTTCTTAACCAAAAGTCCAGCTTAACCGGCTGGTGGTTCCGTATTAAGAATATGGCAACCCTAATTGCGCGGGAGCAAGCCAACGACCAATTTGTTAAATCATGTACCTTTTTGTAAAGGGTTGACATTAAAGCGATGGGCAGCATACTAATTAGAATCGCAATTAGAAGTGATACAATCTCCTGCCCCTCGTCAGGAATGTTGTTGGAACGTTCTTTTAGCTTTTTATCGCCGCCATCTTGTTAAATGTCGAAATCAACGGACGAATCTCTGATTGAATTTCCAACATTACTTAAATTTAATTTTATATAATTATCATGGCATGTTTTTCAATTTGTTTCGTGGTTGCTAAATTATTGTGGAATTGGATATTAAACACCATTAACCAATCATTCTAAGACATAACTCCTATAGAGAAAAACTTTATTTAGTCAAATTAATTTTTAGTTGCTTTGAAATCAATAAATAGTTGGCTAAAAGGTGACGTCACAGTTTACTATCGCGATACTAATTTTAAGGGGGAATCGCGTTTCGACAGGTCGTAAAAGATACGTCAATTTGTTGATAGTGTCTAATGCCTAATTAACTTTCTGATTAGATCTTAAAAATATGACTAAAATACAGTTTTTGATAAACCCGACCAAAGATGACCCTAGAATTGTTTAAAAACATGCTTATCTCTTTTGACAAGGCTGAGTTCTGAGTAAGCAACAGATTGCGATTCAAAATCTAGAATTTTCTGTAGTGCCTACTCTTAAATACTTAAATAATATTATTTTATATTTTGCGCATAAAATTGAAATCCAATTATAAGTTTGTTTCAGAAGCTACGAAACATTATTCCTAAGTTAGATATGTAAAAGATGATATAGGTAGAAAGATAATGGTTTAGGATCTAGATATGCAAACACGACAATAAATTTCAAAACATCGTGAAATGAAAAGAAAAGTAAATAAGTATTGATAAAAAGAGCAAAATATCACAAAGCAATACAGAAACAAATGAAACAAAAGAAAATCAGGTGTACGTAGTGCCGATAAAAAGCAGCTGTAAAGGCAACTACAAAGCTGCGTTGATTTTGGACTATGGTTTTCATACTAGATGTGAAAGCCGCGGTTATTAGGCATCTTGAGTCTTTACAATGGCTATTACATGTTAGAGCAGATGAAGAACTAAGATTTTATGGGTGATTCTAATTTCTGAATTCGATGGGCTTGAAATGAGCTGTGATCCCATCTGATACTATTGTATGGATACTCACTTGAACTAAATCTACAGCAGAATATTTTTACGGAAAAGGACCGCTGATGACTGATAGTACTCCTCTAAGATAGTATTTAGGTCAAGTGTCACCTAAATTTTACAGAATAACACTGCAGATTATTTGGATAGTCTTTAGGATCCTTCTTCTATCAGTTAGTCCAGTCTACTGTCCGCTAGTTTCCAAAAGATATCTGATTAACTGTTGTATATTCTCAATAATGAAGTACAAAATACATACGTATCAGCCAAATGATGCAGGCATCCGTGTCTGGCGTGGTGCGTGCGTCTTGGTGCAGGCAGTTCACTGTAGCATCCCCCGCTGCGCGCAGACCGGCACATGTACCCCGTACCCACGCATTGCGCCGTGTTGCAGTAACATCTCACTCCTGCGTCACCGTCATTTGAATCTGGAACGAAGGAAAAAATACGTTAGCAAATATTTAAAAGAAGAATAGAAAGTTGCCAGTGATGTCATTTGTTTTCTTGATAGATGTCATTCGAATTCAAATGTGTTCTCGAACGTAAATATGTACCATTTTTTGTTTGTGTGCATGTCGGTTAATGTAAGAAACACTTTTAGAATAAAGTTTCAATGCACCTTAAAACAATTGAATTATGACTTTTTCAATTTATATTTATAGCATATATATTATAATGGCCACAGTCATTATGGAAAGGTAAATACTAAACTAAACAATGGAAAGTAAAAGAAAATGTTCACGTTTATTTTTTTACAGCAGAATTCTATTCATAAGATTGAAAGTGTAAACCGATAAATTGAAACAGGAAACGGTTATTGCGAATGCAAAAGGAAATGCATTATAGGCAGTGTATCCAATCACAAGTATCGACACCGTGGCGCCTTGTGGTGTCGTAAACTTTGATGGCGTTCGATTTGCCGTGCCTACGTCCTTACCTATAAATTCTAGGATTTTACCGTCATGGACGCATTCATTCGTAATTTCATATGTTACAGGAACTTCAACATCAAAATCACAAAGGAATTCTAAAACAACATTTATGTATCTCACTACTGTATTTCTGAACGCGTCGCGGTGAATCATACAAATGTTTTTGACTAGAAAAAACTTCCCTTTCATCTTAAATGGTAACCCATCGACGACAAGCCGATGAACCGGTAAAAATAACATACAGCTGGTTCGTGGCGCGTATCGTGTATGAATAATGCGCATGTCATACTCCACGGGCCCCTACATAAATATCCTCACAAACGGCCAGCCTCCGACCGCATTCAATGTAAATGCTTCGGCTCCAGACGATGAAACAAAACAAAATTAATTTCAGAGGGACGCCGCTTTATTTGCTCTCGACAACGGAGGAAAGCTTCGGGAAGACCCCCCTTGATGTCCGGCATCTTTAGGATATCTTTTTCGTTCACGGAATCGTGTATTTTTTAACCCTAATATTTGAATGATTAGTGAGTTGTCCGATGGCCAGGCGCATCCGCGGGACATCGATTAACAATCTTGATAAAAACTACAACGTCCAGCTAATCACATTTTAAAGGGGTCATTAAAAATTTATTGAAATAAATGAACAGATTTATTCTTCCCTAAAAGTCGCCATCGAAGGATTCCAAGTTGAAAAAAGTTCAGTAAAAAGGTAATGAGTCGGTCGTCTCTGAATACACAAAGAAATTGCAGAATTCCGTCCGTGTTCAAAAACCAGCAGATGAAGTCGCGAGCGAAGGCGAAACCGCAATAAATAAAACAATTAAAGAATAAAATACCAACTTAAAAGAAAAAACAAAAGGGTTCGCGCGCCGTTAATAGCTAAACCTTTGGAGCAGGGGAAATTGGAAACTTTTAATAGCGAACTTTAATAGCTTTTGCACGCAGAATTGCTTCCATTAATTGCACTGTGCAGCGCGCAATGCATTTATTATGAAATCGAGATTCTATTACGGTCGTTAATTTAATGTTGTTTGTCTTACAGTTGCACGATACAGGCAATTTTATAGTTCAATTGTGAGATGGAATTTCATTCTTGATTAACCTTTATGCATTTGTACTTAAAGCAACTCATCACCTCTCATTAGTAACCATCAATGCATCGAACATTATGTTAGACGGATGCCATTAGACCGACTTTACAATCAATTTCGAGTCAAAAACGAAGGCATAAATAGAACACCGAAGGATAAGGTAAATAAAAAACAAATAAACAAAAGAGAAAAGGGTCCCGGCATGTTATTTGGTATTGATAAATGGCCCTCCGGAGATGTGGGAGAAAAGGATGGAGCGAGGCCAGAACGAGATAGCTTTACTAATGATCATGAAGGCAGGATGCATTCAAAGATAAAAGAAAGTGTTTCTTATCTATTCCCAAGTTTGGATTTCTTTGTATAAAAGCAGCATTATAGGAATTGTTAAGTGCATAGGCGCCAATTGTTCACGGTGCATTGAGTCAGAAAGCACCGCTTCACGGTTGCAAGACTTTGTTTGGACATCCGAGCATTACGGAGGGACCGCCGCAATCGGTCACCCTCTGTCACGTGGCACGGTAAACGAGGTGTTAATTTCCTAGTTTCCTCTTTGTTTGCCGCACTAATTGAGAACCGTAAAAGGGATTTTTGGGATGCTCGAAATAAGTGGAATGCACTTAACGAAAAAGCTTTTTATGAAAGCCGATCTATCAGGAACGGTTCTTTCAAAAGTATTCCTGAATGCATTTGCGATAAAGACTTGTTTAAAAGAGCAAATATTTAACATTGGAGCGATCGCATCGCGACACGGGAGCCGGTTTGGGTAAATCGCGATTGAAATGTTCTCGTCGCGAGTCGCCGCTGCGGTGGAACAGATCTTTATAATAAGATAACTTTAGCACCGCTTCGTTTGCCACGTACGTCCCTTCAATTTCATTACAGATGGTCGCAACGAGACGTCTATTCGGTGTATCAAGTTCCAGGCCCATTTCTTCAGTACATTTCGCTCATTTTAGATCAGAGATTCAATTTAGATCTACCGCTTAGATAGCGCAAAACTTACTCTCAACAGAAATAGTCCGCTATTTCAGTCCGTTTATCTACGAAGGTCTAAAGGAAGTGGTTTTATAATTTTATCGATGTTCACGTTTGCTGGAATTAAATGGTGGATGCCAATAACTTTCTCAGCACCAGAAATCGATGGGAATCAAAACTATTCAAGTTTTTATTAGCTCTTCGTTGTTAGATTGTAATCATTAGTAAGCATTAGACGTTTATGACTGAGATGCTCTTGGGAGAGGTAATTAAACATACAGTTTCTGTTGAAAACATCGGAATGGGCATCTGATGGTAATAGCGCCTAACTAATGTTGCGACAACGGCTTTCTCCTGACGTTCACACGCTGTCCGACTCCGTTTTATCTAGTACTTTATTACGTTAATAATGATTGTGGCGCGAGCCGCAACCAGTTTCTCTGCTATTCAGATTGGAGCTAACATAACAGGCTTTATGCTGATTGGATGACGCGGAAAAAGCAAGGCTGCTTTGCGGCCTTGTTGTCGCATTCCAATGTCCGCTATTTGAAACTATTTATTGGCTGTCAATTTGGTCCGTTTGATTTGTGGCTACTGACGTGACCGCACGGGCAGCGGCCATCACAGTACCAACTATTCTCTATTCGACAGCGTCTTAAGTACAGTTGTTGCAGTGACGAGGAATGTTAAACAGGCGCTCGAGGCGGAGCTTAATAATTATGGACATAGTTAATTTATATTAGAAGAAGATTCCGGTTTATCATTTTGCATCAGCAGCGGTGGCGATCGAATCACGACTCATCCTCTAATTGCACTGTGCACGCTGAATTATCTTCCGTAATGGATGTCCTCGTCGGTGCGTAATTATCCAATGCGGCGCCAGTAATCTGGCCAGGCCGCGGGCAATTTCCATCGGAATGCGAGTCGAGAGAGGCCTGTCTGTGGGTCGAGTAGCGTTTCTGCAGATATCTCGTGCCGAGATCGAACCTCTAAAGCCGCTTAATGCTGCTGCACCTTGACAAATCGCACCGATAATCTCGCGTTCCAAATCGAGAGATTCACGAGCTTTCCGGAGAGCGCGCTCTTCTGAAGGCGGTTTAGAGAGCATTTTATCAAAGATAGCGGTACCTTGATACAGCACGTCGAATAGTGTCGACGAACCAGCGATAAATAAATGCAAACGTTATTATAGAGAGCGGTCTGCGGCGCCAAACACTATCTGTTGCAGCCGAGCGAGATCACTTCCTCGGAAAATTGCTCATTGGCACGTTAGCCGACGCACCGGCATCGGCACTCGCTCTTGTGTTTACTACTAAACACAATTCACCTGACAGCCATATATTATAACGTTTAGCTAGTTCCTTGTTGAGTTTACATAGTGATGTAATTCGATAGAGTCATTCGATTAACATTAACTTAGAATAATTCTTGGGGTCCGAGTTGCTTTCGCATAGATATAATGGAAATGAGCTCGACGATCGGTCTCGGATTTCGGACAGTCGTGTTTCGTTTCTAATCTCTATTACAATGGAGTAGAGATGTCAATCGGTCGATAGTTGTGCTGGATCTAAGTATAGGTACTACGAGGTTTATCAGTCATTCTATACACGTCCCGCCGCCGTCGAGGTTATCGAGGCGCTTTCACGCCACTCGAATAACATTTGAATAATGAAATGCGTTCGTCGAACTCCTAAAAGTGCAAAACGAAGCTAGCGCCGACACAGGCGTAACGTGCCACCTGTTCGCCAATGAATCCGAGTATTCATCGCCTCGTTAAGTCACAATGGGCCACAGAAGGCCGACTACCTGATCTTTTTATTTTTTCTTTTATCGAATCCTCACGAGCAAGACCTTTATCCGTTTCGAATGGGCTTCGATAGCTGCGGTGCCCCGGTTCGATTGTGTAGGCGACGTAAATGTCAAAACGACAATGCTCATCGTTTAGAGCCCTCGACTCGGGACGATTGTCGTCTTAAATCATAACAGCTCTCAATCATCTGGGAGCCCATTAGGTGGACGCGTGCCGCCTCACCGTAAACATTTCAACTCTTTGTGTGTATTCCCTTCCCATACGGTAGTGTAAAAGTTTTCATTAGAGATTTACCGTTTAAATTTATTGTGTAAACACCGGTGTATGTTTGTCGCAGTGTCAACAATTCGGGACAGGTGTTTAGCGACATAGGTGGTAAGGTGACAAGTGAAGTTTTTACGTGTTGCAACTGCGGTGTTGTTTTAAAACTGACGTGTGAAAATGTTAACACCTTCGCTGTAGGGAACGATCGGTTCGTTGACTTGCTACATATAATGCAAGACGAGATTGAAACGTAACACAAAAAGCTTAATCAATATTTCAACAGAGCGGCCGCATTCCGCACTTATCCGAGCAGCGCTTGGCTTTCGATTTAATTAGATCGTGAAAAAAGCTATATAAGATGTTATCTTGAGTATGAACAAGACATTTCTTGTTTTGAGCTCGCGTGTATGGGAAATTATTGCAGCCACTAATGTTGTGCACACGAAGTTATAAATTATGCATATTAAATATGTATTTATGCCTATCGTCGGCGCTTTCAGTCACATTTCCCTACTTCACGCCACTTGGTAAGCTGCTGTTACCTTAACATTTACAAACATCAAAGGGCTATTTGTGTTCGCAGAACTTATGAGGTAATCATAGACATTCGTAACTCAAGAGCTGAGAATTTCGCAAAATTACCACACACATCATAAAATCAAAGTTTCCAGCTGCGTGTGTGTTTAGGCTAATCTCAGAGATTACTTGATGGATTTTGGTTTGGCGTTCAACACTGCTAGGAGTGTGACTCACTATGAGAATATTGTCACGCACGACTTGTTGGTTGGTAAAAGTGATTCAAAAGTCTATTAGAAAGGAATATACCCATTTTCAGGTATCCTTTATCCTTATTGTAAGAAATAGAACTCATAGGCGAACACAAAATGGTGGATAGGTGCTTCGCTTATTGAAAAAGAAAGTGCGTCGGAAGAATTCATTCATATCAGTGCATTGTTTTTGACTTGGATATTTGGACATATTAGGGCTTCAGGGAAAGATTTCCAGGATCCTTGCAAAGTACTTAGCCATCTTTTCAAATGACACCATGACGACAGGGAAACAGCTTTCACCACTATTGATGAAGATAGCCGAGATACCCTGGATACGAAAGGCAGAGAACAGGCTACGATTACCGAAGTTGATTGTCGGCACATAGAGGAAGCACTAGGTCTAGCAAAACACATGAGTTCTATAACGGGTTATTACTTATTATATCATATCTGAAATGGAATGCGCTTGGAGAATTTCTCCGGATCGCCGGTGGCACGGTGAAAGAAGTAGAGGCCGGAATGCGGTCGTGCGTTCTGTGTTGGGACGCGGAATTCACACCGTTACCACTTGTACTCGTTAATCACTCGTGCTAGTTGCGAATGGGTTTGATTCGAGATTAGAATTTGGTATGTTTTTGTTATGAAAATGTTTTGAAAGAGGATGAAGCGAAGTGTCTGTGGGAGTTTCTAGCTCGGACCCTTGCTATTAAATGGTGGGCCTTTCGTGAAGATCTGAAGAAAAACCATAAAAGATTTATTTTCATTATTTTCTCCTTGCAGTTTCAAAGTTTTATGCACTGAATGTAGAGTGGATAGGAAAAGAAGTCAAATGTTATGACGCGTTTTGCGGAAGGTATACATAACTATACAAATAGCTACTAGCCTGCCTGATTCTTTAAGATGGGTGAAAGTAATACGTTCTTATTTATTTCATGAACAAACAGTAGAGCAGTGAGCTTGAGATGAGCTGTCATCCCACCTCATGCTAGGGAATTGCACTTCATCTCAAACTCACTTTAACCAAATTCAACGAGGGAGATTTTTACAGAATAGTACCGCTGGTCCTCTTCAATACCCTTCCAAATTTCTGGATAGCAACAAAATAAATGACGGTCTAATTTTATTTCCTACCTAACTCATCAACTTTGTTTACAATTTGAACGTAGGTACAGTCGCGTTCATATAAAATTCAATACCTACTATTAACTGATTTATTACCATACGGGGGCATAGCAACTAGTTCATAGTGATTCATAGTCCTGTTTGTTATTCCACACATGTCAACCTCATGATTTGACGTGCTTTTTGCACCAGCCCGTATATTTTATGCTGGCAGCGGCGACATCTGAATATACAGTGATATTTATATGCTACATTAAGAATTTTAGTCTTTTAATGGTGGATGCAAATCTTTTAGACAGTTGGGTTTTATCCTGGGTGTAAGTATTCTTGTAATATGAATGAAACAGCAAGAGTCTTTGCATTTTCCTTGACGTTTGCGCCTGTGCATTCTACATCTTGGTCTTCTCTAACAATCTCTATAATGGCGGTTTCAACCGTTGTACCAAATGCACTATCAATGTCCATAATCTTTGATTTCAATAACTATTACTTTTGTTAATAATATTTTGTATTGATCTTTTTACTTTGTATTGGTCTATTCACAATTTAGTTTTACAATGCGTATGTTAGAAATGGCATTCGATCCCGGATAAGTAAGTAGGTACTAAAGCGACTTTACAATTCATTTCTGTCTCCTTTTTAAGATCATCTTGAACATCACTCCCAAGAAAAACATCGTGAGGAAACCCGAAATCGCCAATCACGTTGAGCAAGCATTATGATCAAAGCTCGTGCCGTCTGTATATTAATATTAGACGAGGCCTTTGCCCTGCAGTTAGGGTTGCCATATGTCAGGAATTTTCCGGACATGTCCGGAAATTTAGTGCTTTGTCCGGAATGCGGGGGGAATCCTAAGCCGTCAGGAATTTCTACAATTTAAGTAAAAACAACAATTCCATAAACCTCACATCCCTACCACGCATCAGAGGAGAGGCGTTTCCTTCACAATGAGCAATTTTCAGATAGGTTAGTTTTAAATATCATCAAGAGATGTCGGTGCCATCTTTCCTCCACTTTTGGTTATTTTCTTTTTATTTGATTTGACAATTTTTTTTTTGGAAATCCGGAAATTTCATCCAATGTCCGGAATTTTCTCCGGAATTTCGACTTTTCAATCTGGGAACCCTACCTGCAGTGGGACAATAAAATACAGGTATTTCATCTCATAAAATACTCGTAATTAACTAGATTGAAAACCAGTAGTAGTAGTTGCGGTATTTTCATTTGTCCCAGCCGCCGTGTTGCGACGCTAGAGTAGCAACTAAACAGTTACATATGAGTTACACGACGTATCGCGTTACATTCGGCTTCAACTTTATCTTTAAGATAGATTTTCGTGAAAATTATTCTTTTGGACGTAGTAAATTGGTTATGATAAAGATCTGGCTTTAGTTCAAATGGGCCCACCGTGAAGGTTTGGGAAGGCTTGGAAGGATTATACCAGGTGGGTTGATGCTGTTGGGGATCACGGATGGCGGATGGCGCTCCCGATATTCCGGGCGTAAGTGTGGAAAGAGAAAACCGGGACGGTTTTTTGTCAGTGGAAGTCTGACAGGCCCCTCCGCCAGAGGACGGGAGACATCAATGAAGATGTTCCAACCCGGAAGAAAAAAAAGGGAAATAACGCAATGTTGATGTAATTATAGTCCTCCCGATCAAATTTCGATTAGCCAATCGAGTCATCGACACAGGAGATATTAAAGAGTACAAGTGTGTATGTGCAAACACAGTGCAGTTTCTTCCTCACTCTTACAGTCCAATGAAAAAACGGCAATTAAAAGTAGAATGGTACACCGTACAGGCGATAATTTAGACATCGAGTATACTTTTACATGGAATTCTGAAAACGTTATATGCTCGATATGTATGAAGAAGCAAAACCACTACCGTCTATAGGTATTTACTGCTAACAAATTTAGGAATGTGCCAACCACATCCGTAACTTTCTAATCCAATCTAAAGCCGCACTCTCATTGCAAGTCAAATTCACTCCACTGAATTGAATACATAATTCTGCTATCACTACATAAGTACGTACATTGTAACATTTGTAGGTAACTACTCGTACTGTACATTATCTGGTTAGTAATAGGTAGTAAATGTTGACACACAGAATAATTCATTCTCCTCGATCATTGACTGAAAGAGTTTATCGACCACATTTATAACATACTAGTGGATGCGCCCGATTTTGTTCGAGAAAATGTCGGTTTTTACGGGGTTTCTTTTTGCGCGGTACACTTATTTTTTTCTAATATACTTAGGTTAAGTTACTCCTTAGACATCAAGCTCTCTCTGCGGGTTGTTCGAAAGAGATACCGCGCCCCCGAAACCCAAAGGGCACATGAAGGAACATAGACGGGTTTTAGTCAGTAAAAGTCTGACACTCCCTCCCGCCCCGCCCAGGGCGGGGGAAGTTATTTGATGATTTCCCGTCCATAAAAAAAAAAAAAGACATCAGCTCTCTGCCAGTGTCAGTCCCGTCAAAATCAGTCAAGTCGTTTTAGAGATTCGCCGGAACAACCAAAAAGACAGCCACCAAGCCACAAGGATTTTCGTTTACACGGTAATTACTTACCGTATAAACATTTTTATATTTTATTTTGTTAAAATGCTGAACATTACCCCTGTACAAACAGACACTTCAATTACATTTATTTGTACGTATTTATATAGATTTAAGTACTAAACAGAACACTACATAAATTACCAGAGCTATTTACAAATGGTTTATCATCGCCTTCAGTGCGTTTAGTTAGCGGTGCGATCAAAGGAATGCATGGCGATCATTGAACAAGCGCTGTATGTACGCAAATGTAAGAGATCATTATTAAACGTTAATGCACGAATGTGTAATATGAGAAACTTTATAGCGTTAGACTGTTTCGTGTTGGGATTGTAAATGGACTATGGAAATTATAGAGGTTTTTTTTGACGTGAGGTATAGGTATAGGGCGTAATTTGCTAAAACCGATGAGACAAAATACGTCGCCTCGGCGAGGGCTATAGCTCCGTAACTACGTGTCGTACACAATTAATTTATATGCCGTTAGATAGAGTAAAGTAGCCACTACTCAGATTAAGTATATTAGTGTATATGGGGATATGTCATTGTATGTGATGTTTCACGTTAAACCAACACGGTTGCGTACCACGACACACATAGTAGGATTTTCTCCTGTACTGTAGGTGCGTTTACAAATATACAAACTCGTATACACAAAAAACCATACAGAACAACTATCTGTAAGCCATACAAATATTTGTTGAGGTGTTTTAATTTATTTTAAAATAGTTTTGCCCACGACTTTGACCGCGTGATTTTTTTACGGATTCCTAATTCTTTTGACAACCAAATATGGCCTTTGTTTCTCGTTGATAATGTTTTAAAATCGGTAAAGTATTTTTTGAGTTTATCCATTACAATTTAAACGCGGTTAGTGTTACGAGAAATATCAGTCTATGCCATAGTTTAATTTGTAAATGATGCGTTTCTAAAATATTTGATTTCTTTTATCTTAATATCGTAATCAATCCGTACCGTACGGAATTGAGCACTCGTGCGACTGTGGAAATGTAAATTTCATGCGCTGCGTATTTTTTATTTTAGTTGACACGTGTCATTCTCATTCTGCTTCTGCTGATAACCTTATTCGGTTTAATGTCTTAGATTTTTCCCAGGGTACTTTTTTGTACTTTACTTAAAATGGGTTACTTTGAATCCAAGATCATAGATCTTGTTAACACTTATATCAATTTGTAATAAGGATACATAATCAAGTCCAAGCAATCGATCATCGCAAAAATCGATATCATTAATCGTTCGAATTATAAATTCGATATCGCCATTTTGTTCGATCAACGGGATTCACTATTCACGATTCATTTATTAAGTCTTCGAATGCGATTAATGAAGCTTAATACAATATTTTGTGGAATTCTCTATTATTTATAGCGTATTAGAAAATTACCACGACGTTTTACCGTTGATTAATACAAAGCATTTTAATTTTGAACTTTATTACAAAGAAATAAGGTTCGCGGTTAAGTTTTTAAGGCGGGGTTTTCCAGGTGAGAGGTCGCTGGCCAGATGTTATGCAGTTATATTTTGAAACATGTTATTTATCTTTAAACTGTTTATTAGTTTTGTTAAGAACGTGACAATCGACAACTAATTCGATTATGATAATACAAGCTTAAGGCGTTTGTTGTAATTTTATTTCTAAAGTTAATTAAACATTGACAAATTGATCAAAACTTTTCAAAGGTTTTGATATATTTGATGTAACTGGAAAGAAGATGAGCTTAGTAAATTATTGCTTTACATAATTAAATAGTCAAATCGTTAATTAATATTATAATTTACATTCTCTAGCTTTAAGGCAATAAAAAGACACATTTGAAACTTGTAAAATATTATCGACGATTCGTATTCAATATTCAAAATAATCTCGCATAATAAAACACATAAATTTTAAAAAGAAATGTTTGTGTTCCAAATTTAAATTCTAGACTTTCTAGTATCACGTCACAAGGTCGTTGGTCGTCCTCCAGCGACGCAGGTCAAAGACTGCCAGAATTCTGACACCTGACATTATGACGTCACACCAGCATGGCAACTGTAAAATCGCGGCCATTTTGTTTGGTAAAACAATTTTAGTAGCATGTTTCTATCGTAAACCAGTCGTTTTATTACTACTTTCCTTTAGAATTTTATCTCGATGTAATTACATTACCATACCGACTGATTAATTCACTTTAATTAGCAGCTGGAATGGGGTTTCTAAGATTTTTAATCTTTTGTTTGAATGATTATTTTCATTTTTGGAAGAAATTCTGTGTCAATTAATTTTTTCGTGCTACTTTATATTAATTACGATTTTTAATTAATTACGGTAGTTCAATTATTTCTGACTACGGTTATGAGCGAGAAAACTTTTATCTAAGATTAAACTTAATCAAAATAAACGAGGAAGTATGGAGACCATTTTATTGTAAATAATTCAGTGGAGACAAATCCCAATTGTCAGGTCCATTATGTCACCTCCCTAATGAAAGCCGAAAATAAAATATTCCATACTATCTGGTCCCCACACAACATCTGTCAAACCACGCCTCCACACAAATCCAGAGACAAGCCCTAATCTACATCTAGACAACACTACGTCACCGCCTAAACTTAGAAAACTACTCAAAAGTGGTTCTCAGCGACAGAGAATTAACACAATCAGCGGTGGCCATAAAAAGTGCGTCTGCGCCGCTAACTAGCTCAAACACGTACACAAGTATATGTACAAACGAGGGACTTAACTACTGGCACTCGGTAGAAACAAACAACCTCTCGGGATATAACTACTAATATTTAAACAGACGATAGTGCATCGCGTGGTGCGAGGTGGGGGCGGGAGCGGTTTTTGAACTTCTTAGGGAGACCGTGTAAAATACATTTGACAAATGGTTTAACAGGCACTAATTTTGAAGTTTGAAAATAGAAATTCTGGATCTAAGACTCCTATTGTTATAGGATACTACTAGTACATGAGACTACATCCTCCCCTCTCAATGGAAAACAAGCTACGCTAAAATATGCTTACTGAAATTATAGTAACTCTTGCACCTAGTACGCAAATTAAAATCAATTAGCAAAAGTCGAGAAGATCAATTTGTACTAGCAAGTAAGATAGAGTTATATTTAAATTAAATTATACTTCACACCATATCGCTGCTTTGCATGAATACACGCACAAAACAAAATTTTGAAAATACTGGTTTATAACACAGTCACTTGCAAAATAGTCCGTATTTTATGGTGTGTAAGACTCACATTCATACCGGCAAAACTGACGTAGTGGCGCGTAAAAATGTCGTTATGTCATTGGTTGATTTATCACGCCATATTTGTGCAATAGTCGACGATCGCCAGTTGATATTATTGTTTTCGCGTGTCCACATCAAAACTTTCGGGAATAATAGCACATTACCAAATAATCGTGTGTTTAAAGTGAAAAGTTTAGTTGTATTTTCTGCAATATTCATTCATTTTGAGTTGATTGATTATTTAAGATAAAATTGTGACAATTTTCGATCTTTTTTTTTGAGAAAAGTGCTGCATTTATTGCTGCAACATTCTTCACGAAAAATTAAGTAAGACAATAATACTTATTTAGTTTTATTTGTTTATTCAAGATAGAAACAACAAAATCTTTTAACATGTTTATGAAATAGGTTATTATTGCTTAGAAATAAAGCTCAACAATTTAGAACCGAAAGCAAGTTAAGTTATTTTTAACGATATACTGTAATTATAACGTGTTTGGTTTTATCTTTAGTTGCCTCGTGGCTTATTGCATAGGTCCTTATATAACCGTGATGTTCCTGCAGCAAACGGGTTAATCGTCATTTCTGATTTAGACCATACTTAATAGCAACTGCGCGTTAGAAATTGTGCCCGACGAATAGCAGAAAAAACATAGCATGATGCTGTTTTTTTTTTTTTTTGTAAAGACCGGAAATCATCAAATAACTTCCCCCGCCCAGGGCGGGGCGGGAGGGAGTGTCAGACTTTTACTGACTAAAACCCGTCTATGTTCCTTCATGTGCCCTTTGCGTTCCGGGGGCGCGGTATCTCTTTCGAACAACCCGCAGCCCCGGCAGGCATCGGCCCTCAGTGGCCCCATCCAAGTTTGCTGACATCTCTTTGAGGCGCGCGTGAAACACGAACGCGCCGTCGACACGGTCTGTCGTTATTCAGTGAACGTACGGACGGTGAGCTACCCATTGCTCACCGTCCACAGACCCGCGTCTACGGTGGCCGGGAGTCGTCTCGCGGCTCCCGACGCCCGGAGCGTCTACCGCGGCGGCTGCTGGGACGGGGGATTGTACTCTCCCTCTTCCGCCCCGCCGCCTCCTTCTCTAGCATTACAGCTTCGCAGAAGGAGGCGACTGCTTCCCATTCCCTCTCGCTCCGGACCATGGCCTGAACCAGTGCCGGACGCGAGAGGTCGCCGCCGCCGATGGCCGCCACGAGGACTCGGCGATGCTCCGCCCAAGCGGGGCAAACCGCCAAAGTATGTTCAACCGTGTCCTCTGGGCGATCCTCGCAGTGGTAACACCCGGGCGTTTCCTCCCGCCCGATGATGTGCAGGAACCTCCCGAACTTTCCATGTCCGGTGAGGACCTGCGTCAGGCGGTAGGTGAGGGCGCCGTGGCGCCGCTCTAGCCACTCCTCAAAGAGGGGACTTACCGCCTCAATCAAGGCGTGCCCTGCACGAGGTTGCGACAGTCGCTCTCTCCATGTCGCCATGAGATCGAGCCGGAGGTCGGCTGGGCGGCAATTTGCCGCGGCAGCGGAGTTTCCCCCCAGCCCAGTGCCTCCGCGCGCCACTCGTGTAGGCGCGCGAGGACCAGCGCCTCCAGGTCCCACGGCGGCAATCCGGCAAGGAGGCTCGCTGCCTCGCCGGAGATCGTGCGGTATCCGCGGATGACCCTTATGGCGATCACCCGCTGGGACGCGTTCAGGTAATGGGCGGCAAGCCGCCTCAAGCCCCGCGCCCACACCGGGGCCCCGTAAAGGGCCATCGAACGCACGACCCCCGCGTAGAGCCTCCGGCAGGAGGCGTTTGGCCCCCTCAAGTTGGGCAAGAGTCGCTTGAAAGTGGCCCCAGCCCGTGCCAACTTGGGATCCAAACGTCGGAAATGCTCCACGAAGTTCCACCGGCTATCGAGGACAAGTCCCAGGTACTTCATCGTCGACCCGACGCCGATGGGAACCCCTCCTACCGTGATTTGGGATCCCGACGGTGGCGCGTTCCTAGGCCCATGAAAACACAGGACCTCGGACTTGTGCAAGGCCACCTCGAGACCCAATTGCCGGATCCTCTCAACGACTGTCGCAACCCCGCGTGTCATAAGGTCGGCCGCCGCCTCGTGCGACCTCCCCTGCGCCAGGACCAATGTGTCGTCCGCGTAGCACACTACGCTGGCGCCCTCGGGGAGGTCAGCACGTAGCACCCAGTCGTAGCCGATGTTCCACAGGAGCGGCCCCAGCACCGATCCCTGCGGAATACCGCACGATGATGCTATGTTGTGTTGTGATGTTGGTGTGGCATGCCAAGGCACGACATAGTATCACAAATTAAATAAGTACAGATACTTCACTCCATAGAGAAAACGCAACACTTAACGCTATAATTACCTACAACACGTTCGTGCGTGAGAGAGAGAGATAGCAATAACACGCGTCATACAACACAGCGCTAGGGCTATCTATGCTGAGAAATGATTACACAAAAGAATAGGTGACTATAAAGTATTATTGTGTAGTATTATTGTATGTACTGAAATATGTATTTTCTGTACACTACAAATTGCATTGCGAGGTTTAGACATGCGCGAGTATCGTTGATTTTGTTGCGGTAGGTATAGTACACTCAAGCGAGCGCGTGACAACCGACTGGATTCGTTGCGCCCGGGCGCAGGCGAGCCGTAGGCACTTAAGAGAGTAACCTTCAACGAGTGACGGAGGCCTGATAGTATGGCGTGGTTCGTTATTTTATGAATTGTTCTTTTTATTGCCGAATCCCCGTACCCTACAAATAATCCGGAATGAATGTTATGAAATGTGGACTATTTTAATCTTTCTATTAATTTGTTATGTATATTTTGTATTACAGCACAAAACTACTATACTATACTATCTAATAACACTTTTCTACAGGTTTATTTAATCAGAAATGTGTTATTGTACAGAAAACATCGTTCCAACGGCTTCAACATAAAACAAATAAATTGATTTGGGTTTGAACATATTTTTCATTAATATTATCTTAATCGTAATTGTGTTATTATTACAGATTTTTTTTTATATCTTGTAGATCATATTACCAGTTATACCATTGTAAAACTAAAATTGAGAACTACTCATTTGTATTATTTTGATTTATGTTCCTATTCATGATAATATACCAAAACTCATTTTGTAACAAGTCGAATAACTTACAGTTTTTAATTATTAATTAAGGTATTCGCAGCTCAAAACCAGAATTTTTAGATTTGAATTAAACCTTTATTAATGTCCTTTCGATTTAGGCATTCTACTATTCTAATGATTAAATACAAGAAAAGTTATGGCAGTAAATATTTTGTTTAATTTTCAAATAGCTCCCCTGTAAAATGTGTGTTTTTGGATTGTGCGATTATTCGTGCAAAGCAGCGATATGTAAACATGGTCATAATACGAATTGATGATGAAATCGCTTCGTCTTATAACTTACACGCCACCCCAAGTGAAACGTGCAGTGTACACGGTCTAAAGAGGCGCCGATGACGGCGCTGTGTGGTCCCACAGTACCGGACACGGCGGGGCACCAGTACCGAATATTGTTTTTATTAACTAATAACTTTTATTGCCCAACAGCGAGGAACGCATTTCAAATTAAAAACCTTCGATTATAAAGTACTGAAGAGTTGAAGACGTGATTCTTTTTTTAAAATTTCGTGTCGAGATTTTATCGCTGGCTGTCATGATTAAAAATGTAAAAACAAAATGTCCGAATGTAAGAATTAATCCCTATCAATGCCAAATGTATTTCGAAAGGTACATTTAAGTATTACTGATGTCAAACACGATTCAAAAATATTTGACTAAAATATCTCTTTTATTCTTCTTTTGGTTTTAGGTTCGATTCCCAGGTCGAGCAAAGTGTTATTGGATTTTTCTATAAAATCCTCATTAACAGTTAGGAGTTAGGCTTTATGCCCGGGCAATGCGCCCATTACATGGAACTTACAACATACCGGCGAACTGTGGGTGTACATTGATACTCCTCTGCCTAACCCTTCGGGGAGTATAGGCGTGATGGTATGTTCATCTCTTTTATTCTTACCGCAAAATATCTCACAATAAATTCCACACCTTGTAATACACTCCTCCATCACAAATTGTTTGAACTAAAAAGAAATCGGTCTCCATACATAAGCGTCTGTTTGCCCGAAGAAAATTGTAGTGCAATCTTGCGCAATCATT
Source organism: Caradrina clavipalpis (assembly GCA_932526535.1). Classification (NCBI taxonomy): domain Eukaryota; kingdom Metazoa; phylum Arthropoda; class Insecta; order Lepidoptera; family Noctuidae; genus Caradrina; species Caradrina clavipalpis. The sequence continues at coordinate 3,921,114 of OW052100.1, forward strand.
GGGGGAGCTTTGTGCTCCGACCGCGTTCGGGTGAAATCGGCAATTATCGGCCGAAACGATTATTTGCCGAAGGGACGATGAACACGACCGTTGTCGTGCCGACAGAAACGCCCCGGGCAAAAGGTTTTTGAAGATTTGTTTTATTTAACAAATGAATGATTACTTTAATAACGTTCGGACTTTGAAGATGATGAGAGTTGACCGCAGAATAGATAGGCAAAGGATTCAAAGCCGACAGGTAACATTTAATTCTAGCTTAGTACCTGAAGGAAAAATTACAAACACTTAGCTTGTAACCAAACCAAGTATGTATGGACTTTCTTGCCCATTCTTCTCCATAAGAAACTACCTTTTAGAAGGGGCAAGTAGAGATTCAATTTTTTTCATGTACATATGTATTTACGTTCAACAGTGCCTTTTAACGGTCTTATTGAAATAAATAATTAGACTTTTGCAATAACACTTCGAATCTACAATTTAAGTACTCTTAAAAAAGCAAGCAACATCAACCAATCGTACTTAATGAAAAAGCGAAACGCATGTAAAACAACAGATATTGATTAGCACGATTACAAACTCAATTAATTCTCCATCATAGAGGCATGTTTATATGAGAAAACAAATGACACACGCAAGCGAGAAAACACACGACGAACAGCCAGACGAATCGATTACCAATAATGTCGATGAGATATGTGATTATAACAAGGCATTGGTCTATAGGCGCCGCCGTGTACGACAGACGGCAATTTTTAGGGTTACGTAATCGAGAGGTGCTAACTGGACCCTATTACTAAGCCTCCACTGTCTGTCCGTCTGTTTGTCAGCGGGCTGTATCTCATTTACTGCAATAGGTAGGGAGTTGACTTTTTTACAGAGTGTGTAGTTCTATTTCCGCTATGCAAATAATAAAAGTTAAAAGTCAAAAGTACATATTTCTTTCAATGAGACCATTTGCAGGAACTTTTAATTTGTCAAGGAGTCGGTCAGTTAGTCAAAAAGTTGAAGCTAGTTACTCGTTCCAAAACGTAGGTTCTATGGAAAAAAACAAGCAAGCAACTCCGCGGACACGCTTTTCAATCAGGTTTTACCAAATCCTGGTAAAAGTAAGAATTAGAGGTTAGTCCCCAATTCCCCATACAATAAATGTGTATTTTGTGGGTGTGTAATCTTAAATATTGTACGGAACCCATCGTGTGCAAGTTCAACCCGCAGTTGACCGGTTTTTAGTCCCATTTCCAACTGATTAGTCTCGTCTGGCTTTGAGAAATGGACTAACTGCTAACGACTGAAATTACTAAACTAACTACAATTACGGTTCTGTCAGTAGATCTCAAGTAATTTTACTGCAAATGCTGAGTTCTAAAGTGCTCTAACAATGACTAGGTCTAGTCCTGTTAGTCAATTTTCTTGGAAATTGTGGCTTTTACTCGTTGGGATATAGTTTACAATCATTTGTTACGATGTACTGTTAATTTGTGCAGTTAATTAAAGTCTCGCTGTTTAAAGAAATGTAGGTGATACTTCTCTGTAAGGTGATCTTCGAAGTGTTTTATAAATTGAATCGATACACAGTACAAAAAGACAGTAAAAACAGTATTAGTAATATATTAAAGTTGAAGTTTTATTTCGATTAAAACATTCTAATCTCCGGAACTACTGGTCCGATTCGGGAAATTCTTTCGCTAATGATAGTTACAATAACGCATATAATATGTTTATGTGGCTATACAATATAAAAACAAAATTGGGATCAGTAAGTTTCGCGTGGACGTAGTACATACATACATAAACTCACGCCTTTTTCCCATGGGGGTAGGCAGAAACCACAGACTAGTTTCGGGCAAAAATTAGTAGAATATATAAATCTTCAACTACAGAGAAAGCAATACGCTAACAGTTCATGAACAAAACTCCACCACATAATTTAAGAATTGCCAACGCAAAAAAGTACAGGTGCAAATTGCAACAACAATTTTATTACAGGCTACCCTGACATAATATTGCAAGGAACCATTATTAATCAAGTCGGTAATATTCTGCACAAAATAGCTCATTTTTATACAGCACTATTATGGAGCTATTTCAATACATTATTGCTAACTTTATCATAACCTGCGTCATTACAGCGCATATAGCCTATATAGAGTATATTTTTAATAACAAAATTGATATTTTTTGCGGTTACTCTATCAACTTTGTTGTTTTTTTTTTTTAAATGAATCATTTAATAATGCCTACGAGTGCTACTAGGTTTCATAAGTCATTTGAAGGATAAATAAAGGATGTGAAATAAAGAATAATATTGTTATGTCTTGAATAGTCTTGATGTATGTCGTATTGTGATTTATTTATAATTATTGATTTCATCATCACCATATCAGCCGAACGACGTCTACTGCTAGAAATATGCTTCCCATAAAGATTGCCGCAATAATTTGTTGACATATTTTTTATTCTTTGTACGATAGTTTTAGTTAAAAGAATTTTCGTCGTTCCGGGTTCGGCCGAAACTGAATTACCCGCCGAAATTCGGTCGCGGTTTCGGCTTCTAGCTCGGAGAAAGGAAAAAGTTATGCCGAAAAATATACTGTTTAGAGAATTAATGAGAACTGTTATGCTTAGTTTAAAATCCCGCTATTTCATGAAAAAAGAGTTCAATGGACTTTAATTATTTCTAGTTTAATGTGTGATATTTATTAAAGCAGGATTTCGTTTTATGACTTATTTTACATCTTGATAAGGATCAAAATGTTTTTTAAATTCCTATGAGAACTAAAGCTTCTGAACGCTTTTTAAATGTGTCTACATTATGAAAGTTATCTTAGAAAATATACTATATTATATTAATAGACCGCATTAACGCAGCAGCCAAGAATTAAATATTACCAGTTTACGTCGGCATTTTCTGAAGCAAGTGCTAGATATAATCATGGATTCTTATTTATACCTACTAATTATATGCGAGCGATGCAGCTGCGGGATCGAATCAATTACGCATCATTTCACGATAAATTAAGCTGGTACCCGTACAGGTGATATTTACCATCGAGACTGGCGCCAAGAAGACAGCTGAACGCGTATTACACACCGGTCTGAGGCGAAGCTTGCAAGTCTTGCGACAGCTCATTTCCAACGTAAGCCAGTTCACAGACAATTACCTCGAAAAATGCAACCACACTTATTTTTTAGGAAATGACATAAAATCGTTCACAGGCTCGTCTTCTAAACCATTAGGCAACAGACCTATGATTTGACGGACTAACGAAGGAGCCGTAAAATTCCTCCTATAATCACCGTGGACCGCTCCCAAAGCGCGGGAGGGGGGTTGATTACAGGGTAACCGCCCACTGGCGGCCGCGGGAATCCGACCGCGACGAACAACGAAATGTCTTAAAACAATAATACATTGTCAGGACTTTATACCCTTTTATGAATTGTTGAGGAGTTAAGGTTGTTAGCGTTTTCATCTGAACAGCACGTTATGACGTATCATTTTTTGAATTATGGACGGACACGATTTCGCTTAGCTCTATAATTGTAAGGGCTTCTAATATTTGATGATTGCGTGCCGCATCGTTGCGTGTTCGCTTTTATGTATTTAATTTTTCTTTGTCTAGTGTTCGTGGAAATTGGACTCTTAGTAGCAATCAGAAATAAATTCAGCATTTTATTCGTCATTTAGTTAATTAGCTGTAGATAATATTGTTTTAACCGTTGCATTCGAATCATCACTGAAAGAAATAAAATGAGAAAATAAATGGGAATTGCTGTTACTGCGCTTTCTATTATGCATTCTAAAACGTCTTTGCTTTCTTTAAGAATCTTCTTTCGTATAAGAAATTCAGCTTTAATTGCTGTGAAAATAAGGTTGATATTACAAGGTGTGAAGGCTACTAGACATTATTTATAGGTAAACGGCCAATTCCCCCGGAACGCTTCGCTAATTGACATTAAATGCTAGTCGTTTGTCATTCGTGTTATTGAGTTGGTATCGTCACGTAACTGGGAATTAAACCCAAAGGTAAGTCTTTTTTTAACACTGCATTAAATCATTTAGTAACAGCGTGGTGAGATTACTTGGCTACTGGTATAGCACAGCTATTTCCCGAGTATTTTAATTAAGAATATATCAATTGCTAAATAAGACTGGCCGAAAATAACAGTGAAATAAAACATTCCATTCGAAATTTAAATTTTTGTAACTATTCTATTTTCAAAAACGTCCCTATAATTTTCGGCCAATTTGGCATCACCTTTAGGGAGGGCCGCGTGTTTGATACCAATTTTTGGTCTCAAATTGTATTTTAATCGACGGATGTAGGTCGGTTATAATTTCTAGTCGAGAAATGATAATGCGAAGACATATGGCCGGGACGACGATTATTTTAATGTGAAGGCGGAAAATAGGGGTCTCGGATATCTTTATGCGGTTCTTTAATGACAGATGGAGACCTGTTACTTTACTTTTTATTACGCGTTAAGCATGTGGCTTAATTATACAGTACAGCCAATACCTGCGGTTGCATTTTATACTTGTAATTCTGGTATTGAGTGCTTATGGTTGAGGTACTAATTCGTTAGACTTGTGGTCCTAAGCGCAACTGCTACGCCAGGTCCAGGTCGAGCAAAATGTTATTGGGTTTTTTTACGAAATTTTTAGTAGCAGCTCGGAGTTAGGATTTGTGCCCGGTTAATGGCAATAGGCTTGCCACCTATTATTTGGTGCCTAACCTAAACATATGAACATTGGTGTACATTGGTACATCTCTGCCTAACCCTTCGGGGAATACAGGCGTGATGATATGTATGGATGAGGTAAATGCCTTAAACAAAATTAACTACATGTAAATGAGTTTTATTATAAATTGCTTTCTAAGAATGAATATTTTCAAAATGTTAAACACACATTGCGTATGCGAAAACGTGGGCGTTAATTAACTGAACGTTCAAAGCTGTAAATATTAATTAAGTAAGTGCAAACTACTTAACACCAATGTGAAAATTATTAACTAAGAGGATTGCTATCTGAATGGGTGTCACGTTTCATCAGCAACATGTTTTAGGGAAGTTTAAATTAATACATTTTGATAACGCTTTTTGCAAGAGTAATTAATTTTGAACATTCTATGTACTTGTCACAGTAACTTTAAGAAAAAAAATAGGATCACACATTTGTCTAATCTACAACTACCATATTTTTCCAGTAAAAAATAGATTATTAAACGGTAATTTTGCAGTCATGGTCTCGGGTTGTATTTTTAAGTCGTTCTCATAGTTTTAAATCCAGCCTCCATGAATGCATTCATTTTGATCAAAGTCTGACACATGATTCATGCATGTAGTTGCACATACGACCACGACAATGGGAATCCCTGTATATTTTGAAATATTTATTAATTACAACAGAATAATACGAATTGATTTGTAAGCGTGCCTACTGCCTATTTAAAAAAACTAAACAAATAAGTAACTCTTAGTACACGAACATTGGTGAAGGAAAACATCGTGAGGAGACCTAGACTTTTTTTTTTAGCCCGTACTGTCCCACTTCTGGGCAAAGGCCTCCCCCAATTCCTTCCATAGACCTAGACTTTAAAATAATAATAAGTCTGAAATCGCCAATCCGCTTTGAGCAAGTGGTGATCAATGCCCGTGCCTTCTCAGACAAGGTTAATGGCCAGTGAGACAATAATAGGTTGGTACAACTTACTTACCTACTTACAACAAGAAAATAATTATAATGTCCACGGCATATCTTACTATTGAATTAATAGTATTAAAATGTATTAATACACCCGCTGTTTGCGTGGGTGGCAAAAAATAGCCCATCTTTGTTTTAATGGCCGCTAGCTACACATTAGATGATTACCCTATTAATTTTATATCAAAACTATTAATGTATTTGTGTAATTGATGATGTTGGAGATAGCAGTTAAGGTTCAGTGGAAAAGTGTGAATTTGTTGCCTAAAGCAAGATCATACTGTGAATATTATGATGGTGTTACTGATTGTATGATGATGTGGTTCTGTAGATTTATTTAAATAAATTAGTTAAAGGTAGAGTTATGTCTAGATTGGCTAGTGAATTAAATAGGTAGGTATTTCAGGTGAAGTTGCGGAGTTTTTTCGAAAGAGTTACCGCAAATAGCATTAGAAGCAAGGCGGATGGGTTTTAGTCAGTAAAAGTATGACATTCCCTTCAGCTCCACACAGAGTGGAAGAAGTCATTTGATGATTTCCAATCCTTAAAAAATAAAATTAAACAAAGTATTTCATGTGATTATACTATAAAAGTACTTGTATATATCGATAATGCTTAGGTTAAAAAAAAAATGCAAAGAAACACATGCAATTCAAGCCCTTTCCAAACGCCATTTAAATTATACACTTCCAAAAAAATACAATGTTTGATAGCTCTAATAATAAAGTGAACTGTAAATTTCTCAGCAAACCCCTCCTTAACCAAGCCAAGCAAACATAATCTTCATTCATTAGCTTATTTATTTAAACGAGACAGACGGATTTATGGAACACATTAAACACCATGAGAAAAAAAGTAAACTTTTTATTAATTAGAACTGTCTCCCACTGATTTATTGTTATAAAAGTTTGCATTTTTATTTATAATGTCAAATGAGGCAAGATTTGATAATCGGTATCAATTTGTAACCGAATTTTATCTGTTGCCCATCTCTAGCGTAATATTTTATCGGTTTGTGTGGGTACCGTTAATTAGCTAAGAAAAATTAATGGTGTAGTTTTAATTATGATATTTGGAGGTGAAGAATTTGATTTTAGATAACATTTTACATATGTTTGCTTTGCAATGATATTATGTTGATAACACATACATAAACTCACGCCTTTTTCCCGTGGGGGTAGGTAGTAACCACAGAACACCACCTGCTGCGATTCACATTCACATACTCCTTTCGCCTCGTACACATTAATACGTCTGGTCATACAAGTACTCCGGTTATGAGTACTACGCAGTTACGCACCCGACCTTTCTGAAGAACCTCACCAATAAGGTCAGGTTAGGGCGTCCCCTCCGTGTGCTACCACTTACATCTACCATACAAATTCTTTTTGTTAGGTACTCGCCTTTCACTCATCCTCTCAACATGACCGGACTATGTAACTATACTCTATTCAACCTTCGTCACTGCATCCTCTTTTAATCTGCAACGTTCTTGTATATCCCGAATTGATAGTTATTATAAAAATCCTAATAGTAAGTAAGTCATAACCATAAGTCGGTGATTCGAACTCAACAAATATCGAACTGGAATGTACAACCACTGAGCCGTCTCGAACAAATCAATTAAGGGCGATGTCCGTTCGTAAAGAAAGGATCATAAAAACAATTCAGAGGCCTCTAATTGTCCCGTCTGTCTGTCTGTACTAATGAACACATGTTGATAGACCCACTCGACTATAATAAAAGATATAGTAAGCGTTTAAGTTTTAAAATCGACCACAATTTGGAGTTTAAACGAACTATTTACGATCGGAAACGTTAAATGAACTTGATTTCCGTACAAGACTAGTTATAAAATAATAAATTTTGATACGACATGTTCTTGGTTGTGTGTTTTAGTATCAACAACCGTCTATAAAGTTGATTGTGGAGACGTTTAATTAAAACAAAACAACTTGATTTTTTTTTCACGAGGACCGACTTACTACTTTCTAATTCCTGCATGAATTACTGAAAGTAGTCGCTAACGGCTATAAAAATTAATTCAACATCAATGTAAAGAACGCACGACAAACGATCCCAAAAATTCGCTGAAGAATTTATCGATAAGGAAATACACTTACCGAAAATATTTTTATTAGGCCGAAACTGTTCGAAATCGGAGTCCCGAGCCGAATCTTTAACGATGAGATAAGTGTAAGATGAAACATTGTAAGCAACTAGTTACTATCATGCGTACGTCAAGTCATCGTAAAATGTAATTTTCACAAGCGTAATATTGTGTTCAGTACAGCGCACTAAAGCGCTAAGTGCCTGTTGCAACCGCTACCGAACGAAGTGCCAGTGACAGACAAACAGATGGATTTACGAGCGTCCTATTGACCTGAGATTAAAACTGTTAGTTCGTTTTTGAGTCGCCCAGCCAAGATAACAGAACAAGGTAATAAATTATGTTTAGTACTAGTACTTAGGCAAGCTAGCAACTTCAATAATCATAATTTCAGACAGACCAGTTTTGACAGGGTACCTTATAAGGTATTTTATCGACTAGAAAAGTGGATATAGTAAACATTATTTTAGAAATTACCGATAATTATTATGAATTTATTGCACAAGTATGCGGGGCGTACGTAGCCGCATTTCGAATGATGTTTATAGAAAAGCCGAAACCGAGAATTGGTATCTAGTTTCTACTTATTGGTCACCTCTATTTCGGAATATTAATTTTGTACTTCGTTTTACAAATAGGTATTAAGTTAAAACACTGATATTCGCTGCATTTTAAACAACTTAAAACACAATTTATGCTTTACAACGACCATAAACTAGGTAGCCGTAAACGCACACGCATCATTCGTGGAACGCGTAAATAAAATGCGTAAACAATGGGAATTAGAATCAATATGCGCATAATGCGAATAATTCGAGTCGCGTGACTCATTTCGCAAAATCCGTGATAAAACACTAGTAGGCAAGTATCGAAAACTGACCAAGTTTAAACAATATTAATTAAATATTATGTAACTAATTGCAATTAGCGACTTTAGCTAGATTTGCTTTAACGGATGCCCGATTTCTAGAACGGGTAGGTATTATGTCAAATAATATGAAAATCATCAATTACCTCTGGCAAACGCAGAAATTCTTGAATTTTCGTGAATATTAACAGCTGCTATACCTACTTAATTGTTTCTCTATAAATATTATAAAGGGATGTTTGTTTATTTATTTTTTTGTTAGAGGGAATCTTTGGGAGTCCTAGTTATAACTTATAGCGGATGAAATAGCAGGTAGGTATAAGCTATCATAAATATTATGCATCAAACAAAAAAGACGGATTTTTACATGACGGACTTGGCGCTAAACGTTTTATCATTCCAAGTTAGTCATCGCGAAACAAACTGCATACAAGTATAAAGGGAACAATAACAAAGAGTAATAAATAATATCCTCTCGACCGAATTTCGGTTACGGCGGCCAATCTTAATGGAGACTAGCCAAAAACGCAGGAGATATTATAGTGCAGGAGTTTCTGAGTAAACATACTTCAAACACCTTTCCTCACTCTCATAGCCCGATGGGACGGCAATCTCACACGACCAGGGAGAGATCAGGCGCAGGACCAACGGATTTACGTACTTTCAGTTGCACGGAGGTGTCACACCACCTAGTCCAAACTCCGGGCTGTTACTGTGAAATCCCTAATGGAACGACCCAATAAAATATTTGCCCGACCTGGAAATCGAATCCAGAAACCCACGAGACCAACAGGACAGCCAATAATAAATAAAAATTAATTATGGAGACGAGGCACTTGCTACAATTTATTACTAAAACCTACGCGCTGCCATTTGTAAAGCACACAGCTTGTTACAATAGCCCGTAAAACATAATATCACCGTTAAAACCAAACGATAAACAATATTTACACCTGGTATTAAATATCTCTCGAAATACTAAGCCAAAAACATTAATTGCTACCATTACTTTGCGGAGGTGCCAACGAAATAAATGCATATCAAAAACTATTTACAATACCAAATAAACAAAATTTATTTAAACAAGAATCGATAAATCATAAGCAATTATTAATTTACTTGACAAATAGAAATCACGATTCTAATTTTCGATCGCTAAATTTTACACTAGTGCTGTGACATTCGATTTGCAAATAAACATCGATAAAGATCTTAGAGATCGCGTTTTGGCATGTCATCGATGCGATAGCAATCATTATAAGCGACAGTGGCGCCAAAAACGGTCGCGCAATGAGGTCACCGGTGGCGTCGAGCCAAGTGCATATAAAACGAGTCACGGCCCGCCGCTCCGACGCCAATGACTGAAGTTTTTATCGATACTTTGATAACTATACCTAATTATAAATGCGAACATAAATTAAAACTCGAACTCTAACGTTAGCGCGCCAAACAAACCTTGGATTTTGTTTAATGAAATGTAATTGATTTAAGTGAAGTTATTGTAAACATCTCACGGATATTTCAATAGAACGTAACTCAAATGCTTGTGGGAATAATGGCTCGGTTCCAAAACAAATTTTGCCACAGTGTATTAGCGTACCAGCTAATAACTTTTCACCTCCGCATTTCTGTGACAACATTGATGCATTGAAAGATTATCAAGATGGTTTTATTGCATTCATATTGTCAATGTTTAAATTTCAAAATTAATCACGTGAACTTAAACCTATTGCAGTGGCAGGCGGCCAAAGAACAGTGGCGCCAACGTTGCGGACAATTACAGATATAGGAGCTAAGTAATATGAGCTGCAAAATAAAACTGTGATGATTAATGCTACACCGCTGCACTAATAACTGACATAAAATATGTACGTTTGACGAAAACTAGTGAGTATTTACAATTTTAAATGTTAAATGTGTCTGTTTATCATCTTAACAAATTGCTTGTAGATAAATTTTGCAATGCGCAAGATAAAAACTTGCAGTTTTATTTAAATGTCTAGCCGGGCGGCTGGTGAAACAATTATCACGTCGGCTTGTGAAAAAGACAATAGTGATGGGCGTGCAGTGTTGCTAATCGTCGATCGAGACAGGCGCCGCGCCGCAGCCCTGGAATGAGGTCGGCAGGCGACAAGCCAAGCGCAACGAACCGACTGCATTATGTATCGATAAATGCACAATCCCTACAAATAACTATCAATGTTTAATACCTTTACAGAGCCAAATGCTTGTCACATTATTTCAATTTAATGTTTACATTCAACTATGAATCTCATGATCTACTTTGTAAACAAAGCGACCGCCAGCAGCCTAAACGTCGAACATAAAACATAAACAATACATGATACACGATAATGAAGTCAATAATATTGTCACCGAAACTAGCAACAAGGTATTGTGTGCAGTCAAAATCGATGGATTATTATGACTGGCGGTTTGTCGACACAATATGGAACGTCACTAGCGGATGTGCGGCGCCTCGTGCGCCGGCGCCGCAGTTTCGCAAACAATGCAGTGTGTCCTTTCCACTGTCGCTTTGGAAAAAAAGAGCCGATTGTTAATTGTTATGCTAATAAATGATGGTAATCGTTCATTTTTGCGTTTGCACAAAAAGTTATTGTGATATGCAACGGAACGTGGTAAATTATAAGCTCATTGTAATGTATGAGTTGTGCAAAAAACAAAGGAAAATGACAAAGAGCTTATTGTACTGTGTACATAAGTTTTTTAGCCTGTAATTGAAGTACTTTTAAACAAAACAAGTAAGTAATGTAATGAATATCTATGACGAAAAAGGATTAAGGATTCGGAAAGATAGCATCAAATCAGATGAGATAGGCTTGAAAATCGATTGGCAGGTTATTGTACTTTACCCAATTGGACAGATATTTCCTTGTGATAAGACAGACGGCCATGACTCTTACCTGAAAAAAGGAAAGTTTTTTATTAGAAAATGATAAAAAAAAGTAAACAAAGTAATTTTTACCGATCATCCTACATATATATATTTATTATTATACACACACACACCATCACGCCTGTAGTCCCCGAAGGGTTAAGCAGAGATTTACCAATGTACATGTACACCCACAGTTCACCGGTATGTTTAGGTCCCATCACTAGGCTAATGAGGCAGTCATACATATACCTACCCATAAGATATATTTATAACCACTACAGAGGACAGATTTCTAAGAATATCGAAATCTAGAATATTTCCTGAAACTAATCTCAATAACTAAGCAGTATTCCCACAATGATATCATTAAAGTCAAGCATTAACCAGCGCAGCGGAGCGTAAATGTGTTAATTATAATAAGATTTACCGACCAAGTCTGGCCAAGTATTGGCAATAAGTTACATGGTATTATAGGATACTTTAATGAAGCTTGAATATTAGACATTGCCCCTTTTGAGGCTAGCCTGCCACACTATTCCTAAACACTGCAACTCTTGAAAGCCAGAATTGGCGATCTGTGGCGGCCACCGCAAAATCGCCAAGACAATAAAGCTTAACGAAGTCTGGTACAATTAGTCTCAGCGAATGATAAGAATAAGTCTTTCTTTTAAACTCAATATAATTATATTATGGGCGAAATGGGTTTTTTTCCTTTTTGAAAATCGATCACATTTAATTTAAGATTACTAAAAAAAAAAAAAAACCGTCACGCCTGTATTCCCCGAAGGGTTAGGCACTTACTGCTTACAGCTAGCGATTACTGTGTGTTTTAAGTCCTCAATTTTTTAACTTTAGCAGCATTTTCCACCCAGTAATATGACGGTAAATAACTGACACGATCTTTATAAAAAGTACGTAAATATGCTCCCAGCATAGAAAAAAATGATAACATTTATCTGTTTATTTATACTAAGGTTCTTTATTAGACAAGATTTATCAATTAAAAACAATAATTTATCACGTAAATTGCAGAGGAAAATAATCTGTATAATTATGCGAAAATTATAGTTATTATACGAAGATATGCCAAGCCTCGTAAAGATAGAGCAATAATTCTTGTAATAATTTCAAATGTCAACACAAATATAAGACACATTAAGTACTATTTTATGTAACTTCTAACGTACATAGCCCATGATTCATTCAATATCATTAATTATGTACTTGATGTCATGATTACTATTTTTACAGCTGCTATAACAATAAAATAAAGTTAAAGAGTTTTTACTCGATCTCAGGCACGGGTGTGTAACACCACCACTTCCAAAATCCGAACTGTTACTGAGAAATTCCTACTGGAAAAACCCAATAACACTTTTTGCCCGACCTGGGAATCGAAACTGGAAAACCACGATCAACAGTCATGCAAAAAAAAAATGGTGTTACGGAACCCTTCATATATGTTTCCACAAAATTTCTCATGATGAATCACACACACATGCACATAATAATATCTGACCACACCAGTCTATTAGGGATGTCAGTAACATATTCAATGGCGCCATGCGTCTACTTGGGGTGCTCAATGAGGGGCAACAAATAGAAATGCGATCAGCAGACCCCTTACACTCACTTTCAAAAAGCAAAATTCGTACTAGTAGGTTTTTTTGGAAATTTTTAACTATTTTAGTACATTGAGATCATCCCGTCTAGTAAAAGCTTTTTAGCGTTATTTATAAGAATAACATAATGCATAATATTAAATCTAGTTCCCCATTCCAAAAGATCGTTTCGTATGGAGAAAGACAGACTGAGCATAAAACTTGGAACACACTTTTTAATAAAAAAAATAAAAAAAACTTGTACAGGATACAATCATTAAGAATATGCCTTTGCCCTGCAATGGGACAAATAGGAGGCTGTCGACACGTAATATTATTTAGTAAAAATCTGAAATCTGTAATACTAAACGAAACACCACCGTCTACCAATCTCGATGTAAAAACAAATGCTTGGTGTATACAAAAGTGATGCGTACGCGCAAGTAGCGTTATGTTTATTGTTGCAGCCGGCATAATATAAAACTTATAAACAACGATCCGATTTACAAGCCACTGTCCGTTATAAATAAACATAAATGGATGGTAGTGGCAGCAAAAGTTCTTGAATTTCTAAGCTCACAGAAAAAAAATGCTAAACTGAAAAAAAAAATGATCTTGAACTATTTGGTAGTAACCTACTTCGTAATTTTTATTCAAAGATGATAAGTACAGGTGCCTACTTATTTTCGAGATGGTTTCAACATATTGTAAATATTATGTAGTTAACAGTTTATGTAAATTAGGGCTGTTAATTACATAGGAGTTTTATCGGAATTTATTTATCAAGGTTATACTTCTAATGACCAGTTATTTTTAACAAAATATTTACCGACATTTGCCTGTACAAAATAAGGAAAACGTTGATCACATACATAGCAAAAAAAAAAAAATTGGTCGTATTTATTTTATAACACAAAGTTAGGTTTTTATAAGTTAGGCAATACACCTACCAACTTCTTTTTATTTTTGTAGTTTAAATAAAACGCGGTTCTAAATATTAAATATCGCGCTAAACCAATTTGCTGACGGTACAAAACTTTTTCAGTTTACATCCACATCTGTCGCCACGCGCCGCTTACGCATGCAACATCACCAATCACAGACGATCTCCCCCTCCCCTCTTAACCCACATAAATGAAGACAATTAAAGAGCAACGGTTCCAAACTTGAAAGGTCAAGTTAAACTGGCTGCACCAGCCCCCAGTTTTGGTGTAACGCCGGCTCCCGTCTCTAGAATGTTCTATTTGAAGGAGATATCCCACCGAGTCTAAAAATATAGGGCTATTTATTCTTTAAAATGTATTAAGTACCTATGATAGTTTTCGACTTCCACAGATTTTTCGTTCATAGATAAAACAATCGTAAATTCATTAATCACGTTAATAGCTGTATGTTTGTTTCTTTAATTGCAAGAATTGTAGGAACTATGACTCACTTTTCATTGCAAGTTTATCGAAGTTTAAATCTCAAAATCTAAGGTTTATTAATCTGATATCAGAAATTCGATTAATCAAAACAACACGTTGAAATTAATGCTACAAACTGAATGCTGAGCAATAATTTCTAGCTCCTATAGAGTTTACATAACGCTGTCCGTTTACCAAAGCAATATATCAAAACAAACAATGTTTGAAATAAAACAAGTACAAGTCTATGTAAACTAATTTAGGTTAGAAGGTTAGCTTAGCAAAATATGGGCGCGCGGGTCGAGGCCGACAGTATCGAGCTGCGGTTTACTGCGCAAACGCGTGTGAACACATTTTACACAACAATCTTCGCTATTCCCCCATCATAATTTGATGAGATTATAATTGAGAGAATTTCACCCGAGTTTCCCACAATAAAATATAGTCACGCGATATTTAATTTAACGAAACGCGGCGACACGACGCCTCACTGCGCCCACGCAACCTTCTGCCAATCGCAAATAAGAAACATAAACTACAACAATAGTCACAAACTAGAGAATTACGCGGGTCGTATATATAAAATACGAATAATTTACGGCTTTAATGAATAAATTATGAGTACAACGTGGTGCGCCGCGGGAAAAAATAGCGCTATAAGTGCGGCGCCGGCGCCAGCGGCGGCGCAAGGATAAGCCTTGCACGCGCACACCTCATCCGCAAATAGCCCGAGTAAACAGACAATAATATACCTTAATGCACAAACATAAAGCTGTAATTAACACAAGTAACGGGTGGAAATACGACATTGCAAGACAAACGACGGATTCTGAATGCGCTCATGCGACCGTAGCGAGTCATTACGATACTTTGAAAGTGTTACTCTATAAAAACAGACCAAACTACACTCTAATCCTGTGACATAAAGTCTCTATCGCAATCGATTACGTTCTCGGAAATGTGCTCTATCCTTTTCGTAGAGCATAGAAGGAAGTGAGATGGATGGAGTAAAAAATATATCCGCGAGCGCAGCGTTCCCGTTCGTTTTGACACGTTACATGAAGCAAGCGAAGTGATAAATATCTTAGTTCGGACAGATGCCCTGGCTAGTACGTAAATTCAATTTAATGCAACTCCCAGCGACAACGCGGAAGCCAAGCCGGCTTTAGATACAAACATAAAGTAGGCGTGTGAGACTGAGAACCGACAGTCGAGCACCCAAATCTTGTGGACAAACCACTCGAAAACACCACTACAGACGAACAAAAGACACTTAAAAGTATACTTACACAAAACTAAACAAACACATTAGAAGATGTCCTGGGAAAATCTTTGGTTTCAAGCCATTGCAATGTAACTTTGTTTGAGTTTATATATTTAAATCAGCAGCAGGTGCGGATGAAAGACGAAAAACATAAATTCCGATTCGATAACAGATGTTGGCCAGCCGTCGACCGAACTTGATGTAAACGTTCATTATTTGGAGCATAACGCTTTATGTAACCTGAAATAATCCGTGGAGTCAGCTAACAAAACAAATGATGTAATTTTATCAGGCAGGAAAGAAATCTCCGACTCACAATCAAATCGTAAGACAAATAAGCGACCGTACTGGTGTTATCAAATAGAGCCCACGCTCATAATCTCGAAGGTGCCCAAACCTCTTAAGTGCCATCCTGCGGTCGAGTTTTATTATCTCGGGTCTTGAGGCACCGCTATCTTTGGATGTTGTCCTTATTCCACAAAAACTACAAAACCTTATCAATGTACACGAACCTCGACTTAAGGCGGTCCCTATTTTTATACTCGTTCGACGAAGCTTTTAACCGTATCGGAGTGGTCCCAACCCCGCAGAGATTTATAACCGTCTGGTTCGATATTTACAGGTCGGCGGAAGTCTACATTAGGTAACGGAAACCTGTGAGTGCTCCCAATAAGTAATTTTAGACGGTAAAAGCCGAGGGACATTGCAATCGAGAGCCACTTCGAGATAATTGAAGTGGAGGGCGTAAACGTCGAGTGTATAGGATGAGAGTTCAAAAGGATCCTTTAAATGCGCCCTTTTAGCCAGGATGCAACCCAGAAACAATTATTATTGGATGATAAAAGCTGCACCTCTTAGCCATATATTTTATATAAATAGTTAACGATGCAATTAGAGACCACAAAAGTAGGGAACACTCATTTAGAATTTTATGAGAACCGTTCCAATTGGTTGCTCTTAACTTGATTGAAGATAGCGTGGCTGAGCTCTTGAAGTTCCATTAGGGGTAATGAGTGTCCAAGGAATGTCAAGTGACACTGTATGATGGAGTGGCGTGAGGAGCGCCGCTGACAGGTACACGATGAGTCAGCGACAAACATAGCACAAAGAACCAACAAAGGGAACGAAACAATGTGGCAGAGAGGCCGTAGGAAATTTAAAACATGAATGTGGTGAAACACAAGTCTTATTACAGTTCTAAAGATATACGCAACATTATGTGCAGCGACCACGGTGTGCTCGTAGGCAGGTAAGCAATTAACAAGTCGAGTAAAGCATAGAAATTGGCGGCAACAGTAAATGGAGATAATTTACTAGATCTAGTACTAAGCTTTCGAGACTCGGTGGGCTATTAATCACTTACACCGACACGCTAATGGCGAGTACACTGTAATTAACTTCCCGACCACACGAAGCAGATCCAGAAACAATATTTCAAATGGACGTAAGACCACTTGAGAAATGCAAAAAGCGCAGGTAGATTTTACGTTTAGAAATTGCTGTGGCCCTTGTTTGGCAAATATGCGCAGGTAAAATGTACCTGTTAGGACTGGTCGAGAACAAAAGGGGCTCCTAGAGGCGTCAGTGTTAATGGCAGTATGATACAGTGTGGGCGTTTAAGTCAATTAGGCCATCCGTCGCCGCCATTCCCGGAATGTCGCCGACAAATGACTGAATACGATAAGACGCTAAGACAACAGCGTCTGGGAGTCCTTTTTGCCCTTTTTGCTGGAGCCCACCTTTGCCGTTTTGTGATAACAGCACCTTTTCTTAATTGAGTTTCTGTGTCCTCATGATTCTTTATCACCAAATCCCATTAGGGGCTTGACATGGGCCAGTAAGTTTATCGGTACAATTAAGTGCGCACAATCTCGCGTCTGGAAACAAGAGTTTTATTATTGCCGAATTATTCTTGAGTTGATAACAGAAGGAAATTTCATTGCTGTTTATTGCTGTGTCGCGGCGAAGACCAGGGGTGATAAATCGCGCAATAAAATCTTATAATACACGTATTAACATATCGTGATTTGAAAATTTAACATTTTCTTTGAATAGTGATGGGAATGCGTAATGGATGTTTAGGGAGTTATGCTTTTACAAGGTTTGGACGTGGCTGCGTGTTAGTTTTGAAATAAGTGCACATCGGCACCTAGTATATTTGTTAACGTTATAAATGACCAAAAGGGGAGATGACTTGGTTGTAATATTGACTGAAGATGTCGACCAATGTCACTTTGTCACTCAAGACCTATGTACTTTCTAAGTTTATCTTCGATATTTCTGACATCGGTGTGGAAAAACATGGTGAGGAAACCTAGACTTATAATGAATATAAGTCTGAAATCGCGGTGATCAATACGTGTGCCTTCTAGTATGAGAAGAGGCCTTTGCCCTGCAGTAGGGCAATAATACGCTGGTGATATTATTATTGACTGGGAGAATTGTCACGAGCGTTCTTGGTTTCCGTAGAAATATTCGTATATATGTCGACAAAGGTGTATCGTAAACAGCATTCACATGCAATTGATATTTCAGTCGATAGCCACGCATCCGCTGCGCATTTGATAAAATGAAACAACAAATTGTGTTTTAGCATTGACTTCTGAACAACAGTGGCGAGCAGCGGCCGTAAAAGTGAGATAACACTATGACTCACAAGTGCAAGTGCTTTCGTCCCGTGAATAACATCCTTTATGGACCGAGAGCTAGAGCCGCCAGATCTACATCTCTTTAGCATGGCTGTAGTTTTGAGAATAGATAGAGAGAGAGAGAGAAATATGTAGTTAAGAAAGAAGGTAAGCGTAATTGAAAGCTTGAATGCTGGGCCCCTTTTCAGGTGTCTAGAACTAAAGATAATATTGACAAAAACCAACATACATTATTGCTAGACTCTTTCCGTCTGACAATATCCTCTAAAACATAGGTACCTATATGAAAACCAGGCATCACACTTGAATGTTTAAGTAAGGGACCTCTTGTATCTGATACCTGGCAAAGGGCCTAGCTTTAAAGCTAGAAAAGTGCACGTGACTTAACAACGTTCCTATATTTATTCTCAAAAATTTTGCCAAACTAAAATGACGTAGGTCTAACGACTATAAGCTCTTGGATCATAATGTTTAGTATGTCGTGGTGTTCCACATTTCCGTTATTCTTTTTGATTCTGATTTTCCAGATGCCATCGCTCTATAGTCACGGCTTGAATCTTGGTTTCGTTTTGGAACTGAAATCATTTGATGTTTTTGGCTCGCATTCAAGAGCATCAGTATTTTTAATTCGAATAGTGTACTTCGATTATACAATTGTTAAAAACGAAACATTGGGGTTTTCCGCCTGGAAGTTTTAATAGGTCATAAAATGGGACCTTAAGGCGCTGCGTAAATGTAGACACTTTTTGTTGCCGACGCATGACACCAGGGTTGCTATGTTTGGTGACATCCACCGATCAGTTGCCGCATGCTACTACTGGACACTTTCTATCCTGGAAGCTTTCTGTGTTGTGTGTAACACCGAATTCATAATTATGTGATCGGCGATCAGTTTGTAGAGTGTACGTGGAGTTTCTTGCTCGTTCTTCTCATAGAGACCTACGTTTTGGAACGAGCAACTAGTTTCAACTTTCTGTCTAACTTCTTGACATTTCAAAAACGCCTATGAATGGTCTAACTGAAATAAATTCTTTGGCTTTGACTCTGTACTGAAAGTTGGCGGTTGCTTGTGTCGGACACAAGACACTAGTGTCAACACTGTCAACGTGCACGCAGCGCCTTAACGTGTTGCGCAGCGTTCGTAAGATGAGGGTTTTATTAGAGTTACATGGGGGAATGTAACCGGTAATACTTACAGTAATTATTAAAGGCAATAAACCTTGCCGTTGCGGCTATATTGTAGTCGGGTACTGAAGATGCAATCTGCGCAGTCACTGGCATTTGACCCCGGATTATTGCGTAGATATTAATTTATTTTCTATTGGATTTTGAAATCGTTTTCTCGTACAAAATCGAGGTAAATTGTTGCTAGTTTGCTACCTAGTTGATGAAATTGCCAATTAAACTTGCTTTATGATTTGTGATGATTGATTGATTTATGCTTTCTTGGAAGTTGTATTCATTTTTACTAGGTTATATTATAAAGAGGTAAAGTTTGTTTTCGGTTTGTTTTGTTTGTTAGTAAAGTTTTTTAGCGTAATCTCTAAATGTACTGGTCCAATTACAAAAAAACTTTTTAAAAGTTTTATGGTATGTACTCGACTTCCACATGGACGAAATCACTTGCAGAAGCTAGTGCTAGTGTAGTAGTGTTACAGAATCGCGATTTTTTCATGTCTTTTAAATTATGTTTTGAAGTTTCATGTGCAAGTTGAATTACTTACATATATTTACAAACATTGTACCTTATTTTAAAACAACAAAAATTGTTAGTAGTAAACATGCTACTTACTTATTAAATTAAAATACATAATAAGTACCTAATGTACCTATCTAATGGCGCCAAACACAGGAAATATTAACGCAAGGTTATTGTAGAGCGTTCGGTGTTATTATTTATTATTAATAATAAGTTATGATACCTTTATAATGTAAGTATCCAAGTCACGCAACCGTTTTCAAGATTATAAGGCAGCTGTTGTGTATCTACTATTATAATAGGGCCCAAGACAGCTATTATACAAATAATCTATAATGTAGGGAATTATACAAATGTAGTATTATTACTAGAGGCGATTGTGATTATCTACCTAATCTTACTACTATTATAAATGCGAAAGTTTGGATGGATGTTTGTTACACAATTACGCCAGAATGGCAGAAAAGATGGACTATTTATAGTCTGGAATAGCATGTACGCTATTTTTTGCCCGGATTTTTTTTTTCTAGGAAAAATTTACGGTTTCCTTAGGGAACGCCAACGAACTCGCGAAAAGCTAGTAATGCTATAGTAAGTTTATCTGTCTGTTTGTTTTGCTGACTCATCACGGCAAAACCACTGAACCGATCGTAATGAGAATTGACAAAGAGGTAACTCAGTTAGTTACCTCTTTGTCAATTCTAGCCTATGCCGTTATCCAGTGATAACGGCATAGGCTACTTTTTAATATGCGAATTCGTCGGCGTTCGCGATAAACGACATTTACATACCTACATAGTTTAAAAAAAACATACATAAAGATTAATATGGAACCTTCTGCTTTGAAGTAGATTAAAAACAGGACCTCATCATCCAAACATCCAAAGAGTGACGTTATAAAAACTTGCTCAAGTGGTGGACGTCCACTAAAGTCTTTGACCACACAAAAACCGGCCAAGTGCAAGGTGGACTCGCACATGTAGGGTTCTGTATCACCGTAGAATATTAAGATCGTTCGAAAAAGTCGAAAAAAAAACAGGTTTGTTTTATTTATGATAAAATAGTAAAAAAAAAACTATAGGAATATTTCTATAAATTGTCTTAATAGCGGCCATAGACTCTCATACACACTCTGTGAAAATTTCAAGTGTCTACCAATAACGGTTCAAAAGATACAGCCCTGTGACATACAAACGGACGTATGAGCGAGAGCTATAGGCCCCCGTATGGCCCCCACGGAATCCTAAACACCAAACACGAACACTCAAAAACTGGTCCCATATTTATTTGTACAACAGACTATGAAACAATAGTTACAAGAAGTTTCTGCCCCGTCAGCGCCGGCGCATTAAAATATTTATAAGGGCCCGCTCCCACTCGGCCCTTTTATTGTTTTTCTATCGGATCAAATAAGGCTGTTGTTATTATAATTGAAATTGCATTGCTTTCTATTTGAACGAGGATTCTTGTTTCTTTTTTTGTTGATGTGCTTAGAGCATCTGTGGTTTAATCGAGCACGATTATATTTGTCAGCCTGTTCAGTTCCACTCCTGGGCAAAGGCCTTCCAGTTTTTAAGGAATCCATTAAGTTCGTCCCGCCAGCTTCTTCGTGGCCTCATCCTCATGGATGTCCACCGCCCTGAGGGGGCGGAGGGGTCTGTCAGACTCTTACTGACTGAAACCACCCCGGTATTCCCTTCTCACAATTACGCCGGGGATCCCGGGAACTTACGCGCCTTTCGTGATCCCCAAGTCCCAACTGATCTCCTTCGTGGCTTGCCGCGACCCCGACTCAATGTTTAAAGGCACCAGTTTTGTTCTACTTGGGCCCACAGTTTGTCTGGCATGCGGCTGACATGTCCTGCCCAGTCCTATTTAAGTTATGCAGCCTTTTGAACACGATTATCTTTTGTTAATTAAAATTCCTTAAAACATAATTACACCTTTTAATATCGTTAGTCAATCATTATTCTCCATAATTATTTATAAGCAGCGTATTTTCATAACATCTTTATTGTCTAATATAGTTATTGGCATTCATTAGCATACTACAGATTCCAAAAAAAGTATACATGAATATTTTAACAATCTCATCATTGCTATTTTCTCAGCAGGATATATGATGTTTTGCATCTAAAATACCGCATTTAGAACTTAATATTTTTATATGACGCTGTTAAACTGCCGTCAAAGAAACCAGCCATAGAATTCTGAAGTTGTTTACTTTAATATAATCTTGAGAGAAAGTCCCGTTACGTGTATGAAATTGTACTAAATGCAATTTTGACATCAATAAACTGGTAGCATTTGCATACCGGGCGTCATTGACGTAAGCCGGCGCCATAGAATTGTACCTATTCACGCCGTATAGGTACGTTATGTACCTACCATAGTAGTATATAAGGTATACTCACAGACGTATACGGAATGTTGTCTATTTGTTCAAGTGGCATCTGCCGTATATATTTACATAAGGACATAGTAGATGAAGTTTGCTTAACTAACGTTTGCAAATACGCGTCTTGTTTGATTTGAAATTAGGTAGCGCCATTGTCATTCTTATTTGGAATTAGCTTCATGTTTGATCATGTTTTATTAACGCAATATTTAAATTAACTAGGTACAGGATTATACGAAGCTCGTTTTATCATTTTATATTGCGTTAGAAATCTGGAAGGAAAATGTAATGGTTTGAAAACATGTAATACACTAGCTCAACGTTTCCGATTAGTACAGTTGAAAATGCTCATTTCCTCTGACACAAATATACCTACTTAAAGCTATTAACAAAATTGCATAGGTTTCGAAGCTATTTCCCTACAAGTACAGTTGAACGATTAAGAGGTAAACCTATGGACAATTATACAAATCGCGAAATAATTAATGCTAATAATCGTCCGGCGCCTCGCCTACGTACTCTTGGCTACTTGCATTTACAGACAAACAAACAGACAGGCGTGGGTGCACTCGTAATTGTAAAAGGGAAAATCATCCGCACAATGGTGCTCTCAAAGTCTCAACTAGCCTCATTGAACAAGATTACACCAAACTAGTTTTAGTAAATACGCGATCTTTGTCATCTAATACAATAAAATACAGGTTTTTACGTCGATTTAAATTGTCAGAATACAATGAAATTTATTTGTTATAACGAATTCGACATTAAAAGTGTTACGCAAGATCGGAAATCGGGTATTCGCGACTAAAATAACAATGACTTGTTATTCTAGTCCCAGTAGGTATAAATTACGAAGTTTTATTAAACAGTCCATATATCCACTCCTACCTAGGTAGGTATTATAAATGCGAAAGTGACTATGTTTGTTGCCTTATCAAGGCAAAACCACTGAACCAATAGTAGTAAGTCAAGGTGGGGAAGTTCGTCTACGGGGGAACACCGTACAACGTCTTTCTAAGCTGTTTTTGAATAGCTACGACGTTGGTAGCTCGGTCGCTAAAACTAAGTCACTAGTTCGTCCTACCTTTAAATTATAGATGTCGTAGTGTGGAGTTCAATAGCAAAAATCGGTCTCCAAATTTTTTTGTCGTTGAGAATTTGAAATACGAGTGAGTTGCGTCGACGTTTTACCTAACGTAAAATTTTTGTATCAACAGATTTTTACGTTTTGAAGTGGTAAGTGTCTAGTCTGTATTACATTTTATTGTTTTATTATATCCAAATCTAATTTAAATCATTATTTATAGAAATATTGGTTGTGATAAAAACTTAACTTAAAAATTAAATATTGGGGTAAGACTGTCTAGTATTTTAGGGAAAGGCCGTCATGTGCCGATCTTGCCCCAAGTCAGATGTTGATAACCTTTTCTGGTATAAGTGTTTTCTTTGAATATTGTTTTATAGTTATACAGTCAACGCTACTTATTTGCAGGTTTTCTTTTCGCCAATTATGAATAGGTACTGTTATGATATTAATAGTGTCTTTTCACTAGAAATATAATGTAATTAATTTCATCAGTCATTTAACCGGTTCAAAATCAGTTTATTTTATTCTTCAGGTAAAATAACAAAAATGACTCAAAATTACTAGAGAACAACAACAACGAATCGTCTTACACTAAAGAAAAATTGCTAGACGCTGTACAAGCTGTCCGGAATACAAGGCTGCTCGTATATATAATATACCAAGAATGACAATGACGTTGTTTTTCTTTCAATGTATTTTCCTATTATAAAATAATTCTTTTGAATAAAAAAAAGGAAGAAAAAGGGGTTTTTATTATTGCCTTTCATCAATATGCTATCTGCCAAAACAGTACTAATATAACCAAGTGTTTGTTTGTTACCATTTCGTTTTTCTATTGTTTAAAGACCATCTGGATCTGGTTTGTACACCTAAATTTCAAAACGTATGAAAGTTCATATCGCATTTCACCTCATAAACATACTTACCTATACCCTACAAAGAGAATATAAAAAAAAAATTGTACTGATTTTAATGTTGACGATCCCCGCCCTTGCAAATATACCGGACTTACCCCACTTCATGATTTTACCGCTATAGATTGTGATTGCTACCTTATATTGTGGAACTGAAAGCATGTATTTGATTAATTTTCATTTTCGAATATTTTCTGAATACGACTGCTGCAAATATCGATCAAATTACAAACAAATCATGCTTGTGACGGAGTTACCCCAATTACTCGGGAAAGTCCGTCTAGTGCCCACCTCTTAAAAAAACGCGGCTATTTCTAAATTGATATTAGTTACATTGATGTTTGTAGAAGTAACTGATAAATAAGGAATCTTAAGTCATCATTAATATATAAAACATACAATTAAGTAAAAAAAACAGTCATAGGGAGTTCATCAAATCCAATTTGCAATAAAATATGCCGGACTTCGACCCCTTGACCTTAATTAAATTTGACAAAGAGGTAATTTGGTATCTGGAGGGCATTTAGACTACTTTTTAATCCACGACCTCTACATACATTCACGTAGGCAAAGCCGTGGGCAAAAGCTAGTAGCTTTATAAAGTAACCGCTTACTACGGTATTTCAGCATTCAGCCAATCTTGCAGATCTAAAAACTTTCACAAAAACAGGAATATAAAGCCAGTCAAGCAGGAAAAGTTTTATCAGCCATTTTTTTGATCCAGACATACAGACAAATATTTGTTAAAAACGACTCGTCCAATTTGCAAGTTACCAAATAAGTCAGTATGTCAATCAGATGGCTTATTAACAAAGATCCCTGGTTTCTTGAAACTTCATGTAATAAAGGGACCTTTGGAAACTGGCCACGTGATCTTCCAGTCATCTATAAAAGGCAAGACCTCTGTGTAAATTGCCGGCGCAAACGCATGTTCGACATTCGAATCATAAATTCAAAATCTTGTCATTCTAATTAATGCACCTCATTATCAATTAACGGTTGGTTTATTATTTGACACATAAAGGATTACTAGTTTATTAGTATTTTTACACATAATTGATGTAGGTGTGGATTTGACATATCAGTAACGTGTTCATATTGTACAACTACAAACCAGAATTTGATTGGCTACCCACACATGTTGAAGGTTTTCAATGTATAATGAATAAAATATTTTTAATGGAAACATTGTAATTATGATAATTATGTTGTTTTGGTGTTGGGAGACATCTGCTTACTACGTTAATTGAAGTTAGGTACATGCATTTAGAATTAATGGCTTTAACAGCTATTTCGTACCAAACAAAGACAACGGCGGTTGACCAGTTTTCAACCTTAGTAAAGGTTAACGCTGGAAGGAAGCGTAAAAAGTTTCACAATTGTTCGCGATTATTCAGTACTGTAATCCTTTTAGATATTCCAAAATCCACAAGCTGAGATCAAATCTGAAAATATAATATCTTTCACTGAATTTCCCGGAAAATCTTGGCAAAATAAGTAGTTCAGATAACTTTTTTCACGAAAAATCGTTTCTTTGCACACGTAGTATTAGTAATTTTACTCGGAATCCGAACAGAATCTGTCAGCGATAAGACAACGCTTTGCACGTACGCTTTAAAGATATAACGAAAGTAGTCCAACAGACTTGAAAGATTTGACAGCATCCGCATAGCTAGGGGTAGGTGTTGGAATCAAAACAATTTTATGTTGTTCCAATATTTTTAAACATCCCTATGCGTTGCTTTATTTGGCCAATCTCCTATAAACGTCTTCAAGTCATCATGCTATCCATCATCATAAAGAGATGAGTGCACGGCAATGGGGGAGACTTTTGCATAGCAGTGCGACAGTAAAGGATGAAAAAAAGAAGCCATCAATTCTTAATTTGTAAAAAAACAAAAGAGTAAGGAGTTTCCCATTCTTCTCTATACGAAACTTCCTTTTGGGATAATGGAGTGAATCCATAGAAAACTTAGTTAGTTTTTCGTGCGTTTAGACTGTCTTTTACCTAACACTCCACTCTCGAAAACCATTCCGAAAACTGCCCAAAAACCGAGCCCTCTCAACCCAACACCCATATTTTTAAACAGCCATGAATCTTCCAAACAAACGATATGTAAACACAAAGTTTGCGGTATTTGCTCCAGTTCCCCCACACCTCTATACACTTTCATTGAATAATGGCTGACCACCCACGGGAGCAATAAATATTTATAACGGTGTATTTCGAAGAATGTGATACTTCCGTGCGAACGAGCCAAGCGCATGCGATTTGATGATGAAAATATTCGCACACCAACCCAAAATGAGTCTGATACTGATGATCTATTGGGTAACGATGAGATTCCATTCCAAGAGATTCCATTTTCAAAATGGCGCACACTAATACTCCTTAATGAACTCAAAATAGGGCACTTAAAATGCTTAGAATTTGATGTTTGTTCTGGAATTAGAGACGTCAATTATTTCCAGGAAAGCTTAAGAAAAATATGCCCGTTTACTACATAATCCCAAGATCATAACAGCTTATAACGAATTCACGCGCAGATGATTTTATTATGGGCTTTGTTCTACTAAAAGTTCTTTCAACAAATTATAAACCCAACACACCAGTCTCAACAACTTCAACTTGTACTTAGTACCGGTTTCTAATCACTCCTATCCGTTACTCAAGGTTTATTTTTAATACCTAATTGATATTCAATAATGAGGGACCACCAAGTTGCGCCGGCGCAATAAATCACCCGTCAAGGAAGGCCGTGTTGCTTGCTGACTTGCTAACTACTTTGCATTGCTAGTTGACGGCGCATCGATCAAGCTCAGCTGAGTACAAAACAGACAACGGTATAAAATAACTGAGATTTCTGATAACAAAGTACTTGATTTAGCTGGAAATTAAATAGGATTTGTTAAAGCACAAGCTTGGGACATTATTATAAATCTCTAAGAAACTTTTGGCCAAAATACTGAAGTAATTTGGAAGCCACACTAATTTATAAATGCAAAAGACTGTTTGTTTGTTACATCGTCACGACAAAACCACTGAACCGATTTTAATGAAACTAGACAAAACGGTAGCTTCAGTTCTGGAAAAGGTTACTTTTTAAACAACATCTACGTCTTCGTCCGCAATAACCGACATTGTCGCAGACAAAGTGGAAGGCAACAGCTAGTTATACTTAATATGCATTTAGAAGTAGACGCCTAAGCAATTTGCAAGTTAAACCATCTCCCAGAGAACGCTGATTCATTCTTTTAAATGCAAATATCACTTGATAGATAAAATCGCATACTAGAGCGACTGTCAGTTTTAAAACTAGATACTCAAATGTCTAGACAGGAGTCAATGTCTAGACGTCCATGTGTGGTAGACCTTTGATGGATAACGTATTTGTACACGTATTAACATAACCATATATTAAATCACACTTGTGATTCTCGACGGTACCTACCTACAGCAGTTTGGATATGTGTCGAAGCAATACTTGAAACCGCGCACGGAATAATTATGTACGCTAAAGAATTGAAGCATAAATCCGGTTACTCTAAGCTTTCAAAAGCTGTTGCTGCATCGTGATGTGACAAAGTAACTTCACGTTCAATGTTAGCAAACAACAAAAGCAAATAACGCCAGAATGTTTGATTTTAAACTTGAATTGAGTAGAACATAAAGTTGCAGCTGCGATGTGAAATTTGACGTCAGAGAAAGCAATATACTCTGTACGAATGTCTGAAAGGTGCGTCATGCAATACTTCTTCTTTTAATAGACTTGTGTTTACGAGTAAATAGTTTTATAGCTAAAGGCTTTGCGTCGAAGTGTGTTATACAGTCACCTTCGTCGGCGAGTGGCAAAGTCGCCACACGCATACATATCGCCTGCTTAGCAAGTGCATTGCAACAACACCGTGACATGCTGGATTAATGCTCTATTTGCACGACCCTGACAGCCGTCGACTTTATATTTCCAATACTCGAATGACAATTTACTTTTATGTAGAGTGTTAGGTAATTCTCAGAAAAACCCGCATCTAATTACAAAACACGAAAGCAGAGATCATAAAATAAACATTAAAGTAATTATAATTATGGAGTTAATTAATTGTGAGGGCAGCGACGCATGACGTCCGGGGCACGTCGCGGTTGGAGTGTGAATGGCTGAAAACCGCGGATTGTCGGCGCAGGCGCCTCTGGCGCCACACTTCCGGCATGTAGCGGAAGTCAGCTGCAACTGTCGTTCGTTATGCACTACTAGCCCTGTTGTATTTCAACCCGTATCATTTTACCTGTTTAATTTGTCCGCTACTGGTCATAATATTGACTAACAAAAGTTGCTTACACCTGTGTGACTGCTATTGTATTCAGTTCTTTTTTTATTGCATTTGAAAGCCAAATTACAGTAGGCGGTCCATTTTGAAATGAATATATCAAGGGGGTGATGGAATCACGATAATGAACCCGTGACGTTTATTCCAACTCAGCCAAAACTAAATATAGAGCAAAGATTCACTTGTGTAAGATGATTTCATGAGAAAAATCTTTAAGTAAATTCTGATGCAGTATAATTCGCGGAAGACTCTTGGCCCCATTAAATTTCAAGTAACAATTCTTTGTTAGCCTGTCTTCGTATGACGCATACCTACGTACAGTCAAACACGCATCTATTACGTATTACCAACACAGTCGCAGGCGCCATTGTTTGAACAATTATTAAAGACCTCTAATAAACGGAATTAGCTTTTGTGTGTTCAGTGTACATTTAACAGTATCTAATAAATTAAGTACATATTTACTTGAGTAAGGCGAAACTAAAGGCCAAGAGGATTAATCTGTTGGCGGAGTCGAGATTAACGGGCGTTTGAGATTAATACCGTACAAAGGCGTGTTCTATCTGAAAATAGCATCGAGTTTCTTGCTCATTCTTCTCCATAGGAAACTACTATTTGGAACAAGCAAACTTCAACTTTCTGCCGGACCCGACTTTTTTAAATCATTGGATGGCAAACAAGCCGACAGCACTCCTGATGTTAAGCGCTCCCTATAGACATCTGCAATACCACAAGCCTTGTAAATGCGCTAGCATACCAGAGACAAAGTTGAAATGTCTTATGTTCCTGTAATTCTCTTTTTTCCTCCTCTCCTTGACAAAATTTCAAAATATCGGAAGTTTGGAGTTATCACCGGATTAAATAAACACCTAATAATATAAAAATGTGTGTATGTTTTTGTTTAAAATCAGCCTACAAATCCATTCCTTTCGAGATAGAAGTAAATGTATCAATTTTAAATGCAGTAAGTATTGTTAGTTTAGAATCGTGAGTAATGTCAGAATAATCACGACGGGTCTCGACCATCTGGTTTCCATAGTTATTTAGTTATGGCAAAATTATACACCGAAATTCATAGTTGGCAATATTACCACAAGCAATCCAAATACAACAGCTTGATTACACAATTAACGAGCGTTGCGAATCTCCAGCGATTGGTTTTGAATTGTTTCGTTTAGTTACGCTAAACTTTTTTGTCCATTCATAGGCTTAGAGCGGAGAAAACGATCCGTGACTGAGTTCTTAAAAAATTTCTGATTTATTTCGCTTTGATTTTGTATTGATTTTTGATTACGGTGTAAATGAGGAGACAGACTTTTGATTTTGACGTCTTTTGTAGAATGTAGACCGCTTTTTAAAGTTTTTACCCCCGACTCAAAAAGAGGACTACCCCCCCTACTACCTAACTGCCCCGTTGGTCTCGTGGTCGCAAGTGCGACTGCTGTGCAAGGGGTCCCGGGTTCGATTCCCAGGTCGAGCAAAAAGTGTTATTGGGTTTTTCTATGAAATTCTCAGTAGCAGCTCGGAGTTTGGATTTGTGCCCGGTTAATGGCAATAGGCTCGCCCCCTATTACATGGGACCTAAATATACCGGCGAACTGTGGGTGTACATTGGTACACCTCTGCCTAACCCTTCGGGGAATACAGGCGTGATGGTATATATATTTTTTTTTTTTTCAAAAAGAGGAATGTTATAAGTGTGACGTGTCTGTGTGTCTGTCTGTGGCTCCGTAGCTCTTAAACGGGTAAAACGATTTGAATGCGGTTCCTTTATTTGAAAGCAGGTTTCCTATCGATAGTTCTTAGATATGTTTTGTCAAAATCGGTTCAGCCGTTTCAAGGTTATCTGGTCTTTATTCAGCTATGGTAGGGATCTTAATTCCTAAGGCGGGGGTTACTATTGGGAGAAGTACTTACATGAATTAAATAGTCACAATGTTACTTGCACAGTTTTGACCCCGCAACCTCATACATAGGGCCTTAGCCTGACATTTAATTTCTTAGTTATCCAATTACATTTTCATATTCCCTTACTTTATTGTTCTAGCTCATTGTCTATGACACGTAATCCTAATTTAAGACTATGAGTGAGTCATTCTATGACACTGAAAAGTGACTCATCACATCCAAAGCCCTTAGCAACACGTTTCTACCACACTTTGACTGTATCTAAAGCAAATAAACATTTAAATTTAAAACGCAGGTGCATATAATAACATCTGTCCCCGCTTCGCATTGAAAAATGTAGCGTAAAAGCAGTAATAAAAAGCTTTGCTTATGACATCCCGAGGGCTCAATGGGCCCTCTGTGTGCATGTCAAAGCCATAATGAACCTTAGTTGGAGTGAACAAGTTTCAGAATTGAATGGAGTTCGTTTATCAAGTGATCACCGTGTCTAGTATTTTGGCGCCAGACATCGGTTAAACGGTCTCGACTACCCTTCGTCTGTTATGTATGAGCAATAGTTAGTTAATTGTACTTTGTCATGCGACTAGATTTTTGGGGGTCGTGACGTCATCTTACCCTATGATGTATTCGCTTCAGAGGTGCTTACCTGAAAAGAAACAAAAAAGGTTTTGAGAATTTATATTGACTTTCTTTTCAGTATCCTATTTAAAAATGATGTCATATTCATATCGCAACTGTAAATGTGTATGTACATGTATATTGAGAACCGTTTTTAGGGATCCGCAGTTCCGCCCCTAAAGGTGAAAAACGGAACCCTATAGCTACGACTCGGCTGTGGATCTGTCACTGGTGGACTGTATCGTTTGAAGTTCACAAAGAGAATTTTCAGTGTGTATCACAATGGGCGCTATAACAAAAAAATATGAAAACGACATACCTACATAAGTAAAAAATTAAGAGAAAAGAAAAGTAGTTTTTGTAACGTATCTTTAAAAATTGTACTGAGGTACGGAACCCATCGTATGCGAGTCCAACTCGCACTTAACCGTTTTTTTTTATAATGGCAATCCTAAAAGGAAGGATCCGCTAATGTGGCTATAATGTAACCGCAATAATGTTCCTGTATGTACTTATTTTATATTGTCTACGTGCCTATAGACATGTACGCACTATGAAGGAACTCTTTATGAGTAGGAACAAGCGCCATAGGAATAGTTTTATCGTAGCTAGTTTAATTGCAAGTTCAAATAGTGGTATTTTAGTATACTTTCGGACATCCAAAAAATATACCAGTAGTATTGTCATCAAAGTAGACCTTATTATAACACCATTAATAGGATTATTATTTTATTTAAGAAGACTATAATTTGTCGTACCGTAAGCGCGCTGCATACAAAATTAGTCAGATTTTATCGTAACTAGGTACAACATTTTTATTGTTGAATTTTATTTATTAGGCTTATAATATAATTTTAATACGTGCGTATAATACCTATAAGATCGTCTCGGAGTAGCCTGTCAGATTTTACTTATTGTTTTTAATAATGTTTAATTGTTCATTAGTCAAATATGACTACACTACATTTGTATGGCAACCACTGACGCTACAATCGCAGGTTTAAACTTACGAATTTCAAAGGAATGGAAGCCATGTTCCACAAAAAACAAACTCGTTCAAAATCCTCAAGACTATAAGAGCCACCACAGACTATCCACAGTTTACCCGAAGCAAGCCACTTGAGTCTTGAGTCCCCAAATCCGTGCTTTACAAAAACGCGAGCATGTGGTGGCGCGCCGGGAGACGGGCGCCGGTGACGTCATGGGAATCCACCCGTGAATTACTAATGAGTCGCCCTGAGGTCACGTGGTAGGTAGGGTACAGAAGTTCCTGAATCATTTATGTAATGATTAGAAATCTTTGGACACGTAGATTCGAAAGAAATGGGGTAGGGTTCGGTTGAAGTCGGATTTTGGAGTGTACAAGGACTGTAAAAGACCTCTGAGAGGTGACTGCTAATACTGACGAAGTGGCTAAGTTCTGGTCGAAAAATAAAAAGTAACCGAGAAAGAAAAAGAATGTCGTAAACGTTTTCAGCATATGTATACGGTAGCAGCAAAGCTATTTGTTTTGAACCTTAAGCGAAGTGAGGGTAAATAGCGACTTTAGATACGAGTTCATGTCTGAATTTTACAGAATCGACGTACTGGTCTTCCTAGATCACTGCGAAGGCAGATTATAGGAAAGTCAAGAATAAAAAAGTGAAACGTTAAATCATTTGAGAAAATAGCTTTGGCTTTTATTCGTAATGAGTGAAGTTGTGGGGACTGTATTTAGAATTAAAGATGAGTAACCGTGAGTATACTGTATTTTCTTGCTCTGTGGCATCCAAGCGGGGTCGTGTGACGTTTTGTTGTGTCTATTGCCCTTAATTACCAACGGGACATTGCCTTTCTAGCCGATAGCGACATTTTTAAAAGCTGGAACGTGTAATGAATATATTAATTACGTAAGTGCATAATTAGCTAGATGCTTTAGCCTAGTAACAATGTGAGAACTTGACTAGGAATTGTAGAGCGACCAAGATGTTGAATTGGCTTTTCTTTACTACATTTACACTAACTATCAGGTTGTGGTTTATAGACGCCTTGCTGTTCACCGTTGTTTTACCCGCGATCAGTTACGTCTTTGGTTAGTGCTCCGCTCCCGTGGATCGTAGCTTGATGTTATAACCTATAATTTCATCTACAAAAAGGATTTTTTCCAATATCGGCTGGTACTTCCAGAGATTTTTTCTAGAGCGTTTAAACAAAAATCTTTTCAGCTTTATTGATTCCATGCTGGTAGGTAAGCTTTACTTTTCACATATTTTCATTTTCTATATTATATGTTTTTTCAAATAATAGAAAGAAAACTTAGTCCTAAGCAGCAGCGCATAATTATCAAAAGCTTTTAAAAAATCATTTTTTTCTTTCACTTCAATGGTTCATGCTTGAAGCCATTTAAAAAAAACCTTAAAAAGCTATTAACCTCGCAACGCTTATGGTAACACCACAATGGTACGTTAAACAAACTAACTCTGCCGGGGCTGCGGGTTGTTCGAAAGAGATACCGCGCCCCCGGAACGCAAAGGGCACATGAAAGGAACATAGACGGGTTTTAGTCAGTAAAAGTCTGACACTCCCTCCCGCCCCGCCCAGGGCGGGCGAAGTTATTTGATGATTCCCCGTCTATAAAAAAAAAAAAAAAAAACACTCTACCTCCTTTCTACTTTCATAAAACGGTACCCACGGTAACAACCTTCTTTTCATTAGCCTAAAGTTTAACTGGATTGCTAATTAATAATACAAGGAACTACCAACTACTAAGGAACTGCCTCGTTAGCCTAGTGGTCCTAAGCACGACTGCTACGCTAGAGGTCCTGGGTTCGATTCCCCGGTCGAGCAAAAAGTGTTACTGGGTTTTTCTATGAAATTCTCAGTAGCAGCTCGGAGTTTGGATTTGTGCCCGGTTAATGGCATTAGGCACGCCCCGTATTACATGGGACCTAAATATACCGGCGAACTGTGGGTGTACATTGGTACACCTCTGCCTTACCCTTCGGGGAATACAGGCGTGATGGTATGTGGTGTGTAAGTGCATAGAGATATAACAGCGATAATGACTAAACTCATTGATTATAAAGTTGATTGATAAAAGTTTTGTTATTGTCTAGACAAAGTGCATGACTGGGTAGTGTTAACTAAACCACATCAGCTATAATCCTTGATAACATCTTAAGATACCTAATTTGGAACAATTATAATACTAGTTTATACCCGCGACCTTGTCTGCGTGATTGTTATCCGCCAAATAAGTTTAATTCTTTTACGGGGTTGGTACCTACTCAAATTCTTTCGCTGAAATAAAAGCCTAAGTAGTAAGTACCCTTATTATTAATAATATCAGCTGCCTAAACGTAAGTAAATGTCCCGTCAAATCGGTCTAGCCGTTTCGGAGATTAACAGGAACAAAGACACAGACAAAAAAAAGGTTTTTTTTAAATATTAGTTTGGTACCTTGTAAGACCGTGTTAACATTCACATGCATTAAGTAAAAAGCTGTTATTTCAACATTACAAACAGACACTTCCATTATATTTATGTGTATAGAAGTAGCGCATTCAACCGATTCGTATGGCGCCAAGTCTGCGCCTTATCTGATCTATCGATAGCTTATCGGTTTAATGACGTCATCAACTGTCAATCCCGCGTACATTGGTGATACGTAATCGTAAGTATGACGATAATATCATGCAATATCTGGCGCATCCGTTTTCAATAGAAGGGGACCCTAACCTATTAATTTTATTTTTGACGTTATTTGGTAGGTAGTAAAAAAAAACTAGTTCATGTGAATTGAGTGTGCGCCATTGTGGGTAGTGTGAGGCTAAACGAACGTAATTGTGTGAATGGTTAGTCGCGTACTTTAAGCTGTATTAAATAGAGCTTTTTAGCTTTAAAGAGAGCTTTCTGTTTGTGCCACACGGACACGCAAAATGAGTCGTCAGTTTGAGTTGAAAGTAAAATAGGACAAAATTTTGATCATTTGGCGTCATACTAGCTAACTGTACCGACAGCAAATTCCATACCCAAGTTTTAATCATATTTTGGTCAATGAGTAATGAAACTTGATGATATTTTGCTGATAGTATAATAACTAGACTTGTGGTTAGTCAGTGTTCGCGACAGAAATCATATTTATGTACAGCCGTTTACTACGCATACTGTCGATCAAACTACAAAAGTTATTGCAGGAAGACAACCCATTTTTGGCGTGATTACTGTTTATGGTAGCGCAGAATGTAATATTGGTTTTTCGGGTGCATTTAACAGTACCTACAGGGGTCGTGGGGGTGTTTATTTATAGTTAAGTCAAATTAAAATTTTAAGCTAGATTTTTTAAAAGAACGTTAATTAAATTGGACATTCTTCAATGTCTCTGTAAGAAGCAGCTTCCTAGGTACAGTCCTAAAAATAATCGCAATGATGAGAAGAACATACTACCTATCTAACTTTTGGCATTCTTAAGTGTGTTTTAAAACCTGTTAGGTATTGAATACATATATTACCAATCAAACGTTTATCAGTAATCTAGTGGTCTTTGCAAATAAAACAATAAAATGACACTAGCGTTATATTAATAAAGGATTTTAGATTAGATTAGCGCATACATTTGTAGTGAATCTATCGATTAGTCTGTACAAATATTTGTCTTTATTGTGCAACAGTAGTGGACACACCTTTTTATATGGTTTTAAATCTTCAAAAATTAATCAAGCCACTTCAAAATGGCTCTCGTTTTTCGAAGTTATTTTAATATATTTTTGAATAATTTTCGGTGATTCTAGTCTAAGCATAAGTTTTGGATGTTTGTTAGTTATAATATTGAACTGTTTTTGCTGGAGGACTTTCCGATGTCGTTTTGACTCCAAATGTTATATTATGACGTCCGAACTTTGGACAGCACGTTTTAGAAGAATTGTTTTAAAATGAAACCTATTGGAATTTACTATCATAGGTTTACATTTTGTCTAAGCTTTTGCCCACGACGTCGTTCGAATCATCAGCTTTTATTTTCGCGGTACCCATTTTTTTTTTCTAAAATAAAATTACCCTTAGCTCCTCCTTATAACATTAGGTAGCTATCTGCTAGTGAGTCCCGTCAGAATAGGTCAAGCCGTTTTGGAGATCAGTCAGAACAACCGACTCTTCAATATAATTTATTTTAGAATAAACCCATTTACAGGTTTCATAGGTTTTACATGTATGTATGTAAGAACAGCTAGGTATTAAGCACATGAGACGATACCACGCGACACCGGCGGGCGGCGCCGGCGCAGCGTCGGGTCACGCTCACTTATCGCCATAGTAACAAACGATTATCGATACTGTTATCGAATACAATAAGATAGATTTGATAACGATACATGAGAATCGGTTGTATGACGATGATTACGATTAAATACATAGAATTTACTTGTAAAGTTTACATACTTGGGCTGGCTGATGTTTGAAGATAGTGAAGAAAACTATGTCATGTTTTATTTTTGTCTCATGCCTGTATCTTAGGTAAGACAAGAAAAGGGCTAACTTGGTATTCATGGCGGTTAACCAATTTTCTCCCTTATGCCTCAGCTATAAGGTTGAAAAGTGGTCAATCACTATTGACATTGGTTGTACTTTACTCAAATTGAATTCTCAAGTCAAGTTGCTACTAGAAAGGCAAAACCCTCCTTCTGTCGCAGTCGGGTAAAAAAAAAAGCATTTAAATATTTCAAATTCGGAATGTAAAGCAAAGTCTTTACCGGGACTAACGAATGAACGAAACAATGAGTATTGTTAAGCCATTGTTTTGAATTTAGAAACCACTCAAAATGTCTTTAGTGTTGTCGCTTAGCGTCTCGTCGTTCGGTCCCATTATGAAACAAACGATCCTTTCTCAGGTAAGTCAGAGACAATTAAAAAGCTGTCAAAGTGAAGTAGGTAATGATGGCGGATATGGAATGCAGATGGAATAGTGAAGAACGAATGAACGAACTGAATGAAAATGCAATGTTTGATTTGATTGTTTTATTAAAATCTTTAGAGATGTATGGTTTACTTAAGTACTTAATTATTTATTTGTATATCTATAGAATAGTACCTACCTACTTTATACTTTTACTAGCTTTTGCCCGCGCCTTCGCTCGCGTTAAGAAGTATTCAAACTTTCATCCCCTATTTTATCCCCTTGGGGGTAGAATTGATCAACATCCTTTCTTAGCGGATGCCTACGTCATAACATCTACCTGCATGCCAAATTTCAGCCCGATCCGTCCAGTGGTTTGGGCTGTGCGATGATAGATCACTATGTCAGTCAGTCAGTCAGCCACCTTTGAGTTTGCTGAAGAAGATATTTATCTATGTGAACGCTTTAGTCTAGGTAGGTAGGTACCTACTTACTAAGGCAGTAATATAAACACATTAGATATTAAATTAGTACAAACAGTAAGTAGGTAATACATAGTTACTTATCTATCTACTTATTTACCTAATACTGAATAGATCCCTAACTGTTACAAGGGGTTTAGAGTTAGAAAATCTCTGGAAGCACTAGGTAATTCGATTAGGTAGGTACACAAGAAGTCTTTCACTGATAGAAAGCTACACTATTGCCGAGTATCCTAGCCTAAGCTATGTTTTATTAATTTATGAAACGTTTATGGTCCTATAATCTACTCCAACACGGACAAAGTCGCGGGTAGAAGCTAGTACCTACCTAAATAAAATTACATAAGTTCATCAACTTAAGTTATCGCTCAATAAATAATAACAGTAATTAAACATGAAACAAAAACTGTTAAAATTATACTTTATTTAGTTATTTGTGACCTCGGCAAGATAACGCTTGAACCGGCAAAAGCGTGATTTTCGTAATAAAAGCTTACTTCATTATTTTAAATAGGAATTGTTGATTGTTACTAGTACAAACAATACGTAAGTACCTACCTATTTAGATAAGTAGGTATCTATTTTAGGCTTTTATTGGATAGGTAGGTACCTACTTAGTAGGGACGGTCGATGACGATAGTAGGGGGATCTAGTCAAAAAACACCTAATCTACAATCGTCGACAGATAGATTCCCTAAAGAGGGCCACAATGACCTAATACATAAATAAATGCATTAATGCAATAATGGTTAATTAAGATATTGGAGCCCCAATAAGTAGGTATCTATAGGAACGAACGTATGAAGTACACGATGACTTATCTAAAAGCCGCTTTATTTACAAAACAAAAGCTAGGGTAATTTCTCATGCAAATAGGCCTAGTATTATAACTAACAACGTCCAATTAAACCTAGACATATAGATAGGTTCTGCAGACTGGCTGGTTTAGCCATATCCAACCTTATTTATTAGTTTATGCTCCAATGACATAAACTCTGTTCAAAATTTGAATAAAGGACTTGACAGCCCGCCACGAGGTCTGTCGAGCGGTCCTACATGAGTGGAATATAATGATAATTAGCTCAAAATTCGAAGTAACACAGTAAATTGTATTTTAATCAGGTACATTGTAATTTGAACCTTCGGTACTGTGACCTAATCACCTTATTATAGTGGTTACAGTACTAATAATTTCATGTTATTACCTGTCAATCCGACGTCTGTCGACTCCGACGAAGCTTCGCTGGAGACTGCGGACAACTGGTACAAAACCAACAGAAAACACACGCAAACATTGACCACCGCCATTGCCGTCTCAATTAATATTTATTGTTACTTAAAAACACTATACAGTCACCATAACGACTATTTTATAAAGGCTAAACCATTCTTGATACACTCGTCGCAAGTCATCACCAAAATACTTGGACTACTACTAAAAATATCACTAAGATTACTATTATTACGTTAAATTTATCACAGTTTTAATGTTATTTACAATGAATATAAACACTTCAACGTTTGTTTGTGGCACTATACTTTATTAATGTATAACGCACGTGAATTTTTAAGAATAATATTGAACACGCGTTCACGATTGTCAATAACGCACGAGCGCACCCGCTCACATTGGCGACCAAAGCTCGACTGACTAAATGAAAGAATGAAAGGAACGATGCGATGAGCGAGCAAGCGCATCGGTTTGCCGGTGAGTAGGGATGTGAACAAAATGGTTAGGACTATCGACTTTAATTTTAATTTATAAAAATGAATGTATTTTTTTAATGTTTTGGATTTAAATTTATTTTGTTGCAGTCCGGTCCAGTTTATTATTTTGTTTATAAAAGCAATTTTAGGCTTTATGACAGTACTTATATATTATTTTGAATAAAATAATACTTAGTTTTGGTCGTTAACTGCCTAATTATCATCACAATACCATTTGTGTCTATAATTTTAGTCATGAAACTTGCTTTCAAGGCGCTAAAGATTTCAAGGTAATTAAAAATAATACTATAAGACGTATCGATATTCGACAACATAATTTGTTACCAACACTAATTGTCTCTTATAGAAGAAAGCGTGCATCACCACTGTCACTGGAATTCGAACCATTATAAACTGTAAATCATTGTATTAAGATGCATATTTGTATGTAGAAAAATGTAAATAAAGCTGAAAATAATTGCACTTGCAGGCGCCACTTTTTGCGGTCGGTCGGTGCGGCGGCGCTAGTAGCTGGCCGCGTGGCGCGCATTCTTTGTATATTACTGAAGAAAAAAAACAACTGCAACTTTCTACACTACCAACAACAATTCAAGAATTGTTGCAAGTTAATTGTTACTTTATAACTGGAGTTTATTTGTCGTTTCTGTAAATA
Source organism: Caradrina clavipalpis (assembly GCA_932526535.1). NCBI lineage: Eukaryota > Metazoa > Arthropoda > Insecta > Lepidoptera > Noctuidae > Caradrina > Caradrina clavipalpis. The sequence goes on from OW052100.1 coordinate 3,961,295, forward strand.
TTTATGAGGTAATTAACTAATTAGTTATGAAATATTTTTTTATTATTGGAAATAGGTAGGTTCATTTTAAATAGCTTTCATACTATCAAGAGGTTATGGAGGTTCTAAACTACTTAATTAGCAGGTAGCATTTCTTTTTAATTTCTTAAAACTTAGCAAACAAAATTAAATAAATAAATAAATATCTTGGGACAACTCACACACGGCTATCTGATCCCAAGCTAAGCAGAGCTTGTGTTAAATACAATGTTTGAGTACCATTGATTTTTACTAAGTATGTAGGTATTGCCCTACCTATTAATTACGTTTAACAATTCTCTACTTGCCATAAACCCATAAAGTAATGTTCTACTAAAATAATTTAAATCATAATTAAGTTCTATCCTGTCATCATGGAAAGACCAAATAAAAGAAGACACACAATAAATAAACCCGCGCACGTATTTAAAAAAGGAACGCGATTTAAAGCCGCGCGCACACAAGGTGGAAAAAACAACGAATCTCGTGCAACGATGCCTTTGTTTGAGGGCGGAATGTGCAGCAATGGGCCCCGTTGTGAGCCTTGCCTTAGGGCTGACAGCCGTAATTAATGTAGGTAGTATAGGTACTCAGTTTTTGTGGATAATCAACCTCCTTTGTGGAAACCTAATTGGAATTTAGTAAATACCTTAAAAATAAAGACCTTGAAAAGAGGGTGGTTGAAATTGGCTAGCTGCAACATTTACAAATAAATCCAAGAAACAACATTAAAAAAATAACACTCACATATTTTCCCCTGAAAACCTTATCAATTTTCAATTACTAACCAGTAAAATTCGATTTTTGACGCTTTGAAATCAATAAATAGAGAAACAATTGAGTTGGCAAATGAGTGATGTCACAATTTACATTTGCCATACAAATTCTATGGGGGAATACTGTTTTGACAGATCATAAAAAGTATGTCAATTGATAGGTGGTGTCAAGTACCCAATTGTCGTTTTAATTTAATGTCCGTAATGTCGAGTTATCTATTTTATTATGATAACGCACTGGACTTGTCTATACAAGTTCATCTCATCTTCCTGACCTTATCCCATGTTATTTAAAGTCGGCGCAACACGTTTTCTTCTTCCAGTCCGTCCTGTCAACTGATATCACTGACTCCCTTCTCTTTCATATCATTCTTCACACAATCCATGCATTTTTACTTTGGCCTCTTTCTTCCTCTACATCCATCCACATTTATGTTCATAACTCTTTTGGTCACATGCGTCTCATCCCTCTTCTTCACATGCCCATACCAGGACTAACGGTTCCCTTTCAACTTGTCTGTACAGGATACTTAAGAAAGAATGTTAAAATTATTATTACCTACTATAACTAAACCGTACTTTCCCACTGCTGGGCAAAGACCTCCCTCCATTTCTTCCATTTATCGCGATCTTGAGCTACATCTTGCCAATTTCAAGGGAGCCGACCAAATCGTCCCGCCTGGTCAAAAACAAAAAAAAACTGGCATATTTTAATTACATTCCCCTCAAAAGTGAGTCATAAGGTAATGACTACACAACACAATATCTTTTGTTGACGCCACTTGGACACTTTTAAAGACAAAAGCATTTTTCAAGCTTCTCATTGTAAAACTTAATTACCTGATCGAAATTCTTGGAAGGCCACCTTTTTTCATTTAGGCCAGGGAATGAGCGATTTGGATAAACTGCTCACTCATTCACTCTACCTACTCGTATATCAAACTTGTTGTGAAATGTTCACATTTTTCTCATGATTGTGTTGATTTTACAAATCTGAGTAATGAAAGAAATTCATATGAATACCTTCCTTTTTTGGTGATATAAGCTCCTACAGCAAATAGGTGATTGTGTAACACATTCCAAATCACAATTCCTTTAATTTCTTTTTTTCATATAAGTATTAGTATGTTATGAATCTCCTTCAAATCGAAAGGTTTTTAATAATTGTCCCAAGGACAGAGACAGAGTCAAAATATCTATGTTAGAATGTGCAAAATTTCAGCTAATTCCGTTTATCCGTCAAAGCGCGCAAACATCCATCCATCCACACAAACTTAACATAACATAACAGTACTAGGATAAAATCGCTCCCGCTCCCGCTTCTATTACCACCACCGCTCAATTCGTGGCCCCAACAGTTGGCGCCGGAGCCCATCCCTTATCGAATCAAGATAACATAAAAAAAGTTGCGGCAGTACAAACAATAGGACCCAAAGCTTGGGAGGTGCACTTTGAGAGCACACTGCGATAACGGTAGGTACGTATAACTACTATTTGTTTTTTAAAGTGGTGTAAATTGTGTTATTATCGCTGACAGGTGACAGAAGTAGATTGTAGTTAATGTAGGTGCTGAAGATACTGGCTGGTTTCGCCGTATCAAACCTTATTTATTTAAATAGTTTATGGTTCTTAAAAGAAAAATACTGTTCGAATTTTAAAACTAGCTTTTAAAAACTTTTTCGTACGCGTGAATTTTGTTACGAATTCCATTTTATATTTTATAATAAAATATAGCTCTTAAAATTTGAATTGATTTGACCCAAGATGTACTGCTGTCTGCTGACAAAACTTTATGCGATCTACCAACTACATAATTTAATTTCATTAAATCGTATTAGACATAAAAATAACATATAGGTAAACTTACAAAAAAAAAAAAATAACAATAATATACTTAAGCCATCATCATATTATCACGCCTGTACTCCCCGAAGCGTTAGGCAGAGGTGTACCAATATACACCCACAGTTCGCACACACACGGGGCGCCCATGTAATAGGAGGCGAGCCTATTGCTATATTTTTTTTACTATATAAAGTAGGAAACAACAAACTTCATGTTTATTTTTAGGGCATAAATACATAGGTACATTTAGATTAGTGCTAGTGTGTGTGTGATTAGTGTTGCGTCTTGGATCGACTCAACTAATAGCCATAATCGACCGGTCGACTCGATTGCGATCGACTGGTTGGTAACCCCTGGCGTATAATATAGCACTCAGAAATAACGTAGCTTTCTATTAGCTAAAGAAACTTTTGAGTCGGGGTATGAGTTTCAGAGATTAGCGCGTTCAAAGCGTAAGCAGATTAGCAGACTACTAAAATTAGAATCAAATACTACATTATGCTAACAATGAGACGATAAAATAATGTTAACTGTAAATAATGTGCTCTTATCGAAGTGAGTCCGGACTTGTCCAGACAAGTTGCAACTTGACTTGTACTGCTCCTGAATAACGTGACATTTTGTGAAGTGAGTACCTATCTAAGTACCATTTTGTTACAAACATCGATAACAATGAATGCTTTATTTATGTTTTTTGTTGAGACTTGAGATATGTATAAAACAAAATAGGCAATAATAAAAATAGGCAAAATAGGTAGTGCGCAAAGTAATGTAACGTATGCAAAACATTGTGCTTTTTGGTATGTGTAAAAAAATCGTGCTCGTGTGGGGTATTTAAAGCGCAGAAGCTCCACTGTCTAAAAATCAATAAAAAAAGAACTTTGACTTTCAATGTCTTTGTAACCAGAAGGTTACGACCGGTATGCTTTTAGGTCCCATGTAATAGGGGGCGAGCCTATTATTAGCTATTAACCGGGCACAAATCCAAAACTCCGAGCTGTTACTGATAATTTCATAGAAAAACCCAATAAGCCTTTTGCTCGACCTGGGAATCGAACCCAAGACTTCTAGCGTAGCAGTCGCGCTTAAGACCGCTAGGCCAACAAATCAAATCAAATCAAAGCATTTATTTCAATTAGACCATTTACAGGCACTTTTGAATTGTCAAGAAGTTACAGTTTAAAATTGAAGCTAGTTGCTCGTTCCAAAACGTAGGTCTCTATGGAGAAGAACGAGCAAGAAACTCCATGGACACTCTTTTCATTCCATTTGGTTTTTACAAAGTCTTGGTTACAATATTCTTGTTGCTTCTATATGTGAAAACAATGAAGGTGAATATAAAAAATAACAAAATTATAATAACGATGTAAGACATGGCAGTTAAGAGATGACCAATCCCAACTGACAGCACCCGTTCACGAGTATGACGCGTGCATCAGCACCGTTTAGCTCAAACATCTTGAAGGGAACCAAACGATCCAACCCACGCGCCACCGTCAGCAAGACATTAAAGTGAGCATGACAAAGCTCTCAACTGCCATGCTCAGTGTCCAATACATAAATACATAGTAACTTAACAAGTAAATGGCTCCATGGTAGTCACATTTACAAAATTGAAATAAATGATGTAAAATTATACAAAACTAAGGTCATCAGCGAACCTTTTCAAAAATAAACTGTAGTAAGTAGAAAAAAAAAATCAGTAAAAATTATAATAACGGTATACGTTGTTAAGGTCAATAAAAAAGGTGCTAATAACATCGTTATATTTAGAAAAAAAAAAAAAAATATATTAATTTGTGTGCCCGAGTGGCTGTGGAGCAGGACTAGCATTAAGCCAAGCATTTTTATCATTTATGTAATCTTCTAATTTGTAATATGCTTGACTACATAGTGTGCGTTTTATACATGTTTTAAACTTTCTCTCATTTAGTTCGAGAATATTGAGCGGTATTTTATTATAACATTTTACACAATACCCCATAAAAGAAGTGTGTACTTTTGACAATCGAAAACTTGGTTGCTCTAATTTATTCCTATTTCTAGTATTAAAATTATGTCTATCACCAACTTTTCTGAAATGATGAAGATTTTTCCGAACATGCATAATGTTTTCATATATATATTGACAAGGTACCGTCATGATATTAATTTTTTTAAACAATTCCCTTAGAGATTCGCGTCTGCCAAGATTATAGATGGCTCTGACAGCCCTCTTTTGCAAAATAAAAATAGATTCTATGTCTGCAGCCCGTCCCCATAGCACAATACCGTAAGACATGATACTATGAAAGTAGCTAAAATAGACCAGTCTCGCGGTATCCACGTCTGTCAATTGTCGGATTTTCCTGACAGCGTAAGCGGCTGAACTCAACCGCCCTGCAAGAGATGTTAAATGAGGACCCCACTGCAGCCTTGAGTCAAGCGAAACCCCCAAGAAAACTGTCTTATCGACGAATTCTAGTACTTCCTTATTCAATATAACGTTACATGCACTACTTCTAACGTTCGGTAAAGCAAATCTTATGCATTTAGTTTTCTTCTCATTTAACACTAAGTTATTTACTGTAAACCAATTATGAACCTTAAGCATAGCGTTATTTACTTCGTCAAGGTGCTGTGTCCGTCTATTTACATTAAAAATCAGTGAAGTATCATCAGCAAATAACACCATTTTAGGTTGATTTTTCAGTAAATGAGGTAAATCATTTATGTAGACTAAAAAGAGAAACGGACCCAATATTGAACCCTGCGGAACTCCCATCTTTACTTTCAAGCCTGACAACGGGGCAGTTACACCTGTTACTTAAGTAATTAAATAACAGACTGTTAAAATTGCAAAAATTTGCAATAACTCAATCGCCTGTAATCGTTTTGTTGCCTTTCCTCGGCGACAGGCGCAAGATAAAAAAAAAAATTAGGCAAGTAATTTTGATTGGCTGCTAGTTCGATCAACCCTTTGTTTTATATTCACAGGACAGTGGTTCTAAATTTAAAATTTGAATTTATTTATTGTCAGCGCAAGACGCTTTTTTTTTCACCTATAAGAAGGGTAAGAAGGGAGTGGAGGGGATTCAAAAAATGACTGATTAAAAAACTAAAATTGTGCAGTGGGGAACGACGTCCCGTGGGAATTAAAATAAATAAATAAGTTTAAATAAATGGAGACGGGAACGCTTTTAAACAATCTTGGGCCTGGGGTGTAAAAAGATGAGAGTGAGGTCAAGTAATCGCTTATACCTTTAATACCTTCAACCTTCGCTGAAGATTCTGCGGATTTTGTCAATCGGAGAATAGAGTTAAATGCGATTTAAGCAAAAAGTTGGCAACCTATTTAAACTAAACAGCGGATTTTTTATTTGAAATGTGATTGATATTTTATATTTAGTTAAGAAGTATTTTAGATTAGCCTATCTGAGAGTGCGAGAATATTAAAAAAAAAATGCTTCTGAGCCGATTTTCATGAAACCGAATACAATATTAAGAAATGTTTGCTTTGTTGGTTCGTTTTTCGTTTCTTTCTACTCAAGAGTCAGTGTCTCTATATCTGGATAGAGATAGAAACACTGACTACGTATAGGCTGTGCCTACGTAGAATAGAGTTCAATCAAGTATTATGTGGGCCGATCCCGGCGGCACTGCAATGCCGGGCCGACCCGTGACGGGAGTGGAGCGAGCCCCGAACATCCCGTCAGCTTACAAAAATCAGTTTAATATACTGGTCCCTCAGTGAGGGAACTTTCAGATATTAAGCTGAAAAGAACAGATACTACACTTTGATCTTAGCCAAAAGGCCGAGAAGCGATACCGTAATTTTCGAAACCGGGGAGGGTCATTCAATCGCGGAGAATCTTAACACCGCGATTCAGTAAATGACGTCATGAGCACAGCGCCATCTATCGTTCGACGTGTCTAAACTCGACGAAATAACAAACAATACTTTCGTAAATAATTTTATCCCTGTTGTAGATGGAATGTAACATACATTTACTTTGCTCGCTAATTTTAGGACCTCTATGTGAGGTCTTTATAAACTGACTTTACTTTTTATTACCGGTAGTTCTTTTTTGGCAGTACTGTACAAAAGTTTGAGAAACCCGGCCTCATCCCGAGTTAAAATTGAACAGAAAAAAAAGCAAGTCAGTAAAACAAACATTGTTGTTATTAACAAAAAGAGGATCGGGAACCAAGATGATTTTCGAATACGCGCTCCGGGCGAGCCTTCATCAAAATACCGGTTTGATTACCTTAAAAATATTGCCCGTTGCTTGGATATTTTTTTTTTTTGGTTTTAGAATTATGTTTACAATGTGATAAATTACTTATGTTATGTAGTGATGGCGCAATAGTTAAGGCGCTCGCTTCTTATGCTTGAGGTTCCGAGTTCGATGTCGGGCAAGTACCAATGAGACTTTCAATTCATATGTGCTTTCTTAGTTTCTCTTGGTCATCTCTAACAATGGTGGAGGAAAACTGGACTTTTAATGAAATAAGTCTGAAATTGTCAATCCACCTTGAGTTAGTAGTGTAGTAGAGCTCTTTGTGATGGTGTGACACCCCCGTGCCTCGGAAAGCACGTAAAGCCGTTGGTCCTGCGCCTGATCTCTCTCCGGTCGTGTCGGATTGCCGTCCCATCGGGCTATGAGAATTAGGGAAGAGGGAGAGCACCTGTGTTTGCGCACACACTTATGCACATTATTATATTATAACACAAATATTTGTACAAATACGTCACGTTAATTTTTCATTCGAGTAACTGGTGGATTAGTCTCATTTTTGTGCCTTTATCGTCTTTAATATGATTACTATTGATTACTCAATAGTTGTAGATCTCTTTGTGAAGGAGCTCGTCCGGGGGAGTATGGTAGTAGGTACCTATTTTTGCCGCAAAGCAGCGTTGCTGTGTCGGATTTGAAGGGCTTGCGTGCCGGTCTAATAACAGGCACATGAGACATGTAACTTTGTCTCCGGGATAGCAACGCGTAAGCAAGGCCTCTGGTATAGCAGATGTCCATAGGCAGAGGTGACCTCTTAAAATAAGATAGGCAGTACTTTTTTGCCATACAAAGAGGTTTGAAAAAATACTGATTATAAATCAGCGTGTCTTTTGAACAGGTTTCTAGTGTCATTTAATGAGAGGGACAAAACAAATGTTACAGATGTAGTAGTAAAATTAAGGAGGAGCAGCCCGGAGTTTGGAAGTTTGTGGTGTGACACCCCCGTGCCTCGGAAAGCACGTAAAGCTGTTGGTCCCGGCTGTCATTCGTAGATCGTTGACAGTCGTTACGGAAAGTGAGAAGCCAAGAAGTCTGACAACCAGTCTAACCAAGGGGTACCGTGTTGCCCAGTTACTGGGTTGTGGAGGTCTGATAGGCAGCAGCTCCATGTAAAACACTGGTATTCAGCTGCATCCGGTCAGACTGGAAGCCGACCCCAACATAGTTGGGAAAAGGTTAAGCAGATGATGATGTAGTACTAAAATTAAGGACATGAATTAAACGCAGATGTAGATTTTTTATTAAATCAGCCAGGTCTGTTTTCGTGGTCGTCTCTCGGTTTTCGTGGCCTTTTTGGTCTATCTGGCTTTGGTTCTGGGGTTGTCTCTTCTTCTTGTGGCTCTTCCTCTGACTTGTCACTCTCTTTTTCTACGCTCTTTTGCTCTTCACTATTATTTTCTTCGCTCTTTTTCTCTTCGCTGTCTTCATTATTGTTCTCCTCCGATTCTTTTTCTTCCGATTTTTCTTTCTCTTCCGATTCGTTCTCATCATCGTTCTCATCTTCATCATTATCGTCGTTGTCGTCATTCTCCTCACTCTCCTCCTCCTCGTTGTCCTCCTCTTCCTCCTCCGAGTGCTTATGTTTGTGTTTATGTTTGTGTGAAGGAGCCTGAGGTGGAAGAGTACCTTTAGGGAATTGTAAATGCACTATTTTGTACGAGGGTTCGGTTGGAGGAGGTGCAGTCGGAGGTCCTTGAGTTGTAGCGTTTTTATTTTGTAAGATATGTTTAACGATGCTGAGTGGAACCCAGTGACCGGGCATTTCAGCCTCTATTGGGTTCGCGATGAACATCAGTGGGTCTTTGGCGGGATCTGGCCAGCGCCCTTTCCGGCCGGCGGTGATCGCTACCGAACATAATGTTATAGCTGTGGAGATCACATCTGGAATCACTGAAAAAAAAACACCATTCATGAAGTTTCGCTACAGCGGGACTTCTTCCACGACCACTAAGCAATATCGTTGCCAACAGTCCGCGGCTAGGGTGTAGCCATCGAAAGCTGTCCATATGAAAGGGAGGCTAAACACTAATGTGTTTAGTGACGTCTTTGATTACTGCTCCACGCCCGTGAGTCGTGCCGTAATGTTACAAAGCCGAACCTTCCTTAGTAAAAGCGTCCGATATGAAAACAATTTTTTTTATATCACCAAAACTCGACGCGACACTGCTCGTACATTTTAATAGAGCTTTTCAAAATATAACTTTATTTACTATACGAAAAGATACATATTTCATTGTTTGAATACGTTGCACCTTTTCACAGTGAAATTGTCACAATGAATTGTGTATCTTTTCGTGTAGTAAATAAAGTTATATTTTGAATAGCTATTAAAAGCCGAGTCGCGTCGCGTCTCATTGTGAACTGACCCTTAGATTAGGGTGTTTAACTAACTCCTCAGCTTTACAATATCAGTAGGGTGAACTCATCTAATTTCGTGACAAAAGCATTTGAGTAATAAAATACCAATAAATTATTAATTACTTTAATTCAGACTTAGCATGAGTTTTTATCAGTCTTTTATGAGGAATATAAGCACAATTAATCATAATCAAATCACATGGTTGTATTTCAAGTAATTGATTTCACTCGTACAGCCAAAAATTAGCGCTCAAACCAAATATCACCGAATTAGGCGAGTCACAGAATTAGATGAGTTCACTATATACTTGTTGCGCCCACATAGGTACTTTTAACAACCAGACCCAAAATGACTACCTACTAGGCGACTACTAAATATTTGCTCCGGGCGGGGATTGAACCCGATACACGCAGTGGATAAGTAATAGTATTGATTGGACGTAGTTACGCAAATATTATCCAACCCACAAAAGCCTCACAATTAAGTTAAACACACATTGATATATATAGTTGTCTAGCTTTTGCCCGCGCCTTCGTTCGCGCCAAATTTCATTGGTTATCCCACGGGAACCGTACATTTTTCCGGGATAAAAAGTATCCTATGCGTTATTTCAGACTACAACCTATCTCAGTGCCAAATTTCATCTAGATCCGTTCAGTCGTTTAAAAGTGAAAGAGTTACAAACATCCACCCATTCATCCATCCATCTATCCATTCTAACAAACTTTCGCATTTATAATATTAGTAGGATATAAACGTCATATCTTTGTTCATCTTTGGATCATTTTTACTGAACGAAAATGGCATACCGCGCCCCCGGAACGCAAAGGGCACATGAAGGAACATAGATGGTTTTTAGTCAGTAAAAGTCTGACACTCCCTCCCGCCCCGCCCTGGACGGGGGGGGTCATTTGATGATTTTACCATCTCTAAAAAAAAAAAAAAAGCTTTACGATGTCTTTAGTTTAACTTACCTTGGGCTTATTGTGGGTTGGGTAGTTTTTCCTTAACTACGTCCAATAACACTTTTTGCTCGAGCTGGGAATCGAACCCAAGACCTCGTTCGTTTTGGAATATAAGTTCCAAAATACGGTCAGATGAATGAAGGTCAAAAAGACCTTAATCTTTGTGGCCTGTAGCTTTGCACGCGTGTTTGCCTGCCCCGTTGGTCTCGTGGCCGCAAGCGTGACTGTAACTTCTATCTTGACAAAGTCGCGGGCAAAACCTAGTATTTACATAATAAATTAATACAATCGAAAACAAAAATCACTTACTGTTTTTCTTAAATCTTGATGATTAAAAAGTTATTTTTTTCTCTATAAACATAGCTCTTTTTTAAATACTTGAAACATTCGATCAGTGTGGTTACATGACAAAGTGTTAATTCAATCGTAGTTTATAGTTTTTACTATCAGAAGTTTTAAAACGAAAAGTTAATTGAACGTGACTGTACCTTGATGAATAATTTTCCAAAATGAATCTAAAAAAAACCAGAATCCTACCTTCTGGAATGGGCAAAGAACTAGATTCAATATTATATTTTTGCTTTTATCTATTTTTATCATTTTTTTTCTTTTGAACGTGTTTTTGTAAAATACGTCCAACAGTGCCTTTTAATTTTAATGGTCTTTAATTGAAAACATGTATACCTATTTTTTATGCAGAGCTAATTCATAAAACCTTCGGTTTCCCTGACAAATACGGAACCCTAAAAATAAAACAAAAACCCATAATTATTAGACACGTGTACTGTGCACATAGGGTGACAATATTAACAATAAAAATATTCAGTCTTTACAAATGTCACCGGTCAACATGACCGTTGGCAGCCGCCATTTTGAATTCGTAATCTTTTAGGCCTTCTATCTCGTCTTCTGAAGGAGGTAAAACGCAATCCAAGTCAATATATAATTGCTTTTGTACGGTTAATTTGTCCACGATTTCGGAGAACGTCGGTCTGTCTGTTGGGTTTTCGGACCAGCATTCCACCATTAGTTGGTACAGAGTGGGCGAGGCTCGGACCGGCTTCTGGAGACGGCCTCCACCAGCGAGGAAGGGGGGTACATGGTGGTTACTGAGCTCGGCGTATGGGAACCCTCCTGAAATATAAATTATAGAGAAATTAGAATTACCGAAGTATTTAGATCCTTCAGAGAGGTTGTCGTAACGGGCGTGCGCATGTATGACCAGATGTATGAACTTGGATGAGGCGAAAGGAGTATGTAAGGATCGTAGCTGGTGGCGTTTCTGCTTACCCCTATGGAAAAAAGGCTTGTGGTATATGTTTGTATAGATTATGATACGCTGGAGACATTATCACGTTGTATGGCAATGCTACACAACGTGCGTATATCTTTACAAATACAAATAATTTAAATTGGAAGCTCTAATTGTAATGTCAACATGATATATTCTTTTTTGTCTGTCTGTTATCAAAAAAAAAAACGTGAAAAAATTCATGCATATTCCCTATTCTAAAAACTTTTAGGAACATCGCAATCTAATCTGAGTCTCAATGAATTAACAATGCGTCTAATTCTTTACACACATATTTTAATTGTCATAAAGATGAGATTGCGACTAGTCAACATTTCAATTGGTCTTCAAATCAATCGTCAAAATTACGTGTTTAGTTTTAGTTTAATAAGGTTTTTGTTATGTATTTCTTTATTATTGTATAAGATTATTTGTGTATTTTATCTATGGGGCTCAGTTGCCTGGCAATAAATGATTATTATTATTATTTACTAGCTTTTGCCCGCGACTTCGTCCGCGTGGATTAATAGTTCCCGTTCCCGGGGGATTTCCGGGATGAAAACTATCCTATGTCCTTTCTCGGGTCCCAGACTATATCTGTACCAAATTTCATTGAAATCGGTTCAGTGGTTTAGACGTGAAGAAGAGACAGACAGACAGACAGACAGACAGAGTTACTTTCGCATTTATAATATTAGTACGGATTATTAAATCTTACCTAAAGTAGCAATCTCCCACAGTAGCACCGCGAATGCCCACACATCGCTGGCTCCACAGTACTGGGAATGTAGGATGGCTTCAGGAGCCAGCCACCGTAGCGGCACTGGCCTAGACCTTGTGTGCACATACACACCAGACCTAGACAGGCCGAAGTCGGCCACTTTAAGTAGACCTGCGCCGTCAACCAGGATGTTCCGGGCTGCTAGGTCTCTGGAAATTGGTGAAGGTTTGCTGTTAGATTTAAATAGCCTATATCAATTTATCACACACATTCACATTTTTTGACACACGGTCGGTGGAGCAAACATGTGTTGGAGTGGAGACCACGTTTAGGCAAACGCAGTGTGGGACGCCCTGCTGCACGGTGGACCGTCGATTTAAAGACGGTGGCAGGCAGCGGATGGATGCGGGCTGCTCAGGACCGGGATGGTTGGCGCTCTTTGGGGGAGGCCTACGTACAGCATTTGACAGCTATAAGCTGATATGATGATGATGACGACATAAATTTATTGTCTTACTAGCTTCTGCAGGCGGCTTCGTACGCGTGGAAGTCAAATATACCATTAGCTTATGACTTATGACACTCGGCAATAGTTTGGCTTTCTATCAGTGAAAGAATGTTTGTAATCGGCTCAATACTACCGGAGCTTACTTCTTGTAAATAAATAGGCCTTTCACACACAGAGAAGACACGATCAGCACACTTGTTCAAGGCGGATTGGCGATTTCAGACTTATGGTCACGTTACTGTATTAAACATTCGACAATTACTGAAACACTCTAAGATCCGGTAGACTAGGTATATTTTAAATCAAGTCCAGGTAAAGCCGGGTCCGAGAACGGCTTTTTTTATCCATATACTAGCGAACTGCCGCGACTTCGTGCGCGTGGCTTATTTCACCCGAGTTATGTCTTTGGTTACTACTCCATTCCGATGTGTTGTAGCGTGATGTTATGTAGCCTATGTTACTCAGGAATAATGTAGTTAAATATTGGTGAAAAAATGGTTAAAATCGGTGCAATAGTTTCGGAGCCTATTCGATACAAACAAACAAATCTTTCGTCTTTATAATATTAGTATAGAGGAATATTACCACCAGGAATGGATATGTTTATTCATCTAGATATAGGCTGCAGCCTAGGGACCCGAGGATATTTAAGGCCCCTAACCCCCATTGATGACAATGGTAGGTACTAACACAATGCCTTATTATATAGAAAATAGCTATAAGCTAAAATGTGCAATTAATATAATTAATTAGGTAGGTGGGGACTGTTACTCCAGGGGCAAATCACAGTCCGGCCCTGATTACCAGACAAAACCCTAAACCTATCTTAACCAATGCCGTTAAAACATTACGTTTTACTTTACTCAGCTTCAAAAACAGACTTGTTTTTGTTGCGTGTCTATTCTGGGGCCAACTTTGTTTGATATTGTACGCACAATTTCTGTTAAATAATCTTGAATATTACTTGAACCATTATCAAGTTATTAATTTACATACATGAATAATGTTTATGTTTCGATTTTGTATGCGTTGTGTTGTGGTCTCAACAAAATAGGCATGAGGGATAAATTTCCCGACTGTTCAAAAGGTGGGTAGTGTTTTTTTAAGATATTGGATAACATAACATGCCATCACGCCTGTATTCATCGAAGGGTGAGGAAGAGGTGTACCAATGTACACCCACAGTTCGCCAGTATGTCTAGGTTCACTGTAATAGGGGGCAAGGCTATTAAGCAAATCCTAAATCCGAGCTGCTACTGAGAATTTCGTAGAGAGGCAGTAATTTCTTCAGTTAATTTCTTTTTTATAATATTATTTTTAGTATGGGCACAGATTAAATCGAGGAATTGGTTATTGAACTTTTTAACCGACTTCAAACAAAAGAAGGAGGTTCTCTTTGACCCGTATGTTTTCAATTAACTTTTCAAAGGAGGATGAGGAACTCTACACCCTATTTCTCATCCCTCTAAGTAGGTATTACTTTGGTCCCTAATAAAATATTCTGTGCCCCAGTAACTCTGTCTGTAACATTATCCGAATTAATGTAATTGTAAGCTTTCAGAGTGTTGAGACGAAATAAAAGACGTCCACGCACATTTTTGCAGTAAAATATACTTTGTGTCCTTGTTATAGAATTGAGATTTTGGGTGTAATACGTCAGATTATTCGCCAACCTTGAGGTTTCTCTGTTCTTAGCAACGGTTGCTGGGCAACGCTGAAAGCTAGATATTCGGATCGAACGTTGCTAACATTTTTACAGAACAAAGATAAAGAATGATTAGAATGGCATTTACTTGTCATCACATATTAATATTAAAGGGTTAACAAATATTTTCAAAGAGGTTGGTGAAGTATTAATATTTTACACGAAATACTAAAATAATATTTAATTGTAATATAGCTAATGGTAAACAGCAAAAAATATCGCTATACATTGTTGTTACCAATTTAATGATAAAGAAAAATGTAAACGCCTACTCGTAAAAAGTAACTACATATTGGCCGAAAAGATATTGCTATAACATTATTGTCAGGAGTAGCGCCCAATTTCTTCCCAATAAAATTATTTTTATTGATGCTTTGATCGAAAATAAACATTAATAGAGAACGTGGTGTCACCTCAAGATATTTATTCATAATTTCTACGACAAATTAACTACTTAAATGGTTGAATAGAAATCTGCGGCAGCATTCCAATTAAAGCGATATTATTTTTAATGTCCTAATAAATACTTTCAGTCGGAGTTTTCAACCAACTCTTTGGAATAAAAATGGAGAAAAAAGTACAATTAATACCTAATTATGTTGAATATAGTTTTCATGTAGTTACCATTGATGTTATAAGGAGATTTCAAATAAAAATAACTTCATTACAAATAAAAACATTTTAGTTTTATACTAACAAATGGATTACTCGGTGTAAATAAATATGGTTTATGCTTACTTCATCTCGATATAACTTTTTTCGAATGGACATTTCAGTTTCGTTGTGTTACAATGAAATGATAAGATGGCTATGGCCCTTTAATTAACAAAGGTTTCAAAGTGCTGAAAGGCGTTTTGAGCATTATTCTTTACTAGCCCCTGCCCGCGACTTCGTTCGCGTTAAACCTTCGTTAGCCCTCGGGAACTGTACATTTTTCCGGAATAAAAAGTATCCTATGTGTTATTCCAGAAAAGAAACTCACAGTGCCAAATTTCATCCAGATCCGTTCAGCCGTTTGAGCATGAAGAAGAGACAAACACACAACCTTCGCCTTTATAATATTAGAGTGATTATTTCAGTGTCAGATTTTACTTGAAACTACAAGTAAAGGCAATAATCTGAGTTAGAATAACATTAAACAGGGATTATTTGGTGTGTAATCTGAGTGGCAAACTGTGTAGGATCACGGTTTAAATTAAATATATCTGGGGCTCGAACGCGTCCCGGGAAATTTGCTGTTCACAGGCGTAGTTCTCAGAAAAGGTCGCTATTTTCCAAGTACCACAAACTGTTGGACCTGCGCAATGGAATGTTTTGAATTCCTACGTCATGCCTTATAGATTCGGGCAGACAATATGTGGCTTTTTTAGGGTTCCGTGGTCAGTAAGGAACTCTTATAGTCTCGTCATGTCCGGCCGTTTGTCTGACCGCGGCGTCGGCGTAACTAGAAAGTTATAAATTGGCATTTAATCACGCCGTAAAATAAAATCTTGAAATGTTTTGTATATTGTAATAGTGTATCTCCCCAACACGTCAAGAAGTGGAAGATTATTTTCACATCCATTCTATGAAGGAAATAAGTTGGTAAGCATAAGTTTTTGTAAAAGATGTTAGATTTTTTTTTTAAGCTCTCAGGTGTATCTTTACGCGGCCACCGAAAAGCTAAAAGAGTTTTATAACTAGACCGAGTTATAGGTACAACGGAGAACAATGGCAGTTGACCACTTTTTACCTTTATTATTAAGGGCGTAAGGGTCAAAAGTGGCCAACCGCCATTGTTCGCGATTGTACAATTAAGTACAATACCGTAACTGCCTTGGTAGCCTTGTGGTTACGTTAGTGGTCTTGGGTTCGATTCCCAGGTCGAGCAGTGTTATTGGGTTTTTCTATGAAATTCTCAGTAGGAGCTTGGAGTTAGGATTTGTGCCCGTTTAATAATAATAATAATAATAATACCTTTTATTTCAGGCAACAAAGGCCCATAACATAAATACCTTAAATACATAAATACCTTTTATAAATACATATTTATAAAACAAGCAAAAACATATAAACTTTAACTAACACGTATTGCAAATAAATAGGCAATGGCAATAGGCTCGCTCCCTATTACATGGGACCTAAAACCACTAAAACATATCGGCGAACTGCGGGTGTACATTGGTACACCTCTGCCTAATCATTCGGGAAATACAGGCGTGATGGTATATTGTTGGAATCTTTACTGAAATTTGATGCTTAGGGTACCTACTGTTATTACAAAGTTTATCTACAAGTTATGCCGGTATATTATTAATAATGTTAGTACTGAATTATTTTAAACTTTATATGCCTCCGGGCAAACAACAGTTAGGGTCTTATCACACTAGCGGTTTGTGGGCGGCTGCGAGGCGGAGCGGGTGCGCAGCGAAAGCGTCGCGAACACGCTGCGGCTACACAGCGAAGACGTTGCGGTCGAGTGGCAAATTCGCAACGTTTTTTGTCGCGTATTTGTAGCAAATTAACGTCTTACAAAATAGCGTCCACACTGATATTCTCGGCGATCTCGTTGCGCATCCGTAATGAATTCGCTGCGCATCCGCCGCGTGTTCGTTGCGCGCCCGCTCCGATTTGAAAACGCTCGCATTCCGCTAGTGTGATAAGGCCCTTAATGTCTGTGAGATAATTTATTATGTAGGTAAATAAGTATCTAATTTACTGTGTTATTTATTAAGTTTGAACAATGTCTTAATGTTGTTTTATGATCTAGTTTTATGATGAAAATATAGGTACAGTTTGTTTGTTTATTTTTTTGAGAGTGGGAATAATGTATACTTTAACAATATTGAAGTTTCTTTTTGTAATATCAAAATAACATATTTTTACAAAATTTATATTTATTTATTTACTTAGGATCTCCAACTAAGCATAGGTACCTACATAGATACGTATGAATATTAACAAGGTTACTACGTTACACAGATGTTACGCTGCTACGCTAGAGGTCCTGGGTTCGATTTCCAGGTCGAGCAAAAAGGTTTATTGGGTTTTTCTATGAAATTCTCAGTAGTAGCTAGGAGTTTAGATTTGTGCCCGTTTAATGGCAATAGGCTCGCCCCCTATTACATGGGACCTAAAAACATACCGGCGAACTGTGGGTGTACACTGGTACACCTCTGCCTAACCCTTCGGGGAATGCAGGCGTGATGATATGTATATAAAGACTTTTAAAAATCAAAATCAAAATCACTGTGCCAACCGTATCGCCAACACACATAAAAATATTAAATATTATATTGATTAAGTAATCCTCACCTGTGCGTAATTCCTCTTTCCTCCAAATGCCTCATGCCTAGCGCGATTTGCAGTGCATATTCCCTCATAGTGCTGCCATCTAGCTGCAAGGCAGGCTCGGCTACGTAATGGTCCGTTTTCTTATCACAATCAGCATACAATTTGCTATCACCATCCGACAGAGCAGGATCTGAATCACTGAGGTTCGTGTATTCAGCTAGAATTGAAAACATAATTTCAATTTAAATTAGGTTCTTACAGGGCCGTATTGCGTAATGCACAAAACAAACAATAGACAAAACAGGCCCACACTAGGCAGTGTGGGCCTGTTTTGACTGGGGGCCAGGAGCCCAAAAAAAATAAGGTTTCTTCGAGTTAAAAAATAAAAATACGATTATAAAAAAATACAGTTATTATACTATTATCCCTTGTTTTAATTTTTAATGAATAAGGTGATGTTTTGTAAAAAGACAGCGTAATTATGAATACAATTCTTTTTCTTTAAAAATGTTGCTCTACGCTAGTAATTTCTCCTGTTTCGTGTGCCGTCGGGTGCCTTTACAAACACATAAACTCACATACACAAATAACAGACCCAGAACTACTTGTACGTTATACGAAAATTTGTTCCGTGCAGGAATCGTACCCGTGGCACACAGGTCAGCAGCCAATCACTGTCACTGCACTAACCGTGTCGTCAATTGCGTTGTGGTAGAGAAAAATATATTTTTATAAGTTAGAAAAGGGTAAAGGACATCAAGAATTGGATTGCCTAGGGGCCCCGACCTAGCTAATTCGGCCCTGGGTACCTGGGTAAATTGGTTATGTATATTGAAATTTTATTATTACAATTCTACAATTTCAGCCATTCCGTTTGAATCAAAACATTTTGTCAGGACCTTTCACTCCTGAGAAAATATTTTGATTGAAAGGCTTCACGAATGAATATTGCTCAAAGAAATTAAACAGGCGCTTCTAATTAGAGCTGCTTTTGCTTCATGTAATTGCTTCTGCTCGCTACTTCGTGCATTTAATAGTTGATATATTATTGCACAGGTATCGTACGTTTTTCTGAAATAGATTATTTGCTTTCAGACTATAATCTACATCTGTGCCAAATTTAAATAACATCGGTTCAGCCATTCTGGCGTGTTGATAGGGTAGGTAAAAAATAAGGTAGGGTAGGTGTGTAGAGGTAGGGTACGTAGGGTAGGTAAGTAGGTGGGGTAGGGTAGGCTGGACCTGGATTTTTGTACCGTTTGTTGATATTCCGGGCAGCACAACGTCTGACGGGCCGGCTAGGATGCGATATAATAATAAAAAATAACTTGTCTTGTCGAGAAAGTAGGATAACTAACTTTATAAATAAACAATATTTAAGCACATAAAAGTAAAATTTCAGTGCTCGTATTATGATTGTAACTTAATTTTCTAATTGGGGTGTTCCAGGGTCTGCGTTATTTCAGTTAGATGTAGTATCATATGAGGCTCGACGAGTCCCGGAGAAACGATTCAACTGTCTTGGATCCCGCAACGAAATTAATTAGAAACGATTAGCGGAGGAGAAAGAAAAACAAAATTTCCACTTCTCTCTAAATAAGCAGGAGCCAGAACAAAGTTAGGCCAATAGGCACAAAGGGATGTTAACAACGGGGAGAAGCCCAGATTGCCAAGCAGTACGGATGGCAAAATCATTAATTTAATGGGTCCAAATGTGAGCTTTTTGTGTAAGTTTATGTATTTACGTACATATATAAATAAATAAATAAATAAATATCTTGGGACAACTCACACACGGCTATCTGATCCCAAGCTAAGCAGAGCTTGTG
Source organism: Caradrina clavipalpis (assembly GCA_932526535.1). Taxonomy (NCBI): domain Eukaryota; kingdom Metazoa; phylum Arthropoda; class Insecta; order Lepidoptera; family Noctuidae; genus Caradrina; species Caradrina clavipalpis. Next base: position 3,980,862 of record OW052100.1, read on the forward strand.
TTATGGTAACCAGACAACTGATATACATACTTATATAACTTATAAATACATACATATTATAGATAAATCACACCCAGACACAGAACTAACAATCATGCTCATCACACAAAGTTTGTCCTGGGTGGGAATCGAACCCACGACCTCCGGCTTAGCAGTCAGGGCCGCTAACCACTAGACCAACAGGCCCGTATATATGTGTATTGTGTGTAAATTTTAGCGAATTTCGTTCTGCCGTTTATGCAAACATTCGCGTTTATAATAGTAGGTAGTAACAAGATCTAAAACTTACAATCTCCCTCTGACGGCCTCCCTTCCGAGCTGTAAATCTTCCTAGTAACATCAGAGGCGAAGCTCTCTTTCCTCCTCGCCCTAGCTGCTCGCAGGAGGGACAGCAGATCCCCTCGCGGAGCGTGTTCTAAGAGGGCCATGAGAGGCGCTTCCCTCGTGCAGCACGCTATCAGCCGGATCACGTGTTTGTGGGAACCGACATGTTTGAGCATCGCGATTTCACGGAGAAAGTCTTGAATTTCGTCGTCTGTGACGTTTCCTGTGGAAGATGAAGAAGGTTATAATAATCCATACAATAAGGTTCTTCTTCTTTATCGTGGGCAGTAAGGTCTAACGACCCCAGACATCCAATTGCCAGAGTTTCTAAACCGCAAAAAAAAAGTTGAAGAGTATTTTATAACTGCCTTGTTAGCCTAGTGGTCCTATGCGCGACTGCTACGCTAGAGGTCTTGGATTCGAAACCCAGTTCGAGCAAAGTTTATTGGTTTTTTCTATGAAATTCGCAGTAACAGCTCGGAGTTAGGATTTGTGCCCGGTTAATGGCAAAAGGCTCGCCCTCTATTACATGAGACCTAAAACATACTGGCGGACAGGCGGACTGTGGGTGTACATTGATACACCTCTGCCTAACCCTTACCAGAGTACAGGCGTGATGGTACGTTTTGTTATTTTTTGATGATTTAACTTTCCCCACTCCTTTGAGGTCCCGCTCAATTCCAAATTCGAAAACGTTTCTTTTTACTCCATTTTTGCTGCTTACGACTATTTGTAACACAGTAATTAACATAAACAATTATTTAACACAATTAAGAGATTAGCAATGTATCTAAACGACGGAAAAACGGAGAAGCCTACAACATGTTACATACAGAAGTTAAGTGAGCGGAACTAAGTATGTGTGCGTAATGAAAATTTATTGGCAATTAACAACTACCTGCTATTACATTTAATTGTTTAAAAAAGTAGTTCGGTGTATATTTTTTTCTTTAATGGGCTTGCGTTTAGGCATTTCATGGGTATTGGGACTATATGAAATGGTTATTGGCAATCTTCACTCAATTTAATTGAAATATCAATTATGATGTAAAGCGGTGTATTATGAGAAAACTTCTTAAATAGGTAAGTTTATGACAGCAACAGCTAATGTCAAGTTCATCCATCAACTATGTTGGGGTTGCTTTCCAGTCTAGCCGGTAAAAGGTGGTTACCTTTTGGAGTGGGCAACTAGATTCAATATTATTAATTTGTTTGTTTCTTTCTTTCTTCCGTTCGTTCTTTCTTTATTTATTTACTTACTTATTTATTTATTTATTTATTTATTTCTTTCTTTCTTTCTTTCTTTCTTTCTTTCTTTCTTTCTTTCTTTCTTTCTTTCTTTCTTTCTGTCTTTCTTTCTCTCTTTCTTTCTTTCTTTCTTTCTTTCTTGTAATTGACGTCCAAAATTGCCTTTTAGGGTCTAATTGACATAAATTGACTTTGACTTTGATAATAATTAAATTTTCAAAAATCTAAGTAAAATTATTCTAATTAAATGTAAAATTGAAATAAATGATAGTAAAATTATATATTCCTTATAATACAGTATTATCTAAGATGAAAATTACTTAGAACAAATAATTCAAGAGAGCACCCATGGAGATTACGGATTGCCGACTTTCATTTCCTAGATGTGTTCATGTAATCATTAATTGAGCATGCTAAATTAACTGAACATTTTGCTTGGCTTTGTCGAAAATAGTACCTATTGTGCCTGAGCTAATGACTCAACTTTTGACAAATGACTTTTATTTTGCCTAAGCGAATCAATCTGTGTCAAAATGTAATTTATCTTGAACCCCCAACGAAAACAGAGAGCAGTTATTTATATATTAAGGTTATCCAACAATTGTTTACACAGTACCATCATGCCTGTATTCCCCGAAGGGTTAGGCAGAGGTGGACCAATGTACACCCACATATCGCCGGTATATTCAGGTCCCATGTAATAGAGGGCGAGCCTATTGCCATTAACCGGGCATAAGTCCAAACACTGAGCTGCTACTGAGAATTTCATGGAAAAACCCAATAACACTTTTTGCTCGACCTGGGAATCGAACCCAGGACCTCTAGCGTAGCAGTCGCGCTTGCGACCACGAGACCAACGGGGCAGTCAAACAATAAATAGAGTACAGGTGCAGGCAACCGCACATGCATCTGACTTGCATGGTAACAGTCTAACTTTTCCAAGTTCAAGTGTGCTATAAGTACCAAGCGCTAGTCGCAAGTACATCATATTGGAAGTATTTCACAATTTCAATCGATACCAACACAGTATTTACAAAGTAAACATACAGAAGTTTACAGAGAGCGCTCGACACACCTCGCCATTGGTGTTTACAAGTAGTGGCGGTAGTACACACTTCGTTCGACAGATGGCGGTACTAATTGCTTAAGTCGGGAGCAATTTGCATTAAACGGTTTAGCGATTTATTGCTAAATGAGTGTTATTTACTCATAGAAGATTGTAGGGTATTGAAGAATAAATGGCTAATGCTTCGGTAGGTGATTTTATGTACATTTTAAGGTAGTACCTACCATTGCAGTACTGCTAATTGACGGTGTAAGCAAATTACACAGTAACTAGAATAACTGGGCAAGTGCAATCCTGATTCGTACAAGAAGGTTTCCATGCTGTTATGAGTTGTTAGGTTGTGGGTTCGCGACTCTGTGATGAAGATTGGCGATTCTAGGCTTATATTAATCACAAGTCCAGGTTTCCTCACGATATTTTCCTTAACCGAAATTAAGTTTTATTAGTATTGAAGTTAATCCCAAAAGAAAATCAGTCGCATTACTTTCACGGCGGTATTTATATTTAATACACAAACAACGTTATGGCTGTTCGAATTTTAAGTGTTTGTCCGTAATTTTCCTCAAATATTTATGGTAAACACATAATTTGTACACGAGTCACGTCCACGTGTTTCATAATTAGGTATGTACCTACTGTACATAAAGAGAAATTATCAATAACATCGAATTCTTTTGATTAGTAAATACCTTTTTAATTCTGCCATACTTTACGGTCTTATAACACTAGCGGTTTGCGAGCGGCTGCGAGGCGGGGCGGGTGCGCAGCGAATGCGTCGCGAACACGCCGCGGCTACACAGCGAAGACGTTGCGGTCGCGTGGCGGATTCGCAACGTTTTTTGTCGCGTATCTGTAGCAAATGACGTTCACACTGATAATCTCCGCGATCTCGTTGCGCATCCGCAATGAATTCGCTGCGCATCCGCCGCGTGTTTGTTGCGCGCTCGCTCCGCTTTAAAAACGTTCGCATTCCGCTAGTGTGATAAGGCCCTTAGAGGTATGAGGAATGGGTGGAAAATTCCTCATCCTCCATTGAAAAGGGACGATCCTTTGGCTAGACGGGCGTTATAAAGTTAGGCTAATCGTTAATCTTTTTCTAAATAAAATACTAGGGTCCAATAAGTGGCCAGGTAAAAGGTGGAAAGGTGGAAGCTAATATTGTTAAGACTGATTTCGGTCACGGCGGGAAAATCTCAATGGAGACTAGCCAAATACGTAGGACATGTTAAAGTGTTGCACTCCCTCTTCCCAACTCCCATATTCCGATAGAACGGCAATCCGACACAACCGGGGAGTGATCAGGAGCAGGACCAACGGGTTTATGTGCTTTTCGAGACACGGGGATGTTACGCCTCCAACTTCCACGCTCCGGGCTGCTACTGAGACTCTTTTTGACCGACACGGGTCAGTAAAAGTCCGACATAACCTTCTATTTTCCCGGATGGAGAGAATCCATTAGGATAAGCCCACAAAAAAAGGCATTACATTTAGATGTCATTATCATCATTATCATATTAGCCGCAGGACGTCCACTGCTGGACATAGGCCGCCCCCATAGATTACCTAAAGGACGGGTTGGAAGCGGCCTACATCCAGCGCCTTCCTGCAGTTTTAATCAGGTCCTTCCACCTTGTCGGCATAGATTTAGGTGTAGTGTTAGAGAAAGCAGGCAAGAATAGTAGTACAAATTACCTGTAAGCATCTTGGCTGCTACTGTAATAGTCTCCCCACCAGGCATGTCCAGGTGGGCGGCAAGTACTCTTCCGAATGCTCCACTACCGATCAGGGATCCCAGGTGCACTCGTGACCTGCTCACCTCCCATTCATCACCGCCTTCTTCGATCTAGAACAAAATAATCTTCATAACGTCAATGAGAAATAGTTTCGAGTGAAAGGGACATAGTGCATTACTGACTTCTGCCCGTAATTTTATATGCGAAGACTCCAGATAACGCCAAAGTAATTAATTATCCCAAGGAAACAGAAAAACCTGCCTGCCGTGTTTTCTGTTCATCACCTTTGGTTGACTGGAAGAGAATGCCTAAGGCCGTCTTAGTACTTTTTTGTGTGCATGAAGTTTAAATAAATAAAAACGTAATAAAACCACTATCTTATGTGTTAAGCTTGATCTATATCTATATTATGTGTCTCTTTCAACTGAATCTGTTCAGCCGTTTAAGTGTAAAAGAGTAAGAAACATCCATCCATCTTCTCAAATTTTTGCATTGGTAATATTACTACCTTCTGTTCGGAACTTCATCTGCGTCAAAATTGATATATTATCCCATGGGAACTGTATATTTTTTCTGGGATAAAAGTAGCTCATGCTGAATCTATTTCTGTGCTAAATTTCATTCGGATCAGTTAAGCCGTTCGGGCGTGATGAGTAACAAACATCCATCCAGACAAGCTTTTGCATTTATAATATTAAGTAGCTTTTTTTTTTAAAGACTTCATCCGCCCTCTTCCAGGCGTAAGGATGTGTCAGATTCTTACTGACTAAAACCTATCCGTGTTCCTCCCTTTGTATTCCAGGGCTGCGGAGACTCTTTCGAACAAATTCCGCAACCCTGGCACTAGTTAGACTTTTTAAATAGTTTAGGTAACTACAATCAGAGGAAACTTTTTGTCGAACATGATGAATAAGTACTGCGGTGACCCTTACTGGACTGAGTACCGGGCCGGGGGGTCCAAACTACACAATACAAAAACACGACTGACCTTTTTCTAATACATTTAAACAAGACAATGTTAGTGACGTAACCAAAACAATTGCTTATGTAAAAAACAATCGCTTATTCTTTGTATTTACATCTCTTCTGGAATCTGCTTGGGTATTTGAATATGTAAGTATTTTTAGCCAGAACTATACTCCATTTAACCCCGCGACTTGCCACTGAGGGCCGATGCCTGCCGGGGCTGGGGGTTGTTCGAAAGAGATACCGCGCCCCCGGAACGCAAAGGGCACATGAAGGAACATAGACGGGTTTTAGTCAGTAAAAGTCTGACACTCCCTCCCGCCCCGCCCAGGGCAGGGGAAGTTATTTGGTGATTTCCCATCTTAAAAAAAAACCCGCGACTTTTTTTTCACCAGCGTTAAACTACTTTTTTTGTTACTACTCCCCCCCCTGTGTGATGTAGTATGATATTATGTAGCCTATAAAATTCCTCATGAAACTGGCTATAATACATAAAAATACTTTTTCCAATCCGTCTACCAGTTCCTGAGATTATCACGTTAGCGTGAACAAATAAACAGACAAAAAAGTTCTTCAGAATGTTAACTTTGGGGGTTTTTTTTTTTTGAGATGGGAAATCATCGAATGACCCCCCCCCCCACCTCCCGCCCTGGGCGGGACGGAAGGGAGTGTCAGACTTTTACTGACTAAAAACCATCTATGTTCCTTCGTGTGCCCTTTGCGTTCCGGGGGCGCGGTATCTCTTTCGAACAACCCGCAGCCCCGGCAGGCTTTGGCCCTTAGTGGCCCCTTATATGTGCTGACACCTCTTAACTTTGGGGGTAGAGTTTAGAATCATAAATTGTATCGATGGTAAACGATTCCGTTACAATGACCCTTCCACCATGTATAGTAGGCTATTATGAAACATTTTAGTAGGCTATTAATCTGGTGAAATGATACTTATTATACAAAAAAAAAAACAACGACAGGTTGCACTCCGGGAGTGCCGGCAGAAGTGAAAACTTGAATATTAACGTTGTGCATTTTATTGCGCTATTGTCATATTTGTGTACGATAAATTCGTAAGATTTCTGATTTTCTTACGAATGTTGAAAATCTAAAATTGAAAATCTTACGAATTTTTGATCCGGTCACGTGTCCTGACGCGAGTTTAACATTTTTTACCCATTCCAAAACAAGTGCACAACGCCGCTTACGAATTTTCGACCAGGGTCACGTGTCCTGACGCGAGTTTAACATTTTTTACCCATTCCAAAAAAAGTGCACAACGCCGCTAAAGAAGCTTTCACTTCAAAAAAAACAGATCGTTAAAAAGAGACAACACATACGATGTTGTCTCTTTTTATTTACGTGCTTTACATTTTACTCTTTATAAAATAAGGTCACGTATTTCAGCTTTTTTTGTAATCCGTGTATGACATTACAAGTATAGACTTACCTTTATATTTTATTACTAAATAAATATTATAGTCATATTTTTACCTCAAATTCCTTTTGTGTGTACAATGGGCTCACTTCCATTTGACCTCGCACAGGAATTTCGTTATTCCTACGGACAAAAAGGGTTAATTTAATATTTTAGCATATTTTACACTAAAAAAAAAAGAGCAAAAAGTGTTATTGGGTTTTTCCATGAAATTCTCAGTAGCAGCTCGAAGTTTGGATTTGTGCCCGGTTAATGGCAATATGCTCGCCCCCTATTACATGGGACCTAAATATACCGGCGAACTGTGGGTGTGCTTTAGTACACCTCTGTCTAACCCTTCGGGGAATACAGGCGTGATGATGATTACGATATCGATAAAGTTGTTAACAAAATGTCTTTCTTCTTTTTATGAATGTTTTCATTCCCAGACCCTTATTACCTTACTTAAAATAAATTGCTCTGTATTCCACAACAATTAAATTAATCAAACGATAATTAAATAGTTAATCGCCCATTACTTTAAACAAAAGAATTACAACAAACAAAATTAATTCCATTTTCCAATCTCAACCGTTAATTTGTATTCGCTAATTCGAATCTTATTGTTTAGAGTCTTCTATGGAGTAATATCAACTGGTAGCTATGTTAAATAGATGGTATCTATTTGTTTCGTTATAAAAACCACATCGGGCTATAAGTGTAGGTACATATTGCGTCACGATGGGGCAAGCGGTACCAAATCTATCTCTTCACGCAATAATGCGTGATAGTGTTGGGATTTTAGTTCTTTTTGTGTCAATGTTTTCAAATGTATCGATAGTTTATTTGTATTTTAGAGTAAACTAGGTTATGTTAGCCATTTTGTTTGCGTGAATGCCGGTTTTTATAGGGTTTTGTGTTTTGCGCATTACCGTAGTACTTCTTCTAAAATAAAAGTAGCCTAAGTGTAAGAGACCCTTATGACATCAGGTATCTGTCAGTGAAAAACGTCAAAATCGGTCCAGCTGTTACGGAGATTAGCCGGATAAAATAGTCAGACAGACAAACAAAAATGTTCAACCTATTTTATTCTTATAAGTATCGTGAAAAAATAACGTGTTCATTTAAGAAAAAAAAAACTGTTATTCAAATACATAATTACAAAGCGACACTTCAAATTTATTTATTTGTGTAGATTATATTTAAGTTATAATTATTTGGCTGCACTAATAGGGCACTCCCTATAAGCAGCATATAGCATAAGTATATAGTATAACATATAGCATAACGTAACGTAGCGTAACGTAACGTATAGCATGTAGTATAGTATAAGTTAAGGAGTTAATACTTAAGAGTCTATTGCAGCAAGTGACTATATCGGTAACAGTAACATAAAATGGCCCCACTGCGATTACTTTACATTTCATAATAATAATACCAGACTATTAATGTCCCACTGTAGAGCAAAGACCTTTGCTTATACAGAGAAGGCATTGGTCTCCACGCTTGCACAAGGGGGATTGCTGATTTTACAATTATAATGATTATAAGTCCAGGTTTCCTCACGACATTTTCTTTCGACGTTGTCAGTAACTAATTGAAGAAGTCATACTGGTACTTTCCCGGTACCGAACCCGCAACCTCATGCATGAGAGCTGGGTGCTTTAACCAATTGGCCATTATCATAATTAAAGGAAGCTCTTTAGCTAAGCAGTTAGAGAATAACATTAAAATCTAATTATAATAATATTCTTCCGATCGAATCTCGGCTACGGAGGCTAAACTCAATGGACACTAGCCAAGTACGCGGGAGAAATTGAAGTGCACAAATGTGTGTGTGCGCAAATCTAGGTGCATTCCCTCTTCCCCCACTCACATAGTCCGATGGGACGGCAATCCGACACAACCGGGGAGAAATTAAAACTTAAGAAACATAAATTGGTTAATCTTACCATATTTTTGATAAGTCAATAAAAATATTACCACAATATCTTCATTCACTTTTTATCGCTCTTTGCACATCATTTTTAATCAGCCTTTAATTACGTTAAATAATTACATCAATTAGGAACAATAAAAGTTACGTAAAACTGTGTGTCATCAACGAGATGTATCGATAAAATAAAATAACGTTTACATCACTAGAGGGTCAGATGTCGTAGGTCGAATCTTGCGCATATATGGATACTAATGGTGACGTAATATTTACGTAAAAGTATCTTACTCTACGTCCGTATGCGTATTTTGTATAAACTTTCAAAAAGTAAAATTTGTAAAAAAATATATAATGAAAAATGTTGCAGAGAAATCTGTTTTCAGCAGTTAATGTAACTTTGTTGGGGACTTGGCAGTTAATTTTGTGGTGTTTTTAGAATGTCAGCCTTATTTCATCTTTACATAATATAAAACGAAGTCGCTTCCCGCAGTCTGTACGCTTGGATCTTTTAAACTACTGCACGGACTTTAATTAGGTTTATACAAGGCGTTGATTTGCATCCTCGTCAAATTCAAGGAGTTAACTGTGCTCGTGATTCTTAACACGAATCAATAATAAAATAAATTGGTTTTAAAATATATTTTTTTACCTGGTTTTCAAATTCAAGCTAGCCATCTCGCCAGAGGGTTTAGGCGCTATGCACACATTGATATAGCCCGAAAACTCTGCCTACCGTATACGCAACGTGGCGATCCTGAATTATGCAAGAGGAGTATTCTGGAATACAGTTATTTGATAGTTGCAACTAAAAAACAAGTATTTCTTAGATATTGGCCAGGTATCGTAATTATATTTGATTACTTCTATTTTTTTATGACAAGCTCCTGAAATTTTACGAGGATGCAAATCAACACCTTGTATGTATTGACCATAACGCTACGATCAACGGGAGCGGAGCAGTAGGCCGTAACTGAATGCGGGCGGGTTCACAATAAGCTAAAAATATAAACAAGACAAACAAAATTAATGCTTTATAGTAAGTTTATCGATTTGTCAGTTTTATCCGGTTAAAATAAATTACCAAATAAGAGCTTTATTAAAATACCGATGTTAGATATGGCATTAATGCTTTGTCTCTCGGTTTTTGTATAAAACTTGTTATTACGATAGTACAAAGTAGCTTTCGGCTAAACTGAAGCCATTTGTCATTGAAGTCAATAGAAAATCGTCACTCGCAAGTTTTTTTAGTTTTTTTATGTTTTTTAGTCAGTGTACTGACTTCTATTCCCCTCTTTTTTATTTACATTTAATACGACAAGAACAATAAAATTAGTATTAATAAAGCCTTCAAACTAAAACAATTTTAATATGCCAAGCAGGCAAATTCAATTAAAAACCAAACGAATTTGCATTACGTTTACTCGGAGTACTCGTGCCTAATAATACCTACAATGCAAACTACTTTACAAGCACTATACATCATTATATCTAATTAATGTATATTCAGTCCTCATAACACCGAAAAGGGATAAGCAGATACCTGTTCAGAATATTAAATAGCAGTTCCTAAGCAAGGTTTTCCAATTAAAAATGGATGGCTATTTTTGGGTGATGGTTTGACTGGGAGCGATTTGTGTTATATGAAGCAAACAGTCTATTATTGTTTTACTGCAAGGTAAAGGCCTCTTGTCTCATAGAGCAGGTACGAGCATTGATCACCACGCTTGCTAAAGGCCGATTGGCGATTTCAGAGTGTTTTAAATTAATAATATTCATTCTTTATTGTCAGACATATAGTCCATTGAATGACAGAGCAACGGGGTTTAATTGTAAGTCCAGGTATCCTCACGATCTTTTCTTTTACTGATTTCAGTAATGTCTTAGATAAATTTAGAAATTACATATGAATCGAAAAAGCCACATATTTGTACTACTTGGTATCGAAACCACTTGCAATAAAAATATATAAAGAAGTCTGTATCCAGCCGTAATCATTGTAAAACTGTTCGCCCGCTAGCAGTGAAGCCACACCTTACTCCTGGTTTCACGTCAATCAAACTTATATCATCTTCAAGTAGGTACCATCTATACGTCTATAGATATAAATAAATAAAATTGAAGTCTCTCTGTATGTAATGTCGGAATAACAGCTTTTTACTGAATGCTTCAAAGAAATATATAAAAAAAAAACATAATCATTTTGCTTGACTGTCTTCTTTTGACTAAATGTAAAATAACAGCTGCAATACTTATATCAAACATTTCTATTTTTTAATTGTAGCCTGTCTATCTTTGTATATGTATGTGAATCTATCTTTGTTCCGGCTGATCTCCGAAATGGCTAGACCGATTTTGGCGGTACTTTCACAGGCAGATAGCCGATGTAATGAGGAATAACCAAATGTTTTTGCAAAAATAAGTCAAAAACAGTTTCTTAACTTTAAAGTGTATTTTTTTAGATGTTTGTTTTTTATAAAACATTTTAAATTTAAGAAAGTGGTGAAAGCAAAAATAAAAATTAAAAAATATCCAAAGGGCCAGGGCCAAATAAATTAGGCCTGAGTAATTAACCCTTTTACCAGCAGAAGGATCCAAGTGGAGTAGCAAAATAAAATTTGGGGTATGGTTTTCCAAAATTAAGCTTTAATTAAGTCCAAAAAAAAATTAAAAAAAAAATTACATTTACTATAAAAAAAACATGGTGGCAATATGGTTGCCACTGCTAGGTTGGACATTACCAGCAAGGGCATCAATCGATTTAATATGCCTATTAGATGGTGGCACTTATATTGCCGTCATCGGTAAAAGGGTACAGTTGACCCCACCTATCCACCATTTTCGTATGTTCAACGTTCGGCTAAACATCCTGTTTATACTCACAAATATCGTGGCTTTCTATGAGTAAATGAATTTTCAAAATCGTTTCAGAGAATCCAGACATTACCTCCTAGAACATCACAAACCTCTTTATAATATTTGTATAGATTACAAACATTATATTAACTCGAATATCGTTAGCAAAATACCTTTACCCTTTTATTTTCCTTATTTTATGACCCTCCCTGGGAGCCACGTGTATCTTATTAAAACAACAATGAATTAGCAGATACAACAAGGTCTATTCAAATACAAGTATATTAAATAAACATGGCCAACTTCCTTACACGTGCCAAGGGTGGCCAAGCAAGACAGTAAACAGATCCACATAATTTTAGAGGAATTTCCTTCCGCGAACGATTCGGTTGTGGAATAAGGGCCATGCCGAGGTTTTCCCGTGGCACCTATAATATGGGGTTCTTCAAGATGGGAGTAAATGGGTTTTTGAAGGGCCTGGTGTTGCTGTCGTCCATAGGTTACGGTAACCGCTTACCATCAGGCAGGCCGTATTCCTGTTTTCTGCCGCATTGGCAAAAAAAGGTTTTTAGATGCCTGTCCGGCTAAATTTGTCGGTCCCCGACCTATCTGGCATTTGTTAGGTTTACAAAACAAGCTGTTTTTTTTTTCAGTAGGCGTTGAGACGATTTTATGATAAAGTGAGGAAAACATCAAATATAATACTGTTATCTTTCAAATTCGTATATATATGTATAATGTCGAGCTTTTTTTCCTATTTTACCCAAAACTTCGGCTTATTTAGACTCTGGCAACCCTTACACGTGGCGGACCCTATGAATAAACTCATGAAATAACAAAATAAGTACCTAAAGAGATTCTTCAAGTTTTCTTTCATTATGTAGGGTAATTCGTATAGAAGGACAATTTCCTACTAAATCACAACGTTCAGAATTTTGAGGAAGTTGAGGGCAGAAACTTGTACCTTTTTTTTTTTTTTTATAGACGGGAAATCATCAAATAATTTCCCCCGCCCTGGGCGGGGCGGGAGGGAGTGTCAGACTTTTACTGCCTAAAACCCGTCTATGTTCCTTCATGTGCCCTTTGCGTTCCGGGGGCGCGGTATCTCTTACGAACAACCCGCAGCCCCGGCAGGGGAATCTTGTACCTAAGGAATCTGGTGACTGCAATGTCGAAATGACAGGTTTTTACTTATTCCACATAATAAATGTTTACACTTCTCATACCCAATTATACAATTTTAACTTTATTTTTGTTTTTCTGTCTATTTATTCCCGCTAATCACCGGGACGGCTAGACCGATTTTGACGAAACTTTCACTGGCTGGATAGCTAATGTTATAAGGAGTAACTAAGACTACTTTATTTTAAAAGAAGGATTAAAATCAAACTCCACGATAACCGACATTCAATCGAAAGAAGCAAAACTCTTATAAAAATAAAAACATTTATTTGAGGCAAAACCCATAGAAAACGACAGAATACTACCACAGAATATTTGGTCCCTACCCAGTCTAGCAGACCCTAAGAAAAACAGATACATACTGATTCGTATGCAAACACCATGAGCATTACAAATCATTCGTCTAGAACCCACCATTACATAACATTGCACCATTACCAATTACCATTCGTCCGCTAACCATAGGTTAAAAGAAATAGCAACCAACGGATTGCATAACGACTCGAATCCCAGACCTGTCTGTGAATCCTTGTAATCCATTTCCATTTACGCGACCGGTCGGTAGAACTATCTAGATCAGTATCGATCTACAGCTCGTCGCCACTCACTTGCCCTTTGACTTAACGCATCGCTGTGTGGGACGTTTAAGGGATGAGGGGGCAGCGGTTTTGTGAAATAGTGGTGTATAATTATTTTGGAGAAAGAGGACTTAAACCTAATGGTGGTTCAGTTGTGGTGGATTAGGGTTATGGCAGACAGGGGCCAAAAACATATAACAGCAGTCTATCATACATGAATACATACATAAACTCACGCCTTTTTTGCCATGGGGGTAGGCCGAAACCATAGAACATCACCTTGTTTCGCCTCCGTTTATACATCTTGTCATACAAACACACAACTTTCTGAAGAACCATCTATTAAGAAGCAGTCTCTATTTTTTTATAATAAACTTCATTACACTAATTTAATTAATAGAAATAAAAAATATATTGCACGGCGCGAGCGCAGCGGTGATGGAAAAGACTTCAACGCAGTAACTTTTTCCAAATATTAGAAAAACGACACTGCTACTCCAATGTCAATAATACATATCAAATGATTCCCAGGTCAAACATAAAGTGTTATTGGTTTGTTCTATGAAATTCTCAGTAGCAGCTCGGACTTAGGATTTGTGCCCGGTAAGTGGCAACAGGCTCGCCCCATTACATGAGACCTAATCATACTGGCGAATTGTGGATTGTATGTACACTGGTACACCTCTGCCTAACCCCGGGGAATACAGGCGTGATGTTATGTGTATGTGTGTTTCAGCAAAGTTTCAAATACCAATACCTACTTCTTCTTGCCAATAATTTGACAAATGAAATTCTCATATAATATATATATACCATCATCACGCCTGTATTCCCCGAAGGGTTAGGCAGAGGTGTACCAATGTACACCCACAGTTCCCCGGTATATTTAGGTCCCATGTAATAGGGGGCGAGCCTATTGCCATTAACCGGGCACAAATCCAAACTCCGAGCTGCTACTGAGAATTTCATAGAAAAACCCAATAACACTTTTTGCTCGACGCGGGAATCGAACCCAGGACCTCTAGCGTAGCAGTCGCGCTCAGGACCACTAGGCCAACGAGGCAGTTCTCATATAATTTTTCAAACAAACATCAGCTTACAAATTGTACCACTTCTACACGATTACGGGCAAGTGACAGCGCTTCGATTACGCATGCGCGGTCGTGAACGCGAGAATCAGATGCGCCTGCGCGGCTTCTTGTCCATTTTAGGTGAACGCTCACGTTAAGGGCAATAATGTCGTAATTGCTAGCTTTGTTTGTGAAAAGCATTGATTTCTTCATTAAGAATAGATTTTAGTGGATTTGTTTGTATATGAGTTGTAACAGATTTGTAATACGATTTGTTTTGATAGATGTTGTTACTTGTTGCGGCTTTGACACGCTTTTGAGTGGTTTTGGTTGCACTGGGTTTGTTTGCAATATATATGTATGAAAGGTTTTTAGGTTTAGGTTTTAAGAACAGCTTTATTTCTCATAAAGAATTAGATACATAATTCACTTACTGAGAAACAATATCTAAAACTAAGATTAATAATTAGAGCGCATAGAGGTGCGTTTATAAAATAACAAGGAAAGGTTTTGACTTTTATTTTTAATTTACAACCGTTGCTTGACTCTTAGAATTACACACATATAAACATACATACACAAACAACTAGAATAAGAATAAAAATAATTTGTTGGTGCATTGTACAAGACAAAATAAGCATATTGAAAGCACATAATATTGTGAAATGCTTTTATGTGTCTACTTATTTATAAATGTGTTATAAAATGTACGGCGGTCCTCAAACTAGGCAGCCGTTTCATAGACCCATAGTTTCGTGGAACCGATTTTTTATAGGACATGTGCGTTGGCATAATAGAATTCATATATTGCATTCCGACAGAAAAATCGGTCACCGTTTGTCTGATGTGAGAGAACAGCCTTAGTGCTTTATTGACTTTTCAAATTTGACACTACTGGTGTCAAATTCTACCGCTAGAGATTGACACAAACATTTCGAAAGTATTATTAACACTTAAAATCCATTAGTTTTTATGTTTGTACGAGTAATAATCCATACTTAATATTATACTTGCGAAAGTAACTCTGAATAAGTCTGTCTGTCTATCACGCTTTCACGACAAAACCACTGAACCAATTTTGATGAAATTTGGTACGGGGTAAGTTTGAACCTCACGAAAGGTCATAAGCCACTTTTTATCACGCGGCTTCATCTGCGTCTGCGATAACCGACATTTATGCGGACGAAGTCACGGGCTAAAGCTAGTCTTCTTTATATTGACAAGTTGTTAACTGGACTGTCACGAATGTTTGTCGTTTTTCTAAGAATAATATCTGTCTAGCCGTTTCTCACCAGTATTGGAAGCTGACGGGCTGCCATTCTAACTGGATACAGCTCCATTACAGATGGAGTGACTGCCTATTTGACCTCCACAACCCAGTTTCTGGGTAACACCGTATCCCTTAGTAAAACTGATTGTGTTTTAGGCTTCTAACTAGCAGAGTCGTCGGGTCTACGAATGATAGTCAAGAGCTGTTTTAATGAGTTGATAACGGCCTCCCGACTCATGGTACCTAATAGAACAAGGTTTTAGTTGGTAAAAGTCCGACATAACCCTCCGTTCTTCCCAGATGGAGGGCATCCATGAGAACTTCCCCACGAGAGAAAAAAGCACGAATTGTCTCATTTTGCTTCTACGTTTTCAAAACTCTAGGAGAAGAGTAGAGAAGAGAAAAAGTTTCTCCGATAACACTTAATTAATTGATTAATTAATTACTAATAAAAACGACTAGTAATTTAAACCAATAACAATTAATCAATGGGCCATAGAAATCGAAGAATCCTTGAACTCAACCATAAAAAAATAAATAACAACACATTATTAATTCAAAGAATTCTCGGCTAATAAAAGTGTGTATAATAAACATCATATTACGTGAGATATCGAACGGAGTTATGCCAAACTTTCTATAGAAAAAATATTATCTATACTAATATTATAAAGATTTTTTTGGTTTGTTTGTTTGTACCGGATAGGCTCCGAAACTACTGGAATGATTAAACATTTTCTCACCAATAGATATCTACATTATCCATGAGTAACATATCTGCGGGTTGTTCGAAAAAGATACCGCGCCCCCGGAACGCAAAGGGCACAAGATGGAACATGGATGGGTTTTAGTCAGTAAAAATCTGACACTCCCTCCCGCCCCGTCCATGGCGGGATTACTCATATTATTATGATGATTTCCTATCGGTAAAAAATAAAAAAATAAAGGCTATATAACATCACGCTACGTCACACGGGAGCGGAGCAGTAACCAAAGACGCAACTCAACGCGGGTAAAATAAGACACGCGGACAATGTCGCAAGCGTAACTTAGTGGGAATATGTAAATAAAAATGTGAAATTGTAAGGCAACTTGAAATTGAACGATAATGTCGTATCTGTCATATGAAAGGCTTTCGTGGTATGACGCAACGCTCCGGTGGGTTTCCCTCTGCAGTAGGGTCACCATGTCAATGGACGGATATAAATAATTATTAACTATTGTGATTTGACAACTGTGGGTGTATATTGGTACACCTCTGCCTAAGCCTTCGGGAAATACAGGCGTGTTGGAATATATATATAGTGACATGACATACCTATATTGATTTTTTGTGAATAATTATGTATACTCCAAATAGTAAACAAAGGTGTAAAGTACACCCTTCATTTTTCTAATAAAAATACCGTCTGTTCTTTTTTTTTTTTTAAATAAAGTATTAAATATTAGAATAAGGCTTTACGCTAACACTTCTGCCATGGTTTTAGTACGTAATTCTAGACACCCCAGGGTAAACATTTTTCAACGATTATTAAAGAACATTTGTTTCATGCATTTTGGCCGTGTAGGTATTGTTTTATCTGGAACTGTCTTTTTTGTAGACCTTCCACCATGCACGTGCCAAAATTAAAAAAAAAGGTCATCATTTTGTTAGTGGTGATATTATTATAATGAAATATCTCCTATATTGGAATGAAAGCTTTCTGTAAACATCTATCGATAAGAGAAATGAAAGATCAACATTCATTGTATTCACAAAGACGATGTACCTATTTATTTTGGTCGAGGTTCTTTTGGAAATCCCAAAAGGTTCAATAAAGTAGCAACACGTGTAAGAGGCAAAGGTTATAATATTGTAGTGCTTAACAATGCTGTAGCAAATTTCGGACAATGGTTTTTTTCGCTTAGAAGAAAAAATATTTTTCGTATAAAAATGTTTACCCTGAAATCCTAGACTATTACTTTATCATGGCTGTTATTTTGAGGGCCGATAGAGTAACGGCCCTAAGGCTCTTGGGCCCTAAGTATGTAAGATACCTTTTATACCCAATCCTACAAAGGACATATTCCTCTATCGACTCTCAAGATTTTCAACTATGCTGAAATAAAATTACGTATATCTGACGACTCTAGGACCCAAAACAAAATCAATGTTGCCTTTACTGTCCATGACAGTTCAGATGTTCCTACAGAGTAACACAGCAATGCTTCTTCGCGGCAGAAATAGGTATAGGAGTCAGAATAATGTCTCATTTCATCACCAGATGCATGGTCACCCTATTCACAGCATCGATATTTAAAGAGCGTATTATTTGTCGTCATTACTTTCAATGTAAATGCGCGACACCCTGTTGAACTTATCAACAGGTTTCTTGTCGAATTGTATGGAAATCGATATTCGAAACGCCGCGTTTGACCGCGCTGTGTGGACACACCTTTAATCTGGACAATTATACACTTGCGTGCAAAAATATTGACCAATTAATAAGATAACTCCAAAAAAATTAAATAATAAACAATAACTTTTAATACCGTATGGTAGAATAACCCTATTGGAAAGCACAATTTTAAGGTACACTTTAAAATTGTTTTCAATTGAACTATTTAAGATGTCTATCAAATCTATACTTTTATACAAATATTATAAAGAGGAAAGATTTGTATGTATGTATGTAACAAATAAACTCAAAAACTACTGGACCGATTACAAAAATTATTTCACTATTAAGCCACGCGGGTAGTTCACTAGTCTAAATATATATAACTCAAAGGTGACTGACTGACTGACTGACATAGTGATCTATCAACGCACAGCCCAAACCACTGGACGGATCGGGCTGAAATTTGACATGCAGGTAGATTTTATGACGTAGGCATCTGCTAAGAAAGGATTCTAATAAATTCCACCCCTAAGGGGATAAAATAGGGGATGAAAGTTTGAATACTTCTTAACGTGAGCGAAGCCGCGGGCAAAAGCTAGTGAAAAATAAAGAGGCGGGCTGATTATTTTGCACGCAAGTATATTATTGTATTGCGTTGACCTGGGTCGTAAACATTATGGAGTATTTAAGGATTTGTGCAAATGTGAGGGCTTTTTGGGTATCTTATTATCACTTGGTCTCGTTAAATGGAAATTTAAAAAAGGGTGTTAAGAGGTTTTTTGGAGTGCCTGAAATATGCTGCGTATTGTTAAAAACAGTGCATTGTAAGGTTCTGGTCGTATTATGTAACCTTTTAGCAAGTCAGAAGCATAAAATATGTTGCTTTTGTCTCGACATTATTTTGGATAAAGCGTTCACCGCATTCATTTGTTTTTATGGATTATTTATTTTGTTAATGTCATGTTGGCCCAATGGTTGCAGTCCGATACCGGGCAAGGACTAATGTGAATGTTTAAATTAAAATGGACTTTATAGTTTATCTTGGACATCACTGACATCGGTAAACAAAAACATCGTGAGAAGACCTGGACTTATAATTAATGAAAGCCTAAAATCGCCAATCCACCTTGAACACGCGTGGTGGTCAACACTCGTGCCTTCTCTGTATGAGAAGAGTTGGTTACGTTACCACCATAAAAACGAGTAAATCTAAATAATATTTCATTTTGGTTTTCTGCTTTTTACAGTGTTTATCTCAGTTCTGCAGTAGTTATCGCTCTGATTCTGAGTGAATTACTAGGAGTAATTCACGGCTAATGTGATGTGTCTTTTTATCACAGTAAGTATGTTGTCCATTAAACTGAGTAACATTTAGTAAAATTAAAAAAAAATATATAATATACCATCACGCCTGTATTCCCCGGAAGGTTAGGCAGAGGTGTACCAATGTACACCCACAGTTCGCCGGTATATTTAGGTCCCATGTAGGTAATAGGGGGCGAGCCTATTGCCATTAACCGGGCACAAATCCAAACTCCGAGCTGCTACTGAGAATTTCATATAAAAACCCAATAACACTTTTTGCTCGACCCGGGAATCGAACCCGGGACCTCTAGCGTAGCAGTCGCGCTCAGGACCACTAGGCCAACGAGGCAGTTAGTAAAATTATTGATAGAAAACGACTTTTATTTCTAGTGTGAATAATCACTGTATATGTTCGCGCAAAGTATAACGCACGCAAAAAATTGTACTAATGTGTGCGTTTCAACAACAGCACATAGGTCATGAAGGTAATTTAAGTTTAACATTTAAAACTTAATAATAATAATAATATACCATCACGCCTGTATTCCCCGAAGGGTTAGGCAGAGGTGTACCAATGTACACCCACAGTTCGCCGGTATATTTAGGTCCCATGTAATAGGGGGCGAGCCTATTGCCATTAACCGGGCACAAATCCAAACTCCGAGCTGCTACTGAGAATTTCATAGAAAAACCCAATAACACTTTTTGCTCGACCCGGGAATCGAACCCGGGACCCCTTGCACAGCAGTCGCACTTACGACCACGAGACCAACGGGGCAGTTAAAACGTAATTCCTAAAAAAACGTAAAATGAATTCAGAAACTTTCACCTTCAATATCTCTGTAACCCGAACATTCTCAGACAAGATTCAGAACAAAAAAATGATCGCAATTCGCAATGATGGGAATAACAACTGTTGCAACTTTCGGCAGTTTTTACACCCGTTATAAATTGTCATGTTAGTTGCGTATGCGCACGCTTCGTGATAGGTACGCTCAGACTGGCTGGACTTTCTTCGTGACTAAGCCTTTACGTCATCCTGGATTGTTCAGACAACGATAAGGATGTGGACATTTTTGTTTTGTTTTTCTCAGCAGCAGCTCGGAGTTTGGTTTTGTGCCCGGTTAATGGCAATAGGCTCGCCACCTATTACATGGGATCTAAATATACCGGCGAACTGTGGGTGTACATTAGTACACCTCTGCCTGCGGCGCGCGTGTAACATGAACGCGCCGTCGACACGGTCGCTCAGACTGGCTGTACTTTCGTCGTGACTAAGCCTTTACGTCATCCTGGGCTGTTCAGACAATGATAAGGATATGGACTGGTTACTGGTTAAGCCCCGTTAAGGGGTATGCGGTAAGGATGCCTGCAGAATTTAAAGTTTCATGCGCTTTTTGCAATTTTAAGTTTTATTAAATGCCAAAGTAACTGTGTCTGTCTGTCTCTTTCGCTTTCATGCCTAGCTGCTGAACCGATTTTGATGAAATTTTGCACATATCAGCCGCAGGGCATCGATTACTGGACATAGGCCTCCCCTATAGATTTCCAAAAGTATTAGTTTTAAACAGCCTGCATCGAGCTTTTTCCGGTCTAATCAGGTTGTCTGTCTGTCATCCGTATGGGAAGAGGCTTTTCGCCTTCCATCCTCTGCCTAGCCTTTTCCAAAATATGTTGGGGTCGGCTTCCAGTCGTATCGGATGCAGCTGAATATCAGTATTTTACATGGAGCGACTGCCTATCAGACCTCCACAACCCAGTAATGGGTAATACGATACTCTTGGTAAGACTGGCTGTCAGACTTTCGAGCTTCTGACTAACAGTAACGACTGTCAAAGATCTACAAATGACAGCCGGGACCAACGGCTTTACGTGCTTTCCGAGGCACGGAGGAAACTCACTATAGTAAATGGCCACCCATCCACAGACCAACCTCGGCAAGCGTGGCTTAACCCGGAAGATCGGTCTATGCGGCTGTAATTATTTAGCTCCTCGAGCAGGCTTTTCGCCCTCCAGTGGGACAATAATCATACCCTATCATACCCTAGTGGTTTTCGCCTTAACTTGTTACAACTGAATGTATAGGCGTTGGGTTTTCTTGCTTTGTGTAGTACTGTCAGTGACCAATATTACTTGATCCCTGTCTCTGGAAGAATAGGAAGGGATGAGGAGTCAGGCTTTTCCGGGTAGGTACTGAATGTGCTAATCTAATCTGGTTTGAAAAGGTAGCAACCCACGTGGTTTGTATGAATCATTTCTTAATCATCTTAGACTAGACGTAGACAATAGCGAAATTGCGGTCACTGTCGGACTTTATACATATATACACCATCACGCTTGTATTCCCCGATGGGTTAGGCAGAGGTGTACCAATGTACACCCACATTTCGCCAGTATGTTTAGGTGCCATGTAATAGGGGGCGAGCCTTTATAGTAAAGAAAGAGAAGTGCGATGACACAACGTTTGTAATTAAAAAATTATGTGTTTTTGTTTAAATGTGTTTTTTGAGCTGCCCCGTTGGTCTCGTGGTCGCAAGTGCGACTGCTGTGCAAGGGGTCCCGGGTTCGATTCCCCAGGTCGAGCAAAAAGTGTTATTGGGTTTTTTCTATGAAATTCTCAGTAGCAGCTCGGAGTTTGGATTTGTGCCCGGTTAATGGCAATAGGCTCGCCCCCTATTACCTACATGGGACCTAAATATACCGGCGAACTGTGGGTGTACATTGGTACACCTCTGCCTAACCTTTCGGGGAATACAGGCGTGATGGTATATATATATGGTGTTTTTTGAGTGACGGTGACCAGCATCGGAAGGCGCAGTGTGGGAAGCCACCCACGAGGTGGACCGAAGATCTGGTAAAGGTCGAGGGAAATCGCTGGACGCGGCAATGCAGGATCGGTCTTTGTGGCTATCTTTAGGGGAGGCCCATGTCCAGCAGCGGACGTCGACGGCTGATATTGATGATGATGATGTGGTTTAAAAACAATAGAGTTCTTAGAAATATGTTTAAGTTTAACTAAGGCACATTTTCTCACAGACAACTAGAGCTCAAACACATACATGCACCTATACAAATATTTGTACCTACAATAAAAATATGGTGGACATAATCCTAATCTCTAAGCATAATTAATAAAATGAACAAAAGCACACTTACGTAATTTAAAATGTAATTCTCCAGACCGATTCTGGCCACGGCGGCTAATCTTAATGCAGGCTAGCCACGTACGCAGGTATTATAGTGCACAAGTGTGTGCGCAAACACAGGTGCACTCCCTCTTCCCTAACCCTCATAGCCCGATGGGACGGAAATCCAACACGACCGGAGAGAGATTAGGCCCAGGACCAACGGCTTTACGTGCTTCCCGAGGCACGATGGTGTCTCACCACCAATTTCCAAACTCCGGACTGCTACTGAGAAATTCCTAATGGAAAAACCCAATAACACATTTTTCCCGACCTGGGAATCGAACCAGGACCCTTTTGCTCAGCAGTCTCGTTTGCGACCACGAGACCAACGGGGCAGTCAAGCACACTAATAAAACAATAATAGCGTGCCATATCATAATAAAAGTCAACATAATAATACACTACAATACAAAGTTCCTTCAGTTAATAAAACCAACCAATCCGGAAGCTTGCTCGTCACGTGGAAATCCGGTGTCATGCGCACGCGACGCATTGTTGATCTTGTCACATGAACTGAAGACATTCATCTTGATTAATAAAACGCACACAGAGAAAGGTGTGTGGGATCTACAGGGTGTTAAAAGACACATCATAATTATAGCTGTTAGCTATGCGTTTTATCCTTCAAATTAAGTAACATTGGGCAAAAATGCTGGGAATATCTGTCAAACTAAGTAAGATTGGGCAAAAATGCTGGGAATATCTGTCAAACTAAGTAACATTGGGCAAAAATGCTGGGAATATCTGTCAAACTAAGTAACATTGGGCAAAAATGCTGGGAATATCTGTCAAACTAAGTAACATTGGGCAAAAATGCTGGGAATATCTGTCAAACTAAGTAACATTGGGCATAAATGCTGGGAATATCTGTCAAACTAAGTAACATTGGGCAAAAATGCTGGGAATATCTGTCAAACTAAGTAACATTGAGCAGAAATTGTTGCTGGGAAATTACTTTTATTTTTGGTGTGACAGGTTTCTGTTAATGGTAGT
Organism: Caradrina clavipalpis; assembly: GCA_932526535.1. Classification (NCBI taxonomy): domain Eukaryota; kingdom Metazoa; phylum Arthropoda; class Insecta; order Lepidoptera; family Noctuidae; genus Caradrina; species Caradrina clavipalpis. The sequence goes on from OW052100.1 coordinate 4,004,363, forward strand.
GCGCAATGTAACACACTCAAAATATTGTGTTTAGGGGTGTATCTAACAGTTCAGGGGCAGTAGACGTGTTTAAAGTTATGTTAAAACATTCCAATCATCATCATAATATCAGCCGAACGACGCGACGTCCACTGCTGGACATATGCCTCCCAATGACTTTTTTTTTTTATGACAGGTTTCTGTTTATGGTAGTGCGCAATGTTACGTACTCAAAATATCGTGTTTAGGGGTGCATTTAACAGTACAGGGGCAGGAGAAGTGTTTAAAGTTATGTTAAAACATTTAAATCATCATCATGTCAACCGAACGACGTCCACTGCTGGATATATGCGTCCCCTATAGATAGCCACAATAACCAGTCCAGATTTCCAAAATAAACATCTAAAAAAGTTGTAACTGTGATTGTGAATATATCCGTACCCAGGAAGCTCCCAAGTACAGTCCGGATCAAAAAAATCGCAAAGATGCGAAGAACATTGGGCTTCCTTTCTTTTTACACCCTTTATATTTATGTGATGGTGTGGGTGTGTAGTAAGCCGTTGGCTGTTACCAACGTCTAGCAAAGGCAGAGTCGAATGTAGAACATGTTTTTGGTTATGTAGATTTAGAATTACGATCTGATAAGCCTTATCTGTAAGACAGACTTGTGGGTTTATTTCTGAAGTTAAGTAATGTTGCTATGGTAACCGTTTATTGATTGTTAATTCTTCGTCTGTGAAGAGTATTCGAGTTGATTCGAGTATTCTATAATTCGGACCTGTACAACTAATTACGGTACAGATGTTAGAGGCTTATGAATAACCTCTATATATTTCAGTCGGAGTTTGTAGTGTGATAGTCTCGTGCCTCAGAAAGCATTTAAAGCTGTTGGTCCTACGCCTGATCTCTCACAGTCGAGAAATTTTCTTTTACACGTTCTTAAGAAAATGGAGGACAAGGCTACGAAGCGTTGTAAAAGATTATGACTTTCTCAATATTTAATATTATTTGTTATAGCGAACTACCCGTGGCTTCGCTCGCGGGCTTATTTCACCCGCCATAAGTTACGTCTTTGGTTATTGCTCCGCTCTCGTAGGTCGTAGCGTGATGTTAATTAGCCGATATTACTCAGGAATAAAGTAGCTATGTAGAGGTTAAAAATGGTTAAAATCAGTCCAGTAGTTTCGAAGCCTATTCGTTACAAACAGACAAACAAATCTTACCTCTTTATAATATTATATAGTAGGTATTATTGTTGGTTATAAAACTTTGTATTTCATAATTAAACGCAAATTCTCTTACTAATATGACCGAGAGGTCAGTGTTATCATTTAAAGTCGTTTGTTTTGATTAAGAAATATTATTTAAATTAAATTCTCGTTTAGAAACGAACCGAAATGGTGAAAGACGCCATTTGCTTCTTGGCTTGTTTTAAATTTTTATTGAAATTAGTTTCTTACAAATGCAAATTTTGTTCTAGTGTTGCTTATAATAATTTGCATAGGTATTTTTTTATTACTTTCAATTATTACGTATGTGTTGTTTAGATAATTTTTCCTATGGAGAAATTTTCTTTTGCAGGTTAATTAATAAAATGGAGTAACATGACTTGAAATCTAAACATATTTTCTAGAGGACAAAAGTATTCATGACGACGAAGTACTGTTACTATGGGACCAACTCTAAAATCCATAATATATAAATATCAATTGCTGTGCGTTAGTCTTGCAAAAACTCGAAAATAGCTCTTATAATAATTTATTTTTTTGTTTTGTTTGCCTCAATACTTTGGTTAAGAAAAACAGAAAATTGCGAAGAGAGAAAATTTATTAAAATAACTAGTTTTTATTATTCTAAGCTAAATTGCAGGTTATTGAAAAAGCTCTTTTATTAAAAATTAAAATTGAAATAAAAATTATTCCTAATAGAATATAAGAAAATATTACGAAAATTAAATACAAATATTTAGGCAACTCTACTGAGAATCAGATAATATCTGAAATCATTTGTTTAAAAAATTACAAAACAAAGCGTGTAACAAAATGGATCCAGCTGTATCTCATTCACATAAATTAATATAATTAATTGCATTAGACAATAAACTTAAAATTCCGTTAGATAAGTAGGTGTATTAATGATTTTACATTAATTAACATAAAATATCCATAAATACCATCGTATTCAATACAAAATAATACATTTAATTTCTAAAATTAAAATTAGTTGCTTATTTGTCGAATTTAAATAATTTAAGATTGGTAAAAATAATTCCTAACTTCTATTTGTGATTACACACACACACACACGTCCAGGTTTTCTCACGATGTTTTCCTTCACCGACGTCAATGATATCCAAGATAAAATTAGAAAATACTTACATAAAATAATAATAATATACCATCACGCCTGTATTCCCCGAAGGGTTAGGCAGAGGTGTACCAATTTACACCCACAGTTCGCCGGTATATTTAGGTCTCATGTAATTGGGGGCGAGCCGATTGCCATTAATCGGGCCCAAATCCTAACTTCGAGCTGCTACTGAGAATTCAATAGAAAAACTCAATAACACTTTTTGCTCGACTTGGGAATGGAATCCAAGACCTCGACTAGCGTAGCAGTCGCGCTTAGGACCACTAGGCTAACGAGACTTTGATCTTCAATATATCTGTAATCAGAAGTTTCCGAGGTATGGCGCAGAACAAAAAAAAAAGCAATTATGGAAAGAACAGGAACAATCGGCATCGTTAAGTGTCTTTTTACACCAATTAGGTATACTCGTATGTGTTTCAACTTGCACTTTCAAACGTTAAATAGACTATTTTAACTTGAAGAATGCCTAGAATGCTTCGAAGAAAGTAAGACGCAGTAGGAATGTGGAATATTTTCAATTTCGCGTAAAGTGAATGCTGATCAAATAAATATTCTTAGTGTGCGTAAAGTTTGTCGTACTAACAATATTGTTTGCGTATGTGCGTAACATAATTACACTAAATTAGCTTCTGCTCGCGACTACCTCGGCGTCAAATTAGACGTATTATCCCACGGAACTGTACATTTTTTCGGGTAAAAAGCATCCTATATGTTAATTCACACTATAATCTATCTCAGCACCAAATTTCATCCAGATCCGTTCAGCCGTTTAAGCATGAAAGAGTAACAAACATCCAGCTATCCATCCTTACAAATTTTCGCTTTTATTATAATAAGGATAGTAGGATTAGTAGGATTTACCCCACGAACTCGCTCGTATTCTTCTTCTTATCGTGTGGGCAGTAAGGTCTAATGACCCCACACACCCTAGTGTCAGAGTTTCTAAACCGCCTCAAGGGCCTCTGACATGGTTACCGATGTCTGTTATGTCCAAGATAAACTCGCTCGTATTAATTTCGGGTCTCTCGGACACAGGTGAAGTGTATCCTGATCCAGATCCCGAGCTACCTCGTTGTCAAATAACATTAACATCGGTTCAGTGGTTTTATCTTAATGAGGTAACAGACAGACATAGTTACTTTCGCATTTATGGTTGTTGTATTTTTCGTTAGTAATTAAAGGCTTTACAAATATTTGTCTCGTGTGGGAATTGAACTCGTGACATGCAGCGCAGTAGCCTATTGCATAGCCATTGCGCCAATCATGTCGCCAATCTATCTATACTTTATTATAATAAAGATGGCAAAAGAGAGAAGAAGACATTATTTCGTTTTTTTGTTTGTATGTTTGAACGCGCTGATCTCTTGAACTCCTAGTCGGATTGTAAAAAATCTTTTTGTGTATGATAGCTAGATTCATGCGGAATAGTATAGGCTGTATAACATCACGTTACGACCCACGGCAGCGGAGAAGTAACCAAAGACGTAAGTTCAACCGCTAGGTATAGCTACATACTTAGTACATAACATAAGTGTAGATATAAAAAATGTGGAGGCGCCGTCAATCTGTCCACTCGCTCTGCATGCTACTAGGTATGAAAGCATCATAATGATGGGTCAAAACCAGGTCAGATGCAACTGCACAGATCTCCTTACGCAACGGCGAAACTAGACTCAAACTAAGAATTTCCTGCTTGCAAAATTTTAGAATTGTAAAGTATGGTAGTGTGTGTGTTTGTTTGTATGTATGTACGTGTATAGGTATACTCGTATATTACGTATGTCACAATGAATTTACAAAAGAACTACTTTCAATTTTAAGTATAAAAAGTGTATTTCATCTTTTAGCTTTTTAAATGTAATAAACTCGAAACTGTTTCTATCTGTTTGTCTGTTTGTTTGATGCAGCTTCACTGATAAAATGCTAAACCAATTTTCATGACATTTGGTATTGAGGTAGCTTGGATACCGAGGAATAATATAGGTCTGTTTTGAATAAAACAAACCGCAAAAGGGTGCATTCGTTAGGTTAGATTTTTATTAAAAGAAAAATCTAAAATTAAAATAATAATTGTAAAGTAACCCACACGTGACCGTTATTTATGTACAATTTTCTTTTGATATGAAAGTCAGCGTACACAGTTTTATAACACTATATTCCAGCAATATTTTACTTAATTCTGACGGGACTTTTACTGACAATATAACACTAGCATAGACTATTTATTTATTAAAGAAGCGGTAAAATAAAACCGACACGTGGTGTTACGCGGACGAAGTTACGAGCACAAGCTAGTCAATTAATTACCAATTTCCAACTGCGTGATCATTTACTACTTTATATGCGCTAACCGTTAAAAGTAAAATAAAATCAAAAGTATTCACCTATGTATCTTTTTCTATATACTTAGTTCTTTGTTAATTAACGTTAGGAATGCTAAGTACATAGCCTCTCTCGCTTGTCCACTTTCTACATGTCTGTGTGTGTTTATCAATCTTCTAACGTAATAAAACACATAATTATCAACTTTGTAAATCTCTTTTCTCTTTCTGCGTGTGGTGGAAACTAAGTGCTTATGTCAAATGATGGCACGTTATGACTAACTGATAATCTATCTATAGTAATAAACTAATATAATAAAGGCGAAAATTTGTGTGTTTGTCTCTTCTTCACGTTCAAACGGCTCAACGGATCTGAATGAAATTTGGCACTGAGATACTCAAAGATACTCTGAGGCTAAAGTAGCCTTGCACATCTATAAACATGTGCAAGGCTACTTTTTATCCCGTAAAAATGTACGGTTCCCGTGGGATAATAATGTCAACTTTGACGCGGATGAAGTCGCGGGCAGAAGCTAGATGTAATATAATAAAGCTGAATAGTTTTTTGTTTGTTTGTTTTACACGCACTAATCTCTGGAACTACCAGTCGGATTTAAATAATATTTGTGTCTAAAAAAGCCAGATTCATGAAGAATAGTATAGGCTTTAAAACATTACGATAAGACACACGGGAGCGGATTAGTAGTACCTAACCAAAGACATAACGCGGGTGAAAAAAAAAAAAAAACGGTTACACCTTGAGCAAAAATTACGGAGACTCAGTAAAGATTCCAGTACTTACCTACATGATTCTAGAAACTACTGCATATTTCTTTTTTCTATAAATGATGATAAATATTATAACTTTATTCTTGTGGTATCTTAATTTTGTACCTAAATTATATCTCCATTGTAAAATGTATTGTTAGGTTAACCGCAACAAATAGGTAATCATTTTAAAATTGATTATAGACATTTTACCGCAAAATTATTATATTACATTTGTAAGGCTTTTTATTGAAGAATGTAGAAATACTAGACACGAGACATTATATTATAATTATTATAAATCATAATAATTATGATTCACTAAAAATAAATATTGAATTATTATTGTTCTATTTTCAACTACTGGTCATTTTAAATTTAAAAAAAAATACCGTCGAAGGGTCGAATGCGCCGTCTACAGTGCGAGTACCGTATATTTTTTTAAACAAGAATTACTACAAAGAAAGAAACACACACAAATGTACTTGTACCTACATAGGTACAAGTACATACATATGTATACGTACAGGTACACGTACACACACCCATACTCTATAAGAATGTCATCATGAGCAATCTTTTTTCAAAGTTGTTCCAAACTAGGAATTTCTTTGGATCGTAAGAGCGTTTTACATACATTTATAAAAACACAATGTATTCGTAACCGGCATGTTTGTATGACCATCAGTGCGGTTCTCTAAGCCTCACTTCGTAATTCGAAAGCTGAATTCGCAGTGAGATTACAAAATGGTATTCTGTTAAACACGATCACGCCCGGCGACGTCACTAAACCAATGACAGGTTGGTTCGTTATCGAAGTGAGCGCGATCACTTTAGTGAGACTCGTTTTCGAGTTTGCATTTTAGAGAATCGCACTATAGATGTATGAACGTGGATGAGGCGAAAGGAGTATGTTAGAATCGTAGCAGGTGGCGTTCTGTAATTTCTGCTTACCCCCATGGGAAAAAGGCGTGAGTTTATGTATACATGTGTATGTGTATAAGCACACCATAGTTTTCGTGGAAAGCCTTTTTTTTTTTTTTTTTTTTTTTTTATAGACGGGAAATCATCAAATAACTTCCCCCGCCCTGGGCGGGGCGGGAGGGAGTGTCAGACTTTTACTGACTAAAACCCGTCTATGTTCCTTCATGTGCCCTTTGCGTTCCGGGGGCGCGGTATCTCTTTCGAACAACCCGCAGCCCCGGCAGGCATCGGCCCTCAGTGGCCCCATCCAATTTTGCTGACATCTCTTTGAGGCGCGCGTGGAACACGAACGCGCCGTCGACACGGTCTGTCGCTAGTGAACGTACGGACGGTGAGCTACCCATTGCTCACCGTCCACAGACCCGCGTCTACGGTGGCCGGGAGTCGTCACGTGGCTCCCGACGCCCGGATCGTCTACCGCGGCGGCCGCTGGGACGGGGGACCCTCCTTTCCCTCTCCCGTCCCGCCGCCTCCTTCTCCAGCATTACAGCTTCGCAGAAGGAGGCGACTGCTTCCCATTCCCCCTCGCTCCGGACCATGGCCTGGACCAGTGCCGGACGCGAGAGGGCGCCGCCGCCGATGGCCGCCTCGAGGACTCGGCGGTGCTCAGCCCAAGCAGGGCACACCGCCAAAGTATGCTCCACCGTGTCCTCGGGGCGATCCTCACAATGGTGACACCCGGGCGTTTCCTCCCGCCCGATGAGGTGCAGGAACCTCCCGAAACATCCGTGTCCGGTGAGGACCTGCTCGTGGAAAGCCTAAAGTTATCGTTTATTTATATAATTGTTTCAGTCTTCAACATTGATTTTAAAAGCGATTACTCCGAAGAAAGGCCTCTAATAGAACCGTCAGTTGCTTTTCACCGAAATTGAATTTATTTAAATATAAAGTAATTTCTTAGAAGACTGGATCAAGTGCTTTTGAACAGATTTCAAATCCTGGGATTGACGGCAGAGGTTAATTTCAACTACCGTATGTCCGGGACTTTGTCTGAATGATTTTTGTGGTTATTAGCGGATGTACACGAAGTCGCGGATGAAAAGTAGTTTACGTCTTTTCTTGAGATTTGAGCTTAGTCTTCTTTCTTAAATAATTCATTAACAGTATTTTTCTCGCCCTCCATAGCACGGGACCTAAACGTACCGGCGATTCCGGCGAACTGTGGATGAACATTGATACACTTCTGCCTAACCCTTTGGGGAATACAGGCGTGACAGTATGATGAAGTACTTAAAAAAAATACATTTCGAACTGAAAATTCAAACGGATTTTGTTCACAATTTTACGGATATTTTATTTTTTCTAAAATAAAAATAACCTAAGCTATTCCTTATAGCTTCAGCTATCTGAAAGTGAAAATCCTGCCAAAATCAGTCCAGTTATTTTGGAGATTAATCGAACAAACAGACAGGCAAAAATCTTAAAAAACAAAAGTGATTTTTGCAGTGTATAGAGCTGTTATTTTAACATCACAAACAGACAATTCAATTTTATTTATTTATACAGAATGTGTAGGTATTGATTTTGAAAATAGACGCTCTTCTTTCTAGGACTTGAACCTGCCAAGAAAAGGCGACCCTTTTCACTGAAAAAACAATGAGTTAGGTATTAGGTAAACGTCTTTTTACATAAAAATGGCTGATTAGTTTAAACATTTTCAAACAATTCATAACGGAATACTTTAGAAATATTGATATTTCGCGGATCTTTGTGACCACTATTTTTATGCTTAGCTACTGCCCGCAACTTCGCTTGCGGTTTTTTTTAACCCGCGTCAAGTTTCGTCTTTGGTATCTGCTCCGCTCTCGTGTGTCGTAGCGTGATATTATAGAACCTATACTATTTTTCATGAATCGACCTATAACATACAAAAAGAATTTTCCAAATCGGACTAGTAGTTCTAGAGATTGACGCGTTTAAACAAACAAACAAAAACTCTTCAGATTTCTTATATTAGTACAAATTTCACAATAAATGTTAATCTTTAATTTCAACCTACTAAAATCTTCAGTGTGTTGCCATTTTCGGAAGCGAGGTCGCAAACTTTCAGTGTGAATTTTAGATAGAATAACGCGTCCTTGAATGTTGGAAATACCAGAATGTATCGATTTTTAATTCAGAAGCAATATTGGTAATATTAAGTCAAGGGTAAAATGATTCAGGTCGTTGTGAAATGTATGTTATGTAGGAGCCTATGGGCATCACCCAAACAGAAAAGTTGAAAGCGTTAAATCATATTCTTGTGTTCTACAAACAATACAGACATAACACATACATATCATCAGCCCTGCATCCCCAGCTAGAGGTCTACCAATGTATACTACACCCACAGTTCGCCGGTGTGATTTAGGTCTCATGTAATAGAGGGCGAGCCTATTGTCATTAACCGGGCACAAGTCTTAACTTCGAGCTACTACTTAGAATGTAATAGAAAAACCCAATAACACTGTTTGCTCGACCTGGGAATCGAACCCAGGACCTCTAGCGTAGCAGTCGCGCTCAGGACCACTAGGCCAACGAGGCAGTCTTAATCTACGACTAAGATCACGCTCTAGAAAACAATAGGTACTGTAGAGAATATATTTACCGTCAAACAATATTAAATTAAATGATAGACAGCCGTCGTCATCCACATAAAAGTTACATGACTCCAGTCAGCGGGGTTCAATAGAAATAACTGTCTAGTATTCATATTTTATCTGTTACTATTAAGAGTTTATCTGGTATTAAAGGCTATTAATAAAGTCGAGGCCAAAGGCGGTTATGGCCGTATTGACAGGCTGTTAGTCTATGGTGTAGAGCTTTAAAATGATAGAGAAGACACTATTCTCTTTTGTGTTGATGTTAATGAGTCAGTTGATGCTGCTGTTTGTCTGTGTGTCCCCTTCAAGAAATAACTCATGTAACACCTTTTATACCATGTTTTCTACAAATAAATAAATAAATCTATCTATCTATCACAGTTACTTCATAAAGTGATGACCAATGCGTCTGGCTGTTTCAGTGTGTTAGTCTCATAAACTGCTAAACGGATTTTATTTACATTTTATGTATAAGCAATGTACCTAAGTCACAAATATAATTGTCAATGTAAAAAAAAACGCTAAAATAACCTTTAATTGTTACCAGCTACGGGACGGAATCTGTAGTGTCATTCTCCATTTAAGTTACATTAATTAAATTAGTTTCTTTCTACAGGATTTTCTTCTTCTTCAGCCGTTTATTTAAACCACTGACATGAAAATTACCATTACACTAGCATACCATAGACCAATTTATTATTTCATCATCATCATCATCATCACATCAGCCTATAGCCGTCAACTGCTGTACGCATGCCTCCCCCAAAGAGCGATTAATTAATGGCCTCCCCTAATTTATTGTCAAGCCTAAATTAATTAATTCAGACTTTAATTTGATTATTTTCTTTGCTTAATTATTTTCAGAAAGCGATGATTTGTGTCAAAAACCTACAAGCACCTACAAGCTACATGAATGTACAGAGAGATATTCAACTTCATGACAAAAAGATAAGGTCCATATTTAATTGGGAAAATTTGACAGTTTGGGATAGCTTAATGTGCTGGCGTCTGTACTATATAGGACTTCTCTATCCTTTTCATTACTCTGTGCTATTAATGAACGAGGTACAAACTACGGTCTTCTAGTATCACCTGTGGCCTGCAATTGACTAAGTACATGTACACGATAGTTGAAAGTAGTTTGTCAAATCCGTTTCATGGGATTTACCTAATCTTCTTCTTAGCATATCGATGGCGAATATATGAACTGGCAGCTCGCCGGCGGCGCTAACCGCCGGCGAGCTGTCACCTTTTTTTTTTCTTGTCAGTGTAAAAAATATTAAAACGCAATATTAGTAAATATTAAAATATTAAAGCTCCAACTTGAATGGGACATTATTTGCTGTAGGTATCGCTTTATAATGGAATATTTATGGTTGATTTATTTTTCTAGAATTGGCAAACTTTTACTTTGTAAGTGTAAGTAAACCCATCGGTTCAGAGGTAACCAATAACGATTCTTAAGGCTCTCCACCCACGACAAATTTTTGACATATTTCTTGTCGCCGACAAAGAAAAATCGGTCAAAACGTCGGTTATTGGCGGAAAGGCAAAAAGGTATTTTAATCTATCTTCTGTCACTTAATCCCCAACGAAATGTTGAATAAAACGGACAGTTCTTTTTCAGATCCATTGATTTTCTTCTTTTTTTTCTCTACGGCAATTAGAGAACATCATTTTTGTCTAATGACCTGCCAAAAAGGGAACAACTTTTGAAAATAAAAATAAAAATTTGACCCTGTCATTAATTTCGAATAAAGAATCAAATAACAAAAGGTTTAATCAACGTACTTGACCCTTTCGGAATATAATAATAAAATTAGAAGGTAGGTCAAAGAGGCATCTGTATCAAAACAAAATACCTACTCCAAAATTAAGTAAATTGACCTTGGGTACGTTTGACCTTGACTTGTACGGTATGCAACAAAAGTCTATTAACATTTCATATTCTTTAATCCTAATTATTGAGAACAAAATGTTTTTTCAGAAAATGTGAATTTATATGAAATCAAGTTAAAATAAATGCTCACTTATTACTAGATATGCTGAAAAGCAGTGTATTTTAGTATTTCGTGTATACTTAAATGGTAAATAACTGACAATTTTAAACGACTTTTGTTGCTAACCGTACTATGATTTACAAATGAGTTACAAAATATAACCTTGGAAGGGATTTTATCTAAATCTAATTCTGATGTGTTTGTTCGATTTTTAAATAGAAGCAATTTGTTGGATCGTCATTTGTTACATTACAAAATTTTTCTTTTGGCATGTGGTCCTAAGCGCGTCTGCTAAGTTGCTAACCTGCTAAGGTCTTGGGTTCGGTTCCCAAAAAGTGTTATTGGGTTTTTCTATGAAATTCTCAGTAGCAGCTCGGAGTTAGGATTTGTGCCCGGTTAATAGCAATAGGCTCGCCCCCTATTACATGGGACGTAAACGTACCGGCGAACTGTGAGTGTACATTTGTACACCTCTGTCTAACCTTTCGGGAAATATAGGTCTGATGGTATGTTATTAAATAAATATTATGTGCGAAACGAGTATTTTCAATTACAGTAACTCCGCTAGGTTCAAGTTAGGTCCTCCGTTGAAATGCTGACTCCGCTAGTCGTAAAAACAGCATAAATGTATTATCCAACATGGCTATTTTGTATAATCGCCGCGTGTTGCTAATGGTGGGTCCACACGACACAGACTTAACACAGACTTCTATAGAATTTTGTCTGTACAACAAATCAGTACAGACAAATGTCGGTGTATCAGAAAAGTCGGAAGTCTGCGTACATGTCTATACGATTGTCGGAGCAAAACTCATGATTATTGAATTACTTAATTTATTCATTAAAATCGAAGTCTGAACTGATGAAAAGTCTGCACAGACATTTGGTAAAGACCTCTGAGTTAAAATTTTTACTCAGACTTTATAGTCTGTGCAGATATCTGTACAGACAAAAGTCTGTATCGTGTGGCCCCACCATTAGACTGCAAGTTTTTGCATTGCCCCCAGACCCTAGGATGACATAATGTGAAAGGTTACAACTTTTCCCGGTACCATTGGCTGCGCGTTTAATGGACGACGTAACGAAAGGTTCCGGGTTCGCAGCCTGACTGTTGCTAATTTATGGGGAACGGGAGATTGTGTTTCGTGTGAAATGAATGTAATTAGTTTTTAACTATTAGGTTGGATGTTGTTTGAGACAAAAGTTTAGGTTGATTTTTGTGTGGCATTGCGTCTGCTTTTGGCTGGAAAGAGTTGTATACTAGGTGTGTTAGACTCTGGCTGGTTTAGTCATTTTGAACCGTATTTATTTAAATTATTTCTTAAGAGTTTCTTTAATAATTAATAAATCTTTCAAGGCAGGGTTTTCTCTCTCCTAATCCCATGTTGCTGTGGCCTACAGGATTAATAATGTTACCACCTAAGAATTCATATAGCAAAGCAATAAAGATATTGAGTATTAAAATATTAATATGAGATAAACTTTATCTCACGATCTCACCCACAATAGCTATGTAATATATATATGTATATACCATCACGCCTGTATTCCCCGAAGGGCTAGGCAGAGGTGTACCAATGTACACCCACAGTTCGCCGGTATATTTAGGTCCCTTGTAAGAGGGGGCGAGCCTATTGCCATTAACCGGGCACTAATCCAAACTCCGAGCTCCTACTGAGAATTTCATAGAAAAACCCAATAACACTTTTTGCTCGACCTGGGAATCGAACCCGGGACCCCTTGCACAGCAGTCGCACTTGCGACCACGAGATCAACGGGGTAGTCTATGTAATATGCTTTAGATTTTTAATTAATCAGCCGTAAATATTGAAAATCAATACAATTACTTCAAATAATGTAAGAAATGTTGGCGTGTGTTAGTTTATTTTAGCTGAATTAACTTTAATCGTAACTACATATTAGCGTACAGTAGTACGATTCTCTAAAATGCAAGCTCGAAAAAGAGTCTCACTTCGATAACGAACCAACTTGTCATTGGTTTATATTCGTTCGGTCACCACGGCGAACGAATACTAAGCCAATGACAAGTTGGTTCGTTATCGAAGTGAGACTCTTTTTCGAGCTTGCATTTTAGAGAATCGCACAGCTGGATTCCGCCCGCGACTTCGTTCGCGTCGTTAATTTAACTGGCTTTAAGTTGCGTCTTTGATTACTGCTCCGGTCTCGTGAGTCGTAGCGTGATGCTATATAGCTTATGTTACTCAGGAATAGTGTAGCTATCTATTGGTGAAAAACGGTTAAAATCGGTCTAGTAGTTTCGGTGCTTATACGGCACAAACAAACAAACATAAAAGTCTTTCCTCTTTATAATAGATGAACAATACATTAGAAACCTAAAGATCAGTAAAAAAAGAAGTTTCTAAATAGGTATTCCAAAAACGATGACATTTGAAATCACCTTTCACATTGGTCATGAACTGTGCGCGCTAGAGATATCGAAAATGACAAGCATTTTCTTACTTACTTTCAAATAAATGCATACGCATGCTTATGTATGGGTCTTCAAAACTAAGCTTTTTTATTTTAATCATTTTTGGATGGCAAACACGCCGACGGCCCATCTGATGTTAAGTGGTCACCGCTGCCTATAGACATCTGCAATACCAGAGGCCTTGCAGATGCGTTGCCATCCTAGAGACAAAGTTGAAATGTCCCATGTGCTTGTAATTAGACCAGCATCCATACCCTTCAAATCGGAACACAGCAACACTGGTTTACGGCAGAAATAGGTATGGTGGCAGAAAGTATTTAGCTCCTTCAAAAAGATCTCTACTACTACTGCTTAGTACCTACTTGATTATTACTAAAATATCTATGTATCTACCGTAAACTATGACAGGAATTTTAAATAAGTAGGCAAGTTTTTTAAGCAAATTATCGCAGATTAATTTAAGGCAGTTAGTTTGTAATTAATTTGTGTTTGAAACATGTTATCGACTCCCATCAAATGCGACCTAATACTTAGGCGAAGTAATTACTAGAAATATATGAAAATCTGCGCAAAGATTACATTTTATGTAGCAATAGATTTTTTTTAGAGAATAAATAAAAATAATTATGTTTAAAAAATAAGCTGTTGGTCGTGGCTGTCATTCGTACATCGTTGAAAATCGTTACGGATAGTCAAAAGCCAGGAAGTCTGACAACCAGTCTTACCAAGAGGTAACGTGTTGCCCAGTAACTGGGTTGTGGAGGTCAGATAAGCAGTCACTCCGTGTAAAACATTGTTATTCAGCTGCATTCGGTTAAGCTAGAAGCCGACCACAACATAGTTGGGAAAAGGCTAAGGCTAAGCTGATGATTTAATTAAAGGAACTTAGGTTTTTGTGTTGGGGGTTTTTTAAATTTTTAATTTAATTTTTTATTTTATACTTTTTATAGGTACCTACTTATTATAATGTCGATTTTGTTAAGTTTGAGACCCCACTCGAGTATATTTACAGACATTCGGTTTTTCTTCCCTACTTTCACCCCCACAACTTTTAAACGGCTCAACCGATTTTCATCAAACATATCTAAGAACACTCGTACATAGGTCACCTTTAATACAAAAAAAACTAAATTGAAATCGCTTCATCCGTTCGGCAGCTATGATGCCACAGACAGACAGACAGACAGACAGACAGACAGACAGACAGACAGACAGACAGACACGTCAAACTTATAACACCCCTCTTTTTGCGTCGGGGGTTAAAAAATAACAAAGATGAGATTTCATTTGACTTAGAAAGTTTCAAGATGGCCCCGAAAAAAAGAACACTAAAAACAACTAATAAACTCAAACTAAAATACACAGTCACACAAAAGTAATAAAAAAAAAGAAAACGCGCCTATTTAAGAATCAAGATCACAAAATAGAATAAAAGAAGTCCGTGGGAATTCCTGAGATTTTTTATCACTTATTACATAACATCGTCTATTAAATAATAAAATTAATGAAACTGCAACTATTGTCCGGTTTACCAAAAGCGGAACAAAAGGACGGTATTATGCAATACGTTTAAACGAAACAAGAACCAAGATGGCCGAGGCGTGCTTTTGAAGCTCAATCATTATTTTGACATTTTTGACTGGTCGTTTATTTGCAAACAATACTGAAAAAACACTGGGCAAGTGGACAATTTACGTGAAATTTGTGTTCCGTAGGTACCTACTGTATTTATTATTTATTTATTTTGTTGTGGTTAGTAGTTACTATCCTGGAAGGAAACATTAACAATAACTGCAATAGGATTTTATTTTTGGGTTTATTTTACAACTAGCTTTTGCCCGCGACTTCGTCCGCGTGGATTAATAGTTCCCGTTCCCGGGGGATTTCCGGGATAAAAACTATCCTATGTCGTTTCTCGGGTCCCAGACTATATCTGTACCAAATTTCATTAAAATCGGTTCAGTGGTTTAGGCGTGAAGAAGAGACAGACAGACAGACAGACAGAGTTACTTTCGCATTTATAATATTAGTACGGATATAAAATGGGAAAGCGTTTCTTTTTAAACTATCTGAGATCGACAAATGAAATAAGTGTTTTGTAGATTTATTTGTTTGTTCATACACATTTAATACACTTAAAATGATGCAACTCTTATCTTGCATCAATTCATAATGATCAACTACATAATTTAAACAAAAAAAGAAAGATTTTCGGCCATTTTGCAAATGGCCACGGAACTCTAAAAGTGAGTGAGAGAGTTATGTACCGCAGTCATTACTGAACAAAAGACGTTGTGTAGCTATTGTTTTGAATTACAACAGATTATTGAGTTACTGAGCATTTCACAGACGCAACGATTGGTCAATTGGTCACCCGAGATTGAGAAATTTTTCATTTGTAAAATCTCTGGTATGCAGAACTGAGTGTTCCTAATTACAAACGTACAGGCAGCCAGCACATCAAACTACCCGAAACTGTCAAATTTTCGCAATTAACTTTGAACCATATGCTACGGCGATAAAGTAGAAAATGCTTGATGTGCTGGCGTCCGTACAAGGCTTTAGAAATGAACAATTAGCTAGGCTTATGGAATTTTTGGTAAATGTTTTGTTTTGTTTGCTCAATGTCAAATGGCAACAACTTGAAACAGGTCGATACGTAATCATGTTTTACTTAAAGACAAGGTGAGTGCATAAGTGTCGATAATTGAGAGGCGAAGAAATTTAAATAATTACGTATACTCACAGTCTAAAAAATAAGCGGTAAAAAGTCAGTAGGGCAATATTATAATTATGATATAGCCTTATTTACTAATTATAACCTACAATCACAGAACGCTGATGCTACAAAATGCTATTAAATAAAACCAGTCACAATCTCATTTCAACGACAATCGATGTCCAAAAATGTAGGTAAATAACAGCAATTTTTGATTGATTGCGACTGAGTTTAGATTGCGATCGTACTTCAAAGTTAGTAGAATTGCCCTCTAATGTGATGCATTACTATTTTAATTTTCTATAAGTGAGTAGCGGTTCAGATTTTTTAATATTCCAACTACTAGCCTTTTTTTTTTTAATGATGAGAAATCATTAAATGGCTTTTTCCGCTGTGGGCAGAGCGGAAGGGTGTGTCAGACTCTTACTGACTAATACACATCCGTGTTCCAAATAATGCCCTTTGCATTCCAGGGTCATGGAGACTCTTTCGAACAAATTCCGCAACCCCGGCAGCCTAAGAGCATTCCAGAAGTCAACATACATAAGAGTGAAGTTCATTGACATTAACAAAAGTCAATTACAAAATGAATTCCGCAAAGATGGAAACAAGATAAATGAAATGATTCCCAGCGATGACATAATGCCTGTAAGATTGCGTTTAATTTTAACGATTTCTTTGTTTTAATGGAATTATGCTCAACAAACGGTTACGTATATATTTTGCATGAGTCAGTGCAAAAAATCAGGTAATTAGGCGTTGTCTGGCAGCATAATAGTGTGCAAAAACTGTCTCTGAGTTTTGTCTGACGGAATTACGTAGTACATACGATGTAGTTTCACACATTTGACAAGCTCTATAAAACAGATAGGTTTTGTCTGTTTTTTTAATATAAAATAAGACACGCGGCGATGTGGTATTGTTGTTTTTTTTTTTTAATTACATAAAATAAATATGACCTGAATATGTCCGTCATAGCGTTTGGGGGGAATGTCAAAAAGACAAAAAATGTGTGCTTTTGAAAGTAACATTGAAATCTCATGTATTATGTTTTATTACTATTACCACGAATTTTCCCGTTGCGTGGCAACAGCCTTCCTACTCTATTTAGGACTATTTGGGAGTCCAATTCATCTCGCCATCTCAGCTCGAGCCTGCTGTGATGGCACAAATTAATGAATTACATATTACATAAAAAAAATGAGACAGATATTTCTCTAATATTTTTTGGATAATTTACCTCGTGTCGAAATCATTCTTTTAATTTAAAAATGAACACATAAGTTATACGTTATCATTCCTCAGAATGAACGAGTAGGTGTTTAACAATTTCCTCACAGAAATTATTTTCTCACAACTTAATTTCAAGTCAGTTCCAGTACAAACCAAACATCAGGATCAAAGTAAAGCTACCGTAATGACGTTTAATAATGCCAGTACCGCAAACTCACACGCCAAACCCACCACAAAGGTTGGTTGCTACGTACGAGGCAATACCGACCTCATAAACCACTAACAAACATGTATGATGTAGTACTATAAGTATTGTATGGAACCAGCGAAAGTACTGCCTCGAGTTCACTTCACTCTCACTATCGAGACGGGCCGCAGACTTGTAAACACAATTTTAAGATCCGCATACGAACGCAACCATCACACACAACTTTCATCCGTATAGCAACACGACAAAGTTTAAAATAAAATGTAGCAGTCAAAATAATTAATAATTATCATAAATAGCTAATAATATATTTAAATTCTTGGTGATCTCTCGAATAAGTCTGGTCCGGAGTTCATTCATTGAATGTTTTTGTCGAAATTGTACTCGAGTTTTTGTATTAAAAAAGAAAGTATTAAAAATTAAAAAGAAATGGCGACCGCCCAAGTATCGATGGATAAATAAATGATCGTGATTCACTTTTTATTTGAGATAAGGGGAAAAAACTCGTTCGCAATAACATTTTGTTTGTGAGTGTATTTCTTGTACATGTGATATGAAAAGTGCAAGTCTTTAAGCGCGAGGTCGTAGACATCATAACGTAACATTATGACTCATACAATAATAGTGTTTTTTTATTAAACTGGATTATGAATCTTGACCTATTTAATTAAGTGCTATTTTTGAATGTTTACGCAATTTTTTTCTTTTCTTTTGTTTGTGTTTTTGTTTTTTATTGGATTTTTTTTATAGCCTTTAACATTTTTTGGGTCAATTTATTCATTCTTGGTTGTAAATTGCCCTAATTATCGACAAGAGCAGATTTTTTATTTTATTTTAAGTAGATACTTTGCCATTAATTAAATTTTCAATAGAGAGTTCTAATTCAGCCATCTAAACTTTGCCCTACTTTTAAAAGACTCATCACATACTTAGTCGTTAACTACGCTGTACTTACCATCAAACTAAGCAAAAAGAATTGCTGGGAAATTATTGTTATATTTGGTACGAAAAATCAATGAAATGTACGTTAGAAATTGCACTTTCGGGGGCATGTATAGTATTTAAAGTTTACTTAAATCATTTGAGTTGACAATAGTAAAAAAAGTGACAGAAAGTTTGAAACTTTTGCCTTCAATATCTCCGTCAACAGAAGTTTCCTAGGTATGGTCTAGAACAAAAAAAATATATCGCAATCATAGGAAGAAGTTTCGGCTTTATTAAGTACCATTTTCACCTTTTATTTTCCAATAGGTTTTTAGTAAAAGTAGCACATAGTAAATTGTTACCTCAGTAAAGTGATTTATTACACCCAGCTGACTACTACATACTTAGCGGTTGACAAATAGCTCGATCTATGTTAATGATGCAGTTTTGTTCAAACTTACTTACTTACTCGTTTTTTTTTCAACCTTATTTCCTTATACATAATATTTATTTTTGCTCATTAGTTTGTGTATCTATCGTTGTAAGCGGAAATTTCTCTAAAAACCTGAGCAAATTAAATTTTAAACTAAGAAATATTTAGTAACTACGATTAACTGACAGGGTTGTATTCTCAATTGTTTTTTTTTAATCTATAGTCTGGTACCTATATAAAAAGGTACCTAAAGCTTGTTTGTGTTTTTCTATTTATTTAATTTTTTCTTTTTCTTTTTCAGAGGAATACTCTAGAAGGAGGTGAAGGAGGTTGGATTACAAGCATTTTTTCATTGATAATAAGCTATGTGTTATGGTATACCTACAAATGTCTAAAGGTCGTTCAAAAGTGCTTTTAATGATCTAATTGAAAGAAATGATTTGAATTTGACTACCTCCATCTAGTTAAATCGCGGGCAACAGAAAATTAAAAAGAAAGTCTAGCCATCAAAATTTGATTTAACAATTTTGACTTTTTGAACCTCAATATTCAAAAGATCTTTCAACAAACCGAGTTCGTGATCGATTATAATCGATGTTGTCCAACTCGATTATCGTCTCGATCATCAGTAGCTCGTGATCGATGGATCTATCGACGAAGGCGTGACTGAGTACGACAAGAGCCGAGAGCTATGCCTAATAAGACTGTGATATAATGCTTAATGTAGAACGTTCTTCACTGGCCGCCACAGCGTAGGAAAATCCAGTTTGACTATCTTTTGTTTTTAACCGCATACTCAAAAAGTTTGACGTGTCTGTTTGTGGCACCGTAACTCTAAAACGGGAGAACCGATTTGATTGCGTTTTTTTTTTATTTGAAAGCAGGTTTCTTAGCGATGGTTTTTAGATATGTTTTATCAAAATCGGTTCAGCCGTTTCAAGGTTATCAGCTCTTTTGTTAGCTGCGGTAGGGATTATTATTAAACAGTCTGGGGTTACTTAAATATTTTAATTTTATTACTTAGGTTTTGTGATACAAGTTCAAAGTGGATTATAAAATGCCTCAGGGTACATAATAGTAGATAAACTTTGATATTAGTTCTAGTAAAAAATGCCTATTTTACTGTAAATATTTTTTGCGCATTTTTTTGGCTGAACCCCTTTGTGAAGTTAATTTAAAAAGAGAGTCAAGGGTCGGCATTATTTAAAGTTCAAATTGTCTTATATCATGTTTTTGAAATATTTATACAAATTCCTTTGTTTCTTTTTGGTTGAGTATGGTTTACAAATCTGATTTGTCTCGTCTGGCGTCGCAGAAGGAATTACCAACACTAGTTTTTAAAATTAATAATTTGAATAAAGTTATTTTTACCAAACTTTATATGGCTTACTAGCTCATAGCTGTGACTCCGCCCGCGTAGCCCAATTACACAAACAATACCTGTCTATTATTGTCCCTTTACAGAGCAAAGGCATCTTCTCAACGCTTCTTCTATTACACAATATCTTTACAATTATTTTTTTATTTTATTCGAGATGGGTAAGCTCTTGACTCTAGTCTTGGTCAGAGGTGACATAGCCAAAGTCTACAATGGAGTGAGTGTTATAAATTTTAGCCTTTGTTATATTCTGAAGAATAAGCTGTAATACTTAGTAAAGTTTCATCAAAATCCGTCTAGCAATTCTTGCATAAAACAGTAACAAACACCCATGCTTCCATCCTCACTCACTCTCTTCAATAGTAACAAGACAAAAATTCCCACAATTACCTAAGCAATCAACACACATATTCGCCTTCTCACAAAACACATGAACTTGTCCTACTGCTGATAAATATACTGTGACCGATTGGAACAGTCATGCTGATTAATGGACAGCATCCGTCGGTTGCGACTGCGACCGCTCGCGTTACATACAGCAACCAGTAGCGTAGTTATTGCATGTTATAATTACGCAATAACTACGGAATTATTATCGATTGTGTTTTGTTTGAACACTTATTATAATAGGTGTTCTGTGTGGCCCTAGTTTAGTGGTTGCGTGGTTCAAAGAGCGATGAGAGATATATGAAGAAGGATATATGCTTCTAGAAAGGTCAGGATATTTTTTCTGCGTTTAAGGAATTTAGAAGTCCTTCATATTAGAGCAAAGAGATTTTTCAAGCTATTTTAAAGCATACCTAATAATAATACCAGCTTTACAGTTAGCGGCAAAGCGGAGGAATTTTAACACTGCAAAAAAGGAGAAGGTTTTCAATTCGGTTTATTTTTAATTTCCTATTATCCTATTTAATAAGCGTGTAAGTATTGTACATATTTCTAAAATAAATAAAATTACAAACTAAATTATTACAACTTACAAAGTTTGTTTTATTTCAAAGTGCATTTACAACGTAATCACCTAGTCCTCTAAACACATCACCTCTTTAGTTGCTACGCTATATAAAGTTCTATAGCCTATAAAACTAAACTAGAAGAAGAACCACACTTTGTTTCACGACCTATTTCGTAATATCATGCAACGAGACCTGGTCAAACAACAATTAATCCATAAAATACTAATAACAGTGATGAAATAGGCCTAAGTTAGGTAAATAGTCTATAAAAGCAACTTATGAAAATAAAATAAAAATAATACCAGCCTATTCTAGTTCCACTGTAACCTAAAGGCGTCTATTACCGACAAAACACGAGCATTGATCACCGCGATGCAGGCGATTTCAGATTTGAATTAATTATAAGTCCAGGGGGGCGATCGCGCTATAAAATCCCAACCGAACCAAAACTGAACCATAACCAAAACACGACTTCAAGTACTTTTCGTATCGCGCTAATGCTTTGACAGATGGTTGAGCCGAAGTTCGACTAGAACGGAGACGCAACCAAACCATAACCACACGTTCTATCAGTCACTACGGAGCATCACTCAAACTTTAGCGCGATACCGAATTTCGACTCAACTGAACCAAAACCGAATTACAATCAGAACTGAACCAAAACCGAACTTTAGACGTTTGTTCATTTTACAAAATAGCGCGATCGCCCCCCAGGTTATTTTCCTTCACTGCCGACGCCGACAGTGATGTCTAAGATAAACTTAGAAAGTACAAAAATCATATACTTTACTCCTTTAAAAATACATACTACCAAAGTTTTCTTGAAAAAGTCGACAGAGAAAAAAGTAACAGTGATATCAACGAATATTTTTTGCATTTATACTAAGTAGGTCATCGTTAGTTGTGATCCTAATCTGATAGATTTCTGCTACTATTTACTGATGTGCAAAACTATAAATCTCAACAAATAAGTACATGTACCAAATATATTGACATCGATGCATGTACAGTCAAACAAGCTATTTGGTATACAGGCAGTTCAATTGCAATTACTTTTAAACAATGTTGTGAGCGTGCTGAGCGGTCAATTCTTTTACATCACTCTCTTAAGTGTGTCATAAGTTTAAATAGTTATTACGCATAGATTTTGGCAGTGTAGTAGAAAGGCGAATAATTTTGCCCGTATACCAAATAGATTGTTTGACTGTACATATATTTGGAGTATGTCATCGTTTGACATAATATGTACGTACATAATTACATAATAGAATTTAATTGACACTAATAACTAATTCCAATACGTAACTTCTCTAAATAAACACTTTATTTTAACCCATAAATTCCAATCAAATGTAAAACTAATATTTCTGGTGCTTTGAAAATGACACATAGCTAGTCCATTGAGTTGGCAAAAAAGTGACATCACAGGAATCTCGTTTTGACAGGTCATAAAAACTGTCAATTGGTTGGTACTCTCTAGTACAGGATTGGAAAAAATCTAATAAAACTTTGAATAATATGAGGCATAGTATAGCCAGATTACCGTGTCGACGGCGCGTTCGTGTTCCACGCGCGCCTCAAAGAGATGTCAGCAAAAATTGGATGGGGCCACTGAGGGCCGATGCCTGCCGGGGCTGCGGGTTGTTCGAAAGAGATACCGCGCCCCCGGAACGCAAAGGGCACATGAAGGAACATAGACGGGTTTTAGTCAGTAAAAGTCTGACACTCCCTCCCGCCCCGCCCAGGGCGGGGGAAGTTATTTGATGATTTCCCGTCTATAAAAAAAAAAAAAAAAAAAGTATAGCCAGATTCATGAGGAACAGCATAGGCTAACATCACGCTACGACACACGGGAGCAGAGCAAAGTCTAGCAAGTTGCGGGCAGAATCTAGCGTTGAATAACTGCGCTGACTTCAATATACGAATATGTATGTAGACCATTCACATCCTTTGACCCAATTTTTTTTCATCATTCACAGTCCAGTTCACACTTGCCGTATGGTCTCGATCAAGGCAAGCAAGTCCCATACAAGTCCATACGATAGATTCGATCCTAACTTATGTAGCAAAAAAAAACAAATGAGCATATAATTAACTAGCTTCTGGCAGCGACTTCGTTCGCGCAGTTCTTTTCACCCGGTTTAAGATAGGTTTTCGGTTACTGCTGGGCTCCTATGGCTCGTGGCGTGATGTTATATAGCCTATAGCCTTTCTTGATAAATGGACTATAGAACACAAAGATTTTGTTCAATTCGAACCAGTAATTTCTGAGATTAGCGCGTTCAAACAAACAAACAAACTCTTCAGCTTTATAATATTAATATTAGTACAGAAGATGTAATACACACTATAAAAATAAAGTGTTTTTGTAGATCACTGCAAGAAGTAACAGATTGTTGGCTCATGCCATTTGGTAATATCATGGGAAGATACGGATTATCTCTTTCCGTGAGAAAATACCGAAATAAATGCTTGGAAACATTTTGGAGGGGAAGTGGGGGGAAGTAAGGTTTATGGCGTATTACCTACACAGTTTAACGGAAAAAATAATTAATTTAAATTTATGTCAATCTTCAATGTAGACTAATGTTATGAAGAAGATAAATTGTTTGTATGTTATTTCAGAAAGTTTTTATCCGATTACAAAAATGCGTTCACTGATAGAAAGTTACATTATTGACGAGTGCCATAGGCTATGTTTTATGGTATACTTGACAACTACGCGGACGAAGTCGCGGTCAGAAGCTAGTTAATAAAAAGGAGATTGATAAAGGAATATACTATTATTTAAAAATTCGAACGACAAAACCATCGTTAAATTAATCAAGCTTATTCACGTTTTCGAAATTCAAACTTTCGAACCGAATTCTTGGTTCAAAAAATAAATTCGAATCATCAATTTTGTTCAAATATTTAATGACTGGTCAGAACTGGTGAGATGTCCAACATCTGACCACTACTGACCAGTCATCTCGATTAATATTGGCACGTTCACTTTCCACACAATATGATGCAGCCACTATAATGACTTGCCCAAACACGGCGCGGGCGCACGCGGAAGTTGCGAAAGTCACCATATGTTATAAATATTCAGCTAAAACATGTTTTCGTTCCGTGTCATCATTCTTGTGTAATAGTTTAAATATCTTCGCGTAAATCGCCTTTTTGCGCACGAGAGCCTCGTTACTGCTACTCCCTAATATTGTTGTCATTATGTCAGAAGATGCTACCATTAACTGCGATGATGTCAGAAGCGTTGCAAGAAGTACTTGACGCTAAAAGGGAAAATATGAGAATACACACAAATGTCAAGGTTTACGCAACGGCATTGTGAAGAACTGCAATAGGTGACTGTTACGCAATGCAATATTTAGCGAAACTCTCTTATTTTCTATATAGATGTTGCAAACAGCTTCTTTCTGAGTGCATGATGCAACTGAGGTCACGCTGTCCCTCTGTTGCGCAACTTCGCCCACTTCGGAGAAAACACCACTTTCTACCATCCACCTGTCCGTGTAGCGTGTTAATGATATTGACATGTTCAAATGTATGCTTTGTGGGTGAATGGCATTTCAATATTTAAATTTGAAGCTCGGACCGAGCTGTGTATGTGTGTAGTCTTGTTGTGTGGTATTGTAAGGGTATCGATAATGAAAGTATTCACTTTGTTTAAAACTTTTTATGCAAAAATAAGAATTTATAATACAACTAAAATTATAGTACATTAAAATTACTATTTACATAAATACATTTAGGCACCGTAATTTTTTCTCTACTTATATCTAGGTTTGTCGCCGGCAGAGCAGGTATCACAATTGCGCGCGCCTGTCGCGTCGTCTAGTAAGGGCCGGACTGGCCGGGGGGGCCGTATGAGGTGCTGACGCCACCGCCGGAGCCGCCGTGACCGCCGCCGATGGAGCCTCCGTGACCACCACCGATGGAGCCACCGTGACCGCCGCCGATGCCGATAGAGCCACCGCCGAGACCACCGCCAAGACCACCGCCGAGACTGATACCGCCGCCAAGGCTACCACCGCCGATACCGCCGCCGATACCACCGCCGATACCAGAGCCGCCTCCGATAGAGCCACCACCGTCCTTCTGGGTCTTGTACTTGATGAAGTAAACCTCGGGCTTTGAGGGCTGAGTGGGAGCTGCAGTGGGGATGGTGATGTCGGGCTGCTCGTCGGGTTTCTTGACCAACACGTAGACGAGGGTCTTCTCTTCGTTCTGGGCTTGAGCGGGGATGATGGGCGCAACGGGTGCGGGGGGAGCTGGGGCCTTGATGAAGATGATCTTGTAGTGCTTCTGGGGAACTCCGCCGCCGCTCACGATCTGGGGACGCTGTTCTTCAGGTTCTGGGGGTGGGACATGGACGTAGATGTGCTTCTGCACAATAGCGCCGCCGCCGAAGCCAGCGCCGCCTCCGAAACCGGAGCCTCCTCCGAATCCGGAGCCTCCGCCGAAGCCAGAGCCGCCGCCGGATGAGAAACCACCGGAGAAGCCTCCGGAGGAGAATCCTCCTGAGGAGAAGCCGCCGCCGCCGCCACCGCCGCCACCGCCGAGGCCTCCGAAGCTGCTGGAGCTCAGACCGCCGGAGGAGAACCCTCCGTGGCCGCCACCAATGCCGCCTCCGAGACCACCGAGCCCGCCGTGTCCACCGCCGCCGCCTCCGGGCGCGCTGTAACTGTATCCCGCCTCGGGTCTAGCCGAGCCGAGTGCCGCAACGGCAGCTAATACCTGCGGCAGAAAATTCACTTTTAAACAACACTTTTACAATCATTTCCAATGGCTGGGCTGTACTGATCGATGGGTATGATGGCGAGATGCGCTCGATCAATAGAGCCGAGCGATCGGAGCACTAAACAATCCGATGAGGAAGCACTGTGCGCGGTCACAGGAGCGGGGGTCAATACACAGGTCACAAGTCACTTTCACTGCACGAATACCTACCAAGAACGCTTTCATGTTGACTCACGGAGGTGTCGTGGTTGTATGATGCTCTGTACCACCGACCGTAGCTTTATATACTGGTGGATCGCCGACGCCTCTCTCCCTGGCTCTTCCTAACATTCGGCCTTCGGGCCATACGAGAATTATGATTTTAATGACACCCGTCCAATTCTTCTTTGGTGAAAACAATGTGGATCTTGTACGACTATTGGACACTTTCACAGGCTCGACTATGGTAATAATTGATATGTCAACAGAGAATTCGATGTGACATATTAATTTGCTATTGTTGTAGATGTTGCCTATTGTTCAGGCTTATCAGTGAGGTGTTCAATGTCCCATAGAATATTGACACTTGTTTCATCTCGTAGGTAATAATCCATTCATCTTTTTCTTCATGTAAGAAGTTTGAATTAGTTCATTGATTACGGAACAAGATAGTTTCCTTGTTTTCATAGTTTTTGTGTCACTTGGATTACGGTGAGTTTGTTGTGAGTCTGATCTGCATACATTATGACCTCTTACGCTATTTACAAACTGTGATCAGTAGTACCCGCTACTTTGTAATTTAAGTATTAGAAAATGAATGTTAAATAATGGTAAAGTCTGGACTTACCTAGAAACGAGATAATACACGAAAATATTTGACTTTTCATCTTCAAGATTACACAATTATGGGTAATCGTAACTTTCCACTTTTAAATTAAATTCCGAAGCAAACTTTTTTTTTACATCCTGTTTAATAACTTTTAATATTGAAAACAAACATATTTTATTAAAACGAGTAGTTGGAAATTATTAATTAAGAAATAGTATTTGCGTCAACTCACAGTTTAGTTTTATAAACAACGTTCCAATCGTAATAACGGCAAATAGGTCTACAATTCGATTTTGAAGTCGTAAAATGGGTTTACCGTTAGAATTTTCCTAGTCAAGAATATTTTTAGGAAAAATCCTTGAACCTTTTCATTCGTAAAATTACAATGCCATAATGTTACTCAGTTCCATAAACCGTGTCAAGACAATTATATTTCTTAAAAAATTTGAAAAAAAATCTCTATCTCAAAAACAGCTAGACCAATTCCAGTGAAACTTTTCCAAAACGATACCATCAGTGTATGTCATAGGTCAAGTTATTGCGATATGACATAACGTAGACATCGCAATAACAATAAAAAAAATACAACTATCTCTATGGAATTCCAGCATAACACGCTGTTACAAATGTGTTTTAGTATTATGATCCGGTTCATAATGAACCGTGGTTCAATAAACGGTCTGTACAAAGAAATTAATGCTTATTACGTTAATAAGATGATCTAGGTTAAAATTAAAATAATATAATAAAACCGGTCAAGTGTGAATTGGACTTGCGTAAGAAGGGCTCAGTACCTACCACATTAAGAATTTAACATATTTATTTTTTGTTATAACTATCAGCTTTCTTCTATGGAGGCACCCCTTTTATTTTTAAAATATTTTTTTATTTTTATTATTTGATTTTATAGCAGCCATAGTAATACGCATTCTGTGAAAATTTCAAGTGTCTACCTATTTCAATTCAGAAGATACAGCCGTGTGATAAGTAAGCGGATAGACAGAGGAGCCTTAGGTCTTATTGTCACCCTTTGGGTACAAAACTCTAACAACACTCTATTTATTCTTCCTTGAGCATATTTTAAAATGTATCATCACCTACATCAAGAAAATCTTTAAATAGGTCACGGGAATAGAACCTGGACCTTAAGCTCTAAAACCAGCCGCTTCACCAATACGCCAGCGAAGCCTACTTGTATGACCTACATAAAAATACCTAGGTGTGTTTGTCTGTATTTAAAAAATACAGCATATTTACCTAGTGGCAATAGGCTCGCATCCTATAACATGGGACCTAAAACATACCGGCGAACTGTGGGAGTACCTGACACATCTCTGTCTAACCCGTCGCGGAATACAGGCGTGATGGTGTACCTAGTGACGAAGTTTTTTACAAAATTGCAGCATAAAACCTTGAAAAGGACAAATGTTTGCAAATTAAGGCAATGTCACACATAGTAGCAGTTTGCATTGCTTTCAATTAGGCTATTAATATATTGCTCCTTGAATAGAGGTCTTACATATTTTTGTGTATTGAAATCTTTGTAAGTAATATTAATTTTAACATTACATTACATTTTGGTCTCAGACGGGCCTGTTGGTCTAGTGGTTAGTGGCCCTGACTGCTAAGCCGGAGGTCGTGGGTTCGATTCCCACCCAGGACAAACTTTGTGTGATGAGCATGATTGTTTGTTCTGTGTCTGGGTGTGATTTATCTACAATATGTATGTATTTATAAATTATATAAGTATGTATATCAGTTGTCTGGTTACCATAACACAAGCTCTGCTTAGCTTGGGATCAGATAGCCATGTGTGAGTTGTCCCAAGATATTTATTATTATTTTTTTATTTTTTTTTTATTTTGTATGCCTCATTAAGTTGTCGATTATTTTCATCTCATTAAAGCATACTATCAAATATCATAGCTATATTTGACTGATTGGCAGAAATTGAAAACTTTTGATGAAAAATAAATGTTCTTTTTAATTTACAATGCGTATTATATGTTTCTTGTGCTTTGTTTTTAACCTTTATCTAACTTTGAATAATTTGCCCTCACTAGCTTTTATTTTAAATACTGTCATTTTTTTTTGGAAAGTATATTATGTATGTTATCATTATGTAATTTATAGTGCATATTAGTCATACAGTTTATTACACTAATATCAACCTTCATTTATAAAAATAAATGAAGGCTGATAAAAGAGACTGAAATATAAGATACATTTAAAATATCGGCAAAGATGACAAAAAAAGAAACTATTTCTTTTTTGTATTTTATAGCGCATATCAACCACGAATCTGCCTCCGTATATCGTTATCATGACAATAGTGTTAACCATTACATCTGCCTACATCCTTTATGTAAAGTCATGAAGATATAATGACCCGACCTGCCTTTCCAAGTTATTGACTTTCTCATCTGTTATGTGTTCCGGTCATGTAACAGGCTGTACCTATGTACAGTCAACAAAGCTATTTGGTATACAGGCAGCCTTACTTACGATTACTTTTTACCCGACTACGGCGGAGCAAAAAGGAGGGTTATGAGTTTGACCGTAATGTATGTATGGATCTGATCCCTCATAACTTCTAAGCCATCTATCGTAAATTGACAAATGATATGACATACGACCACGGCTTTCAGATGAGAATGTTTTCTTGTTTCATACTTTTTAGACCTTTAGTTTTTTGTAGTTTTAGTTTTTGAAGTTCTTTACAAACAATGTTTTTAGGTGCTGAGCAGTCAATTCTTTTAAATAACACTCTCAAGGTGTGTCATAATCTTAAAAAGTAATTACGCATGCAATAAAACTGAATATTGGCAGTGTAGTAAGAAGATGAATTTTGCCTGTATGCCAAATGGTTTTGTTGACTGTACCTAGGTATACTTTATACATAGTTTTGCATACGGCTACTGTATTTTGTTCGTGCTGTCAGTGCCCAGTATTACTAGACCCTTCTTTGAAAGAAGAAAAGGGGGTCAGGTAATTTAGGTAAATCTTACTTACGAGTATATTATAAATAAGAAAGATTTGTTTGTTTGTTTGTAACGTATAGGCTCCAAAACTACTGGACCGATTTTTACCATTTTTTCACCAATAGATAGCTACATTATTCCTGAATAACGTGGGCTATATAACATCGCGCTACCATAGGGAGCGGAGCAGTAATGAAAGACATAACTCAACGGGGTAAGCCACGCGGAGGAAGGCGCAAAATAATATAAAGAGAAGCAGATATATATTTTTTCTATTGCCTGGGCAGAGCCTATAAACATCAACTTTTGTTTTTCTAATTGCCTCGTTAGCCTAGTATTTCTAAGCGCGACTACTACGCATGAAGTCTTGGGTTCGATTCCCAGGTCGAGCAAAAAGTGGTATTGGGTTTTTCCATGAAATTCTCAGTAGCATCTCGGAGTTAGGAGTGTTAATGCCAATAAGCTCGCCCCTCGCCCCCTGTTACACGGCACCTAAACATACCGACGAACTGTGGGAACACTCTGTCTAACTCTTCGGGGAATACAGGTGTGATGGTATGTATGTATCTTAAATGGGACAAGCCCACCACACTATTCCCAAACCACTGCAACTCCTGAAAGCCAGAATCAACAGTGGCGACCGCTAGAAAAACGCCGAGGCAATGAAGCTCGATGAGTCCCGGAGAAACGATTCAACTGTCTTAGATCCCGCAACGAAATTAATCAGAATATATTAGCGGAGGAGTAAGAAAGACAAGTATTACAATTATCAAAATTCAGATTTTTCTAAAAATAAAAACAAAGTAGATTTTCTCGAAAATGGAGGATTTTCGACCCCCAAGTGATAGGGGTTAAATCATTCTAAATTAGTCATAGTTTCTTCTCCCGAGAGGAATACGAGCAATTTCAAAGCACCCTGTATATTCTACCGTAGTTTAGGAGAAGAAAAAAAACAAACATACATGATAATATAAGGTTCTTTCTGAATAATATCAAATATAGATAATACGAGGTGTAAAGACACATCACATCGCACCAGTAAATTTTAAACTTGTTTTCGTAATCGTAACTAAAAAGATGAATTTTGCTGTTCAACATCACCGTAATTAGAAGGTTCCATAAAGGTTCAGAACAAAAAATATATCGCAATGATTAGAACAACATTACAACTTTCGGCTCTGTTAAGCGTTTTTTTTACACCTATTATGACATACCACCACGTCTGTATTCCTGAAGGGTTGAGATGTACTTCGTGTAGAAAACACAGTAACACATTGCTAGCGCTGAAAACCGAACCCAAGACCTCTAGCGTAGCAGTCGCTCTTAGTACCACTAGGCTAACAAGGCAGTTATAATACTATGATTATTTTTCGCAAAGAACTAGGCTCCCCTTTTACATGGAACCAAAAACATACTGGCAAACTGTGGTTGTACATTGGTACACCTCTGTCTAACCCTTCGCGGAATACAGGCATGATGGTGTGTGTGACTCCATACTCCATATTTACTCATAGGACATACTCTGGGAACCTAAACCACACATTATCATAACAATACCATATTGCGTTGGTAACAATCCCCATATAATTAGCGCTGGTCATACCCTCATTGTTTATGGGCACCATTAATAATCCCATTGTCAATCTACATTGTTACCGAAGTTGTTAGGCAATTTTATGATAACTTTCACTGACTTATCTTAAATCTTGTTAGACGTGATAAGTATGGTTTGGAGATGTCGATGAAGTATGATATGGGCCTCGGGGCTCTATAGTTTGACATTTGTGACCTTTAGTATGAGTGACATAGGATTTAAGCAATTATTTTTTGAACTAGGAATTTCTTTTGTATCGTGGGTGCGTTTACAAATATATAAACTCACATACACAAATAGCCAGAATCGGAACAACTATGAAGGTTAAACAAATATTTTCTACGTGCGGGATTTGAACCCGCGACATGCGGCGCAGCAGTCAATCGCTTAGCCACTGTGCCGTGACAGCTTACTCACTCGCCCTCATCCGTTCTGGGCTTTCCCCGGTTTTCTGGTGAACGCCACCGCCTCTATAAATTGAGGCTTACAGGAGTTGCAGTGATTGGGGCACTTATACCGAACTATAATTGGTTTTAAAATCAAAGTCAAACGATATATTTAAGTCCCTCAACTATCAAGTAGTCGGTTAGTCAGTTGGAAAGTTTAAACTAGCTACCCATTTCAAAATAGTTCTCTATGAAGAAGATCGTTCAAGAAACTCCACAGACCCTCTTTTAAATCAAGTTTTTACCAGACTTTTATCGATACTACTTTTATCGACTTATATCGATATCGATCATTAACTTAGCAGACACATACGTACGTCACTTCCGCTGTCCAAAAACCAATCGGAACGCACCATAAGAGTTGAACGACAGGAAAAAAGTAAAAGAATTCAATTATTATGCGAACTCAAGTCGAATTGTCATAAATCGTCCGTGTGAGAGGATTTCTCAGTGACGTAATGAACATCGACCTCGCGATGTAGAATTAAAAGAGAATGCGATTATGATTTGATAAAACCGCAAAGATTTGCACTATAACATTGCGAAACGGTACAATTTGAAGAATAGTGTGTGAATAAAATAAAAAGAAACATATCGGCGAAGCTCAGTCCGGTGTGGGCTGTGTTTGTAGTCAGACATCTTAAAAAAATCTATTAGTCTCTTATCCTGTAGGGCAAAATTCTCTTCTCATATAGAGAAGGCAAAAGCATTAATCACCACCCTTGTAATAACAGTTCAATAGTTCATTACAAACTTCGAAAAAAATATAAATTAACCAGCGTTAAATATCCAAAATCATTTTATTTACTTCTAAAAATGGGAGATTTTGTTTTCTTTTTTTTATTCGAGATTGGTAAGCTTCTAAATAAATAAATATCTTGGGACAACTCACACACGGCTATTTGATCCCAAGCTAAGCAGAGCTTGTGTTATGGTAACCAGACAACTGATATACATACTTATATAATTTATAAATACATACATATTATAGATAAATCACACCCAGACACAGAACAAACAATCATGCTCATCACACAAAGTTTGTCCTGGGTGGGAATCGAACCCACGACCTCCGGCTTAGCAGTCAGGGCCACTAACCACTAGACCAACAGGCCCGTCAAGACTGTCAGAAGTCAGAATA
Source organism: Caradrina clavipalpis (assembly GCA_932526535.1). NCBI lineage: Eukaryota > Metazoa > Arthropoda > Insecta > Lepidoptera > Noctuidae > Caradrina > Caradrina clavipalpis. Next base: position 4,037,383 of record OW052100.1, read on the forward strand.
GGTGACGCTGTCACGTTAGCATGATGGTAACGCGATCACCATCATGTGGACATGACCGCGTCACCGACATGCTAATGTGACGTATTGCTCAAGTCTGATGTCAGTAATTCAAAAGTTTTAAGTTTTCTTTTCTGTCAGTTCCTGTGCCTGCCAATTTTTTGTTATTTTACTAAATATTTACCCCACACTAAGATATTTTCCTGTATCATGGATACAAACATATAAAATCACGGAGGTTTAACGAATTTATTACTCATAAAGAACTATAACTACTTAGATAGTTCACATAATAATGAGCTTAACACACATTCACAACCTATTATATAATAGTCTAATAATACACATACGTGCTACCTAAAACCTAGTTCTCATGTAAAAAATGCCTTTATTTAACGTGACCTAAAGATTAGTGACAGACGAATAATCAGAGCTTTTGAGCTGTTTAGCAAATAGCAGGACGCGGGGTGGGGTCAAAGTCAAAGCATTTATTTCAAAAAGACAACTGATACAAACCAATAATTGTAAATAAAAGAAATTATAAAAAAATGCCGTCAACTGGAAATGTGCCCAAAAGACTGGCGGCAAATGCGTTGCCATGCCAGAGGCAAAGTTGAATGTCTCAAGTGCCTGTAATTACACCGGCACCCATACCCTTCAAACAGGAACAAGCAACGCTGCGTGTTGCTTAGCGGCAGAGTCATAGGTATGGTGGTGGTACTTTGCCGTACGAGCTCCTTCACTAATAACTTACTAAGAACTAAAAGCTACTATATCTGAACAAAAAAATCTGATCAATTTGTTTTCTCTCTTTAAAATATTTAGTATGTAAGCAATAATTAAGGTTACTAATAAAGGTCGCCGGAAGACGCTGGATGCAGGTCGCTTCCAACCGGTGTATGTGGAGATCTAAAGGGGAGACCTATGTTCAGCAGTGGACATCCTATGGCTGAGATGATGATGATGACGATGAAGCAATAATTATGAACCATTAAGTGTCTTTCTTCAGTGTAACAGTTTAATTAGTCCTATTCTATAAGCATGCCTATTCTGAATAGCTTCTTTTTGAAAATCGATTGGTAATCATTAGTTTCATGTCAAACAGTTCGCAAAAAAGAAATCCGATTACATAAAATATCATTAAAATAATTATAGATAACTAGCGGATTATACGCGACTTCGTTTGCGTTGCTTATTTCACCCGCATTAAGTATCTGGTTACTGCTCCGCTCCCGTGGGTCGTAGCGTGATGTTATATAGCCTATGATACTCAGTGATAATGTAGCTTTCTAATGGCAAAAGAATTTTTGAAATCGGTCCTGTAGTTTTTAATTTTATTCATTACATAAAAAAATACAAAATATCTTCTCCTTATAATATAAGTATAGATAAATTAGATATTCATGTAATCATAAAATTAATAATGTGTGTCAATATGATAGCCTAGAGCTAATAAAACAGAGAGTCATGATTTCAATAATGCACGTTTATTAAAAACCGCTTTAGGTATGAAATGATTAATGAATTTTTAGGTGAAAGAAGGAAAAGCATGAAATATTGTCTTGGTTACGTGTGTTAAATAATAATAAACCAGAGATCTTCTTAGGTACTCTTATAGAATATCTATCTATCTATCGATACTAATATTATGATGTTGAGAAGTTTGTTTATAAGTTTGAACGCCTAATCTTAAGATTTGTTTATTACTTTGAACGCGATAATCTCAGAAACTACTGGTCCATATATATATCATCACGCCTGTACTCCCCGAAGGGTTAGGCAGAGGTGTACCAATGTACACCCACAGTTCGCCCGTATATTTAGGTCCCATGTTATAGGGGGCGAGCCTATTGCCATTAACCGGGCACAAATCCAAACTCCGAGCTGCTACTGAGAATTTCATAGAAAAACTACCGGTCTAATACTGCTACTGGTCCAATTGGATAAAAACTTTTTACGTTATATAGCCCGTTTATCGAGGAAGGTTTTATGCTACTATAATATGGCGCTGCGACACATGGGAGCAGAGCAGTAACCAAAGACGATTCATGAGTATTTTCAATAGTCAAAGATGCCTATTCGATCCTTAATCTTCTGCCGTCGACGATTGATGGCACGGTTGGCGCAATGGCTAAGTAATTGGCTGCTGTGCTGCGTGTCGCGGGTTCGATTCCCACAAAATTTTGTATGTTTGTGTATGTGAGTTTATGCTTATAAACGTGCGTACGATACAGGTTTTTTATGAAGAAGAATAAAGAAAATTCAGTCATCAAAGATGTCTATTCGATCTCTAACCTTCTGAATGCCAACTTTCTTATTTATTTCATTCCTTCATCTGTAAGGCAGATATCTCGCCGTGGTTACCGCTTAGTAACTCGTATTTACTTATTACCTAACAGTTACTTTGTCACATTAGGTTAGGTGACATGTCCAACGGTTTACTCGTGTACAGTTTAAATAACTTCCGTTCAAACTAACCTTTTAGTTAAACAAGAGAGTTACGCGTCTCTGCTACCGGTGTTAACGTTATTTTCTATTTTTACGTTTGCTTACTAAACGTTTCATCGTGGATTTGATTTTTAAAGTTCAACAAGGCATATTAGAAATAAATTGACTGTTTGTAAAAACTTGATCAAATGTTTATAAGAACTCAAATCAAAGTTTTGTAAGGATTCTATAAAATGTTGGTAAAAATCATAAAATAATTAAAAACTGAATCAAATATTTGTAAAAACTCGATCAAGTTTTTGTAAGAGCTGAATCGAATATTTGTCAAGAACTTTTTGAAATGTTTGTAAAATTTATCCAATGTGTTAAAATTAATTCTGAGTTGCATGTCTTAGACAAAAAGAACATTTATAAAGGAAGCATATTTATAATTTTCATTTAGTATTGTGCAGCGTTAAATATGGGTTTTTCTTTACCAGAATGACTCAACTCATATTCTTTCAATAACTAAGTTAATTACGTCAAATTAATATCTGTATCTTTTTTTTAAATATCATTCATCGCATATTAATAGCAAGTGGAGTAGAAGTTACTACATAAACAATCGCTTTTGAACATCACCTTTCTAAAAATAACAGATACAAGCCTATAATTAGTAAAATAATTAACGAGCAAAAATAAACGAATTTTGGGGATTTTTGTTTGTTTGTTTAAACGCGTTAATCTCTAAAACTACCAGCAGGATTGGAGAAATTCTTTTTGTATGTGATAGCCATATTCATGAGTAATGGTATAGAATAAAATAACATAACGCTTCGACAAACTGGAGCGGAGCAGTAACGAAAGACGGAACTTAATGCGGGTGTAAAACTTGTCTTACCTACATGAGCTTTTAATAAATCATATCTTTTTGTTTGAACTTAATTAACTCTGTGAAAGGTACATTTCGAAGGATTGAACTGTTTTAGTCAACGACTATAGTCGATGGTTTTAATATACGTATGTATATGTAATTCTTGCACATATATTATGTACGTGAAATCATTTTATTTGAAAAAAAAATTAGTAAAATGGTTGTGATCTCTGAACTCGGGCACTTGACCTTAATAGTAGTGTTGCATCGAATACGAGATGATTTGCTGTCATAATAGTGTAATGGTCACGGATTGGTCGAAGGAAGAGCTGCGTAGGCGCACGTACGGTCAGCAACAAAAGTCGTTTAATATTGTTGCTTTAAGATTTTATAAATATCACCTAAATTCACACAAAAACAGGCAATAGATTTTCCATTTACTTTTTGTTTTTATATTGTGCTCGCTAAAGCTATATAAAAAAAAATTACAGCTTAATATGACATCATTACTCGAAAACGGCTTGACCGATTTAGCTGATATTTTTTTATTCGGAAAATGCACCAGAGCATTTGGAAAATTGGATTGTATTTTGATGGTAAGAATTGATGTTTAGTAAATTGCACCAGAAGTTATGCGAAGGCAGGGCGGGATATAAAAATCTAAAGCGTTACTCTTTTTTGCTGACCGTACCTATAATGGTTTGGTTTTCCACTTGTTGCAAAATGCTATCGGTTTTTTTTCTTACTAGTATTTATGAATCAGGTGGTTGTATGTTATGTGAAATTGTAACCTATTATAATAGGTTACAATTTCACATAACTGACGTCATACAAATGTCGCCGTTATATCGGTTTTATAAAACCGATATAACGGCGACATTTGTATGACGTCAGTTAGTCAAATCTTTACGATTTGTATTCTTAGGTCGGGCAAAGTATTATTGGGTTTTCCTAAGTAACAGCCCTGAGTTTTTAAGTTGGTGGTGTGACACCCTTGTGCCTCAAAAAGCACGTAAAGCAGTTGGTCCTGCGCCTGATCCCTCTCTAGTCGGATCAGATTTTGTCAGTGAGGGAAGACGGACTGCATCTCCTGCGTACTTGATTAGTTTCGTTTGAAATTGGCCGAATTCGGTGACCGAAATTCAGTAGAGAGAATTCTTGATTTAAATTGGAACATCTTCCGCATTTGGAAATGCAAAAATCGAGTCGAACTATTAAATAGAAACCTGTGTTGAATCTTATGTCTCAATATAACCCGGTAACCGGGTATCAGGTTAACCGGGTACCCGAGAATCACTTACGCAAAACCTAATACCTAAAACATAATTGACGGATAATTAAGTAAAATGATAACTTAATTGCCGTTTAAATAATTCAGCTAATTGATCTTTGAACTCCATAAATAGTAACTACTACATGGACGCTTACTTACACTCACTTTTACTTGGCTGTTGGCAATGTATTACATCTCAGCCGTCTAAGATGCCGAGACTGTTCGCTTACCTCTTCGCTATCATATCATAGTAGTATATAGCCGACAGATAATAGTTATTTATTACAACTGTCTATTAAGTACGGAAATATAAGGAAAGCAGGGCCGGACTGTGAGGTTTTGGGGTCCTGGGGCCCTGAGCTGGCATTTGGGGGCCTACCTAAATAATCGACCTAGTATTTCAATTCTATATATTATGTTCTTGTACGCTACAAGTCTTGGGTTCGAGTCACAGGTCGAGCAAAGTGTTATTGGGTTTTTTTTTATGAAATTCTCAGTAGCAGCTCGGAGTTAGGATTTGTGCCCAGTTAATGGTAATAGGCTCGCTATTATTATGGGGCTTAAAAATACCGGTGAACTGTACATTGTTACACCTCTGCGGCTCTGCCTAACCCTTCGGAGAATACAGGCGTGATAGTATGTATGTATGTAGATTTAAAAAGGTTGGAACTTGAACCTTCAATATTTCCGTAAATAGAAGGTTTCCAGATTTATAGTTCAATTCAATAATGGAATTATCAGTAATAACAATGTGAAATAGTCCATGCCATAACGCCATCATTATAAATACCTTTTAAGGTTAAACTTTCTGATTTCTATAAATATTTCCTAGACAGTCCTCCTCCTGTACTTGTATGTCACAGTCAATACTCATAAACTTTTCTAGCAATTACTAATATTTATTCAAAAATGATTTTTCTATTGTCAATTGTTTTGAATAGTAAGAATTAAGTTCAAAATACAAAAGGGGAAACTCGAAGATCTAAGTTTGGACTAAAATTAGAACAAGTTTTTTTATGCGCAGATTATGTTCGCAACTTTTTTGGGACCTTTTAAAACGCATATTTTTTTAGTAACACTAGATCCAAAATAACAACCCCTTATAATGTTTATTCAAAAATGATTTATGTACCCGACTCTATAAATAACATAACCTAAAAAAAGCAAATAATGCGTCCGCTACGTCGTCAACTGGAAATGTGTCAAAAAGACTGGCGGAATTGCCACGTTGGATGGCAATGCTTAACATCTGGCCAAGGTAAATGCCAGCTTGGGTCACGGGATGTATCAACCGAAATATCCAACTGTTTGGACGATTACTTAAACACAGAAAACAAGTTTTAACTAAAACAGTTTTGACTGACCAGAAAAAACACTTTTAACCGGTTACGAGTTATGACTGCAACATATACAATTACAGTCACCTAACATTTATTTCCTGCTTTTAAACCTGACTATCTATTTCAGTGAGTGTATTGAGATGATCGTAATCTGAACAATCAGAATGCTGTACGGTTGTAACGTTACGTATATCTATGTATTACCTAATGCAGCGGTTCTCAAACTGTATGTCGCGATGCCCTGCGGGGGTCGTGGAGGTATATTGAGGGCGTTCCGCGACAGAAGGCACAACTCCATTGATTGTAATAAAATCGTGGTACTTTTATATTTTTGGTTCAGCCTGTATGGGGGACACTTTTGTCCAAAAGTGGGACATTTTGGACAAAAGTGTCCCCCATTGCCTTCCACTAAACCCTTTGCGTTGTCTTCCAACTAATAACAATAACTAAAATTATTATCTTAAGAGTTTTCTTTAAATAATTGTTTATCAATATTTTTGTTGTAATTATAAACAATCATAAAATAAAGTAGCCAATCTTAATGTCTCCTAAAATATATGTGTGAAACTAAAATCATCTTTTAGGACATCACAAAAAAAAATACAATCTGTAAATGGAGTCGTAATACAAAAAAGATTGGGATCCCTGACTTAATGTATGGAGATCATGTAAATAGTGGTTATGTGGTTGAATAAGACAGTATGTCGTTAAAAACATTTCCATTTGAAATAGACAGACACATAATTATGTCCAGTTAGCTAATTTATCTAGTTACATATTCGGCTACGACGGCCAATTTCTCGGAATTTGAGATTGCGACTAGACTTTCAAAAGACAGTCGCAGTCTTATCTGTGACAGTCAATGTCAAAATTTTACAATAATTATGGGATTTTTGACAAATTGTTTAGAATGTGAATGTTCTTAAAAATACAAGAATTGCCTCTCTGATTATGAACTGTGGTAATTAAGCTAAATTGCTTGCATATCTCCTGCGTAATATTTTCTTTTATTTTATTATCTGTAGACAAATAATCATTGATGATTTCATTCGATTTTTAAATTAATGACGTCATCATACAGACGTTTTAAATTTAGAAATGAAATGAAAAAGTAAACCGTGAACTTAATTTTTTTGAAAGGAGAACAGATTTTTGAATTTCGAATGCTATATTTTATACTTACTTTAGAATTTCGAAAAATATCTAGACAGCTAGCATACCTACTTTTCTTCTTTTGTTTAATTATCGTGTAAATTACCCTACTAAGGGTCAGTGCAAACCGAGTAGCAATATTCTCGAGCAGTTTTCATTTAGTAATTGATAACGAACTAAAATTCATGAGAAATAGAGTTGAAAATCGTGTGTAAATTATAATAGCATGCGGTATTTATTATCTTGCATGCAATTCGAAAATTTTCAATTCTTCTAATTTGTGAGAGCTAAACACAAGCATAGAAACGTAAAAGAATTCAATTCGAATCGATGTTTATATTGAAAATACGATTACCTTAAAAAATATTAGTTTAATTTAATACGAAAATTAAAAAAATATCAACGATTGATAAAACTAGAAACTCAATAAACATTATATGCAAAACGAATATTTCCAATTCAAAAATCGAACCAATTAAATGTTACATACAACTTTTAATTAATAATAATATAAATTCCTTCTTCCTTTCTTTTTATAAATTATACATACTTTGTAATTTTAGTTACACCGTTTAAAATACAATTCTTAAAATTATTATTATCATACACTACATTCTCTGTGCTAACCGTTCAGAGATCATATTAAGTGGTGGGTAACAACTCAAAGTGATGGGGCAAGAATGAATCATTCATTTATATAACAGAATCGGATGTCATCACGTAAGGTAAAGTGCGTGCAATCAACAAGTTAGGCGAGCCTTATAAGTTCTAATTACGTTCAGAAATAGGTACTACCTCGAGTCATCCCACGGGCCTTTCGAAATGCGATCAAAATTATAATATTTATGAATCCAAGATGCCTTCTATACTACTCGTAATATTGTAAAGAGGATTTTTTTTGTGTTTGTTTGTACTGAATTAGCTTTGAAATTACTGGACCGATTTTATCCATTTTTTCATCAATAGATAGCTACATTACTTCTGCGTAACATAAGTTACAAAACATCACGCTACGACGCACGGGAGTGGAGCAGTAACCAAAGACGCAACTTAATGCGCGTGAATAGGCCAAGCGGACGAAGTTGCGGGCAGAAGCTGATTTGAAATAAAAATGTGGAGTGACTCGTGTTGATGTGAAGTGGTAACAAATTTTTTATGTATTCGATGCGTTTAAATAATAATGTCTTGTATTTTTTTGTAGTTTTGTAAGATTTGTATATATATAAAGATTGTAAAAAGTCGAAATTTTTCTTTTTGATCATACCTGGGAACCTTTGGGTTACGGAGATATTAAAGGTTCAAAGTTCTAATTAATTTTTCACGAAAACATATTTTTGTTGATATAACTTTTTTTTTCAAACCACTTGACTAAGCACTTCCATAAACAGCGACTTTTTAGACACCAAAAATAAAAGTAGTCTCCCAGCAATAACTTTTGCTCAATTACTTTGATATTGAGCAGTATACATAGTAAACGACTACATGTTGTGTCTTGTTACACCCTGTATATTAATACAAATCTGTATCTGTATCATAGTACGAGAGCCCACGACCAAAACCATGTCTCATAGCAATACGGCAAAAACCCTATAAAATCGTTAGATTGTATGATTCTGAACCCGACTAGGTGTGTAGTAACGGTCGAAAGTGTAGCAACTGCGTGGGAGGCCATTTCTGCTGTGTCAAAAAAAAAAGACAGTCGGTATTATAGCAATACGTCTGATAATGAAAATGTACATAGATTTTATAATTGTATTACGAAAAAGTTTGTTTTCAGACATTTTGCGCGTAGCATATAGCCTGAGCGCATTTTTGAAAATGTCAACAAATTTAGCCGACCTGCATCATAGCAATACGGATATTATTTTTTTTCAACTTTTCGTATTGCTGCCATGATTACCAAAAACCTGTTTTCAGACGCTTTAAGTGTAGCATATACTTTTTTTCAACTTCATCCCAGTTTCCTTTTGTGCGATTTATTTCAGTCCTTCAACTTCAATGTTACGGTTTCGGGTAAATTCTTTGTTAATTATCATCTAATAAATTCAGGGTCGCAACGTATTCATTGGTTTGTAACAGAAAATTCAAGATGCCTCAATACGATTTTTAAATGATATCTGAGTATCGAAAAGTTGTCTGATAGAGAAGGTGCTACACTTAATTTGTCTGATATAAATTTTTTGCACATGTGGACAACTTATTTTATCATGTCTAACAATTTTCAGACATATTGCTATGATACCGATCGGTAAAATTTTTTAACATTTTCAAAACGGTCTCAAAATTTAATGCGTTCACATTTCCGTCTGAAAATTGTTTTGTTCGCATCAAATAACCAAAATTTACTAATAAAAAAGATTTTCAGACGTATTGCTATGAGACATTTTTTTTGTCTCATTTTTAATTTTTTTAAGTGATTTTACGGGTTTGCGCTACACCACTAACGTCTGAAAAATATGTTTCCGGTATCTCTGAACTATCATTCAACTACAGTCTGCAAATCAGACATATTGCTATGATGCAGTTCGGTAATTTTTTTTGACAATTTTGAAAATTCGGTCAGATCAAACGCTACGCGGAAAATGTCTGATATTGGTATTTTCGAGTTCAGGATAATCGTATCTATCGATTTGATGCGGTTTTGGCCGTATTGCTATGAGACAAAAATTTTGGTCGTGGGCTCTCGTACTATCAGTAAACGAGCCACCGTGGGAGTATAAAACCGGCCTATTCCAAAACACGTGAACACACGTCCTGCCCATATCGTTCACACTTACGTAAACTCTATTACATCCGCGTAAAACCGATTATGGAAATCTGAACATCGTTGCCGTTCGACTAAATTGTTCGATTGAAAATAATCGGATGCTTCCTCGGTAAAGACTGCTGGGTTGATGCGGGTGTTGGGTTTTTAAAAAATGTTTTTTTTTATTTTTTATTATAGATTATGATCTTCTTCTTTTCGAATGTATGGTTCAAGTTAATGCTTTTTTACTTTTTTTTTTGTTTTATTACTTGGGGCTGGCACTGTAGTAAATGTACCATCCAGGGGCATCCATTTTACATTTTATATTATAATGATAATTTATAATAAATATAAGTCTAAAATCGCCAATCCGCCTTCGGTATTTCCTGGAGTGGGATATTAAACAGCCTTATCATTATTTATTTTTATACAACGATACAAAATACCTACAATTTGGTGTCAAATTAAAACCGTATAAAACATAATTTGACGAAGAGATGAATGACGGGAAAAGAAATGTAATTTTGGATGAAATGGTGACAAGTATCTATGTATCTATGTATGTCGATATTCTTTTGAATACTTTTGTTTTTACAAAAGCTACACTTCAATACAGCATCAAAACAATAGCAAAAAATAGTAATTTCATTTGCAATCAACTGCAAAATCTATCAGACTTACGTACATAAATCTCGTAACTATTATAAACCCGGTGTGAACCAATATCAATAAAAAGAACCTTAATCATCGTTATATTCCTGCCACATAAACAATAACAGTTTGTTTGCATGCTATTTGCATGTTCACAATCATTCCCATCCGTGTTGCCAGCCCAGAGGCGGACCGCAAATTTGTGGGGCCCTGGGCTAACACTACTTGAGGGCCCTACCTAACTAATCAAACTACTTGCCATTTTGTCAAAAAACTGAACACTATATTTTTGTAAACGGTATCTATAGCTAATAAATTAGGACAAAAATAGTCCATTATGACAGTAGTGTACTAAGATTGTTATTGCAGTCAGGCCTGGATGGGGGCTGAGGGGCCCTTTCAATTAGCGGGGCCCAGGGCTGCAGCCCAAAAAGCCTATATATAGATCCGCCCCTGTGCCAGCCCACAAAAACTTATTACGTTACATTACGCGATAGAGAAACTTCAAAAGTGAGTAATAGAAGAAATAGGGACAACATGCTATGAGTTAATCTTCTATTTCTATCAGATTTCTATGCGCGAGCGCACCCGCCATACGTGATAGTTCATTCTACGTGCGTCCAATTCGCGGTAGGCCTACGGAGATCAAATTGGCGTTGTGTGTTGCCAGCATATAAAAACATTACGTCACACGTATCGGAACTGTGTAAGGAATTTATGGTTTGAATTTGGAACTTAAATGTGGGCTTGAATTGTTTTTTTTTTTTAATAAATAAGGATGTCGAAATATTTAGAGCAAGGTTGTTTTAAAGTGACAATATTTTTCGCTTTTAAATATTGTTTTGGTGTTGTTATTTTTTTTGGGGATGACCGCGTAACCTTCTGTTTCGTAACGAAAAGTAGTATCATAAAGACTTCCAAAAAAGTTATCTATGAGGTTTTTGACCTACTTGTAAAAACTGTATAAAAATCCAAAAAGTTATCCAATATTTCGAAGTTATTGGATAATATTTGCCTGCCATTATAAAACTAGATAATATTTTATCCTTTCAATATGTTTTTTAGAATACCGTAGCTTTTTCTTTTATCTTAAGTTTACGAAATTTTCATACTGTCTCAAAACCATGTTTTAGTATTATTTAACTTTATAGTAAAAAAATTACTGTCAAGCCTTTCAGTTGACACTGAAGAAGAAAGAACTGTCACCGAAAGTAGCTCGCTGGGTCTTGTACTTAGATCAGTTTGACTATGACATTGAGCACAGAGCTGGCACGAAGATGCAGCATGCCGACGCGTTAAGCCGACATCCGTGTATGATTATAACAGTAAACAGTCTACAAAACCAAATAAGGCTGGCTCAACAAAATGATGACGGATTAAAGGCAGTGTGTGAAGTACTAAAACATGGTTCTTTTAAAGATTACTGCCTAGACAATGGACTTCTATACAAAGGAGAGCATAAGCAGCTTGTTAGGTATACCGAAGTCACTGGAGAAAAAAAAGTTAAAAAAATTAACCTATATTTTTTTTTATGAAATCTTTATGTATCTGAGGGAAATTGCTTAGCCCAGTTGTTCTATTACGTTTCGTATAATAACTTGAGCAAACTTGAAATAACATCAGGTCGAATCTCAGGAGTAATTTCTATCGGCCAAGAACTAAACTAATAAAACTTTATAGAACATTAAATGGTTTTGAGTGACTTTCGGAGTGTTTGCTAGGGAAATGGTTCAATCTTTAGGTATTTGTACTAATATAATAAGCTACGATCGTGACGGCCCAGAGACAGTTAGTCGTTGTTCATTTTAAAACGTAGATCAGCCCGCCTAGCCAAGTCACAAACGATAAACGCAAACGCTGAGTAGGCTTTAATAGACTTTCAACTTTATGTGCTTGGTTTTAAGTTGAAGATCTAGTGAAGATTGCATAGCGTTTTCGTTCTTTCCAGTCGCTAGCGCTTAGAAATCTTTAAAAGATTTTTAACTTAAGGCTCTGGGGTATAAAGTTTAAAATCTATTGGTACCTACCGAGCGTTTACGATTATCGTTTGCAACTTGGCTAGAGGGGCAGAACTACAGTATTTACAAAAGCATAGTGGTCTCGATGTGAATTTCTTAGAGTGATAAGCATAACCCATCCAAGGACTAAACGCAACTGTAACCTTCTCAATTAACCCGTCAATAATAATTATGACTTGCGGGCACCTCAGATTACACATGTATGTCTAATTGTCTTCTGCATAAAATTTGCATGAATGACATCACACCGGAACATATCGCGACCAACAAAATATTAAAAAAAACTGGTTCTATTAAATCGTAGGAAATTGAGACCTTCCAAAAATGGGCAGCGACCGAACGTTGCGCAACTGTTGGGCTGCAAAACTATTCGATTGCGAGTGTAAGCAACGCAATGGTACCTATTATAATTGCCTGAAGTTGCTTCATATCTATACTTACAATAATATTATAAATAGGAAAGTTTTTTTTGTTTGTTTGTACCAAATAGGCTCCGAAACTAATGGACCGATTTTAACCATTTTTTCATTATTAGATAGCTATATTATTCCTGAGTAACATAAGCTATATACTATCACGCTGCGACGTACGAGAGCGGAGCAGTAATCAAAGACGTAGTTAACTTAATGTGGGTGACATAAGCCACGCAAACGAAGTCGCGGTCGAAAGTTAGTAATTCATAAGTTTGTATGACGTCCAATACGCGTGATGATTTTGTATGGATTGGAGTAAATTGCTCTGAAGGTAAGCTATTCAAATTGGATGATTGTTCATGTGTCAATTTATGGCAGCGAAGTATGCATGATGGAATTTTGATTGTGACATATACTGATACTATGGCTTCATTCAGTATAATTATGATTGTTGACGCTTCAGAGACAGTATTTTACGTCAGTTATTAAAAAAATAATTAGCAAATTTCAGACATTTTGACCGTGTAGGTGTTGCAATTTTATATAGAATGGCTGTTTTCTTTTGAATAACAAGTAAAAAAAATTAGGATCAAGATTCAGAATCTATGGTAAAAAATGGTGTTACAATGTTCCTTCCACCATCCAAATATGGATAAATCGATGAGATAACTGTGGGCATTGGTGGGTAACTGCCTCGTTAGCCTAGTGGTCCTAAGCGCGACTGCTACGCTAGAGGTCTTGGGCTCAACTCCCAGAGCAGAGCATAATTGGGTTTTTCTATAAAAGTCTCAGTAGTAGCTCGGTGTTAGGATTTGTGCCCGGTTAATATCCCCCTATTATATGAAACCTAACATAACGATTAGCTTTCGTTGTATATTGGTACACTTCTGCCTAACCCTACAGGGAATACAGGCATGATAGTTTGTGTAACTGTGGGCGACGGAAATTGCTTGGCATTTTTCAATAGAACTATTCAATCGTTCGGAAAAATCCCAAGAGAATGAAAACACAACTTCATTCTAAGTTATTCTGCAAAAATAAATACTAAAAGAACTAGACAAGTATTGTTGGATTGTAACTACATCGATTTCGTCGAGTTTATTTTAGATAGTGGGAGTAGGTATATATTTTCTTTTTATTCTTTTCTATAAACTTAAAATTGGATTCCTTGACGCTTCGTTAAACAGAAAACATCTGTTTACTAAATATATTACGTATTTTAACCCATGCGTAAATAAAATGAAACCTTTATCCAAACTTCAAAGAAAATTCCTTGTCCAGGCGCAAAGAAAAAAAAAACCGGCCAAATGCGTGTTGAGCAAAAATTGCGGAAAACGAACACATGTCTTATATTTGTTGTTATAGCGGCTATTGTGAAATGCACAATCTGCGAAAAATTCAATTTCCCAGTACGGTTCAATCTTTTGAACCGTAATGGGAATGGATGAGCAGGAACAATAGGGTGCCTTTTGGATTCTTTGGGCACGGAACCCAACATAATATGGTACTTGCCATTGTTTGCCATTGTTATCTCTTCACCAGCTTTAATAGGTGAAAATGCTTAACACATATCTTAAAAATAAATATCTTGGGAAACTCACACACGGCTATCTGATCCCAAGCTAAGCAGAGCTTGTGTTATGGTTACCAGACAACTGATATACATACTTATATTTAATTTATAAATACATACATATTATAGATAAATCACACCCAGACACAGAACAAACAATCATGCTCATCACACAAAGTTTGTCCTGTTTGTTTGTGTTTGGCCTGTTTGTTTGTTTGTTTTGTCGTCATATAGTCCGCCTTTGTACCTTGTATTGCACCAAGCTTAAAAAAACACATCACATAACATACCATGACGCTTGTATTCCCCGAAGGGTTAGGCAGTAGTTTACCAATGCACACCCACAGTTCGCCGGTACGTTTTGGTCCCAAGTAATAGGGGGCAAAACAGCTATTATACAGAAAAAATTTTTAACCAGTGCGTAAATTTTGCCATAATAAACTTCAACACGTTTTATTAAACACGTATATTTTATTTTGATATGTCTTAGTACTAAAAAAAAAAGTTATCGCTTACGAAACATGTATACTTAACTTAAAAACCATATTTTATTGTCACTCGGCGCTAGCGCATTCCCCACCCCCTCACCCCAGCCATGCGCCCGGGCGGCGGCCAAGAGTTGTCATTGATAGTATGGTGAATAGATTATGTCCATGTTTTGCTTATTTCAAACTCGGATAAGGACGAATTTTTTTTTTTTTTTTTTTTTAACTAAACACGGACATGTGTTCTATTACTGACACTGAACTACCAAAAAAAATTTACGCACTGGTTAAAAACTTATCCTGTATGGGACATAAAAACTTAAAGCGAACTGTGGGTGTACATTGGTACTCCTCTGCCTAACCCTTCGGGGAATACAGGCGTGATGGTATGGTAAGGTAACCAAGGAGCAAGTCTTTTGTCATTAACCGGGTACTAATCCTATCTCCCAGCTGCTATTGAGAATTTGCTCGACCCTCGGGTCGAGCATCAAACCAAGACTTCTAGCGAAGCAGTCGCACTTAGGACCACTAAGCTAACGAGGCAGTTATTGCACAAAGTTTAATAAAAGGCCTATGAAATTATCTGCATACAAATCTGGATTACAATATATGAAAATTAAAAGCCTTAATCGCTTAACAACAGTTGCCTTACTGACCCGTTTGGCTTATCTGCGTGGGAATCAGTAACCTTACGTCAAGAAGACAATGGTAACCCATATAATATGTTGGACAAAACGTTGCGTGCTCTTTAAAAGTGATTACACACACATACTCGTACTAAAAATAAACGCTTAACATGATATTGCTATGCAATCTTGTGGTAGGTCCATGCAAGATGTAATTGAATACTGTACTTGAATTAAGAACCAAGGTTTTATATATGTCACCGTAAAATTGTAAATACCGTTAGATTATAAACTATCTCGCGAGTTTGTAAACTGTCGAAAGATTGTGAACCTCAAAGTACTGCTTACAATTTAACGTATTATTATTCGGTAGATTGTAATCTATCGAAATGAAACCGTCAAATTACAATCTTAAAATTGTGAAATTGTCAACTGTCCAAAGGCTGTCCCTGATTGGTCGGCTTTATAGTAGACCGTTCTGTGTCCATAGAGTTAGGAATGAAACACAGGTATCAGTCAAATAAAATGAATGCACTTCAAGAATTGTGCCATCAAGTATTTTATCATTTTTATTGGTGCAATTTACTTTCATATTTTTTATCTAATAGACAATTTTGTTACATTTTCGAAAACGTTAATTATGTTTTTGATTTGCTTTTTAAATTTTGATTTCATTTTGTTATCGTTTTTTTCTAAGAGAAAAATTCATTATTTTTTCAATTTTAATTTGTGTTTGAGAAGAAAATATTGTTACCTTTCTGTTTATTTTTTATTTTGATACAACTTTTTCTTACCATGTGATGTCAGAATTATTGATTACCTACTAAGTAATGAATAAAACTTGATGTCACAATTCTTGAAGTGCATTCATTTTATTTGACTGATACCTGTGTTTCATTCCTAACTCTATGGACACAGAAGAGGTCTACTATAAAGCCGACCAACCCCCCCTCTTCTGCCTCCGCTGCCAGGAAGGCAAAACCCCCGCCTCCTCTGTTCATCCAGGACAAGCCTGTGTGGAACCAGGTGTCCAAATGGGCAAAGGATCGCGGGATTAACTACAACAACGCCCGCTCTACCCTTCAGGGTATAAAGGTGCAGGTCCCGACGGTCAAAGACCATAGGGAACTCACCAGTCTACTCAAGGCAAGGAACATTTCGTTCCACACCTTTTCTCTCCCGGAGGAGGCGCCCATCCGTGTAGTGATTCGGCGGCTCCCAAAGGAGATCCCGACGGAGGAGATCCTCGAGGACCTCCTCGAACAGAAAATCCCCGTCTCTGCAGTCCATCGCTTGCACAAAGCGAGAGGCGGCCCCGCATTCGACATGGTTCTTGTCGTCTGCAGTCCGACTGAAGGCCATCACCCGATCTTCGGGGTGAAAACGGTCTGCTCACTGTCCGGCCTCTCTATCGAGAAGCCGTACAAATCGAGCATCGTTGGCCAATGTCACCGTTGCCAACTGTACGGTCACGTACAGCGCAATTGCTTCGCCACTCCTAGGTGCGTAAAGTGCCTAGGAGACCACGGCACGGCCGACTGTCCCCGGCCTAAAGACCGAGAGGCATGCACAGAGCCGCCTAGCTGCGTTCTCTGTGGCCAATCGGGCCACCCGGCAAACTACCGTGGGTGCCCTAAAGCACCCAAGGCTTCTTCGTCCCGACTGGCGAAGCGCGCAAGCGCCCGCCAGAAGCGGGAGAGCCCCAGGCCAAGACCTCCTCCGCCCTCCGGCAAGCTCCCGGAGCGGCTTAGTCCACAGAGGCCCTCTCCGTGGACGACCCTCAACCACCAGCGAGCCTTCCCGGCCCTGTTGCCCGTTAAGGCCGCACCCATCCCTGCGCTAATGGACGTGCCCGTCCAAGCGCCGGCAACTCCCGTTGCCCCCGCCCCGAAGGCCAAAGCCTCTGCGGCCCCGCGTGCCGCACCCAAGGCTAACCCCTCTGCGCTCCCTGAACGTTCTGTCGCTGCTCGCAACTTCAGAATTATGGGAGACGCGTTCAAAATCTTTTCAAGCCCTGTTGCCACTAAGATGGCCGACGAAATTGTCGCCTGCGGCGCCGATATCTCGGCCATCGCAGAGGTATTCTATGCGTACCCGGAGATTACGCAGATCCTGGAAAGCCTATCTAAATAAATTCAGTAATGGATAGTAGGTCTCCATGTACATTCAAACCCCGTTCCCTTAAATTAGGTTACTTCAACGCCGATGGCGTTCTATCCCAGCGTGATGAGATCGCTACTTTTCTCAGCGACCATCACTTGGACGTCCTTCTCATACAGGAGACGTTCCTGAAACCCCACCACCGCGATCCTAAAGTTGCAAACTATCGTTTGGTTCGCAACGACAGGACTCGCTGTCACAAGGGTGGCACCCTTATTTACTATAAGAAGTCACTATATTGCATCCCTATGGATCCACCCCCGCTCTCCCTCATTGAGGTCTCGATCTGTCGGCTCGGTATGACCGGCCATCAGCCGATCACTCTGATCTCGGCTTACCTTCCCCCCACTGCAGTGGACCCCGCTCTCCTTCAGAGAGATCTCACCACTCTTCTTGGCCTGAGTGACTCCGTTTTATTAACGGGTGACCTCAACGCCAAACACCCCGCCTGGAACAGCCGCACGACCAACGCCAAGGGCCGAGTCGTGTTCAACCTCTGTTCCACGCTCATGTTTGACGTCATCGCTCCGATGTCGCCTACTCACTTTCCGCACGACGTCGCGTACTCTCCCGACATACTCGATATAGCGCTTCTCAAGAATGTAAACCTCCGGTTGCAATCTATCGAGACGATATACGAGCTTAGTTCCGACCATCGCCCCGTTATTATGGAGCTAGCCCCCCGCTGGGGTCCGTCTGACCCTAGCCAGCCCCCCCCTACCCAGGTGATAACCGACTGGAGGAAGGTAAGCGAAAGCTTAAAGTCCACCACGTCGCCTCACCTGGACACTATTCCTGATAAGATAGTGTCAGTCGCGGACACGACGGGCGCGATCGACTCGCTCACTGATCACGTGCAAAGCGTTTTGAACGAATGTTCACGGGAAGTGCCGGCGGAGAGCAATCTCCGCTTCGCGCTCCCGAGCGATGTGCGTGCTCTGATGACCGAGAAGAACGCGGCTGTCCGTGCCTTCAGTTCTTTCCCCTGCGCCGCTAACAAGGCTCACATGCGCTCGATGCAGCGTGCTGTATCGAACCGTATTGCTGAGCTGCGTTCCGCCCGCTGGGAGAAGACGCTGAGCGACTTGGAACCCACTCACCAAGCCTTCTGGCAGCTACAGAGGAATCTCCGCTCTACTGCGGAATACTCTATGCCTCCTCTCAATCGTCCCGACAATACCGTCGCTTTTGATAACGACGATAAGGCCGAAGTCCTAGCTGACAGTCTTGAGACTCAATGCTCGCCCAGCACGTTGCCAGTAAACCAAGCTCACCTGCACAAGGTAGACGCCGAAGTCGAACGCAGAGCTTCCCTCCCACCCGTCGAGGACCCTGATGATCCTCTTCCACCAGTCACTCCAGACGAGGTGCAAGACATCATCAAGAACCTCAAACCCCGTAAGGCCCCCGGTTCAGACGGAATCACCAATAAGGTGTTCAAAATGTTCCCCGCCCAACTCATTTTGCTTATGACAGCTATTTTCAACGGTGCCATGAGTAACAACATCTTTCCGCAATCGTGGAAAGAGGCTACCGTTATAGGCATTCCCAAGCCGGGAAAGCCCAAGTCCCAGCCTTCGAGCTATCGTCCAATTAGTTTGCTCAAAGTACTCGGCAAAATTTACGAGAAACTTATTTATAAGCGCCTCAAGAATTATGTCGAAAACAAGAGCCTAATCCCTAACGAGCAGTTCGGCTTTAGGTCGCAGCACTGCTGCGTCCGTCAAGTCCACCGCATCGTAGAGCACGTTAGCGTTGGTTTCCAGCGCGGCAAGCTCACGGGAGCACTCTTTTTCGATATAGCGAAAGCATTCGACAAAGTCTGGCACAACGGCTTAATTTTCAAGCTGTACAAACTCAACGTGCCGGATCGTCTCGTGCTCATCATACGGGACTACTTGTCGAATCGCACTTTCCGCTACCGAATAGAGGGCGCACTGTCCTCTCCCCACCCCGTTAGAGCAGGAGTCCCCCAGGGCTCAGTGCTATCCCCCCTTCTCTTCACGCTGTTCACCAGCGATATCCCAAAGCACAGGAAAGCCCAGTTGGCTCTATTCGCCGACGACACGGCCATTTTTTACACTGGCTGTGATCCTGTTGCTATCGCTCGCACCCTCCAGTCCGCAGCCGACGCCCTAGGCGCCTGGTTCCGGAAATGGAGAATCGAAGTTAACCCAGACAAGAGCCAAGCAGTCCTTTTCTCCAAGCTACGCTCTAATCCCCCCCTTCCCAGACAGATCACCATGTATAGCAAGCCGATCCCTTGGGAGAAGCGAGCAAAATACCTAGGTGTGATCCTTGACTGCCACCTTTCCTTCGCAGAGCACATAAAGGCGGTGCGCTCGCGCGCCGCTTTCGCTCTCAGCAGACTTTACTGCATGGTCAATCCACGCAGTAAACTGTCGCTAAGGTGCAAGTTGCGTCTCTATACCGCGTGTATAAGACCGATTATGACTTACGCGTGCGCTGTGTTCGCGCACGCTAAGCCACACCACCTCCATAGGATGCAAACCCTACAGAACCGTTTCTTGCGAAGAGCTACGGGCGCCCCGTACTACCTTCGCAACGAGGAACTACACCTCGATCTTCGCATACCTACTATCCAACAGTTTATGAAGCGTGTTGCAAAACGCTTCTTCGAGTCTGCTGAAAAGCACCCGAACCCGCTGGTCGTATCGGCCGCCCGATACATTCCCTCCCGCATAAGTAGGATTCGCCGCCCAAGGCATACCCTCACTATTCCCGACGACGCTATTACCGTTCGCCAAGAAAGTAGCAAGCATACAAGTACAGTACGAAAGTACAAACCGCCATCGTTCCGCCCACGCCGCCGTGGGCCTCACCCTCGCCGCCGAGGGTCGTCGCGGAGTCCCCGTCAGACCCTCCCCGTCCCTTGCACTCAAGCCAGCCCGTGAGCTGAGCAGTAGTTTTAAAATAGCCCGTTAATAATAAATAATGTTTGATCCAGCCTGTCCCACTTGCTGTCCCCAGTGACGCCCTAAGCCGAGGCTCGTACCCCGCAGGGGGTGCCCTTAGCGCGCTGTCACTTAGTTTTAGAAAATCTTATGCTCTGGCTGGAGGCCTTAATTGCGAGGCATTCACAGAGTTGATCGGTTAAGCAGTAAACAGCCCTAGGCTGAACTGCGAGATGCCCTTTCGAAAAAAAAAAAAAAAAAAAACAGCCTTTGGACAGTTGACAATTTCACAATTTTAAGATTGTAATTTGACGGTTTCATTTCGATAGATTACAATCTACCGAATAATAATACGTTAAATTGTAAGCAGTACGTTGAGGTTCACAATCTTTCGACAGTTTACAAACTCGCGAGATAGTTTATAATCTAACGGTATTTACAATTTTACGGTGACATATATACGACTTATTTACAAATACACGTATCATCATGCCTGTATGCCTTGAAGGGTTAGGCAGAGGTGTATCAATGTACACCCATAGTCCGCCGGTATGTTAAGATCCCATGTAATAGGGAGCGAGCCTATTGCCAGTAACCGGCTGAGAATTTCATGGAAAAATCGAATAACACTTTTTAGTCCATCTAGGAATTGAACCGAAGACCTCTAACGTGGCAGTCGCGCTTAGGAGTACTAGGCTAACGAGGCAGTTACGTTTTTTTATAGTTATGTTTTTTTTTTTAGACCTGAAGCTAATTTGGTGATGTACTTTGAAATTTTGGTGATTCGCATAATGCTCGTAGATTAAATTGCAAAAGTGAGTGTGGACAATTGGCAACATCTCGCATTGCATGTTTACATGATAAATATTCGATTATAACCGCTTGGAAACTTGGCATAACATTGCAAAGCATGTCATAATAATTATACGCGCTTAATTTTAGCTTACGACGTTTACAAATAACATGAGGAAAGAGGCGTGAAATTATATAAAGCAAATATTTTGTGAGGTTAGCGTGCGATTCAAGATTTCCTTGAAAATTTAAACGGTGTTTCATTTGTATGGGATTATTTGAATGAACTGTCTCGTTAAGCAAGTGGTCCTATAGAGGTCTTGGGTTCGATTCCCCGGTCGAGCAAAAAGTGTTATTGGGTGATTCTATAATATTCTCAGTAGCAGCTCGGAGTTAGGATTTGTGCCAAGTTAATGGCAATAGGCTCGCCACATGGGACCCCGGTTAATGGCAATACGCTCGTGCCGTATAATATGGGACCTAAACATACCGACGAACTGTGTACATTGGTACACCTCTGTCTTACCCTTCGGGGAATACAGGCGTGATGGTATGTACGTATTTAAAATTAAACTTTTTTTTCGTTTAATAGCTGTATTTGTAAATGGTAGCGTGACAAGGGTCTTTGATTTTGATCGTT
Organism: Caradrina clavipalpis; assembly: GCA_932526535.1. Classification (NCBI taxonomy): domain Eukaryota; kingdom Metazoa; phylum Arthropoda; class Insecta; order Lepidoptera; family Noctuidae; genus Caradrina; species Caradrina clavipalpis. Next base: position 4,059,465 of record OW052100.1, read on the forward strand.
GATAAGGTGTGTGTGTGTATGACAGCTCATTTGATGTTTAATATAGTCAAATTATTTATATTAGACCATTGAAAAGCAGTTTTGAATATCATTTACAAAAAAAAAAATCTAGTCACCCCTTTCAAAATAATTATTATAAAAAAGTTTGAAATCGCTAAACTGCCTTCAGCACGCATGGTGATCAATACTAGTGCCTTTTCTGCATGAGAAGAGATCTCTTTGCCTATTATTATTATTTTACTATGGAAGCAACCACCCACAAGGTGCACGGACGACCTTATTAAGACCGCAGGAAGACGCTGGATGCAGGCCGCTTCCAACCGGTATTTTTAGAAATCTATGGGGGAGACCTATATCCAGCAGTGGACGTCCTGCGGCTGATATGATGATGGAAGCAACTCTGAAATCCGATTCCCATACATTTGTGTTCGTAAACACGACAAAATGCAGTGTGAACAATTTTGTTATAGGTTTATATCTAACTAGCTTTTGCCCGCGACTTCGTCCGCGTGGATTAATAGTTCCCGTTCCCGGGGGATTTCCGGGATGAAAACTATCCTATGTCCTTTCTCGGGTTCCAGACTATATCTGTACCAAATTTCATTGAAATCGGTTGAGTGGTTTAGGCGTGAAGAAGAGACAGACAGACAGAGTTACTTTCGCATTTATAATATTAGTAAGGATGTTAGACACATGCAATATGCCCCAATGGGTCAGACTACATGCATGATTACTGGTAAAATTTTGCAACATAAAAGTAATGTAATGTACATAATCTTTACTAATATAATAAAGCTGAAGAGTCTTTTGTTTGTTTGTGTCTATGACTAAACGCGTTATTTAATCGAACTGCTAGTCGTATTGGAAAAAAAATTATTGTATATGATAGCCAGATTCATATGGAATAGTATAAGCTATATAACATCGCGCTACGACCCACGGGAGCGGCGCAGTAACCAAAGACGTAACTTAACACAGGTAAAATAAGCCACGCAGCAAAGTTACGGGCGGAAGGTAGTATTTTACTAATATTATAAAGAGGTAAGCTTGTTTGTTTGTTTGTAACAAATAGGCTCCGAAACTACTAAACCGATTTTAACCACTTTTTACCAATAGATACCTACATTATTTCTGATTAACATAGGCTATATAACATCGCGCTACGACGCACGAGGGCGGAGCAGTAACCAAAGACGTTACTTAACGCAAGTAAAATAAGCCACGCGAACAAAATTGCGGGTAGAAGCTAGGATATTATACACAGATGCATATGTAATGAGATTATGATGTAATATATTGAATTACAAGCGAATGATATGTAACGAATACGCCAGTATAGTGAGATGTGAAGTCAAACGATAGGTAGGGCTTGCTAGACTTAGGTCTAGGGATATGTGTGTTTCCATTATACTTTTAATTAAAGACTAGGTTCTGCCTGCAGATACGCCCGCGTGGAAAAAATGAAGTGTATTTGAATTTTTTTGCATTACTTTGTGTGCGATAAAAGATGATTATGTCGAGGTAAAATAAAAAACTCCGGCACAACCAACCTATATCTATACTAACAGTTTGCACCAGACGTATAAGTTATTGGTGTACCTACCACTATGTCCACCCAGGTGAATATAGTGGAATAATCCATAAAGATATCCTATGACAGTCGGCAATAGTACCTATAGCTTTCTATCAGTAAAAGATTTTGTTGTAATTAGACCTGTACTTCCAGAAATTACCTCTTACAAAAAGAAAACATTTTTACCTCCCTGTAATATAACTCTCTCTGCTGTCACAGAAAAATATATATACATATTTTATAGATCAAGGATAACTTGAATCTAAAAAAAAAAATATTACTGCAAGGCTTCTGGCAAACGTGAAAATTAACTGTCAATCATTCCTGTCAGTAGAAAGAAATACAAGCATTTTACATAACACGAGTAAACAAATTCTCAAAGGTAACTTCAAGGTACACCACCATCCATCACGCCTGTATTCCCCGAAGGGTTAGGCAAAGGTGTACCAATATACACTCACAGTACAAGGTACATACTTTATTTATTTATAGTATTAGACAAAAATATAACGGCGGACTGTGAGTGTACATTGGCACAGCAACAAAAGTCGATTAACAATTTTATTTTTATATATCATTTAAATAGACACAAAATAACACAATTTACTACTATTAATTAATTTTAGATCCATATGTATTTACTTTGATATTCTGTTCAATAATAAGGATTTAAAAATCTGAAATATCAATCTTCTTTTGTTGCTGATTGTGCACTTCTGCCTGAACTTTCGGGGAATACAGGCTTGATGGTACGTATGTAAGCATGTTAGACAAAAATAGCCCATATAACGATGGGAAATAGTTAATGTTTCTATGTATTTAACGTGAAATATGACATGCAAATATAGATATAACGATAGCCTCGTAACGTTATTTTTCTAATGTTTTATTTAATGGAATATTTATTTAATTTATAATAATACTAAAAGCGGCCTACAAGCGATTGTAATTAATAGATATTTTTGGGTTATACTGTTGAAATAACTGCATTTTACTGATATTCTTATAAAACGTTTAAATGTATTTATCGGGAAATATCGATGCCTATGACATAGAAATAACGATAGCGTTATAACGATAGCGTTATAACGATAACCATTTAATGTTATAATGAATGGAGTGTAATAAAGTACCTATAAGAAACGAATCTCTTTATGTATGTATTGAAGAAAGTGAGTATAAAATGTCAACTGAGTACGGTTAATGGAAAATAATTAAATAGCCAACTTTCTTTGGTATGTGAAATTTTTTATTTCAAGTGTTGTTGGTATGTCACTGGCAGCCAATTAGCGTGCCGACTCGAGTGTCTGAGCGACCTTTAGGCTGGCCATTTACGTCAAATCGAACGATTTTTAAATTTGAATTATGTTTCTTTTTTTTTTCGAATGGTATCTATGTGGTTGTCCGTTGATTAACTGGACTTCTTTGTGGTGGCTTTAAAATTAAGGTGCCCTACCTTAATTTTAATTTCAAATTACAAGGTCAATAGTAGATTTTTTACGAGTAATTAGGTCCTTTCCACCACGTATGTAGAGGACTATGTAGGCAAATGTTGATAAATATGCGTACATAACCTACTTATATGCTTTTACGTAAAATGCCGTAATTTAATACTGTCAATAATAATAATCGTTTTAGAAAAGAAATATAAAAAGAAAAACAATTAAAATGTTGACCCAAGTGGGTAGGGTAAATTCTGCCTTCAATGCTCAAAATAGCCACGTTTGCCGACAGCTTTATATGTATAAAACATTACGATACGCACACAAAGCCGCTATGCGTAATATTAATAGCGTGTTAAGAAGAATTCTCGATAACAGCGCAATATTACCCAACACTTTTAAACTAAATAGAAAGCAGGGTTTTGCTTCTCCTAACATTTGTCATGTTTATCAAGATTTTTTATCGTATCTATTATTCATTGTTCTTAGTTTCCTAGACTATAAATTTCTTTGAGTTTAAATTGTAATTGCAGTCATTAATTTACTTTGTCGTGACGTTTTATCGCGTATGTATATCGTTCACTTATCGTTATGAGTATTTATGTTCATGGGTGTACGTACTATGAACAATCACATGGTGTATGCGTCTGAGCACGTCAGAACGAATGTTCTTCTCTTTGGTGGTGAAGGTTGGTATTTAGCATCAAATTTATATCGTAAGAATCTTATCTTATATTGGGGTCTCATTGTAAGTTAACTGATTAAGTCGATACAACAAAACTTCTCTATATATTAAATATACATATAAATCGTCGCGTATCGATAATAATGTATTAGGAGGCAATATACAAAATTTTACGAACGACTGCAATCTCATCTCAGTCTGTCAAAAATGTTTTTTAATTTGCCTAATTTTTGATATTGATTATAATTATCGCTGCGATGATATTGCGACAACGACGATAAGATTTCGAATGTTTTTTTTTTAATTATAAGAATTGACCTCCAGTTTCCTAATACTAAGCCATAGATTTCAAACAAATTCTTCAAAAACAATTGAGCAAACTTTGACGTATGTTGTTTTGGCAGAATCAAATGACAGTAACAGTGGAAACACATATCTTGCGTAAGTTCACGGTTGGTCAGTTCTCGTGTGAGCAGCGGTCCCACGCCCGGGAGCCGTAAATTAAATATTTTGTAACGAAACTACTACGATCCGTGGGTAGGCGCCATCCGACGTAGCCAACATGTTTGTAGTGTAAATAATACCAGCCTATTATTGTCACACTGCAGGGCAAAGGCCTCTTCCTTAAACAGAGAAGGTAAGGCGGATTGGTGACTTATATTAAACTAGCTTTTGCCCGCGACTTCGTCCGCGTGGATTAATAGTTCCCGTTCCCGGGGGATTTCCGGGATGAAAACTATCCTATGTCCTTTCTCGGGTCCCAGACTATATCTGTACCAAATTTCATTGAAATCGGTTCAGTGGTTTAGGCGTGAAGAAGAGACAGACAGACAGACAGAGTTACTTTCGCATTTATAATATTAGTACGGATGTCGGTTCTTATAATAATTGTAGGTATTAATTGTTTTTTTTTTCACCGATGTTAGTAATGTTCAAGATAAACTTAGAACTAATTAGTTTAATTTTTAACTAATAGTTTATCTCTAAAAACTTAGAGATAAACTTAATAGAGTTTATATAACAGTATGTCATTATCATCTGCTTAGCATTTTCCCAACTATGTTGGGGTCGGCTTCCAGTCTAACTAGTTGCATCTGAATACCAGTATTTTACATGGCTTCACTGCCTATCTGGCCTCCACAACCCAGTTACTGGGCAACACGATACCTCTTGGTTAAACTGATTGTCAGACTTCCCGGCTTCTGACTATAGGTAACTACTGTCAAAGATCTACAATTGATAGCCGACACCTTTAAGAATCCAGGGGACTGAGAAATTCTCAGAAAATGCCCATTAACACTTTTTACCCGACTTGGCCATAGAACCCAGGACCCCACACTCATCAGTTGGGCTTGCCACCACGAGACCAACGGGGCAGTTATATAATAGTATGTAAACAACATTTTACATCATTGGTCGGTAGTATTTCTTTATACGGTAGGCGATAATGCTAATTTTATACCTTCGGAAGACATATGATTAGCCTCTCGGGTCAATTGCCAAGTCTCATGTAGATAATATAGTATTCTCTAGACCGATATCATTCACAGCAGTCAATTTCAATGGAGACTCGCCAAGTACGCAGGTGATATTATATTAGGTGTGCACTCCCTTTTTAACCCCCGACGCAAAAAGAAGGGTGTTATGTCTGTCTGTCTGTTGCATCATAGCTCCCGAACGGATGAAGCGATTCCAATTTTCACTATAACCTCATAGTCTGATGGAACGACAATACGATACACACGGGGAGAGATCAGGGGCAGGACCAACGGCTTTACAATACTTTACATGCTTTCCGAGACACGAGGGTGTCACACCACCAACTTCCAAACTCTGGGCTGCTTCTAAGAAATTCCTAATGGAAAAACACAAACACTTTTTACCAGACCTGGAAATCGAACCCAGGATCTCACGCTCAGCAGTTCCACTTGTCAATAATCAAAGACAAATATAAAAAAAAAAAATGAGTCGAGCTATTTTCAAATTATTAGAAGATATAAGAATTATTATTGGCTGTTACTGAGAAATTTCTAATAGAATAATCCAATAACACTTTTCCCAACTTGGAAATCGAACTCCCAGCAGCCGTGCTTGTCTCGTGGTCGCAACCACGAGACAAACAGGACTATCAATCGATGTAAAGTCGGGTTAGAATAAATTAGTATGCGAGTATTACAGAAAGTTATTGGTATGCGTGAATGGTGCGTGATTCCGACAAGTATTATGTAGTATCAGCTTAGTAAATATTAGGTATATCCTACGTAAATATCTGTAGCCAGAGTTATGTATAAGGAAAATACGCTATCTATTGATATCAATACTAATATTATAAAGCGTAAGATCTTTTGTTAGTATGTGTGTTTAAACTCGTTAAGCTCGGAAAGTAACAGTCTAATTCGAAAAATTCTTTTAGTATTTGATAGCCAAATTCATGAGGAATATTATAAGCTAAATAACATCATGCTACGACCCACAGGAGCGGAGCAGTCATCAAAGACGTAACTTCATGCGGGTGAAAAAAAAAACACACGAACGAAGTAGCAGGCAACGTGGTTAGATTATATAACAGACTTAGTTAATTATTCATAACGGTTTAAGATGGAGGCTAACTATTGTGTCATGGGTCATTGCCATTGTATAAAAATTCTTATAAGAAATATTAGAAAATATTTGGCGGCGATTACTGAGTGATACTACCTACATTAGGTACTTAGATATTGTCCAATGACAACCTTTATTGTCAGACCAACAAAATCTTAGTATGGGTGTGATTTTGAAAAAAGATAGAGGAATGTATGCGTACTTGCAAGCTTAAATACTAGATTTTTGTTTAAAAAGTTTTCTTTGGAAGTCGGCGACTTTGGTTCTGTTTGTTGTTTTGTATTGCCATCGACTTCAAAATACTAAAGTTATTTTTAACCAACTTCTAAAAAGGAGGTTCTGAATTCGACTGCTTGTTGTTTATTTTTGTATGTTTGTTACGCGGTAATTCCGCCATTTATGAATGGATTTTGATGATCCTTTTTTTGTTTGGTAGGTAGATGTTGAGGTAGTACGACAAACGCCATGTGTCAACTAAATGAGAAAAAACATCCATTTGTGTGCAGTCCGACGCCAAAGGCAGAAAATAAAAGAGTCTTATAGTATAAAGAATGCATCGAATTTACCAGATAGAGTATTTTGTCTGACCTGAAAATTATTGAAGTGATTTATGAATTACTCTTCTTTAATTTTTCTTTTTATCTTTAACTAGCTTATATACCCCGCGGTATCACCCGCATTCAGTTACGTCTTTGGTTACTGCTCCGTTCCCGTTGGAACAAACCTTCCTCTCGAATCACTCTATCTATAACTGAAAACTGCATTAAAATCCGTTACGTAGTTTCAAAGATCTAAGCGTAAGTAAATACAGCGGGAGCTGCTTTGTTTTGTACTAAAGATTTACATGCTCTCATTATTCTGTTTTTCTTTTTATTTTATCAATCATTCTATAAGATAAACATCAGTCTGCACTTTGCAGTTGCACATCGTTCTATATTAAAACCACAATTACACTCTTCCTTTCATCTGTACATAGATCTAAATAATTACATATACCGATTGTACAATAAATTAAATCCATTAAGAAATCAAGTAGCCTCGGACAATGCATTTTGAATTACTAAATCCGTCCTAACTAAATTTCAGTGATTGGCTGTTGATCAAGAGAGCATCAAGGAAGCGTATGCGCCGCTCACTGGCACCGCAAGACAGATGCAGAAGGTGAAATGCTGTGACGTCACCGCTTGAATTACGCAATGACATGGATAGTATGATCTCGATTTTACGAGCTTTCGTCGGTTGATATAAATTGTGTAGTGGACGCAGGTGTAAGTTAGATGGGGATGAGACTTTTGGCACAGACTATTTTGGATCATTAGTTAGTTGTCACTCCGATTGGGTAGACGTGTAAGAAGTTACAAGAGCTGATAAGGAGTAATCTAGTTTTTTTTTAAATCATTGGATAACAAATAAAATGACGGTGCACCTGATGATCACCTCTGGTGATGTTAAGTGGTCACCGCTGCCTATATACATCTGCCATACCAGAGGCCTTGCAAATGCGTTCCATCGCAGTGCCTATAATTACACCGGCGCTCATAAGTACCCTTCAAACCGGAACACAGCAACGCTGCTTTGCGGCAGAAATAGGTACGGTGATAGTACTTCCCGGGACGAATACCTTCGCAAAGAGCTCTACTACTACTAAAGTGAACCTATTTTGGTCTTTACTCCATTTATTATAGCACTATCTTCTACCCGCGACGTCACCCGCGTTATGTTGCGTCTTTGCTTACTGCCCTGCTTCCGTGTGTCGCAGTGTGACCCTATATGGCCAATTGCCTCATGAATCTAGCTAATATTGTACGGTGGTACTGAACGCTTTATTAGCAAATCCTATTCTCACTTGGCTGGTATTTTTTTAAAGCTAGCGAGCTGATTTTTTATGAGCGTAGTGTATTACAGTTTTTGCTTCACAGTGTAAAATGAAATAAATGCAGGTTCAATTACTGAAATATCCCAAAATGTCCTTTGCTGTAAAACCTCACCTTCTTTCCTATTTATTCTATGTCTTGAGTTGCCTCCTATTACGATGCATCGAGTCTCGACAACTCTATCTACTTTCTAAAATCACAAAAACATAAGAAGCATTTCTAGTGCTTTTGAAGCAGAGATAGCAAACATTTTAAACCTTTTTTTTTATAGGCGGGAAATCAGCAAATAACTTCCCCCGCCCTGGGCGAGGCTGGAAGGAGTGTCAGACTTTTACTGACTAAAACCCATCTATGTTCCTTCATGTGCCCTTTGCGTTCCGCCGCCCCGGCAAACATTTTAAACCTAGAAGTAAAATATTTTTGACAATATTTCAGGCCTCAAAATAAATCCTCTAAAAATATGTAGGTATGTTATGTTTCAATTGGAACCAAAATCATTATTTCTTTTAAAGGGTGTAAAAATTATATGATTCATTTACTTAACCTACCTTATTCATACCACGCCTTATACATACATATGATACGTACCATATACTTTACTTTATCGATGCTTCAACTCAAATCCTTTCTATACTATATTTTAATAAAGCTGATGAGTTTTTAAATTATTTGTTTAAACACTTGTAATCTTTGAAAATACCGGCGATTTTTTTTTTTTCTAGTTGATTACAGCTACATTCAGGAATTGTATTATAGGCATATATTTATTTCATTTGGGCCATCAAAGTTAAAACTAAATAATAATTAAATTACAAACTATGTACAGTTAAAATAAAAAAGGCTATTTAAATTTAAATATTTAAATTATATTCTATTTAGTCATTACAGTTCAGTCACCAAAAACGTAACATAAGGCAGGTGAAAAAAGCACTCAAACGAAATTGCGAGCAAAAGTAAGCAATCAATTATATACAAAACAAATAAATACATACAAAATAAATATTTGTAAGTCATCAATCCCTTGTCAACCATATTTTATTTCTACCTCTCTTTTATTTATTCGACAAACAGTCGTAATCATAATTATGCATGACCCATATGTACACGTGCCGAAGGTTCAACAGCCCTGAATCATAATGCTGTCACAAATTGGTTTAGTCGATACAGATATCGATTTACGTGCCCATTTTGTTTTATAATCGATTCTAATGATTCGATTAGATGAGTATCTAAGACAAAAAAAAACTGGCTGATTTATGTATTTTTTTTGTTATACTGGTAGATCGTGTCTTAGTCATTTATGGTTTAATGATTTTGTTGACCGTGTATGGCGGTAGGCTATTAGCCTACATGGTTCAAGTTGCAGTTTTTTGTTTTATTTAAACAGATAATTGATAATATAAGCTTTCAGTACCGATATAATAATAAGGTAGATTAAAGTTAAAATCTCATGAATGTTTAGTGAGATATTATAGTGCATAAATGTGTGCACAAACACAGGTTCACTCAGTCTTATAGTCCGATAGGACAATAATCTGACACGACTCTAGCTAGGACCAACGGTTTAACGTGATTCCCGAGACACGGGACATCGGTGTATACCACCAGCAACAACAGGAAAAATCACCAAAACCCAATAACATTTTGCCCGACCTGGGAATCAAACTCAGGACCACACTCAACAGTAGCATTTGCAAATACGTGACAAACGATTTAGTAAATATTAACATACATAAATGCAGCCGAAAATTTCCATACATAATGCAGAAAACTTTCGAAATTCCGAAAATTAAAAGCCACTTTAAACAGCTGCACAAAAAAGTGGATGCAAATTAGGATTATTTAAATTAATAATTATAATAAATCCTTTCACTTAGTCTTTGTAACATTCGATTTTAGTCACCAATACATATTATTAATTTGTTTTATAACAATTTTTGTAACAGCTGTCTTTGTACGAATATGAAATTTTAATCAAAATCTATGTGATTTGATGTTGCAGGAAGATTTATCATGTTGAATACATTTGATTTTAATCATCATCTGCCTAGCTTTTTCCCAACTGTGTTGTGGTCGGCTTCCAGTCTAACCGGATGCAGCTGAATACCAGTGTTTTACATGGAGCGACTGCCTATCTGAACTCTACAACCCAGTTACTGGGCACCAGATATCATTTGGTAAGACTGGTTGTCAGACTTCCCGGCTTCTGAATATTCGTAACGATTATCAAAGATCTACAGCTGCAGCCGGGACCAAGGCTTTTACGGGGGTGTCACACCAACAACTTACAAACTCGGGGCAGTTACTGAGAAATTGTTAATGGAAAAATCCAATAACACTTTTTGCTCGACCTAGGAATCAGACCCAGGACCCCTGGTTTAGCAGTCGTACTAACGACCACGATACCAACGGGGCAGTTACAATCTCTATGTATGCATAGTAGCTACTTTTTGTATTTCAGGGTACATTCTAGCTTCTGTCTACATAAAAATGTGCAGCGAACTTTGCATAAAAAAAATGCAATATTTATTTATTCAGATTTAATAAAAAGCCTGTCAACGCCCACATAAAACAAAAACGTTGAATAAAACCTTATTTGAATAATTAAATACATTCTAATCGATTTAATCTTTTATCTAAACAGCAACTTTATTTAGTGGTCTTGCCATGTTTGAGTTGATGGCAACTTTTATTAGCATACTTTGAATGTTTCAAGGCGTTACTTGCATTTTTTTGTTGTTTTAGTTATTGTGTGTTGTTGGTGTTGTTGCTTGTTGTTGCTATCATCATCATTTCAGCCGTAAGTCGTCCACTGTTGGACATAGGCCTTCCCAATAGAGTGGTTGACTCTTTCGAACAAATTCCGCAACTTCGAACTTCCCTAATTGCCCCAACATCCTTTAGAAATCCTTTGTATTGGATTACAGGCTGATGTCTTATTATAGCTGTTGCTATGCAGTGTTTATGTTCCAGGGGACAGCTGTATGACTAATAGTAAAGTAAAGTAAAATAAAGTAAATTTATTTCTCAGAAAACTTAACAATATTTTACAAAGCAGGTTGGCGGTATTAATTTCTAATAAATGGATGTAGTCACTGTAACCGAACTAGGCAAAGCGTGTATTTCGGTTTTCAGTGCCTTTTCCTTCTATATTTATTTATTTATTTATTTATTAAAACTTTATGCACAAAATGTATAAAATACACCGTACAAAGGCGGACTTAATGCCTTAGGCATTTTCTACCAGTCTACCTTAGGGTGATGCAGAGACGGAACAAAGTAGGTGCAAGAAACAGAAAATTTCCAAGAATTAAAATATATATTATATAATAAATACATAAATACATACATATAAACAAAATATACAAAGTAGGGAGAGATAAGAATACATAGGTGGCGAAATATAACAAATTAATTATAAGACGAATCTGCCAACTTCTTATGTACGTGTTCGTGAGCTTTTACCTTGAACGTGAACCGACTGGTGGCCATCCTGATATTCTGAGGGAGCGCATTCCATAGGAAAACCGCCTGGACAAGAAAAGAAGATTTAAGGAAACCAGAGCGGTGAGAAGGACATCGTAGAAGACGATTATTGGTGGAACGAAGATTCTTACTGTATTTAATACTAATATTGAATCATAGTATAAACTATTTGCACGACTTGATTTAATAAGTGTCTTAATTACTTTGATAATTGTCAAACTATTACAGGTAGGTAATCAGGTAGGGAATCATAGTATAAACTATTTGCACGACTTCATTTAATAAGTGTCTTAATTACTTTGATAATTGTCAAACTATTACAGGTAGGTAATACTTAATTCAAAACTTTAAGTTCGATTCAAAATGGCTTTACCTCTGCACAAAATGACCCAGTTCACGTCAAAATTTCTCCCAACAATGTAAGAAGTAATTGAAATTATTTTGGGTATTAGGTATAAATAATATGGGCTTATAAATTAATTTAGAGTTTGATTGAAGTACGAAATCCACGCGAACGAAATCACAGACAAAGCAACAGCACACATACCATCCGCCTGTATTCCTTGAAGGATTAGGCAGGAGTGTACCAATGCACGCCCACAGTTTGCCGTTATGTTTAGGTCCCATGTATTAGCTGGGGTAAGCCTTTAACCGGGCCCAAATCCTAAATCCGAGCTGCTACTAGGATTTCACAGAACAAGCCAATAACACTTTTTGCTCGACCTGGGAATCAAACCCAAGACCTAAAACCATTCTTCCGCTAAGCGTGTAGGTACCTGTACAACATTGTACAAGATAATATGAATGACATCCCACCACCATACTAAAGGAATACAGACACAGCCGGCAATATATCGAAATTAATACCCAACTCACAAACACAAAGGAAGATATAATTCTAACTTAACAACTTGACAAAGTAAAGTGAAAGTTAAAACGGACCCATCAATCATTCGATTGTCGGAGACAACTAACGATACCGTAATAAGCGGGCGCTTGTAACCCGAGCGTTTTGATCGTATCGCGTTAAACGTAGGTTATGTTGAACTGCCAGTTAAGGTTAATCGTGTGTGGTGTAGCTGGCTGTGAATTGAACAATTTTGGAATATTTATGATGTTTATGTAACTTTTTTTTTTGTTCGAGATGTTTAAGCTCTTGACTCTAGTCTTGGTCAAAGGTGACATAGACAAAGTCTACGATCTATGTATAATTTTCGTCCCGGTCATGGTCGCTAATTTCTCTGGAGACTAGCCTAGTACGGAAGAGACATTTACTGCACAAGTGTGAGCGCAAAGTAAGATGCACTCCCTCTGCCATCACTTGCATAGTCCTATGGGACAGCAATCTGCCACGATCGGGAAGAGATCAGACACAGGACCAACGGCTTCACGTGCCAAACCCAGGACCCCTGGTTCAACAGTCGTGATACGGACCACGATACCAACGGGGCAGTTACAATCTATAAATATTAATAAAACTCAAGTATTTTTCTTAGTTTAAACGCGATAATTATAATTATTTACGAGGAAAAGCATAGGCTATGTAACATCACACTACGACTCACAAGAGCAGAGCAGAAACCAAAGACATAACTAAACGCGGGTTGAAAAAAAACCACGCAGACGAATTCGCTCTAGTAAATAATTAAATGGTACTAAATAGAAAACAATTTTGATCTCGGCTTCCCTCTTATAAATATTTATCCGTCGCCACGGATAGTAGGTATTTAATTATACAAGCGTCATTTCCCTGTCCTTGATAGGACGCTGAGCCCGGGCGGCCCAGTACTGAGGGTCCTTGACCCTGATATGTATGGATATACCCTTATAGATCACAAAAATCTATATAAATCAATTATATTAACGTGTCTGTTTGTAAAGTCAAAATACCAGCTTTTTACTAAATACGTATTTATAAATAGAGCCATAAAAAAAAAGTTTTTTGACTGCCTTTTTGTTAAGGCCTACCTTATAAACGACTGGATCGATTTTAACGGGAATTTTATTGGCAAATAGCTGATGTTATAATGAGTAGCTAAGGCTATTTTTATTTTAGAAAAGAATTAGAACTCTAAAAAAAATACGTCGCCGATAATCGACCTTCACTTAAACCAAAACGGGGGTAATCACTAGTACGATAATAAAAACAGAGTCTATGCGTAGTTATACAGACTCTGTGAGTATTTACTTAATCTGTTGTGACAGCATCATTATTGGAATCAATGAGCTGAAAAATAAAATATGAAGCTCAGTGTCTGTTGACAAAGCAGCCATAGGTAAATGCAAAGAAGATAAAGTATTTCAAAGACTATTTTCAAAATGTAATAACTTTTTGTAAAGTTTGGCTTTGTCATAGATTACAAACTTCGTTACAGTTCTGTTTTTTTTCTGCCTAGCCTTTTTCCAACTATGTTGGGGTCGGCTTCCAGTGTAATCGGATACAGCTGAATACCAGTGTTTTACATGGAGCGGCTGCCTATCTGACCTTCACAATAAGTTACTAGGCAACACAATACCTCTTGGTAAGACTGTCAGATTTCCCGGCTTCTGACTATCCGTAACGACTGTCAAAAATCTACGAATGACAGCCGGGATCAACGGCTTTACGTGCTTTCCAAGGCAGGGGGGTGTTACACCACTAACTTCTTAACTCCAGGCTGTTACTGAGAAATTCGTAATGAAAAAACCCAATAATACTTTTTGTCCGCCATCGGAATTGAACCCAGAACTTCACGCTTATCATTCGCGACCACGAGGCCAACGGGGCAGATTTAGAAACACAATAACCACATACGAAATACGGGTATAAAATATCTAAGTAACAATATAGAATATTAGCTACATTTGTGTAGTTAACACATCAAATAGGTATTCAAGCACCTATACAAGTGTGTACTAGGTAATGATAAAACTTGTCAAACATTTGCGAAAGTTAATTTGCGAAAGTTTGGTCAAATATTTGGCCCGCCTGTTGCCTAGCAACTGTTGAGTTTGCGCGCCCACTATTGATTGGTTTATTTTGATTTTCGGTTCATACATAACTTTGCGCTGCTGTTGAATTTTTCATTAGTGCATTTACATTTCGTGGTGTGTGTTTGTATTAGATGAGTGTATTACTCCTGAATACTAATTTATTTTTCCAGATAGCTTTATTTTAGTAGATATTTTGGATATTACGTTTCGCTCAAGCATAATTTCTTAGTATATATTATATACCATCACGCCTGTATTCCCCGAAGGGTTAGGCAGAGGTGAACCAATGTACGCCCACAGTTCGCCGGTATATTTAGGTCCCATGTAATAGGGGGCGAGCCTATTGCCATTAACCGGGCACAAATCCAAACTCCGAGCTGCTACTGAGAATTTCATAGAAAAACCCAATAACACTTTTTGCTCGACCTGGGAATCGAACCCAGGATCTCTAGCGTTGTAGTTGCGTTTAGGACCACTAGGCTAACGAGGCAGTACAAGGCTAACGAGGCAGTTATTTAAATTTAATCAGCGTTAAATATCTAAAATGATTACTAAAAACAATGGACGTTTCGACGCGGGTTGGACGTTTTGGTAAAACTAAATCCAAACACAAACAAAATTCTATGTTTTTGATTTTACAATAATTTATGATAAATGGATTTGCTAAAACCGTTTTATAGAATCAGAAAAACATTAAGCAATTCATAAGTCCACTTGAATATTTAATATCTATTTTTTCTTAACATCTCCCCGTACCCCATGCCTCTTCTTGCCCTCCTTTCTAATAAGCGTAAAAATTACAAAATGTATTTTTAAATTAATATACCACCAGCCTTTAGATATTAAATAGTGATCAACGCTCATAATTTATAAATAGTTTTAGTTAAGGCATCCCCCAGACACTAGCTATTTTATCGCCGGGCGATATATCTATATCAATATATTGATATAATATTAGTATGGGCTATAGATTGTTGTTCCGAGTCCAGTTGTATGTGTCAGTTGGGAAGAGAGAAGTTCCTTGAGTGGCTTAATTTTTTTTAAATTAAAAATGTCGTAAGATTCAAAACAAATGTCTATCCTTAGCTTCTCCGCCCTCGCCCGACTTTTTGACCAATTTTTATGTCGGCGAGAATAAAACTTACGAATTCGTATATACCAATGCATACCTACGGCCGACAAAAATTCGGTCCCACGACACTATGGATTTATTGAATCGGTCCGATAATCGGACCTACAAAATGTCGGTCGTGGGCGAAGAGGCTTAGAACAGTTTTTATTTCACCAGCTACATTATCGCTACGATAATACGGCTCGTGTGTGGGGACACCTTTAAATTTAAACAAACAAGTATTCAATTTGCAAAACGATTTTAAAATCCGTTTCCATTGGGTTGTGACACCAGATGTCTTGCATTCACTATTGCATGGTAAAATCGTAGTTTCTCATACATATAATTATGCGTGCCTATCTAATTCGATATGATCTTTAGACAAAGATGGACATCTCGGTTATTTCGACATTGCGTTTATTTTACTATAATTTTGAGAAATGAGACACTACAGAATTGTATACAATACATACTAGGTTTTGCCTACAACCGCGTTCGCGTGAAATAGTTACTTTGGACAGCCATTTTTATTTTCAAAATACACTTTTTCCGAAAACGCTTGGTGAAGTTTTTTTTTTTATCTAGTAGCTAATTGGACGTAGTTACGCAAAAACGATCCAACCCTCAAAGTGTTGATACGCAAAAAGGATCCAAATCTCAAAGTGGTCACTTTGAGAGTTGGATCCTTTTTGCGTATCAACACTTTGAGGGTTGGATCGTTTTCGCGTAACTACGTCCAATTACAAACTTTCATGGTTTTATCTTCAATAATGACGGACTCCCATGCAACGTTTCATTCTCGATTTCAACCCCTCTAGCCGTTTTTCTCGCGATAAAAGGTAGCCTATGTCCTTCGCCAAGGTCTAATCCATCTCTGCACCAAATTTCATCAAAATCGGTTCAGCGGTTTAGGCGTAATAGGCAGGCAGAGTTACTAACGCATTTTTAATATATTTTTTTTGTTTAACACTAAGTAATAACTCGATGAAAAGTATGCGTAGTTAACGACTATGTAATGTGCGTTTTTACACCCCGTAGGTATTAGAGTGTCGTTATTTTGGGGTCAAAGTTCAAACATTACAAATAACTAGGAAAACCCCGAGGATTCAACCGCGGTAAGTTACGTCTTAGTTGACTACTTCGATTTGTCGTACAGTAATGTTATATATAGCTTAGTATCTTTTTCGATAAACGCGCTGTACATATGTATAAAGCAAAACTATTTTCCCCAATCAGATCAGTAGTTTCTGAGATTTGCGCGTTCAAACAAACGTACAAACTTTTTCTTCTTCTTCTTCAGTTTTATAATATTTATAAATAACTAGCTTTTGCCCGCGATTTCGTTCGAGTAAATGTCAGTTATTACAGACGCAGACGAAGTTGCTGAATAAACAAAAGCTTATGTCTTTTCTTGGGCTTCAAACTTACCGCGTACCAAATTTCATCAAAATCGATTCAGTGGTTTAGTCGTGTAAGAGTGACACACAGAGTTACTTTCGCATTTATAATATTAGTATGGATTGATGTGTAGAAATGATTTTACAATTGAGTGCTCAAAATAACACAGCTTTAAAAGTGTAAATGTCACTTGTTTCTCAACTTTGTAACTACTTTCATTTGGTATTGCACTTTCATTTTTTTGTGAACGAATTTCTTTCTAAGTATTGATTATTGCAAGAAACTTGCTACGTAGGTCGTTGAATAAATCTTCTTTTATTCATTTTGATTGACAGTTATGTCTAGCGTATCGAATATGATATGAAAAATAAATGTAGTTTTTGGAAGTCGGTAGCTTTAGTTTTGTTTGTTGTTTTGTTTTGGCATCGACTTTCAAAACTAAGGATTTTTTTTTGCTTTGTGGTCGGTATCCACTTCTTATTATCCTAATTTATGAAGAAACGGTAACACTACACAAAGTAACAATATAAACAACACTGAAAAGTCATAACAAAGCAAAATACGCAATTTCGTTTACTTGGACGAAATATTTTATTTCAGCTAGATATTTTGATTTAAAAACCAAGCTGTTGAACTGATTTTGATAAAATTCTTATAGAACCAATGTAAAAGAATATCCTTTCAAGTAAAAAAATACATTTCTAAATTGGTTGATAAATAACGGAGTTCTAAGGTAACAAACATAGAAAAAGAATACAATTGAATTAATAACCTCCTCTTTTTAGAAGTCAGCTAAACAGTAAAATGTCACTAATTCACTCATTGACTAGACACGAAACCTCGAAAACTATTCGACTACTGAATTTCCTATGAAGCTGAAACTCGGCCACGGGAGGAGTGAGACTTCCTGGGAATCAGCGGGTGAAAGCCTGTCTGGGGAGCGAATCCCGCACCCCCGGCTGCAGGCAGAGGAAGAACACCGCGGTGGTTAAGTTGCGCAGCCGGTAAAGGACCGGCATGTCTCTCCATCACCCCCACGACGGAGGTAGTTAATGAGAATTACCACCGCGCACCAAAAAAATTAGATGTCCTTCATAGATCCCATGCAGAGTGAGGGGTCTGGTGCAGTCTTTTAAGAGTACAAGGAATAAGTCCCTATAAACCGTCTCGACATGTAAACCGGGTGTATTTGGAAGGTTTCTCCCAAAACATAAAAAAGGCAGTTTATAGATAGAACACGTCAGTTATGAACGGGTTTTACAACAAGACTGAATTAGGGAATTTTTTACTTCCTCTAAAGCTAGCGATCACATAAATTCTAAACTTTCATTCCAGAATCAGGCAAAAAAGGAAGCAAATATTATTGGGTTAGAATTTGTGCCCGGTTAATGGCAATGGCCCCCTATTACATGGGATCTAAAAAAGCGGTGAACTGTGGCTGTACATTGTTACACCTCTGCCTAACCCTTCGGGAAATACAGGCGTGAAGGTATCTTACGTAGAATCATAAAAATGCGACAACTGTCTTGCGATTTCCAATACACCTTTACACAAAGTCTCTATTCACTGCTACAAAGTTTCTCAAACTTGCAAATTTTGGTTATAGTAGGTGTTCGCGTATTCGGCAACTGTGTCATAAGTGTTTACTTTGGGTTTGGTCAGGGCCAAGGTTTCAGTTGAACCTCGAGGGTTCAAAGCAAACATGCAATCGCCTACTTTTAAAAAAAGAATGCGTGTACAAGGTTAGGTCTTATATTTTGAGCATCAGGGTTGCCAATTGTTAATAATAGTGCCTTGGTAGAATTGTGACTTAATTTATGTGTTTATATTTATTTACTATCCTTGAATTTTTCTACGTGTTTTTTGTCAGCCGCGTAACGTTACGTCTTTGGTTACTGTTCCGCTCCTGTGTGAAGTAGCGTGATGCTATATAACCTATACTAGTTAAAGGAAATTCCTAACCCCTGATCTATTATTAAACTGCGACCAAAGCATTACTTATATAAAAATACCAGCAAGACGAAAACAATAGGCATCTACTACTTTTATCAAAAAGGAAAGAAACCTTTTTTGCAACATGAAATGCAACATTTGGCGGCGATCCAAACTA
Organism: Caradrina clavipalpis; assembly: GCA_932526535.1. Classification (NCBI taxonomy): domain Eukaryota; kingdom Metazoa; phylum Arthropoda; class Insecta; order Lepidoptera; family Noctuidae; genus Caradrina; species Caradrina clavipalpis. Next base: position 4,078,718 of record OW052100.1, read on the forward strand.
AATTCGACATCTGTTCCAACTTTTACTCATTCACGAAGCTCTGAGCGGATATTGCCAAAATTATTCAACACACACGTACGCCAATGGTTCGAGATAAGTTTTGCAACACACTGATTACCTATGCTGCCTGTGCATTTGGGTGATCAACATCTGTCACTTTGACGTTGACATTTAAGAGAAACTTCACTTGGTATTTAAAAAAAGAAGGGTTTGAATTTGGGAGAGCAGAAAAGTCTATCATAAAGGTTAAGTTCAAAAAAGTTAACAAAGTTTTTTAATTTTTTTTCGCTTTTTATACTTACTTGCCATAATTTAAATCCATTAAGGAACAGTACTTAATACTGCGTAAATTAACAAGATAAACACCACTGAAAATTCACAAGAAAGCAAAGTACGAAATTACGTTTACCTGGAAGACATATTTTTTTAGCTATTTTGATTCAAAAACTAAACTACTGAACTGATTTTAATCGAATTAACCAATTAATCTAAAACTTCTTACAATGGCTTAAATGAGGTAACGAACATTTCAAAAATATAACCAAATTGATAACCTCCTCCTTTCTTAACGTCAGTTAAAAACGAAAATAAATAACAACAGCAGACGATTTTTTTACTCGATTATATCGATTATAATCGATTGTCGATTGAATGTTGTTGTTACTCGGTTGGCGTAAGATTGTCTATTAAATCGAAATCGTTAGACATAAACAATAAGTCAAATTGAATAACAATATCCGTTTGAGTGAGCAAATTGTAAGACAATTTATTAATCGGTAAATCTATTGACAAACAGTTTTTGAAATAGGAACGCTGTCTTATTTTATCGAGTAAAATAAAATAGGTTTAGCAATAGGTAATCAAAAGTTTGGGATAGTTGTACCACTTGATTACTTCTGGAAACTACGGAACGAGTTATAGAAATCGACCCTTAGGCTTTCCGTCCATGATCGATTATTTTACCGATTTTTTCAGATTTCTTTGTCGGCAAGAAGAAATCTGTCAAAACGTCGATCGTGGGGGGAGGCTTAGGGTGACAATTAACCAATGTGGTGCTCTTAAGACTTTTGAGGTCATTAGTGCCCTTTTCGGACTATTTTCCCCACTCTGCTATCTTATCCTCAGAATACATTTTAAATTAACCAGCTTTACATTTCCAAAACCAATAACTTAAAAAATGGCAGAAATTTCTATGTAGATTGGTTCGCTTTGGCAGAACCAAAACCCAATTAAAGAAAGTAGCACCCTAAGATCATTGTAACACTAATATATCAAACCAAAAGTTCCACATTAAGACAGTCATCGATCATTACCGAACCGTGACGTGTTACGTCATCAAGTTGTTTTTTTTTCTCACCGGCCTGTGTGCCAACTCGTACGACTAGATAATCGTGGGGCGCTCTCCGCTGCAATTGCGGGATTGCGTACGAAATTGGACTTTGGAGGCAGAGGCAGAAGGCTCACTTTGCATAAGCTCGAATTGAGACACCGGTTATCAATAAAAAATAACAAAATTTTGCCGACTGCGCTATGTCTATTGGATTATTAAAATATTAGGTTTTCTTTTATTCATTTATTAGTTTGTTACATTTTCAGAATAAAAATATCGCGCCACAGGAACGTTTCATTAGCAATTTGTAAAATTATTGCATAGTGTAGGAGTCTATTACCTATCTTCCCTGTTATTTTTAGAAGAATGCAATCCAGAACTATTCCTACTTTGTTTAGGGGAACCATGAATGTTAGTTTGGGAAAGGCATTAATAAAATTGATGAGGTTTTTCTCAAAAAGACATCCTCCATCGCGCCCTTGAGGCGGTTTAGAAACTCTGACACTAGGGTATGTGGGGTCGTAAGACCTTACTGCCCACACGATAGAACATGGCTGGAGGTGGACCACTGTGTTGCCCAATTTCTCACAGGTCATGGCAACTTTAAGAGTAAATTATTCTCTTTTAAGCTTGTTGCCTCTCCTTTGTGTCAATGTTCTACATCTGACTGTGAATATGAACAATCTGCTCATCACATCTTATGGGAGTGTATTCTTTGGCAGAATGAGCGAAATATTATGTTAGATAGTGTACAGGTTACATCCGGTGTTGTTTATTATGCGGACCTTGTAGAAACTAGAACTAATTTCCGTGCGTTCAAGCGTTTTTGCCATACCTATTACTGGAATCAAATGTAACAGTTCACATTAGGACCCATTAAAGTTAATGATAATTGCAATCCGTGGTGCTTGGCAATCTGGGCTTCTCCCAGTTGTAAATAATCCCTTTGTGCCTATTGGCCTAATTCTGTTCTGTCTCCTGCTTGTTTGGAGGGAAGTGGAAATTATATTTTTTCTTACTCCTCCGCTAATCTTTTCTGATTAATTTCGTTGCGGGATCCAAGACAGTTAAATCGTTTCTCTGGGACTCGTCGAGCTTCATTGTCTCGGCGCTTTTCTTGTGGTCGCCACTGTTGATTCTGGCTTACAGGAGTTGCAGTGGTTTGGGAACAGTGTGGCGGGCTTGCCCACACGATAAACAAATAGAGCCTCAAAATGAAATAAAGGATCCTCTATGCAATCACTTAATTGTCCGTCTGTTTATCTGTATGCTCTTATATTATCAAATTGGATGTTATATTTCTTTGCAAGCGTTGTAAATGCGAAATGACATACCTACCACAAACAAATTCAGTCACGTGACCGCTATTATACCGATCCTGTTGCTAAGTGAACCAAGTGGACCTTCTGCTTTCCCTGTATTGTAATTGAGACTAACTTGATAGAATGTGTGAAATATCTAACTCTCATGCGAAGTGTTAGAAACGCATATAAATGCATTTATATTGGCTTGTTAGCATTTATTGTCTGTGTGTTTGTGATTTTTGGGAAATCTATTTACCAATTTGTTTTTTATAAGGTCCTAGGTCATTTTCATTTGAGTTCAATAACTAATTAAACTTGATGACATTTTGTTGATAGGATAAGGATACTAATATCTAGGTTTTAGTGGAAACTGATTAAACATTAGGTTAGTCAGTTACTGCTAGGGTTACGGACATTGTTCGAAAGAGTCACCGAGGCACTGGAACGCAAAACTGGCGTTAGGAGGAACACGGGTGGGTTTTAGTCAGTAAGAAACTGACACTCCCTTCCACTCCGTCCAGGGCAGAATCAGTCAATAATTAAATAGCTTCAAAAAAAAAAAAGAAATGAAAAAAAAGGGTTGCTCTGGTACCCGTCAAATAAAATATTTTTAAAATGATACATAATCCATCTGAAAAAAAAAGAAAAGATTTCACAAACATAGAAAAATTCTATTATTTACAAAATGTCATCGAGTTAAATGACTAATTGAACACAATATGACTAGACTATTTCTTTAAAGAAGTGCACTGTCAGTCCTCTTTAGCGAGTGAAGGTATAAACTTGAGACCTAGTTGTTTCGGTGATAGTACCGAACAGATGCAGTGATTGTAAGGTCGAGACTGACTGTGTGGCTGTTTAGCTCCGACTGGTTTCATAAAGATTATAGTAATTTACGGTAGGTACGGCCGGTGCAGTGAGAGAGCGATCGGCGGCAGCGCTGCGTGTCACGGGTTCGATTTCTGTCGAATCCAGCAGTGCGATTCTCTAAGCCTCACTTCTTAATTCGAAAGCTGAATCCGCAGTGAGACTTCAAAATGGTATTCTGTTAAACACGATCACGCCGGTGACGTCACCACGGCGAACGAATACTAAACCAATGACAAGTTGGTTCGTTATCGAAGTGAGCGCGATCACTTTAGTGAGACTCGTTTTCGAGTTTGCATTTTAGAGAATCGCACGGCAGCTCGGAATAAATATGTGTATGGCCTACAAGTCACATCGGGTTGTTTGTAGTCCATAATACAGGATAAATTCCTATTGTGGGGCAACGTTTAATAAAAATGTTGGCTCATATTTTATGTATCTTAATTATTCATATAAATGCAAAAGTAGGTAATTAGTTTATTTGTTTGCTTGTGAAGCTTTCACGGACACCTCCGCCTAACCCTTCGGGGAATACAGGCGTGAAGGTATGTTCTGTGTTTTTATATAGTTTAAGAGCTAGACGAATATAAAGGCATTAAGTCCGCCTTTGTATGGTTTATTTTTACCGTATGTGCATAAAGTTTTATAAATAAATAGGTAATATATACCCACGCCCACTAAACATTTTATGTTGGTACATAGTTATCTGCCCACAGAAGCAACAACATAATATCGCAACAACTGTCAAGTATTGCCAAGTGGAAAATACCCATTGCCTCTTAATCAAACACCATGAAGATATTAGTTACGCTTTAAAAGTGCTATGGTGAAGCAACGATTCAACGAGGTGTCAATTCTATATTGTCAAGTGTCATAATGACATATGTCAAGTGTCAGAAGTGTCAAAGGATGCCCTAGAGCTAAGGTTATTCATGGTTAAACAAATCTTTACAAATAAATAAATTTGAAGCGTCTGTTTGTAATTTTAAATTAACAGGTTTTCACTGAATGCTTATGAAAGTATCTATAAAGTATATATACGGTGCTTACACCAAAAAAAAAACTTTTTTTTTTCTGTCTGTCTGTCTGTTCCGGCTAATCTCTGAAACGGTTGGACGGATTTTAACGGGACTCTTATATAGCTAATGTTATAAGGAGTAACATAAGCTATTTTTATTATAGAAATTTCATTTATTTTAATTAAATATAAGAGGGTTACACGAAAACAAAATTGAAGCCAATAAAATAGTAAACGCGAACGAAGTCGCGGGCAACAGCTGGTTTATTTATATTGTTTGAAGTTTGTTTAAGTAATTGGATGCTTTACAAATTATAATTGAGCTTTAGTCTGTCAAACTCAAAATCTCTTAATATTAAATTATTACGTCAAAATTTAATATGCTACATGTATTATATTATCTTGTAGCAATAATATTTCAATGTACATATCTGTAAGCTTTGAATAGGCTTAAAAATAATTACTATTTTTATATCATATTTATATTAAGTAAGGAATACAATTAAAAAAAAACCCCGAAATATAGTAAAAGTTTGAACGTGGTCCGGGTTGTTTTAACGGAATCCTAAATTATATTAAGGTACCAATTTAGTTAAGGAATTTTCAGCAAAGTATTTTCAATTCAACATTTAAAGACGTGAGTAAAATCTTGTTGCTCGACAAAAATAAATTACGTAATCACATTTCGATCGCCGTACAAAGAAAAACCCACTTACTTAGTCAAACGCCACAAACAGATTTGTCATTATACCATGACACGACCTTTGAAAAACAGCCCTTTTAGCCGTTCATTCAATTCCATACAATAAAATAGGTCTGAATACGCCTACGATACAATACACAAAACCTAAAGCTTTTACAAAATGTAGGTATATTTTCATTCCTATAGGTAGGGGCTCTATTCAATAAAAACTTAATTTAAGTATTCAAAAAACCTCAGCCGTGTGAAACATGAAATTTGAATAAAAAACTGAAAAGAAAAATAAGGCTAGGGCTTTTAATGGTATTTGTACGTAATTTTTATTTTTCCAAGTACCTACATTTTATAAGTTGATCGATTATTTCAAGATGGTTGAGCTAAATGGTGCTGATGCACGCGTCATATTCGTGAACGGGTGCTGTCAGTTGGGATTGGTCATCTCTCAACTGCCATGGCTTACATCTTTACTATAATTTTGTTATTTTTTTATTCACCTTCATTGTTTTCACATATAGAAGCAACAAGAATATTGTAACCAAGTTTTTGTAAAAACCAAATTGAATGAAAAGAGTGTCCATGGAGTTTCTTGTTTGTTCTTCTCCATAGAGATATACGTTTTGGAACGAGCAACTAGCTTCAATATGAAACTGTAACTTCTTGACAATTCAAAAGTGCCTGTAAATGGGCTAATTGAAATAAATGCTTTGACTACATAAAGCCTACATAGTTGGATATACAGGAAAAATTTTTAACCAGTGCGTAAATTTTGCCATAATAAACTTCAACACGTTTTATTAAACACGTATATTTTATTTTGATATGTCTTAGTACTAAAAAAAAAAGTTATCGCTTACGAAACATGTTTACTTAAAAACCATATTTCATTGTCACTCGGCGCTAGCGCATTCCCCACCCCCTCACCCCAGCCATGCGCCCGGGCGGCGGCGGCGGCCGCGAGTTTTCATTGATAGTATGGCGAATAGATTATGTCCTGGATGTTTTGCTTATTTCAAACTCGGATAAGGATGAAATTTTTTTTAATTTTTTTTTTTTAACTAAACACGGAAATGTGTTCTATTACTGACACTGAACTACCAAAAAAAATTTACGCACTGGTTAAAAACTTATCCTGTAGATTTCATTGTAACTTCCTTACACATACTTACTTATATAACATATAGGCGAAGTCACCCGCGCTGTTACGTCTTTGGATACTACTCCGCTCCCGTTGTTCGTAGCGTGATGTTCCTGCGTGTGTTTTCTCGTATTCTCGCAATAGGCTCGCCCCCTATTACATGGGACCTAAATATACCGGCGAACTGTGGGTGTACATTGGTACACCTCTGCCCAACCCTTCGGGGAATACAGGCGTGATGGTATATAGTTTAAAATATCTAAGCGGACAGACAGCGGAAGCAACATTGTTTCATACTATGTAGAGACTACTGTGTTTTTTTTTATATATCCCTCCTTCTGACGCAGTCGGGTAATAGCATTAGAAAAATACCGTTACAACGTTATCGTTATTTCAATAGTCTATATTGCAGACTCTTAGCCATTTACAGAAGAAAAATATAACCAAAACACAGTAATTTCAACGATGTATATCACAATAAATGCCGTTATTTTTCTAACGTCATAATTAGTAGAGTATACTTAGACAACAAATATATTCAAGAAAATAATAATCATTAAATGGTGATTTGCTAGTTGTTGCCTATTGTTTCAGTTTTAATAAAAAACATATTTAATGTACTTTCTTAGGGCATAATTTTATTAAGCACTGTAAAATTTCGCGAAAAGTTACAAATTAGGTCTTTAAAACGCACTTTTGAGAACAATTCTTGCACAATACAAATTAATCTAGTAATTTTAGCGTTAAGATCGAACATACATACATACAGCTAACAGTGAAAGGTATCAAGATTTGATCTCAAGTCGAATGGAGAATGAATACAAATACTTTCCGGTAAAGAAAGCGAATTTAAGATGAGAAGTGATGCAATTTGGATTTGCAATCGAAGTGATGGTAATGAGAAAGCGTTTTGTCTGTTTGTGTGTAAGGTTTTAGAGGTGATTTGTTGCTATTAAAGTGAAATACAATACATACTGATTAACAATATTGCTTCGGGTGACAGATCTCAGCGAAAAGCGTGAGTCCAGGTATGTGTGGACAGCATATGTGTTTCTTAAATACACAAGAACGTCACAAAGCTTCTCCGTACACGACCAATTATCGGACCGATTACCGGGTCGATTTTTGACAGTATCTACTCACTGACAAAGAAATCTGTTAAAAACTTAGGTATTTATTTGTTTCTCGTTATGAAATTTTTTTTCGTTATAAAGCCAGTAAAATGAAGTTATTAATAATTAATATTGTTGATATTGGTTCAGCTGTTTTGGAGATTAGCCTGAACCAACAGACAGCCACAGATACAGACAAAATAAAAAAAAATACATTATTCCATGCAAGTATCATGTAAACATTCTAAATATTCTTCATATCACTCCACATCTTGTAAAGATTAGCAGATTATTTGTTCGCGATTTCTGGGTTCTTGGTCCCATAGTAAACATTGTGAATAATGAGTGCGATGACCCCTTCCCAGGGTTTTGGTAAACAAAAAATAAGGTCAAGGTAAGGGGAGGTAAGGGGCGCGACTGAGCGTAGCAACGCTAGAGGGGCTTGATTCACAGGTCGAGCGAAAAGTGTTATTGGGTTTTTCGATGAAATTCTCAGTAGCAGCTTGGAGTTGAGATTTGTGCCCGGTTAGTGGCAATAGGCTCGTCCCCTGCTACAAGGGATCTAAACATACCGGCGAACTGTGGGTGTACATTGGTACACCTCTGCCTAATCCGGGCGTGATGGTATGATGATTATGATGATGAAAAAGTTAAGGTTAATAATTGGTACACACATTGGTACACCACTGCCTAATCCGGGCGTGATGGTGATGAAAAAGGTAAGGTTAATAATAAGGTTAAGGTTAATAATGGCATGTTTTTCGAAACGAATTTTTTTTGGTAAGTAACTGATCAACTTTGAGCTTAAAGTGATATACCTATCTTTAATTCTTTACATAAGTTGTGTGCGTTGCAATGTTTGGTACAAGTGGTAAGTAGGTACCTACTGGTGTTACTTAGACATTGTTGCAATACTTGTAAGTAGTACTCGTTTGTACAAGTGTCCATAATAATGTTATCATTTGAATTGTTGCATTACGTTCAGTGAAGATAGAATAGCAATATAGTCTTTATTACTATTATGGACAATTAAGTTTAACTCATAAGAAATAGAGTTCAAATTGCGGAATTGCTTTCAAGATAATAAAAGTCGGAATTATATCTCTTGCACAAAATTTGCAACTATTTTATACGAGTATACGCTTGCCTGTTGCTAATACAAAAACCAACACAAAAATATTTTTTCAATTCGATCCAGTAACTCCCGAGGAGTTACTACATAGAATTGAAAAAATATTTTTGTGTTGGTTACTCCGTTTATCGAGGAAGGTTATAAAGCTATATGATTATCACGCTATGACACTCGGGAGCGGAGCAGTAGCTAAAGACGTAAGTTAACACGGGTGATTAAAACAATACGGGCGAAGTCGCGGTCAGCTGTGCGATTCTCTAAAATGCAAGCTCGAAAACGAGTCTCACTTCGATAACGAACCAACTTGTCATTGGCTTAGTATTCGTTCGCCGTGGTGACGTCACCACGGCGAACGAATATAAACCAATGACAAGTTCACTCGATCACTTTAGTGAGACTCGTTTTCGAGTTTGCATTTTAGAGAATCGTACTACAGAAGCTGCTAGTTATCGATAATTGTATTATCCTAACTTCATAACACTTGTTTTCGTTAATATCAGCCTATTATTGCCCCGCTGCAAGGCAAAGGCTTCTTCTTAGCCATACAGAGAAGGCACAAGCATTGATCACCACACTTGCTCAAGGCGCATTGGCGATTTCAGACTTATATTAATTTTAATTCCAGGTTCTCTTACGATATTTTTCCTTTACCGTCCCAAGATAAACATAGAATGTACATATAAATTGATCAATTTCGTACTTGCCCAGTGTGGAACTCGTAACCACCAGTCCATGACATACGATCACGCCTGTATTCCCCGAAGGGTTAGGCAGAGGTGTACCAATGTCACTATTTTATTATACAACAAGAAACAAATACACCAAATGCTTTGTAAAGGCTTTTAACTTTGCTATCCCTGTCAAACCAGATGCCACAAACATTTATTATATTTACGAAGCAATTTCGTCCTGAATTTGTCATTAAAATACCTTTAACGTTAAACTGAAAGTTTTCAGCGGTTAGTGGCCTATTTCAAATATTTTATGTAAATTCTTGACGTAAATCACTGAATATTTCTTGTGTTTAAAATTTTAAGTGATAAAATCTATGATATCGGTACCGACTGACTTAGTTATACATAGTACCTATAATATCAAAGTCATCGAGCCCGTAGTCTGTACGCTTAGATTTTTAAAGTACGCAACGGATTTTATGCAGTCTACATAAATAAATAGTGTGATTTAAGAGAAAGGTTTTTACGTACAGAACATCACGCTATGACTAACGGGAGCAAAGTAGTAACTAAAGACGTACCTACCGGAAGGCGGGTGACACCGCGGGGTATAAAGACTGTATGTACTTATATTCTAAAGCTGAACAGCCCCCCTAGCCAAGTCACAAACGATAATCGTAAACGCTCGGTAGGTACCAATAGATTTTCAATTTAATACCCAAGAGCCTTAAGTTGAAAATCTATTAAAGATTTCTAAGCTTTAGCGACAGAAACGAACGAAATCGCTATGCAATCTTCATTAGATCTTCAACTTAAAACCAAGCACATAAAGTTGAAGATCTATCAAAGCCTACTCAGCGTTTGCGTTTATCGTTTGTGACTTGGCTAGGGAGGCTGTTTGTTTGTTTGAACGTTCTAATCTCAAAATCTTCTGTTCCGAATAAAAAATATCCTTTTGCCTTTTATAGCCTTTATCGAGGAAGTTTATAAGCTATAGGTATAACATCACGCTACGACACATGAAAGCGAAGCAATAACCAAATAAATAACTTAAAGCGGCTGAAACCACGGGCATAGTAACTACTTATTTCTTATCTCAAGCAATTTCAAGAGATAAAATATTTCTTTAAATTTTTAATTAAAATGTTACAAAACCTTGAAAGTTATAGCCTTAAAAGATGTTACAAAAATCTTAGGTGATTATAATTAATTTCACTATTTATAAATATCTTACTATTTTAAACTTTCGTTATTAATGATAATAAAATTAATTTTACGGTTATCGTTTACTAGTGATGTAATTTTATGAATAATTAGGTCCACTTGCACTTTTATGCGTGTCGCGATAAATGTATTTAGTAAACCTCTCGCTTTTTACATACTTTCATGATTATCGATAATATTAGAATGTATTTTACGGTTATTTTCTACTAGCTTTTGCCCGCGACTTCATCCGCGTGGATTAATAGTTCCCGTTCCCGGGGGATTTCCGGGATGAAAACTATCCTATGTCCTTTCTCGGGTTCCAGACTATATCTGTACCAAATTTCATTAAAATCGGTTCAGTGGTTTAGGCGTGAAGAAGAGACAGACAGACAGACAGACAGAGTTACTTTCGCATTTATAATATTAGTAAGGATGAAATACTTAGGAATGTAACTTTTATGTTAGGTCAACTTGCAAAGTGCAGTAGATATACACAGTGCAGTTGCAAGTGCGTCATAATGCCGTCCATTAATGTAAGATTTACAATTATTATTAAAGTAGTTGACAGTTTGTTTGTTGGTTGGTTGGTTGGTAACTTGCTTTTTTACTTCATAATTCATACTCATATTATATATGCGAAATTAGTTGTTTGCCTGTTACGCTTACACGATTAAATTACTAAACCGACCATCACGCCTGTATTCCCCGAAGGGTTAGGCAGAGGTGTACCAATGTACCACAGTTACTATTGTATTACTAAACCGATTTTGAATGAAATTTGGTACGTGGTCAATTTGAACCCCAAAAAAGAACATAGGCTAGTTTTTATTCCGCGACTTCGTCTGCGTTCCCGACAACCGACATTTAAAGCTATTTAAGGGGGATAAAGCTAGTAAAATGAAGTGAAAGGCGTTTCTTTACATTTCTTTAATTTGCCTTTTCAAATGTTTATGTGCTAAAACATTTTAATAAAATGAATAACACCCAAAACTAATCATAACTAGTCTCACTACATTTGACTGACAATCTTATCGATAAAGATCGAGATAGATCAACACATGCCCATCACTCACACACGAGCGAATGTCAAACTTTTCGCGCGCAATATATTATCTTGATTTCATCAACGTTACAAAATGGCGGCGTTATCCGCGATAAGTAAAGCATGACTTTAGTAAACAATCACTTGTTTTGTGGGACAGTTCAAAACTTTTAAGGTGAGTGACGTCACCTCGCATATGGCGATATTTCGTCGTTGCGATTTCAAGACCTCTTATGTGTAAAATTTACTTTTACGAGAAAATCGATAAAAACCATCCACTGAAAAAAATATAATGAAACCAAGTACAACAAAAAATACAGGTGACAGCTACATGTCTGCCTGCTTTTTAATACGATCTTTTAAGCTGAAAAAAAAAAAGTACAACATAGTAAAAAAAAAAAAATAAAAAAAAAATTGACACTTAAGAGGTTTTGGTTGCGCTGTCAGTTACACATCAGTGCTTTTAAACTAAAATACCTTTAAATAAAACGGCTTTTATAGCAGAACTTTTTAAGTCCTAATTTTATTTTGCGAAACAACTGATAGCATAAACCTCTTTTCGCAGAAAGTCATTTGGCATCACTTACTTGGCATACATTTATAACTCATAATTTTGTATGGCAGAATCCTCATTTCGCATAAATTTCATTTCCATAATAATTAAAATGCAGAACCATCATAACCCAGAAACTTCACAGGCAGAATCGTCTTTTGGCATACATTTTATTTGATATGAAATGTATGCCAAAAGACGATTCTGCCTGTGAATTCCCTAGAGATAGATCCAGAGCCCTCGAGGCTCAAAAAACATAATCGGGGAGTCACGCTACGCGGGGCTCAAGGGTTTACAAAAGAAATAACCACGAAGTGGATGGCGGGGTCTGCTCGCTCGCTTCGCTCGCTCTCTAGACTCCGCCAACTAACCTAACCTAACCTGTCCGAGTCGGGGTACCCCAAGTCCCGAGCTCGCTTCGCTCGCTCTTTATAAAAGTTATACTAAACGAAATTATGCGAAATTATAAGTATGCCAAAGGCAATAATGCAAATAAAATCTGCCATATTAAAAGTATGCCATTTTAACATACATACATACATAAACTCACGCCTTTTTTCCATGGGGGTAGGCAGAAACCACGGACCGCCACCTGCTACGATCCTTACACACTCCTTTCGCCTCGACCATATTCATACATCTGGTCATACAAGCACGCCGGTTACGAGTACTGCGCACCTGACCTTTCTGAAGAACCTCACCGTTAAGGTCAAGGTAGGTCTTTCTAGGGCGTCCCCTCCCGGCATTGCCACTCACATCTGCCTTATCAATCCCTTTTGTTAGTCGCCTTTCACTTATCCTCTCAACATGACCGAACCATCTAAGCATACTCTTATCAACCTTTGTCACTACATCCTCTTTTAAACTGCAACGTTGTCGTATAATTTCATTCCTCACTCTATCGTTCAACGTTACACCACACATACTTCGCAAGGAACGCATCTCCACAGCATTAATTCGACTTTCAGGCCTCGTTTGCCATACCCAACATTCACTTCCATACGTAAGTGTAGGCACCAGCACGCCATTGTGCACAGCCAGTCGAGCCTTTTTGGACATCGACTGGTTGGTTTAAACCGCATGTATAGCACCATTCACTTTATTTCCCGCATTTACTCTCCTTTCCACATCAGCATCAATCTTACCGTCTCTTGTAAACATACTGCCCAGGTATACAAACTCATTCACTTGCTCCACACTCACATCATTTATTTTCACATCACATACCGATACATCCTCTTCTCTTTCAAAAACCATCACTTTCGTCTTATTTACATTTATGTTCATCCTTTTTCTCTTAAACGCTTCATTCATTAATGTTACCATGTCTTGCAACTGCTCCGCCGACGACGCAAGAAGAACTTGATCATCTGCGTATAACAGGCATTTGTCAGGCAACTCATTCATTGTTAATCCACTCTCACTCTTTCTCAAATCTGTCAATCAACTATCCATATATATGTTGAACAGCCAAGGAGACGCTACACAGCCCTGTCTTGAACCTTTTGAGATGTTAAACCAGTCAGTGTATGCCCCATTTATCCTAACATAAAAAGCACTGGAATCATTATATAAAGATTTCAGTGCTCGTATCAAACGTCCGTCCACACCATACATGGATAGAGTCGACCATAGCTCTTCCCTCCACACACTGTCATAGGCCTTCTCCAAGTCTACCAAAGCACAGTACACTTTCTTGTGCTTTGCCAGATGTTTTTGCCATTTTAAATTCGGACATAAAAATGTTCTGCCAAAAAATAATTATGCCTTAAAAACGTTTACTGTTGACTATATTATTTAACTCGTCTTTTCGTTCACTTATTCGATCCTGTCGGCCTAAAGATACCAAAAGTAATATTAAAAAATACCCGTGTAAATTGCACATAGGATATTTTATACCAAAAATTGCCTATAGTCCACGAGCATGATATACTTATAAACTCGTATGTGTACATACGACACATAAGACATTTTAAGTACCAAGTTATGATGAGCAAGCACATTGAAGATCTTGAAATGGGTAAATAAATTACGAATAAAACGTCATAGCTACATGAGAGTTTTTGCATTCGATAGGGCTTCAAAATGTGCAATTGACTGGAGTGAAAAAGTGTTTTGAACAAAAGTGTCACATAGGAGGTCTTAAAGTCGCAACGACGATTTGCGTTTAGAATGTGTAATAGATTTTCAAGACGTGTCTTAACTTTTGCCTAACCTCTTAAGTGATTGAGTTATGTTTGTGTGTTGTTGGTACTGGTAGACGGTCAGTAGGGTATTGAGAATTTCAGGTACTTACAGGCTTTTAAAATGTAGGTAGGTACCGAAAATTTTTGTAGTTACTGTAGAGGCTCTAACTAGGAATGAGACGAATACAAACTCTTTTTGAAAGTTTATGCTGTGATATAAACGCCACTTTAACGGCTGTGAGCAAAAGATAAATATAAAAATAATAAACAAAGTACAAATAAACATTTTCAATAGCAGTATCATCCCTCCACATCTATAGTACCTACTTATAACATTGCGGATCATGCGTCAAGTGTTTACCAGGCTCCCGACTTATGGTAGCAACAGGAATTGTAAAAACAACCCTTCATTCTCCCGAGACGGAGGATATCATACAAACCCACGAACAAAAAGGTACCTAGGTACTTATTACATTTACTGCCCTGATTGTCAGATGGTGGCAAGCTCAAAATTAAAGTGCCCCGGGCAAAGAAGGAGGTTATTGATTTATACCCAATTAAATTGTATACGGGTGTAAAAATACACATCACATACTCGTTAAGTACGCATCCTGAAAATCTAATTAAATGCTGGGAATTAACGTTTATTTCTGGAATCGAAAATGTCACTGTTTTTGGTAGTGCGTAATGTAACACTCGCAAAATATTTATTACGGGTACATCCAAGGGTATAGGGATCATGGGGTTATCTTAAAAAAATCGTAGAAAAGCGTTAAAAATACTTAAATCTATGTCTTTCAGTATCTCCGTAACTAGAAAGTTTCTAGGTTCGCAAGGATGGTAAGAACAAGTAACTTTAGTGAACACATTCACTGCAGGGTCAAAAATGTTAAAGGTCAAACCTCCACTAGCGTCAGGCACATGTGCCTGACATGGCAGCTAAAGGGTTAAGTGTCTTTTTAGACCTAAAGGCTGTTAAATTCGCCCTTTATTACTTGGAACTTGGACCACTTGGACATTCAAACATGCAACGTAGTGGCACTAAACCTCTTTTTGAAGGAGCTCGTCCGGAGAAGTACTACCACCATACCTATTTCCGCCGCAAAGCAGCGTTTCTGTGTCCGTTCGGAGGGAATAGGTGCCGGTGATATTACAGCCACATGAGACATTTCAACTTTATCTCTGGGTTGGCAATGCATTTGCAAGGCCTCTGGTTATTGCAGATGTCTATAGGCAGCGGTGACCACATAACTTCACGTGGGCTGTCGGCTTGTTTACCACTCAATATTTGAAAAAAAAAGCGTACAACCACAAAATAAACGAAGCAGTATTTAAAAATCGAATTCCTCACGAAATGACAGTGAAAGCAGATATTACGAGTATAGTGTAGCTGTCAGCTAAAACCTGCTTAGATCCTAAGCAGCTGTTTTGTGGTCGTATATAAATAATGACTTTCTTTTTTTGGTTCTTTAGGTGTAATCTAGCTTCGTATCTAGGTCAGACAGATCTATTCAGGAAGTACTAATGCATATTGACTTGTAGAAGTAGATATTTCCTGAGTGAATATTTGTAGACTTTTTGGAATGTTGGTAGTTAAGGTGAATGGTCTCAGATAGCGTAGAGCATTTTTAGAAGAAATTGTAACATAATACAGTAATAATTTTTATTGATATTAGTTGGTATATTCTGTATATGAGTTCATCGGACCCCATATTTGGGTGCCCGTGTAGTGACGTTTTTTTGTTTGATGATGGCAAACAAGCCGTCATCCCACCTGATATTAAGTGGTCACCGATACCTATACACATCTGCAATACCAGACGTCTTGCAAAAGCGTTACCATCCCAGAGACAAAGTTGAAATGTCTAATGTGCCTGTAATTACGCCGGCACCCACACCCTTCAAATTCAAACCATGTCTAGCCTCTTTTACCACAATTATGCCTCATTTCTTCCCCTTAAGCATAATTTGGATACTGTTTACTACTGGTTGGTACATATTACGAAAAATAAAAATACTGGAAAGTACTAATCTGAACAATGTGGTTCTTTTTTATTTATATGTACTTTCTAAGTTTATTTTGGATATCACTGACAACGGTACAAAAAACATTGCGATAAACCTGAACTTAATTGCTGATGAATGAATGACTGATCGTGCCTTCTCTGTATGAGAAAACAATACTAAAGCGATAATTCCATCCACTACATAAAGTGACGTTTTCAACTGGTTTTTATTTTACAAAAACCAATTTGAAAAATATTTTCTTAATTATAAATAAATTAAATATTACAGGACTATCAAAATTGAATAAAATTGTTATGCTTAACTCAAAGTGAGGTAACTAAATTCAAAGGAATAATTTGTCTAATTCAATTGTCATTTCTTAGGGTGGCTTCGGGTGATGGAGGGGGGGGGAGGGGGGTTAATAAACTTACCTGAATAGGTTGTTGATTTAACAATTGTCTATTAGTTATTTTAGGATAGTGTAGACGGTAAATAGAATGGATTTCAAGCTTAAATTTTGCTATTTTTTAATAAATTTTTATATTAGTTGAAATGATGCTGAAATGATTGCTGAGGAACGAATTTTATATTTGGTGTGAAAAATCATTATTTATTGTAGCGCGAAATATTACGAATCTGGATGATATATAAATGATAGTCTGGAATAGCACATTGGCTGCTTTTTATACCCGTTTTTGTGTTTTCATAGGTTAATTTCGGACTTGAGCTTAATTTTGAAATCTACCTAAACGAAGTCCCGGGCAAGAGCTAGTGTTTTTATGTTTAGTTATGTGTAATTGCGTGGTGTCTAGTTAAGATGTCTTTCATGCATAGTACCTACTACTAAATGATTTATTTTTCAAATCATTATTTTAGTAGTTGCTTGTAACATCAATGACGTCAGTAAAAAAAACATTCGTAAAGAAACTATATCCCGGAGAAAAATGTATGGTTCCTATTGGGATAATTATATTAACTTTGACAAGGACGAAGTGGCGGGAGGAAGCTACAAGGTTATGACTAAATAATGTGCTGTTACTGTGTCAGTATAGATTACAATACTTTTGATATTATAATCCGTTTTTATTCACATTTTTCGCGTATAGTATTCGATAATCTACATATACAAACATTCCATTACGCTTGCATTCTCCGAAGAGTTAGGCAGAGGTGCTCCACTGTACACCAACAGTCCGCCGGTACGTGTTAGGACCCATGTGATAGGGCCGCGCCTATTGCCATTAACCGGGCACAAATCCTAATTCCGAGCTGCTACTGAGAATTTCACAGCAAAACCCAATAACATTTTGCACTTTGCTTAACCAATACACGATGACAAGTATACGAAAATAAACAAATAGATACGAAAACAAATAATAAATAAAATAGATATTTTATTTATTATTTGTTTTAGACAATGGCCAAACAAAAAGATCAATACTCGGCAGTAATAATGACAATATACTCTAGAGTAAAAGTTAAACAAAGTTTGATGAAATCGAGCCTAAATAAATATATTATCTGTATTTCCCCAAGCAGTATTTTCCACAATATCAATTTGCTGAAGTAGACGAACGTAGACGAGTTGATAGCTGAAACTTTTTTGATAGATTATAAAGTCTGGCAACACAACTGTCTAACAATTTCGTTCATCCCTGTCAAAGACATACATAATTATATTAAGCCTCTATGGAGATAACTTTCTTGAAAACTTCTTGGTTTGGGGACGAAAACTTGTCTATTCTTTATTGTTTAGTTATAGACGAGTGCTTTGACGTAGGAATATTCCATTCAATTTTCGAATTGGGAATACGACAAGTACCTACAATTTGTATCATCCATCGATAGGTATATGAATGGTAACGGTTATTTCAAATTTCAAAATTGATCAAATTTACCTAACGTTGACAGGAATTGGGTACCAGGCACCATCAATCAATTGAAATACTTTTTATGAGCTGTCAAAACACGATTGCCCTTTAGATTTTGTATGGCAATAGTAAACAGTGACGTCAGTTATTCGAAAACCGAATTAATGAATTATTTATTGATTTCAAAGCAACTGAATGTTTAATTTTACTGTTAATTGGAAATTAATCGAGTTTCCAGGACTACACCTTTTTTTTGTGTTTGGGTCCGTTTAGCCTTTTTATGGAGTTGTTCAAACGATTGAAATTTTCCGCGACTCAAGGGCTGGCCAGACGTATCCGACGTGGCAATGCCTCTTTTGACCACAATTCCCAGATGACGGCAACGCGGATGAATTTTGTAATGCTATTTTAATTTAAATTATTACCTATTTGTGTGTTTCGAATTTATTAAGTGTGTAATTATTGTACTTTTATATTTATTTGTTTTCTGATTAGTTGGTTGCCGGATCCAAGACATTTTAATCGTCTCTCGACTTGTCAACCTTCGTTGCCCTGGCGTTTTTCTGTTAGTCGCCATTTTGATTCTGTCTTGCATTAGTTATAGGCGTTGGGATAATGATGACGATGTAACCTCGATGTTTATTTTTATTCATCATCATTATCATCATATCAGGCATAGAACGTGCACTACTGGACGTAGGCCTCCCCCATAGACTTCCAAAAGAACCGATTGGAAGCGGCCTGCGTCCAGTTTTTATTTATTATTACGACTTAATAAAAGGTAAGTCAACTTATTACACATGTTCTACTAGACATTTATAATTGACGTTCACACGTACAAAAGTAGGTGTATTTTTATCATCAACTACACAAGAAAGCACTTAGGTTTACAAGTGAAAGAGACGTTTAAATATTCATCGTGTTTTTTAAGAAAAGACTTGTAAGTAATGTACGATTTCCACCAAAAGGGCCGCGCCGAAGCGCATTCCACACTGCTAAAAGAAATTCAGGCTTATGCACAATGGTTAAGGTTCATGTCATAAAATGAAATTTTATAGATTTCTTTCCATTGACCTGGTAATGGTAACTATGAAATTTGGCAAGTAATGGCGTCTTATACTGCAAGTTTAGGAATAAATCTGAAAACTATACATTTGTAATTGAATCATGAAAAATACAGTATAAAAAGCTCGGAAAAACCTGCGAGGCTCAATTCCTGAACTATTTATAATATATACCTATAAAATACGGAACACTCGCTTCGGTGGGTGAATCTGACTCGAATTTGAACTATTTTTTTTTTGGTAAAAACTACCTTTTTTTAACCGACTTCAAAAAAAGGAGGAGGTTATTAAATATTTTCTTTAAAAAACGTTTTAATCTAACTTCATTCAAATAACAAAACCATGCGAGATACTCGTACGAACGCAACAACAACGCAACCGAGAAACCATCTACAACGGTTCACACCGTTCAGGTTTCGCGAGTGTAAACTCAGTTTAACATCCATTACAGAGCTAACATGATACCGTTACGGCACAGAGGGTGTGCAGTGACCTTGTACTCGCGTAATTATCTCGAGTTTGTTCACTGGAACGAGTTCCTCGGTCAAGTACAAGACGTAACCTTGGAGATGAGCATGAACGGTAAGTACACCTTACTCGCCTTTAGACGTACGTTATGTACCCTTATGACGTCAGCATAAGTGTAGTCAATGCATTGTTAAAGTACATGGTACTGTGAAGGTTGTATACCCCTGCAAACTGGCTGATAAGTTTGACATTATTCAAACCGCCAAACTGCATATGGCATTCGAATTTTAAAATAAAAGGCGATTGACCTATTGCCCTTTTTGACGAAATGGCGATTTTTTTGGGTTGTTAAAGTTCATGAAAAAAACAGTGTGTGCATTTATTTATATAGCTCTTCATTAAAAAAGATAAACACTATTTATTTGTCAGTCAAACCATAACATATAAACAATACCAATACCACCAGCAGTAATACCAGCCTATTACTGCTGCATCATACTATCACCCACAGTTCGTAGTTTTGGTTTTTTTTTTAGGGGCGAGCCTATTTCTACTATCCCACTGCATGGCAAAGGCCTCTTCTCATACAGAGAACATAACATCTACCTATTACAAAATAGACAAAATCTCAAACATCAAAACGAGTGGGTTCATCTCAAATTCGTGAGATTTTACAAAGATTATCTAGATTTTGTGTGTCATCGCCATTTTGATCAACTATCTTCAGATTGCATGAATGATGGTAATATAGTTAGCAGGGACGGAATGCAAATTTATAGGGCCCCATAAATACCACTACTTGGGGGCCCAGGTAGTAATTAAACAATTTGTCAAAAACACTGTTCGCCATAATGATAAATTTGGTACTTTTAGAAAACAAAGTAGGACTATAATAGTTCATTAAGATACAAGTGAGCTGTTAGTCTTTACAGTAGAGAGTTTAGTGATGCAATACACAATATTTTTCTTCTACGGGGGCCCAGGGCTGCAGCCCAAAATAGACTAGGTTCGGCCCTGATACTTAGGTACCAGTTAGCAAAAATATTTCGAAAACCTGATCATAATCTGATGCTATAAAGTAGAGACACGAGTGCGAGTTCTTATGATAAGTCACACCGCTTTGTAGTTTTAAACTGGAGCAGGGATGAGATTGCTATCACAAGGACTTGGATATGACTCAAATGATTTAATCTTAGACCGAGGATCTTAACTAAAATATTACATAGAGATAAAGTTGTTTGTTTGTTGGAGGTAATCTCTGAAAGTACAGGCCCCCTAGCCAAGTCACAAACGATAATCGTAAACGCTCGGTAGGTACCAATAGATTTTCAACTTAATACCCAAGAGCCTTAAGTTGAAAATCTATTAAAAATTTCTAAGCGTTAGCGACTGGAACGAACGAAAACGCTTTACAATCTTCATTAGATCTTCAACTTAAAACCAAGCACATAAAGTTGAAGATCTATTAAAGCCTACTCAGCGTTTGCGTTTATCGTTTGTGACTTGGCTAGGGGGGCTGGTCTGATTACAATAAACATTTAACTGGTAGAAAGCTATACTATTGCCGATTGCCAAGGTCAGCAAAGACATTTATTTTTAAGGTATCCTACGACAAAATCTTTAAAAGTCTATACTTACCCTAAATTTTAAAAATTCTGATGTAAGTATACCTAATTTTTTTTTTTACTATTTCGCTCCCGAGTTTTATAGCGTGATGTTATATAATCCTTTAATATTTTTTCATAATCAGGGTTATATAATGAAAATCTCTGAAATCATAATCTTCTCACATCTGACCAGCAGCTCCAGCTGATATATGCCCGTTCAAACAAGCTCTTCAGTGATCTATACATATAATAAAATCGTAGCGAGGCCAATTCTGTATATTCAATATTTTTTATAAAGAGTAATTCTCACATGTTAAATACATTATACTGAACCCAAAAAAATGGTTTTTAGAATTTTTGTCTGTTTGTTTGTTTATTTGTTTGTTTGTTTGTATGTACGCGCATAACTTTTTGATTCCTGCACCGATTTGAATAAAACTTTTGGCATTGTGTTGGCAGTAACCTGAGCTGTAATCTTAGGTACAATTCATCACGCTATGTCACATAGGGGTTAGACAGAAACAGTATGAACACTATTAACTTAAAAATACTGAATGCGAACGAAGTCGCGGGCAACAGCTAGTATTTAATAATGTAATGTAAAATTAATACAGATCACAGTCCCAAAGCGAAGACAGGTATCGATTTAAGCATATTTTAAGGGTCGGTTCATATCTGACGGAAAATGCATCGAGCGTATCGTCGCTCTTAGGTAGACGCGCTAACGCATCATCGGTTAGGTGTGAAAGGTTGAATGTTTTATTATGTATTTGACTGTTTTGGCGTTACGCGACCGATAAAACGCGACGCATTTTCCGTCAGATATGAACCGACCCTAACACTTGAAAATGATGACAATGATGACTTGGCTCTATGAAATTCAGTCAGTAGCAGCTCGGAGTTAGGATTGGTGCCTAGTTAATGGCAATAGGGTCGCCCCATTACATGGGACCTAAAACATACCGGCGAACTGTGGGTGTACATTGGAAAATCTCTGCCTAACCTATCGGGGAATACAGGCGTGATGGTATGAAAAGTTGACAATTTGGACTCACGAATCCGACCTTAACTAAATTATTTTAATATATTTTATCCTTATTGACACCGTGCAATAAAAATAGCCTTAAGAAGCTCTCGACCTATCTTCCTTTGAAGGGAATAAGGACCTACTTTATTGCCCGGGGGATTATATTATAGCCTGAGGATACTTGGTTTTATAATTTAGAATTATTGTCATTTGAGCTGACAACTTTAGTCTTGGTTGAAGGTTTTTTGTAAGCAGGTAAGCTGAAAATCAATATCTAGATATTGATTTTTACGTTTTTGGAGGTCCGCCAAACACTTTTAGAAAAAAAAGGCAACAGCCCTCAAAAACTACACTTGGAAGTTGGCGGATTTGGTTTTGTTTGTTGTTTTATTTTGCCACTGACTTTCAAGACTAAAGTTATTTTTAACTCTTCCAAAACTAAAGATTTTGAAGGCAGTTGTCTTTTTTTTTAAATGATTTTTTTTTCCACTTTTTAGTATAGTATCATCCAAATTACAATGCACTAGGTAGAAAATAAACTCCACTGAAAAGCAAAATACGCAATGTCGTTTACTTGGATTAAATTTTTTCAGTTATTTTGAACTAAGAACCGATTTAGATAAAAAATATGGGACCAGTCTGAAATCTTAGAAATCTCTGAAATGCAGGCTAAAAAATGGCAATTCTAGGAACTTTTAGGAACAGTCACAATCTAATCTCATTCTCGTTGGGCCAAAAATGCCGCTAATTTACGTCCATTTTTCACATTTCGAACTTTTTAAATGAGTAAAACTGGCCTTCAGCTTGTTATACCCCCGTCCCAGCGGCCGCCGCGGTAGACGCTCCGGGCGTCGGGAGCCGCGAGACGACTCCCGGCCACCGTAGGCGCGGGTCTGTGGACGGTGAGCAATGGGCAGCTCACCGTCCGTACGTTCACTGAATAACGACAGACCGTGTCGACGGCGCGTTCGTGTTCCACGCGCGCCTCAAAGAGATGTCAGCAAACTTGGATGGGGCCACTGAGGGCCGATGCCTGCCGGGGCTGCGGGTTGTTCGAAAGAGATACCGCGCCCCCGGAACGCAAAGGGCACATGAAGGAACATAGACGGGTTTTAGTCAGTAAAAGTCTGACACTCCCTCCCGCCCCGCCCCGGGCGGGGGAAGTTATTTGATGATTTCCCGTCTATAAAAAAAAAAAAAAGCTTGTTATACAAACTTCTCCACCTAACAAAAGCCAAGCAATTTGAAATGACTTGAAAATTTCAAGTGCGGTTTCGAAGTTAATTGAAAACGTACCTAATTGTATGGATCATTAGTCCAATATCGAACAATACACTTGAGTTTGCTTTTGGTAATAATCAAAGGTCAGTTTCACATCTGGGCACTTCTTGACCCTTAGTTGAATGGTACTAGGAGGTACCAATTACGTTCATTATTTGAGTGCTGTACCTCCAACTTAGTTTAATTGCCATTTCTGTGGGCGGTAGGAAATTATAAGTGACGTAATTCTATTATGGTGTTGTAGGCGGATTTCTTACTTTTTGAAGGTAAAGATTAGCCAATGGTAATATGATTTTATTAATTATGTATTAGATTCTGCCAGCGGCTTAGTTCGCGTGGAAAATAAACCAAGTAGCTTTCAATCAGAGAAAAAAGTTTTTTTTTGTTATTTGGTAAACAATATAGGAACAAAATAAATAGATAGGTAGATTAGGATAGTTTTTTGTCACGGATAACTGAATGATTGGTTGTTCCGTTGGGTGTCTCAGGTCCGATACCCGCACAGAACAAATATTTGTTTGGCCTCTGGGTAGTTGTTCCGGATCTAATTGTTTGTATATTTAGTTTATGTTTGTACGTACGCACCCACGTAACAGCAGAAGTTTCTAAAATGTGGCTACATTTTTTTAAAGATAATATATAGGTACTACTTAAACTGCATTTGACCTAATTACGCCAGCCAATTAATATGCAAAAAAGTGATAAATTCTAATTCTTTGTCTACAACACAGACAGGTGCACAAATTGGCGTTCGAATTTCAAAACCAAAATGTTTACAATCACCTCTCATTTGTCAGAAAAGAATAGATACGTAGTTACCTACACATACTACATACAGACATCAGAGATTGTCAGCCTTAGGCAAGCAGTCTTTGGCGGCGAGGTAAGGATCGAAAAATGAAGTTTATTTATGAGCCAAACGTTAGACAGTTCAATAGCTTCTGTGTAACCTGTGATTTAAGACTTTATGTTTAGTACGGTTGAAATTGTTTGATTTTCGTAATGTCTATAGTTAATTCATTGTTGCTACATTCACCTTTAATCTTTACAAATACTCGTTTTTTTTTAGGTGAAATATCTTCTATAGCCTGTTAGATCGATTTTTGGTAGTGGTAAAACTTGTGAGTTAGCGTTTAGTTTACGTTTTGTTTTCAGTCGGTAGTCCCCATGACCCTAATTTTTGATGGCCCAGTGGTTAAGGTGGTCATTTATGCATGGGGTCGTGAGTTCGATGCCAGGCGAGCACCAAAGCAACTTTTTTATTACTTTTTAAGTTTATCTTGAACATCACACACATCGGTGAAGGAAAAACATCGTGAGAGAACATGAACTTAATATATATCTGAAATCACCATCCGTCTTGAACAAGGGTGGTTATAAATTTTCGTGCCTTTTTTGTATGAGAAAAACCGTTTGCACTGCAGTTGGACAGGAATAAGCTCGATTTTAAATATTGTTGTGATAAAATTACAGAAGCGATAAATAGTTGTTAGGGGAGTTACTTAGAATATTTTACTCCGTACATTTGAAACCGTTGTAACCACGCATGCGCTTTAACTCCAAGGCCGGCCCAGATTCAATATTTTGACAAACGTGGTAAATTAAAGATGATATTGACCGAACGTGTTTTAATCGTAACTAGTTGCGAGAGAAAAAGGTTGAGCATCACTGTTAGCCGAATTATGTCAAGTGGGCGATATTTTCGAGCAATTTTGGTCAGAGGTCATAGAGTAAAGTGTGCACAAAAAATTGGAACGGACTTACTTACATATTGTTTAAATATGTATAGGCCGTTCCATTATTTGCATTTTATTTTTTAGAATTTAAAATTGTTTACCTAGTTCTTTTTCCCACTGTTTCATTTACTTTTTTAACTTCAATCTAAAGGAGATGGCTAAATGGAAGTATAGACCACTGCCCCATGTGCCAGGTACCATGTATAAATATGGTACCTAGCACAATGTAATGCTCAATGGCTAAATATTAGTATTTCATGTAAAAAAGATTCAGATACTTTTAGGGAATAATATAATGGTAAAATAATATTGCCTAAAAAGGAAAAAAGGTGTGTGTGACAGTATATAATTTTCTTCAACTGACACTTTCGAAAAAGAATAAAACCAAAAACGAAAATGAGGTTTTATATTTATAAGCGAATGTTTGTGATGAAAAAGTTTTTCTTTTTTTTTCAGATACTTTATTATGTTTAATAGTTCACGAAAGTTCTAGGAAAACATTAAACACTACATAATTCATGAATGATTTTTTAAATATTATGAGGTTATGTAAGATTCATATACATTCCGGAATGTATCTGGCCCGGGGCAGTCATTTAGCCATCACCTTTACATAATCTGTGCTTAGTGTAAAACAAAGTCGCGTCCCACCGTCTATCTCTCTGCACGCTTAGATTTTTCAAGCTACGCAACGGATTTTAATATGTTTTCATCAATAAATAGAGTGATTCAAGAGGAAGGTTTCTACGTATCGAATATCACACGCCACGGGAGCGGAGCAGTAACCAAAGATGTAATTAAACTAAACTCATCCGCATCGCTATCAATGGGACAAAGGCTCAAAAGGCTGGTAGCATTAGGTACCAGATTTAATATATAAATATAAATTCTATACAACATTTTGAAAATCATCTTCACATGACCTAAAAATAATGAAGTTTTTAGGTCATGTGAAGATGATTTTCTACAAGTTTTTTTTTTCTATACAAATCTACAGCAACAACAACAATCTTCATACAACTAAGGACACCTCATCATTACATAATATACAATTATGATCTAAGTTCAAACGGAGCGACCTGTACATGCCAAGAATTGTGAAAACCGTAATGTTTCCTTTCACTTGCAAGTACCTACTGGTGCTAGGAAGATTTAGCACCTATTTTGTTTAAATCAAACAGCAAATAATATCTGTTATAAAAAGAAAGTATGAGAAAAATATAAACTGTCACATATATAAAATACATAAATATGTGACAATCAATTCAACTTTGTTTTTTTTTTCGGATCATCAAATGACTTGTCCCACCCTAGTGTCAGACTTTGAACTGACTAAAACCCATCCATGTTCCTTCTTGTGCCCTTTGCGTTCCGGGGGCGCGGTATCTCTTTCGAACAACCCGCTGCCCCGGCAGGTAGTCTTTTGGGATGGCAACGCATTTGCAAGGCCTTTGGTCAATACCACAGGCCTCGCAACGGATTTTGATGTGATTTTTTTCAATAGATAGAGTGATTCAAGAGGAAGGTTTATACGCATAGAACATTCTGCTACGACTAACTGGAGCGGAGCAGTAACGAAATTAGCAATGCGACTTCGTACTCGAAAATGTAGTATGCTGTTTTTTCCCAAAATGTTTTTATTTTCCGTCTTTCAGTGCAGATAGAGCAGAAAACCGCTCGAACAAAGGGAGAGACAGAGGTACCTCCGAGTGTATTCACAATTCCTGGCATTTTTAACAATTTCTTACTAATTGACCACAAGGTAACCTCGATATTTCGTGTGTCTAAGTATTCAATGGCACTGACGGTTCGTTAGCGCTCAACTCTTGCCTAAGTTTTAAAATATTTAACGTTAAAAGTATTTGTCGTGTAGTTAGCGGAGTTGATAGGTACATTTAATTATTGCAAAACTTAAAGGCTCTCGTAGAAGGCCTTTGATTTATGCTGGGAATATACATCAGATTTTTCGAACGGCAGTCAGATGCGATGGTCGGATTAAATTGTCGGATCCAACATTCGGATCTTATAGTCCGACTTCTTATTTGGGTTCGGTAGACTGATTCGATATTTGCATTCGAGCCTGACTCCGTTATTCGGATCCGAATGTGATCCGATACTTGGATCCCATTATCGGATCTAATAGTTATTTAGTATAATGGTCTATTGGTACTGGGTGTTCGAATAAATTGTATACCGTGAATGTCTGCCAATAGACAGTTCACACGGATCAGATCCGAATATAATAAAAAAAATCTGACGTTAATTCCGACCTTAGACATTTTTCATCCCCGTACACAATGAGAAACGAATATCCACTGAAGTTAATAGGTGCAAGCTTTGTTATTGTTTACCCATAAACCTGGGTCATTAAACTCATAATCTTTACAGGGACCAACCCTGAAATCGCTAAAAACAAACAGTTGTTCTATAAGTAGGTAGTAGTAGTGGTATTTGCGTTCACATAAATCGTGAAAATACATGGGACAGTTTATTTTTTTTTGCATTTTCAGGGTTGATCCTCAAGTAAAATGAGCTCATAATTAAAAGTACAATGAGCCTTTTTCAGATTGCGGTAACCAAAGAAAGTCATAGTTGTAATACATTTTTTTTGTAGTATTTTTTTTTCATGTTAAGAGGAAACCTAGATTTATATACTTAATCTAAGTCTGAAATCACCAATCCGCCTTAATTAAGGGTTTTTCTGTTTTAGAAGAGGCCTTTGCCCTGCAGTGGGATATGGGTTCATACCATTATTATATTTGACGGGCCTGTTGGTCTAGTGGTTAGTGGCCCTGACTGCTAAGCCGGAGGTCGTGGGTTCGATTCCCACCCAGGACAAACTTTGGGTGATGAGCATGATTGTTTGTTCTGTGTTTGGGTGTGATTTATCTATAATATGTATGTATTTATAAATTATATAAGTATGTATATCAGTTGTCTGGTTACCATAACACAAGCTCTGCTTAGCTTGGGATCAGAAAGCCGTGTGTGAGTTGTCCCAAGATATTTATTTATTTTATTTATTTTTATTTAAACTTACAGAATCAACAAACTTGTAGGTTCTATATACAGGAAAAGTTTTTAACCAGTGCGTAAATTTTTTTTGGTAGTTCAGTGTCAGTAATAGAACACATTTCCGTGTTTAGTTAAAACAAAAATTCATCCTTATCCGAGTTTGGAATAAGCAAAACATGGACATAATCTATTCGCCATACTATCAATGAAAACTCGCGGCCGCCCTGTATTACTAAAAGACGGGATTCGGGGATAATTCCCAAAAAAAAATATTGGTAGGTACCTCACAGTCACCTACACTTCTAGTCCGTCCTACAGAGAGTATCTCCCTCCTCTACCTCTCTCCTTATCGTAAGGTTACGAAAAAAAATCGATAAGTGTTTAAATCTTTCAACAACATCCGCGCTAATTATAACGGCACACAGTTCAAACTCTCGTCCTTGAAAGTCAAAAGCATTATAATTGCCAAAAGCGTTTCGAAATATTAACTAACTAAAGCGTTTGTCTTCAATATAATGAAACCCATTCAAAGTATTTCAAAATCTTATGAAACGACATCCGAGAGCCTAGTGCGAACGTGCGGAGAAAACGTAACGACAATTCGATCGATTTTTAAATTAAGAATACCTGTCTCGCTTATACATTTACGTGTAAAAAAAATAGGAAACTTGGGAAAAATCAAAAGCATTTTCATCATAGACTAATGATTTTATTTAAGTATTTAGGAAATGTATGCTTTTTTGAAGATAATATATAACATACAACGTCTTCATACGCATACTTTGAATATATTGAATTTTATTGAGTGTCCTAATTTTTATGCACGTAAGTGTGTTTTTAGACTTTATTCATATTTATGATGGGAAGACTGTATTCATATTAATGGGTGACATAATCTATATTTTAACATAAAAAGCTGAATAGCTTTTTTGTTGGTTTGTGTGTATGTTTAAACGCGCTAATATCTGGAACTCCTAGTCGGATTGGTAAAAATCTTTTTGTTTACGATTGCCAGATTCACGAAAAATACAGATTCTGAGGTATAGTAGTATTATCTATATAACATCACGCTAGGATTCTCAGGAGCGGAGCAGTAACCAAAGACGTAACTCAACCTATGTGATAAACTACAATTCAATAGAAGTCGTATTTCCAATTCGAAAATTGACTCAAATCGCATACTTTTAAGCTTTACGATAGCGCGTTCGTGCGAGGCTTACCGGCAATAAGTTATTGGTTATTGCACACAGTTATGTATACAAAATTGACAGCTATAAGCTGCTACTGTTTGCCGGACTATTTATCATAATTATAAATACGATTTTTATCATCAATCTAGCTTTTTTCGCAAGAAATTGGAGATGCAAGATTGCTACCTTTAAAAAAAAGGATTTCAGTAGGTAGGTACAAAATATTTAACAAAACTATATTTAGTTCTTAGTTCATATTTTTCCATAGTTATGTTAAGAAGAAAAAATAGGTACTCTAGAGGTTCTGGCTGGTTTAGCCATTGTCAACCTTATTTTAATAACTAAAGGTTAATAATTGAAAACTTCCATGATTAAATGAGACCTGACAGTCACCAGACCTCCGTCATTTTACCATGGCTTTGGAAATATTGCTATAGATAAATTGAATGCAAGGTCCTTATTCGGTATCAGGTATAAAAGGTACCTTTCTCATTTTTCTATTAAGAAAACCCTGGTCGTGTCGGATTGCCGGTCCATCAGACAAAGAAAAAGAACGGAGTGTTGTATTTGCGCGCATACTTGTGCACTATAATAATTATCTCCTGAGCCCTTGGCTAAGCACCATTAAAAAATATCTTAACCATCTGAAAATAGAACACAGATAAGCCACCCGACCGAAATTTGATCGAGAGAATGATAAAGATGCAATAGTAGTCTGTTAGTATAAACTTAATAATAAATCGAATTAAATAGACTGGCATTAAAACATTTCTTCATTTCAAAATCAGTATATAACAGACATTTCTGAAAGTTAATTACACCTGTTCACGGCTATTCCAAACATCAGATCAAATCACCTAACATTAAATTAATATGAGACCATTTCATTTGGTATTTGAAATTCAAAGCCAAAGTTATTTGATATACCATACCATCACGCCTCTATTCCCCGAAGGGTTAGGCAGAGGTGTACCAATGCACACCCACAGTTCGCCGGTATATTTAGGTCCCATGTAATAGGGGGCGAGCCTATTGCCATTAACCGGGCACAAATCCAAACTCCGAGCTGCTACTGAGAATTTCATAGAAAAACTCAATAACACTTTTTGCTCGACCCGGGAATCGAACCCAGGACCTCTAGCGTAGCAGTCGCGCTGATGATCACTAGGCCAACGAGGCAGTTATTTGAAACTTCTTTTGTTTCTCCATTTCACTTTTTGGGCAATTTATTATGACACGGGAATTGTTCTTTTTTTTCCGTAATTTCTGTGGGGTAAAGTTGAGAGGTTGAGAGACAAAGTCGCAGGCAGAAGTTGGTATTTATATAACATGATGAAATTGACCTAATAGCCTCTATAGGGTTAACACTCTGGCCAAATACCAGAGTCTCAACATTAGATTAAAATCTTAAGCGTCTCCCCACACGACCGAATATCGGGCTGATTTTTGTCAGTTTCATATCGCCGACGAAGAAATCTGTCAGATCATCGGTCGTGAGGCAGCCCTAACATTTTTTTTTTTTTTTTTTATTGAAAGGAACAGCAAACAGTTAGATAATAAAAGCTAAAATTTGTATGTAGATAGGTGTCCTGTCCAGAAAATCGAACTACTATGTAATTATTTCATAAGGACATGTTTAGCAAAGAAGAGAAAATAGATAGTTTATATGCCAGCCATTTATATCCAATCAATTTTAAGACAAAAGTCGTTTTTAAGTCGTTTTTTTTTTCAAAAGGGTATGCTTAGATGGTTCGGTCATATTGAGAGGATGACTGAAAGGCGACTAACAAAAGGTATTTATGTGGCAGATGTGAGTGGCAACGCCGGGAGGGGACGCCCTAGAAAGACCTACCCTGACCTTATTGGTGAGGTTCTTCAGAAAGGTCGGGTGTGCAGTACTCGTAACCGGCATGCTTGTATGACCAGATGTATGAACGTGAACGAGGCGAAAGTAGTATGTAAGGATCGTAGCAGGTGGCGTTCTGTGGTTTCTGCCTACCCCCATGGGAAAAAGCCGTGAGTTTATGTATGTATGTATGTATGCAATTTTAAGACATTACTGTACAAAAACAGGTTATGAAGACGTAGATTAGTGTTAATCGCGTTATGATAAAGGCAGCTATAAAGACTATTACAGACATTATAATCTGTCTGGCAGTTAGTTTAGCGGGGAAATTGCGCACGTGATTGTGTGGGGCACGGAAACAGGCGATTTTAGAAATATTCATTTTTATTTTAGTTTTCAATTCAAAGTCTCGAAGACACCTATTTCAATTATACCATTTACAGGCACTCTTGAATTTTCAAGAACCTAAGAAATAGGTCAGTCAGTAGTAACTCGTTCCAAAATGTAGGAGGAGAAAAACGGGCAAGAAACCATACGTACATTCTTTTCAATTAGGTTTTTACAAAATCCTGGCTTCAATGTTCTTGTTGCTAATGTGTGTGAAAACAATGAATGTGAATATGAAACAATACAATAATAATGATGTAAGCGATGTTAGTTCAAAGATGGCCGATACCAACTGACAGCGCCCGTTCAGAACCATGACGCATAGATTACTATTATTTTAGTGTCTGTAAAATTAAGTCTTTTGTTTTTACCTTGGCAATTTTTTTTATTTAAATAAAGTACCAAGCTAAAAGAAGGGTTTTTGAGTCACACCAACCGCATGCCCCATGATCGCTATCGAAACGTCTCTAAAGATACAATGGGTGTCCGAAAATAGAGGACGCCGTTGACGCCAGCTTATTGGCCTGGCCATGGAGGCTGGGAGAAAAAGAATTCCTGGAAGGGCTTTTTCTTGCAGTAGAAATGGGACAGTCAGGGCTATACAAAAAAAAAGTGACTTAGAACAAGGAAAATCCATCACAAAATATTTTTATGGTTAATTTTCCTTAAAGGCATTTTTTTATAAACAATTATGTCTTACTTTTTGATGGTATAATAATCCGATTATTTCTCCATCAGTAAATGGGAGTTTCTGAGGGGCTTTTTTTCCGGGCCATTAGATATTCAGTATAATTTATTTCGTAGTCTTTCAAATTATTTTATTTTAACTCGAATCCATTATAACATACTAGCAGACTATCCGCGATTTCGTCCGCGATGGCTTACATCCGCGTTAAGTTACGTCTTTGGTTACTGCTCCGCTCTCGAGAGTCGTAGCGTGATGTTATATAGCCTATGTTACTCAGAAATAATGTAGCTTTCTAAAAGCAAAATATTTTTTTAAATCGGTCCAGTAGTTTTTATGTTTATTAGTTACATACAAAGATAAAAATCTTTTCTATTTATAATATTAGTATAGACTAAGCTCCAGTACAGTACCCTTCGAGAAACCTAGGTTGACCTGGTGAACAGACGTCTTCATAAAATAAACATTATTATTGGCTTGAATAAGAAGATTAATAACCTAATAATAGTTTTACACGCATTTTAAGGTAAAGGCGGTTTTGACTTCAATAAAATTTTTCAGCAGTCCCCAAACCCCCACTTAAAATGACTTGCCAACTACTGCCCTAACCACTGTCTTACTTTATAGACACGGACTCCTAGGTAAATCGCTCCGCTTATGATTCCGCTTTTACTATGGCCCACATTACAAGCACTGATGCATTACATCATATGATTGCGGGGCAGAGCTCTATGGACTCATGGCCCATTCTCATTTCTCATATTTTATAACACTTTACCTAATAACTTTATAAAAGGCACTGCAAAATATTAAATGTTGTACGTATTGCGGAAATAAAAACTACGCTGTCTGTCTGCCCGTCTATCTGTCTATCACAAGGACAAACTTGTGACAGACAGTGCTGTGTCTACCTATTACAGCTCAATTTTTTTTTTGTTTAACCGATGTAGGTAGACACTCGCCCAGAAGGTGGACGACCGACCTGATTAAGACCGCTGGAAGCAAGCCTATGTTCATACCGTGTCGACGGCACGTTCGTGTTCCACGCGCGCTTCAAAGAGATGTCAGCAAACTTGGAAAGGGCCGCTGAGGGCCGATGCCTGCCGGGGCTACGGGTTGTTCGAAAGAGATACCGCGCCCCCGGAACGCAAAGGGCACATGAAGGAACATAGGTGGGTTTTAGTCAGTAAAAGTCTGACACTCCCTCCCGCCCCGCCCGGGGCGGGGGAAGTTATTTGATGATTTCCCGTCATAAAAAAAAAAGGCCTATGCTCATCAGTGGACGTCCTACGGCCGATATGATGATAATGAGGAAACATTTTAACTTTTTGGAGTGTTTAAATCTAGCAATAAACGTGAAGTAAAATCTAAAAAAAAGCAGCACTGGCCTATATTATGTCCCCCTGTAGGACAAAGGCCTCTTCCTTCACCAGAGAATGCATGAGCATTGATCACCACGCCGACTCAAGGTGGATTTGCGATTTCAGGCTCACGGTATTTTTCTTTACCGATGTCAATAATGTCCAAGATAAACTTAGAAAAACTACATCTACATGAAATTCAAAAAGCCACATTGGTTCCTTTTGTTTGAACCCTTAACAATTTACTCAGTTTTTAGTGTTTACAGTGTCCTAACGCTCAGACAGCGCCTTAACCACTAGGCCATCATAAAGTCTTGGTATAGGATATCTCTGCCCTACCCTTACAAGTATTCATGCGTGAAGTACGGTTACGTCATGTCTCGTTCCCGTCATAATTAGTACCTACCTCAAGTAATTACTATTTGCCAAAATATAGCGTAGGTTAGAGGCTTCCTTTAATTAAGTAAATACACATCATTATTCAGTAATTAAATTACTAATTTTGTTCGCTATGCGCCGTTCGTCTTAACCGACATAGTTGGGTCCTTATGAGACTTGCTCACTGAGTCTTCAGAGAGCTTTGGAAGTCGAGCTTCTAGGTATAAATCCAGACTCCGGGCTTCTACTGAGATATTCCTGATTATAAAACTTAATATCACTTTGTCCTACCTGGGTATCGAACTTAGTAGTTCAGTAGTTTCAATACAAGGTACGTACATAGTATTCTTGTGTAATCCTGTATCCTGTATAATTAAAAAAAGGAAGCTCATAGGGCATCAAAAAACTCGTCCGCTTCGCTGTCAATGAGGCAAGTGCTAAAAACGCTGGCTACATTGCCACGTTGCATGGCACTGCTGATTCTTTGGCCCAAGAAAAGGCCAGTCCTCTGATCACTTGAAGAGTCGACCAGCCGCTTAGCGATGGTCTCATTGAAATAAATGATTTGATTTTGACTTTCAATGGACCGGTCTTTCTTCTTTATCGTGTGGGTAGTAAGGTCTAACGACCCCACACACCCTAGTGTCAGAGTTTCTAAACCGCCTCAAGGGCCTCTGACATGGTTACCGATGTCAGTGATGTCCAAGATAAACTTAGAAAGTACATATGAATTAGAAAAAGTTGCGTTAGTACTTGCCCGTGCCCGGTTGCGAACCCACAACCTCGTGCATGAGAGGCGGGCGCCTAGACCACTGAGCCATCACGACACTAATCGGACGACACTAAATGAGCCATCACGACACTAAATGGACCGGTGAAGGGTTGCCACTCAAAAATATCACCTGTAAGTGAAAACAAAGACTATCCAATAAATGTTAATCTTATTTACACGTTTGCTCTCAACTTATTCTCTGTAACGCGTTACATAACAGATTAAGATCGCATTAAATTGGCTCAGCGGAAACTATCGGCCCATTGTTAGATGTTACAGGTTCGCTTCCCCGGTTGATTTTATCGTGCGCTGTGTCAGGCTCATTTAAATTCACTTTCTACGAAAATATTCTCATACGATTAGATTTTTTTTGTAGCATGTTTTTTTGCAATTGTCTTTTGTTAGTAACTTTATATACAATAGGCTCGCTCCCTATTACATGGGACCTAGACATACCGGCAAACTGTGGCTAAACATTGGTACATTTCTGCCTAACTCTTCGGGGTATACAGGCATGATGGTATGTAGTTACTTTATAAAATACGCTATCTGCCTCGTTGGTTGTAAGCGCTATTGCTAAACGTAAGGTCCTAGGTTCAAAGTCAAAGTCAAATCATTTGATTGTTTGTGTGACGTATAACATTATAAGTTTGTAAACGCACCCACAATGCAGAAAAAAATCATAGTGACACTTGTAAGAAAGTTTAAAAAAAAACAAGAAAGAATCCCCACTGACAGCGCCCGTTCACGAACATGACGCATGGATCAGCAACATTAAGCTCAACCATCCTAAAGAGAGCCGTTGGATCATTTCCAACGCACGCGCATCTCAGTACTTAACCCAGTATAGGCTTCGAGCTACTACTGAGAATTTCCTTACGAAAGCAGATATCGATAAGCAAACATCTTAAGAACAATGGCCGATGTTTATTGACGCAACGTATTGATAGACAATATTTGCTATTTACATTCTGTTTTCCGTCGTGTATACCATACTAATATGATTGATCAATATTTGTATGTTTATGATATAAGAGAGACAGATAACTTTGTCTTAAAATAGCGTTGGGTTTCGAGCTGAAGATCAAGTTTGGCTGTTGTGGTTAATTCTGTCAAAACGGGCGAAGACTCGTCAGGATTGCTTCCATTTCTCGTCGCAATTATTGTAATGATTTTAGGTAATATTATCATCACCCTATAAAGATAGCTACAATAATCAGTCCTGCGCTGCCCAAATCCAGAATTCCCGCTTATTTAGATGTATAGCGCTGATTAATTTTAAATCTAAGGAACTCGTGGTTATCGTTTAAGAAGGAGGAGAAGGTTATACGCTGTATAACATCACGCTACAACCCATGGGAGCGGAACAGTACCTAACAAAATGATCGTGGGTGAAACGACGCGCTATTGCTAGTAAATAAATAAAGCTATACTACTAATATCAATATGAAATAAATTAATGAAGTTTACGTACATTTAAGACTAAGGTCAATTACGATCCTGTCAAAAACATTCGATGAGGTCTCAGTCTCCGAGACCAAAAAAAAGCTGCTGAAAATTGCGGTGTATAACAAAATTGTGCTATATTAAAATACTTACACAAAGGTCATTGGAATAAGGGCTTTGACATTTTTCTTTTAGGGTTCATTATTATGTTTTTAGTTATCTAACTTTTCTTATAAAAAGAAAAATGGATTTAGTTTTGCTAGGGCGCAAATTTATTCGATTATATTCATAGATTCAACTTTTCTTCAGAGTTCGTAGACCTTTTTTTTATGAACCCTAGAAATGGATACATTATATACTTTCTACTAAAAGAAACCCATATGAGTAAAGTTTTTAAAATTCACGTTGTGGACCGACACAAAAAAAAAAAAAAAAATGGCAGGTGTACTTTTGACAACAATTTTTTTTTAACGCAAATGCTTAAAAAAAAAATTGTTTAAGAATATAATAATAACATACATTCACAGCTATTTAAAACAAAACATTATTCAAAAAACTCTAAGATCTATTTTTATCTGTCCTTTGTAAAAAAATAGACTCAATTACTGTCATAGACAGCTGACCTCCACCTCTTATCATCAGATTGGGTTACTATTTAAAGCAAAACGGGATTATAAACCCCTACACATCAAACGTCTGACCTTACGTATAACTCTTCTGTTAATTGGTTTAGAGGTTACTTTTGCCTGGCAAGTTAAATTGTGGATGATGTGTTTCTAATTCGACCTCGGGTCCGTTTTTGATGTAATTTAATCTATAGTCTGGCCCTATTTGCTATGTGGGTAGTTTTATTTAACTACTATTTTCTGTGTTGGGTAGATTTGGGATGAGACTACTAATTTTGTAGTATTTTTATCCTGAACCCCTTTAATAACCATCACGCCTGTATTCCCCGAAGGGTTAGGCAGAGGTGTACCAATGTACACCCACAGTTCGCCGGTATATTAGTAGCCCTTTAGTATTTTGTGGCATAAATATTTTTTAGAACAGTTGGATTGATACTAAAATGAAAATATGAAAAATCTTTTGCCAGTGACTTCGAGTGGTATTTGATTTGCTCGGCTCCGGTAGGTCGTAACGTGATGTTATGTAGCCTATACTATTTCTAATGAATCTGGCTATCATATACAATAAGATTTTTTTGAATCCGACTGCTATCTAAAGATTGGGCGTTAAAACAAACCAACCAAAAAATCTCCGAGCTCCTTTACAAAGAGCTCTACTACTCCTGGTCCAGTATTGAAACTTTACATTTGACAAATTCGAAGAATAATCTTTAACAACAAACATTTAAAAAAATGTGGGTATGTAAGCGCTTGCTGCATATTGTAAAAGTAATATATTTAGTGTTACAATTTACTTTTGTACCACTTAGTAAGTATTACACGTATCACTATTATTACATTTGTTTCCTCAACAGTTTCTCGTATAAAATACAATAAAACAATTTAAAGGTTGTGAAAAAGTAATTTTTGTACCCACACTATTCCTTAATTTGACAGTTTTTTGTTAATGAATATTCTGCATTGAATGTGGCGCAAGTATAATATGTACCTAGTATGTAGCAACAAAAAAACTATTTTCATAGTTTCAGCCATGCATATCCATAATATGACGTAGGTTTAGCGACTCTAGGATATCAGTCCACAAGATTAGATTACAAGACAAGCTAACATAAGAAACCTAATTAAGTTTTAATTAAGTAACAGACACCTATTTCAGTATGAAAGCCTTTCAATGCTTGCCTAGATACATAGTTGCTAATTTTATTATTACTAGAGAGACTAACCGACTTCTCGAGATCAAATTAGGCAATAGGCAAACCCTTTGAGGGTGTGCCTTTTGCGATCAATGACGAAGGATTTTGCCGACGGCGTATCTCGTACAAAAGTAGGATTATTTTTATTTTCCAAAATATCGACTGTGGAAAGGAAAAACCGAGCGACAAGACAATTTGGTTACGATGTATTTCCGATCTTATATTAGGTATATTAAAGTCCTTTTTTGTCCTGGTGTATTTGGTTAACCAAATCTTACAAGTTACATTTGACTCACTTCCCGGTGTCCAATTGAGCTGAAATTTTGCATACCTATGCGCTTTGCATGACAATACCATATAATGATGTCACAAAACTGCTCTGATGATGAAGCTGGAAGGTGGCCACAGGAACACAATGATATCTTACAAGTTAAATTTGGTCTCATTAGCCTAGTTGTTAGAGGTCTTGAATTCGATTCCCAGGTCGAGCAAAGTGTTATTGGGTTTTTCTATGAAATTCTCAGTAGCAGCTCGGAGTTAGGATGTGTGCCCGGTTAATGGCAATATGCTCGCCCCCTATTACATGGGGCATAAACATACCGGCGAATTGTGGGTGTACATTAATACACCTCTGCCTTACCCATCGACGAATACTGGCGTGATAGTATGTTAAATTTGACCCACTTTCCGGAGTTCGGTTGAGCTGGAACTTTGACGAGGATGCAAGACAACACCTTGTACAGAAGGCATGCCAGTATTTATGTACCTACCTAGATTAATTCTACTCAAATCCAGTCTAGCCGACAATCACCACAGTTCGCAATTTGTATTCAAAAAGCATCAAATAGTAGCTAAAGATTTCTAGAAATCTCTTACACTATTTTGTAACAATGACTCACTGTGCCCCGTTTAGAATATTAATGGCAAGTACAAGGAAGGATAGTTCTTACGCCAGTAGCTAGGATGAAATAATGATGCATGCTGCGTTTAAGCCTGTGTTGCAGATGAGTGTGAATGTGCTTCTTGTTTAGTGGCTATTGAATATGTATGTGGTTAATAAATGAGCTGTAACTCCAGTAGCTCGTTCGAGTGCCGTTTCTAAAGTTTCTGGACGAGACAGGAGGCTATAAATACGCGGGTGGATACATTTCTCAGAGAATATTATTGTTCAATGATCTATCTTCATTAAGACAACTGACAACCAGTCTAACCAAGGGGTATCGTGTTGCCCAGTTACTGGGTTGTGGAGGTCCGATAGGCAGTCGCTCCATGTAAAACGCTGGTATTCAGCTGCATCCGGTTAGACTGGAAAGCCGACCCCAACATAGTTGGGAAAAGGTTAAGCAGATGATGATCTATTTTCATTAAGCCATTAAAAGTCACTTTAGAATGTCGAATAATAAAATCTATGTAGTTACCCGTTCCAAAAATAGCTTAATATTGAAAAGAATAAAGTAAGAGCCGAGAGTTTAGTGTAGTGATGGCCCAGTGGTTAAGGCGCCCACCTCTCATGCACAAGGTTGTGGGTTCGCAACCAGGCACGGGCAAGTACCAATGTGGCTTTTTCTAATTCATATGTACTTATTCAAAATAGGTAAATTGTCTAGAAGTATTTGCTGGTCCGTAGATGAACCTTAGTTTTATAATTCAAAAAATAATTAATAGATTTTTGAAACTCAAAACGTCCACATTAAAGAGCATCATTTTGATCGCATTTATAAATAAATAGCCTCCTGCTTAACTGCCTCGGTGGCTTAGTGGTTCTAAGCGCGACTGCTACGCTAGAGGTCCTGGGTTCGATTCCCAGGTCGAGCAAAAAGTGTTATTGGGTTTTTCTATGAAATTCTCAGTAGCAGCTCGGAAATTGGATTTGTGCCCGGTTAATGGCAATAGGCTCGCCCCCTATTACATGGGACCTAAATATACCGGCGAACTGTGGACCGTGTACATTGGTACACTGCCTAACCCTTCGGGGAATACAGGCGTGATTGTATATATTTTTTTTAATAATTTAAATTAATCAGCTCTACATTTCCAACATCAATCACATAAAAAAATGGCAGAAATTTCGATGTAGATTGGTTTATTTTGGCAGAACAAAAACCCAATTAAAGAAAGTAGCACTCTAAGATCATTGTAACACTAATATATCAAACATACCTCTGTTGCTGATTGTGCTTAGAAATTTAAGTTGTAATGTAATTCTCCAGACCGATTCCGGCCACGGCGGCTAATCTTAATGCAGACTAGCCTCGTACGCAGGAGATATTATAGTGCACAAGTGTGTGCGCAAACACAGGTGCACTCCCTCTTCCCTAACTCTCATAGCCCGATGGGACGGCAATCCGAGACGATCGGAGAGAGATCAGGCGCAGGACCAACGGCTTTACGTGCTTTCCAAGACACGGGGGTTTCACACCACCAACTTCCAAACTCCGGGCTGCTACTGAGAAATTCCTAAAGGAAAAATCCAATAACAAATTTAAGTTCACAAATGTCTGAACTAAAACGTAACATCGTGGGCGACGTTCAAACCCTAATCGCCATTCATTTATTTATTACTAGCTTTTGCCCGCGACTTCGTCCGCGTGGATTAATAGTTCCCGTTCCAAGTAAAACTATCCTATGTCCTTTCTCGGGTCCCAGACTATATCTGTACCAAATTTCATTGAAATCGGTTCAGTGGTTTAGGCGTGAAGAAGAGACAGACAGACAGACAGAGTTACTTTCGCATTTATAATATTAGTAAGGATTTTGTTCACCGAACCCCATTAAGTCTGTTGCGCAGTTTTGACAGGTGCTTGTTATAGCAAAGTTTACTTTCAAATTAGTTCTGTTTGTTTAAATGAGTTATAGTAACTGTGTAATGTAGCCTCGGCTATGTTTAAATAATGTTTCGCGAGATTTGAGATAAAACTTTCCACGCCTATTAGCCTGAATGTCCAAATTGAAGGTTTAAGTAGCTTCAATTTGTGTTGGAGGGAAATTGTTTTAGGATAACTCTTATTCGGGTAACCCTTTTCATGGGTGAAGCGCTTAGCCAGATATAACTATTATGAGAGGAATTTTATTAATTTGCACTTGCCATGTTATCTCTTCACCACCTTTGGTTGACAGGCAGCAATTGCCTAAGGCATTAAGTCCAACTTTGTCGTTTTCTTGTAACATGAAGTTTGAATAAATAAATATTAACTTTTTAAGAACGATCACCATTTAATCTCAATCTTTAGCTGCCTAAAATACCCCTAATTTGCACCTACATATTTTGACATCGATAGTTGCTGAGATGAGATTGCGTCTTGATTTTGAACGTTTCTAATTACAAGAATTAGCCTTCTGACCTTTTGACCTATTTTCTAACGTAACGTAATCAAATGACCTCTAAGCTGGACACAAAGATTTCTCTATTTAAGTTGAGTAAGAACATTCAACAATTCAATGTTAAATAAACCTTTAGTAAAACGTACATATACCATTATATTTGTGATCCAAACGAATCTTTTTAATGTTCTAAGATCAAGTTCTAGTTAATAAACTTGGTAAAACAGAAACGCCTGCAGGCTTTCTCCAAACCTGCGGGTAACAATGCGAGTTGCTATTAATATTTTATCAGGCGCTCGTAACATAGTTGCTCTCTGTGTAATAAGATTGTTTAATAGTTTATTAGTTCAGTGCCATGGAGAGAAGGGTAAGATATCATTTTGGTGTGCCAAAAGGCAAAACTTAGAGGCTATGGATAAAACTGAAATATTTTAGTGTAGATTTCGTAGAAGTAGACAGTGATATATAAAGATTTAAACTATAATTAGACGTAGTTACGACAAAAAGAAAAACAAAAAAGACCTAACCCTCAAAAACCCCAAAAATAAGTTGAGTAAATATATTGTGTACTAAAGACTGCATAAAGATTATCATAAACACATGTAAAGTGATAACAAACGTCATATCTATGTTTATCACTGGGTAATTTTTACTAAACGAAAATCGACCTCCCTTCGGCATGTGTTACTCAATTGTGGGGTGTTTGTGGGTTCACAAATACGCGAAATCATTACCCACAGTCGTATAAGGGTAAGCCTTTACTTATGTTAACAGTGCATAATGCTAAAGGGCTGATGAAATAAAAATAGTATTTAGTTTATTAGAGACAAGGTTCATTTTCAAAGGCACATTATAGTAACCTAGGCAACGATATCATTAACAAGACCCTGATCAAAGCAAAACAACATAAGTACCTAATATTATACTCGTATATTATGAATTCTATGAAAAATATCGTTCAATCCGTATTTTAATGAATACGAGTTACACAACATACCACAATTATTACTACCCAATATTACCCAATTATTGACTTATAACCAAAACATAATAATAAACCCTAAGGCCGGCCGGTAGTATACGCCCTTTTTTTTCGACCGGACAACGGGCCGTTTCTTTCGCCGGTATCGCGGTGTTGTTTGGCTTATAATGAATGTGTGTACATCAAGAGGCAAATCCGATTATATCAGCTAAATTAAGAAACTCATTTTCAACGCCGATTAAACACCCAATAACACTTCTACCCAACCTAGGTATTAAACCTAAGATTGAAGCACAGCGGTCACGCTAGCAGCTACCTGCGGGTTGTTCGAAAGAGATACCGCGCCCCCGGAACGCAAAGGTCACATGAAGGAACATAGACGGGTTTTAGTCAGTAAAAGTCTGACACTCCCTCCCGCCCCGCCCAGGGCGGGGGAAGTTATTTGATGATTTCCTGTCTATAAAAAAAAAAAAAAAAAGTGTACATGCACCGGAAACATATATGCGACGGATTCATTTTAAACCGTACAGCACCGCGAATCCGGAAAGCATATCGGTCCGTTGTCCGGTAATAAAAACGGACATATAACTACAAGCGGCCTAAGTAAAATTATAAGCAGGTCGTTTAAGCGTAAGCCTTAACTAAAAAGGGTTAACCTACTTAGTCATTATCACTCACTCCCAAAATGGATAAGTAAATAATGAATGGTTTAATGGCCGAACGACTTCAATTCTCCCTTCTACAGGGACGATCTTATCAACATTGAAAATACACATTATTTGAACCTTTGACAATGAAAAAGAAAACAGTTGGTATGACCCAGTCTTTGTTTCCATATCCTGCAATAGTCCTGCAATATCTGTAGTCCTTCATCACGGTTGTACAGACAGCGTTAAAATTGGTTACCGTCGTGCATTAAAATTTGTTCGAAAAGAGGGCAACCAGTTGATGACGCTGTCTGTACTTGCATTGAACATACAGGGATAATTGTCACTTGCTGTCTCATTTCATTTTATAGCCGTTTTAGGGGCCTCTGCGAGTTGACTTCGGCCCGTCTTTCAAAGATACGAGTTAAATAAAATAATGATTATTCATCTAGGTACTCACATACGCAGTTGCAGCGGGAACCACGCAGGGCGGCATCGCAGGGGCTCAAGAGGACCGGACACAGGGGCGGGACGGAATGACTTCAACACGCGCTTTACCACGCGCGCGCTGAGCACGACCACTGCGCCCATTAACCAGGCGCCGATTAGGGCTGCCAGGATAGCCTAGTAATGGAAATTAAATACTTAGGTATAAAT
This sequence comes from Caradrina clavipalpis, assembly GCA_932526535.1. NCBI lineage: Eukaryota > Metazoa > Arthropoda > Insecta > Lepidoptera > Noctuidae > Caradrina > Caradrina clavipalpis. The sequence continues at coordinate 4,122,544 of OW052100.1, forward strand.
GGGATCTGATTGCCTCGTTAACCTAGTGGTCCTATTGCGCGACTGCTACGCTAGAGGTCCTTGGTATCGATTCCCAGTTCGAGCAAAATTTTATTGGGTTTTTCTATGAAATTCTCAGAGCAGCTCGGAGTTAGGAGTTGTGCCGGTTAATGGCAATAGGCTCGCCTCCTATTATACGGGACCTAAACATACCGGCGAACTGTGGGTATATAGACGAGTATTAATGAAAAATGAAAATGAAAAATGAAAATGAATTTATTTCGTTATCAACAGGTTTTAACAAATACAAAACAGAGATCTTCTTTTAAGTATAAAAGTACTTGTGCCAGAAGACCTCCCTCTTTCATACTTCTAAACATAATTACAAAGCCTGCTAATAATATTATTAAAACTAAATACAGTTTAATTTTAAAACTAGATAATTGAAGTAGTAGTTTTGTGTTTCTACGATGTGTTGGTGTGTGTAAGAGTAAATGTGGTAACAGTGAGTAAGTGGGATGAGTAAAGGTTTTGTGTGGATGAGTGTAGTGAGAATGAGTGTGTGTATGATTGTGAGTTATGTAATGGTGTAGTGAATTGGGATGTGTGTGATTGTATTCAAGGGCGTAGCATCAATGTGAAGTGGGTGACAGTGATCCTGTAAATATAGACAATGTATCATGTAGGATAGTGATTTTATGTGTAAAAGTATTATATGATAGGATGTAGGAGTGTTTCTGTTTCATCATAACTGAGAGTCTTTAGCCATGTAGTTAGGATTTTATTACATTCGTAGCGAGTCTTCCGATAGATAGAAATTTTTTTGTTGATTGCGTTGTAGAGAAGCGTAGTTTGTGCAAGGTATTGTCGCTTAGCAAAAGCAGTACGTACTCTAGATCCAGCTATACCACCATAGTTCCTACGTTTCGTTAGTACACTTGGGTCGAAAACGATTGATTTATGCATTCTTAATATGGAGACCAGAATAAATAATTTTCTTACAGTTAAAAGGTCACAATGTTTATATAGGTCGCTTGTAGAAAAACGGTATGGCTTAAAATAAATAGTCTTCAGAAGGGAACGCTGTGACCTTTCCACACCTAGAAATTTTGTTTTGGAGGCACCCCCCCAGACGGGAATACAGTAGGTTAGGATAGATTGCGCCAGAGCAGTGTAGATTTGTTTAATTAATTTAGGTGCCGCTACATGCCTTAGTATTTTAAAAATCCATATTAATTTTTTACAGCGTTCACTGACCAATTGAATTTGATGATACCAAGAGAGGCATTGATCGAGTATAATACCCAAGTATTTTGTATTTTCTACCTTCTCAATAATCGGGCATAAGCAGTCACAACCATGAGTATTATTACAATGGTGTATTTTAACACTGAAATTGCTGTTAGGCTGGGTCTTTTTACTTAAGGTGAAACACATATAGACAGTTTTTTGGCTATTTAAGGTAAGTAGGTTTGTTCTCAGCCAAGATGCAACTCTAGAGAGACCCACCTCAGCGTGTCTGTGAACAGATTCCCAACTTTCACCGCAAAAGACCAGAGCAGTGTCGTCAGCATACGAGAAAACCCGGGCGCCACCTGCCTTCAACTGACATAGGTCATTAATATAGATAAGAAACAAGGTGGGCCCGAGTACGCTCCCCTGTGGAACACCGTAAGTAATATTAGTGTCTCTACTAGTATGCTGGCCGATTTTAACTCTCTGAGTACGGTCTGTTAGGTAGCTTTTGAATATTTCGAGGGGAATGCCCCTTATTCCAATGTGTTCCAGCTTGTGTACAAGAATGGGAACAGAAACTGTGTCGAAAGCCTTTTTTAAGTCAAGAAAGACTGAAAGGCATTTCTTACCACGATCAAGGCTTTCAGTAATGAGAGATGTTATAGCTATTACAGCATCCTCAGTTGATTTGCCTTGTCTAAATCCAAATTGTGAGTCAGATAATATTTGATATTTATTTATATAATCTATCAATCGGTTGTTTAAGAGTTTCTCTAATATTTTTGACAAGGCTGGTAACACTGATATTGGCCTGTAATTGCCAACATCATCTCTTGCACCATTCTTGTACACAGGGGTGATAGAAGATTTTTTCAAAATTTTGGGAAATATACCTTTCTCGAAGCACAAGTTAGCTAGGTAAACCATGATTGGAACAATTTCATACTTAGCTAATTTTAGAAAACTTGTTGGAATGTTATCACAGCCCGGAGCGCTACTCGATTTTAAGTTCATAAGTATACAGTGCACCTCGTTAAAGTCGGTATCCAATAATACAAATGACGTTAATTGCGTATTATCCTCACTAAAAGCAGAATTAGTACTTGTGCTAGCAACTGGCAAGATCTTTTCTGCGAGTTGTTTACCTATCCCTACAAAATAATCATTTGCATAATTGACTGCTTCAATTGGGGAAGACTTTGTTTCCAAAAGTTTAGAGTTATCTGAGTTAGTTTGTTTCATATGTGTTATGTTTTTAATATTTGACCAAAGCCTTTTATTGTTATTGGTAGAATTTGCAAGTAGCTCCTTTTCATATTTACGTTTTAGTTTTTTAATTAAGTGATTACAATAGTTACGATATCTTTTATAACTAATTTTTAATATTTCATTGTGCGGGTCATTTCTTAATTTCTTTTGCATTTTGTTCCTATTTCTGATACATCGTAAAATGCCCGGAGTTATCCAGGGCTTTATAGTTCGCTTAGATTTAGGAATGCTACTCGTGATAGTATTTTCCTCTAAAGCTTCAGATATTTTTTTAATTAAAAGGTCGATTATGTGTTCAGGATCATCAGAAAACAAAAGTTCGCTTAGATTCTTGTGAATTAAGGATTCTAGTGCTTTGTTAAAGTCTGTGGTTATTCTGGTTTTCTCAATTTTATTCTTGATTTTTACTTTAGATAAATTTAGAAATAATAGCGAATGGTCAGTGATGGAAGTATTAAGAATAGCAATATGGGCAGATGATTTCTCTTTATTAAGTTTTATCATAAAATGATCAAGGCAATTGTTTATTCTGGTAGGAAAAGTATGTCCTGTCATCAGCCCATGCATTGTTAACATTGCTAAATATTTTTCTCTATTAATTCGATCCTGGGCCTGCTCAGTTAGTGATGATCTAAGGTTTATATTTATATCCCCAGTCAAAATAATACAACTACAAGATTTTATGGAATCTAAATATGAGTCAAGCGAGTTAATGAACATTTCCGCGTTAGTAATTGAGGGGGATCGATATACACCTAATATAATATTATTATTAACTTTAATTTCCATTGCAGAGGCATGTTTTAATTTTATTTCCCTAACACTGACTTGAATATTATGAGTGGTATAAACAACTACACCGTCATTTTTGTTCATATGATTTGTTGAATGGAAGAGTGAAAAATTTGGAATAGTAGGTATAGGTTTATTAGGGTTAAGTTGTCCCTCCGTCAGTATTAAAATATCAGGCTCAACTTTTAAAGAAGCCAGTGTTAACTGAAAGTCGTCTAGATTGCTATACACGCTTCTTATATTTTGACAGACGATTTTGAGGTCTTTCTTTTGTATGTGTATATGTTTAGTTAGGTCTTCAATATCACAGTGAACAGCCTGAGCAATGTTTGTATTGTCTATTTCATTTAGTGTGAAAAGAGAGCTATCCATTTAAATAATAAATTAACGAATAAAAGAGTGCACTTCGAATAGTATTTATATGCCTACGATTTAACTTTATAGATAACAGTAACGTTATAAAGAATAGGATGTAATATGCTAACTGTGATTTTTTTACGTATATTAGAGTGAAGTAAACAGGAATACTGTGTATGGTGTTTGTGTTCAAGTTATAGTTAAGAATAGGTATGAGTGAATGAGTATGTGAGATTGTGTAATATGTAGTATGTATATAAGTACGTATATTGAATTGTATGTATGTAGTATGTATGTTTTGTGTAAACACTGAGAAAGCTTTTGTATTAATTGAGGACCAAATCGTGTGAGCATTAAAGTTATAAACAGTATGCTTCTGAGGATTTGTATGAATGTATATGAGGCCTATATGCAATACGGAGACAGTGAGTTTTACAATGGTGTAACAAGTATAAACAATAACTAGTCTAGTCAGTAGTGTTAATTTTAACGGATGTGCAATCGGCGTATAGGCCAAGGAATTTAAAAATAAAGACATGACATTATTCTGCATAAAGTGAATAAGACATATAAAGAAAATAAAATAATATAATATAAGAATGAAAATAATTGATATTAGTCAATTACTACTTATAAGTTGTTGTATCTGGGATTCGCTTCTAATAGTTATAATCCGCGATTGTTCGTCCTTCTTTAGTAGTACTTTTCCATACGCTGTCCAGCAAAACTTATAGGCTCCAGATTTAGTTAGGTCTCGTGCAAGAAAGAATAAGCGGGAACCCTTGGGAGTTAAGTGGTCTGAGAGAAAAATGGGATTATCCTCTTGAGATCTGAAGCCAAGATGCTTACAGCACAATTTGGATTTCTGCTTAATGTTAAATGCCTTACCCATCTTCAAAATTTCAGTCTTTATGAGAGTCGAACCGGTTTCCACTATTATCGGCGAATTGAGGTTCTCACTGTTTCTACCATGCACTCTATATATGTCTTTTATGTCGTACTTGCCCATCGTACAGCCCAGATTTTGCACAAGACACATCGCCATTTCTACCAGATCTTCCTTGGTTTCTTTGGGTCTTTTTGGTACATTTTTAATGACAAAGTTGGACTTTTGGTTAATGTTTTGTATTGTTTCGAGCTTATCTTCAAGAATTTTAATATAATTTTTGTCTTCTCTGGCCTGTAACTCTAATTGATCTATTTTCTTTTTTAGGTCTTCATTTTGAGCAGTAAGATTCGCAATTGAGCTTTCAATATTTCCATTTGACTGCTGGATTTCCTTTAGAGTGGTGTTAATTTGTTGGATCTCCTTCCCTTGTTTATCGGAAAAAAATCTCAGCATTTTTCTCATCTCTTCCTTAAATTCATCGAGTTGTTTGTCGATCGAATCCTCCATATCGTCTCTGCTTCTCTTGATCCGTTGGAAAACAAAATTTGGGGGTGTATTTAATCCTGTCTGACTGATATCTGTTTCCGAGAGCGATTTGTCCATCGATGTTTGCTCCGTCATATTCTCCGCACGCAATGTTTACTCGAACAGTGTTTTATTCAACTCGTAGCAGGCGCAGGTTAACACATATAAACTTTAGTACAATTAGTTCAACGCGTGTCCGATCTTCGCGGCAACCGGTCTCAGCGGCGCGAGAGCGGGATGGCAATTATCGAGAACTTCTCTTTCTCGCGGCTCGAGGTTCGGGGGGCTTCTGACGCGGTACAGGATGGCACTGCGCGGCGGAATGTTCACCCAATTTTACTGTTTATTTACTTGTGAATTAGGGACTATCTTCGCAGAAAAAGTTTTATGAAATTAAATTAAAAACGGTCAACAGGTCTACACTGGTCAACAGTTTGGACGAAAGAGGGATTAATTACCGACTTTTATTATTTAATGCGATACATATTCATAAAAAAATCTATAGTGGTCGTGCCAGAAAGGTTCTACCTAGCACGGCCACAGTCGATATGTTATAAGGTTTGTTTCGGTTGATATAAGTTTTATGTAAAACCGTAAATGGTGCATGTTGTATTAGCCTATAAGTGATTGTTGCATTCAAAAATGCACTATTAAGAAATTATTTATAATTGTACGGTGTAAACAATTGTTGGCTAACCTTAATTAATAAATAAATAGCGGCGAAAATATGTGAGTACATTTTTTTAAGTCGTTAGTAGAATACAGTACACATTTTTTCATGAATTAAAATTAAGGTAATCATCCATGGTCGTGCCAGAGAGGATCACACAAATTTAATTCTTATAAATATTCAATAGCAAGCGCAGCGTAGGACGTCCACCAACAAGATGGACAGACGACCTAATAAAGGTCGCCGGAAGACGCTGGATGCAGGTCGCTTCAGACCGGTATATGTGGATGTCGCAGTAAGATAGATAAAGCCGTAATATAGTTATATCCCTAGGGATATAATTATATACCGTAACATAGTTATACGGAAGCGATTCATTACTATCTCACTAGGAATATAGTTATAAAACGGTCCAAGTTTAGTGATATACTTATATTACTAGATTAAGTTTAGTGAAATAGCTTTCGGAGTGTGCGGCGCAGGCGATGTATTAGGAAAAGTTTTAGAAAAGCGAAATGAAAGTCATAAAATTGGAACATCAGTTGGTATCCTGAAAGATTGGTCACCCAGATATGCAATACAGCTTTCAAGCATTACTTTGAATGATCCTATACCAAATGAAAACTTGTCACTGAGAGAAATATGCCAAAAATTGTTGCGCTTTGGTGGCCAAGGTTATTTAAAATGTTCCTGTAAAAAATGTTATAAATATATTAATTAAATAAAACCAAATTTTATTGGTTTTATCTCTATTAATAAATCAACTTTATGTGTCCTGCAGTTAGTAACAATACTTTGTGACATTAACACGTATTAAAGTAATTATAATTAAAACGATATTTTTTTTGGAATTTAAACAATTAAACAACAATACAATTAAAACTAATTAAACATTAAAAATCTTTTAAAGCCAAACAATTTTGAGATATCTTTATTTCTTATCAATCAAGTTGAGATCTTGGTTTCTTTAAAAGTATTTTATAATTTTTGTTCAGACAAGAAGAGGAATCATGTCATCTAGAATTACATAGCACTGAATGTAAAACACTGTATATTCGATTTTTTACAGGAACATTTTAAATAACCTTGGCCACCAAAGCGCGACAATTTTTGGCATATTTCTCTCAGTGACAAGTTTTCATTTGGTATAGGATCATTCAAAGTAATGCTTGAAAGCTGTATTGCATATCTGGGTGACCAATCTTTCAGGATACCAACTGATGTTCCAATTTTATGACTTTCATTTCGCTTTTCTAAAACTTTTCCTAATACATCGCCTGCGCCGCACACTCCGAAAGCTATTTCACTAAACTTAATCTAGTAATATAAGTATATCACTAAACTTGGACCGTTTTATAACTATATTCCTAGTGAGATAGTAATGAATCGCTTCCGTATAACTATGTTACGGTATATAATTATATCCCTAGGGATATAACTATATTACGGCTTTATCTATCTTACTGCGACATGGACACCTAAAGGGGAGGCCTATGTTCAGCAGTGGACGTCCTATGGCTGAGATGATGATGATGATGATGATGAAATATTCAAGAGGTTTACTCACATAGGCTCCTAATGATGAAAAATTTCTGGTAGGAGGTTCCACATCAAATTTAAATTTCCGCTCAGGACCGGGGCAATTCCTTTCATCCATTAAATGGACTCTAACTTCCAAATCCGAGCCGTATTGTCGGGTATCCTCGCTGTCCAATTTTATGATCTTTGGCTGGACGGTTTCACCTTCTTGTACAAGGCCATTGGCTTCAACTTTCAGGGTTTTGATAATCTGGGGATGTACTGTTCCTGGTCGTAGTTTTAAGATACTATAACAAGAATATAATTGATTAATGTGAATGTGTTTTAAAGGACCTAATATTTTTAAGATATACTTCGTCGCGTCGGGGGATCGCTAATTAAATAAAATAAAACCAGAATACAAACACAAAAATATTGATAATCTTAAAGTATGGATTATACAAAGACCTAATGTATGAAAACAGCGTAAGTGGTCTAGCGACGTGGCGACGCTTATCTTAAAAATATCAATAGGTATGATCACTTTTTAATTAAAAACTTTTTTTTGGTGTGACAAGTGACTTAATATCTTTCTTTTATGATACTTCTTATCCCGGATAAATGTATGGTTCCCTTAAGATATTATATCAAATGTTTTACTTTTAATTACTTCCACGATCTCTGTACTGTTATATGCAGCCTTACAATAATTTTCGTGTGTGTCTTAAATAGTGATTATTCACACCAACTGCCCCCCTTGGTCTCGTGGTTAATGATGAGCGCCGGGTTATGGGTTTCGAATCCCAGGTCAGGCAAAAAAATGAAACAGAGTTCAAAAAAAAAACTCATTAGCACCCCTGGGTTTGGAAGTCGGCGCGGTGTGACACTCCCGTGTCTCAAAAAACACGTAAAGCCGTTAGTCCCGGCTATCATTCGTAGATCGTTGACAGTCGTTACGGATAGTCAGAAGTTAGGAAGTCTGACAACCAGTTTTACCAAGAGGTATCATGTTGCCCAGTAACTGGTTTGTGGCGGTAAAATACGCAGACGCTCTATGTAACGGACCCGTACCTACTCAGCTGTAAAATATTGGTATTCAGCTGCATCTGGTTAGACTGGAAGCCGACCCTAACATGGTTGGAAAAAAAACGGTAATTTAAAAAACTAAAAAACCCGACTGCTATTGTTTAAAAATCCCTAAAACAAGATAAATTGTAGCAGTCGGGACCCATTCTAGAAATGGAGGATTAGTGAATTGAGAGCACATACCTATATACATTGCAGATGGTCCCGAATCGGTCCCGACTGCTACAATTTATCTTGTTTTAGGGAATTTTAAAGAATAGCAGTCGGGTTTTTTAGTTTTTTAAATTACCGTTTTTTTTTTGTGTTTTAAAAAAGAAATTAATATACCCAGTATCACTCTTACAGTAAATACGAATCTACCGACACCTCTCAAGCTAAAATCCATCGAGCCGTTCAGCCTGCAGAGCGAGCCAAACATTTTAATTTGGCGCCAAAAATCCGCAATTTTTTTTTATTTTTTTATATACCCAGTGTCACTCTCACAGTAAATACGAATCTAACGACACCTCTCAAGCTAAAATCAGCCTGCAGAGCGTGCCAAACAATTATACATACAAACATACATACAAACATACCCTCGAAAAACATAACCCTCCTTCTGTCGCAGTCAGGTAAAAAGGCTAAGCAGATGATGATGAGTATTCATAGTCTCACCTGACGTGGTAGCTTTTCTTTGTCAGGTTTTTTTGCAGTATCTCCGGGTCGGTGGAGGTGGGCAGAGTCCAGGTAATGCTGGCACACGTCTCGTTATTTATGGTGACTATTCTAGCACTTGTCACCTCTGGAATAGGGAGTTGTTTCCAGTGTGCGCACGAGCATACTCCTAACTCACATTCTGGAACAGAAGAGTCAGAAATTATAAATAAATAAATAAATATCTTGGGACAACTCACACACGGCTATCTGATCCCAAGCTAAGCAGAGCTTGTGTTATGGTAACCAGACAACTAATATACATACTTATATAATTTATAAATACATACATATTATAGATAAATCACACCCAGACACAGAACAAACGATCATGCTCATCGCACAAAGTTTGTCCTGGGAGGGAATCGAACCCACGACATCCGGCTTAGCAGTCAGGGCCGCTAACCGCTAGACCAACAGGCCCGTCATCAAATTGACCATTTATTTTATTTTATTGGTTCACCAACATTTTGTGACATCGTGATGGCCCAGTGGTTAAGGAAATTATGGCCCAACTCTCATGCATAAGGTTGTGGATTCGCAGTCGGGCACGGGCAAGTACCAATGTGACTTTTTCTAATTCATATGACATGTACTTTCTAGGTTTATCTTGGACATCACTGATATCGGTAACCATGTCAGAGGCCCTTGAGGCGGTTTAAGAACTCTGACACTAGAGTGTGTGGGGTTGTAAGATTTTAACTGCCCACACGATAAAGAAAGTTTTTGTTTACACCGGTACTATGCTAAATATAATTTGTATAAATGACACAACGGTAGAGTGCAATAATCACTAACAGGTAAACTCCGCATGCATAGAGAGTTGTAGAAAAGTAAATAAAATAAAATAAAAGTAAACTAAACTTAGAACATAATCTAGGTAACTTTATTTTATCTAACACTTAATAGGGGAGATGTTTATTTATATCTAACTAGCTGACCCGCCACGACTTCGTTCGCGTGTTATCCTACCCCTACCCTTCCCCTACCCATCCCGCAACAATGTCAAAACAAAGAACAGCGGAGGAGTATGACCAATAATAATTTCACTACTCTTCATGATAAGTAGGAGAGAAATCGAACAGAGCCAGGCCAATACACACAGGGCCATACATACGGAGCCAGGCCAATACACACAAGGCCATACATACGGAGCCAGGCCAATACACACAGGGCCATACATACGGAGCCAGGCCAATACACACAAGGCCATACATACGGAGCCAGGCCAATACACACAGGGCCATACATACGGAGCCAGGCCAATACACACAGGGCCATACATAAGGATATTTACAACTGGAAAATAGTTGATTAGTAGTGATGCAATGGAAGTGTCATAACTAAAATAGATGTTCAAATCAGTTTTAGCGTAAAAAGAAACGGATGCGGAAGCGGAAGTTCAAATACTATAGGAAAAAGTTTTCTGTTTACAAGTATAATTTTTCATTCAATCTCAAATTATGTCAAAGTCAAATCATTTATTCCAATTAGTCCATTAAAAGGCACTTTTAGACATCAATTAATTAAAACTATTGAATCTAGTTGCCCATTCCAAAAGGTAGTTTCGTATGGAGAAGAAAGGGCAAGAAACTCCATACATACTCTTTAAAAAAAAACCTTAATTTTCGCATTTATAATATAAACTAGCGGGCCCCCAGGCGTTGCCCTGCCCTGAAAATCGTAACAAAAATCCAAGTCCAACCTACCCTACCAAACTGTACCTAACTATATATTTACCTACATACCTACCCTACCTACCTATCTACCTACCTATCTACCTACCTAAAAAAAAGTATCCTATGATCGTGTCCCGGTTCTAAGCTACACCAATTTTCAGCCAAATCGGTTTAGCCGTTCTTGAGTTATAAATAGTGTAACTAACACGACTTTATTTTTATTTATATGTAGATATAGATAAGAAGTAAGATAGTAACCACGTGACCACGGGTATTGAGGAACAAAAGCTTTGGCATTCTTAGTACCCGTGGGTCACATTAACGGGTTGGGTTGTGTGTCTTGCATCATTACTCATCAGGCTAGAAAAAACTAGGAAGTTGTACTCCAGGGGCCTTACTTTTAAAAATAACGCTAATCCATACTGAGCTACCTCTTAATTGACTGACTGAACGATGAAACGCTATTTTAATCTGCCAACACTTAGACGGTCAGCATAGAGCATGACCAAATTATTCGACTAAAGAACGAAATCGAACAAACAATTGAGCATAATTGTCAAAATTTACAATAGAATCCATAGACCAAAAATGTCATCATAACAGCTGATTGTAGCCCGCCATCTTACTTCTGAATTATACTTAAACAACGGGTCGCCGCTGTTTTCTGTCACTAAGCTAGTACATAACAACATCTCAACGCTGATTAACGTTTATAGGAAAGATTTTTCACCTGAGACACCGTTGAAAGTGGTTGCCATGTGAAAAATAGTTGATTTTTAGTCAAGGATTTGAGAGTTAATCAATTGATAAGTAGTTAAGTATTATTTAGCGTTATTTTTATAAGTAAGGCTGCAACTTACCACCAAGCTGCACAGCTAACTCGGAGGTGGGGGTCTCATCCTTGCCGAGGTTATACTGGCTCAGTTCCACCAAGTATGCGCACCCGGGGTGGAGTGCGCATGGCGATTGACTCGGGGTGCTGTCAGTAGTGGCGATCCACCATGTCGCGTACTGTAGAAGATAAAAGCAGGACTTCAATAACATAGGGGAAGGGTTAGGCAGAAGTGTACCAATGACACCCACAGTTCGCCGGTATGTTTTTAGGTCCCATATACAACGGCTGGTTAAAAAAATCTTTTGCACTTGTTTTAGGTTAACAAATATCATTATTGCCATTAGCGACGACTAAAAAAGCAACAGGCCAATATGTCAAACTTGACCTACTAAAAAAAGGGATCAAATTTTAAAATTTTCCTGCTAGAAATTCCACTTGTTCTGAAGTTAGAATAATGTTTTGACTGCACTGGCGAAGTTTAAGGATAGTTAGTTTAAAGTGAAAGCTCCGACCAGCCCGCGAAATTTAAATTTTCTTACGTTTTTTGCAATTTGCAAGTCAGTGTCAAGATTTCATGAAATCTTGACATTTTACATGAAGCTTGACTTATGGAGTCATTTTACTGATTTTAATGGTTATAATTCTGAAAATACACAATTCTTACGCCCGCGAATTATACTTTAATCAACATATAACTTAATACTAACTTGCAAATTGCAAAAAACTTCGCGGGCTGCCGTGGAGGTTCCACCTTAAGGTTTTACGGTCCGTGGTGCGCGGCGACGGACCTCTAGTGGTCTGCAACACTGCGCGTGAACCCGTTCTCAGTGTGTTGGATTACGCGTGTTTCCTATCCAAACACAGATTCTTGCGAACAACGTACTGGAGCACCACGCTGCGTCATGCGGGGCAGTGTGCCAATCGCCTTACACCACGCATACAAGTACTGTTATTGAAGTTCCTAACTCATCGTTGGCCTAGTGATCCTAAGCGCGACTGCTACGCTAGAGGTCTTGGGTTCGATTCCCAGGTCGAATAAAAAATGTTACTTGGTTTTTCTATGAAAGTCTCAGTAGCAGCTCGGAGTCAGGATTTGTGTCCGGTTAATGGCAATAAGCTCGCCCCCTATTACATGGGACCTAAACACACCGGCGAACTATGGGTTATAATGGTACACCTCTGCCTAACCCTTCGTGGAATACAGCCGTGATTGTATGTATGATGATGAACCAAAACAAAATCAAATAACTTACCCAAGGAATGTTCGAATCATGGCACAACGGTTGCTCACAGTAGGTAGTGTTAGTCATACTTTTCACTACTAGGGTGTACTCATTTTTGTATCTTCCTGTGTGCAAAGAAAAAGTTAACTCATTAATGTATCAGGTTATGATGGGACGTGGGTCCGCAACCGGCGATGAGGAAGTATCTATGTGACTTTTTCAATTCATATGTACCTATTTTTTAAGTTCATCTAAGGGCCATACCTCACCGAGATGACATGGCGACGTGGCCAGCGACGTTGCCAACTAGTTCATACTGAGATGTATGACGGCTAATTCACTTGGCGACCGACTGGCGACGTTGTCATCCTACGTCAACGCATGGCAACGTCGCTGGCCACGTCGCGTCGCCATGGCATCTCGGTGAGGTATGGCCCTAAGGCATCGGGAAGACTGGACTTATCATTAACGTAAGTCTGAAATCGCCAATCCATCTTAACGGCCATTCTCCGAAAAAGTGTCCCGCGCCTAATTACCGTACCCATTTTTATTTTTCTCCAATTTGACTTAAAAACATTAAAACATGAAACACATCAAAGAACGAATTCAATAAATTAATGAAGCATTTAACGCCTCATTAATTTATTGTTTTAATTAATATGTTTTTATGCATTTAAGTCAAATCGGTGAAAATAAAAATGGGTACGGTGATTAGGCGAAAGGAGAAGAGTAGGGCTCCATAGTAACCTGGGCCTAGGTGTTAACTCAATCAAACTAGTCTTATTTGAAAGAGGATATAATAACATGACCTCACTGAAACTTTATTATATACAAAGCCGAGGTCATGGGTTACACAATAAAACATGGAAAATACGCGCACACTCAGTACGAAATAAAACACATTTCAACTATTTAGCTGCTGGGCCCAAAAATAGCCTTCTCCTAGAGCCATCGCTTACTCCGAAAATGGCCGTTAACCAGGCGTGGTGATCAAAGCTCGTGCCTTCTCTGTATGGAAAGAGGCCTTGCAGTGAGACAGTTATATAACTTAGTTATTTTACTTATTTTACGGGTAGTATTCGTAGTTAACACACACATACATACATACATACATAAACTCACGCCTTTTTCCTTCTTTTTTTTTTCTTAGTTAACGTGTATGTGAAATGGATTTTACAACTTAAAAATGTCCAATCGGGTTGTCATTTTTCATTATCTGTCATGCCTATCTTTTTTTTGTGCGCTAAAAGGACACATACTGCGCCGATCCCAAATAAATTCGAATCAAAACGTAGGATCATAATTATATTTATTTGTTTTCAATCGTTCCAAAGATCTAGAAAAGCGCGCGGCGTAAATTCGTTTTAAATTAGGAATACTCGTTTCGGATTTTATTTTGAAGATTTTATTCCCATTTTTTGATAATAGGTATAAAATTAAACCAAAATTCAATTACCCATTCAAAATTCGAACACATCTATTTTTTGAAAATCGAACTTTAACGTGCTCGTGTTGGGCCTTCTGCTAGCCGACGTTTTGTTTCGGCGGGAAATACCGACTATCTATTTGTAGCAATGACATTGCAAAGGCTTAGTAATCGCTGGAAGCTAAACTCATTATTTAGATTAGAAGTAGATACGCACCTACTCGATTATCTACTGAAATAATGTCAAATGGAAAAAGATAAACATAATATATACACACATTGCAATTACAAAATAAAGATAACAGAAGCCCAAATCCCGTAATTAAAAACTTTCAAAATCTAGTTGCAATCACATAACAGCGACATAATCAAAGCGAAAATCTAGTTGCAATCACATACCAGCGATATAATCATTTAATCAATGCCAAAAAGTTGACAAAAATGCAGGTAAATTACTGGTATTTTTGACAGATTGAGACGGAGATTAGGGCGTGCTTATAATACGGGAATTGTCTCTTAGTTTAGGCCTTATTATTATAAATAATTTTTCCTCACTAATGTGTTGTAAAACTACATAGGATACATGTGAGCATTTATCATCTTTACGTAGTATAAAGTCGAGGAGGAGCTCGTGGCTAAATAATTACAGCCGCATAGACCGATCTTCCGGGTTAAGCCACGCTTGCCGAGGTTGGTCTGTGGATGGGTGACCATTTACCATAGCGAGTTTCCTCCGTGCCTCGGAAAGCACGTAAAGCCGTTGGTCCCGGCTGTCATTTGTAGATCTTTGACAGTCGTTACTGTTAGTCAGAAGCCAGAAAGTCTGACAACCAGTCTTACCAAGAGTATCGTATTACCCATTACTGGGTTGTGGAGGTCTGATAGGCAGTCGCTCCATGTAAAATACTGATATTCAGCTGCATCCGGTTCGACTGGAAGCCGACCCCAACATAGTTGGGAAAAGGCTAGGCAGATGATAATGACGTATAGTGTGTTTTTTAATCTCAGAGACTGATTTGACGGCTTCTTACGTCAAACTTGAAAATAGTGTGCTTTATGTCTATGAGCCGAAAGCACATTATTTTTATATTTGACGTATGAAACTGTCAATTTAGTCTACGAGATAAAAAAAACACACCATAGTATAACATGAAGTCGCTTTCCGCCGTCTGTCCCTCTGTACGCTTAGATCTTTTAAACTGCGAAACGGTTTCAATGCGGTTTTAACCCTAGAGTGGGCGCGCTATGAGCATTTTGCCGCCCTCGCCAAAAAAACGTTAATAATTCGTAAAACAATCGTCCGATAAGTTCGCGCTTTCTAATAGCTGGCCCTTCTTTTGTTGGCAACTTGTACCGAAAAGCTGGACGCCATAAGTGCGCGGGGTGCCGAAAGAGAAGAAGATGTTTACCATCAGGCGTCGCCGGGCGGCATTTTGCTCACCGCGCGCCCACTCACGTAAGTAAAAATTGTGTCATATATTTTTTGCAAAATTGAAATGTAGACTATATTGAATGGCACATTTATTGTTAAACTAAATTAAACGCTTTTAATTACAGGATTTAAAAGTTTAACGTGAATAAAACGAAAAATAATAAGATATATAATGTTTAAGCCGTTTAGAATTGAAACACTAAGGCCATGGGATCCGAGCGCACATTTACTTTTTCGGGACATCGCCAAGCGACTGGACGACTCTCTACGTGACCAGAGGCTTCGGGTCTTGGGCCAAAGAACCAGCATTGCCATAAAATGTGGTCATGCTGCTGGCAGCATGACCACATTTTATGGTACTTGCCCCATTGAAAGCGATACGGACGAGTTTTTTGAAGCATCCTTTTTTTTATAAGTTGTCCAAATTTTGTAATTTAATTATTATTTAAAAGTTGTGTATTACTGTATCTAAATAAATGAATAACAAGATGAAATCTCTGAAAATGAAAATTTTAACATTTGTTGCTACGCCGTATTTGAAACAGATTGCGATGGTCCTAGTAAAGCCATATACTGCCACAAGGTCTTATAATGAGACATTAAATATTTCTTCGAGGACCCACATTGCTCGCTTTGTATCTATAGAAGAACCATCATGTACAAATCAGGAGAGTAAATGCAGTAACTGTCTAACAAAAAAAAATTACGCACGAAAAAAGGACGTTGCAGATGCTCAAAATTGCTGTGCAACGGACATTGCACATACCTATGTGAAGATTGTTATGCCGGAGCATATCCTGTAGATGTAGAAAATATATAATTTTGTTATATTTTGCCATTTTTATGAGTATTACAAAGGATAATGTAAGATAAGTCAAAAAAAGTCTTTTAAAATTTTAGGTTTTCTAATATCTTTTATAAACCAAAGTTCCTATAACTAAATTCAATAAACATGATGATTTCTTATTGCTTATTAGTGTTTTACTTAAATCCTAAGAAAATCTTTGAATTTAATTGCTGTATTCCTACTCAAAATGGTCAATGAAAAGGAGCGGCAAAATGCTCCCCACGCGCCCACTGACGTTCGGCAAAAAGACGCGCCCACTCTAGGGTTAATTAATAGATAGAGTGATTCAAGGTAAATGTTTATACGTATGTATACCAAGGGACGCTATAATCTGTATGTATATCATCCCACTACGATGTACGGGAGCGGAGCAGTCACCAAACACGTACAACTGAACGTTAGTTAATATAGTTAATATCATAATGTTGGGTCAGCTTCAGAGAAAAGGAACCCCCCAAGACTACAGTTATACCACAGATTAAATAAGTACAGATACTTCACTCCATAGAAAAAACCCAACAATTCACGCTTTAATTACCTACAAAACGGTCGTGCGCGGTGAAATGTACAGTGGCGACCAAAAGTCCATACCCAATCTCAAAACGTATTAGGTTGACGTTTAGTTTGACTTACGACCTTTTACTTTCAAGAATAGACACATGTATCATCGTTGTGAATGTAGTTCATAATTTCAACATTTCTAAATGAGACAAAATGGTCTAGCGGTTAAGCGCGCCCAGTTGACGGCGTTAATCAATGAGCCGCGAGTTCGAATCTCACATTATTTTTGTCTTTTTGTTTTTACTCAATTTGAAGAAATGAACAGAAATATAATATTCTTTAGCTTGTTCGCTTTGTTCACACATTTCGTAAATTTAAAAGGGTAGTCATAGAAAACTAATAAAGAATTTAGATTTCTGTGAGGTAGACATGAGTTTTGTGCATATTTAACTTGATTGGAATGAGCGTTGTCGTTTGGTTGTGGTTGTTGGTTAGTAACGAGTGATTTAATAGATACTCGTAGTGGTATTGTAATTATTCTCGAAACGCAGGCAAATAATATTACTGACGCGAGGGCGACTATTATTGGGCTGCATAAAAGTGGTCCCAATTAATATCTTATGAAACCTGACTGAATGTGAGTATTATATTAACGAATTGTAAATTAAACTTTTATTTGAAATTTATACCTAAGATACCTAAAATTATTTGGTGGCATTTCGATTAATACTTATTATTGATTTTTAAATATATAATGACGCCAAAAAAAATGTGTTTATTATGGAATTTATAAATAAATAGTTTTAATATATTAAAATTTGTTATATTAAATAAATATTATTAAATTATATAAAAAATTAAGTCACTTTAGTATTTTGTTATAAATGCCTAATATTACTTTTTTTGTTGTTTTAGAGGAATACTATTATTAGTCTCCGGAGCAAGAAATACGAGGAAGAGGATAGATAGCCTATCCTACCTACTCAACAGCGAAGTGGATTAAGTTTGGTGGTTTCGCACTGGATAACATACTGTTTACAACAACAGCTGCATGCATCATAAACCAGAAAAAATACGTTTCGTTTTTAATATGTGGGGATGGCGTGCAACAGTGCTACTTATGAAGAAGTATTAGACGGTGTTATGCAACATTTAATAACCTGGATGTTTTAGTTTTAATAATTAGACGGTGTAACTAAATATTTAGTCATAATTATATTATATATTCGTAGATAGTTATTTAATGATCTTAAATTGAGGTTTAGTTTCAATCTTCTTTTCATCAAGAAAACGAATTATTAAACTATTACCTCACTAAGTTTATTGTGACGTTACATAAAAAAAACCTGTTCATAAAGTCTGAATTATAGTTTAGTTTTCAATTAACTCTGCTGAATACCAATTCAGAAACTTAATACGTGAGCATCACCAAATTTATTTGTGTTATTAAAATATCCTTCTCTTATTATGTTATTATGAATTTTATTGACTAAGTGGGTATTCAACAAAAAATCTTATGAACAGTTACAAGAGAACTTCTTTTATTTCGGTAGGAATGTGACGTTACAATTCTCATAAGTTTGTTAATTTTAAAAATAAATTTTTGTTATCACACAGCACGCCTTTTTTTCCTACTTCCAATTACAAAAACTTAAAATAAAATCACATAAAAAGTTAAATAAATAATACAATAACTAATATTTGCTTCTTATAAAAAATAAATAACAAGCATGAATACGTAATAATTCAACATAAACCTAAAAAGATTTTGCCTAACATTATTATGGTTTCAAGAAACAAAAAACAGCCACACATAGTATAAGATTTGAACTCGGAATTCAATGATCGTAAACCCTTTCTTATCCAAACCAGCTGCCAGGCCATGTTATAATTATGCGAAATTTAGCAATGCAATGGTAAGAATACGTCGCGCGTCGGGTAGGACTCGTACGGTAAACAGAAATATAATGCCATTTCGCGTAGTGCGACGATGGTTCATTAGTGTGTGTTATCTGTGGAATGTTGAGGTTGAGACATCACTCGTAAACACACATGCGCACGCGCTGACTGGATCGCGCCCGTGTTCATAGGAAAGTGAACCTTAGCGTGGGTATGCAATTCTGAGCGCTTACTGTACTTTACGCAGACGCCCGATAGTATGTACTTCGTCGTTTCGGTTTGATGTCATTATCAAAGGGGGCTCCTTTTCTCTGACGCTGACCCATAGGAAAAAGGCGTGAGTTTATGTATGTATGTATGTATGTATGTTGGAATTTCTATTCCCTTCACCTATTATACCCTATTTTTCCAGACGGTAAAAAAGTCAGCGGGTATACCCAGCTTCTTATCCAATTTTATAAATAACCTTACCCGTACGAGGAACCCATGACACGTTGAATTTGACTACATCAGCATCTGGATGCTCTTCTTTGGCAAATTGTAGGAAGGAGACGTTCAGGAACTGAGCTGGACCTTCAGAGTTCAGTTTCTTATCATCTGCCTGCAACAAATGGGTTAAAGTTAGATAAAGACTTTGGGCCACTGCGTCGTGGGTCTAGTGGTCCTAAGCGCGACTGCTACCCTGAGGTCTTGGGTTCAATTCCCCCCAGGTCGAGCAAAAAGTGTTTTTCGGTTTTACTATAAAATTCTCAGTAGCAGCTTGGAGTTAGGATTTGTGCCCGGTTGATGGCAATAGGCTCGCCCCCTATTACATGGGACCTAAAAACATACCGGCGAACTGTGGGTGTACATCGATACTCCTCTGCCTAACCCTTCAGGGAATACAGGCGTGATTGTATGTATGTAAAGACTGGGTGATGTTTTCTTTAGCGAGTTTACACAGAAGAAAATGGTACATTAAACTGAAAATTTGTGTAAATGTGGATATAAATGGTGTTTAGATTTAGCAAGCGATTCATAAAAGTCGTAGAATTTGCGATATACTACTGCGGATAATAGGAGCACTTTTAGCTCACCACTAACAAATAAAACGCAATTTCTCTTGCATCTAAATCGGCGCGGGCGCCGGCTCGTGTGCAACTCTCCTATAAATTACGACGAAGGTCAAATGTAACATGTTTCGTCGGGTTTTCGAACGAAAAATACCATTTTAGGGTTTCTTACCCAAAAGGGTAAAACGGGACCATATTACTAAGACTTCGCTGTCCGTCTATCTGTATGTCTGTCCGTCTGTCACCAGGCTGTATCTCATGAACCGTGATAGTTAGACAGTTGAAATTTTCACAGATGATGTATTTCTGTTGCGGCTATAACAACAAATACTAAAAACCCAGAATAAAATAATTATTTAGGAGGGCTCCCATACAACAATCGTGATTTTTTGCTCGATATTGATAACGGCAACAGGTATAGTCGCTTGCAATATTCACAGAAAATTAAATAATATATTCACTTTAAAAATAAATAATTAAATTAAAATAAAACAAATATCTAAGGAGGGCTCCCACACAACAAACGTGTTTTTTTGCAGTTTTTATAGAAAATGGTACGGAACCCTTCATGCGCGAGTCTGACTCGCACTTCGCCGGTTATTGTTTGTTTGCTTGTATTCAATTTGCTCCGAAACTACCAGACCGATCTTAACCATTTTTTCACCAATAGATAGCTTTAATTTTCTTAGGTAACATATAGGCTATATAACATCACGCTACGACCCCCGGGAGCAGAGCAGTAACTAAAGACGTAACTTAACGCGGGTGAAATAATACACGCGGACAAATTCGCGGGCGAAAGCTAGTTTAAGTGTTAAGAGATTGTGGGTTGAATCTTTTTAGCAGGACTAAGGCAACTATATGTTGTTTGAAGATATATCATCAGAAATAAATAAATATAATCACGCCTGTATTCCCCGAAGGTTTAGGCAGAGGTGTACCAATGTACTACACCCACAGTTCGCCAGTATATTTAGGTCCCATGTAATAGGGGGCGAGCCTATTGCCATTAACCGGGCACAAATTCAAACTCCGAGCTGCTACTGAGAATTACATAGAAAAACCCAATAACACTTTTTGCTCGACCTGGGAATCGAACCCAGGACCTCTAGCGTAGCAGTCAGGCTTAGGACCACTAGGCTAACGAGGCAGTTTTATCTAAACTTTACGCAACAAGAAGTTCAATGGCGCACTTAATACCTCAGGCATTCTCTACCAGTCAACCAAAGTGGTGAAGAGATGACATGCCAAATTGCAAGTGCAAATTATTGTACAAGAGTTAAAGAACAAAATGTGACTTTTATATATCATTTAAATAGACATGAAATAACACAACTCACTGCTTTTTAGAACTATAGGCAATACCTAAGAGTTTATTTTATCTTTTTCGTATTTCCGTTGATATTGTGCTCATTACAAAGGAATTAAAAAAAAAAAAAAATGTTAGTCTACTTTTTTTGCTGACTGTACAAGGTTTCTTTCCAGGAATATATTGTGTACTCAGATAGGTAAAGTTCAAGGCAAACCGTATTATTGTTTTGTTTCCATTGAACATGCGTCTAACAACGAAATTCCCAGAAGAAAACACGGCAAATAGGAAGTACCTACAGAATTCCGGAGAATCACAATTATTACAATACAACCGTGAAAGAGCAATCCAGGTGCTTTTCATTACCGTGTCGACAGTGCGTTCATGTTCCACGCGCGCCTCAAAGAGATGTCAGCAAACATTCGGAGGTGCCACTCAGGGCCGATGCCTGCCGGGGCTGTGGGTTGTTCGAAAGAGATACTGGGCCCCCAGGAACGCAAAGGGCACATGAAGGAACATGGATAGGTCAGTAAACGTCTGAGACCCCCTGCCGACATTTGATGATATCCCATCGGTAAAAAAAACTGGCCAAGTGCGAGTCGGACTCGCGCACGAAGGGTTTCGTACCATTATCTATAAAAACCCTTAAATATTTGTTTTATTTTAATTTAATTATTTATTTTTAAAGTGAATCTCTGCTTAACCTTTTCCCAACTATATTGGGGTCGGCTTATTTTTAAAGTGAATATATTACTAAATATGTTGTGAATATTTCAAGCGTCTACCTGTTGCCATTATCAATATCCAGCAAAAAAAAACACGTTTGTTGTATGGGGGCCCTCCTAAATAATTATTTTGGTTCTTAGTATTTGTTGTTATTGCGGCAACAGAAATACATCATCTGTGAAAATTCCAACTGTCTAACTATCACGGTTCATGAGATACAGCCTGGTGACAGACGGACAGACATACAGATAGACGGACAGTGAAGTCTTAGTAGTATGGTCTCGTTTTACCCTTTTGGGTACGGAACCCTAAAAAGGTGTTTTTCATTCGAAAACCCGACGAAACATGTTACATTTGACCTTCGTCGTAATTTATAGGAGAGTTGCACACGAGCCGGCGGCGCCCGCGCCGATTTAGATGCAAGAGATATTGCGTTTTATTTGTTAGTGGTGAGCTAAAAGTGGTCGTATTATCCGCAGTAGTATATCGCAAATTCTACGACTTTTATGAATGGCTTGCTCAATGTAAGCACCATTTATATCCACATTTACACAAAGGAGACTGGCGGTTATAGGCCTGAACTCCTACAGAAATGAAACTTATACGAAAAAAAAGTAGATTTTTACGTTTAACTATTTTCTTCAATACTATTTTCAGATAACTTGTCTAAGAGGAGAAAAATAAGTTGTAATATAGCGAGTACAATTTAAAAAATCGATTGTTGCGAATTTTCAAATTATGATTGCGATTGAAAATGAGATTGGTTCCTTTATCACATATATCCCAAAGTAGGTCTTGGCCTGGGTAATGAGGTATTCTTTTAGGGATTTATAATGTAATTCACAGGTTTTGTAATTAATTATTCACTTAATATCTGTAATCGATTATTTACATTGCCATACTAAAAAATAGAAAATAGTTTTTAGGTTGGCAACAAACTGTCACTTGTCACCTGTAGATCAATATTTTATGTCAATATCTGACGTTTGTTGTTGTTGTAATCTTGCGCCGGTGTTTTGTCGTTTTCTCTCTGTGTTATTGATTATTATATTTGACCTTGGCTTTGTATTTTGGACTGTATATCTTGCATAAACGCTGACCTGGCGAATTACCATCGGACTTTGATATTCTTAGCGATTTTGGATTGTGACGATAATGGAAAGATTACGTTGTGCTAATTGCACAACGTAATCAGGTTACAAACACAATTCCTGCTTGAACCATGTTGAACCTGAGACTTAAGCTTCGAACCTATACAATAATAAAATACAGTATAATACTTATTATTCATGTTTTATTAGTGAATTAACATTAAACTCTGCAATATTGATTTTCGTCCTTAACATAACCTTCTGTCAATATCAAAAGTTAAAGTCTTATATCTACTTTCAGACAAGTTTTTAGAAAAAGTGGCAACCATACATGCTTTTCTAATTAATAATGCTATCAGGAAGCATTGAACTTATCCGTGTAGGTGATCAGGCCGAACGCTCCTAAGAAACCCGCCAGTCTCCTTTTCAGTTTTATGTACCATTTTCTCATATGTAAACCCGTCAGATTGTGCTGGTAACTACTGAACCCATCTTAGTGAAATTTGATGAAGAGGTAGTATGAAATCTGTTTAGGGTTGAAGTGTGACTCTGAAGACTCATAATCATTTTGGATGCAAGCCGCTTCAAACCGGTCCTTTTGGAAGTCTATGGGGGAGGCCTATGTCCAGCAGTGGACGTCCTACGGCTGATATGATGATGATGATGAATTGAATGTCTTTTAATATTTTTTTTAAATCCAGAGAAATTTACCGCCGCACAATCGTTTGTCGCACTACCGTTGTGTCGAACTATGCTGATGTGTGTGTTAGTACGTAACACAAGCATGCATTCGAACAAGTGAGTCACGGTACTACCGGCTTATTCTGTAAGAAATCTCCCTCAGTGAATTAAGGTGAAGTGAGCTAAAACTGGGCTGTCACTATACGATGCTAGGGATTGACAGGTCGCCACACGCTCACTTCACGGAAGGAGGGTTTTACAGAATCACACCGCAGTTCTGTCGCACTAGCGTCAATCGCACATGCATTTGTCGAACTCACGTATACACTCTTAATACTTTTTACACCTTCATACTTTTTTTCAACATGGGGTAGCCAGAAACAAATGATGTTAATATCTCCGTAACCGGAACTATCGTAACTGAACGCGGATGACACCGCGGCTAGTTATTCATATAACCACAATAATAATATAAAGATAAAACAAAACATAAACATCCCTGCCAGAAAATACAAAATGTGTAGATTTTGGCTAATGATGATGATGATGATGGCTACGCCTTTGATTAAGGAGAAATTCGATGAGGCAACGAGAGATTAAATAATCAATACTAATAGAAAGCTGAAGAGTTTGTTGGTTTTTTAAGCGCGGACGGGTTTTTTTCCGGATCTCCTCGTCCGGTTTGAAAAAAAACGACGGGTTGCACTTGCACTCCGGGAGTGCCGGCAGAAGTGAAAACTTGTGCATCAATGAAAAGTTGTGCATTTTTGATAGGTTTTGGAATAGTTAGGGAATAATTTTGCACGAATTGCTTTAATTATCAGTTTAAAAGTACTATCATTTATGTGGTAGAATACAATATTTATTTATTGCGCTATCGTATTCGCTGACGCGAATTGTCATATTTGTGTACGATAGCGATTTATTTCGATAGATTTTCGATCAGGTCACGTGTCTTAACGCGATTTTAAAAATTTTTACCCATTACAAAAAAAAGTGTACAACGCCGTTAAAGAAGTTTTCACTTCAAAATCCTTTTGAGTTTTAGAGCCCATTTACCTAGGAAGGTATTCTTATGATCCACTTGGGAAGAGCAATAACCAAAGACGTAGGTCAAAGTAACCACAGAGATTAGCTCGTAATGGTAATAATACCAGCCCATTATTGTCCCTCTGCAGGACAAACGCCTCTTCTCTCTTCTCAAATAGAGAAGGCACGAGCATTGATCACATATGATTAACGAGACAGTAGGACGCTCCCAAAAGTTGTAAAAAGCGGTTTAGTACAAAACGGATTTCTGTACTAATATTATGAAGAGGTAAAGTTTGTGAGGTTGTATCTTTGGTTCTACTAAACCGATTTTGAAATCCTTTTGCTCATAGAAAGTCACGTTATTTGTGAGTGTCATAGGCTATTTAACATCACGCTACGACACACGGGAGCGGAGCAGTAACCAAAGACGTTACTCAACACGGGTGAAAATTTTCACGCAGTCGAAGTCGCGGATAGAAGCTTGTCTATACTAATATTATAAAGATGTAAGATTTGTTTATTTGTTTGTAACGAATAGGCTCCGAAACTACTGAACCGATTTTAAAAAAAAATTCACCAATTGACAGCTACATTACTCCTGAGTAACATAAGCTATACATATAACATCACGCTACGACACACGGGAGCGGGCAATAACCAAAGACATTACTTAACACGGCTGAAAATGTTCACGCAGACAAAGTGGCGGGCAAAAGCTAGTTAGTAATAAAAACATAGTTTATAGTTTACACTGACATTAAAGTGTTTTGAAACGTCGAACGAATGCGAAAAACGTTGAATAGTGAAACGTTTATTTGTACAAGATGAGTTGAACTGTACAGTATGGCGGGCGATGGGAGAATGTCTATTTCTCACATAGATCTTCCTTGTTTACATTTAGCTCTAAGGAGACAGTCTGCGGGTTGTTCGAAAGAGATACCGCGGCCCCGGAACGCAAAGGGCACATGAAGGAACATAGATGGGTTTTAATCAGTAAAAGTCACACTCCCTCCCGCCCTGCCCAAGGGCGGGGGAAGTTATTTGATGATTTCCCATCTTTAAAAAAAAAGGAGATAGTGAGTTCACGGGTATTGAAGGGTTGACCTGGAATGGAGATCAGATACGTTCTGTCAAAAGTCAGCCTTGAAAACCCGGATAATTTAAGTAACTATAAAAACAGATTTTTTACGGCTTTGAAATCAACAAATAGTGAGTTGATTTGGCGAAAAAGTTACGTCATAGTTTACTATTGTGTATGTCATTTGATTCGTGGTATCAGCAACCCATTTCTTTTTTGGTCGCTTTTTTCTTTTTGTGGTCAATATTCGTTCAGCGTTCTCGTGTGTCTGAACAAGCATTACATATTATTATAAAACCATCAATACATATCCAATTATTTACGTAACATGTTTTATTAATTGTAATTTATGCGTTAGATTCAAGATGTAGTTTACAATCATGCCATGATTGATAGCTGTGATAAAAATACATGCTCCCGGGTTGGCGCCAAAATATTGATCATATGCAAATATATGTAAATATTATTACTGCTTGCCATAAATCTATTATTTAATCTGTGTTTAGACTACTTAAAGCTGAAAAGTTTTTTGTTTGTTTGTTTAAATGTGCTAATCTCTGGAACTACTAGTCCGATTAGAAGGAATCTTTTATAAATGATAGCCAGATTCATGAGGTATAGGATACGCTATATAACATCACGCTACAACACACGGGAGCGGAGCAGTAACCAAAGACTTGACGCGGGTAAAAAGAAGAAGAAGAAGCAGATGAAGTTGTGGGCAAAAGCTAGTAATAGATATTTATTGAATGATTGAGATGAAATCAGATGAGCGAATATATTTCATTTGTTTGGTTGGTTTCAGGTAGCGTTCTGTGGTTTCTGCCTACCCCCATGAGAAGAAGGCGTGAGTTTATGGATGTATGTAAGTATAAAAAAAATAATAAAAAAAAATAAAAAAATATACCATCACGCCTGTATTCCCCGAAGGGTTAGGCAGAGGTGTACCAATGTACACCCACAGTTCGCCGGTATATTTAGGTCCCATGTAATAGGGGGCGAGCCTATTGCCATTAACCGGGCAAAAATCCAAACTCCGAGCTGCTACTGTGAGAATTCCATAGAAAAACCCAATAACACTTTTTGCTCGACCTGGGAATCGAACCCAGGACCCCTTGCACAGCAGTCGCACTTGCGATCACGAGACCAACGGGGCAGTTAGTTGTTATGTATGTAAGTGTTCTTTTTATTTCTTTTTTCTTTCTTCATTTTTTTTGTAGTGTTAAAGTTTATACAGTGATATGGAACCTTTCGTATGCGGGAACTTTGGCCTATTTTTTATCTAGATTCTTCTTACCTCGGCTTACTGAAAAGGTTATCTACCAAACTAAGTTACCTCACCCGCAGTCCCTTTGACAAAAGTAATAAAAGCAATTAAATTATAAGGGAACTCGGTTTTGATCAACAGAAAATTTTAAACAGAAGTTACCTAATTGAGTGTAATTCCATCAGGGTTCCAGAGACAATTTATAGAACGGGGTCATGGCTACTGTTTGACAAAAACAATTACAAATTCAGTAGGCATCTATCGCTATTTTCCATTTCAATGGTTCTTATTTATTTTACTAATCTTACAAGTTAAAATTGAGCCACTTCCCAATGGTCAATTGTAAATGTGCAATTTGCATGACAATGTAATATAATAATATCACAAAGGTGGTCTAATGATGTACAGTCAGCAAAAGAGATAAGTAACCAGTGTCGCCTACTAAATTCAAAGTTTTTCAAAAACTGATAGAAGTTTTTTAATGAATTTTGTTTTTATTAATAGAAATTAAACAGTTTTTTAATTGAATTAAATTTCATTTAAAAACTACCACTGGTTTGAGGGAAAACTTCAACTATATTAGACGGTCTGGTTACTTATCTCTTTTGTTGACCGTACACGGAAGGTTAAAGAATGCTATAGGAACTAAAATGTTTGCCCACTTCCAGATGTTCGATTGAGCTGGTATTTTGAATACCCACTGAATCCTGAATCGATTTGGATGAAATTACATACATAGGCTATGTTTTAACCACGATAACCAACACTTACGCAGACGAAGCGGGAGCAAAAGCTAGTGCAATCCTTACTAATATGATAAATGCGAAAGTAACTCTGTCTGTCTGTCTGTCTGGTCTCTTCTTCACGCCTAAACCACTGAACCGATTTCAATGAAATTTGATAAAGATATAGTCTGGGACCCGAGAAAGGACATAGGATAGTTTTCATCCCGGAAATCCCCCGGGAACGGGAACTATTAATCCACGGGGACGAAGTCGCGGGCAAAAGCTAGTAATAAAATAATTTATACAGTTCGAGAAGATAATAAAATCCCCTAACCATATACTACCTACCAGCCAGATTTGAGCCCAATATGCTAAGTTGTTTTCGAGAATTCGTGTTATATAAGTCAGTGTGTGACCTTCCCATCTACTCGTATAATATAAGATGTATGGGGGCAACCTGTCGCTCGCCACCGAACACCCACTTGTTGCTATCATGGTGGCAATGCCCTCCAAATGAAAAGGGAATATAAACTGTAAGTTAGTACCAATCAGAAAACAACAACCAACAACAGCTGCCTCGTTAGTGGTCCTAAGCACGACTGCTACGCTAGATGTTCTGGATTCGATTCCCAGGTCGAGCAAGAAGTGTTATTGGGTTTTTCTATGAAATTCTCAGTAGCAGCTCAGAGTTTGGACTCGTGCCCGGTTAATGGCAATAGGCTCGCCCCCGATAATATGGGACCTAAATATACCGGCGAACTGTGGGTGTACATTGGTACCCCTCTGCTTAACCCTTCGGGGAATACAGGCGTGATGGTATAAGTATCAATCAGCGTGGCCAGATTCTTTTCGAGCTAATCGAGATTAATAGTTCAAGGTGGCGCAAGAAGAGATTATTTGGAAGGACATAAGGAAGGCCTTTGCACAGCAGTGCGACATTGTAGTCAAGATAAAAAAAAACGAGATTTTCAATCCATTAATAAAAAGTATTGGCATTTATTCTGTCAAATAAATAAAATAAAACTCTAAAATAAGAAGTTCAAATACTAAAAGTAAAGTGAAAAAAAAGACTAACTCAAAATAGATTTATACCTAATTGGCGGAGTTATCACGTAACATACCAAAAAAACACATACACTCTTATTCAGAACCTCCTCCTTTTGTGAAGTCGGTTAAAAACTAACTTAATACCCACAGGGTACCTACCTCTGCGGGTTGTTCGAAAGAGATACCGCGCCCCCGGAACGCAAAGGGCACATGAAGGAACATAGACGGGTTTTAGTCAGTAAAAGTCTGACACTCCCTCCCGCCCCGCGCAGGGCGGGGGAAGTTATTTGATGATTTCCCGTCTATAAAAAAAAAAAAAAAAAAGGGTACCTACCTAAGGAACCTAATAAAATAGAACATGCAAAAAGGTTAACTAGATACTAAAAAGAAATGTAGGTTGTCTTAAGCAAACTTTCGACTTTATATTATAATAATATACAAAATCCACACAGAAACTTTGCTAACATAATCAAAACTCCCGGGGCCTGGCAAAAATACGTACTTATAAATTATTCACTTTTCTTAATCATAACATAATAGTGAACGCATAACCACTAAAGCGCACATAATAAAGTTCATAGTCAGTCAACGCTGTTTCTTTAGGCGTGTTTGCCTTTCAAACGATTTCATCAAGAGAGTATAATATAAATTGAGCTTTATTTCTAAATTCTGTAACTGTATTTTCAGCAGGAATAAGAGAAAAACAAACTACGAATAGCTAGACTGTGTGTTTAATATGATTGAATAAATACAGTGTATAAAAATAATGGAAGAACCTCGAAAATTTTAGTTCGAATTTTGAATTCGGAACAGTATGAATAAGTAGGCACTGTAGAGGTTCTGGCTGAATGAATCAAACACGAACTCCTTGAAGATGTTTATGCTATGAGGTAGATGAAACTTTTAAATATTAAAAAAAGAGAGTGACAGACTGTAACTACAGCCTCGAATATTCTAGTTAGAATTTTGAATTTGGAACATTATGAATAAGTAGGCACTGTAGAGGCTCTGGCTGAATGAATCAAATACGAACTCCTTGAAGAAGTTTATGCTATGAGGTAGATGAAACTTTTAAATACCTATTAAAAAAAGAGAGTGACAGACTGTAACTACAGCCTCGAATATTCTAGTTAGAATTTTGAATTTGGAACAGTATGAATGAGTAGGTACTGTAGAGGCTCTGGCTGAATGAGCCGAATAGTACAAACTCTTTAAAGACACTTCATCAAAGAGTTTGTAGTATTCGGCTATGAGATAGATGCCACTTTTAAATATGAAAAGAACAGTGTGAAATTCTCAGTAGCAGCTCGGAGTTAGGATTTGTGCCCGGTTAATGGGAATAAGCTCGCCCCCTATTACATGGGACCTAAATATACCGGCGAACTGTGGGTGTACATTGGTACACCTCTGCCTTACCCTTCGGGGAATACAGGCGTGGTGGTTATTTTGTAGATTATAGACTGGAATAGAACATAGGCAAATTAAAAAAAAAAAAAAAAGTTACGGTTCCCGTGAGATAAAATGTCAACATTGACACGAGTAAAGATTCCTTTTCTTTTAATTCAATATATCTACTGTTTTGACTTTACTACGATTTATTATTATAATAATGAAAATGGATCGCTTGAACTATATCAATCAACTTTATATTTTGTCATAAATTACAAGGGTGTCAATTGTGTCATGTGAACGGTATTATGATACTAATTATATCTTATAAATACAGTTGAAAATTGTGTACAAGATACAATTCAACGCGCAATTTACTATCTTGAACGTAATTACGCAATTTTCGACTCTATTTCCACGTCGTTAAAGTTCATTATCGGTTAAAATTAAAAATTGCTCGAGAATTTTTTGGCCTGTCCGTGATAGTGACCGTTCTCGAGTTGTTATCAGTGTCTTAATGTTGAAGGCAGTGTTCATGATAAAGGGGTGCGCCCACGTCCGATTTTTTGTAGGACCGATAGTCGCGCCTAGAGATGTAAAGTGACCGTCAGGTTATATGTGACCGATTAATCTGACCGAGCATATTGGACATTTATCCAATTTGACCGGTCACTTATTGTCATTTATTGTCAGCAACGTCAGAAACGTTTTTTTAATATAAATAGACTTTATTCTATAAAACTACGGAAGTTTTAGAATCATCGAAGCTAACCAGATGTCATTCATCGATCTATAACACAGTAATAAAAAATACTTAATAAAATACAGTATAAATAAAAACCTACGTGAGAGTCTATATTTTTTAAAAGTTATCTACACACTATGTTGGTTTAGAAAGTCAATAGGTATTATTTCACATTCATAAAGTTAAAAATTTGCCTGACTTTCAATATTTTACGAAAATAATAGTTACACCAAGTAAAGAATACTAATTTATCTGACCAGTATGACAATAAATGTCCAATGTGACCGGTCATTTAATGTTAATTGACGGACGCTTATCGTATGTGACCGTCAGTTTACAACCCTAGTCGCGCCGTTCAATGGTTCCTTACATATTTTCGTAGGACCAACTTTTGGTAGGACATCTGCGTTGGTATACAGGGTTACTTTTTATTCACCTGCCATCGTTTAGGGGGTGAAAGTACTGAATACAAACAACTTTTAAAATACAGACATGTACGCAGACTTCCGACTTTTCTGGTACACCGACATTTGTCTGTACTGATATGTTATACAGACAAAATTCAATAGAAGTCTGTGTTAAGTCTGTATCGTGTGGACCCACCATTACAAGTTAAAATTGAGCCACTTCCCAATGGTCAATTGTAAATGTGCAATTTGCATGACAATGTTATACATATAATAATATCAAAAAGGTGGTATAATGATGTAGACGAAAGGTGGCTATAGAAACTAAATCGAATGTTTGCCCACTTCCAGATGTTCCACATTGAGCTGGTATTTTGAATAAATAACCCACTGAATCCTGAATCGATTTGGATGAAATTACATACCTACATAGGCTATGTTTTGTAACCACGATAACCAACACTACGCAGACGAAGCGGGAGCAAAAGCTAGTGCAATCCTTTCTAATATTATAAATGCGAAAGTAACTCTGTCTGTCTGTCTGTCTGTCTCTTCTTCACGCCTAAACCACTGAACCGATTTCAATGAAATTTGGAACAGATATAGTCTGGGACCCGAGAAAGGACATAGGATAGTTTTCATCCCGGAAATCCCCCGGAAACGGGAACTATTAATACACGCGGACGAAGTCGCGGGCAAAAGCTAGTTCTTAATATTTCGAGGTTGGCTCTTTAGCAAAAATTGTTCGTATGCATAACTACTTCCACCCCCGAAAGTGGAGTCAATCTTAACTTAATTCAAGTTTGAATGTATGTTAGTGACATTTTGATGAACAAAACGCCAACTGAGTGTCGTTTCTACCAAAATTCATATTAAAAATAAACATTAACATTGTTTGTTTATTTAGGTATCAACCATAAACATACCACCACGCCTGTATTCCCCGAAGGGTTAGGCCGAGGTGTAACAATTTACAACTACAGTGGTATGTTTAGGTCCCATGGGGGCTAACCTATTGCCATTATACGGGCACAGATCCTAACTCCAAGCTGCTACTGAGAATTTCATAGAAAAACCCAATAACACTTTTTGGTGGACCTGGGAATCGAACCCCATACCTCGAGCGTAGCAGTCACGCTTAAGAACACCATAACCACAATACAAAAATCGTCACTTCAAGTCAAATCAGATCTGGACTTTTCCTTACACACGTTGCCTTACACTATGAACTTTAGTATCTCAGTACTCCAGTATCGTATGTGCGATTATAAACATAATAAACTCACATACACAAACAATCAGACCCGAAAAAAGTCCCTATATCCCATGCAAATATTTGTTCCGAACAGGTATCGAAACCGCGACATACAGCAGCCAATCTCTCAGTTACTGCGTCATCGTGACGTTTCTAGGGGATTCGCTACGCATTTCAAAAGACGATTGGCAAACGAAGCGATCTGTTTCCACGGACGCAAACATACATATTATGCCCTTTACTCATAACAAACGATTTGTTTATAGTACGATCTATTTCTCGTTTCGCAGCCATAGATAAATATTTAAACTTACATTTTGAAGATGCATTCCATTTGCATTTCCATTTGCATGATCTTGGAGAACCGAAAATTCAGACAAACTCGTGTTCGGTTTAGCCCAAGACAGACAACAGAACAACACTATTACAAACACACTTTTCATACACATTTTCTCACTTAAACAAACACACACTGCACAAAAAAGGGTTCATTTTAAACACTTTAAATCACAACCTAATACTTTTTTAATAAACAAGTATTAAACTTGTTCGCAATAATGCTCACGCGCATACTATACAAATAGGATTGTTTTATGATTAAGATAGACATTGATATCAATTTTGGTACAATCTGTTGATAAATGTCAGAATTCGAGTATGGCTGACGTTCGAACTGATAATTTGGGGATAAGATAAAAATGGTGTATAAAAATGGTCGTATGAGCGTACAATAGCTCGTTGCTTTGTCATTTTAGGGCAATGAATCATGTTATTTAGAAGTGGATGGGTAAACGATATACAACATGACTTTTATTACGGGGGTGAAAGTTTCATGAATATGAACAACTTTTTATTACGGGACCAATTATGAAATTTAAAGAACGAAATCAGCAGTTTCTTACATTTCGATCGTGTTGTAGTGCATTTTTGTCGAAAAAGTTTTTTACATCTATATATTATATACCATCACGCCTGTATTCCCCGAAGGGTTAGGCAGAGGTGTACCAATGTACACCCACAGTTCGCCGGTATATTTAGGTCCCATGTAATAGGGGGCGAGCCTATTGCCATTAACCGGGCACAAATCCAAACTCCGAGCTGCTACTGAGAATTTCATAGAAAAACCCAATAACACTTTTTGCTCGACCTGGGAATCGAACCCGGGACCCCTTGCACAGCAGTCGCACTTGCGACCACGAGACCAACGGGGCAGACTATAGTATACTAATAAATTAAAGCTGATAGTTTTTTATTTGTTTATTTAAACGCGCTAATAATCTCTGGAATTACCACTCGGATTTGAAACATTCTTTTTGTAAGTATCAGGGTGTTTGGTGCATCGTGTGCCAAATTGAAATGGTCGACTGAGGGGGTCATCTGCTATCCTTTCAGACCCCTAAACACTTCTCATGCCCTGTGTATTATTTTTCATCGACTTTTTAATGTTTTACAAAAAAAATACCAAAATTTTACATTCAAGTTCATTTTTTTTTTAAAGTTCACGTCGTAGACTCTCTATTTTAATTTTATTTAGATGTGCATTGTACTACAGTACTTTTAAATCCAAAATTAGTGACATTAGCCATCTAGTTTTTTATTTATTTACTCGCAAAGTTTTGGACTTCAATTAAAGCTGTCCATGTTACAGCTATTTACATGGCTATAAAAAAAAAACCAAATGAGACCGGGATCTAAGGACTTCGTGAAAAATTCTCTAGTCTATCCTCTTGCTAGTGATGTGCCACATGCCATAAAAATCATTTTACAACTTCGTGAATTCCCTAGAATTGTGAATCGAGTCACAAAATACAAAATTCCAAATTGTGATATAAAAATTTTGTTTTGCTTAAATAACACCTGAAAAACGTATTAAATATGTTATCTCACTCTTACAAGATAAAATCTGTCTCGTATCCCTCTTTTTTGGGGGAGGGGGTACTAGAAATAATAAAAAATGAATTTTTAACATTTATTTCATATTTTTTTGCATATTCTGCTTAAATTGTTGGCCTTTATTGCGAATGCAGGCCAGACATCTATTTCGTATTTCCACAGTTGTTGTACGAAGTCGCATTTTCTCCTTAATTTTATTGAACGCCGTTTGAATGCGTTGAAGTAGTACATCCCTAGTCGGAACCTCCGTGGGGTATACTAGTCAAAAACTAGTTAAAAGTCTAGCGAAGTTAGGCCTGGGGAACGTTCCGGTCATGCAAAAGGGCCACCAATCCGCGCATTATGGAATACATTATCAAGATATTCCCTCACAGTCAAACGCCAATGCGCGGGACAGCCGTCATGCTGGAATACTTTGGGCACATTTTCATTACATACGGGCACCTCGGGTACTAATTCGGGCACGTAATTTTGAAGGAACTCCAAATAGTTGTCGCCATTGAAGTTTACGGGCAGGTAATGCGGTTCAATTACCTGATTCCAATCACTCCTGCCCAAACGTTTACACTAAACCTTTCCTTTTTTTCTGGTTAAAAGTCAGAACTCTTTTCAAAGGAGGAAATGCGACTTCGTACAACAAATGTGGAAATACGAAATAGATGTCTGGCCTGCATTCGCAATAAAGGCCAACAATTTAAGCAGAATATGCAAAAAAATATGAAATAAATGTTAAAAATGCATTTTTTATTATTTTTAGTACCCCCTCCCCCAAAAAAGAGGGATATGAGACAGATTTTATCTTGTAAGAGTGAAATAACATATTTAATACGTTTTTCAGGTGTTATTTAAGCAAAACAAAATTTTTATACAATAATTTGGAATTTTGTATTTTGTGACTCGATTCACAATTCTAGGGAATTCACGAAGTTGTAAAATGATTTTTATGGCATGTGGCACATCACTAGCAAGAGGATAGACTAGAGAATTTTTCACGAAGTCCTTAGATCCCGGTCTCATTTGGTTTTTTTTTTTATAGCCATGTAAATAGCTGTAACATGGACAGCTTTAATTGAAGTCCAAAACTTTGCGAGTAAATAAATAAAAAACTAGATGGCTAATGTCACTAATTTTGAATTTAAAAGTACTGTAGTACAATGCACATCTAAATAAAATTAAAATAGAGAGTCTACGACGTGTACTTTTAAAAAAAAATGAACTTGAATGTAAAATTTTGGTATTTTTTTTGTAAAACATTAAAAAGTCGATGAAAAATAATACACAGGGCATGAGAAGTGTTTAGGGGTCTGAAAGGATAGCAGATGACCCCCTCAGTCGACCATTTCAATTTGGCACACGATGCACCAAACACCCTGTATAGCCAGGTTCATGTAGAATCGTCGTAATGTTATGAAGATTATATAACATAACGCTATGCCCTACATAAACGAGGTAGTAACCAAAGACCAGTGTCGTAACTAGGGCAGTGCCAGCGGTGCCCAGGGACAGGGCACAAACTCTGGAGGGGCGCAGAAATGAACAGACCAGGACCACATTTTTTTTTCATGGGCGCATGTATTGAAACTCTCACCGAGCGCTTTTTCCCAAGGGCGCAGTTATAGAAGCTCGCACCGGGCGCAAAAAAGGCTAATTACGATACTACCAAAGAACTTAACGCGGGTGAAAAAACCTCGCAAAACGTTGCTAATTTATATCGAAATATCGAATCTCGATCTTCGTTAATATCAGTAAAAAAATGTTAATGTTAATGTCAGGAATTTCTCAGTAGCAGCCCGGAGTTTGGAAGTTGGTGGTGTGATACCCCCGTGCCTCGGAAAGCACGTAAAGCCGTTGCTCCCGGCTGTCATTCGTAGATCTTTGACAGTCGTGACGGATACTCAGAAGCCAAGAAGTCTGACAACCAGTCTAACCAAGAGTATCGTGTTGCCCAGTTACTGGGTTGTGGAGGTCAGATAGGCAGTCGTTCCGTGTAAAACAGTGGTATCCAGCTGCATCCGGTTAGACTGGAAGCCGACCTCAACGGAGTTGGGAAAAGGCTAAGCAGATGATGATGATTTTCGTTAATATCGAAAATCCACCTTGAGCAAGAGTCAGGGTCAATGGTCGTGTCCTCCCTATATGAGAAGAGGCCTTTGACCTGCAGCGGGATAATAATAGGCTAGTATTATTATCATTTATCACTTTTGTAATGAGATACCCACTGACAGGATTGGACAGGCAGGACTTACTAAGCATCTATTATTTTATCGATAATGGGCATCTCTTAATTAATCTGATCATAATATTACCAAAATACATTATATCGATAGTTATGGTAAACAGTCCTATCGGGCTATTAGATAGTGAGGTACCAAGGCCATTTGATAGACTATCGATGAAATATTTTCGGTTTATACGCATATCATTTCGCAAATTAACCTGTTACGCAAGCAATACATAGATAACTAGGTAGAACTGAATGCAATAAATATACCTTTAACAAAATTCATAAATACAACTTTTATGCCCGTTTAACAGCAATTGGCTCGCCCCCTATTACATGTGACCTAAACATACCTGTGAACTGTGTGGGTGTATATTGGTACACCTTTGCCTAAACCTTCAGGGAATACAGGCGTGATGGTATGTTACGGAAACCGTTGAAAGTGATGCTTATAAACAATTAAATGGCGTTTTTTTCCTAAATTTGATTTGAAGGCAAAGAAAAATATCGTGGCGTAACCTGGACCTATAAGTCTAACAACACCAATCTGCTTTGAGTAAGCGCGGTGATCAATATGCTCGTGCTTTTTCTATAGGAAAATAAGCCTTGCCCTGCAGTGGGACTTCAAGCGGTACTTATGCCAAAAAACCATTGTTGTGTTGACTTTCTGTCAATTTGTTCCGTCTAATCACCGAAACGGCTGGACAAACTTCCACTCGCAGATATCCGATGATATAAATAGGGTATTGTTATTTTAGAAAAAAAATGGGGTGTCGAAAAGTTCAAATTCATGAAACTGTAAACAAAATCCTGTTTAAATTCAACGAAATCCTGCCCACCCGCAAGGTGGACGGACGACCCGATTAAGACCCCAGGAAGATGCTGGACGCAGGGCGCTTACAACCGGTCCTTTTGAAAATCTATGAAGGAGGCCTATGTCTAGCAGTGGACTTCCTACAGCTGGTATGATGATGATGATGAAATAAAATCTGATGGTCAATTTTACTGGTAAGTGTTTGTACATTAATGTGAGAAATGAGTGACTTAGGTTTAATCCGACACTATCTGCGTCCGTCATTATCGATATTCGCAGACCATCTAGTAAATTAATAAACTTAGTAGACAGATTAATAAAGTTATTAAAGTATGCTTGGATTGTTCGGTCATGTTAAGAGGATGAATAAAAGGCGAATAATAAAAGGGATTTATATGGCAAGTGTGCGTGGCAACGCCGGGAAGGGACGCCCTAGAAAGACCTACCCTGACCGTATTGGTGAGGTTCTTCAGAAAGGTCGGATGTGCAGTACTCGTGACTGTCATGCTTGTATGACCGAACTTGGACGAGGCGAAAGGAGTTTGTAAGGATCGTAATATGTGGCGTTCTGTGGTTTCTGCATACCCTAATGAGAAAAGGCTGGGCGAATATATGTATGTATTTTAATAAACTTAGTTACTCACATTAGACATGCTGATTGTCCTCACACTGGTACTCTCCTCCAAAAGCCGCTCATCATCTGCCGTCATCACAGACACAGTCACCGCAACACTCCCCGTCTTCGCCGTCTGCCCAAAGAACACAGCGATCGCATTCGGAATCATTTTCGCAACTCCCGTTTTCGGAGTGACAGTTTTCGGTGTGGGCAATTTCGCAGGTATTAAACTCATTTCTTGAGTGCGAAAGTGGGCTGTCAGCGTTGGTATCGACCATATGAGCATGGCGCACACCACCGCATGCCATTTCCTCATCGTGTACACATTCTTTAGTCCACATTGAGTTTTAATACTCTTTATTCAACACTGGTATTAGTAATACAGGAGCACTTGGATGGGGGATCATTTTAAAATTGGTACTTTTTGGCTTGGGAGGCACGGAGGTTTGTCTGGTTTAAGTGGTAAAGGCTGTAAATAAGAAGGTGTCAGTATTCTTAATTGGGTCGAAGAAGTTTTGTTAAGACTAACCTACGTCCTTATCAAGATCCTAAACTGCTTGTCATCGGTTTAGTGGTTTTGTCGTAATCAGGGACCAAATAGACAGTATTATAGAGTACTAGTATTTGCTTGCAACTTCGAATCCAAGTGGATTTTTACCCGTGTTAAGTTCCGTGTTTGTGGCTAATACCCGCTCCTGTGTGTCGTGACGTTATAAAAACAATAATTATAGTTCATACTATTCCTCATTAAATATAACTGCTATGCGTTATGATATTAGTAATAATGTCTTTACTGTTACTTGACTGGTCGACGCTTCACTGACCTTTTCTCGGGCCAAACATCCGCATTGTCATACAACGTGGGATTATACTGCCAGGCTTTCGGACGCTTGTCCAAAAGAAGCGATGTAAAGCAGCGATTCACTGCGATGCTGTCAAGCTTTTTGTTGCTCTATGAACTTCCTCCTTTCTTTTTTATAAATTGTACCTACATACTTCGTCCCACAATTAATTTGTTAGATATACGTCTCCACTATGTATTTTTATGTCTCTCTACTTTGTATATTTTGTTTGTTTGTATGTATATACAGGGTGATCTGAAATTGCTCGTATTCCTCTCGGGAGAAGAAACTATGACTAATTTAGAATGATTTAACCCCTATCACTTGGGGGTCGAAAATCCGCCATTTTCGAGAAAATCTACTTTGTTTTTATTTTTAGAAAAATCCGAATTTTGGTAATTAACATTTAATAAAAAAAAAAAACACTTTTTAGCCAAAAATTTTCTATGATCTGATAGCTTACTAATTGACCAACCTCTCTAAAGCTGAAAACTGTATAATTTACTGTTAGATTTAATGTTGTATGTTAAAACTTGCAATAAATTAAAAAAGAAATCTGATAAGTGATGAAGTTTTTTTTTTATTAATTTTTAATTATCAAAATTCAGATTTTTCTAAAAATAAAAACAAAGTAGATTTTCTCGAAAATGGAGGATTTTCGACCCCCAAGTGATAGGGGTTAAATCATTCTAAATTAGTCATAGTTTCTTCTCCCGAGAGGAATACGAGCAATTTCAAAGCACCCTGTATATATGTATATAGTAAGTATATATATATGCATTTATGATCATATTTTATCTTGGAAATTTTCTGTTTTGGTTTCTTTTTCTTGCACGTACTATGATTTGTCTCTGCATCACCATAAGGTAGACTGGTAGAAAATGCCTAAGGCATGTATTTTTACATTTGTGCATAAAGTTTTAATAAATAAATAAATAAATACTTTGTAATTTTAATATCATACTTCCTACTAATCCTACTATCCACTAATCCTACTATTTCTATAACTACTAATAATATCATAAACGCGAAAGTTTGTGAGGATGGATGGATGGATGTTTGTTACCCTTTTACGCTTAAACTGCTGACCGAATCTAGATACTGTTATTGAAATAATGCTATGACGTCAATTCTGAAATCATCCCATTTTCCGGCATCTCCCGGCGCCACGTGTCAAATTTACCGAGAATTATAATTACTTAATTATTAGCTGGATTACCAAAAATGAAGGAATTTCAAGGAAAAACAGATCATTATTCAATTTCTTTTGTTGACAAGCTTCATAAGCTAAGCTAAGCTTCATCAAATTGTTATTTTTATAAGAAAAACAGGATACCTCTTAGTAACTTACTTGATGATGACTGAACATGAGTCGATCAAAGTGAAAGTCACATTTGAACGACCTAAACAAGCAAAAAGAATTATCAGAGCTTTGAAATCTGGATTCCTTCATTAATTCCTTTTATTTATTTATTTTCATTTTTACTTTTTATTTACACGCTTTATCAAAAAATACGTAGGTACTGAATATGTTATGTACTGCATTACGGTAGGTATAATAACTAAATAATAAGGTAATTATTGTAACAATATGTTTAAACTTTAATATCATCATCTCCTTAGCTTTTTTTCCCAACTATGTTGGGGTCGGCTTCCAGTCTAACCGGATGCAGCTGAATACCAATGTTTTACATGGAGCGACTGCCTATCTGACCTCCACAACCCAGTAACTGGGGAACACGATACCCCTTGGCTAGACTGGTTGTCAGACTTCTTGGCTTCTGACTATCCGTAACGGCTGTCAAAGATGTACGAATGACAGCCGGGACCAACGGCTTTACGTGCTTTCCGAGGCACGGGGGTGTCACACCACCAACTTCCAAACTCCGGGCTGTTACTAAGAAATTCCTAATAGAAAAACCCAATAAGACTTTTTGCCCGACCTGGGAATCGAACCCGGGACCCCTTGTTCAGCAGTCGCGCTTTGCGACCACGAGACCAACGGGGCAGTTTGTTTAAACTTTAATACAATAATATAATTATGTTAGCCTTTTGTAATCACGGCACTATTAATCATCATCTGCTTTTCGACGCGCGGCTCAAAGAGATGTCAGCAAATTGCAATTTGCTGGCCAGTGTTGCTCGAAGAAACACCACGCCCCTGGAACGCAAAGGGCACATGAAGGAACATGGATAGGTTTTAGCCTGTAAAAGTCTGACACTCCCACCCACCCCGCTCGTTTCTTATCCAAAAAACAAAAAAAAAACGCCTTTTGGGACTATTAGTATTGCTTAGTACAGTATAATAATATGATACAAATAAATATTATCATTTACATATCCAATGTTAATTCAAATAAAACATGTTATTTTACTATTAAACGTTAACAAAACTCCGTTTCAAAAACAAACGAAACCGAATTATTTAAACTGCTTGCTCTTTGTTTAAATTATGATTTTGTTTTTCTCTGTTTTACATTAGAATACGTTAAACAAGTATATAATTTCAATAAGAGAATATTTATTCTCAATTACCTACAATAAACTGTGATTACAGCTTGTTAAACAATGTTTATGTTTGTTTAAGTTAATGTTTATGTTTTCCTGTTCTGTTTATTACTTTTTATTACTATACCCTGTGGCGTAAAACACGTGTAGGATACGGTGGTGCCTTTGATTTGGCATATTTTTTAAAATGTACGTACTTTCAAGGACTTTGTAAAATATGAGCCTTTGGTAAAAAAAAGGAAAAATATTATTTAGTACCTATTTATATTTGCCTAAACATACTGGTGAACTCTGGGTGTATAATGGTACATCTCTGCCTAACCCTTCGGGGAATACAGGCGTGATGGTGATGGTATGTAGTATTTATATTTGCCATCGATGCGCTAAGAAGAAGAATGGACTAAGATCCGAGAGTCGCCAGACTGACGTCATGGCTGTAATGTTGAAATAGAAAGAGGAATATGTAGTTATAATAAGAAGGTATGCGAACCTATACTTATTAAATTTATTGCTGGGGCGTTTAATAGGTATATCTTATCCAAAAGGTACCTTACTCACTTCTGTTCAAGTTATTGTCAGATTTAGGACACGACTCGACTGCTACGCTAGATTTCTTGGGTTCGATTCCCGGATCAAAGCAAAGGAGGTGCCAGCAAAGCAAAGGAGCAAAGTATTATTGAGTTTTTCAATGAAATTCCCAGTAGCAGCTCGGAGTTAGAATTTGTGCCTGGTTAATGGCAATAGGCTCGCCCTCTATTACATGGGATCTAAACATACCGGTGAACTGTGAGTGATAGTATGTATGTATGTCAGGTTTTGGTTTATCCATACGGAGAAATCGAAAATAGCATCCACGCAATGCCGGGAGGGATCGCTAGTGTCAAGACCAATTAAAAACAACCCAGCTACTAATAGGTAAAAGGTACAATTTAATTAGGTTATTAGTGTCATTGGAACTGCCTCGTTAGCCCAGTGTTTGTAAGCACGACTGCTACGCTAGAGGTCTTCAGTTCGATTCCCAGGTCGAGCAAAAAGTGTTATTGGGTTTTTCTATGAAATTCTCAGTAGCAGCTCGGAGTTTGGATTTGTGCCCGGTTAATGGCAATAGGCTCGCCCCCTATTACATGGGACCTACAATATACCGGCGAACTGTGAGTGTACATTAGTACACCTCTGCCTAACACTTCGGGAGATACAGGCGTGATGGTATATAGTGTCATTAGGTAGGTAGGTACTCTACCTCTGGCAAACAATTCGATTACCGTCACAAGATAGACAATTCAATCAAATAAAGGGACGAAATGTCTGTAAAAAGGTTCCACAAACCCACATTAGTATTTTATTCAGGTCCTAAGTTAGGTACGTGATATCACGACGTTACCAATATTGGGACAAACTTGGCTAGGAGTAAAGTATCAAGCTGTAATTTCATATTTAAGAGAGTATGTATAACCACAATTATTCTCTTCTCATATTCATTTATTTCTTGTTTGTTACATGTGATAAGACGGTTCTTACATTGCATTGCATAATTGTATCACTGTAATATACCCATTTTTAAGGATGGGAAATCATCAAATGACTTCTTCCGCTCTGGGCGGAGCGGAAGGGAGTGTCAGACTCTTACTGACTAAAGCCTATACGTGTTCTTTCTTATGGTCTTAGCGTTCCAGTGTCGCGGTAATCCACTACCCTGGCAGGTAACAACTCGGGGTGTACTATATTATTGTACTTATGTATGGCAATATTATTGGCTATTTTAAAAATAGGTAAATTAATAGATAATTAACTTAATTGTCGGTGTTTTTTTTGCATTGCATCCAAACCAATCCTCTGCCATTTCTTCTCGAAATCATTGTCGCAGCAGTTGAATCTAGTTGTCCGTTCCAAAAGGTAGTTTCGTATTGAAAATTTCAGATAGAAATAGGAAATTTATACTTAAGTTGACAAGGAAAATGATTTAGAAACGTCACTACTTAAGTGACTGCCATCAGAGATGGGACCTTTGTTTGACTTTGATTCGTCTGAAAGCAAGAACTAAAATAGGTAAGTAAGGTACCTGTACCTATCTTACTTGACATTAGTATTTTATGTAAGTGAGACATGTCTTTTTACTTCTTCTTTCTTTTAAAAAGCATTGCTACTATAGCAATTTTTCTTGTATCGTTGGTGCGTTTACAAACATATAAACTCACATACCTACACAAACAGCTAGAGCCGGGACAAAGTAGGCTACAGATTTGTTTGGTGTGGGAGTCGAACCCGTGATATGCAGCACAGCTGCTAATCGCTTAGCCAATGCGCCACATAAAAAAACATAGGTTATATCATAATTGTATACGGTAGGTTTCTCCGCCACTTGCTCAATAAATGACTATGACTATGATTCTAAGTATACCTATTCCATTTATTAACAATAAGATAAACCTAATAACGATACTATATTAACAATAGTCATTAGGTTATGTTGTTGAAATATAACCTAATAATAGCATATTTGTGATATTGTTTTAATATTTATATATACGTTATTATATGTCCAGTCCAGTGACAATTTTCAATATTTATTCACTTTAAATTCCAAATCACGATGAAAGTCATATGATATGATGTATGTTGTATATTTGGACGAGTTTTATAACGTATCTATATATATAAAAATGAAATCCGTTTCCCGTTGTCACGCCATAACATGAAAACGGCTTGACCGATTTGGCTGTTTTTTTTTAGAATATTCCTTGAAGTACGAGGATGGTTCTTATGGAGAGAAAAAATTAAAACGACCCACGGGGGCGGAGCAGTAACCAAAGACGCGGGTGAAACCGCGGGGCACAGCTAGTTTAAAATAAAAAGGATTTAGCTAAATCGATTCGAAAAGACGAAGAAGAATATAAACGGCAAATGGTTTACAGTGCTTTGTATTTATCGTGGAATAACAAAGCTTATTACAAGCCAGCATTATAATAACGATAGTATTATTGCAATATTTGTCTATGTTATAATAAATGAGGAAATTATAGTTTGAGGAAAAAGTGAAAAAACAAACTATTCAGGCTTATTTTTTGTATA
The DNA here is from genome assembly GCA_932526535.1 of Caradrina clavipalpis. Classification (NCBI taxonomy): domain Eukaryota; kingdom Metazoa; phylum Arthropoda; class Insecta; order Lepidoptera; family Noctuidae; genus Caradrina; species Caradrina clavipalpis. The sequence goes on from OW052100.1 coordinate 4,167,167, forward strand.
TCAGAAACCTGAAAAGGAGTCATTGTTACGAACACTCATATTATGAACAACTTTACTATGGAACCAATTCTGAAAGTGCAAACAACAATCAGCTGATCAATAAAATGTTATTTAGGGCTCTTGTAAACAAACAAAAAAAAGGTTGTTGATAGAGCGATTCAAGAGGAAGGTTTTAAAAAAATAGATTGATTAAAAGCTAGTCCTACTAATATCCTTATATAATATTATTAATGCGTTAGTTTGTGAGGATGGATGGATGGAAAGATTGATGTTTATTACTCTTTCATGCCTACACGGCTGAACGGATCTGTATGAAAGGCACTGAGATAAATTGTAGTATAGATTAAAATATATATATTTTTTATCCAAAAAAAAGAACGAAGTTGCGGACAGAAGTTAGCCTAAAATAATTGAGATATGATTCTGAAATGTTTTGAAGAACCAACCAACATCTTCGCTTAATATTAATCTTATTATCGAATGGCTGTCTCTCGCTTTCCAAATGATAAGCATCGGCTTACGAAATATGTTTTCGTGTGGTACACGTAATCTTTATGTAGGCATATTAGATGATCTAGTACAAACATGGCATGTTTAGAATAAAATGATATCTATTTTATTTTCTAAATAAGATAAATGTAGCGAAGCTGAAGAGTCTGTTTTTGTTTTTTTTTAAACGCGGTAATCTTTGGAATTGACAGTCGGATCGGAAAATATCTTTTTGTATATGATAGTCAGATTCATGAGGAATAGTATAGGCTATATAACATCACGCTACGATGCACGGTATGACGGGAGTGGAGCAGTAACCACAGACGTAAGTTAACACTGGTAAAACAAAAACCACCCGAATGAAACCGCAGGCAGAAGCTTGTCAACATAAGGCATCCTGATAACTACTTGACCTATGAAGCTGAAATTTGGTTGAAGTGACCCTCGAAAGGGGTGGAGGGGTTTTGCACAATACACCACGGAATATCACAATATATACTTGGACTTAATCTTTGTATTGATATACTCATAGGTTCACACATACGATTCGCTACCTACGTATTTTTCATCATCTGCTTAGCCTTTTCTCAACTGTGTTGAGGTCGGTTTCCATTCTAACCGGATGCAGCTGAATACCAGTGGTTTACATGGAGCGACTGCCTATCTGACCTTCACAATCCAGTTACTGGGCAACACGATACCCCTTGGTTAGATTGGTTGTCAGATTTCTTGGCTTCTTTCTGACTATCCGTGCCTAGTTCTAAAACTACTAAATGAGAGTGGGCAACCTGGTCTACCTACTCAACAGTGATGTAACATACGTCGTTGAATAGGTAATTGTGTGTACTCCATTTTGTTATATGGCCGTTAAGTTGTAGGTAATGGGGTTCTTGAGATATTTCCCAAAAACAAGTTAAAGAAAATTAATTTCGCTGCATGGAACATTAGTGCAAATCTTCATTAATTATAGCTATATAACCGCCGCTGCCTTACTATTTTAAGATCATGAAGTCGTCACGTGTCTTAATCACTCAGCTGTTTAACTGATTACACTTTAGGAACAACAGTTTGCTATTTTCAAAAAGTTTTTTTTTCTAGTTTTCACGATTGGTAATCACATAATAACTGATGTAGCTACTGAAGGTAATAGGAACTTTCAGTAGCGCCATCAGGATGGAATTTGGTGTGGACAAATGTGCGGTCATGTATGTCAAGCGAGGGGAGATTGTGGAGTCCGAGGGAATTCAACTCTCGGAATCCATAAACCTTAGATCCCTTTCTTTAACGGAGACCAATAAGTATTTGGGTATGTCGGAAGCGTTGGGCATCAATACTGTTGTCGTGAAGCAATCGTTGAAGGAGCGTTTCTTTGGCCGCCTGAAAAAAGTATTTATCAGGCGGATGCAGGGTTGCCTACAACGGGTGGGTCATGCTGGTATTGATGTACTCTTTTGGCATACTAAAATGGACTCAAACGGAACTCAATGCCCTGGATGGGAGGGTCCGTACATTGTTAACGGTATATCGAATGCATCACCCACGGTCATCGGTGATGAGACTGTATATTCCGCGGAAGTGTGGAGTTCGCGGCTTCTTAAATGCTAAGATTTTCCACAACCGCGAGATATGCAGTCTCAGGGACTTTTTCCTTTTAGCCGACGTAGGAATTCACCGAGATGGTGCATGGCATGGCAGTGGATAAGGGCCTCACCCCGCTCTCCTTGGCTAAAGAGAACTGAAGCAAATCAGTAGTGCTGGAGACTAAGGATCGCGAGGAGGTATGGCAGAGTAAGGAGCTTCACGGACGCTTTTTCCGGGCCTTGCATGGGCCCAATGTAGATTTCTTAGCGTCCGTATCCTGGCTTCGCTTCGGTGACCTATTTGGGGAAACCGAAGGTTTTGTCTGTACAATTATGGATGAAGTTATCATGACGGAGATTTATTGTGAAGGATGGCACGGTTGACATTTGTCGGGCATGCCACCGGCCGGGGGACTCAATCCGCCACATTATCTCTGGGTGTTCTCGTCTAGCTAACGAAGAGTACTTGCATAGGCACAACCTTGTAGCCAGGATCATTCATCAGCAACTTGCTCTGAAATACCGCCTTGTAGAATAGGAAGTACCGAACTATGGGTATGTGTCCGACCCAGTTCTCGAAAATAGCAATGTCACATTGTACTGGGACCGATCCATCATCACTGACAGGACTATTGTAGCCAATAAGCCTGATATAGTGGTGGTGGATCACGTAGACAAGCGCGCAATGATTGTTGTCATAACAGTCCCGTCCCACATGACGTGAACCTCGTGAAGGCCGAGAATGACAAGAAGATCAAGTATCTTGACTTGGCTCGCGAGGTTTTCGACATGTGGAAGATGCACTCAGCGATCATTGTGTCGATTGTCGTTTCAGCCAATATTAAAATACGCCAAATAAATCATAATATTTAAAGCTCCCTCTTTTTCCAACAAAGCGCACGCGTCGAGAGGCGTGGTTTACCAACTCCTCCAAGTTTGACACGGTCGCTAGTCACTTATGTAGCCATAGTTAATGAAAAATTGCATTATTGTTCTATTCGGCGAAATTATTTTGCTTTAGCTTGTTTTTGGGAAATATCTCGAGAACCCCATTACCTACAACTTAACGGCCATATAACAAAATGGAGTACACACAATTACCTATTCAACGACGTATGTTACATCACTGTTGAGTAGGTAGACCAACTCCCATACATTTCTGCCCACTCTCCTTTCAGCGATAGGTCAAGAAGTTTTTAAGATCTCTTGTTTAATCTGTGAGTGACCTTTCGCTACTAAAATATCAGTTTTCAAAAGATCAGGAATATACTATAATAATAAGGGAAAAAAAACGATTCACCAGTTTAGAAAAAAAACATCTTTACAAATATTATAAAGAGGTAAAGTTTGTGAGGTTGTGGGGAGCTAATCTCTGGATTTACTGAACCGATTTTAAAAATTCTTTTACCCACAGAAAGCCACGTTATCTGTGAGTATCATGAGCTATATAACATCACGCTACGACCTACGAGAGCAGAGCAGTAACCAAGGACGTAAGTTAACGCTTGTGAAATAAGACACGCGGACGAAGTCGCGGGAAGTATGGTAGTAGGTACTTTATAATAAATGCGAAAGTAACTCAGCCCGTTCGTCTGTTACGTTTAGGTATAAGACTAAACGCTTTTAACTAAGTTTGGAGCTCAAGAAAGGGGTTATTCCCAGTTGTCCCCACTGTGAACGCCACCACTGGTGACAAATGGGATTTCTTTCCATAAAATGTCCCATTTGCCACCAGTGGTGGCGACACCAGTGGTGGCAATTGGGAATGGCCACTCTTTTTGTTCCCAATTGCCACCAGTGGTGACAAATAGGACAAATAAAATGATACGCCTCCATACTAGTACGGTACACAAAACGAGAGAAATAAAACATTGCACAGACTAATCAAGGTTTTATTTACAATAAGTCCATTTTTTTTAAATACGTAATCCTTTAATTCCTAGGGTTTTATCACAGAGTTACAAGCTTCAATGATCAATTTATTGTAAATACTGCATTGATTAATCTTTGATACACCATCTTGGAAAACAACTGAGTAAAATAATAGGTGGTAAGTTAGAATATTATAAAACGTAAATTATTGTGAATAATATACTGATGTCCAAAAAGGCTCGATTGGCTGTGCATAATGGCGTGCTGGTGCCTACACTTATGTATGGAAGTGAATGTTGGGTATGGCAAACGAGGCATGAAAGTAGGATTAATGCTGTGGAGATGCGTTCCTTGCGAAGTATGTGTGGTGTAACTTTGAACGATAGAGTGAGGAATGAGATTATACGAGAACGTTGCGACTTAAAAGAGGTTGTAGTGACAAAGGTTCAAAAGGGTATGCTTAGATGGTTCGGTCATATTGAAAGGATGAGTGAAAGGCGACTAACAAAAGGTATTTATGTGGCAGATATGAGTGGCAACGCCGGGAGGGGACGCCCTAGAAAGACCTACCCTGACCTTATTGGTGAGGTTCATCAGAAAGGTCGGGTGTGCAGCTGTACTCGTAACCGGCGTGCTTGTATGACCAGATGTATGAACGTGAACGAGGCGAAAGTAGTATGTAAGGATCGTAGCAGGTGGCGTTCTGTGTTGTTTCTGCCTACCCCCATGGGAAAAAGGCGTGAGTTTATGTATGTATGTGTATGTATGTAATATACTGATCTGTGTTAAATAATAATAAGAAAGTTTATCATTGAAGCTTGTAACTCTGTGATAAAACTCTAGGACTTAAAGGATTACGTATTAAAAAAAAATTGGACTGTGCAATGTTTTATTTCTCTCGTTTTGTGTACCGTACTAGTATGGAGGCGTATCATTTTATTTGTCCTATTTGTCACCACTGGTGGCAATTGGGAACAAAAAGAGTGGCCATTCCCAATTGCCACCACTGGTGTCGCCACCACTGGTGGCAAATGGGACATTTTATGGAAAGAAATCCCATTTGTCACCAGTGGTGGCGTTCACAGTGGGGACAACTGGGAATAACCCCAAGAAAGGACATAATAGGCTTCTTTTTATTCCGTAAACCGACATTTACAGAATGAACTTGCGGTTAAAAGCAAGTATATAATAGTATAAATAATTATAATAGTAAATCTAAAAGGGTAAAGAACCACTCGACATTTTCCAGAAAAATGTTTTTTTTTTACTAGCGAGCACCTTTTATTAATTATTAAACATCTTTCAGGGGCTTCAAAGACCGAATCATTTTAGACGTAAAAGCTTTTCAATATCTAAGCGCGTTATAAGTAGAGCTTAAGATTCCGTACAAGGAAAATGCCGAAAAAGAACCTGTTTTTATAAACACCAACAAAAAAAAACAAAACCACACACTTCAAAGATTTCAATTTTTCACGAAAACACTTTTCTTTTTCACATTTATTTTTCTTTTTTTCCGACTTTTCTGACTCGTATCGGTATTAGCGAGTTGTTGGTTACGTGGAACGTTTGGGCGGTTACGTTTGGGCGGGCCGCCCTACCGGTGGTCGCGATTACACTGACGGAGCGTTTGTTTTCACGACCTCGACATACTACTATTGGAACAAAAGTCGTTTTATTTACACTTAGGAACTCGATTCTAATTTGATTTGGTTCTTCGTCATGTTATAATATCCGGCAATTATTGTCCCACTGTAGGGCAAAGGCCTCTTCTCATAGACAGAAGGTGGCAAAATATGTTTACCTATTATATTATTGTAAGTATAAATCTAGGTTTCCTCACTATGTTTTTCTTCACAGATGTCAGCGATGTCCAAGATAAACTTAGAAAGTTCATATGAGTTAGATAAAGTTTGACGGGCCTGTTGGTCTAGTGGTTAGTGGCCCTGACTGCTAAGCCGGAGGTCGTGGGTTCTATTCCCACCCAGGACAAACTTTGTGTGATGAGCATGATTGTTTGTTCTGTGTCTGGGTGTGATTTATCTATAATATGTATGTATTTATAAATTATATAAGTATGTATATCAGTTGTCTGGTTACCATAACACAAGCTCTGCTTAGCTTGGGATCAGATAGCCGTGTGTGAGTTGTCCCAAGATATTTATTATTATTATTTATTATTATAAAGTGACATTGGTACTTGCCCGTGCCCAGTTGAAAACCCACTGCCTCGTGCATGAGACGCGGGAGCCGTAACCACTAAGCCAAGTCGATATAATTATAATGTTAATGGGTATAGCATTAATTATTAAACTTAAGTTTTAAACTCATTATTTCACCAGTAAATTGTTAATAATCTTCTAAACTAATATTATGAAGAGGTAAAGTTTGTTTTTAAAGGTAATCTCTCTCTGGAAATTCTCGTCCGATCACAAACATTTTTTATTTCATTGATAGAAAGGTACAGTATTGCTGAATGTCCTAGGTGTTTTACACGTATTTTTGACGCAACCAAAGTCGGGGGCAGAAGCAGAAGATGATTATTATAAAACCGAAAGGCGTACAAACACGTAATCTCGATAACCATTTGACCTATGAAGGTGAAATAGGCAGGTAGGTAGTTCATAATGTTAGAAAAACGTAAGCTTACAATGAAAATGGCTTAGTTAGCAATACAGGCAAAGTTGCATTGGTTGCGGAGTTTGTTCGAAAGAGTTACCGCGACCCTGGATCGCAAAGGGCATTAGTAAAGCGGATGGGTTTAAGTCAGTAAGAGTCTGACACTCCCTCCGGCTAAGCCCAGAGCAAAAATGTAATTTGATGATTTCCCATTTTTAAAAAGAAAGCCAAAGTAACAGTTAAAACCCAGTTTTCCATAAAAAATGCAAAGCGAAAAAGATATTTATAATCTAGCACGTAGATACTTGGAAATAGGTACCTACCTAGTCAACCTATCCAGAAGTGGATTTTTATCTAAAGTGCCCTTTATATTGACAATATTTTGTATCCGATAGTTATCCATTTCATCGTAATAACACAGTTATTAGGTACATCGGGTTTTCCTCAATTATAATGCGAAATTATGAATCATTAGTATGTATAGTTGGTACTTACATAATCAGGGGGGCAATTGACTAACTTCTAGGAATGATTGTAATCTAATTTCAGTCTTAATGTGTCAAATATATAGTCTTAATTTATTTAAATATTTCGACATTGCTTACGAAAAACTGTCTAAGGTTCAAAGTGGATACGTAGGTACCTAAGTAATAATCTTGTTTGAAATTCAAAGTTCTTATAAAAGACGACAGTCAGGAATATTTAACGTAAATTATTAGATACTAATGATGCTAGCTTTTACTCGCGATTTCGTTTGGGGGCACGACATGTGTATAATAAAATAAACTCTATGGCACTCAGCAATAGAGTAGCTTTCTATCACTGAAAAAATAATATTGAACCAGTACCTATTTCCAGAGGTTACTTCCAAGAAACAAAATAAACAAACTAAGTTTTTACGGAATATTATTATGAAATAAACCAAGTCATTAAAGAAACAAATTAAAAAAGATGCCGCTAACACATCCTCTCATTCACTCACTATACCGAGCAAGTGAAAAGGCATGATACATTCTTGTTTTCGGCAGCCATTTTGAATTCCTTTCTTTTAATGGCGCGAGTACCTACACCCCAGCATAAATGTTGTTTTAAAGTTCTACAAGACGATAGACGGGAATATTTAACATAGGTAGGTACATATTTACATAATATTACAAATTATAATTAGGTAGGTATGCAGTCTCGGAGTCTCGGATCGGTTAGTGACATCGAGATATCAGAAAATATCAGATATTTTACATAGAATAGAAAAACAAAGGTTAGGTACTTTGTTGGTTAAAACAGCAGTCAACGATCTATACTAATTTATTAAAGCTGAAAAGATTTTTTGTTTATTTAACGCTTTTCTCTAGAACTACCATTCTGATTGGAAAACATCTTTTTGTAGATGATAGCCAGATTTATGAGCAACAGTACAGTAAAAGATAGCATCACGCTACGACCAACGGAAGCGGAGCAGTAACCAGAGAAGCAACATAAAGCGGGTGACCACGGGGTCGCGTTTGTGGCCAAAAGATACTTTTAATGAGCGATGAAAAATGTCGACGCCGGCCGCAGTCATTAGTATTGAATGCATGACAATATTTATTTCCACCTAGTTATGCTATGCAAGTTAAAGTGGCAGTGTGCAGGGCACATGCCACGCAGAGCTGACGACCGATGGGGCCGCAAAGTTCTCGGAAGGATACCACACACCGATAAGCGCAACTTAGGACGTCCACCCACAAGGTGAACAGACGACCTGATTAAGACCGCCGGAAGACGCTGGATGCAGGTCGTTTTGGAAATCTATGGCGGAGGCCTATATCCAGCAGTGCACGTCCTGCGGCTGATATGATGAGTAACGCAATGCCTATGCTCTATAGGTTGTAGGTAGGTTGTTTACTTCAACCACCAAACAAAAACAAAAGTGTATAACAATAGTCCAGTACCTAACTTATAATAAATAACGTGTTACTATGGTAGGTAATAAAGGGCTTGATGTTATCTGAAATGGATAGGCAAGGTCGTTGACACGACAAAGGTAGGTACCCACTTAATTCGCAAAGAATTACAATATGTGCACTGTAGCATGTAAACCGAAAAGTTGGATTCAGACTTGAGTGCAGTCAGCTTTATTCAGGTTTTAGCTTTACACTCAAACTTTACTTACAAGTTACAACAGTCCAAAAGTGGCTAACTACATAGATACAGTCAGCAACAGAAGTCTATTAACACTTTTACATATCACTATGAAGACAAGAAATAACAATGCATTGTTTTAGCTCAGTGTTTATTTTACATCCATTTCGCATGTCCTCTGATTTGTGCTCAGTAATTAGGATAAAAATCTGTATTGTTAATGGACTTGATGATGACCGTACGTAAGCTGCAGGAATGAAGTCTGCATACACAATCATTTTGCGAAAGTTTGCACGCTTTCGCATAGGATAGATAATTTATAATTACACGAAATATTTGTTCATATGCTTCCTTTAGAAGGCAATAGGTATTGATGAAAATTTCTGTAGGTAGATTTACTTACGGTTTTTTTTCTTGGTGCGCTGTGGAATCTTCATGGACTTTCCCCGTCGTTTGACGGAGGGGCATGCCAGACTCTAACCGGCTTAAAACCACCTTTGCCGGACCAAGTTGTACACACACAAAACTGTTCCGTAAATTGCAGGCATAAAGGTTGCGTTTCCAAAAGAGCTGAGGCGATGTGTAAAAGTGATTAATGATATAATTTTATTTTCATAAATAGAACTAAGCTAGCGGTCTAATTGGTTTGTTCATATAATTCTCACTCTCTCTGGTGGAAACAAAACCAAACTTACACCCGGATCTGTTCCGACCATAGATTATACACTTATACTGGTAGTCCCGGCAGTCCAATGTGATTTCTTCAAACACTCAAACGCACGTTACAGCGGCACTCGATGTCCCGATGTTCGAACTTCTAATGATAGACTTGCCAAGATGGCGGCTCATCGACATATTTTTATATCTACCCTCATTTTAATTAAATTTGCTTTAGAACTAACAATTTTTAACTTAAACATGCAGTTCATAAAGATCGTTTTGTTTGTTTGTTGATTACGCAAACTCAAAAATACACAGCGCTTTTTTTATTGTTTGGATTGAAAATGGAGAACGCTTCGAAACTGGCAGCGAAGTGGGTGGACTTGGTTGATGGGCTCTCTTCAATTAGACTCCATGCACGTTTTTACATTTAGTTTATTTATTTAACGACTTTAACAATGATTTTGAGCTAATGTTAGGCGCTCTCTAAAGTTTTGTAAATCAACACGCTTCGCCCGGTGTCGTCGATGGAATGGGCGGTGGCGCGGGCGTCCCGCGCTCACCGCGCTGCGCAGCTACCCCGCGCACGCCTCACCGCTGTGACGTATTACCGCTGTGACGTATGCTCGCTGCGCGTCGCCTCCCGCGCCGTGCCGTATGCGTGTGTGTGAGGCCTTGCGCACGCACACATGCAAGGCGTCAACAAGTTGCCCCCCTCGGCAAGGGACTGTAGCTTGTAGATTCTTCAGGTCGATCTTCGACTGGTAGCGGGCACAGCCGATTGAAGGCGCGCCGCAGAGTGCCCGATGTAGTCTTCACGTCTGCTACCCTGGTCACACCGTCGGAGCCTGGATACACGCTGGTTACTCGCCCGAGCAGCCATCTGTTTGGTGGCAGTCGATCATCCTTGACGAGCACCATCTCTCCAAGTCGTAGGTCTCTTCCTCCTCTGCACCATTTCTGTCTTTTTTGCAGCTCTGTAATGTATTCCTTATAAAATCTATCCCAGAAATGGGTCTTCAATTGTTGAGTTCTCATATATCGTGAGAAAGTGCTCAACCTTGTAGTGTCTTGTGCCTGAGGAGAGGGAAAAACAGTTAATGTTCGCCCAAGAAGGAAATGTGAAGGTGTGAGGGCTACTAGGTCTGAAGGATCAGACGATAAAGGAGTTAAAGGCCTAGAGTTTAGGATCGCCTCTATCTGGGTAAGAACTGTGTTCATTTCCTCATAAGTAAGGTTTGCAAGAGCAAGTATACGTTTCAAATGATGCTTAACTGATTTCACGGCACCCTCAGCTAAACCATTAAAGTGTGGGCTATACGCTGGACAGAATTTAAAGTTTATTGATAAATTTGAAGCATATTCACTTAAATAGTCTGCATTTAATTTTAAAAACCTAGCCAAATCATTACATGCTCCTACGAAACATGTACCATTGTCCGAGAAGATGTTGACAGGTTTTCCTCTGCGGGCAATAAATCTGTTTAAAGCAGAAATAAAGGTTTCTGAGCTGAGATCAGTCACAAGCTCTATGTGTACTGCTCTAACAGCCAAGCACACAAAAATACAAAGATATGACTTAATTAAATTACTGCCTCTGGGCCCTTTCGGTTCAAAATCATTATTGGTCCCGCATAATCTACAGCTGTATTTATAAATGGATAGTCAGCATGTAGCAGTATAGGATGTTTGGTGTCATATAGATCTATAATGTGAATTAGAGAGCCTACCACCAACTCTAATCAAACCATCAGAATGAAAGAATGGATTCAAATTAGTTAATTTATTTTTTAATGGCAATTGTTTTTTATTTTTCAATAATTCACACTCCTGATGGAATGATTCATGCTGTGAAATTCTGCATAATGTAATTAAAGACTGATTAAGTTCATATAAAGTTAAAAATCCTATACACTTATTTTGTGAATAACAACAATTATGTATAAATCTTAATATATAAGCTGTAATGCGCTGTAGCTTACTAAAGTCTGAAAATTTGCTCACATATTCTACTGATTGTTGCTCTGAGATATTTAAATGACATTGAACCTTAAATTCTGGCAAGTCATCTTCCTTAACGTTTGTAGGGGGGCCAGGCCAGTTAGACTCTGGTTCAATTAAAAATGCTACAGTAACAAGTTTAGTACTTGTTTACTTACAAATAGTTTGGTAGGTAGGTAAATATTTACCTACATTACAAAACAATATTTTAAGTTACATTGTACTTTAATAAATTGTATTTTATTTAATTTTATTTGTCTAATATCACCTAATGATTTAATAAAGTTAAACCAAGCTGCTTGAATCTCACTTGACACATCTTCATCCCATGTTATTTTTAATGACCATAATTTTTGTAGAATAATTCTAGCTTGCAATATGCAAGGGTTGATGAGTCCAAGTGGATCAAATATTTGTGCCATAGTAGACAAGATTGTGCGTTTTGTGATGTGTTCATGTTGTTTAATGTTTGCTGAAAATAAGAACACATCTTCTTTACAACCCCAAAGTAATCCTAATGTTTTTGAATACTCATGGTTACTTAAATTAAGTAACTCATCTTTGCTATTTTCACCTACAATAATGTGTGAGTTATATTTTCAGTCATGTGACCTAATGACATATATTCCTTAATGAATTCAGCATATTGCTTTTTGAATAAAGGGTCACGCTTGAATCTACGTTCTAACGATATGAACTTAGACAGGGCTTGTTCATATGAATTGCCCAGCTGTTGAGGCGATTCTTTTAATGGAATTGTTACAATGAATCGACCATCCTTTCCACGAGTAGTTGTTTGTATAAATTACTTTCACATTCCTGTTCTTCTTTGGATGCAGGTTTGTGCTCTGTAACTGTTTCAAGTTCAAAGAATTTACTTAATTGATCCTGAACTTGATCATCATAGTGTGTACTTAAATGATTGCAGTGGACTGTATTAATGCTGTGTTGTAAAGAGCGTGTGGGTCCAGATATCAACCATCCCAACTTTGTTTCACTTAATGTGGGCTTATTTCTACCTAATGAAATCTTATTGTTTAACAATACACTCCAAAATAAGTCCGCTCCAAGAAGCATATCCACTTGGGACGGTGTGTGGAATAAAGGATCCGCTAATGTAATATTTGGAGGTATATCCAGCCCTTTATGGTTGACTTGTTTGCAAGGTAATGCTTGAGTAATGTGTGGAACCACCAAACAATGTATACTCTCAGAATATGAATTATTAAGTGATGATATAATGGCATCACAACTTTTAAATATGCAACTAGATTGATGATTTAACCCTTCAACTAATGTCGAGGTTGAATGAGTGGGTAATTTGAGCTTGTCACATAGGCTTTTTGTAATGAAACTTGATGTGCTACCATTGTCTACTAATGCACGGACTCTATGTTTGTGACCACTGTGGTCTATAACATTAATGATAGCCGTTGATAGCAATATAACGCATTGAGAGTTATTAGTGGCTGACATAACCACACCATCTTGTGAGCTTGTTGACAACTGTGTGGTTGACTGTGATGTACAAAGCACTACACTACTTGTATTAGGAGTAGGGTGTGTAGAAGTAGGTTGAGAATCAGTACTACCATTGTTTGTACCCTGTGTACTGGATGGCCCACTCAAATGCAACATGGTGTTGTGTCGTTTATGACAGTGGCTGCAGCCACCCATCCTGCACTTAAATGATTTATGACCACTACGTAAGCAGTTAAGGCACAGGTTAAGAGATCTTGCCTTCTGAATACGATCTTCAATGGAAAGTGACTTAAAACTAGAGCACTGATAAAAGGCATGGTCACCCTTACATAATGGACAACTGTACGGTCTGTTTTTAATTGAAGACTCAGAGTTGACAGTAAATGTCTTTTGCTTATGTGTACTTTCACCTTGTTTGTGGGTACTGGCACTGTGCTTTCCCTTCAAACCATTATTATGAACCTCTGCAATAGTTTCTAATAAATCAGCTCGATTCTTAAGAAATTTGTTAAAATCAGCAAGTGTGGCTAAGTCATCTAAGGCATTACGGTAAGTTTCCCATTCCCTACTTGTCACTGAATCCAATTTACTTGAGACTATGTGTATAATGAGCACATCCCACCCATCTGTAGGCAACTTAAGTGTTTTTAAAGCTCTAATGTTACGATTGACTGTATCAATGATGTTGCGCAGAACTTTAAAGGATTCTTGCGTTCCATGTTCAATATTAATGATAGCTTGAACATGATTGTAAACTAGAAGCCGTCTATTATCGTAGCGGTCACATAGTAGCTGCCATGCAACATCATAATTCTCATCGGAGAAGTCAAGGGAACTTATTATTAAAGCAGCACTATCCTTTAAAGCAGCTCGCAAGTAATGGAATTTACTAATTCTTGGAATAGTGTCATTTAAATGAATTAATGAGATATATGTGTCATGGAACTCAAGCCAGTTGTGATATTGACCCGAAAAGGTAGGCAAGTGTATTGTAGGAAGTTTAAGATTGATCCCACCTTTATTTCCACAAACAGTACTAGCACCTGTAACTGATCCAGTGCCCGCAGAGGTCTCCTGCTTACTCAACAGCTCCCGGGCAACAGCAACCGCAGCATAGTACTGGGTCTCGTAGGTTTCACGATCTTTGTACTGCTCTTCTGGAATATCAGATACATTCTCTAAGTCACTTTGTATATTATCATATTCAGGATATAACTCCTCTATTTTTGTTAACCTTAATTTTAATTCAGTAATTTGTAAGGTACTTAAAGTATCACAACTTTTTACTATTTCTAAATATGTCTTAAATTGAGTTAATTTAGCTTTAAAGGTTCCACGTTTTTTAAGTAATGACTTGTAATCCATGATAACGACTCACTTAATGAAATTAAGGTAAAGACAAGCTACAAAAATCTTCAAAGTAATTAGTGCAAGGTTATACTTAAACTTTATCTGCAAGGAAGCAGTGAGGGTGCGCATGAAATAAAGGCAAACACCAAGCAAGCACGTGCAATGCGTCAGCAAGAGACCCACGGCACGCAAACAAGCCACGTGGCGCACGTGGCTCGCTCACCAGCCCAAGTAGCCTAGCCGCAGAAAGCAACAGCGACCACGTTGTCGCAATAAAGTATTGAGCTGTGAACACAAAATAACAAATATGAGTTAATGAACACTATAATCAACCATACATATAGGGGCGGTACAAGATACTAGGCCTGACAATGGGAACTTTAAAGAAACGAGTAGAACACTCGTAATAATAATTTGAAATAAAGGGACGTGCACGTGGAGTAGATTCGCCAACGTTAATAAGGAATAGTAATTATGGAATAAGGAAACACGGCACTCAGTTTGCACTAAAGGTTGGCACTATAATTCTTGAGCTCCATCCATGATGTATTTTTCCTTCTTTATAATTTGCACGACTCCTCGTGTCGTGCTTTAGTCCACGTAATGGCCGCCTCGTGCGCAATTTCTTTGTTCTGTTCGCGTCGCGTCGCCCGTATCCGGCTCGAAGGACCAAAATGGAGAACGCTTCGAAACTGGCAGCGAAGTGGGTGGACTTGGTTGATGGGCTCTCTTCAATTAGACTCCATGCACGTTTTTACATTTAGTTTATTTATTTAACGACTTTAACAATGATTTTGAGCTAATGTTAGGCGCTCTCTAAAGTTTTGTAAATCAACACGCTTCGCCCGGTGTCGTCGATGGAATGGGCGGTGGCGCGGGCGTCCCGCGCTCACCGCGCTGCGCAGCTACCCCGCGCACGCCTCACCGCTGTGACGTATTACCGCTGTGACGTATGCTCGCTGCGCGTCGCCTCCCGCGCCGTGCCGTATGCGTGTGTGTGAGGCCTTGCGCACGCACACATGCAAGGCGTCAACAGAAAACAAAATAAACATTTTGTTTTAGTAAAAGAAGACACAAATTATGTATAATAAACTTTTATTTGACATAAAATAAAACGCACAGCACTTCATATACATCACAAGATAGAAAACATTACAATGGGGTACAAATATAAGATCCGCACTCTCCCTACAAAATAATTGAACATTTAAAACACTTACAACTACATCAGTCATTCACACAAAAACTATTCTATTATTAATTTAATAGAAACAATAATTGCTTGCCAGATTATTCTGTTAAAATTGTATTTTTCGTAATATCATAGCCATAATGAACAGTTGGTTCAAAAATATTAAAAGGGAATATAAAAAGTTGTTTAGATAATGCAAATAATCATGTACTGCAATTTAAATTCACACGATTTTGTTTTGCACCGTATAATGATCAACTCAGTCAGAGGAAAAACGTTCACAAGCAGTTTTCATTAATTGATATTGAACTAAAATAAAACAGAAATAGAGTTGAAAATTTCGTAATTATTAAGTGCAAGAAATTCATGCTGATCGGAATCATAATTTTGCAAGCAATTTTGAACTCTATCTCTGCTGTTATTAGTTAATTATTCATGAAAACTGCTTGAACATATTGTTAATCTGTCTACGGCAAGTCTGTAACAGGATAACTGAAAAGTATATTTATACTTCGGAAATCTTCTTGATTTTGAATAATTCGTGCTGTACCGAACGATTGAAATTTATCTAGGCACACAAGTTAGGACGAATATGAGATAGGCCTAGGCCGATAATAAAATTGTTACATACACAAAACCTTTAACGAAATATTATTTTAGTTACTCATAACAGTTTGTTAGTAAGTCAAGCCTATTTTACATTGCAATAAATTAGAAATTATAATTAAATGTTAAACTTATTAATTAATAAATTAAAGGAAATATTATGTAACCGTGCGTTATTAAGGACAGTTAGGTACTTATTATAAATAGTTGACAAAATAGTATGCGTTTGAATGCGTAAGTAAGTATCAAGGGTATTAGTAGACCATAGACTTTTCCCACGTCAACACCGCGACACACGAAGTCTATGAAGAACTGTAGAACAATCTATGGCGAACTCTATTTTTTCTTTTTCTTTTTAGAAATCACACATCTCCGTGCTTTGGAAAACACGTTAAGCCCTTCGTTGTCAATCTTAGATCTTTGACAGTCGTTACGTGTACTCAGACGTCGCGAAAGCCTGACACCTAGTCTTACCAAGAGGTATCGTTTTACCCAGTAGGTAACTGAGTTGTGAAGGTCGGATAGGCAGTCGCTCCATGTGAAACACTGGATTAGGCTGCATGCGGTTAGACTGGGAGCCGACCCCAACATAGTTAAGAAAAGGCTAGGCAGATGATGGGAATAAAAAATCTGTGCCGCGAGGTCGTTTCGTTGTCGCAGACTTGATAGCACAAAGTCTGTCGTCTACATAAGCCCTAAGATATAGTGCGTGTATCAAATGCTTTATAGATAACTTCAAGTATGCTGTGTTAATCAGTTTATGTAATCAAAAAGAAATGCAAAATTGTGCCAACTAGAGTCGCAAAAATACTTTTAAACTTCAGTTTTATTTACAGAGAAAAATATTATACTCGTATGTATAGGTTTATTACTACAATGTTGTTAATAAAAATAAAACATAATTTTATTTATATCAATGGTGTTGGATGGGGTTTCATGCGTAGGTATTTATAATGTAATATTATGATAAATTCCTTATATACTACAAAACCTACTTATTCATATCTAACCACAGTACCTACTCTATAATATTATGGCAATCATATCATCGTATTATACACATACGTAATAGGCACAGTTAGAATAGGTCACACATTTAGAAAAAAATAGGTAAGTACTTGTGTACAGAAATAGCATATAGCTCAAATAGCAGACGTCCTTTAAGGTAGTAAGGTTGAGGTGGGCTATACGAGGTGGACCGAATGAAGGTAAACGCCGGATGCGGGTCGCATAGGACCGGCCATTGTGGCTATATTTAGGGGAGATCTATGTCCAGCAGTCGACGACATTCGGCTGACATTATGATGATGATCACGGAAATAAAATAAGTTGAGCTCTATAAAATATCTTCAATGTACGATTTAATAATATGTAATTTCAATTTTTGTATGTTTTTCAAATTGTAAAGCTGTTTTAACTTGTATATTGACAAAAAATTCTTTCGCGGGAATTATGAAGATAAATCTAATTAATTATTATCATTTAAAACATCTATATTCATACTTGATGAAAATAAGACCATTTTGTTAATAGATATAACAATTTCTTCCAAATATAATTTCGATGTTTTTACTATGTTAGTTTTGCCTACAAAAAAGAAACATCTTAACAAATTTTCATCTAAATATGTGACCCACAAGTAATATAAAACGAATTATATACAATCGTTCATAAAACCGTGTACTCTACTGAGTAATAATTATCTATAAGTACTTGATATGTTTGGGTTAAATGACGAATAAAGGTGTTATTGCTAAAGGTGGATTATTTCGAAATTTTCGATAAAAAAAGATTTAGAAGTTAGTTGTAAAGGAAATATTAGGTCGATAGCTCCGAAGGCCCCATAGTTGAAGCAATTGGAGTTAGTACAGTATCATAGTGACTTTTATTTCGATGAGATAACGTTCAAATTCGAATGAAACGCACGTGCTCATTAAACTTTGTCTGGACGAAGAATTATTAATAGTTAGTAGAAATGGAAAAACATGCAAACATTATTTTTGTATCATTTAATTCTTTTTTAATGTTATTTTGATCTCAAATTTCTGTCTACAGTACGGCCGACGTATCTTGGCGAGTCTGAAATTAGCCGTTTGTCTGCGCAATGGATCTTTTAGGAACAAAATTGTCTACTGCGCAGCTAATCGGCTAACTTCAGACTCGCCAAGATACGTCGGCCGTACTGTACGTAATAATAATAATAATTTGAAATTCTACTACAAACACGATGCTTTATAATAAACGTGCAAAAATACCGTATATATTCAATAAGATTACGTATTACCGACTTCGTTATACTTAGAACAATAGATAATACATTAATAATCGTACATAATACAGTATTATCATAATTTTGGGTCCCTAATATCGATCGAACACTAAAGTTATAGTTTCAAAAATTACTGTATACCGGGTGTTAAATACAAAATAACGCAAATAACATTCTGTTTCTGAGAAATATATTAAAGTAAACATGTACAAATTTTCTTATGATTATAATTAATACAAATGGCACAGGAAAAGAAGCGATTAAATATCTGGGATTTTTGGTGACTGGCTACACTGTCGATTTATAAAGGCCTAGGGACGTTCGACGAACCAATCGGAAGCTCTCGGTATTTCCCGAACATACCCGAGCAAAATAAAGGAACATGGTCATTGCTCATTATAACAGCAGGACACTGGAAATAATTTGCCATTCAAGTTTGGAGTTTGAATCGTGTATGTTAAACTATTTTTTATAATGACAAGACAAAAATGGTGACCGTGGCGGTAAACGGTTAGATTTTTCTAGGTAATTATATTTATCGTGCCGAACGTGGCGGTACTGTTGTAATAAGCGATGAGTATTACGGTCAACGCTGAGAGAACAGAAACATGCAATACATCTTTTATTTATTAATTGGTAACGAGCTAAAAACACTACAGATAGAGTCCAAAATCATGTGCAAGACATTTAACTCCGTGCCGCATTATAAATCTTGGACGCATTTACGCAAATTTCAACTCTAATTTTATAGCATTACCAATTAGTTAATAAGAGCTGTTTTTTTGCGGCTGGCCCATAAAATCCATACATCACAGGCCACATAAAAGTGTACCTCAAATCAATTATTATGATTGTTTTTACTATATAGAAAAATTAATACGTATACATAATTACGTTAATATTATTATATAATGCTGATAATACGTTAAGCCTGTCACCAAACATTATAAACATGTTTAAAAATTATACAACTCGTATTAAATAAATTACTAAATTCGTTGGAAAGGCAAGACTACTTAGTTCAATATATTAATGCATCAGTGAAAAATCACAGCAAGCGTTAGAAAAACTAAAACTAATAATAAATAATAAACTGTTAAATAAAGTCATCTTAAATGTTAAACAGTGATATGTGGCATCGATTAATATTATTCGAGTTGTTAATCGATAATCGAATAACATCGTGAAACAATCGTTAAAAACTTTATAAATTATTAATAATATACTAACCACTGGTAGTTACACTAGGAATAAATTAATGAATAAAGTTTATAGAAAATTATTTTATCACTGAGTTGTTAAAAGATACAAGTAATAAAGTTCATACAAAGTTAATATCGACTGAGCTTAACTTTTTGACTACTCTGAATTGAGCTTATTCTGCCAAATGGAGCCATCCTACAATTTCTCAATCAAAAATATCAATATGCCAAATGTGTGAGATTACTATCCAGCAATAACAGTTCAATGTACATTTAAAACTTATGCTTAGAGTAGATAGAAAATTACTTCAAAAACGGGCAGAAATTTTGATGTGGGTTGGTTAGTTTTGGCAGAACAAAAGACGAATATTTCTGCGCAATACTGGGAACTATTACAATTGTTCGATCCTTGAGTAAAAAAATTAATAGTAAATTACCTCTTAGTAAAATTTTAAAACAATCTGATCAGTGGTTTTCTTGTAATGAGGTAACAAACATACTGACAGTACTACTTTCACATTTGAAATATTAGTGTAGAAACCATCTTCTAAAATTCAAGTACAAAGAACCCAAAAAGTTAAGCGCAGTCAAGAAGAAACCTTTACCTACTATTTTCAAAGTTCAAAATCGATCAAGACTATTCTTAGGCCCTTTCGTTTCACACCTTGTATCTCTTAACGAATAATTAAAACTTATTATTATTCTGACTATACAGCATTCTATATCATGTAAAAAGTTGTTATACTACTTGAAACCATGAACACACTGTTATTTCATTTCAATATTCATAGTATACGCCGAATCGGTAGACTTGATACTTGGAACCTTTTATGTAAAGTATTTTTGAAGAATAATGTATTATACTAACTTTTGCCCGCGACTTTGTCCGCAAATACGTAGCTGACGTCTGTAGACCTGCTTAACAGCTGTAAAGCAGGTACATACCTAACCTATAAAGCTTTATAGGTCAAGTAGTTTTCGAGATTCGTCAGTGAATGAAATACATTTTGCTTTTACATATTAGTGACCACATATATTATACACGTGTATAGGTACCATATATTTTCTGGCAGTCAATTCCATATTTAAATGTGCATTACAGAGAACAAACTTGAACAAAAAAAGGCGCGTTTTTATCGGAATCTTGTGCAGCCACGAAACGGTTTTCTAGTTATTTAGGATCCCTTAGGCGCGACTAATTCGGTTGTTATTTTGTTTCATAAATTTCAGCTGTATACTAAAGCATCTAAAGTCGATTTTCGCGTGAACATATTGCTTATAAGTCTCTAGTATCTAAACCAAATTCGGCGTATACAATAAACATACATTCCTAATACGATCAGTCAGGTCTTAAAACGACTGTACAATATAATTGGCAAGGGAGTTAGCTCAATATCAGTTAGACCCACTTTCCGAACACGCCTGTGTTAGTCCTTGTGTGTAGGCTAGCTGTATGCTTTCACATACGAACTTGTACTGGCTCTGTGGAAAGAAAAGAAATGTTTAAAATTTACTTAAGTATCAAGAATATTGGTGTGTTGTGTGACTGGCAATATATTATGTGTTTATAGTATAGTATCATACGAACTATTGTCATTTGAATTACAAGTGCGTTGAAAATTTTCGTAAGAAACGAGCAAGCTTTTTGTCATTGGACTCTCAGTTACATTATGTACGCTCTCGTCTTTAGCTCGGGTTGAAATCTAGCCTCGACGGTAATAACAAAGTTATTTTACTAGCATCATAATACCATAATCGTAGTCAAATTTAAAGCATTTATTTTAATTAGACCGAACTATTAGTACTAATATAATTAACAATTTAAAAGTGCCTAGGAGACGGTCAGTTAGTCAGAAAAGTTGAAGCTTAAGTGTTTTTTTAATCTCAGATACTGATTTCACGGCTTCATATACGTCAAACTTCAAAATAGTGTACATTAAAAAGTACACACTATAGTTTTTCAAATGAGTATTTTCCGTGCTAACCCATATGCGAGTAGAGGCAGATTATTAGTACTAGCAGAGCAGTCTCACCGCGTTCTGTATGCACATGGGCCGCTGCGCCCGCATGTGCCGCACGAGGTCGAGCGGGTAGAGGGGCTGGCGTCGCGCCGCCTGCGCCAGCGCCACCTCGCACAGCACCAGCGCGCCCGTGCGACCCACGCCCGCCGAGCAGTGCACTATCATGGGAGGGTCGAGGGTACGGTGCGACGAGTCTTCTGGGTCGTCTGGGTCCACTACTGTTGGTATTACTGAGGGAGGTGAAATTATGCGTTATTATAAAATATGAGTGTTATGTGTTTGTTAGTTGTGTGGTTAACGTCATGCTTTAGTAGTAATACTTTTTTTTTTTCACCGATTGGAAATCTTCAAATAGTTGATGACACACCCTCCCGCCCTGGACGCGGGCGGTCACTCTCGCCCCGCGTCCAGAGTCAGACTTGTCAGACTTTTAGTACTAGTACCAATGTGTCTTTTTCAATTTATAATATGTACTTTTTAAATTTATCGAGAGTTAATACGAGAAGTCCAGATTTCTTCACTATATTTTTGACTTCACCGAAGATGTCCAAATCTTCGGTGAAGAAAAATATAGTGAAGAAATCTGGACTTCTCGTACACATCAAAGTTGACATATTATTGCATGGGAACCATTTTCCGGGACAAAAAATTGTCTTTATAACTATCCCAATCTTAATCTATCTTTTGCTAAATTTCATCCAAACCCGTTCAGTTCGTTCGTTTCGTTTAAACGTTAAGTGTAAAAGAATTAGAAACATGTATCCATCCTCACAAACTTTCGCATTTATTATTAAGATATACATTATATTAGTAAGATAGCAGAATAAATCTGAAATTACCGTAACCACCCTGAGCAGGCGTGGTGATTACATTGCCCGTACCTTCTGTTTGAGAAGAGGGATAATAATAGGCTAGTGTACATTATTCTATTAAACAGTACTTACGCGCAGCAGGTTTCCTGAGCTGTCCGCACAGCTGCGTGAAGCTGATGAAGGCGGAGGCGTCCTCGGGCACGCCGTGGTCGGGCCACGCCGTGTACTGCAGCTGCGTCACGTTGCGACATGCGCCTGTGTTCTCCTGGCAGGAAATACAACATAATTAGGATTATTATAATTCGCAATTACGTCGTGATTAAAATCCGTACACCATAGTAAGTAACAGATTTAAAGTTATGAATTATTGTATTTTTTACACATATCTATAAATCTGTGTTAATATTATTTTTTTATATAATTGGATGATAAACAAGCCGTCGGCCCACCTGATATAAAGTGTACAAATAAACAAATTATATTAATAAAACATTCAAAGTTTCTTTCCGCATAAAGACGTAGACACTTAGCGAAGCCGGAAGTTACATATTTCTCATCATTGCGATGTATTTTTTTTGTTTTGAACCAAAGTTCCAACGTTATCCATTTTTTTTGTTTAAAAGCAGGTTGGCAGTCTTGCCCCATGGAAACTGTGCTGTGTGTAACCATAAGCACAATACCGTGATTCTTTACACCAAATAAAAAAAGAATTGTTTCCCAGCAAACTTTTTTTGCTCAATGTAACTTTGTTTGATGGTCAGTATTTATATTTACCTTAATAGTCATCTCTCTCCTAACATAATGTCCGTAATTCTGTTCACTAGTAGTCAGTATCGTCAAACTGTTGGTCGCCTTCAGCGGTGTGTTGCCAACCTTGGGCCAATATTGGTGACACTTGGCTCGGCCCCGCTCCATTAGAACTGTTAGCATTACTATGAGACTGCTTTCTGACTCCCACACCATCTGCCAGAAGTCGCCTACTGTTGTTGAGAGCGGACCTGAAGAACAAATATGGAATTATGGCTTTACTTTTTTTAAAGTGGTAGTTTATTTGATTGTAAGAGGTAATTGTTAGTACTGGTCCTAGTCCTATTACAAAAGCTTTTTCACGGATAAAAAGGTACTCTATTGTAGAGGGCTGTTATGAGTAGTTATACTCGAATTTCACGCCGGCGAAGTCGTTTTAACTTGTGCAAAGCGTGAAAGTTTCCTTTTTTTAGATTACAGAAGTAAACTAGCCTAAGAGCTTTAAGATGTTAGTTTTTTTTTACAATCATAGTGCAAAAAATCTTGAGTTCGCGACACCGCATAGGTACAATCAAGGTCAATGGCGATTACTTTTCAATCTTATTACTAAATGAGTATATAAGATCATAGCGCTAACCATTGTGTTGACATACATTACATACATACCTTGTGTGGCAATGTAAGTAAGCACTACATCAGAGTTCGGTATTTCCATGTTGATGTATGACGCGTTGATGTAATCACCTGTGGGTCCGTTTTTCAGTATCACTCGCGTTGAATCGTCTGCAAAAGGAAAAATATTATTAGTTATTATTTTATTTCATTGCTCTCAATTTACATTATAAACTATTATTAATAGGCTGCTGTGTCGTCACTTAGTTGAAATGTCTCATGTGCCTGTAATTACACCGGCACCCATACCCTTCAAAACAGAACACAGCAACGCTGCTTTGAAAACAGGTATATTGGTAGTACTCCCCCGGACGAGCTCCTTCACAAAGAGCTCTACTAATATTCAGATTAGTTTTGATTATTTATAAGTTTAGACAATACAAGAGGTTTAGGGTCAGTTTGCACCGAGACGCGACGCGACGCTGCGAGCACATTATTGACAATATCATTCCGAGAAAGTGCAACGTACTTTGAATTGCCACAATGAAATGTGTATCTTTTCGTGTAGTAAATAAAGTTATATTTTAAGTACGACAAAACAATTTCGAAAACTTACAAGGCGCAATATCCCTATACCGGTTCTTGTTCAAGTTACACGGCAGCTTCGACACATTGGTGGGTTCATCAGGCAACCTCCTTAGAAGGGTCTCGTACTGCTTCAGAGCATTCCCGCTGGCCAGCCCGTCGCCTAGCAACAGTATCGATTGTTCTAGAGCGTCGCCTTCGTGACGCGATTCTTCGGAACATAGAGGAACAAAGCAGGCCTCTGGTTCCTCTGGACCTGGGTCTTCGGGGGCGTAGACGGCTGGAAAGAGTGTTTGTTGTGTTATATTTACAGTTTATAATTAATATAAATATAATAATGTACAATTTCAAAAAGTGTATAGGGGGGAAAGCTCAGATGCCATCAAAAAGTTGTCCACGTCGTTGTCAATAGGGAAGGGCATAAAAGGCTGGCAGCATTGCCACCATATTAAATCAGCGTTCCCCACAAACATACATTCCAACATGATCGATATCTATGAAACAGAATCGGTCATCATAAGATCAATTTGTTTTTTGAATTAGGGCTCTAAATCATGTACAATAAAATAAGTTTTATAACGACAAAACAAAAAGGTGACGGCTTGCGGGCGGCACGCTAACGGTTGGATTCTTCGCCGTGTCGGATCGGTGGCGACGTAATAATCGATGACCATTAGTCTTATAATAAATCTTGTTCGTATCACGATTACTTTCACTCCCTTAAATATGTGTCTTACATTCAAATTTTACCTATATTGTTTAATTCGAGAGGTCTTAAATAACAATTACAGTAATTAAGATTGCACTCACCATTAGGCTTGACAACCAATGTCAAAGCTCCTCTCGTATTCCTAATCATCTGTACTACTTGATCGTGAGTCATTTCGTCGACATCCTGACCGTTTATTGATATTACCTGTAATTAGATAAGTTACTATATTAACATGACTGCAATGGAATTTGAACTTTATTTAATTATTGTTTATGATTCTGACTTCCAGGTTGTACTACTGAAAATGCCAAAGGGGAAATTGTCCTACTACCAAGCAAAGGCCTCCCCCAAGTCCATTCAGAAACATCGAACTAGCCCTCGTAGTACGCATCCAGGCCATCTCCACTTCCCCTTCCCCTTCTTTCTGGGCCGTCTGTCCCACTACTGGGCAAAACCTCCTCGTAGTCCTGGAACTTTTGTCCCGAGGCACTTCGAACCAGCTCATTATCTCGCCACCTCTTTTTTGACTTGGTAATAAACTTATCTTCCATTTAAGTTTACCTGGTCTCCTTCCTGCAGCTGCAGCCTGGTCCTCACGTTGAACCCGAACAGTCCATCCGCCCCGGGCTCCAGGTGTATCCGGACCCCGCCGGTACATTTAAACATAATGGCTCGCGGGCCTTGGTGTAGATGATAAAGCTATCATTCCATAAGTTTACCTGATCTCCCTCCTGCAGCTGCAGCCTGGTCCTGCTAGCGACCCTGGACACTAGCACGGCAGCCCCGCCGCCCCCCCTGACGTTGAACCCGAACAGTCCATCCGCCCCGGGCTCGAGGCGTATCCGGACCCCTCCAGTACAGTCGTTCGTTTCGTTCCCTTCTGAACCTGACTCGGACTCGTCGACGTACGATAGTGGGATGCGGAGGACGCGTTCTAGGAAGTCGCCTTCACTGGAATTTTAAAGGTGTTTTTAGATTTTTGGTCTTTTGTTTAATGTCTGGTTAACGTATTTGCCATTACTTTCATGTACTTATGAGGTTACGGGTGTGAAATAGGGCAAGTAGCAATGTGTCTTTTTCAATTAATATGTATTTTTAGACGCTCAATATTTGACGGAAATCTTTATATAAGGAGTTAAAATAACAACTTATATAATTATTCTGTTCGTGTGTACCACACTAAAATTCTCCGGCTAGAACGAATTTAAAGTTTTTATTTTTTTGGTGTGTGTTGAGTAGGATACAAGGATGTATGGTTTACTTTCAGAATTTCAGATGTACTTTCAGAATATGACACAGTAGGTGACGCTGGAAGTTAACATTTGGGAAGGACAAGTTCTATCGAGGTCGGTACAATTTTGGTAAAAAAGTGAAGTTACATGCAATATTGAATCTTATACAATGCAATTAGTACTGCCAATTTTACTTGTTATGTGTGCAAGTTTTGGTAAAGAAGTGAAATGTCACGCGATTTTGAACCTTATACACTACACTTATCACTGCCAATTTGAGTTCTAGTATCGTGTAAATAAGAGTGATATTTGGTACTGACTGTATCTCCTGGCTGCCCCGGGCGTCCCCCCAGGCGAGGCGCGGCGCGGGCTCGGTGTGCGCGGTCACGCGGGCGCCGCGCAGCCCGCCCGGCGACGCGCAGCCCAGCGAGCGCTCGCGCGTGCGGGAGCTGCTGCGTCTGGGAAGGGCGTTATTATTAGCTGGGTTATCACATATAAAGAAAAATACCTAGTTTACTTAATCATCATTATTTCAGGCGAACGACATCCACTGACGGTCGTGTCTCCGGAACCCGTCAAGCTTCATTGCCTCGGCGCTTTTCTAGCGGTCGCCACTGTTGATTCTGGCATACAGGAGTTGCAGTGGTTTGTTTGGGAATAGTGCGGCGGGATTGTGCCATTAGAAAAAAACAATGAGAGGTAGGATTTCCCGTTAACTTAAAAATGAGCTTTAATTAATGGTAATTTAAATATGTAACACAGCGATCGAGCAATGCTGTAGGAAGTATTTTACTAAATGTATTTTTTTTTGTTTTATACACTACAAATTTGTTAGCCCTAATATTGTTTGGTAGATTATGGTGTAGGTAATAATGCTTCGTCGTACGTAATAGTCGGCCTGCGCTCGCATCTTCTATCCGATTTCTGATTGCTCCCGTACTTCTCAAACACCAACAGCCGAGCGTACACTATTCTACAAAAAAAACTCACCTAACAAAGCTCCTATTAGTCGACCTCGATCTCCTGGCATCCTCCAGCGCCATAGTCTCAGTCCTGGGCACAGTGGGGGCGGCTAGCCCGGCCAGTGCTCCGAGGGCGGCTAACAAGGCACGTCGTCTAGGCGCCCGCAGTCTGAAGAAACCGTGCCGTTCCACACTACAGCGCCATAAGGCTTTCGCTGCTCGACTCGAACGCATGTTGAAGCCGAGTACTGTGTCGTATGTTTCTGACTGTGGGAGAAAAAGGTGCTTGGTAAAAAAGTTATTATGTACTAGGTTTTGCCCGTGATGTCGGCCGCATTGCCGGATTTCTGATTAAAAAGTAGCCACTGTCCTGATACAGATTTTAAGGCTACCTCTTTGTCAAACGTCACGATCGGTTCAGTAGTTTTGCGCGTGATGAGGTAACAAATCAGCCAGCTACATCAGCATTTATAATCAGAGTATCTTTTGGAGTGGTCGCTTTGGTAACAAATACAAAAGAATTCAAAAGTTTTTCAAGATATGTAGGCTCTTTACTCTCGTCCATAGTCTTACGTATAACCAAAATAAGATAATAAAATCACGTTTGTTGTATGGGGGGCTCCCATACAACTAACGTGTGAATTTTATTTTGCCGTTTTTAAAGATAATAGTAAGGTTGGCCGGTTGGTTGACACTTGGCCGGTTTTTCTTATTTGAAATAAGTAATTCAATAGAGTTTTTATACTTCATCGTATGCTTTAGTCTATACTTACAGGCTCCCGCTTCAGCTGTATAAAGAACTGTTTCTTCTTGAAGGAAATCTTGACGATTTTACTCCAAGAGAACGTGTTCACTCTGATGTTGTTCTGAAACACGACGATACCTATTGACGTCACGCCAATAAATATGTCTTTGCCGTTGTAATCCTGCAATTTAAAAAAATAAATATTTTATTTTACAATTGACGTGATGGCTCAATAGTTAATAGACAGGGGGCAAGTAACAATGTGACTTTTTCTAATTCATATGTAGTTTCTATGTTTATCTTGGACATCACTAATATCGATGAAGGAAAACATCGTACACATCATCAGAAACATCGAAATCTCTAATCCGCCTTGAGTAAGCGTGTTGATCAATCCTCGTGGCTTTTTTGTATGAGAAGAGGCCTTTGGCCTGCAGTGGGACGATGGAATTATTGTTAATTATTTTATGGTGAAAAGTATGAGAACTATAGTGACGAGCCCGCTAAGTCACACATACACAGATAAAGAAAACGCAAGCATTATAGGTAAAACCACATTAATATTTTAAGATTTACTGTATTTTCAATTAAATCTATGATGTACCAGATACTCTGGTATCTAGTCTCTACCTAATAATGTGCTTTGCACCATTATTTGGGTCAGAGGATAATTTACTGTGATATCTCACCAATGTTTGTGCCAATGTTGGCCAATTATACACACCCAATACATATCAATAAAAGGGTTACATTAGGTTAATTTGGATACTCTGATTTTCTAAGAATCGTGAATAAGACTTGTGACAATCGTCACTCGAGGGTTGATAGGAATCAATTGGTAATCATTTTCGAGTCATTTATCGCCTTGATTTATATTGACTCATGACATAAATATTAATCAAGTCAATCTAAATGTTCAAAGTCAAATCATTTATTTCGATTAGACTAAAAGGAACCTTTGAACGTCTTTTACAGAAAAAAAAAATCCCCTTCTAAAAGGTAATTTTCGTGTGGAGAAGAATGGGCAAGAATTCCATACTTAATCTTGTTAGAGATTCAGTCGCAAAAGCATAATTATTATCGATGAGAATTCGCTGTTTACATAATTAAATATATGATAACGTATAATTAAAATACAGGGTGTTTGGTGCATCGTGTGCCAAATTGAAATGGTCGACTGAGGGGGTCATCTGCTATCCTTTCAGACCCCTAAACACTTCTCATGCCTTGTGTATTATTTTTCATCGACTTTTTAATGTTTTACAAAAAAAATACCAAAATTTTACATTCAAGTTCATTTTTTTTTAAAAGTACACGTCGTAGACTCTCTATTTTAATTTTATTTAGATGTGCATTGTACTACAGTACTTTTAAATTCAAAATTAGTGACATTAGCCATCTAGTTTTTTATTTATTTACTCGCAAAGTTTTGGACTTCAATTAAAGCTGTCCATGTTACAGCTATTTACATGGCTATAAAAAAAAAACAAATGAGACCGGGATCTAAGGACTTCCTCAAAAATTCTCTAGTCTATCCTCTTGCTAGTGATGTGCCACATGCCATAAAAATCTTTTTACAACTTCGTGAATTCCCTAGAATTGTGAATCGAGTCACAAAATACAAAATTCCAAATTATGGTATAAAAATTTTGTTTTGCTTAAATAACACCTGAAAAGCGTATTAAATATGTTATCTCACTCTTACAAGATAAAATCTGTCTCGTATCCCTCTTTTTTGGGGGAGGGGGTGCTAGAAATAATAAAAAATGCATTTTTAACATTTATTTCATATTTTTTTGCATATTCTGCTTAAATTGTTGGCCTTTATTGTGAATGCAGGCCAGACATCTATTTCGTATTTCTCATTTGGTTTTTTTTTATAGCCATGTAAATAGCTGTAACATGGACAGCTTTAATTGAAGTCCAAAACTTTGCGAGTAAATAAATAAAAAACTAGATGGCTAATGTCACTAATTTTAAATTTAAAAGTACTGTAGTACAATGCACATCTAAATAAAATTAAAATAGAGAGTCTACGACGTGTACTTTTAAAAAAAAATGAACTTGAATGTAAAATTTTGGTATTTTTTTTGTAAAACATTAAAAAGTCGATGAAAAATAATACACAAGGCATGAGAAGTGTTTAGGGGTCTGAAAGGATAGCAGATGACCCCCTCAGTCGACCATTTCAATTTGGCACACGATGCACCAAACACCCTGTATATTTACACTTCTGCTAACGACTACATCCGCCAAAGTCAAAGTGAAAGTCAAAGTAAAATGTACCCTTTGACTTTCGGCAAAGAAGTATCTTTCTATTAATCAAAGAGAGAGATTGCTCATACAAATAAAATTATATCTTTTTCTAACTATTAGTTTATTAGTTTAGGCACTTCTGTAAAGAATTGCCGGAAACCTGGGAAATAATTATGATTGTAAGGAAAACCACAAACCCACTGTCTTATGAGGACATTATTTTACACTAATTACCAATAGCAGTACCTGTAACTTTAAAAAACCCACACTAGCTATATTGTGAACACAGTTTACAAATATTAAGTCGAGGTTGTGTCCCCAACTTTGTTTGTACCTATAGATTTCAGAATTAAGCTTAGATCCTAAATTATGGGTTATGAATTGTTGGCAATTTCTAGCCTTTTATACCAATTAGCATTGCCTGTAAAAACTGTATAAAAAATATCCTATGTGTTAAGCTAGATCAATATCTATGCGTGGGTGGGCCATAGCTAAGTTCAGTCGTGTAAGCGTGACAAAGTAACAAACATATATCCATCCATCCATCCATCCATCCATCCTCACAAATTTTCGTATTTAGAATTGTATTAGCTTCTTCCCGCGACTTCGTCCTCGTTAAAGTAAAAAGGAATAAAAAGAAGCCTATTTACTATTCTAGACTAAGTATAATCTATCTCTATGCCCAGTTTTATCTAGATCCGTTCAGCCGTTTTGGTAGGATTGAATAACATACATCCATCCATCCAAATTTTCGCATTTATAACAGTAGTTAGAAGTAGTTGGAAGTAGGATGTCTTACCTTCGCAGGATGGGACTCAACACCGTAGCAGTCCAATCGTTTCGCGTGTTCTAGAAAGTTCGCCTCAGCATCTGCGGGCAACTGTCCTTTGTGTAACTTATGCAGCTCTCTGATTCGTCTCTCATCTTCCGCGTTTTGTTTGGGCAGGAGGCAGAGGTCTGAGAGGTAGTTCGGAGGATGCTCCGATACGTTGTAGTCGCCTAGTTCCGCTGGAATTAAGAATTTTGTTTTATAATAAGAGCGAAACAATTTTCAGAATCGGATCAGTGGTTCCGTAGATTAGCGCGCTTAAACTAAATACCAATATTAATATAGATGACGAAAAAGGGCTTAGATTCATCACCTAATAAGACAGTTAAAAGTACGAAATGGTAAGGGTGCAGATGGCATTTGGTGTGGGCAAATTATTAACGAATAAAATTGGATATTAATAGAAATAGAAGCACTATATTACACACTTTATACTTATCATGTACCTAAGTATCTTCAATATTAATATTTAATATGCTTTGTTTATGTAAGTACTCGTATTTGTACACACAATTTGAAAACATTTATTCATTTTGAATTAATATATTAAATACAGTATTTTTCCTGCCAGGGAATTTTGGAGGATAATGTTTAACATACATACAATCACGCCTGTATTCCCCGAAGGGTTAGGCAGAGGTGTACCAATGTACACCCACAGTTCGTCGGTATATTTAGGTCCCATGTAATAGGGGGCGAATACTAATGGAATTGATAATTAATTCTATTAGAATATGAAATGTTGAAGGTAGTCAGAATCCAGGTATAAGAAGTCTGACGATTTGTCTTAGCAAGGGTTATCGTGTTACAGTAACTGGGTTGCGGAAGTCAGATTGGCAGATGTTCCATTTAAAACACTGGTATCCAGTTATACTGGAAGCCAAAAACGTAGTTGAGAATACAGGATGAGTTTACAGTAACCTACCTTGTACAGTAAACGAAGCAAGTAATAATGCGGTATTCTTTGGCGCATTCATTCTCCCATCAAGCAGCAACTTCCTAAGTTGAAGGCACAACAGGTATCTCGTATACTCTTCAGCCAATCGGGAGGGTTCGGGCGGGTAGAAGCGGACTGCTAGCCAGAACTGTGCGTTGGCGCCGACCTGCTTCTTCACTGATTTTGTACTGTCTAGCCAGCGCTGTGGAAGAAATTAAAGGATGGTTTAGTAAATTGAGTCTTATATGTTTTATGATATGGTTTGATATAGTTTTATCTCAGTAATTACGCATAGGGTTTAATATCGCATTGATGGGGGATTTGAACCAAAAGATTCGTAAGGCGTATTCGTGCCTCGATGTGGTCAATAGCGTACCCAAGCAAGATTGAATATAGATGTTTACGATGGTGAAAGTTTTGGGCAGCGCAGGACCGTCCATTGTGACTATTTTTAGGGGAGGCCTATGTCTGTAGTGCACGGCGTTCGACTGAAATGCTGATGATGAGATGTTTCGGCTACAACAGTCATTGGAAAAGCCAATTAGACTAGGGAGGGAAAAATGCTGTGGGTTAACAACAGGGAAGTTCCGTCACACGCATTGTTTCGCATGTCATTTTGTTAAATCTGCCTATACTACACATACATACATACACATACATAAACGCCTTTTTCCCATGGGGGTAGGAAGAAACCACAGAACGCCACCTGCTACGATCCTTACATACTACTTTCGCCTCGTTCACGTTCATACATCTGGTCATACAAGCACGCCGGTTACGAGTACTGCACACCCGACCTTTCTGAAGAACCTCACCAATAAGGTCAGGGTAGGTCTTTCTAGGGCGTCCCCTCCCGGCGTTGCCACTCACATCTGCCACATAAATACCTTTTGTTAGTCGCCTTTCACTCATCCTCTCAATATGACCGAACCATCTAAGCCTTTACTAATCCTACTAATATCCTACTTCCTACTAATATTATAAACGCGAAAGCTTGTGTGTTTTTTTTAGGATGAACTTAGATGAAATTTGGCACTGAGATAGTCGTAGAGTGGAATAACACATACGATACTTTTATCAAGGAAAAATGAACGGTTCCCATGGGATAATATTTCAAATCTGACGCGGAAGTCCCGGACAGCAGCTAGTATTATGTATAAAGAGATTTTATGTGCAGTGGGCCCGTTTATAGGACGACTGGAGCCCTGAAACTGTCAGACGGAAGCCCGAGGAAAAGATGGCGGGACGCCTTGGATGGCTTACTCAGGAATTGGCAAGATGAGACAAAACTTCGAAGGAAATAAAACGAAGTCCTTCATTCCTTTGCCTAGGAGTGGGAGTGCAGAGGAGAACCAATGTCCACCTACCGTTCCCCGTTATGTGTTTAGGTCCCATGTAATAGGCGGCGAGCCTATTGCCATTAACCGGGCACAAAACCTAACTCCGGGCTGCCACTGAGAATTGCATAGAAAAACCCAGTAACACTTTGCTCAACCTGGGAATCGAATCCAAGACCTCCAGCGTACCATAAGCGTAACGGATAGGAAGGACCACTAGGCCCTCCAGTCAAATAAAAAGGTAGTAAAAAAAGAAAGGGATTATCTCAGAAAGTAGGTACACCTACTGGTTCGATTACAAAATACTGGGTGACATTGATGATTTTAAGTTAAAATCATCAATGTCACCCAGTTTAACATTGAGTGAGTGCCAAAATCACTCAGGAAAATGGGAAATGTCAGATGACAGAATAATGTTTACATAGGTGCGATTATGCTGACAGTTAGTGAGTTTAGCCAAATAACATTTTAAATAACTTTGGTAATTGGAAACCAGATTAAAATATTTACGATTATTTATGATCCTTAGAAAAAGTTTGGTGAAAGCACTTATAAATATGTACAACCTGTAGTTTGGAAGCAACTTTGAGAATTAAATAATCAATGGTTTCATTAGTATTCCGATTCTTACTTGACTTTGACTTTAAAAACGTCATATCTTCTTATTATTTAACTAGGTTCTGCCCGCGACTTCGTTCACGCGGGAGTTAAATATTATCATTATCATTTCAGCCGTACGAAATCTACTGATGGATGTAGACCTCCCCTAAGGATAAGACCGGTGCACAATGACCGGTCCTGCGCTGCCAG
Source organism: Caradrina clavipalpis (assembly GCA_932526535.1). Taxonomy (NCBI): domain Eukaryota; kingdom Metazoa; phylum Arthropoda; class Insecta; order Lepidoptera; family Noctuidae; genus Caradrina; species Caradrina clavipalpis. The sequence continues at coordinate 4,201,207 of OW052100.1, forward strand.
CATCTAGCTATTTCCCGTCAAATATACCTTCTCTAAAGCACATCTTATCTTATACCCACTATCAGTGAAAGATTTTTTTATATTCGGACGAATACTTCCAGAGATAATCACTTACAAACAAACAAAAATAAACAAGCTTTAATACTTTATAATATTAGCATAAAAATAAATTAGTTAGGAAAACATTCAACTAAGTTAATCCCATTCATATAACCATAAAAAATTATGGCTCGAAATGAGTAGATTAAATCATTCAAGAGGAGTGGCCAATCAATGAATTCAAACGATTTACATAACACCTAAAAATTTACATAATCTAAACGATAAAATCACCATATAGCGGAAATCTAATCTTGTCGATCTCAATCGAATAGTTTCTTCACATAGCGTGAATATAAATAGAAATATCAAGCTCATCTAACACTAATACGATAATGGTGTCGATTCTGTTATGCACAAGCTAAACTTAATTTAGACTATTTCTATCTTTTTCTTTCCAATCAAACAAGAAAGGGACGGACGTGAATAAGACTTGTCAATTTTAGTTGAACTAAAACCTCTATACAATTATAATTGGCATGTCAGAACGTGTTGATTAAAAACACGGAAAAGTTCAAGGTAAAACTAATTTGACATCTCTAACTTAGTTCTAAGGTATTACCGTCCTTTTCTTTCGCTGTATGTTAGTAAGAGATGTCAATTCTCTAATTTTAGTTTAGTTTGTGAACAAGGGAATCGGCATCAATATCGTAGTTATTTCTGTATATTAATGACTAGCATATGTTTGCGAGTTCGGCCGTGTAAATTTTCTTATAAAATGTTAGCTGTAGCACTCAGGAATAGCGTAGCTTCCTATTACCGAAAGAATTTTCAGAATCGGCTCTGCAGTTCCAGAGATTAACGCGTTCAAACCAGGGATGATATGATTTAAATCATTTGATTTTAATCAGTGATTTAAATCGCGATTAAAATCAAGTGATTTTTTTTAAAAAAATCGTTGATTTAAATCAGTACTTTTTTTTTGCAACCAAAATAGCCAAAAAGGGTCGTCCCTTAAGGAACTACGGCGCACACATACGTGTGCATCGCTAATATGCCTATAGGTACCATTATACGGTTCGGGGGATCCCCGAAATTTAAACTCGCGCCTGAAATCTCTCTTTTTATTCGAATCGTCTTTTTTATTTTTATTTTTTGTTAAATGTTACAAAATGGAAGTGGTGTTTTTTAATTACCTTTAGAAGAATATATGTTTGTTCGTTAATGTCATTTTTTATAAATTTAATTCAATATTTTTGTTAAATAGGCAAATAAATATGCTACTTCGTTTTCTTAATAAAATAATGACTTAAGTAATAAAAGAACTAATATGTTGATTTAACAAAAAATATGTTGTTTTTTTAATAAATAACTGTCGTTCATACTGTAAACGATCCGATATTTAAAAAAATCAAAAAAATCTGATTAAAATCAAATAAATCCGATTTAAATCAAATTAATCTGATTTATTTGATTTTTTTATAAAAATCATGATTTTTATCAACCCTGGTTCAAACTAAAAGACAAACTTTGCAACTTTATAATATTAGAGTAGATATCATAATGATGCTAATTCTTTTTTTATTGAGTTATCTTAGACTGAAAGACTTATTGATTACATCAATGCTAAATGTGTGTGCATTCTGATGGAGAGATTTGTATTGATAGTAATCAGTCAAACTCATTACGATTCTGTGCCTAATGAGTTTGACTATCCCTCTTTCTGTATGTTGCGTTTTAACTGCTAAACTGAAGAACTACCAAACCGAAGACCAACTATACTAATTAACAAAAAACATTCACAATCTAGTCACAATTTCATCTCAGCGACAATCAATGTCAAAACATTTAGGTAAATTATAGTATGTTTGATAGAGTGAGACGTCTGGATTAGATTGCAATCGCTCCTGAAAGCTAGTACAGTCCCCCTTCCCCTCCGCCGATATTGTTGGTGAAGGTCGGGAAGGAGCTAGCTTATAGAAGGTCGTTAGGACTTTTAACACGGGAAAATAACAATTCACGCGAGCAAGTACATGAAACAAATTACTAGGTATACTTATGAACGACGTGCTAACTTCGCAATCACGCAATCGCTAATCAATAATAGTTTTAATGTTTTTTTCTTAGGTACTGCTAAAGTGCTAACCAAGCGCTAGTTCAACTAATTTTAACACGGCAAACATCCGTTTTGCGCACCTTGAATTGATGTAAATATCTAATATAATAGCGTTTTGATAGACGGGAAGACAGCGTGCATTGTTGAGGCTTTCCTATTAGTATTACTGCACCGAATTACATAATAATTTATCATACATTTTTAGTGTTCCGTACTTAAAAAGGTAAACGGCTTCGTCATAAAATCACTCATGCGTATTCAGTCTGTCAGTCTGTCACAGATGTTTTTCTACGGAAATATGTGATGAAGACGTTTTGATGTTCAAAAGTACCTTTTAATAGTCTATTTGAAATGTCAAATGAATTATGTTTTTGTCTTTAATATGCTTTAAGAACGCTTAATAAAGACAGTTGCTAGTTAGCTATGTAATTTTTTTTATTCGATATCAAGCCGACGCGCGACGGCTCTGCCAATGTTTAGTGATCACCTCTACCTATAGACATCTGCAATACCAGACACGTCACAGATGCGTTATCATCCCAGAAACAAAGTTGAAATTTTTCACGTGGGTCACACCGGCACACAGAACCCTTCAAACCGGAACACAGTAACACTGCTTTGCGGTAGAAGTAGGTATAGTGGTAGGGCTTCCCCGGACGACGTCCTTTACAAAGACCTCTACTACTACTAGCATAGTAGTGACGATTCACGCATGTAAATATAAGAATATCCTTTCGGCAAGTATAAAATGCATGGCAGCCATATAAGGCATTACAGCGAAGAGACACTTAAACACAGCTGTTTAAGACATCATAAAATACTAGGAAAAGCACACAGATGACTCACAGCGTGACACCATACGATTTAAAAAAAAAACAATATCTTGAGTCGGAACTTCCAAGGATAATGTGTGAATTGCACTGATATGGTTGTGACTCACTCTTTCCAGCAGACAAGATATTGGTGCTGATTCTCTTGTTCACAAACTTAACTAAATTTAAGTTATGTTCATCTTTCTCTTTCCATTTCATTAAGAAAAGGACAGAAGATAAAATTTTAGTTAAGTTCTGTCAAATTTAGACACTCCATAGATAATTTAAACGCGATTAAAAACGTGGCGACTATAAACACGCCAATTTTCTCCAGGCGCTGTCTAATTTGACAGGACTAAACGAATATGACATCTTCTGTCCTTTTCTTTACGAAATTGAAAGAGAAAGATGAACATAACTTAAATTTAGGTTAGTTTGTGAACAAGGGAATCGGCACCATTATTATACTTTTAAATTGTTAAATGGCGGGATGCGTTTTAGCGTTTGATTAATGGGTTCAAAGTCAAAGTCAAAGCATTTATCCATACTAATATTATAAATGCGAAAGTAACTTTGTCTGCCTCTCTGTCTGTCACGCTTTCACGGTTAAAGCACTGAACCGATTTTGATGAAATTTCTTATGGGATAAGTTTGAACCCCAAGTAAGGGCATAGGCTACTTTTTCCTGGGGTCTACCATTCTTGCGCATAACTGTGCGCAAGAATGATGGACTCCCAGGAAAACGCAACAGCATTTTCAAAGCTCGGCTCAGAACCGGGAATTGAAAAGGACTTCAAGAAAAAAATATCTTGATCCTTGTCTCCATAGATTTTAAAGTATCAAGTGTTCATATCAATTTGCAGTCTCTGCACTCTACTGAGATGCGATCACCCAGTTATCATAGTCTATTTTGGTACTATTTGGTCCATTTATTATCAGCAATTTAATGACCAAGTCTATTTACGAGGTACACGATCCCAATATGATTAAACATCTATAGTATTAAGTATAGTTGAAATGGTCGAAATGGAACAATGCATGATTATTTAAACTCAAGAAATGCATAACAATAAGTTGGATGAACGAGGAATGACAGTACATCTATCACAATGACATCTTAAGTGAATGAATAATTACATGACTATTGTTAATTGACATCAGAGTACAATCAAAAATATTTATAAATCCCTTATACAATGGTTACAATAGGGAAGAAAAGTAGAACTAGACAATAGAAAAATATACATATCTATTGTTTTATAATAAAACTGTTAATTACTTTACTGGTTAAAGTTAATTATAGTAATAAAAAATATTTTTCAAACTGTTAAATATTATTCTAGTTTGTAGGTACTTATATCAAGTACATGTAATGCAAACAAACTCACGCCGTTTTCCCATGGGGGTAGGCAGCAATAATAATATCCTGTTGGTGTATGTATTGGTCACCTTAAATGTCACCTACACTAATATTATTATAATAAAGAGGAAAGATTTTTTGTTTGTTTCTACCGAATAAGCTCTATAACTCCTAGATTGATTGGAACCACTTTTTCACCAGTAAATAGCTACATTATTCCTGAGTAACATAGGCTATAGTATAACATCACGCTACGACACACGGGAGTGGAGTGCTGCTCCACTCCCGTGTGTACCAAAGACGTAACTTAACGCCTATTTAATAAGCCATGTGTATGAAGTCATGGGTTTTTTTTTTTTTTATAGACGGGAAGTCATCAAATAACTTCCCCCGCCCTGGGCGGGGCGGGAGGGAGTGTCAGACTTTTACTGACAAAAACCCGTCTATGTTCCTTCATGTGCCCTTTGCGTTCCGGGGGCGCGGTATCTCTTTCGAACAACCCGCAGATGAAGTCATGGGTGGAAGTTAGTTTTTATTGAATATAACAATAATATTAAGAGAATTTATGACTATTGAGTAACACATTGAGTAATTATCCTCACGGTTTTATAGGGTGGTAAAACATCGGCATGACTAACATGATCGTGAATGGTTTACCGTATTTATGCAAGTTTTAATTTTATGGGAAAACAGAATTAAATTTTATATAAGTATTAATTTGCTTATCCATTTGATGTCTGTTTTTTTAATATTACTTCTGTCATAAACTACCCAATAACATCAAATATTATCCTACGGGAACCATACTTTTTTTGGGATAAAAAGTAGCTTATGTGCTCTCCATTCCAGGCTATAATCTATCCATGTGTCAAATTTCATCCAGATCCGATCCGATCAGTACATCCATCCATCCACACAAACTTTAGTATGATTATGTCATGTTAGGCACCTCACGCAGACAAAGTAGCAGGCAGAACGTTGTTACAATTTGTAATATGAAAAATTCCTTACCGTTATTTCCGTGTTTGTTGCGCTGGGTGGAGCTCCGTTCTCCGTAAACTGTAGCCCAAAATAATCCTTTTCCACTAATTCCAGGTGTTGGTATACTTGTTCTAGGAGCACATTACCTTTAGCCTTTTTCTGTAAACAAAGAAATATATGGTAAAGGAATTGACGTTATAATGTCAAATTATAATGGTTTAAAATTATTATTTTTAATGGCTTTGACAATTTTTTTTTTTTTTGGTACAGTCTGCAGTGTGACAGTAATAGACTGATTTTATAAAGTATTTTGGGAACAATCAAATTGTATGCCTATTTAACAAATACTTTCAATGTTATGAGTATTATTTGAGGATTAATGCAATATTTATACTGCAAGGAAGAGATTATTTTCAAGGCAATGTAGAAGATATCTGAATAAAATATTTATGATACTTTGACAGAAATATGGTTTTAATACAAGAAAGGAATTAACTGATAAAAATAAATCCTTGGATAACTAAAAAAATATCATCATAAAATATGGCAGTTTCCCAAATTATGTGTCGGACAAAGACCCATAGGTAGATTGGTTACAAGTGAATATTGGACAAAAATAGGAAACAAATACACCTTCTCAATACAATAGCACTACTGTATCACTATTGTTTAATTAAGTTTTAAAAAACAACTGAATATTTTTTTTTTTTATTTGAACAGTCCCACATTCCTGCGGTTTTCTTTATGACTTCCAAGAGGTGAGTTCTTGAATTTAGAAAATTTTGTTACCTGGGTCGCACTCCACTCAACTTTGGGAAACACTGAATTTTAGCATTTTATTTTCATTCATCAACACTCAAATTGTTGAGATACCATAATTTTGAATCTTATCAATTAAACATTTGTAGTTAATATCACTTTCTTACATACACACTACCTCAATATACACACTACTGGTGATAATGTAGTCATAAAAATGTGCAAATTAATATTCACTACAATAATTAAGAACTAGAATGATAAATGAAAACATTATTTGCATTTTAGGCTTCTATATTAAATTACTTTTGTGAGTACAGGTTGATTTATGATTACAATAACAATTGAAACTTATTCACAGGTTTGGACCATCGGATTCTTAAATCAAAACCAAGGGTCTCAGGAAAATTACAACCTCTTTGGTGAAAACATGAATTAAATAAAAAATAAAAATAATAAACAAGTAGGTACTTACCTCGATTTGAAAGGAGTGCTGGGTGTCATCCAAAAACTGCACAGTAACATTGAAGATGTTGAGCTTTCGCTCGCGCGCCAGCTCCGATGCGCGCACGTTATACGTGCCACTGGAACTGCTAAAGGCCCGTCTTGATACACTCTCGATCATCTCATCGATTAGTCACTCGCGTTTCTACCGGATTCCAACGAGACGAGTCAACGCCCGACGAAGGCGAAACTACACTTATCGCGTAACAACGCTTACGATGGTCCAATTACGTATTATCGAAGTATAACTTCAATTAACCTCGTGAATCATTGTGGACCTTCGCGACGACAAGTATATTCACAATGCACAAACGGTAATCCCAACACATGAGGCCGCCGTGACGTAATATTCTACGCAATTTTCCGTCCCGAAAGCTTTGCAAACATTCTATTCATGTTTATTATTATTGTCAGATGTTCGTTCGGTCATTTATCTCAGTGCGCGGTTATTTTTATAACCAATGTATACAGTTGAAGACACTCTGTACTAAATAGGTCCTTTATACTTAATATAGTTTGTCCTTGTTTTAATTTCTATTTATAAATCTACTATTTTCGTCTGATATTATACAAATCCACTGTGTCGCTGATAAGAAATTCCGCCATATTGAGTTGGGTATCAGACGTAATAGGGATGGGGCAAAGAGAAGCGTTAAAACTACTATACTTTTAATTATCGCTTTGCTGTTACTGTTGTGATAATTTATAATAGTAAATAAATAAATAATAAATAATTGCCAGATTAATATAAAAGTTACTCTCACACTTGTTTGAAATAAGTCTATAACCAGTAATCAATATTTTAGCAAGAGGTAAATAAATATTGGACTGGAAGATTATTGTTGTACAACAATATAATATCATTAAGAATTTACCAATAAAAAAGCCCTGGCCTTAAAATAATTTTTGGCCACCACAGGATAGTCCGGTTAAGTAGCATCTACCTTATCGTGTTGCTGCGCTACGAGTGGTCCTTCCTAAAAAAAATAAAAATAAAAAAAAAAACAAAAAAAAAAATACCAATAAAAAAACCAAAAAAGTATGTTGATATATTCCAGAACTTGTTACGTTATGTCCTAACGATTCGACTTGTTCCGTTCCGTCAATTTCGTTCCGTTCCTTAATTCGCATCACTAGTACAGCTTGCCTGTTTTGCGTTTAGTTACTCTATTAGAATTTACTTTTCTAATTTTTATTACATTGAATAATGTTTTAAATCTATCAGGGTGTGTTTTAAAAAAAATATTTTTATTTACCAAAGTTATCTTTCAATATTATTTTATAAATGAATAGAGTATTAGTAATACAGTAGTAGTCACTAAACGTAAAAGTTAGCGCCATTTCAATGGCGGCAACGATAAGGCGGGCTTTTGAAACGCTTCGCGCGTGACAATTTGGTCGTAAAAGTTGGTCTAAAGATAGTTTCTAAATCTTTACGTTAAATAGGCAAGTAGTTATGTATGTATCATACTGCAGTTAGTCTTTGCAACCGTTTTAGCCAGGTCTAGTAGTCCTTTTAGAGTTCGACAGATATGACCAGTCCGTTGTCACATTATTATTGACATTTAAGTAAGAGCAGGTTGGTAGGGATTACAGAGATGTTGGTAAGTACGTATAACAAGACAACCTCCTTTAAAAAGTTTAGGTATTCTTTAAAAGTTGAATTAGTTGATAAATAAATACTGTTCTAAAAATAAGAATAGGAACACCAGTATGATCGAATCGGATCGAAGCTCAATACTACAGGTACCTACACTAATATTTTTTCTCAGGATTGGGAACTAGGTAGTACTAGGGGTAACTAATATGAATAAAACAAGCAATCAAACAGTTATCTGCCTTTATTCTGCTTCTCTTCATAAACCAGCAGCCATAATCATTCGTTCGGTACCATTATAGGAAGAAAAAATTAATACACTATTACATACTGTTATAGTTTGGTTTGAATACGTGTTACAGCTGAAGTTATGTGTAGATTTTATAATTGTATTACTATTATTATTATAGATACATGCGAATCATGAAAACCAGGGTGCAACGCGATTTTGCATGGTAATTTTTATTTTATTTTAATTATACCTTTAACGGGACTAGCAGTTTATCGTTAAATTATATCATTTGTACTTAGCATTCTATGCTCTTTCTATTACGCTAATGTTTGATGGGAATCAGATTTTTCATGTGCTATAAATTGTATAACTATACTTACATACATTTAATAAAAACGTGAACTTTTAACTGGCGTTTTTCTTCTAGAAAATTGTAAAGAAGGGGGTTATTTGAAGAAATGACTTGCAATAACAAGGGGTAATCTATTTGATTTATAAATGAGAAATCTGACTCCTTTTATTATAAGTACAGAGATTACGTGCAACATCGCATCGCACAATTTTAAGTCACTGTTTACCTTACTGCTTGTGGCTTGTGTAGTGTTGTGGTGTGTTTAAGTCGATAAAAAACCCTTTCCGTGAATATGATTTTTTAGTTTATGGCCAAACATCCCTTTTTTTAAATACGCTTTTTTGCATTTGTAATATTTTTGAAAATATAAATTTTGATAATATTTTTTCCCTTTGTTCCTAAATATTAATCCAAATAGTTTTATTATCCTTAATATTGTATTTACAATTTTTCAACAGCCGAAAAATATGTTCAATTTTTATAATATTATTTTTTTAACGACTCTTGTTAAGTAGTAGGTAACAGTACAAATATTAATGATCACAAGTTGGTTTTCATTGGTCATTAACATACAATATTACAATTACAGCCTTATTACTATTGATAATACAGTTAACAGCAGGTCTTTATTTGAAAACTATCTAACTAAATTATTTACATAGGTATGTGATATTTTGCGAGAGGTATGATTTTGGAAGTATAATAATGTCATACAAAGTATATACCTTTCAAAAGGATTTTAATATAATAAATATACCTAGTCAACCATCAAAATTCAAAAGAAATCTGCAAATATCACGGTTTTTTAATTTTGTATTCCGAAATATCGCTAAGGCACCTGTCTCCATAGACGTGGTGATACAATGCAATGACATAATTGCAAAATAATAGAATTTCGTTTGTCGATGATCTCATATATTTTTTAATATCACTGTGCGTGCACCGATTAGTAATATCGAGTATTCTAAAATGTCGTGAGTTTCATCGAGAGATTTATTATAATATAAATTTTATTTAGGCATATTTCTCGCACAAGTTTATTTCTTAAAACATAATTATACATAACGTCAAATTTTAGTATTTTTGGAAAATCTACATATTATAAGTATACTCTTCAAAATCTACATTTCCAAATGCGAGGCAATTTTATTAGTTTAACAGTTACTGTGCGAGAAATATGCACATTAAAATCATCTAACTTTAATTTCAAGACCCCCTGTTACTTGTATTTCTATGAAAATGTGAATATTTAATTGTTCCAATTATATAAACAAACTGCTTGATAAAAATCGAAATGATATCGTTAATATCGCCACAAAATCCAACTTGAATACTGCCTAATTACAATAAAACTTTTTTAAAAAGCTATGAAATTATACTTTAATACATAAAACTAATAATACATTTCATTAAAATCAAATTACGGAAACAATATTTACAATTTACGGCAATATTAGATAATTATAATTAATTAATCTATACATATCGTTTTATAGCTATCTATCAACAAAAACCTACTAGATTAATAAAAAAATCTTAGTAGGTTACACTAAGATTGACGACACATTTTAACTACTTCCATATTATCGATATTATTAATCTTACGTCTAAAAAGTGCAACATTCGCTAAAGAGAACGAAACAACTCAGAGTATTTATAATAAATTAATGTATTGAATCAGCTACAGTACATTGTTATTGACGAAAACTAAAAATATTGTACTTATTTACAAAATGCAATCTTTTTACAAAAGAAAACCTGGAAGCTACACTATTTTTGTCATGTATAAAACATAAGTTGCCATCTTTTGTGAGTTTCGCTACACCGATGCTTTTATGAAAAGAGTAAAAGTTCCTATTTCATTAACATTGTTTGTTATTTTTCTTTTATAATCAGTTTATTTTAAAATACAAATAATGGGAATGGAAACATTGAAATGGTAAAGTGATTTTGACAATTCAATTTTTTTACTTTGTACTAGTAAACACCTACATTAATCGCTACGACATTCCATTCATATCATTGTAAACTACATCGAGACGAATATTTCAGTCGAAATTTGTTTTATAATACATTTACGTTACACTTAATACTATTTATCTACTTTCCATGTTTCATATTGGCTGGAATCGCATAAAGATTTGCGGTTAAGGCCAGACTTTTCATTAATAAAAAACAAAAAGAAACATTCGCCTTCATAAATAAGACACTATCGATGCAAATTATAATTAATTTGAATATCGAGACGAGATCACGAATCTACGTGCAGATCTTAAAGCGAAACCATCGATATCGATAACATTGTCGCGCCCCCTTCACTAAACTCTAACTTTTTGTCGTGTTTTTCATGTGACTCCTGTACACAATTGGAAAAGATTGGATAAAATTCAGCGTCCTTTGATGGATTACAAACTAATATGATGGACCTTCTTAATGGACTTATGGACTTGGAAATGTGTCCAACATTCACAGTTGTGTACGGGATTGTCCAGATGAAATAAACTTTACTGCTGTGTTGTGTTTCCTCGTAGTATTTAGACCATGCCTTTGGACATCATTCTGACAGTATTCTTGAGTGCCTGTCGCTTGTTGCAGAACCATATTCTGATGACCTCGCGTTCGTAGCCGAGTTGATGTGCCAGTCCAGTGATTTCAGTGCCTGAAAAAATTATAACAATAGAATCAGGTTTTTATAGTTATAATTATATTATTATACTGTTTTTCCTTTGTTACAAAGGTGACATTTGTGGCTAATGAGAATGTTACGTCGTTTGCGGAAAACATGGTACTTTAAAATGTATGAGCAAATTGGTGTAGTTGCTATTCATAGGCTCGTCTCTCGACCGCAAATCTACGGAAGGTGGGGATGGACAGCGCTTCCTTTCTTCTTCAGAAGCTATTTGGAGCCATATTGGCTTTTAAGTTTCCCAATTAAGACCCAATTAAATCGTATTAAATAGCTTGAGTTATTACAAAGCTTACCAGAGGGATGGGTGTTCCTTTCGAAATGCGCGTTGAGTAGTTCCAGAGCCTGAGGTGTGAATGAAGTTCGCCGTTTTCGTTTCTTGCTTGGTTCCATCCCTATGAAGTCTGTCAGATGGTTCTGGCCCGAAGCGTACCTGTAATGATCGGAATTTTAAACGTTAATAACATTGATTTAAGATAGAATTTTAAGTGATCAGCTGTAAGAACTTATAATCCGGCCGGTCCTTTGTGTAGTGTCGCTGTTTGTACGAGTGCTTAGGAAAGGTGATGAAGCAAGCGTTAGTTTTATTGTTTTAGTGCAACCATTTCCTAATATGTGATTAAAACGAACCATCCTTGGGAATATAAGACAGTTCGTTATAATAGCACCATCTTAAGACACCAAAACCTTTGAAGCTAGTATTCTGTTAGCACGTGATGCACGAAAACAACGCCAGTCGAATTTTTAGTGCGATAAATTTGACGGACGTATTTTTCGTACTAAAAGCAGATTGGAAATTCCTTGTGCTTATAATTACTAAATACATAGACTAACCCAAGAAACTAGAATGAAAACTAGACTCTTAAGAAAACTAATAAGAAAGATATACATGCTTTTGTTAGTCAATGTGAACCCTATTGAAGATAATACAAGGAATAGAATTCTCGAAGCAGCGTCTTCGTATGTCAATGAAAAAGTTCTCGAACTCGAAATTAAGATGTAAACAAGACTGATAAAGTCAATTTATTCATGTTCAAATGGTAATAATGAGCCTTGCTCTGGTTTCATAATATCAATATCATTTGAATTATCTAACATAAATGAATTTTCTTTTTATTATTTATTTCACAGGAGGCTGGTCTTGTACCTACCAATAGGTTAATGTAGTAGGTTTATTCTGTATTTTAACATTGTAATCTTTATTTAAATTCTCGCCTATCTCTAGATATGTTTTGATATTTACTTATCCGTGCATTACTATCTGATTTACCAAATGATTCTTTAAAATAGTCTCTCCTTATATAGGCATAGACTCTGAAGTCGTAAAGTATCATAAACCATTCATTAGGCTGGCTTTCTTTAACTATTCCGTTATTGAACTGTTCTGTAACCGTTTTAACTTCTGTTCTCTTTACAAAAATAGACAAAGCTTGTCGATCTAGTTCATTCGATAAGTTATTTTCGAAATTCATTTGTAGCAGCTCCATTTATATCAACCGAGTCCACCATGAATAGATGTACGTATTTCTTAATAATAAATTAACGAGATCCCCGAAGTTACAACAGAATTAATTCAAGTACTATCCCCAACAGAGTCGGTCGTTAAAAATTACCACCAAGAGGGAACGATTGCAAATTCAATGCACCCATTTGCAATGTTAAACCAAAGCGTTGCATCCAGATAATGCATTTTAATGACGCAAATGTCGATCGATAGATCCTGTTGGGACCTCTTACGGCGCCATTATGTCTTTGTTAAAGATTTAAGTGACACCTGGCTTAGTTTTTAATGTTATGGAAAAAAGGGGTTCGTTGATTGGTTAAGTGTTGTCTTGTTTCTGTTGTTTGTTGTTTATCTATTTCGAAATTTAAGTTTATCTGAAGTAGGTTTATTTTTGGTTAAACGCCTATAAGGATCTCTTTTTGTTCTTCTGTAGGAACTTACAAATTTTATAGAGCCAGTAATTTCATCGATAGCGTTGTTAGTGAATTTGTAGTTGAGCTTACCGTATTTTTAGACCTTCTTGAAACGTTCGAAGCTGTGAGATTGCTTTAATATTTCAGGTGTTTCAAACGGCCTCAATCGGTGTATTTTCAGTTTGAAGTTTTATTTCAATTCTAACTTTAGACAACTTACATAGAAATCAGTAACATTTGGCTGTTTAAATTATTTATAACATTTTTAGAAAACGTCACAATTCTTTCTTTTCTATGGAGTAATTAATAGGTTCCAGTATCGTAGTTAACATAACAGACTATACCTACCGATGTGGTAACAACATCTGGGTGAGTTACACTAATGTTCATGGTTTATAAGAATGCTTTAGAAAGTCGAAACGAAATTAAGAGCAAAGAGTTAGGAGTTGTGATCACACGTGAGATACGCCTAAAACGAAAACCATATAACGATGATGAACCTAATGATTAAACTTAGAGAAAACCGAAATGCAGAAAATAACAAAACACGCTCAAATTAACAACCGCACCATAAAAACTAAAACATGCATGATACAGCCAGTGTGTGTTAAACCCGTCTTCGATGAGCACCACAATTAGAAACAACTAATTTCAAGAACAATCGTGAAGAAATTAGTTATTCCTAACTTTGGGCAACGGTGAGTGTTAGATGTTAGTCGTACAGCGAATCCAAATAAACATAAAGCCTAGCCCGTCAAAGCATTAGTTAGTCCAGATTTGAGAAATGTCTTTCACAACGTTGCTAAGCATTATAGGCCAAATGTTTCACGAACACGGTGTAGCACATAACCACGAACATAACTCACTCAAACAAATATTTACCTCTCTTCAGCTTCCTTCATCCAACGTTCGAGCACCGGTTTGATTTTCTGCGCACTTTTTGGTGTTATATCCAATTTCTCAAATCTGTATCGAACATAAATGTAATGTTAGACTTGCTATGCGAGCACCGGTCAAATGAAAATCTAACGCGAAGCACCTTTACAGAACGCGATGTAACTCTATACCCGATCCAAATTAACAGAGGCATAAACACAGGACATTGACATTGCGTTAACGATTTTAGAGAGAGAAAAAAACAATAGGCAATTTAGTCTGCCGAGGTAATCAGTTTGATTAATATACCGAACAAGGTAACAATAAAACAACGAATTCAGTTAGAAACGAAAGGTAACGTATGCCAATGCCCTGGCTTTGAATTGCGCAAAATGAATATTAATAAAAATAAGAGTAAGTAATGAAAATAATACATCATGCTATATTAGATGGAAAGTTAGATATTACTCATCGAGATGTTACAAATAATAAAAGTGATAAAGTTCTCACAGCGATTACTCATAGTGTCGAATCGACATGGTTTGGTAGCCGGCGCATTAGTGTAGCGCGTTTGTCTTAACATCAAAATGTAAGTCGGCCGTATGATGTATGGCGCCTTCGCTGTAATTACCCGAATGCAAATACCGTACACGTGTGAAAAGGAAAAGAAAGAACGTCAAAACCGGTAATTACAAATAATTATATACGGCATACATTCAAAAGGTATGCACGGATCGCCGATCGAGATAAGATTACATTAAACAGCGTTGAAACATTTTGATTTAAAGACATTCTGCGTGTGGACTCGGCCGATATAAGTGAGCCAAAGCGTGTACTTAATGTATGTAAAGTATCTACGAATTTATCTCCATTATCGTAGCACCATTTTGATATGTTTCTATAAAGTAAATGCAAGCTGCATGCAGATAGAGCAGGATTGATGAAGATAAATTTGGAGATATAGTGTGTAGGGATAAAAAACAAAACACATACATGTTTTGTTGTTGTGAAGACAGCTGAGCTGCTAGCATCTGCGAAGCCAGGGCACTGGGGACGGTAACAAATATTATGTTAGATTATGTCGTAGCCAGTGGCGGTGACGGTACTCCGGCGTAGTGAGCGGGAGCAACATCACTACATCTCAACAAATCTAGAAAGATTAGGAACAAAGTCGCACGCTATGATGTCACTAAACAAAGGTTACATGATCTTACGCTAGACAAGTAAATAATTCGACACGCTTTGTTGATCGTTTGAAAAGGAAATTCAATTTTCATATCGAATTTATTCGGGTTCAGCCCAGTTTAGGACATGGACGGCTGTGTTGGTTATTTAACTTTAATGTTATGCTGGTACGAGATGCCCTGACGCATTGTGCTTCATATGAAATTGTAATGCACTCGGACCGGGGTTAATGGTTAATTCAATATTTTGTTATTGACATCGTTCCAAGTGGCAATGACCATGCGCCTGATTGTTTTCAAAACAGATGAATACAGACATTTCGAACCATTTTAAAGTTTTGTCGCTTTTATAAAAGTTCTTTAACGTGAATCTCGATGTTAACACTTTTAGTGGACGGTAAAAACGTATTTACTTTAACAATTTTGAAATGTTTTCATAGGATTCTTTGGTTAAATTAGATTTGGGTTCCTAAACGCCTTGAGTTTGTGAAAATGATTAAAAAGATTTTTGTTGACTTTTGTTCATTGTGAACTCTATAACAAAAAGCTTCAGTGAGATGGAACGAAGAACACTAAATGGAATTCTTTTCTCAAAAACAATAATATGTTTTAATTAAAATGCAAATTAATTAAGTCCAGTATAATGAAAGGGGTAACTACCATGTAGCGACGTCACGACACCAAATTGGAGGGAGACGAAAGAAAAATTAATGGGAAATGAAATCACGACAGAACAAAGACAGGGGAATTCTACTCTTTTTAATTACACGAAAAAAGTAATTACGGCAAGATAATTAATTAACTGGAACAGAAGTAACGATTAATGATTTTATTATACGAAGGAGGTCGTCGGGGGGTGGCTTGGAATTGAAATTTCCTTCGGCTTGTGCCGGTCGCATTCCGTTTTGCATCGAAATTCGATTTGTTCACGGGCAACGTTGTTTCGAGTGATTTGATTCAATTAAACATTATGAGCGTAAAGCTGTGCTGAAGCGTGATTAATTTGTCGATTTACGAAGTATAAGGTAACGTAAGAAAAAAAGAATATGATTTCCAACTTCGATCGGCCGTCAAACCTGTATAATTGTATTTAGTTGTAGCAATTTTGAAATAAAATCTTGCAATTTGTGATGTGTTGTAATTGCAAGACACAGGAAAAACAATTACGAAAGTCTGAAATCCTATATTTCAGGTTTAGTTTCACGTGTGATTGCGTTCACTTCTGCGATTAATTGTTAAAAAATATCGATAGGTTAAAACGAAATAATGGATTGTGAAATTTGGTCTGGTGCTTCGTGTACTTTTTATTAAAAGCTCCGGAGAGGCGCATATACCTATGCATTTGAATGAATGAGTTATGTTGATCAGAAAATATTTTTTTAGTTCCAGAAACCTAAGAGTGTTAAACGTTACTATTAAAAGATTATGGTAGGTTAGACACGAATCAATTCGTATCTAATGACAGAAAAAATAATTAGGAGACACGCGCCCGCGCCTAGCTGAGTAAAAAATGGTGTAAGCCACGACACAGTGAGCGGAACGGAAGCCACCCGAATGGTAATTAATTAAACGAATTGTAAGCAATGAAAGGAGTCATGCTGTTTTACAAATCACTTCAATTAACGATATTAAAAAGTTGGAATGATAACCGAGCGTCGGCCTGCGTGACGACATTTATAAAAACGATTCTTGAACCTTTTTTTGTCAGCCCCACGATGTTGCCAGCAAACGGTCACATTATTTTGACAAGCGTGCGACTTTATCTCCTTCGGTTACAAGTAAGATATCATCAGTTCGTTTTTTATGTGTTTTTTTCTTTTGGTTTGACAAATTAGATACTGTATTAACAACAACAATTAAGTGGCAACATTTATTTTTAAGCTGTGGTCGTGTATTCTACATCGTTTAATATGCCATAACGTTTCTTTTGAATATTAAAATTATGTTAATGCTCATTGATGTGGACAAATACAGATTCAACTATGGAAAACAGATGCCATTGATTTTTCTTCACAAATATTACTGAATCTTGCACAGAAAGGTTATTTCTGTACTGCGTTCAAAATTGAAGGAAGATTGCAAAATGGAACACGCATACATTTTGCAAGATACGATAACTGGCAGTTTATTAATTACATATTGCAAATGTTACGGGACTTTTAACTGCGGCCTGTAGTGACAATAAATTCTATTTACGGTCTCTCGGGTGCAGCACGTCGTGTCCAGCAAAAAAATATGTATAGTAAAGGCAAACACCTATGGATTCTAACGTCAACTAATAAAAACACAACAAATATGACAATTATGCTAGACCTTACCTGCAAATCGCGCTTTGACTGTAAGCGGGGCCTTCTGTGACGGACAAGGCTTGGCCGACCTGGGTCTGAGTAAGGCCTAGGCCAAGCCGCCGTAGCTTGAAAGCCTTGGCGAATTCCTTGATGTCTTCCAAGTTGATGCCGTCCACCACGTTGCTGGATGACTGACTGATTGTTGGTTGATCTGTTGTGCAAAAGGATTTTGTAATGAATGAAGTAAAAGTGATTGTAATGGATGTATTGTGATGAAATATAGGTTTGCATATAGCATCGTCATTTAACTTTCATTGTTTGACCGTGGGTTTCGTGGTCGCAAGTCCTAGATATAAAATGAATATTTCTTCTATCAGAGTAAGGGCCTGTTTCACCACCTTTCTAATAAATTCCGATTCAATTGGAACCATTTGGTTAATAGTGTATAATTGTATATTGAGAAAAGGTTAAGCCCTTTATGTAATTTTTACATTGAATTAAGTAACTAGGGCAAATAAGAGGAAGTGAGTATAGGGAAGGTGACCATCACGTCCTAAAGTAATAACATTATTCGATAACTTTCGGAGTCGGGTATAAATCAGGTTTATTTTAATACATACAAGTTCTATTGTGGTACCTAAACATACGAACAAACTGTGGGTGTACATTGATACACCTCTGCCTAACCCGTCGGGTAAAACAGGCGTGATGGTGAGTGCTATTGTAAAAATATCAAAACGTAAGCTGAAAACAATCGGATATGTTTCGTGTATATCGCGTTCCTTTGTCGAAAATCTACTTAATAGGCATCTACCCCACAACCCCGCAAGGGAATCATAGCCAATCGAGTGTAATCATTGCGGCGTATTCTAGCAAGTTGGAAACCGGGCATCTAAGTTGCGCCGGCAGTGTACAACGTTACAGGTAGCCTTATCTATTGTCGCTACCACATAATACACTTCAGAATTTACTACGTTCAAAGCATTTGCTTGCAACCAGTTTGATATCAAACAAAACAGGATTGCACATACATATGTTCGAGACAAATCTGTGTAGGTATATCACAATGTAATAATTTAAACCAGTCCGTACCAACTCTCAAGCAGTTACCCCGTTTAAACGCGAAGCAAAATTATAGCCAAGTTTAGTGGGCAATTTATGTAATTAGTAGATGGTGGCGGTTCCTAATTATGCGGGATGTCATTAGTGTGGAGACGTGCTACCTCCGCGGAGGTTGGCCCGCGAGTGCGCCCCCCCCCCACCATGCTTAGCTAACCGATGACAAATTACTTTCGCTATCTACCCCCGTTAGTTTAAGGAGTAGTCTGCGTCAATTAAGACAGGGTAGGGTTGGTAAATTGGCAATCGTTTCACCATTTACCGGTGTTCGTAAGTCAGACGATTTCTAATTTCGTTTTGTTGTACGTGAACATAGTGTTGTTCCGGCAATCTTATTACTGCACGTAATACGTTTATGGGGCGATTTTTAGGGGAGCTAGTTGATGTAATATAATTAATATCCGATGTTGTGATTGTTTTTCTTTGTGTACTTCTATATGTCTAAGAAACTTGATCACAAATCAACCAAATGTTCTTATTCTAGATTTGTTACTCACATTCTAAAATATCCTACGTAATTATGAAACGAGAAAAATGACCCCTACGATCCGTACAGTAATCTTTAAAGATTTAGTGACAGTTTTTCAAGAAAACCCGACGCAATGTATTGTGGAAGTACCTATGTATTTTTGATAATGATTCTTTTGGAATCAATTGCAGGAAGCAGACGTCTCATGTTGACTTATTGATTAGTTTGAATGGCCGGTCTCACTTAAAGTCTATATGAGAATTTAGTCACTTATATTTGGATGAAGTGCTCGTTACTCCATTACTCAACTAATAGTGGATTGTCCAAATTATCGCATTGATCTCGCCAATCGCCATGCCCTATCAGCCATCACATATCCTTTTTATAAAATGGAAAAGTAATAACGAAATGAAGTCTGTTTTCGACGTCCAATTAGAGCACATCGCGTGATGAGCGCACCCATTAATTAGCTTACAAAGATAAGTCAATTGGGCAAAGAGTCGTACAACTATGGCGTCCTGAATTCGATAACAATACATCAAGATACCGCACGCTTAATTGTTTAATACATGTAATAAATTAATTAGAAGCAATTAAAGTTTGCGTGTCTCTACGTATGTCTGTATGACCTGAGTTACGTGTGTGCGTTTCTGCTTTTTCTTTTAACAAAATTTGTTATGGCGATTAAGTGTTTTACTTGCTACTTTCTACGAAGTAATAGGCTGGCTTTTATGTAGGGTCGTTATCATTGTTAGTTTTATGGTTGACAGTGGCCTTTGCCTAAATGTAATATGCTTTATTCTTCGTCACACGACACGGTAATTTGCTGTTATTATCTTGCGGCCCACTACTTACTTACTTACGTATTTCACGCGTGTTAGCCGTAGCCCTTGAAGAGTCAACGGAACTTCGGCTTTTAACATTTAATAATTACTCTTATTTACTCAATACGCAATTCAAGGTAAGATGAATCAGTCTTTTGCAAGAAACAACGAGAGCATTTTCAGAAGCCACTTTCATATCGATGCAATTAATTTTAATTGAAACGTTCTTTATCAAAATATTGACGTGGAAACTTATCGTACGGTTGGTTGGTGTTGTAAAAATTGCAATTGTTCCCAAATTACATTCACTTTTTGGATTATAAGTTTGTACTCATTTAAGATTTTAGTGACAGGAAAACTATTATTTTACTTTGTATCTGCTTGTATAATGTAAGTAAATAAATAGTTTTCATACATTGAAACGTATTCCTGCCAAGTTATATTTAGTATGATTCAATTTGACTACTTCGAAAGAGATTATTGTTTTACCTTTTTTTAAGTCATTTATGTTTTTGACGAAGAGTGCAGCCTAGGAGTTCATCGTCCCAATCCGGGGAAAGATCTCCCTCATAGCCTTCCACTCTTCCTTATATGCTACCTGGGCCAATCACTCGTAACATTTCTAAGTAACAACCCAACGCCAACATTTCGTGGGATTCCCTCGGCGATGGCGGTACTAACCGTTTGTTGAAATGTTAGATGCTATCCTCAAAATAGCCGAAACCTGCAGCCACTAAGAGTTTCCTAATGAATCGCTGTTATGTTAATCTGTGGAGGTAGATCAACATCCCGGACACGCTGTATTTAGTTAGCCAGGAAACCGGCATTCATGACACCACTAAGTAGGATTGACATCTAAAGTATCTAAAGTATCTCTACAATCCAAACTCCACCGAGTTTGGATTGTAGAAAAATGGATTTGCCCAAAGTCTTCGTGAATAATTTATTAGCAGGCAAAACAATTTTGATACTTTGTGTTTCATGATTTATTTAACTTTTTGCAAATCTGTTATTACTTACATAAATTCACGTATCAGTAATTATAGTGTAGATATGTCGTTTTTTAAAATCTATACTATTGTAATAAAGAATGAAAAGTTTTGTTTTTCGTTTTTTTCTCTGGATGTAACGATCGAATTGGTAAAAAAATATAGCCAGATTCATGAGGATTTGTATCTAGGCTATAATAAAATGAAGGCTACGACCTATAAGAGCTGAGCAGTAACCAAAAGACGTAACTTATCGCGGTTGCAGTCAGAAGCTAGCAAAGTATATTCCGCTAACGAAAGTACCAATATTAGCAGTATAAAATAACAATATTTCTCTTCAACATATCTACAGATTTATATCGTACCATTTAAATTAATTCTGCTTTAATTTAAAGCTAGATTCGACAAAGATTAAGACCGAAACACAACCTAATTTTGTCCAAACTTATTCACATCTTGATTTATTCAACAGCTATTTATTTCATTGCTTACCAAATTTCGCCTATCGAAGTACCTTGAGGTAATCGTTTCCTACAGAAAATGATCCGTTAATATCAGATTTGCGTTTGCTTAGACTGTTAATGTGAAGCTCTCATGCCAACTATATGCAAATTGAAAAGAGCACTAAAAAATAGGGCTGTTATTTGGCTCGAGTTTCCGAAATATAATGACTTACGTTGCTGATTTACTATTATAATCCAACTTAGTAAATGGTCATAGGAGAAGGTTTTATTGAAGATTATAAAGTAGCTAATTGGTTGCCGATGAATATTATATTATACATAGAGGAAAGGTCGACTTTATTAATTGATTATTTAGACTCATAAGGTATTTAAAAGCGTTGATGAGACACGTTGGCTGCCGCATATATGCCGCGAGCTACAAGTGTTAAAATTCAGCAAAAGCATCGTTACCCAATATGGCACCACAATGAAAAATTCGTCATAGCTAATAATCGAATCGGGCCGCTATTCTGAACATTTCACATTCAACGCTACATTATTCTTAATTAAAGATTTCGAGTGATTAGGTGTATCATGTACACATACAGTCATTATATTCATAAAGTTTCCAATAACCGCTCTTTGCGTCAATGACATAAGAAATAGAATCGTATAAATGCCATGACGAGACACGCAAATTATAAATTTGTGAGCTCACGTAATGGGTGAAATTACGGGCGCCGAATCGTCTCGATTCATGTTACGATTACGACGTAGAATCGAATACGTTATCAATTACAATTAACGCGTATTATTAAAGTAACGGTTGTAAGCACTTTTGAACAAGTTTCTTGAAGAATTTAAGCGTTGTTCGGTAAAAGTTTAAGCTTTTCTTCAATATTATCGAGGGCTTTTCATTTGCTTGTCCTATTATTAAAAACCCATTTCGTGAATGATCCGATATTAAGTGTAGGCTGATAATTAAGTAAATAGATATTGGGGAATCGAAATTTAGTTTATTTTTTAAGTTTTGGCCCTACACTATAATGGAAGTTATTATGTAGGTTGGGTAATTTCCATTTGTGTTTACGAAGACATGTTTTGTACAATACTGTGGAGACTGACATGTTTAGCCAGGTTCAACTTTATTTCAATAGTTTATGGTTGGTAATTGTTGGTACAATTGTCCTTAAAGAGAACATGGGTACTGGACTGACGGACTGACTGGAGGTTTTACTTGAAAGATTAAAATTAACTATCTTAATATTTTTATTAGAGCTGAATTTTGGTAGAAAATAGTACATAAACGAGTCAATCAGGTACCTATAAAAATATATGAAAGCAAAAACCTTAATTGATTTAAATGATAATATTGTCGTATTTAAAGTTTCCTT
The DNA here is from genome assembly GCA_932526535.1 of Caradrina clavipalpis. Lineage (NCBI taxonomy): Eukaryota > Metazoa > Arthropoda > Insecta > Lepidoptera > Noctuidae > Caradrina > Caradrina clavipalpis. The sequence goes on from OW052100.1 coordinate 4,224,148, forward strand.
ATTAATACTGTATAACTGGTTTATTTATTATCTACTTACATATTTTTATTTTAAGTCGATTGTCATGAACAAGGCCTGGGCGTCACAATTTTATACGTTAATTTACAAAGCAACAATACATTAAGTACTAAGTGAATGTCGAACGTTTTAGCATTGATCGCTAATGAGTAACGAATGGTTTTAAAAATAGCTCCCCGATGTATTACGTAACAAATGCTTTGTTGAACAAAAGAGTGGAATTTTTTGAATTAGTATACGTTTAAAACGAATAATGTATGCTCTTAAAAAATAATGGTAGCAATAATTTTGTTATTTCTATTGATTTATTGAATACACTACGAAAGTACATTTATAAAACAACTAGCTTCTGCGTACAACTTCGTCTACGTGGATTATTTCACCAGCGTTAAGTTACGTGTTTGGTTACTACTCCGCTCCAGTGTATCGTAGCGAGATGTTCTATAGCCTATGTTAGTCAGAAATAATGTAGCTATCTATTGTTGAAAAAAAAAGGTTAAAATTGGTCCAGTAGTTTCTGAGCCTATTCGATATAAACAAACAAACAAAAAATCTTTCCTCTCATAATATTATTAGTATAGATTGAAAATTAATAAGGATTTAAAATGGAGGATATTAAAACACAATTATTTATGTTAGTTTCAACATATTCGGTCCCGAGTGTCCTTTCATGCAGATCACGTAATGACGCCATGTTTCTAGCTGAATCAACAGGTAAAGTTCCCGAGTACCATGAATATAGAAAAATAAAATCTGAAATGTACATTTGTTTTTTTTTATTGGACTAACCGGCCAACTGCTACGGTAGTTGATGAAGAAAAATGTTGCTTCATTATGAACTAGAAATATAGATTTCAATTTAGAACGAGGAGTAGTAACTTTAAATTTGGAATGATAATTTTGAATTTTATACGTTCTATATCGAATTTGGCAGTTGACTTAAAAAGTATTTAAAAAAAGTTCTGATTCTGAAATTTAGAGGAACCCGCAATGGTACTTGGAATAATTAGGGTATTAGTTAAAAAAATAATCGGTTTTTCTGCTAATCGGTCTTTAGAAATCTGTTTTTAAATTATCAGTAGTTTGAGTAGTATTACTAGAGTTGCCATCCGAGGAATTATATCTCACCTATTCCTCTATCAAGTACATGAGACTTGTTTCTGTCGGAAAGCAGTATTGCTGTGTTCCGATTTGAAGGGTATGGGGTGCCGGTGTGACACACATGAGACATTTTTCAACTTTGTTTTTGGAATACCAACGAATCTGCAAGGCCTCTAGTTTTGCCGATGTCTATAGACAACAGTAACCCCTTATCAACAACTGGGCCGTTGGCTTGTATGACACAATCAGGAAGTCATACGCCTATCCAGTTACATACGTCCAGGTAGATACGTCCAGTATCAAACAGCTTGCCTTACTTTCCAACAAAATGAAAATAACAATACAATCGGAACTCGCCAGTAATTTAACCTTATTTTCTCGCATTTTCCACTAATGCCAATTAATTTAAAGTTCACTTATTTATCGGGTCTATCCGAGTCGGTCCAACTCTTTGTTTTCGCTTACGTTATCGATTGCGTTCAATTTTATCGACGACGTTAATTATTTGTAATGGATTTTAATTAGTTAATTAATTAATTTAGTTTGGTACGCCGGCTGGCACGGTCGTTAGTCGGTTTCTTTGATGCCGACATGAACTTCCTTTATTTTGATCGAGGCTCTTTGTATTGTACATTTTAGTGTCATTAGTACGTTGTATATTTACGGGGAATTATGTTTAATTATGAATTAATAACCCGTTTGTACTTTTAAGAATGGTTCGCTTATTATTTTAAGTGCGGTGTGCGTTGAAGGACTTAATTTTAGTTGTCATGAGTGTAGGAAGTGTGGTTTTGGGGTATTTTTTCTCTAGTAACTATAGGTTATCAGGAGGTTTTCTGCGTAAGCGATTTATAAGTACATTAGCAATACGCTGCGGTTTCGCCCGCGTTAAGCTTCGTCTTTGATTACTGTTCTGCTGGCTATAATAACGTAAAACATTTTTACAAATCGGACCAGCAGATCCTGAGTTTGTCACGTTCATACAAACTTTTCGGCTTTATAATATTAGAAGGTATAGATGTAACATTACGTTCATCTAAGAGTTTGCTTATTCTGCAATGGTAATTATTCAAGCGGAAAAGCTTACGCTTCTGATAGAAGACCAATCAGATGACTCATAAATCTCTTGTATAACACTCAAATAAACGCGTTAAAGAAACAAATTTATGCGTATGGCGTTTTAATTCCTTTAGGCACTGCCCCTACAGAGGATAAAATCTACTATCTTTTAGTAACGATCGCAAACTAACCTCAGTTCCAATCTATCAACACTACTAATTTACCCACATTTTCTCACATGATTGTCGCTGAGAAGACATTGCAACTAGATTTTGAACGTTTTTAATTAGTAGAATTGGCCCTCTAATTCCGTTAACATAAACAGTACCTATATTATTACTCAAAAGATTAATCGTCTAATGCTATTAGTGTATAAATTATGGCAAAGTAGGGGAGTGACGTCATCCCTACCCGCAGTCATCACACTCTGCTATCGATGCATCCCCCGGTCGCGAAGCTAACGATGTGTTCATTGAATTATAGGAAAGTTTTGATGTCTGATTGTAATGCAATCACGTAGTAGAGAGCTTTGTTCTGCCTAACCGAGTCAATCCATATTTTATATGCCAAATGTTACATTACTATCTAGTAATGACAGTATGTAACTTCAAAATAACAGCTTACAACAAATGCTTATGAATGCCTGTATCAGTGCCTGAGTTGGTCTGTCAGTTTGTCCCGGCTAATCTCAGAAACGGCTGAACCCAGTTTTACACAGGATTTATTGGCAGATAGCTGATGAGGAGTAACATAAGCTCTTTTTATTTTCGAAAATTAATTTAATAGACCTCCAAAAAAGAACCATGATAACCGATACTCACGCAAACAAAACCGCGGGCATAACCTATTTAAAAAAATCTGCATGAAATATCCAAAATTGTATTGTATTATTTTGTTTTGGCTAAAGTAACCCCAATTGCCAGAGGGTAGATATTGGTTATTTCTGCAGCATGTCATACTACGTACATAATCTTTACACAATCAACATTTGAACGATTACAAAACGCGTGTTAACTTTACCAAATAGATTTGTATAGACGATTGGCGTACCAAACCATAGTAGAGAGGAACTGAGTAATTTAGTAATTGTATCCACTAACAACGAATTAAATAGTAATCAATAGAACTGGGGCCCGGGCACGAACCTCCTGCCGCTTTTAGTTCCTACGCTCCGGATACGATACGATTTGGAATCGATTGATTGGGAGTATCGATGCTTGAATTTGAGAGATGTTTGAAAAGTATAGCTTAAAAGTACTCTAAACTATCTAAACTAAACTGTAGTAAACTATAGTACTGATAACATAAAGAGGAAAAGTTTTATTGTTTTTTGGTTGCAAGAGGTAATATCTGGAAGCGCTGGTCTGATTACAAAAAATCTTTCAACTGATAGAAAGCTACATTATTGCTGAGTGTGTCACATCATAGGACATGTTTTATGTTACATATACTTGACTTGCACGTTAGCAGAAGCTCGTTAAGTATAATTTTGCCAAAACTTTCAATTTAATGTTATATTCCTAGAAAATCAACTCGTCACGAAAGTAATGTGGTCACCTTTTTGGTGATGGCAGAAAATAATAATTTTAATTCTTATTAAAATTAACTAGGAACATTATTTTGTATATCGAGGTGAATTCTATTTATAGGTATCACAATCGGCCCAAAATCTGATGATCTAAAAGCGACAGAGATGGATTTGCAAGACTATTGTTTTAAATGGGTACTTACGCCTAAAGTTTTGGGGCCTAATTTCGCGTGTTTAGGTTTATGTTGGTCTCTGTAAATGTATTGTCATACCTTGAGACTTACGCAATAATGCGGTAAGTGACTTAGATGCTCTTTACTACCTTTTCTATTGTGTAACATTTGGAGATAGTGGCATTGTTCGTCTGTAAACACTTGACATTTCAAGGATCGAAAGTTCCGGATATTAGCACGTTCAAACAAAAATTCGTCGGCCTAATACTTTTAATAGATATACTCTTGTATATAAATATTTATGTTCCATGTATGTGTGTTTGTTTAAAAATGAAATTATCAATATTGTGATAGCTGTCAGATGGTTATAAGAAACGAAAAAATGAACATTAAGAAAAAGTTGTTTACTCTGATTTGAAATGTTAGTGGTGGTCGCCGAATCAATGTTAACACGCAAAAAATGTCTTTAATGAAAAATAACGAGTCTAAACTTTTAATAATGTAAGATTATTCCTAAAAGTGATTTTCATTTTCACGTCTCCGATGTTGATACTTAGGTATGACGTTAGAACACGCACAACCATACCGATTCTGCCACCGAAAAAGGAATCCCCAAAGGGATAGACAGGATCATTCTGTCGAAAGGCTGCAATGACAGTGATTCCAGCGTCATAGGTCTCGTCATTCATTAGCCAGTCACAAGCCTAGCTTACAAAACTAGCAAGTTTTCTCACTACAGGTCTCAATTACAGGTTTACTTAAACCGTCACGGTTATTAACTTATATCAACAATTAAAACAAAAAAATAAACTGCGAGTATCAAGATTGTTTGCGTTCGATGTAATTATTTTATAGTTCTTTTTTGAACGATTATTTTAAAAAACGAATTCTTACTGGCCAGGTGTTTTATTTTACCTCGGTGTATCCTTTTTGCGGGTATCACTTTCAGTTATCGTCAAATACAACAAACAATTAGCAGTTCGCAATGGATCGCTTCGTTCAGAAATAGCAAGGAATCGATGGACTCATTATGGAACAATTAACTGAGTAGGTCGTGGTACGTGGGCAACAGATGATGTTTGCCGTACTTAATTATTTTGTACGGAGTTAATTTGTTTTAATAATGTTGTTTTTAAGTAATGTGCTAAATATACTAAGAATCGAATTCATATACCTAACATTAATTAGGTAATGTTTCGTTGGTTTCAGTAAATAGGTAAGTAGGTAGGTTGTAACAAAATAACGTTGTTAAAAGCCGCAAGCACAGCAGTATCAAAAAATTGTTTGTTTCCATACTCTTATTTGTATCTAAAGCTCGACTCCAAACAGCTACTTAAAAAAAAATACGTACATCATTTTTATAAGATAACTTGGTAGTACTTGTGTTAATCGCAAAAAGCTAAGCCCTATTACATTGCACATAAACATACCGGCGAACTGCAAGAGCACATTGGTACACCTCTGCCTAACCCTTCGGGGAATACAGGCATGATTTTATGTTATGTGTTACTTGAATCTCGCTTTCTTTTGAAAAAAGCTTAATCATTAAGCAAGGTTGGAAGTCAAAAAGCTCAGCTATATCGCTGGTAACAAAGTTTGGATAGGTGAACATTCTAGTTAGCAGTTAAAGTTCCCAACGGACATTTGACGGCTTAAAATGAATGTCCGCTGTAGAGAATTAGTTAAATACTAGTGAGTTAAACACTGTTCATCTGTTGCATGTGTACGAAAAATATTCCTTTTTTTTTCAACTACTAATAAAAATGCGAAAGAGCTCCCGATAACTGCCCCGTTGGGCTCGTGGTGGAAAGCACGACTGTTGAGTGTTGGGTCCTGGGTTCGATTCCCAGGTCGGACGAAAAGTGTTATAGGGTCTTTCTAGAAAATTCTCAGTAGTAGCTCGGATTTAGGATTTGTGCCCGGTTAATGGTCATAGTCTCGTCCTCATTACATGGGACTCAAACATACGTGCGAGTTGTGGGTGTACATTGGTATACCTTTGCATTAAATATTGAATCTATGTGTACAGTGTGACTGTAAATCATATTTAAGTGTTACTAGTTTACATTTAGTTTTCGCACTGGGCGGAGTGGAAAAGAGTGTCAGTCTCTTACTGACTAAAATCCATCCGTGTTCCTCCTAAAGCCCTATGGGCTAAAGAGCCGCGGGACACTTTCAAAAAAATTTCGCAGTCCTGGCGGAGTTTAGAACACCTATGATTCCATTTCTTATCCTTTAACCATTTAAAGACTATTGTACAATTTAAACATTATATAAAAAAATACATTACGCCTTGTAACCTTCATCTAACTTTAAAACGTCTCTCAAAATTAACAATACACAATTAACTGACTAATTTCACAATATTACTGTAAAAGAGGTCACGAATTTAACTAAATAAAGCTAAATGCCGCTTAAAATAACTCCAGTCTAGGTTAGGCTGGGTGCATAGTGGGAGCTTAGCGAGGTTGTAACAACGGGTGCAAGGCATCAAACGAACGGTAAAAGGAAAAATTTACTAAGCGAGAATTTGGTCGTGTTGTGTTTTCAACCTTATTAGGTGTGGAGAGATTGATACTAAAGGTTATGGTTTGTGCTCTTTTTTAAGTAAGCTGGTTGCTGATACATAAATAATTCTATACAGCCTAAATTCTTCGTTTTAACAGAATATAATGTATATTAGCCCGCTACTTCGTCTGCGTTGTAGTTGATATAAATATTCCACGGGAACCATACATTTTTCCGGGGTAAAAAGTAACCTATGTGTTTCCACACTACAATCTATCTCAGTGCAGTCAGCCGTTTTAGCGCAAACATTCATCCATCCTCACAAACTAAATTATCGCTTAATACATTTTCCCTCTATCCACTGTCAAATTATTTTTATTAAATCGCTAAGTAAACACTTGGCCCAAATGGCCAAACCTCAGCGTTTAATATTTAACTTCGCGCCCTAAACCGCGGTAAGCTGGCACTGTGAACTCTTTCTTAGATCTATCTTGGAATAGGTCAAATATAGCTAGGAACCAACCGATCTCGAGACTTGGTGCAAATAAAAATCGAGCAGTTTCGTTCTAAAACTGAATGAAATGGGCCAATAAAAATAACTTCGTCTTAAATAAATTGGTATCGTCTGCTTGGGCGGATAGCTGAATTAGTCTCAATTAGGTTGTGTGTGTACTGTAAGTAAGTACAGACCGCTATTGGATTAAAAATGTCTATTGTTTTGTAATGGTGTTAGATAAGCGACCATGTTTTGTGCAACACTTTTGGCATGAAACATAAAGTTGTGCCAACGATTACCGAGTAATTTTGGGTTAAATAACGTTCACAAGTAAATCGCTTTTTATCGATAATCGGTTTGTAATTGGTATCGATACCAATTAATTAATTAACCATCTGGTACTCAAATAGGCCACCCAGTCTCTCCGTATCAGCTGGTTTTAAAATGATTTCAACAAATGTTGTAAATATATGTGGGATACAGATATTTCTTTTGACCTAAGTGAGTACTAAGTAGGGCCGACAAACTGGTACCTGTAATGCACTTAATTCCAATACATTATTACTTAACATATCTTTAAGAGATAACAAACACGCTGCACAAATAAAATGTGTAAGCGATATTATCTTTTACAACTAAAAGGCTTTAAGTTGAGATACAAATAGTTTTTATTGAACAGAAATTCAATACTTTTTCTTCTAAATTGTACTCAAATCACACGAACACTATTGAGAACATGTTTAAACGCTCCCTCGAACATATAATTAGATTTGTTCGAGTTAAAAATCAAATTAAACAAACCTTTTTTTGAAACGCAACCAATTTAACTTTACAATGCCATGATAAGATCGCGGAGTGCCCGCTCGCCTACGTCGAATGGACGCGGGCTACTTTCAGCTAATCAACTTAACTCGACTGTCACCGAACGCACTCGGGAACTCGGGAACACGGAACTTCTAAACAGTGCACGGACAGTCTACAACAACTCTTTATAGTATTAGGTAAAATAACTCCTAGGACACTGTTAGACTTCGCCTAGCTAATGGATCGCTCTATGCTTAGAACGTACAACTTTTATGGATAAGTAGAATTGAGTTAGTAGTTGTGTCGAAAATAGCCTTTAAGTTGCTCTGAGTTCTGCTTTTGTTGCGTTGAAATAGCGAACGAGAGTTTGTCAAAATGTTCTGGTGAAGTTACAATGGTAAGTTCGTTTCATAATGTCATTGTATCGGGGGTGTTGTAATTAGTTCGGCCGCCGTTTATTTTGCACTTAAGTGCTTGTGTATAATTTATTACCTACCATATGCGTCGATAAGTTTTATTTGTCTGTCCGTTAGTTTTACGCTTGACTGTTTTCGGAGTAATAGGTAGTTCGGTTTTAATTTTGGTGCGTAATAATTAAAATAATGACCTAAAGTTATTTGATACTTAGTCGTTAAACGTTTGTAATGAAAAAGTACTTAAAATTTGATAAAAAATTGCCGCACGCATCAAATATTGATTATTCCCTGTCTGGTTATTTTTGTATGAGAGCTTATTTATGTTCCTTGCAACTTAGGAGAAGTTCCTAGTGTAGGGTTACATTTGATTAAAAAAAAACACTTACTTGGCGAATCAGCAAGCAGATCGCTGTCGTCTTGCGATGGTGACTTCACAGATCCTGGTGACATCTTCACGGGCGCGTGCGGCGACGGGATCGGCCCGGATCCGGCGCTACCGGCGCTACTGGCCGGTCCGACGTTTGCGTTGTGTGACGTAGTGATCGTTATCTCACCGTTCGACGCTGCCAGCCTGCGTAACATAAGTATTATGACGTCATTACTTCGTCAATGCATGTTAATGGGGTGATTGAAGAATTTGATGCTTGAAATTATCTTGTCGTGGGAATAATGTATTTAACTTACTATTTGCGTAAATAATTATTGATTTAAGTACGATAGACATTTTTCAAGGACATTAAAGGGTCAGACCCGCAGACGTTTTGAAACACATCGCCATTGTTGTTCAATTGTTTTAATTCTCCAGGACTTGACCGGTTAATAAATAAGTTTTTTTTTTTATGATTGCATTAAAAATAGCAGCTTATTATTGTCCCACTACAGGGCACACTGTATGCCTGTTTTAATATAGTCAAGAAACGAGCATAACAACAACAACTAAAATCAAGTGAACACTAGGAACAGTTCGTACACAAAAATAGAAGTTTAATTCATTGTCAAAATATCGATGCTCGCCATTGAATATTTGATAGTGTTACTGAATAAAATCACACCGAACGAACCACACGGCGGCGCTTATAGCTACCGTGACGCGATCATCGTGATTTTAACTAGGGTTGTAACCCTCGCCTCCGCCTCCGTAAGTGCGGAACATCCGCGTGAAATTGTACTCCCCCCTTCACATCCGCATCCGTAAATATTTGCAGAGTTCAAATTCAAATCATTTATTTCAACTAAAAGGCACTGTTGAATGTCATTTACTAAAAAGAAAAATGTAATAATATTGATTCTAGTTGCCCATTCCAAAAGGTAGTTTTGTACGGAGAAGAACGGGCAATACATACCATCACGCTTGCATTCCCTAAAGGGTTAGGCAGAGGTGTACCAATGTACACCCACAGTTCGCCGGTATGTTTAGGTCCCATGTAATAGAGGGCGAGCCTATTGCCATTAACCGGGCACAAATCTTTACTCCGAGCTGCTACTGAGAATTTCATAGAAAAACTCAATTACACTTTGCTCGAGCTGTGAGGTTTATTTACGTTGACATATTATAATGCGTGAGGAGGCCACTCAGCTATGTTGCGAGCGAATAACTAATTTTAAGATTCGACGTAGCAAAACCGCATCGTACCGTAACTTATAAGGTAATCTTAGACAAATGTCGGATAAAGTCAATTAGATGTTGGTATTTTTATCTCAGCTACATTTAAATGTAAAAGAAGTCTTGTTGGTGTTCAAACTGTGAAGATGTGTCTGTAGTTTATTTTTTGCTTGTAAGGCAACGTCATCAGCTGTTAATCCCCTTTACTAAGTATTTCACTGTGTGAAGGGTGGCCAATTAATACAGTTCTTTGTGGATACTTATTTTTTTCTCACTGTAGGCTAAAGCCTCTTCTATGCATTTATTTAGAAGAGACTAGAAATAAGTCATGAGCATTAAACACTACCTTTACTGAAGGCGGATTATCGGTTTCAAATTTTTATTAATTTTAAGTCCAGGTGTTTTTACGATGTTTTCCACTCTAATCTCCGAAACTACTGGTTCGATTTTGAATTTGTTTTCGCTATTAGGATAGCTTCCTTGACCATTTAGGCTATATTTTATTATCAACTCGTCAGAAAATTTACGAGTACGAAGTAGTGGGCAAAAGCCTGTCATTATATAAACCAAAAGCTAAAGAATTATAAAACATTACCTACCCTATTTGAGAGTTAGGTAAAAGTAAAGATTATCTTTCTGACCTAATTTATGAATAATTTGTTTATAAAACAAATCCTTTGACTTATTTACATCCATCGCAGTCGTGATCAAAATCTTGAGAATTTGTTGCAAATATGTAATTCATTTTTATTGTATAGCGCCAATTCACACGACTATTGTACCCATGTACGGTACACATTACCAATTTTAATAAAAACAAAATAAACTTTGGAACTGAAAAAACATTCTTGATATTTTATATTTTATTCCTATTAAATACGGAATGATAAAATTATTTAATATTATACTCTACTTTCGCAGAAATGTTGTATAAATTAATGTAGTGTAAATAAACACATCAACACGGTCTAGGGATATTTCATACTCAATTAAATAACTCGAAAAGTACTGGCCGCATTGGAATCTTTTATACACCGATTTGTTCGTAATTTATCTCGGACTAATTCCAAATTCAAATTTTTGAAAATTCTTTTGTTTCGGTGGCATAAAAATGTCTTGATGTGTAGGAGAGGGAATTTTCATTTGTGCGAAATTTAGAAAACGATACGAATTACGATTAGTTACAGTTTTTTTTAATTTTTAAACGAAAGATAAAGTTAAAATTGAGGTATTGTAGCCATGCAACGCCGACATTTGACGAGGGCGGAGATGTTACGAGCTGTGGGAATGCTGGAAGCTGGGTCTGTTCAGCGTAATGTTGCTGAGGCCATAGGGACCCACCAAAATGTAATTTCAAGATTGTGGACACGCTATCGTGCCACAGGTGAAGTAGCGGAGAGGCACCGGGGGCCAAGTCGCATCACTACCCCCAGACAAGACCGATTTTTGCAAATTACTGCGCGAGCTCAACCAAATGCAACGGCGACTCAATTGGTCCAAAGGCTGCGAGTGGAACACCAAGTGCTTGTGAGTGACCAAACTGTAAGACGGCGACTGCATGAAAGCAATCTACGCTCTCGTAGACCACTCCGAGTCCCACCTTTACGGAGAGGCAATCGTGGACGACGATTAGAATGGGTTCGGAACCACGTGGACTGGGGCCGTGAGCAATGGTCCAATGTGCTGTTCACGGATGAATCCAGGTTCGGCTTCCATCCAGATTCACGAAGGACGCGTGTTTGGCGAGTTCCTGGACGATGGAGCCGTCTCCAGAACCCTCAGGAAGTTCACCCATACCAAGGAGGAACAATTATGGTTTGGGCAGGAATTCGCCTTGGAGGACGGACGGATCTCGTTTGGGTGCGGGGCAATATGACGGCAGAACGATACGTCCAACAGGTGCTGGGGCCCGTAATCTTGCCCCACAGAACACAAATGGGGCAAGATTTCCTGCTCATGCACGACAATGCCCGGGCACACACGGCGAGAACGGTAGCAGCTTGGTTACATACACACAATGTTAGGGCCTTAGACTGGCCTGCTCAATCGCCAGATCTAAATCCCATTGAGCATGCGTGGGATATGCTGCAAAGAAGAGCTCTGAAGGAAGTTCCAGAAAATGTGGCTACAGAAGATCAACTTTTTGCGCACCTCAGAAGGACATGGGACAATATTCCGCAGCAAGATATTGACAACCTTGTTCTGAGCATGCCGAATCGTTGCCGATGTGTTATGAGGATCATGGGCGCTTTCTCAGACTACTAACTTCAAGTTTATAAACACAAATTAAATGATTTTTCTATTTTTTTCAGTTTTTACTCACAAATTAAAAGTTAATTTTCGTTCATTTCCGTCTATGCTTCATTTTTTTCCCATAAAATCCTTAAATTTTAATCTAAGTACCTTAACCATTATTAAAAAATGGTAGAATATTAAATAACGTATCTTTTAAATATATACATGTCATATAAATAATTAACACATTGATAGTAATTCGCTTTTTTTAAAATATCCCTAGACCGTGTTGATGTGTGTATTATTGGATGGCCCGATATTAAAGAATTCTTTCGTAATAAAAATCAAGTATCAAAAATATTTCGTTCTCTGAATTTTACCTGAAATTACGTAAAATAGGTTTTCGCGTTTCATGGTGTTCACGCTCTCCACACACATGCAGTCTAGTCATATATTGGTCAATAAGTAACTAAATTCAATTTTTGGATAGGATAGGAGATCCTATCTGATATCTGATTTAGGAAATAGAAGATAGGATAAGGCCTTGGGGTTAGTCGGTTTTACACGGTAATTAAAAAAAAAATATTTTCAACTAGCTTATGCCTCCGACTTTGTTTACGAAAGTCGGCTATAATTATTGCGTTTTCTAAAATAAAAGTAAGCCTATGTTACTACTTTTATCATCACCTATCTGTCACTTTAAGTCTGCTGAAATCGGTCTAGCCGTTTCTAAGATTTGCCGGAACAAACAGACTTTTTTTAAATTGTCTTTTGGTATTAGTTCCTTACCTACCTTGTTACCATTAATAAATGCATTTAGTAAAAACCTGTTATTTTGACATAACAAACAGACATTTCAATTTTATTTATACGTGGGCCTATAGATGAACAATTACCGATAATTACTTATTTTCATACATACTTAAAGCAAGCTTTCTGCAACTACCAGCTGGGCTATAAGTGTAACAATTAGGTACATAAAAGTACCAGTATACCAAATTAACCGACCCGCAACCTAAAGTAGTAGAAGATAAGGACTATCATTATCTATAGTATAGTGACACGGTACTTGTTCATTGTCACTAAACAATGGAGGGCAATTTTTCTCAATCAGCGCCGAGATAAGACAGCCGGCCTATTCTGTAAAATCTCTCAGTGAATTTGAATTTGAAAAACATACAACATTTATGTATGTTGCAGGTAGAAGTAAATGATGTATTCTTTAATTGATTTGTGTTCAGAAGTTCCAAAGTATCACTCGCCATATAATTAAGTAAGCAAAACAGTTTAAAGTGTTAAATATAAATATTATAACTATGGTAGAGATTATCACGGGGTAACATAAACATAAACTCACGCCTTTTTCCCATGGGGGTAGGCAGAAACCACAGACCGCCACCTGCTACATCCTTACACAGTTACACACTCCTTTCGCCTCGTCCACATTTACGTCCGTTCATTATCACGGGGTATCATTCATTTTTGTTAGCGCGGGACTCTAATTATTTTATTATTATAAGTTGCCTTAGTTTATTTCCTTGTAACAACAGCATTTAGTCAGTGGATGTAAATCGGGCCAGACGTTTCGGAGATTAGACGGAACAAAGAGGCAGACAGACGGACAAAATTAAAAAATAAATGATTTTACGCATAAGTAGGTACCGTGTAAACATTTGTATAGAACTATTAGAAATTGTAAAAATCAGTTAATTTCACAATACAAACCAACACTTCAATATTATTTATTTCTATAGATTTTCCTCATAACCCTGTTATTTGTTTTAGAAAAGTTTTAGCTGTACTGCGGTAAAGGGTGTTTTGCAGAAGAGAAGCCAGTCTAAAAATTATGTATAAAAGCCTTTATTTTTCTTTTTAATTGCCATTAAAAAGAATAGAGAATGGGAAGCCAAACGAAGTCGTGTTTAATTAACCTTTTGTCACAAATAAAGAGTGGTAGGTATGATATTGTATGTAAGTACAGTCGAACAAGTAATTTGGTATACAGGCAACAATAATGGTCTTTTTATCTGTGTTGAAAAAAAACAGCTTTTCAGCAGTGTTGCTGAATGATAAAAAAAAAATACCATCACGCCTGTATTCCCCGAAGGGTTAGGTAGAGGTGTACCAATGTACACCCACAGTTCGCCGGTATATTTAGGTCCCATGTAATAGGGGGCAAGCCTATTGCCATTAACCGGGCACAAATCCAAACTCCGAGCTGCTACTGCTGTTGCTGAATGATGTTTAGCGCTAAATGTATTTTATTGTTTAGTAGAGCAAGTGAGCCTTATTACCCCATAAAGAAATGCTTTAGTTCAATAAAATCTAGTTAAAATCAAAACATGCTAACTCCTAACCCCAGTAACCCTTCTACATATATTTTTTTTCTATAAAATTTCTTTGTATAGTTAAACAATGGTATTTGTATCTCATAACAAAACAGGGTACCTACCTATATTCGTGTAAGTAGGTACCTACTGTAACCTTGGCAAGATTGCGGTACCGGGTGATTCAATCTACTCGATTAGTATATTGTGTTAATTACATTATCGTATTATTATTAGTCACTGCTTCGTTAGCCTAGTGGCTCTAAATGCGACTGCTACGCTGGAGGTTCTGGGTTCGATTCCTATGAGCAAAAAGTGTTATTGGGTTTTTCCATGAAATTCTCAGTAGTGACTCGGAGTTAGGATTTGTGTTCGGTTAACGGCAATAGTCTCGCCCCCTATTACATGGGATCTAAACATACAAGTGAACTGTGTGGGTGTACACTGGTATAACTCTGCCTTACCCTTTGGGTAATACAGGCGTGATGGTATATGTGTGATGTTTTGTTATTTTATGTAGTTAAATCCATCTTGTCAGCCCTCATGACGGACTGATCGTTTATTTAAATTAGAGCATTAAAAGGCACTTTTGAACATCATATACAAGAAAGGAGAATTGAATCTAGTTGCCGTTGCCCAAAAGTAGTTTTGGAATAGAGACGAATGGGCAAGAAACTTTATGGCCTTCCTTTTTTAAAATAAATGGCTTAATTATTTTTAGTCAAGTCTTTCAAATTTAGAACATAATGTAGTTTTACGTATAATAATATTAAAATAAAATAAGGTTACATATGACTCAACCAGCCAGTGTCTACAATACCTACCTATGTTCAATCTTTTGTACTCAGTAAACATGAAAACCCAAGTTTTGCTTCTATTTTTTTTTCTGTAAAACTACCGCATATCGTGTAACAATGATGGTTGAGTGTCTCACCCGAGTGCGGCGGCTACAAATGAGGTGCGCGCTTCATTAAGTGCGCCTGCATTAGCGGTAATTGCCAGCTAATTAGGGCCTCATCCGTTGCAACGAACACACACACATGCACTTTTATTATTATGAATGTGCAGTTGATGCGATGTTACGCTGTCTCGATTATATTCCTCTATTCCTCTATCGTCAAAGCAGACACTTATTAACTAAGCAATATCCCTATGTGTTGTCATTGACAGAAGTTTATATCTACGATAATAAAAGTTAACAAACTAATCATGAAGAATCAATTAAAAAACAGGATCATGCGTTAATTACATACATGATATTCGTGCTTAAAAACCCCTTTAAAATTGCAACATTCTATTTTGACGACGTTTAATCATAGGTTTATAACTTGCGTTAATTTATTTGTCTTTTCTTAGTAATCAATTAATATGTAAATTAAACTAGCACCCTTTATGCTACGGTAAATAAATACTGCACGTTTATGTCGTGGTGCGATAATAACGCACACAGACATACAAACATGAGCTCATTCGCACACACACGCTATGTGAGTAAATGAATACCCACGCACACAAACATATAAGTCATTAATTGTTCCTTCAAATTTATCAGAGATACCCTGACAACGAAACTACGCCTTTGCGAGATAATTATTTAAAAAAATAATAATCGTTCGGTTGCAAATTTAATTACAAACTTATTTTCTTGTCATTCGCACGGTGACCTTTATGGTGCTCGTTAAAGGGTTGGTCTTAATAAATGGTCGGAATGATTATGTTTTTAAAGGTTATAATATTGGTACTATTGTTATACTGACAACATGCTGATAATCTGTTGGTTAGTTTGACGTAGAACCACAATCAGCTAAATCGCGAGATAATAAGTACTTACATAGATCTTAACGTAGAAATATTTTGTGCGTTATTAAAGTATATTACGTTTTATAGGCCTTTGGGCGGCTTTATTATATTATCACTTTTATTTTATTAACATTCGCCTAGTTTAAAATCTCAAGTCCCTAAAAATCTTTGCATTGGCCTTTGCGTGCTTAATAACTTGAATAAAAATTAAAATACACTTTCAGTGTCATTTTTCTACTTACGAATGGTTTCAATGAAACCCACCCGTTAATTATTTAAAAATGGAATTGTTTTAAAAGGAATATGGCCAGTAAATATAATGTCCGCCCGAAGGTACGCTTATAAAAATGCGAAATGTTTTATTAACGACAATAATTGCATTTTAATATACTTAAATCGTCTTCAGAAAAAAAGGGAACACTCTTGCCTGTATGTATTGGCAGAGTTAATTATATTGCGTAGTTGGCGAGATTCGATCATGTTTATGGCGATAATTATTGCATAAATATTATGAGTTTACGAGGAATTATGATTGTGACGTCATTCATGACTGTAGTTTCGACTCATGTGCGTTGGATGTTTTCCTTTTTCGGTTTTGTAAGAAATAAAACTTCGGCTTAAATGTTGTAATGATGCTACTTTTATGGAGTTTTTGACTATTAAGCGCTCAACATAAATTCTTTGTGAAAAAATCATCATTTATCATCATTTTTTCCCCAAAGCCAAAGTCGTATGGCAAGATGTTAAGATATTGTCGTTGGGGGGAAGTTTCGAGTGCGTGCTTAACTGTCAGTCGTCTCTGACGTCACAATGACATTTCGTTAGTGTACGTCAAAGATTAAGGGGCGAAAATGACAATACAGGAACGCTGAAAACGAAATAATGTCAGATTGTAACCGGTCAATTTCACCCGGCCTAGTGGAGAGAATTTGGAAAAAAATGCTTTTCATGTTGTTGCTATGGAATTTTAGAATAATTCTATCTTTATTCAACTTAAATTCATAGTGTTGTAATGTATAGTAAAAGTACTCCTATTTATACTTAATATACATACATTTAAATAAATATCTATAAAAAAGTTATTCTAATTAAGCAGCTTATACTGAAATAAAATCAAGCATCGATGTGCCAAGTGCAAGAATTGAAAACTCTTAAGCATTACCTAATCTTTTTAAAATAAGTCAATTCTATAAATATTTAATACCGGGAATCAGTAGTGTTAACTTAAAGAGAAAAACGCGCATAAAAAGTTTGCACTCAATTCTAAAGGAATAAAGAGCACACGAATTAGTGGAGTCGAAGATTGCATGTTTTTTTTTAATAATTTTTGTATTTTTTTACTTATGTTTGGCGAATTGCAGTTCCTACCGAGTTTTTCATAATATTATTTAAATACGTAACATTATAATAACTCAATTATTAGTACTTTCACTTAACATTTAAATATCATTTCCCTTTGTCGTTGTCACAAATAAATGTCAAATGACAAAACATGACTATCTATTAAAAACAAATATTAAAACGTGTGTTCTTTAAATATCATCAAACAAAGCTTTTTTTATGTAAGAGTCAAACGTGTTTAAGGAACAAATTGGTAACCGATTTCACAATACGTTATGTGCTTCATTCATAACGCCCCCACTACCATTGACGCAGACGCGGGTCGACTACTAACCTAACCTCACAAAAGTTTCAATGAATTTATCAATGAAACGATGTGGCGTTTGTTTTTTTTTTGTTTCAATTAGCACATTTTGTTTGGAGAGTTAGATCGTCTTTTATTACTGTATTTACACAACGCCGTGTAGACACTAATTAAAAAGAACTTACATACGATTAAAAATAGAATACTTACAAGTCAACAAAATAATATACTTCACTGATTTTAAAATGTCAAATCTTTTATTTTTTTCGTAAGATATTAATAATATCTATTTAAGAATTGGAACGACTCTACATCTTACCCTGTCTTCACCGTCGCCTAGTAGGTATTATATCACGTTAAGACGGGTAACCACTTCGCTTAGTAGACTTAAGAATTCTTTATTTTGTTGCAAACGTTGTTGATTAAACAACAATATTACTTTTAACTGATACTAATCTTTATTTATCGTCACATTTCACGAACGTGAACTTTCTCAATAAGAATGATTATTAACCCTTATACTATAACACTATTGCGTTTGTTATTATTATTTACAACCTGTTGCCTGCGACTTTGTCGCGTAAACATCGGTTTTTTAATAATAGATATTAATATTTATTTATTTATTTATTTGCGGATGCAGACGAAGTTGCTGATTAAAATGTGGCCAATGTCCTTTCTTGGGTTCCATTTAATAAACATGGCATGGCATAACACAAACTACTATAAGTGTAGCTGTGAAAGCGTAACAAATAAACAGACTCACTTTCCTGTTTATAATATTAACTAGCGAAGTGCCCGCGACTTCGTGCACATAGCTTATTTCACCCGCCATAAGTTACGTCTTTGGTTAATGCTTTGCTCCCGTGGGTCGTAGCGTGATGTTATAATATAGCCTATGTTACTTGGGATTGGGAATAATGTAGCTATCTATTGGCGAAAAAATAGTTAAAATAAGTCCAGCAGTTTCGGAGCCTATTTGTTACAAACAAACAAACAAAAAAAAAATGTCTTTATAATATTATTAGTATAGATATGGAAGCATGGATTAAGACGCAAATAATGATGAATTATCACTTGACATTTGGAGCAACTGGCATTAATAGATAAATAATCGTAATTATCGAGTACTTAACAATTCTTTATTTATAGTAAGTATTATTTAATACCTACTGATTTTAGAATAAAACATCTAAGCTAGTAAAAACATTTTATAGCATATTTTTTTTACACATACCATCACGCTAGTATTCCCCGCACGGTTAGGCACAAGTGTACCAATGTACACCCACAGTTCGCCAGTATGTTTTTAAGTCCCATATAATAGGGGGCGAGCCTATTGCCATTAACCGAGCACAAATCCTAACTCCGAGCTGCTACTGAGAATTTCATAGAAAAACCCGATAAAGCTTTAAGCTTACATTTTTTTTTATATAATCCAAGTACCTAGAACTGAAAACGAGGATTACATTTAAACAAGCTTCTGTTTCAGTTATAAAACAATGTGCCGGAGTACTTCCGTCCTTATATTCGAGTTTATCATCACTGCCGGGCGGATTTTCATCCAGTTTTCACGCCCACTTAAACAGTTTTCGCGGAACGTTTTGGCATATTCATTACACGCTCTCAAAGTTACTGACGGCCATTTAACTTCACGTATAAGTTGAAAAACCAAGCTTCAAGTCGAAAAACCATTCTACTATTTGTACTACTAATATCTATACTAATAACATAAAGCAGTTAAAGGCAAGGCTCGCCCCCTATTACATGGAACCTAAAACATACTGGTGAAACTGTGGGTGTACTTTGATACACCGTCTGCCTTACTCTTCGGGGAATACAGGCATGATGGTATGTATGTACTTATATAATATTTTAAAGAGGAAAAAGTAAATTGGTTTGTCCGTTTGTACCGAATAAGCCTCGAAATTACCGACCGTTTTTAACCATATTTACACCAATAAATAGCTACATAATTCCTGAGTAACATAAGCTATATAACATTACGCTACGACACACAGGAGCGGAGCGAAAGCCACGCAGACGAAGTCGCGAGCAGAATCTAGTTTTATTTATAAGGATAAATACGCTAATAACGTAAGTAGGTACTTACTTAATATGAATGTAAAATGGTACAACCTTGAGAACTAGATACATTATAAAACTCCATATAAAATCCACTATCTATAAGTACTTACAATGATTTACAATTTTAATGTAACTTTAATAGACGTCAAACGACAGACAATATTTATCTAGATTGTAGGCCAACAGAAATGAGGTATTAAACTTAATTATGGATGCGAGAATTAATGCTTCCAACCAGTAATTATGAGGTAGCATTAACTTAATGTCTTTGACTACACACACAGACACACATATCCTAACCACTACATACAAACTAATAATAGACGTAGACACAACAATAATAATTATAATTATTGTACGTAGTGATGTCGAATCGCTGCGTTTTACGGGTTAACATAACGCGACATACTAAAATTATACTTTTATTAACGAGCATTGAAATAATAGGTTGCATTAATAGTAAGCAGTTGTAGTCAACTAGGTTTATATTAATGTAGTGCTGCGGCGCAGAATGGGTTAAGTGACATCACTTTATATACAAAATAATTATGAATATAAATAAAGATAGTTATTATGGCTAACTAAACTATTGGTCAAGTTATAACGCTGAGTTGATCAATTAAGAATACATTATTTCTGGTATTTTAATAACGAAAACGTTTATAAATGCCATTCAAGTTTAGTTCTAATTGAATTAGCTTTAAATGTATGTCGTATACACAGTTCCTATGCCACCTTCCAGCTTCAACATCAGACCAGTTTTAATATAATATTATGATATGGTATTGTCATCCGATATACACGTGTATGTAAAATTTCAGCTCGATTGTATACCGGGAACTAGGTCAAATTAAACTTTTGAGATTTGTTTCAAACATATAGACACCGGAACAAGTAAAACAAAATAAAAATGTAATATTGTAATGTTTGTAAATTTCGTCATGGTTAGGATGTCATGGCTTATGCATGTGATTGTGGGTTTGATACCGGGAAAGTACCAATAAGACTTTTTTAATTCTAAGTTAATCTTGGACATCATTGACACCGGTGAAGAAAAATCGCAAATCCGCCTTGATTAAGCGTCGTTATCAATGCTCGTGCATTCTCTGTATGACAAGAGGCCTTTGGCCTGCAGTAGGACAATTATAGGCTAAAATAATACCCCCTACATAACCCCCCACCCCTATAACATGGAACATAAATATACCGACGAACTGTGGGTGTACATTAGTACACCTCTGCCTAACCCTTCAGGGAATACAGGCGCGATGTATGCATGTATTCATCAAATAAAAACTAGATCAAGAAAGTAGGTAGACATTACACCAACAACCACAAAACTCAATAAGTTCGTTCAACAGTCACAGAGCCCAGTGTAGTGAACTACAGTACGCTAATATATTCAGCGCGATATCCCCGTATAGATCTATTTATCACCATTACTTGCCGGATTAGACGCGTCACAGGCGCTACGGTAATTATAGGCGGAATACTTAATGTGCCACCTAATTATATATCGTATTAGCTGGATGTCTCCGCTTGCCTGAAGCTGACTTTCGAAATGTCTGGTGTGTTTACACCGTTACACTTATAACGTTATAAGTCTAGGTGGGGACGATTGTGTGTAGTTGACTTATGATTAGTATGAAATAGGGTTAGTTAGTATGGTTGGATGTAGATTGGAGGTGCCGTTTTTATCGAAACTAATATTATGAAGAACAAAGATTTGTTTTTGTTGTTTGTAATGGATAAAATCAAAAATTTCTTTACTGATTTTAAAAATTCTTTCACCTATGGATAGCTACATAATCAGCGAGTAACATAGGCAATATTTTAATGAAAAAAAAAAAATGTTTTCTTATTAAAATTCACGTGGTGTAAGTCGTGGGCTATAGTTATATATTTTTGCTTTAACTGTTGTTTCTAGAATTTAAATCAGTCTTTTTGAAGTTTTCCTAGATGTGATAAAATAACGCGAAAAAACCTTTGCCTTTTGACAAAGATAAAAAAAATGCTTTCATTTTCAAAATAAGAACGTACGACGTGATAATTATGTCAACAATACCCACAACTTTTTTGCCACATTATTCCCAAAAGACATATAGTACCTAAGAACCGCAAGAAAATCTAACATAAACCGACAAATACCCAAAGCGGTTGTTCCGTCGCGCGGCAATGCAAAAGCAATTATATATTAACTACTGTACATTATCTATGTGTGTGTGTTTGCAAGCTTGTGTGCGACCGGGCCAGACCAGAATGCTCTACTTGTTTTTAATCAAGACATTAATATTAACTCTTGATTTTCCCGTTTCTTTTGTATAGATATATAAATCTTATCGAATTATGCGACATCGAAGCCGCTGTGGGACTTTTTGTATTGTTTTAATGTTTTCGGACTATATTTAGCTTTACCAATTTAGTAACGACTAACTTTTGCTCGCAACTCCGTACGCGTGAATTTTGTTACGGGTTTCTCATTTTGGTAGCACTTTGGGATAACTTAGCTTCCCATTAGCCAAAGAATTTTTAGAATCGGACCAGTAGTTCCAGAGATTATCGCGTTTAAACAAAAAAGAACTCATTGGTTTGGTACCAAATATAAATATACCTATACATTAAGTCACTACACTACATTTCCCTACCTACAAGGTTTTACTTAAAGCTTTATGATTTTTAGTAACATCAATACCCTCTATGCAGTATGAAACTATTAACTTTGAAACAAAATCTCAACTGCCTAACTTACAAAGTTTTACATAAAACTAATGACCACCTATTACGAGAACATGTAAATTTATGTAGGTACACTTACGGTCAAATTCTAAACGCAACTCAATTTAAAATCACCTTTACGCCTTATTCTTAACACTGTCACTTTAAGGTGTATTGTAGCGACAGAGATACATTTACAAAAGTCTTAAAGTCAAATGTCAATTGCAATTTTACTTTACAATTAAATCTAAGCAGGGCAATGTCACTCGCGCATGCATCGCCAACCTTTTTTATTATTATTTTTCCGCGCTACCAACACCAGAAAATTGTTTATAAAGTGCGTGAACATGGCATTATTTATGTAATTATATCAGTAACAACAAGTTACATTACATCCTGTACATAATTAACATTAAATACCTAATTAAAGTAGATAATAGTCCGAGGTATCTACGTTTTCCTTATTACTCCTCTGTGGGTACTTACACAGGTAATAACAGAAACAGAGGTACCTAATGGTCTGATATTATTTATTCAAATTATGTTCCTATTAAAATTAGATCAATTTCGACGACGGTCTATTATTGTTTTACTGCAGGGCAAAGGCTTCTGCGGGTTGTTCGAAAGAGATACCGCGCTCTCGGAACGCAAAGGGCACATGAAGGAACATAGAAGGGTTTTAGTCAGTAAAAGTCTGACACTCCCTCCCGCCCCGCCCAGGGTTAGTTAGGAAGTTATTTGATGATTTCCCGACTATAAAAAAAGGGCAAAGGCTTTTTCTCATACAGAGAAGGCACGAGTATTGATCACCACGCTTGCTCAAGACGGATTTGCGATTTCAGACTTACGAGTATCTATACTAATAATATAAAGGTAAAGTTTGTGAGGTTGTAGAGGGATCTCTGGATCTACTGAACCGATTTTGAAAATTCTTTTACCCATAGAAAGCCATGTTATTTGTGAGTGTCATAGACCATATAATATCACGCTTCGGTCCACGGGGGCGAAGCAGTAACCAAAGACGTGACTAAACGCTGGTGAAATAAGCCACGCGGAGTCGCGGGTAGTTTAGATAATAATAAGACTAGGTTTCCTCGTAATATTTGTTCTTCATCGATGTCAATGATATTCAAGATATACTTAGAAAGTACATATGAATTGTAGAAGTCAGATTGGTACTTGAACCTGCCACTTCATGCATGAGAAGTTTAACCACTGAGCCATGACCATTAATAGTAAAAATAGTTTAGATGAGGCATTAATACAATCTAAACTATTTATCCATTATTTTCGGGACATTCCAACACATCATAACATACCATCACACCTGTATTCCCTGAAGGGTTAGGCAGAGGTGTACCCACAGTTCGCCGGTTTATTTAGGTCCGAAAATCCGAGCTGCTACTGAGAATTTCATAGAAAAACCCAAATGACACTTTTTGCTCGACCTGGCAATCGAACCCAGGACCTCTAGCGTAGCAGTCGTGCTTAGATACATTCCAAAAATTTTCAAATTACTTCTTAGTATCCAATAACGAGATTGTGCATAGTTGAGTTCTCAGAATTAGAACCAAATGCATAATTATTATATTAATTAAATACCAAAGTAACATTAGGTAGCTTATGAATGTATCGCACTATTTGATAGCAGTTTGTATTAAGTTAATTAAATTATGATAGGAAAGTTACCGCGGTTAGTTCAAATTATTATGTGAAACGTTCCTTTCTCTTATTTGATATTTTTAGCTTTGAGATACAAATCATTGTTATGCTAAATAAATAATCTTCGTCGTATCTATTTTTAAACAGAGATGAGTTGAATTAGTATTATTACATTATTAAGAAATTCGGCTTAAGATACAGTCAGTTTTTATTTTTTATTTTATTAATACAAATATAACTGCCTCGGTAGCCTAGTGGTTTTAAGCGCGACTGCTACGCTAAAGGTCTTGGGTTTGATTCCCAGGTCGAGCAAAGTGTTATTGGATTTTTCTATGAAATTCTCAGCAGTAGCAGCTCGGAGTTGGGATTTGTGCCCAGTTAATGGCAATAGGCTCGCCCCCTATTACATGGGACCTTAACATACCGGCGAACTGTGGGTGGACATTGGTTACACCTCTGCCTAACCTTTCATTCAGAATCGGAATTCACTCAATTCATTATGTATATTATGTGTTTACACATAAAAAGAGTAGATGACTTTGCCTTCAATATAATTCTAGAACTGAATTAAAAACACACTTAACGAAACCGAAAGTTACACATACTCTTCCCGTCATTGCGATATTTTTGTTCCGGACCATGCCTGGGAACGGTTACAAAGATACCCATTGAAAGCAAAAGTTCTGTGTTTTTTTTATAACTGGCGATAAATTTTGTCTCTTTGGCGTCTGGAATCATGAACTGATGATGGAAATTTTATTACAAAGATAATCCAAACAGTTACAAAAAAAAAGCCAAAAAAAAAAAATACATGGGACCTAAATATACCGGCACCGAACTGTGGGTGTACATTGGTACACCTCTGCCTAACCCTTCGGGGAATACAGGTGTGATGGTATATTTTTTTTTATACCCAAAAAAAGAGGTTTTATTAACAAAGGCAGTCTTTCAGAATCTTCACCGCAAATTGTTCAATATCCTACAATCATCAACCGCTTGCCAATTGTTTCCACTGTGACTGTTATAAAATAATTTCTTGCCTTCTTTCAATAAAACTTTTAATACACTATTGTGTGTTATCAAATGAATTTCCCGAAGCATACCATCAATTGTGCACTTGTGCATAATTACGTGTAATAAAGGACATTACCCCATGTTTGATAGCATCTGCTTTTACTGTTTTTTTAGGGTTCCGTACCAAAAGGGTAAAACGGGATCCTATATTACTAAGACTTCGCTGTCCGTCTGTCTGTCTGTTAGCAGGCTGCATCTCATGAACCGTGATAGTTAGACAGTTAAAATTTTTACAGATGATGTATTACTGTTGCCGCTATAACAACAAATACAAAAAATACAAAATATATATTTTAGGGGGCCTCATACAACAAACGTGTCTTTTTACTCGCTTTTGCTCAATATTGTTAACGGCAACCGGTCTACCTGTTGCCGTTATGCTTGAAATATTCACAGAATATTTAGTTATACATTCAGTTTAAAATCAATTAATAAAATTAAAATAAAACAAATATTTAATGGGTCTCCCATACAACCTAATTTTTTTGCCGTTTTTATAGATGCGGAACCCTTAGTGCGCGAGTCGGACTCGCACTTTGCCGGTTTTTTTTTGTGTTAAAAACAATAATATTCGCGTGATGGACTCACGTGGGGGCATTAGTCATCAAATTAATTAATACGTATACTAATTAAATGTGAATCGAGTTTAAATGACAGCGGAATTAAAATAATAATGTTCCAAGAAAAGTGTTCGGTTTGTGTTTATTTTTATTTAGTTACGATGTTATTCGTTGAATTATATGAATCAAGCAGTAATTGCATTTGTAATTTTTTTAACGTGACTTTACGCATGAGTAACTTCAAATACATTACTTACTTTTAATAATAGTTAAAACTAGTTAATGGGGTTTATAATAAAATTCTAAAAAATAATCTATGTGAAAATCGAAACTGTATACGTACGATAATTATGTGTGTGCATGTAAACTAAAAACTAAGTCACTATGCAACTGTGTAATGGCGAATTTTCGCAAATAAATTTTGAATTATTGACAGTTTTTCCACGCAAAAACTGTCAAACGTAAAATTCCACAGATAAAAGATTTTAGCTAAGTATAGAACCCACACCATCACGCCTTTATTCACCGAAGGGTAACGCAGAGTTGTAGGTACCAATATATACGTACATACACAGTTCACCGGTATGTTTAGGTCCCATGTAATAGGGGGCGAGCCTATTGCCATTACCCGGGCACAAATCCTAACTCCGAGCTGCTACTGAGAATTTAATAGAATACCCAATAACACTTTGCTCTACCTGGGAATCGAAACCCAAGACCTCTTGCGTAGCAGTCGCACTTAGAACCACTAGGCTAACAAGACAGGTATTTTTTTTGCAAATGTACATTTTAATTCATATAAAAGATTCATTATAAGACATCTAGAAGGGTATAGCTACGTTTCTACTATACCTACCTTATTACCAACAAGTTAGAGTTAAACATTGCAATAAGTATGCGACCTTAATAGACCAGCCAAGCTATCTAGATTAATATCTTGTTGATCTGCGACTAAGATTATTAACTCCTAATGTAGGTATTATGTCATTTGATAATAAAAGCTATTTTAGGACATCCTTGCTGTTAGGAAATTATGTTTTTTTAAATTATGATAATTTTAATTAGATTGATTTAATATTGTGTTATGTCATGTTAGTTAATATGAAATCTCTGCACCTTTCTCATTCTTATAACTAACTAGCTCCTGCACGCGACTTCGTTCGCGTCAGATATATATAATTTTACGGGTAGGTGTAAATTTTTCCGGGATAAATGTAGCCTATGTGTTTGTAATGTCCACATTACAATCTATCTTAGTATTAAATTTCATCCAGATCCGTTCAGCCGTTTAAGTGTGAAAGAATAGGTAAGAAACATCCATCCATCCTTACATACTTCATCCATTTATAATATTATAGTGCGATTATAGAGTTGAAGAGTTTGTTTGTTTGTTTGTTTTCTATTGGTCCAATTCTGAAAATTCTTTGGCTTAAATAAAGCTTTGCTTACGTTACAAAAAAAAATTAGGACAAGGACCCGGACAAAGTCGCGGGTAAAATCTAGCTTTGTTAGTAATTGGCCCTTATTTACTTAACTAAATAGGTTTTTGTTAATACCAGGTAAATAATTTTAATTAGAATCGCAATGAACTAAATAAGTAGTTTTATTTTAATGACGATTCGTCACCTCTTTGTAAGCGGTTAAGGAAAGCTAATATTTATAATTTATATTGGACATGGGGAATAACGTAAGTAAGGAAAAACTTACGGAAGGTATTGCATTATGGAGATAAGTATAATAGATTACCCTATTGATACTGAAACATAATTTAAATAAACAAAATTTTCACAGATTAAAAAAGAAACTAGCTTATAAATTACCGCGATTTTATCCGCGTGCAATTCATGTTTACCATAAAACTATATCTTGGCACTTGGCAATTACATATTGTAGCTTTCGACCAGTAA
This sequence comes from Caradrina clavipalpis, assembly GCA_932526535.1. Classification (NCBI taxonomy): domain Eukaryota; kingdom Metazoa; phylum Arthropoda; class Insecta; order Lepidoptera; family Noctuidae; genus Caradrina; species Caradrina clavipalpis. The sequence continues at coordinate 4,251,867 of OW052100.1, forward strand.
AACATATTTTTTTTGTAATAAGGCTAGTTATACTTCTTACAAACAGACAAAAAAATTACCTCTTTAATATTATATAGTACATATAGATTTATGTAGCAGATAACAAGATAATTAATTAACATTTCATCTTCAATTATTCCGAAATTCGTAAAAGCAACCCCCTATGCATTCTATATTCCTGATCATAACGTCACATTCCAAATTTTACAACCAATACTCATCATAATAATGAAAATTAATCACTAATTAGGAACGGAAAAACTCCCTAAACCAACACAACAAAATGTTGATTAGTAACTCACTCACACGCACAAGATCCGCGTACTGGCGTCACACTGCCACATAATCACATTCATTGTCACATAATTACTACAACACTTGTCAGTGCACCCACGCTAAAACACATTTATCTGCATTCCGTAACAACTTTACTCCTCACGTCATAAGGGTGGCTTTGCAATACCCCAAATGTATTTCAAACTTGGTGATCCACATCAAACAACGTTAGACTTGGACAATTACGATGTAATTGATTTTAAAAATCAATTATTGTTATAATTATTGATAATTCGTCGAATTGCTCGTTAGAACGGCTGACATGAGCTTGTTATTATTTTTTGTAATTTATCAATGTTAAAGGACAAAAATTGAATCTTGATACTAGTAAATTAAAAGAGGTACAAGTACACAAATTAATACGTACACCGGTATTTAGGACATATCAGTCGTCACTGAAACAGACACGTGTTGGCGTCCTAATTACGCACACGCAAATGTACGCATTTTCGCGTCCCATACAGCTAAAAACGAACTAAATAGGTAACTATAACAAAACTCACCTGTTGATGCTATTCATTGCTGAAGCCCCGGAGTTTTCCCTTTCGTTCCGTTCTCTAGATCCACCCCCGAATCTATCGGCAAAGTTTTCTCTCTCCTTATAGTGCCTATCAGGGCGAGGAGATGACGACCGCCTTCCTTGCATCTGCTGAGGCATACTATTCTGCTGTACCGTCTGCAGAAGGTTGTGATTCCCTTGTGGCTGCTGCTGCAACGCTTGGAGCAATTCCTGAGCATTAGCCGCTCCGTTCGACAAAAAGTTCGGCAGCCCTGGGTTTAGAAGGGCGTTCGACAATGTTGGGTTTAGCATGTTTGGCCGAATGTTGGCGTTCTGTTGGGGGTTGGAGTTTAGTAGCTGGTGGGGTTGGGCCATGGCTTGGAGGTTGGCGAGCGATGTGGACACTACTTGGCCGTTGTTTAGGGCAAGGTTCACCATCTGGTCGTTGGAGTTCACGTGGTTGACAGGTATTGTGAGGATCGTCTGTGTTGCTATGCCTGTGTAAAGAGAAAATATTGCTGAAATATTTTATAGAGCTGGATTTTTTAAAGCTTTAAGGAGTCTGCCCATTACATGATCGTGTAATAAACGTATGAGGCACAGTAAGAACATGACACAGATTACTATGCCTACTAGAACGTATGATAATTGTTGACGCTCCGTGCATGACACGCGACGGTGTTGGTAGGTGACAGAACGGTATGGTAGGCCGTTCCGTCACTGTTGCCTGTCACGGGTTAGTATCGTACGGTCTAAAGGGCAAACTCCCTAATGCATGAAATTCTGGTAGGGGCTGTTAAAACATAGGGACCTATAAAATGTATACAGAGCCATAGATTGTTTATATTTCACACTATAGAACAATATTCTTACAAAGCATGTTTACATTTAAACATGTCATTAGACATGGTTTAAGTTAAGCGCATGGCAAATTAGATTGGACTCGGTTTATTCTCGTGTTTTGGTCTTAAACATTGTTTAGCTAAACAAGCGTTGAAACTTTGATCATTATATCATTTTAATAATTGCCTCATACAATGTCTTGAGCGGGAGTTTTTCTAGGGTCGATTAAAGTCGACCATTTGATGTGATTGCCTTAAATAATGTCGCCTTATAAGCCAATATCAGGGTGTAAAAAGACTCTTAATAAAGCCGAAAGATATTCTTACATCCTACTTATTCTTCCCACCATTGCGATCATTTCTTTGTTTTGGATGATATACCTGGGAACCTTCTAGTTGCGGAGATATAGAAGGTCGAAGTTTCAACTTTTTGCCAAGTTTTTCACGATAACCATTTTTAAATGTTGCAACTAAACTTTAAATATCCTCATGACCCCTGTACTATTGTATGCACCCAAAGTTGCAATGATTGTAGCGCGTTACCATATTATACAGTAATTTTCTACACCAAGAATAAAAGTCATTACCAACATCAAGTTACTTACATAGTTTGATGGATAGTACGCGAAGTTAACAGCTACGTTATATGTCTTTTAACACCTCGTATTAGATCGTCACATTTTGCAAAAAAAAAATCTAAGTTGTTTAGTAATTTAGATCTCCCAAACATTTGTTTGTTATACTTTGAATAAGATATAATGGGACTGGCGTATCCATAGAGATAAACACCCCAACTAGTTAAATAAAGATTAAGCTATATCATATTCCTTACCTTGTGAAGTGGGTATGAGCAGCTGGGCCCCCTGAATGCCTTGCACCAGCTGACCAGAGGCAAGAATGAGTTGTGGCATGGGGGACGGCATCGCTGGAGGCAGCATATTGTTGTTGGCCACGGGGTTTGGTGATCCCATACCTTTGGGGAATAAAGAATTACATTGAGAGGTGCTGTAAAATATATGGTTGGAAATTGTGCATTTGTATAATAAAGAAAACAAATGAATAGAAAGGTAAAATATAAGATGATACGTTGAAATGTCGCCCACGAAATTCAAAATTTCTTGCATTTTTTGCAAATTGAAGCGTCGTTGTTGTATGTATTGATAGGACTACGTGATAAAATTTATGTCAATTTTTATGAAATTATCGTCTTTTCGAAATTTATATTACTTTGGTTACTTTTAGCCTAATTATTGACGTTTGTTTTAACCATCATTGTTAAGTATTGTCGCTTAAGTAAATGGAAGTTAAGAAATTCCTAGCTCTATGTTATGTGTCTACAATTATCATGCCGGCAGCAATACTTGATAGTTTAAAATTAGGCAAAGCCATTATTTTGCAAACATAAAAAGCGAGTTTTTTCTCTCTAATTTAATGTGGTTACCTACACGTATTTAGCAATATTATGTCCGTAACATTTGGCAAGCTTTAGTCACGTATAGGTATTATGATCGTGGAATATTAATATTAATGCATATTTTTACTACATAATCCTAGAAAAAAGACCAAGTCAATGCGCGTTGAAATTTGACACGATACTAAATCGATAAACATGTAAAACTCGTTAAAAATGTGTTTTTTATCAACTTATAATAAAAATTAGACTTGGTAAATAAAATATATGATTATCGATGACTAAACCTTACGTTAAGACATCGGTCATGGTGTCGGCTAGTGACGAAACTATCGTGCAATGCGCGACCGGTGACTTTCTACTTAAGTCATTAAACAATAAAATTATATTGTAATTATAACCGGCCGCGTCCGCCCCGCACTGCACCTTACCGAACATAAAGTAACGATAGAAAATTACACAAAACCCATACGCAACCGACCAAAACTAATTCACTGCGAACAAAACGGCTCTAAAGAAAATCTAAAATATTATCTGCATGCCTTACAAGCCCGTTAAACTCGACATTAACATAACGTATTCATTTAAACCATGACATTTCACATTTTGTAATAAATGTTCTTTCCTACGGCGCATCAATTAAGAACCGAAAAAAATGTATAATTAGCTCTATTAAGACAATAAAACTCTTAATGATACCGCAACAGTCGTAATATCCGTGCGTTCGTGAAAAAAATATGTAATTATACTCATTATTTAAATAGGTTTTTTCGTCCATTACGGCATAGCTTTAATGGGCGGGCGAGTGAAGCCGCTATCTTGAATTCATTAAATCGATTGGATTCGGTAATCACCTAATTACGGCTCACGTGATTTCGAAGTTAAGAGTTTTAATGCGCGAACCGTGTATTTCTGATTATCCCAATCTGTCTAATTCAGTCTAATTAGTGGCATACCCTCCGTTGAAGAATAACAGACGTTTTGAAATGCTAATTTTCTGAAAAATGTTAATCAAGTGCTGGAGGTGACGCTTTCAATTGCATAATATTAGCTTAAATAGAAAAATATTTTCTGTAACTCTGTCTGCATTAACGCAGCCCGCCATATTGCGCTGTCAACGTAGTTTAGTCGCGTTTTGAATATTTTATTTTATCTTGATGTGATGATGATGCAAAAATAAATTGTATTTTAAATAAAGTGGCAAAAAGTGGCTTAGTTAAGCACTTTGTGAACTCTCATGGATTTGAATATTTTTTCGAGTATGTAAGTGGTGGAAATATGTAGTTAATGGTACTATTAATGTTACACTTAGTGATAGCTTCTATCAATTCAACTGCAAAACTTATTTTCCGTTGCACTAAAAGTCAACAAATATGTACATTTAGCGGTAGCCAAAAAAAATTAAACATAATAATTCCAAGACATAATATTCTTTAGAAAAACACATTTTGGCCTGAAAACTAAATAAATTTTCAATTAACAATAAAATTAGAGTTTTAGTTGCATTGAACTCGTCACAGTTTTGTGTTGCTGTACAAAATCTAAGAGGGACTCGCATTTTGACAGGTCATAAAACGTACGTCAATGAAATGGTGGTGTCTCTACTACACACTTTTGGTTACCCGAAAAAACGTTTTTTAAAGAGACTAGAAGTTGGTATTTTTTAGTTTTATATTCATCATCTGCTTAGCCTTTGTTCCCAGCTATGTTGGGGTCGGCTTCCAGTCTAACCGGATGCAGCTGAACACCAGTGTTTTACATGGAGCGACTGCCTATCTGACCTCCAGAACCCAGTAACTGGGCAACACGATACCTCTTGGTTAGACTGGTTGTCAGACTTCTTGGCTTCTAACCTGATTATGCTGAACCTGACTATCCGTAACGACTGTCAAAGATCTACAAATGACAGCCGGGACCAACGGCTTTACGTGCTTTCCGAGGCACGGGGGTGTCACACCACCAACTTCCAAACTCCGGGCTGCTACTGAGAAATTCCTAATGGAAAAACCCAATAACACTTTTTGCCCGACCTGGGAATCGAACCCGGGACCCCTTGCTCAGCAGTCGCGCTTGCGACCACGAGACCAACGGGGCAGTCACAGGTAATGATACAGGTAAAAGGAAGCTGGTTATTACAATGCCCTAAGGCGCCAAAACAACTAACCTATTACCTAAGGCTATTTTGTTAATAGAAAACTAATTGAGTGCATAAAGTATGGAAAATTTTACAGAACAAATCGTGTTAAGAAGTATTTAGTTTTTAACGTCTTTATTTGTTTTGTAAGTAAATGATTGCTAATAATCTCACTTAGAAGTATTGACTCGAGGCGTACCTCAAGGTCGTATGTTGGGGCCTGTACTAACGCTATTTAAAAGTCATTTAGAATTTAAATTTTGTTGGGCCCTCCTGCGCTAATTTGCGCTTGTTTTTGCCACATGTGGGCCTTATTATTAACAGTATTTTTTGTTAGATTTTTAGCTTTTGAATAAAGGATTTATTGCAATCCAACTAAAGGTTTTGTTAATGAAATCTGCACATGTGAGTTATTATAATAATATAATTAATAAATAATGGGGTTTGTCTTAATACGTATAGTGTGATACAAATAAAAAATTTGGGGTTAAAAATTGTGCTCCATACAAAAGTAATCTATATATATTTTGGTCAATAAGTAATTAAACTCGATGAAATTTTGTAGGTATTTAGGATGAGAACACTAAAATCTAGACTTGTAATTAGTCAGTTCCCCGCTAATTCACTTAATTTCAAAATGATTCCAAATTTCAAACAATTTCAAAATTTGTAGACTACACTATTTTTGTATTGATTGAATTAAAAATATATCTAAAACGTAAAAAAGAAATAAAATCTTCGATATTTTCTTACCAGGTGCGCTGACGCTCAAATTCAAAGGCGAATTGATGACAGGATTGGAGGGCATAGAAGATAAGCCTTGAAGATTGGCGGCAAGTTGCGACATTTGCTGCGACATCTGTTGCTGTAGCTGTTGCGACATCGGCGGCATGTTCTGTTGCATGTTCGCCAGGTTTTGCAGGTTTTGGAACATTGACGCCACTGTTGACAAGGAAAGTACATTGAAAATATGACGGTGAGGTATTTCTGTTGGTCTATGAGGTTTATTTAAAAGCCGACTTGTTATTTGATCTTTAAAGAGTATCTAAAGTAAAAATCTTTTTTCTATTTTATTGTGAATATTCCTGATTTTAGAAAAATTGATACATTGACAATTAATTGCACATACTGGGCAGTATCAAACATAAGTAACATTGAGAAAAACTATTGCTGGTAAACGATTTTTATTTTCTGCTGCGAAAAATCATTGTTTATGTCTATTGTGACGTTTATGCTCCCAATGTGACACACGACAAACATTGTGCTTACGAGTGCATACACAGGGGTCGTGATGGCCCAGTGGTTAAGGCGCCCGCCTCTCATACACGAGGTTGTGGGTTCACAATCGGGCATGGGCAAGAAGGTACCGATGTGACTTTTTCTAATTAATATGTACTTTCTAAGTTTATCTTGGACATCACTGACATCGGTAACCATGTCAGACGCCCTTGAGGCGGTTTAGAAACTCTGACAATAGGGTGTGAGGTCGTCAGACCTTACTGCCCACACGATAAAGAAGAAAGAAGACAGGGGTCGTGAGGCATTTAAAGTTTAGTTAAAACATCTGAAATCTGTAGTAACAAAACGGACACGGAACAGTTGGGACTTTTGAATAGGGTTGTTCTCAGCTATGATCCTCAACAAAAAACATAATTATTCACAATGATAGGAAACCACGTAACTTTTAGCTTCGCTAAGTGGATTTTTAGATCCGTTATATGCAATCAATTGTTTCCCATTGCAATAAAATCTTATAACACAAAACAAATACATCATACAAATAACAATAAAGCTAAAACATTAAATATTATGACGTCATTACTTTGTATGGCTCGATGTTATCTCAATGAATTTCGTAAAGAAGCTATAGCTGATTAAAATTTAATCGAATTTTGACTCTTTAACTTTCAAATTCATTCAACAAACGTATGGTCACATTATGAATGACTTTGTAAATAATATTAAGATAGGATGGGAGTCGGAAGTAACAAAATATGGTGATTTTGATATTGAAATCAATGATTTATATAATGTTAGGTTAGGTTCAAAATCTTTTGATGGGAATGAGGTAGTTATGCAGTTTTGAAGAACAATTTATATAAAGCCTATTGTTCAATTACGAAAGCTTTGATGTTTGACTCAATAGCACTTTAAACTTTAAATTAGTACTTATTACAGAACAGATTAGGTATTGTTTTGCAGTTTTATGGCAAATAACCAAACAGGAATTGTAGAAAATCTCTGTATTTTTAAAACTCGAGATGAGTAAGCTCTTGACTCTAGTCTTGGGCAGAGGTGACATAGACAAAGTAGTCCTTGCAGTTTTCAAGGTTTTTTTTTACCTTTACTATCTATGATACTGTATTTTAGATTAAACAGGCATAAGTACGTTAAGTTGGGGTTAATATAAAATATGACTACCCCAATAACTCACTTAATTCTCTTCAAATATTGTAACCAAGATTTTGTAAAAACCGAATTGAAAGAAAAGAGTGTCCATGGAGTTTCTTGCTCGTATTTCTCCATAGAGACCTACGTTTTGGAACGAGCAACTACCTTCCATTTTTACAGTAACTTCTTGACAATTCAAAAGTGCCTGTAAATGGTCTAATTGAAATAAATGCTTTGACTCTGACTTCAATGATCTCCAAAATGTGTCACCAAAAATCCACAACACTACAACTATTTCAATAATAAGGTAATAAATGAATGTAGTACGAACTCACTGGAGCCATTCAGATGTGGCTGCTGATGCGGCGTGCGCGCGCGCGGCGAGGGCGTGCGCGGCTCGGCTAGCTGCGCACGCGACGCGCCCCCCTCCGGCGAGCTCGCGCCGCTCTCCCGGTCTGACTCCGCCTGGGGAAGAAGATCATGGTTAGAGATGGAAGGTTTTGGAGAAGGATTTATTGTTTACTGTCTTTGTTATAGTAGATCATTGTTTTCCAAAACGATTCAAATTTTTTTTGGAACAAAATAGCAAGTTCTGGTTAACTTACTGATTCAGAAGTCAATAAGGTTCTCAGAATGAATACAGATATTCAAATTGTAAGTGTGTTATGTGACGTCCCTATTTATAAGCGCTTTTCAGTAACCTTAGATTTTGTTTACCCTAAAAAAATAATTCATAAAAATTGCAAATTAACGTAACGTTACAAAGGCATGTCGGTGACGGAAACCCATAAGTTTTGCCTCTAACAAAAATTGCTCGAGGCAGCTGAAGACATTTTCATGAAAAAATTAAATAACTAAGCACGTGCCTATTGACATCAAGTTTAAATAATAATATAGAAACTTATAGAAAATATAATACTTATAGAAAAATGTATAGAACTCAGTAGAAGCGAAATCATCAAATGTGGCTTCTGCCGCTCCGGGTGGAGCCGAAGGTAGTCTCAGTATCTTACTGACCAAAATCCGTGTTCCTTCGACTGCCTTTTGTGTCCATATACATTTATCCTACAATTTTATTAACACAGAGAATTAAGCATTTTTTGTTTCGGCTGCCTTTTTTCGATATTTAATCCTTCGACATTTATAGGACTTGATAGCAAAAAGCACTAAGCTTGTTGCTATGCAATGAGGTTAAGTAAATCCATATGACACGACAGTTACGGTAAAATAACGTAGTATTATGTATTATTGCCTAATAATATCCTCTCGATCGAATTTTGGTCACAGAGGTCAATCACAATGGGGACTAGCCCAGTATGCAGGCTGTATCATACTGCACAAGTGTGATCGCAAACACAGATGCACTAGATTTATATTGATTAATTTTAAATCTGTTCAGAACATAAATTTTGGATGTAGATGTATGTACATTGAACTGTTATTACTGACAAAAAATGTAAGACATATGGTATAATGACGTACCTAAATAATTTAATTACTAAGAGACCATGGCTTGCATAATAGGGGTCAAAAAAATGTTTAGCTACACACTATGACCGAAGTTTGCTCAATGACGCGGAACCCTTCCCCTGCGTTTTTGTTTAGTGCAACGCACCCGACACCACATCGCACTATCGTATGCAGGGTAGGCAGCCACCTAGGACGTAGGGTTATTATTCTCCCTCCGCTTGTCTATGACGGTATTAGGTCCCAACGTAATTAAGGGTGAGCGTATCGTCATTCATGGTTCACCAAGCCTATTTTCAATTATCGACGGCTTTTGTAAGACATTTTTGTGTCTGTACGTACTTAATTTAGCAGGTATATTTATTTATTTAAAACTAGCTTTTGTTTAATAAGCGGAATAAAAAGTGACCTATGTTCTTTCTTGGGGTTCAAAGTAAACCCGTACCAAATTTCATCAAAAACGGTTTAGTAGTTTAGTCGTAAGACCTTAACAAACAGACAGACAGAGAGACAAAGTTACCTTTGTATTTTTAATAATACTCGTAGTATGCATTTATAATGCAATAAATAAGTACCTACAAAGGCATTCTCTACCAGTCAAGCAGTTCTTTTTGGGAAAATTGGCTTTTAAAGTAAATAATACCATTTCATTCTAGCCTAATAATTGTTTTCTTCACCGTTGAAGCGTGTTAAGAAGAGGTTACATAGATAAAGCAGATACCGAGATATTACAGTGACTCATTGAGAAAGATCAAATTTGGTTGGGATCAATTCTGTAAAAATCTCCCTTGGTGAATTATCAGTACCTACCTAGCACCATATGGAAAGACAGCTCACCTCAAACTTACATCACCAAAATCAATCATGGTATATCCGTACTAATATTATAAATGCGAAAGTAACTCTGTCTGTCTGTCTGTCTCTCTGTCTGTCTGTCTCTTCTTCACGCCTAAACCACTGAACCGATTTCTATGAAATTTGGTACAGATATAGTATGGGACCCGAGAAAGGACCTATGGTAGTTGTCATCCCGGAAATCCCCCGGGAACGGGAACTATCAATCCACGCGGACGAAGTCGCGGGCAAAAGCTAGTTTTTTTATAAAATAGACCGGCAAATATTTTAATAAGTTGGTGGTTTGAAAAATATTATAATAATAAGTCTACCATTATTATTTTTTGCATTGAAGACCCCAAATGATGGGGTAGCGGCGTTCATAATTATGCAATGTTAATTAGGGGAACTTTTGGGTGGACTCGATTCTAGAAATAGTGAAATGATGTTTATCTATATGTAGGTAAGTTTATTATTTATTATGGCTTTGATTAGGGAGAGCAATATTTTGTAAGTACTTCAAAAAGAGAATTCCTCGTGAATTCTCTTCTTGAAGTACTTACAACTGTGTATTTTTTTGTGATTATTTATTTTTTCTGTCATGTAATTTTTTTTTTATCAAAGGTAGAGATGTACTTTTAAATACACGAAAAGAACTGCAGGTCTTTTAAGAACAAGAAAAGACTATAAATACAAAAAATAAAAAAACAAAAACTGAATATTAATAAAATTTTATTACTTCAAAATAAATACGTTCATACACTGACTGCAATTAATATTTTAATTAAGGAAACCATCTTTTATTCGATTCGCATATAAACCATTGTGCAGCTTGTAAAGTCATAAACTATTTATATTGCAATTATTATAAGTACAGAATAAGGTCAGGCTACTTGACTTTAATTATTTACCACTATTAAAATATAACTGTAAGGAAACGCCTTGAATAATAATTATTAATAATTCTTTAATTTGTAATAATTATAGCCGGTCGGTAGTGTACTAGTTACTGAGTCTCTAGTATAAATATTCACGCATTTTGAGCTAAAAATATGTTAGAAAAATAATTATATATTACGGTCCTTCGACCGCCATGAAAGTTAACTAAGTGAAATGTTTAAAAAATTGCAACGAGTTTTTATTAAAAAGCCGTTGTGCAAAAACAGGCTAAGGCAATTAAATCATGGCTTAGATTATGCCTTACATCGTTCAAAATAATTTAAGCGATGTTTATTTAATTAATTTATTAAAATATTCTGGATAAAAAAATCTGCTCAATTTTACGAATATAAAAATGAAAAGTAGTTAAAAAATAAAAAGGAATTACTATTTTCTATTACTCACGAAGGACAATGTCATTCTCTCCAGGCCTAATAATTTTCACTATCACTGTCTCTACAGAACAAACATTACTCGATCAAAAACTTTAAATTCACGAAATATTCTAAAAAACCGTCCGAACGCGAACTTTTCCGAAACTTTAAGAAAACTTTGACAAACTTCAAACGCCCGATCAAAATGTGTGCCGATCGTTCTATTTTCAAAATGTTCCATCCACATACGGTTGTCCGAACGCGCGAAAAACTTTTTCTTTACTATATAAAAGTTGTATTTAGAACGGAAAAATAGACCATAGATAACGCCCGCGAAAAAGAAACACCGCGCACTATCGACAAAGCGTTCACGTTTTTCTTTTTTTTTTAATTTATTTATCAACGGCCGGTAACACATACAGCCGCGCGGCCAAGTTGCACAGCGCGGAATGAAAGCGCGTCATCAGTTTAAAAAATCAACCCCTTCGGTGGTGGGTGGAAAAAATGCGGCCCCGCGGGGCGTTGGGTGGTGCCACCGAAATCCTTGCCAAAGCGATCGGCATCGGACCGACTTGTCACTTGTCGAATAAGCATGATAATTAAAGTTTTCGATTAGTTTTTTATTCGTATTTCTTTAGAGCTTTCAGCACGTGTCTCGTGCAAATTCGCTTTCAGTTAACTCGATCTGAATTTTATTCGTTAGCGTTTGATTTGTGACCTAACTTTTCATTTAGAGACATTTTGATTTGATGAGGACTTATTGTTTTTTTTTTAATAGGCTAGTTAATTAACTCTTTATTAATTCTTAAAGACGTACTATTGAAATTAATTTTTAGTTTTTGCTATGATCATGGATGCTTTTTGAGACTATCAATGGTATTAAGTAAAGGTAGATGGCGAGCCGTGATTTTTTTGAATTCGGTGATCATGCATGCTGTCGTGTACGCCATAGGGGCTTTTACCTTTGTATAGTTCGATACAGCTACAGTTGTTTATTCTGAAACGAAAAGTTTTTGCTGCACGCTTTTGGGGACTGATGTCTATGCTTCTACCTATACATACAATAAAGGTAACCTTTGTTTATGTGCGGAACACATTGTCATTAAAATTATGGCTTTTCAACTGAAAGCTCTAAACACACGGCAGTTATTTTAAATTGGACAGAATAAACAAATACAATTTATTTCATACATTCTATATTGGAACACATAAACATTGGGAACAAATTGAATACAAAAAGCTTAAAAGCACAATCAAAACTCCACCGGGCGCTGACTAAAGAAAAAAGTTGAAAAAAAAAATTATCATCAACAAGTAACATTCGGAATAATCAGCGGTACACGGAAAAAATCAGTAATTATTCAGATGAAGTTGGACGAACGAAGGGGGTAAGGGGGCAAGGGCCGGCCAAAATAAAAACGGCGTTGCGTAGGGGTGACACCCGTCCCCCCTCGCCTCTACAAATGTTATCTAACTGCGTTCGTTTCGCGTCGCGGCGCCGTTTCGCTCTGAATTAGCGCCCGAACCGGCGAAATTTCAATTTGTACTCCATTTTTTTCTCGGATAGTTGGTCCTAATGGAAAAGGCTATGCGATCACGGATTCCGTCTGAAACGGGCACCGGGCGCCCTAACGGTGTTCTAGTCGCCGCTAGGGTAGTGGATGGGCGCAAACGTGGAAATGTGATACGCGGCCCACTGATCGACGGAAGAAACATGTGATTGTGCGGCGTCCTCATTTGGGCGGCAAAGCGCGGGTCATTATCGGGCGTCCGCGCACACACGCGTCGCATTGTCCGCTCGGGTGTGTGTGTAGATTTTTACTCATTAATTTTAAAACGCTCCGGATTTTTTTCAGGGCGGGTGCTAGGGGGCCAGAGGGGGTCGAGGGGGGCGAAAATTGGCGATGGCCGCCGGGTGGGGTGTCACCGACGGGGGTTATTAAATAGATTGGTCCGCGGCCGAACGGAGCCGCCGATCTGCACTTGTACCTCGCGTCATTAACGGGTTGAGAACCGATTTTAAATCGTGAAATAACAGCCTGTTACAGGAAAAGTTGAGCGCGGCTTATCGGCCTCTCCTGCCCGTGTTCTACAAGCTTAATTGCATTAAAAGTGTATTTTTTATTACGACAATTTTTCTATTCATTACTCGGGAGATGTTAATTGTCTTGTTTATTGAGTCGGCTCTGTACTTTCTTGCGCCGCGCGGCGCGGGGCGTCGTTTGTAGTGCAACAATACACTGTCACGTCACACACACATGCGCGCCCCGTTTTTTCCGCGGCCGTTCGGCAGTGGGTGAACAGGGGTGTATAGGGGGGCGAAATGTGAAAAATACTCGAAAAAAGGCGAAATTGTAGCAGATATATCGCGGGTCTCAAACCATAGGGGCGTATCCACCAAACACCTACTTTTCAGGAGAGACAAAAAACTTAAAAACTTTTCTTGTGATTGACCTAGGTTATTGTGTTTCTGCATGTAGCTATATATTTACACTACGATTATTATGAGATGCTTGATTTTAAGGTATTACCGCTATAACACTGGTTTTTGGTTGATACGTCTATTTGGCATAACGAGTATACGGTAAAACTCCGTCAAAATTCTCCCAAAAATGCATGGACGTTATGGACGTAAAACTCGTGTCGTTAAATTATTAATATTTATACAAATATAAATTTTTACCTAGTTGGTAACTTAAAATATTGCAATTTAGGAATGAGAACCCATCAAAATTACCGTTATTTATGTGATTTTAAAAATTCATACGCCTTTCTGGCTTGTCATTAATATTAAGAGATATTTGAATTCAGAGTAGAAGTATAAACCAGTCTTGTTCTATAATCTAGAAAAAAAAACAAATAATAGTAATTACACAATGTTTGTGTGAAAATAAAAATAAGAATAAATAAAAAAAAAATTCATAAATCCGAAAATTATTATTTTACATTACTTAAAACCATAAACATTTGAAATTGCGATCAGGCACATCCCAAAGAAACTAAATGTAAATAAAATCTTATAAAAAAAAGTCTAAAAATTAAAATTTCTTAAAATAAAACTCTTAGGCTTTTACATCTTGAGAGGATCCGGCAATTGGGTCTCGAGGTGGCCTTGCACAAGTCCGAGGTCCTGTGTTTTCATGGGCCTCGGAACGCGCCACCGTCAGGATCCCAAATCACGGTAGGAGGGGTTCACATCGACGTCGGGTCGACGATGAAGTACCTGGGACTCGTTCTCGACAGCCGGTGGAACTTCGTGAAGCACTTCCGACGTTTGGCTCCAAAGTTGGCACGGGCTGGGGCCGCTTTCCAGCGGCTCTTGCCCAACCTGAGGGGTTCAAACGCCTCCTGCCGGAGGCTCTACGCGGGTTCTTCGCGGTCGATGGCCCTTTACGGGGCCCCGGTGTGGGCGCAGGGCTTGAGGCGGCTTGCCGCCCATTACCTGAACGCATCCCAACGGGTGATCGCCATAAGGGTCATCCGGGGGTACCGCACGACCTCCGGCGAGGCAGCGAGCCTCCTTGCCGGATTGCCGACGTGGGATCTGGAGGCGCTGGTCCTCGCGCGCCTACACGAGTGGCGCGCGGAGGCACTGGGCCGGGGGGAAAATCCGCTGCCGCGGCAAATTGCCGATCAGCGGATTACCTCCGGCTCGATCTCATGGCGACATGGAGAGACCGACTGTCGCAACCTCGTGCAGGGCTCGCCTTGATTGAGGCGGTAAGTCCCCTCTTTGAGGATTGGTTAGAGCGGCGCCACGGCGCCCTCACCTACCGCCTGACGCAGGTCCTCACCGGACACGGAAGCTTCGGGAGGTTTCTGCACCTCATCGGGCGGGAGGAAACGCCCGTGTGTCACCATTGCGAGGATCGCCATAGCGAGCATACCTTGGCGGTTTGCCCCGCTTGGGCGGAGCACCGCCGAGCCCTCGTGGCGGCCATAGGCGGCGGCGAACTCTCGTGTCCGGTACTGGTTCAGGCCATGGTCCGGAGCGAGAGGAAATGGGAAGCAGTCGCCTCCTTCTGCGAAGCTGTAATGCTGGAGAAGGAGGCGGCGGGACGGGAGAAGGAGAGAAGAGTCCCCCGTCCCAGCAGCCGCCGCGGGAGACGCTCCGGGCGTCGGGAGCCACGAGACGACTCCCGGCCACCGTAGACGCGGGTCTGTGGACGGTGAGCATTGGGTAGCTCACCGTCCGTACGTTAACTAACGACAGACCGTGTTCCACGCGCGCCTCAAAGAGATGACAGCATCTTGGAAGGGGCCACTAAGGGCCGATGCCTGTCGGGGCTGCGGGTTCTTCGAAAGAGATACCGCGCCCCCGGAACGCAAAGGGCACATGAAGGAACATAGATGGGTTTTACTCAGTCTGACACTCCCTCCCGTCCCGCCCAGGGCGGGGGAAGTTATTTGATGATTTCCCATCTATAAAAAAAAGGCTTTTACAGCAATGAAATCTTTAGAAATAATAATATCGAATTATTTAATAATAAAAATATAGTCATGATAAAAGCCAAGGAGAATAAATTCTCTAAAACAATAAAAAACAAAAAAGATATCCGAAAATTAGAGCAGAGGAAACATTGCAAAAGTAAAAAACCACTAAGCGTGTATCAGAAAGCCCACCTTTCTGATACACGCTGTAGATACTTAAGTCTTTCTTACTTTTCCTATGTATTTAGTGAACAATCTTGGCCTCATTTATGCAATTTTTCATTAAAATAATTAAAATCTGTCAAATTTGCAATATGTAAGATTGTAAGAGTTCAAGATTACCCCTCCGTCACCCCCATGATGAAAATCCATGAGGATTTCTAATGCGCCAAAGTACTAAACGTAGGATATTGTGTCTTTGCTTCATGATTTATAAATAAATATATATAAAATTACAATCTACTCGCTATGATAGCTTTCTGCAGAACGACTGTGTTGGGTGTTGTTGACATGACTATACGTCCGCGTATTGAAGAAATCTGCAGTGATTAGGTACTAAATATCCCCAGGATAGTGTTGATATTGACGGTCGTATAAACATACGTCTCTATGGCCCGACACGTTTTCGTTGGTTTATAATAAAATTTAAAGTCGTACGTGCATACGTCTATATGGCACTTCAAAACTGACTAAATAAGCAATAATATTGCTCTTACGTCCAATATACGGCTCTATGGCTTGAAAATAATTATAGACTGTCTATCTTACGGCAAACGATATTTTGCAATTTATACAAAAAGTAATTAATATTAAATTAGAAGAAAAATTGAGGTTATGTATTGCATATAGTAGAATCCAATGGCATTAAAAACGAAAAATCGCATTTTTGCATGTACGCCCCTATGGTTTGAGACCCGCGATATAATTAAAGTCCAACGTACAGCAACAGCGTACACCGATGTATTATGCAGACACGTTCTCGGGTGTCGCGGACTGCCCAATACACGGTGACCGGTGTCGAACACTGCGCTCGACTCGACGGCTCGACATTGTTCCTGTGATTGTTCCGTCAAATGCTTTGCCAACTCGCTGTTGCTTTTTAGACGTTTGTATACATTAGATTGTTGACTTCAAAGATATCATTAGGAGTAATTTTAGTTTTAACTCTTACACGTTTCACTAGGTACATAATTTATATTATAATAAAAGTTAAAATTTAAAGCATTTATTCCAAATTAAAAGACACCTTTGGACGTTACTTACAAGATTAAAAAAAAAATAACCAAAAGGCACTTTCGTATGGAGAAGAAAGCACAAGAAACTTTTTAAAAGAAAATAGAAATTTTATTCATTTTACCAAGTTAGTTTAGAAATCTTAATAAACTCCTAAATCTAAATTTGACTAAGACATTCGTTCTCTGTGGCTCTATCATGCATAAGCTATCGACTATTCTCAGCCAGTATTGGCAAATATACCATCTTTAGCAAGCTAATCGTATTTACAAAAATCGGGGCCAATCCCACGAAGTCCAGGGAAGCTAAACCTTCGAAATCTTGCATAACACTTGAAACAGTTCAATTAAAAGCATAATAGCACTCAATAACAAAATAATCAAATTCATTGTAACATCGAGAGTACATCTTGAAAATATAAAACGGTTGTTCAGTGGGGGGTATACACGACAGATGGTTAGAAGGGGGGCTCACGATTAATTTAACATTAAATTCAATAATAACCTCCCATTTATTGCGTAATTTCCTTTCGATTACCTTTCATTTATCGTTCTGTAACTGGATTACAGATGTGATCAACGATCGAAATGTTTCTATCTAGTATAAAGATACTTTTTGAATTTCGAATGTAATTTGGCGGTTTTAAAATTTTAGTGTTGTGCTTAGTTAGTTAGTTAGAAGTTTAGTGTTTATACCATACCATATAACTGAAGTGTTTCTTTGTAATGTCAAAAGTTATTTTGACATTACAAACACCTCTGTCAAAAAAACTATTCTAAAATTATTGTCTGTCTGATTCGGCTAATCTCCGAAACGACTGGACCAATTTTGAAGGGGCTCGTACTCTGACAGATAGTTGATATTATAAAAAGTAGGCTACTTTTATTTTAGAGGGAGAATTAGAACCGTAAAAAAATATCTCCGTGATAACTGACATTCACGCGAACGAAGTCGCGGGGCACAGGCTAGTTAATAATGAAGTCGATTAGTTTCGTCGATGTTATCTAGATTGATATACAGGGTGTTTGGTGCATCGTGTGCCACATTGAAATGGTCGACTGAGGGGGTCATCTGCTATCCTTTCAGACCCCTAAACACTTCTCATGCCCTGTGTATTATTTTTCATCGACTTTTTAATGTTTTACAAAAAAAATACCAAAATTTTACATTCAAGTTCATTTTTTTTTTAAAGTACACGTCGTAGACTCTCTATTTTAATTTTATTTAGATGTGCATTGTACTACAGTACTTTTAAATTCAAAATTAGTGACATTAGCCATCTAGTTTTTTATTTATTTACTCGCAAAGTTTTGGACTTCAATTTAAGCTGTCCATGTTACAGCTATTTACATGGCTATAAAAAAAAACCCAAATGAGACCGGGATCTAAGGACTTCGTCAAAAATTCTCTAGTCTATCCTCTTGCTAGTGATGTGCCACATGCCATAAAAATCTTTTTACAACTTCGTGAATTCCCTAGAATTGTGAATCGAGTCACAAAATACAAAATTCCAAATTATGGTATAAAAATTTTGTTTTGCTTAAATAACACCTGAAAAACGTATTAAATATGTTATCTCACTCTTACAAGATAAAATCTGTCTCGTATCCCTCTTTTTTGGGGGAGGGGGTACTAGAAATAATAAAAAATGCATTTTTAACATTTATTTCATATTTTTTTGCATATTCTGCTTAAATTGTTGGCCTTTATTGCGAATGCAGGCCAGACATCTATTTCGTATTTCCACAGTTGTTGTACGAAGTCGCATTTCCTCCTTTGAAAAGAGTTCTGACTTTTAACCAGAAAAAAGGAAAGGTTTAGTGTAAACGTTTGGGCAGGAGTGATTGGAATCAGGTAGTTGGACCGCATTACCTGCCCGAAAACTTCAATGGCGACAACTATTTGGAGTTCCTTCAAAATGACGTGCCCGAATTAGTGGCCGAGGTGCCCGTATGTAATGAAAATGTGCCCAAAGTATTCCAGCATGACGGCTGTCCCGCGCATTGGCGTTTGACTGTGAGGGAATATCTTGATAATGTATTCCATAATGCGCGGATTGGTGGCCCTTTTGCATGACCGGAACGTTCCCCAGGCCTAACTCCGCTAGACTTTTAACTAGTTTTTGACCACCACTGAGGTTCCGACTAGGAATGTACTACTTCAACGCATTCAAACGGCGTTCAATAAAATTAAGGAGAAAATGCGACTTCGTACAACAACTGTGGAAATACGAAATAGATGTCTGGCTTGCATTCGCAATAAAGGCCAACAATTTAAGCAGAATATGCAAAAAAATATGAAATAAATGTTAAAAATGCATTTTTTATTATTTCTAGTACCCCCTCCCCCAAAAAAGAGGGATACGAGACAGATTTTATCTTATAAGAGTGAGATAACATATTTAATACGTTTTTCAGGTGTTATTTAAGCAAAACAAAATTTTTATACCATAATTTGGAATTTTGTATTTTGTGACTCGATTCACAATTCTAGGGAATTCACGAAGTTGTAAAAAGATTTTTATGGCATGTGGCACATCACTAGCAAGAGGATAGACTAGAGAATTTTTGACGAAGTCCTTAGATCCCGGTCTCATTTGGGTTTTTTTTTATAGCCATGTAAATAGCTGTAACATGGACAGCTTAAATTGAAGTCCAAAACTTTGTGAGTAAATAAATAAAAAACTAGATGGCTAATGTCACTAATTTTGAATTTAAAAGTACTGTAGTACAATGCACATCTAAATAAAATTAAAATAGAGAGTCTACGACGTGTACTTTTAAAAAAATATTGAACTTGAATGTAAAATTTTGATATTTTTTTTGTAAAACATTAAAAAGTCGATGAAAAATAATACACAGGGCATGAGAAGTGTTTAGGGGTCTGAAAGGATAGCAGATGACCCCCTCAGTCAACCATTTCAATTTGGCACACGATGCACCAAACACCCTGTATATTCGTGGCTATCAACGTATCCGGTATAATTGTGTGTGTAATGAAGTTTTATTTGATGGATTCAATTAATATTTTTTATTTTTTTAGGGCGGGGATTGTGAGCTGGGCATTTTTTTTTGGAGAAATGGCTGCTTGTAATTTGAGCAATATTCATTTACGCAAATTATGATTAGCTTTGCTATATATATTTTTTAAATAACTTCATCCTATAATTCTACTTTCATATCAATATCATAAAAAGGTAAAATTGTATCTACGAGTACTAGGACCCATCTTTTGAGGACTAAGATCGAAAACTGGGCCTCTATCTATAACATAGTATATAGATAATCTCTGAAAGTACTGTTTCATTAAAAAAACATTCACTGATAAACAGCTTCACTAATGTCGAGTCTTAGCATGTAGATATCTTTTATGTTTTACGGTATAGGTAGGTACTTGACTTCTACGCGAACGAAATAGCTGGCAGAATTTTTTCTAAAAAATTAGTTGTTATTACAATGATTATGTAACACAAATTACGACGTACAACGAGTATGCCCGCTGTTTATTTTTTCACACAATACTCGGTAACCCTCAGGTTTACGACACTTAACTGACGTCACAGGGACACCGATATTGAATCAAGCCAACCCCCACGGCGCGGCGCGTGGGCACTCGACTCACACACTCGATTCAACTCGATTGTTCACTCATAATCGTCTAAATTAAAATTTTTCAATTCACTATTGTTATGTTCTATTTAAAATTTTGATCGACTACGCAATTAATGCAAGTTCGTAATTATAATGCTTTTGTAATGTTAAAACAAAAGGAATTAATGTGCGTTTTAGAAATAATTGAATGCTTTCTGTAATTTTAAGGTTATTTGCATTTTAGCTGTATAGATAGAGTACCTACACAACACAAGTAGGTAGGTAGTAGCTTTAAGTATATGTTCAGATACACAAAAAAAAAATTAAAAGTAACATTTTCAAATATTTAAATACTAGATTCTGCCGGCGACTTCCTCCTCGTCAAATTTAATATATTATCCTACGGGGAGCGTACATTTTAACGGTATAAAAATATTCTATGTGTTATTCCATACTACCAATGTTTCCATGTGTTATTTAATCTACCTCAGTGCCTCTGAATGTAATTTAGCTGTTCAGCTGTTTGAGCATGAAAAAGTAACAAAATTCATCCATTCATCTTCAAAAACTTTCGCAATATAGGAAGTTTATTTTAGAAATTAGTACATCATTATTGAAAAGCCAAGTTAATACAAATCGATAATCGACATTACTCATAGATAACCGATTAAACCGAATCGACTTTCAAATCGAAGTAAAGAGCCAACACCCGAACGTCACTAAGCAGACTTGTCCAAACGACATCCCACAGACTGCAGTAGTTTTTCAAATATGCAATTTACTGATTTAAAAAAAGAATGCGTCGCCCGTGGGCCGGTCGCCCGGTGGGGCTACGGAAAATGGCGTAAAAACTCGACGAAAAAAAAGCCATGAAAATAGTAGGCCCACGTATGGTAAATAGCGCCGAATGTTGAACCCCTCTGCCACCCGTGCTAATTTGTTACTCTGGGTATGTCCGCGTATTGACTTTAATGTCTCATACGTTTCTGCGAGCGAGCTGATGGGGTTAAAAAGGGCATAAGGGGTAAGCTCTGTATTTTTTAGTGATGACCTGTAATTGGCTGTCAGTTTAGTTTACTGCTACCAGGCTGGATGTCTTTAGCTGTAGGTCTTCCATATTAAATAAATAAATGTGGGTGTGAGTGTTACGAGCATAAAGCGGGTTTACACTTGACAAATTTATTAAGTGATTTTCTCGTGTATTAACGATTGCAATTTTGAGATAAGACCTATTTCATAGTAGTATGGCAAGTAGAATATTATATGCGTAACATCTTGTAATTTTAAAACCCTTTATGAGGAATTTACTTTCAAATGTTGCTAAGTGTTTACATGTTTATGCTTGTGACTGTACATAATGTACCTACCTATCCTGTCTTTCTCATCTATTATGTTTTTCTTGAAGGCAGTTAAGTTTGGTCACTATAGAATCTTAATTTTCTATGAAATTCTCAGTAGCAGCTCGGAGTGAGGATTTGTGCCCGGCTAATGACAATAGGCTCGCCATCTATTACATGGGACCTAAACATAAGGGTGAACTGTGAATATAAATTAGTATACCTACCTCTGCCTAACCCTTCGGGGAGAGTAAGCGTGATGGTATGTTTGTACATGTGTAAAGAAAGAAGTTATTATTTGACCATAATTTATACGTGTCTATAGTACTTATGTTAAGTTGAGTACTTTCGCAAAACAAAAGAAAAACGGTATACTTACCAACACAAGTGTTATAGACGCAAGTAGCCAGTAATGCTCACAATACGCCAACCTAACATAATGGACATAAGTAATAAAGGCTATTATCATTAGCCGTAATTGCCAGTCTAGTTATACGATATAGCAAGTCGTTGGTAAGCAAATTAAACTCTTTTTTTAAGTTCAGAGGGTGTGCAATGAACTTTGATGTTCAGTGGGAGAGAGGGACAGCGGTATAATTAAGTGCATCTCTTTTTAGTCGACTTAAATCGATTGTTGTTTGCCGATCGCGTCAATTGCAGTGTAAACTCATTAGTGTTAGTGTTCTTGCTAATTATGTTTATTTTACAGCTTTATTACTAGTTTATTTTTGAAATATTTTTTTATTGGCAATTGTGACTTCAACTTCTTTAAATGTCTTTACTAATAATGAATCGGGGTCTGGCTGTTTGTGCATGAGAGTTTATTTGTTTGTAAACGCACCCACGACACAGGAGAAATTTCTAAAGTGGGACAAAGATTAAAAAAAAATGAATAAAGAAGAATGAATTAAGTCTGAAATCGCCAATCCGCTTTGAGCAAGCGTGGTGATTGGTGATCAATGCTCGTGCCTTCTCTGTATGAGAAGAGCCCTTTGCCTTGCAGTGGGACAATAATAAGCTAGGGTTCTTTATGTAATGCCTTTCTCATAATAATTATTAAATCCGTAAATTCGGTTCGGCATTCTCAATAAATTATGCCGAACCGAATAAGCCGAACCGCATAACTGTATAGCTTCCCTACCCTATACACAAAACCTTACAAATTGGAACAGGGAAAATAAAGTTCACAAAGCGAAGGTGTCGAGAATAGAATCCCTACTTAAACACGAGGAAACTTGGCAACAACAACAACACTTATTTTACAAAAACCGTCGCTTATGGAAAACGTCGTAACTGCCACTGTGTTACCCGAACTACGTCACGGCGCCATTATCGCGAAGTTGTTTTAACATTTTAACAATGTGGGGTAAATTGTATACACTGTTTTTCTTTAAAATATTTCGAGGAGAAACACATGAAAGAAAATTTGCAGTTACACACTTTTTTTTGTATATTGTTGAAGAAATAGATACGAACAATTACTTATTTTAAAAAAAAGAATTTAAACATGATTTCACGGACAATGTTGCCATGAGTAAGGATTCTTAATTAAAAGTAGTTTTTTTTAAATACATTTTTCAATGAACCGATTGACACATTCGAATTTTAAACTCAGTCTCAAACTGTCAAAAATGCCATTGGTTGTTACTGAGATGAGATAGCGACTACATTCTAAGCATTTTAATTACAAGAATCGTCCTTCTAGCCAAACAAAATTGACGTCATACAAACATTACGTTTTCCAACAACTTATTTCCAGAAATTTCCATAATAATTGTCACAAATGGAAAAAGTGTAGGTAATTACTTAAAATTTTGTAACAATGTTCTGCAAAGAAACTAGCATGACATAACAAACCTTGTATAATTAGCATACATTATAATTATCAACGTATCAGGAGACCGCGTTAAAGCCGCTATTACCTACCATTATGGTATATTAAGTTTTTTTGATTAGCCCTAATTAAGCACGGTGGACTGCGACCAAAACATAGAATTTATTTCCTACGAACTAATTGTCTTATAGGTGTGACAGCCATTATTTTAATTGTGAACTGTGGCTTTAATTGATGCTTACATTTCATTTTATATGTATTGTTTGTGACGCATTATGTTGAGAATAAAACTGGCCGTCCATACTTGAGGGGAGTATTTGGGGATGTGTTATTTTAATTAGTAGAGGACTTGATTAAATTGTCGTAAATACAGTTACATTATAAAACAATATTTAATAATATTTTCCAGACTTATTTCGGTTACTGCTGTTACTCAGTATGCAGGAGATAATAAAGCGCACTAGTGTGTGCGCAAACACAGATCCATTCCCTCTTCCCTCACTCTCATAATTCGTTAAGACGGCAATTTGACATAACCGGGAAATACCAGGCAAAGGAACAACGTCATTACGTAGTTTCCGATGCACGGGGGTGTCACACCATAGACGTCTAAACTCTGGTCTGAAAATTTTCTAATGGAAAAACCCAATAACACTTTTTTGCCCGACCTGGAAATCAAACGTCCTGGGTCCTGGTTTTCCACACTTGAAAGTCACGTGACCAATGGAGCAGTTAAAAGTTCCACTATACAAATAAAGAATATCTATCTATCTATCTACAGGGTGTAAAAATACACATCACGTACCCGTTTACTACGCATACTGTCCATCAAACTAATTTAACTTTGAGCAAAAATAATGACTGTGAATAGTTTTTTATTTTTGTAGCAGAAAATCAGGGTTTATGGTTCTGTGCAATGTAACGCAAGCCAAACATTGTACTTTTGGGTGCACGCGACAGTACAGGCTGGGTCTCGATAGGGATATTTAAAGTTTAGTTATATATATACCATCACGCCTGTATTCCCCGAAGGGTTAGGCAGAGGTGTACCAATGTACACCCACAGTTCGCCGGTATATTTAGGTCCCATGTAATAGGGGGCAAACCTATTGCCATTAACCGGGCACAAATCCAAACTCCGAGCTGCTACTGAGAATTTCATAGAAAAACCCAATAACATTTTTTGCTTGACCCGGGAATCGAACCCAGGATCTCTAGCGTAGCAGTCGCGCTCAGGGCTACTAGGCCAACGAGGCAGTCAAGCAGCAGTTAGTTATAACATTTAAAATAGTTTAATAGTGTTCATAAAAATAAAAATGATACGAACAATAATCGAAAATGGTCGTAACCATAGGAAGAATATGCAACTTAATTTAAGTCTTATGTTAACTTACGTTAAGTCGCTATTTACACCCTTTGTAATTTTTGGAAGTACGAGTATAATGTAATTTTAAAAACGACTAAGTAAGTTTTAGTAGAACTTATGAAACGGCTACAAAACTCAAATATCGTACCAGACCCTACTTTTTAATAATCCAAATAGGCAATTTCTTTCCAGTAAAAGTTCTAATGGGGAAATAATTGGGCCTTCCACTTACGTGGATATTAGTCGGCGGTGTGTAAGGCGCCTAATATACTGCGATTACAATGTGATAAGTTAAATTTTAAAGTAAGGCATAATTATCATGGCCCTACTGTTTAAAAGTAAAATTTTAATGTAATTACCAAAGATAACGTGGCAAAATAGTTGATTAGAAACCGAATAAATAAAAATAAAGGTCGCTTTCCATGAACCTACTAAAAAGGATATGTTGATGAAGTATTTATTACAAGACATTACTTTCCAACAGACACATCAAATTTAATAGTCTCTAAAATATAATTCAAATTATAATTCCATCGCATAAAACCTCAATTAATACAAATTACTTATGCCAAATATAAGCACGACACTCGATTCAAAACAGCAGTACCATTTAGCAATTATGCCATTCAACTTTCTACCCTATTCCTGCTATTAAGTAAGTATTTATCGCAAACGCTGGTAATTATAGCCTATCGCATAACGTAAGACGTTTTGACAGCTCGCTCAATACACAAACACCACATTATTTGTATAGACAGGTCAAATGGAAAATGGCATGTGTGTTTGACTAGCGAGTCGTAGTAACTGCACATCGCTACTTAGAGTCTACTAACAATCGTCGGTCATTTAATTGTCTTTTGCTATGACTTAATTGTTAGGCGTGACTTTGAAGACCTGTAATGTTTCGAGTCCAATTAGTGTTGTACCGTTAAATGGAGGAGCTACTGGATTGTTTGTTGATGTTAAGATTTTGTGTTTTTATGTTGTTAAAGACAAATTGTTGTCATACATCTTTAAATTTTGATAAATAAAAAACTTACAAGGTATAGTATCAATGTTGATTAATGATGGTAGATTAATAATGACAGGTATATATAAATTTGTAACTATTATTCATATATTAATAATGTATTCCCTAATAAGATGTAAGACTATCGGAGTATTTACTCAAAAATATTAATCACAACTTCAAATAATTGCGAACAGAAATTATAAGTGGCGATGAAACAAGCTCCCATTTTTCTCATTAAAAAACTAAAACCAAGTGCCAATTTTACAGCAATTATCACTTAAAATAATTACAAAAGTACCATCAAATAAGAAACCGTAACGAGGCTTGAAACTCGTAAAAGTTTAAAGTCTTTACATGAAAATGTTCCTAGTGTGTACCAAGTTATTACATTAAACACTAACTTGCTGTGTCGTAATAGTGTCTGAGTAGAGGGCCGGACTGCGCCATTAAGGAGGGGAAATTAGTGCATTATTGACTGATTTCCCTTTTCAACTAGCTGATAGACGGCAGTTCGCGCCAGCTTTTCGATTTAAAATACTGGCTGAATGTTTACTGCATTAGCTAGCTTTGATCGATTACATTTTGATGTTTAGCTTTTTTTACCATCGTGACTAAGCTAATGTAACGTTTTTGAATACAGTGTGCTTTTTAAAAATGGAATTGTTATTGCTTGTAATTATTGTGTTGCCATCGCTTTTTGTTGACATCTACAATTTTATGACTTTCCTATTGCATTTTTTAATAATTGACCGCGTGTAACCATTAGCCGAGAATAATTTATGCATAATAAATACATTAAGAAGATTCTAATTAAAATTACTGCATCGCCAACCACGTTGATTAATTGATTTGATTCAAGTTGATTAAAGGTCTCTGTGGATATGATGTGGATAATAAAGAAACGCAGGATTTGATTATGATTTAATTTTCGTGGCACGAATGAATAGAGCGGAACCAACAAAAGTCGAACCTATCGAAGTCGTAGAGAAGTTCTCTCTCACCCTCGCGACACAACGATCGTAGGGTCTCCAATTAGTTTTTATGGTACGCTTCATTACAGCCAGTGTTAATTATTATTGTGCTGACGAACGCCCTGTTCTCACTCGACGACCTAATTAGAACGGGTGCCGAGTTTTTTCCTTTTTTGTTTTCTTGTCAGCAAATTATGAGCATTGGGGTGTGTGCGGTGCTTTGTGTGGGTACGTGTGTAGGGGCACTTATGAGCGCGCCGTCGCGTCGCGCGCGCTTAATTCTAAATTCGAATCGCATAGAATTACCAGTCCGAATGCGAATTCATTCTTCTTAAACGCCATCTTGGTTTTTATAATAGATAATTTATTATTATTACGACATAATCCGCTCTGATTACGGCTCTGTTTTATTAGAATCTTACTTTCCAGATTTTTATTCTAAAAATATTTTACAAAATTAATTAAATCTTCTCAATCATTAGCGTTCTAAATTAAAGCTCGATGATTAAAGATAAGAATCTAAAATCGACGACAGGTTTGAACCCTACTTTAGTTTTTGCACTAATAACAGTGCAAACAACATCTTTACACTCATGAGAAAATAACATAAATAGAATCTCTCACGTGGAAATTAACGCGCTATTAGATTCAATCGTTATTGTTTTTAAACGTTCATTGAGCACTTATCGGGCCGCGTCTTGTCAGCGAGGCAGCTTCCTCCACGTTTATCGAGAAAATAATAGCTCTATAGCGTTACATTGTAAAAATAAGTACAAAAAAAGATTTTCCTCACGCACTCTTAGACTGATTTTATAAACTTGTAAAACGCGGTTGTTATAAGTGAAACCATAAATTCACCTAATTGGCACGATTAGAAATTTTAATCATTTTATAGATTTCTTTTGTAATTTTATCGAGTTCTTTATAGCCGTCCGATTAGTTTTCAACATAATAGTTAGTTAAAATTGATTGTTAACATGTTATTTTAGTCGATTTCACCAATTAAAGATATTTTTTTTTGTTCAAAACGTTTATTAAAAACTTATCGTGTGCTTTATAATTACGAATTGTTATGAAAAGTAGGTTAGTTAGGCAGTAGTTCGGTGCTTATTTTGTATTTTTTTCAATTGAAACGATGATTGTAGTTTAGCGCCATATAATCACCGCATTATATTTCGTGTGGGTGTCATATTATTACATTTGTTTACATTTTTTCGTCACATACTTCGGTCATGCTATAATTAAGAAACAGTATTTTATTTTTATTGAGTATCACTCTAATTAGAGTCGATGTAGACGAAATTAATTGTTTAGAAAATATTCAAAATACACACTTAAGTGCCATTAAATTAACAACTTAAGAAATTAAGTGCGATTTGCATATTTTGACCTTTAGCGAAGTGATTGTGATTAAATAAAATTGGAGTACAACGGCTAATTACTTGTTTCTCCATTTTTGTAATCATGTTTTGGCCAAAAGCTCATAGCCCAGATAATCCAGTTAATATATTAAATTTTTGACAGAGTTACATTAATCAATGCGGATTGAACAATAAAACACGTCAGGTATTATTTCCTAACAATACCTGTTTTAAAGTTCTGCTATGTGTCAAACAAAACTGACAATATTATAAAGCTAGGGTTACATTATTGTGGGTCGTGATTCTTAAAATCCTTACTTCACAGGACGCCCGTAATAACATCAATCTGCTAATAGTTAGTCTAAAGATTATGTATTTACGCAGAAGTAAAGGTACTGATACACATGCTTTAAACTAGCATGCTACTAGCATGCTCAAACCAATCAGTGCACGCGAAAATCAAAGTCACGTGAGCTTCCCGTGCTGTGATTGGTTTGAGCATGCTAGTAGCATGCTAGTTTAAAGCATGTGTATCAGTACCTTTAGAGTAACCACGATACAAAACATCATAAAAATGTACACCTAGCTTTATACCACAGGTCGTTTTGAAAAACATTTAGAGTACTTTGCGAGTTTTAGTTCTCTTTATTTTGTTATTTTAATTTAATGTGATATGTAGTTGGTACAAATAACGTTAATGTATTTAGTTACATCTCACGTATTAGAGGTTAACACTCAAAAGAAGCACCTAATTATTTTGAGGTGCTCTCGTGTTACCCTATAACTTCTTTGCACTTGTAATTAAAATGAGTATCTTTTTAGAAACAATAAAATGGTAAAATTAAAAGGTAACCAAAAAAAGATAATACGAGCACATATTTAAAGTTACATGTAGAGATGCCAAGCTTTAAGTCATAGTTCTTATGTACAGTTTCTTCCAAATGCAACAAACTGCCATAGTAGCCATTACACTTTTTTAAGTAGACCATCATAATTATCTTGAAACAAATCAATTACTTTAATCAATTTGTATTAAGAAGACATTCCACAAATATACTTAATAATTTATAATTATTGAAGAGAATAGACTAGACGTTATGATATTAATAATTTCGTCTCGAAAACCGACAGCGCAGTCCTTTAGCCGTACTTAATAAATAATTCAACCCGGTTAGCTAGTATTCTTGTATTAACATAGCATAAATTGCATATGTCCGGGGCTATGGTTATGGATTTATTACGGAAAATTTATTGATCGGGCCTAATAATTATTATGAGGCAATGTTTAATTGAGTGAGCTAAAGTATGGTAAAGGATAAACATATTAGGAACTTTCTTATCTAGTATTTTTAGATACTTATTGGTGTTTTAGTAGTTTGAAAATCATAAACGCACAAATACCTACCTGTGAACTGTGGGTGTACTAGGTACATTGGTACACCTTTGCTTAACCCTTTGGGGGAATACAGGTGAAAAGGTATGTATTATTGTTTTTTTTTGTTACTAAAGTATTTTTTTTACTTTTTGTTTTTTCTATAATTTTTTTTTCATTCTAGAATTTTTTTTGTATCATGGATAAGATTACAAATATACATATACAAATTGCCAGATCCAAAACCACTACCTATGGGCGATAAAAATATTTGTTCTGTACGGGAATCAACCCGCGACTCACAGTAGCCAAGCGCTCGGCCACTGCGCCAATCATTCCATCTAATCTATTAACAAAGCCTGCGTTTAAAATCCAATCAGTATCAATCAAGTGCATTTCGAAAATCTCAGAGACCTTTAAAAGGTTCCGTGAAATAATTAAATAGTGTCTGTTTAAATAAATTAACGTGAGTTTATATTTAAACATATTGTCCAAAAATATTTTAAATATGGCAAATAACATACAACATAACTGCCTCGTTAGCCTAGTAATCTTAAGCGCGACTGCTACGCTAGAGGTCTTGGGTTCGATTCCCAGGACGAGCAGGTTTTTCTATGAAATTCTCAGTAGCAGTTCGGAGTTATTGCCCGATTAATGCCAATAGTCTCGCCTCCTATTACATGGTACTTAAAAACATACCAGCAAACTGTGTAGGTGTACATAGGTTACATCTCTGCCTAACCCTTTAAGGAATGCAGGCGTGATGGTATGTGTGACAAATGCCAACATGTTTATCAAAACGTAAGGTTACTTTAAACTAAATATATTTTATATAAAATTACCTTCTCATTCCGTAAGAACATTACACATTAATTTTTATAATTAGTCACGTTTCCATACAATTTAATTGTTTAACACGTCAAGGGTTTTTACCAGGTGTAAATATTTCCATGAATATTATAATAAGCTAAACACTAATTACAATGAGACCTATTATAAATTAGTTTCTTGCATTATGTGTTGCAACTCGTAATTAATTCTTAGCATTTATTTTTATTTTAAGATATTTATATCTGCTGTTTAATTGTGTGAATTTGTTATGTTGCTTGATTTTGCCTGAAACTTTGGATACCTGATTTTTTTAATGGATCGCTAATTTTGAGAATAAATTATCCCTATTGCAGTCAGGTATGATGGAGCTGCCATTTTGCGAAATAATTTTCAAATTCAAATTCAAAGCATTTATTTCAATTAGACCATTTACAGGCACTTTTGAATGTCAAGAAGTTACAGTTAAAGTTGAAGCTAGTTGCTCATTCCAAAACGTAGGTCTCTATGGAGAAGAACGAGCAAGAAACTCCATGGACACTCTTTTCTTTCAATTTGGTTTTTACAAAATCTTGGTTACAAAATTGTGGTTGCTTATATATGTGAAAACAATGAAGGTGAATATAAAACAATAAAATATAATAATAAAAATCAGACCAGTAGTTTTGGAGTGCGATTTCACCCGAGTTTTATTTAGTCTTTGGTTACTGCTCCTCTCCCGAGAGTCGTAGCGTGATGTTATAATTGTGAGAAAAATTATCTAATCCGACTGGAAGTTCCATAGAGATTTGCGCGTTTAAATTTAAACAAACAAACAAAACATCTTCTCAGCTATATTAAATTCTGCAGGTTATTCGCAAGAGATACCGTGCCCCGGAATGCAAAGGGCACAAGAAGGAACATGGATGGGTTTTAGTCAGTAAAAGTCTGACACCTCCTCCCGCCCCGCCCAGGGCAGGAGAAGTCATTTGATGATTACCCATCTGTAAAAAACAGCTATATTATATTTAGTACAGATATTATTATAGATTTTAGCTGAAAAAACTGATGTTATTGTAGACGCGGCTTTACCACCGTGAAAACAAAACTCTGAAACACTATAATTGACACGGCTGACTTGCGATGCAAGCAGGGCTTCGCGCTAGAACTACCTTTTTTCGCAACTGAGGTTAAACTAATTAGAGGGCTGAAACTATCCACAGAACATTGTTTCATTTTTCAGCATCTATTCTTTTTTTTTAGTTAAAAAAAACACCGTTGCTCTACACTAGGAGTTTCTCCTGTGTCGTGGGTGCGTTTACAAACACATAAACTCGCATACACAAACAACCAGACCAGGAACCTGGACCAGGACCTGTAGGCCATGCAAATATTTGATCCGTGCTGGAATCAAACCCACGATATACAACAGAGTATCCAATCGCTTAGCCATACTTGTTGCTCAGATTTACCTACATAAAAATATTACGTACTTTTTAATACACCATGTGTAATGTCATTCAACTTTAGAATCGTCCTGTATAATGTCATTTCATGTGTTCGACGAATTGAGAGGTTACTTGCTACTTCGAAATAATAGCGTTTCAGTATAATCTCCATGTTCCATTTTGATCTGTTTCTGAGTAAACATCAGACCAACAAACAAGCCCTTATTAAAATCTAGCTCACATCTCCACTTACAAACGTCAATCGTTCCAATATATACTAATACGATAAAGCTGAAGAGTTTGTTTGTTTGGGTAAACACGCTATATATTATAATGTGGATAAATCTCTTTTTTTTTGTCAGGACAATCAGGGTTACCCTTTACAAAAAGGATTAAAAACGAATGCTGTTCTTAACATCAAGCTGATCAATGTAGGATCGATTACACCAGTAACGGCACGCACTAGATCGTTACAGGACTGATTACACCAGTTAGCGTCACGCACTAGATCGTTAGAGGACTAATCGTGCTTAGACAGTGCATTTATCGAATCTTTATAGGACAATTATATCCTGTAAAAGCACCTACTAAGATAATTATAAAATCCGATTGCACATTACCGGACTGCTACACAACGATTACAGGGCGTTTTAGTCCTATAAACTGCGCCTAAATGCGGTTCTATAAAGGTTTATAGGATTTCTATAGTGCTAAAAAATGCAAGCTCCTAGAATAACTACAGGACTATATTTTGCTACTTGGGTAATCTCTAAAATTGCCAGTCGAATTGGAAAAATCTTTTTGTATAAGATAGCCAGATTCATAAAGAACAGTATAAGCTATATAACATCACGTTACGACACACGGGAGCGGAGCAGTAACTAAAGACGTAACTCATCATCATCACCATATCAGCCGAAATACGTCCACTGCTGGACATAGGCCTCCACTAACGATAGCCACAATGACTGGTCCTGTGCTGCCCGCATCCAACAATTTCCCGCGACCTTTACCAGGTCACCGGTTTACGGAACTTAGAAAAAAACTACGCAGACTGCCTCGTTGGCCTAGTGGTCCTAAGCGCGACTGCTACGCTAGAATTCTTGGGTTCGATTCCTAGGTTGAGCAAAGAGTGTTATTGGGTTTTTCTACGAAAATCTCGGTAGCAGCTCGGAGTTAGGATTTGTTTCCGATTAATGGCAATAGGCTCACCCGCTATTACATGGGACCTAAATATACCGGCGAACTGTGGGTGTACATTGGTACACCTCTGCCTAATTTCGCGGGGGAAACCGTGGGCAGAAGCTAGTAGTCCGATAACTAGACAAATCCCCATAAGGATATCAATAACACCTACTTATATCAATCACGTATTCTCTCAATGTACCGATTTAATGATCTCAAATATAAAACGTAATGATACCACTGGCCTTAACTCGTTTTCTAACCTAACTTGACCTATTGATTAACAAAATCCAACCTTATTCCGACGTCGTAAGATCCACATGAAATCTCCATGGTGATTCATGAGATCATACCGGGTGCTTGATTTATTCCTTTTAACCGACTTGACCTACATTCGTGTATTGCCTTTAATTGTTAATAAGCATAATTAAAATGCGTGTTAAACATTATACGCACAAACACGCTGGTGTTATAGAATGTGATCGCGGAGTTTTAAATGCTTACTGGATATGGTATAATTGTGGTGTAGGTTTTAGATATTGATACTCATATGGCATTTGATTCGCAAATCGCGACGAATCTGAGAGTAACTTTGGTTTCTCGAATGAAAGTCGACGCAAAATTAGCGTGACAAATTGTCAAGCTCGCGTAAGCTGCTATGATTGGTTGTTGATAATGTAGCGTATTATGCACGCGTGCTTTTTACATTATATTACCGCACTAGAGCGACAAACTTACTTCACTTATATCATAATAATGTACTACTTATTATAGGGTATTCGATCGTGTTTCTATTGCCACATAGTAAAAAAGTTTTATTATAATTTTATAATGTTTTCGAATTTATAAAAACATACCTATTTTACAATGATATAATTATAAAGAATCGGATTAATCAAATTACTGGTGCTTATTGAATTATGTTAAAGTTGAAATATTTGATTATATTATCAATTCAAAATGTCACAATAAAAGACAAGTTGATGAATGACGTGAGAAAAACTTGTTTTAAGCATAAACTTTAGACTAGAATACACACAGACACACATGTAGGTAATAAATTATGGAATTTTAAAAAACATCGATAACTTTATAAACTACTCTTACTTATGTACGGTATTAAAGTTGTTCTAAGTACATAATTATTCCTATTCTGCCGCAAAGCAGTGTTGCTGTGTGAAATTACAGGTATATGATACATTTCAACTTTGTCTCTGTGGGATGGCAACGCATTTACAAGGGCTCTGGCCTTGCAAATGTTTAGAGGCAGAGGTGACCACTTAACATCAGAAGGGCTGTTGGCTTGTTTGCCATCCAAGGAAAAAAAAATAAGAGCTTTCGCCCACGTCCGATTTTTAATAGGACCGATTATCGGACCGTTTAATAAATCCATTGTTTCTAGAACTAACTTTTTGTAGAACGTGTGCGTTGGTATACTAGAATTCACGTTTCATTCTTACCGATAAAAAAATTGGTTGGCGACTGTAGTAAGTAGGCGGGCACCGTAAAACATACAGGAAAAAATTTTAACCAGTGCGTAAATTTTGCCATAATAAACATCAACACGTTTTATTAAACACATATATTTTATTTTGATATGTCTTAGTACTAAAAAAAAAAGTTATCGCTTACGAAACATGTTTACTTAAAAACCATATTTTATTGTCACTCGGCGCTAGCGCATTCCCCACCCCCTCACCCCAGCCATGAGCCCGGGCGGCGGCCGCGAGCTTTCATTGATAGTATGGCGAATAGATTATGTCCATGTTTTGCTTATTTCAAACTCGGATAAGGATGAAATTTTTTTAATTTTTTTTTTAACTAAACACGGAAATGTGTTCTATTACTGACACTGAACTACCAAAAAAAATTTACGCACTGGTTAAAAACTTATC
Source organism: Caradrina clavipalpis (assembly GCA_932526535.1). Taxonomy (NCBI): domain Eukaryota; kingdom Metazoa; phylum Arthropoda; class Insecta; order Lepidoptera; family Noctuidae; genus Caradrina; species Caradrina clavipalpis. Next base: position 4,286,936 of record OW052100.1, read on the forward strand.
CTGTATATTTATTATTTTGAACTTCGGCAAGTGACACAATTGCCGAAAGTAACATTTACACCGAGCTAAACGGAAGATTAAATTGTAATCTTCCTAGCTTCATGACGTCACGACTTTATGGGCCGTTACACTCACAAAATCTTCTCAAAGGATACGAAGCGCGAATAATTTAATTACCAATGAAAACAGAAATTATTTTTACCAATCATTAACGATAATTGCATCACATAAACATCTACGTGTCGAGATTAAAAACGTTTAATTACAACCAACTTCCCACATACTAATTATATATCTTATTAGCACACTTCCATAATTAGACATATAATTGCAGAACGATTAAAAAAAACACATAATTTGCCATTTGAATGCCATAATCGTGAATTGTTAAATATAATTAATAGTCGACCCAAGGTCGGGTATTAAATAAATTACATATTGATTTCAAATATCAGAATGCTGATTATAATTTATTATAACATTACAATGTTGCTAGATTACAATAATTATTGATTAGGTAGGTACTAGGATAGCTAACGACTTCAATAGAAGAAACTTTTGAGGTCTTTTACCCCGTTTTCCCGCTTCGGGGTTGACTTTCAAACAATACTATCTTAGTGTATCTCTACCCCGTTATACAAGGTCTGACTTTTAATGTACATACACATGTTTTCCCACTGCTTCTCTTTATATTTTTGTTTATGTATTATGTATATATGTACTTATAAGTATGTATTTATATGTATATATGTTTGCTTATGTATATAGTCATGTATTATTATATTTTATTTCAGTTTTATTTTTTTATATTTTTATCTTAATATTGATTAATTTTAAAGTCATTTTTCTATTTGCACCTACCACAATTTGTCTCTGCATCACCCTAAGGTTGACTGGTAGAGAATGCCATTGGCATTAAGTCCGCCGCTGTACATTTTGTGTGCATAAAGTGTTAAATAAATAAATAAATAATAAATACTGGTCATTTATGGGGAAAAGAAAGTAGTCATGCATACGAACAACTTTTATAATAGGACTAACGTTAAAAAAACTGTAATGAAGTTTCTGTCACCAGTATACGTAGAAAGAGAGGAAAGATCGTCTGGAGCATAACACTTTTTTCTTACGTGATGATTTCTGACCGTTTACTCCTGCCGCAAGCCGCGCTAAAGAACTTTTTTCCAAAAATATTTCTATAAATAAGCACTACACAGTACAATTAAAATGTACGAAGCAACTCATTTTTTGGTTGGTTCCATTGCAAAAATTGTTTGTAATAGTGAATAATATTTACCTTAAAAAATTATGTTTACATCTTTAGTGGTACAGACGTTTAGTCAATGCGTTGTCTGTGAGCCCCTGAACCTTCATTTGATCAAGCTTGCATTAACCACTATCTAACCTGATATTAAATAATCATGTGTTTGTCAATGGTGCTAACTAACCAAAAACTTTTCACTTATGAATATGACTTGAAGTCTACCAGGCTATCAGGAACAATAGGAGTCCGTTAAGCAGATTCACTTTTTATCTAAACTAATATTATACAAAGAAAAATCGGTTGTTTTTGTGTAAAAGGTAATCACTGGAAATACTGACCCAATTACAAAAAATTTTTCACTGACTGAAAGCGACATTATTGACGATTGGCATAGGATATTTTTAGAACCATTTTTTTTCGACTTCCACTCGAAAGAATTCGCTGACAAACACTAGTACTTTATATAAACAAAACTATTTTATTATAATTAAGTATAAATTATAATGTTGTATAATTTCAATAATTATTGTTAATTATATTATCCTTGCGATCGCGCGGTAGGTGTTTGAATAATAATCTAGGTTAAGTTATGATAATCGCTTGAATGTGTACCTGATTGTATAATACGTTTATACGCGGTAACTTATACTTGTTACCTGTATAATTTGTTTAAAGGTTTCATTTACTGGATTATATCTTACGTAGTCTGATGTCTTGGTTGGTTTGCTTGCTGTAACCAGTTTTGGGGAATATTTCTGGCTTGATGATAACTTGGATGTAAAAAAATATACAATAGCTTTTGCCCTCGTCTTCGTCTGCGTAAATGTCAATTATTGCGAACAGTCCCAGGCAGACGAAGTCGCGGAATAAATATGTCCTTTCTTGGGCTTTAAAGTTTCCCTGTACCGAATTTTGTCAAAATCGGTTCAGTTGTTTAGTCGCAAAGGCGTAACAGACGGACAAAGTTACTTTTGTATTTATGATCTAGTTTAAATACATTCGATCGAATTTTTCAAGCCTGAACTATTATTGGAGGAAGAACCCATATTTAAAAAAAAGAACTTGTCAAAATTGACTTAATATTACTAAAAGCAATACATTCTTTATTTAAATTTTCAGTCACTCTCACCACAGAGTTTTATACTTAACCCTTCGAATTTCGAGTAATTTTTTTTCAACAGCTTTGAGGCAATAGCACATTAAAAGCGTAACAACATCGACACTAAATAGAGCCTTTAACCCTTTTCAACTGTTGACATTTATGACTTGCGATAAGTAGGTAGGGTAGTTAAAAGGTACATAACATTATATTCATTTCTCTACGAGTATTACTTAATCCAAATTTCTGTACAACGTGACGTGTCAATATTTGAATTTAGAATACCGAACCTCCTTTATTTGAAGTAATAGGTCTCTTCTTCTTGGCGTATCGTTGGCAAATAAAAATAACAGCTTATTATTGTCCTACTGCAGAGCAAAAGCCTCTTCTCATACAGAGAAGGTACGAGCATTGATTACCATGCTTGCTCCAGACTAATTGGTGAATTCAGACTTAAATGTATTACAAGTCCTGGTTTCCTCACGATGCTTTCCTTAACCGATGTTGATGCCGATATCGTGATAGCCCAGTGATTAAGGCGCCTCACATGCAAGAGGTTGCGGTTTCGATACCAGGCAAGTATCAATACGCCTTTTTTAATTCATACGTATTTCGTAACTGACTGTAACTTGAAAATCTCTGACATCGATGAAGGAATACATCGTGAAATATTTGCTCCACAACATTTCTTTCTTCGGTCTTTTAGACCGAGACCCGCAAGAGTTGAAACAAGACATGTTTTCTTGAACAATGTGTTGGCATCCTTGAATTACGTTTGACAGGTACTGTCAAGTAGACATGTAGTTGTAATTTATTTCTCTTTCATCCAATCGTTTAATAATAATTGAGGCTTGAATTAAAACCGGTTATTAGTATACAGGGTGATATTTTTTTTTGTTTACTTTTTTATACAACCTGTATAATGTGTAAGAGGATTTTATGAATTAAATGCTATATTATAAAACCGTCCCTTTAATGTTTTACTCTAAACTAGAATCCATACTAATATTATAAATGCGAAAGTACCTGTGTCTGTCTGTCTGTTACGCGTTCACGACTAAACCACTGGATTGATTTTAATGAAATTCTATACGGGGTAAGATTGAACCCCAAGAAGGCTACTTTTTATTCCACGACTTCTCTGGGTATACGATAATCGACATCGTTAGTATTCTACAAGTTATATGTTAAAAAAACAGTACAGCTATAATTTTCGCAATAAAACAAACTTCTCCTAACATTTACGCGGTTAAGATGTGATTAAAGTGTCAAGAGTATTTCCAGTAATACGTGTATTATAATAATGATTTACTAAGAAATCCATCAATAATATTAATGAGATGCGTGTCTCAACACTGACTTATGCGAATGCTAATGTTTATGGGGATTAACAAGGTGACGATTACGTACATCCGTTTTGTGGAATGAGAAATGATACAGGCTATTAGAAAAAAAAAAAAAAAAATTTAGAAGAAAAATATTCTGTTTTTAAATAGTTGGTGTAAATGGTTGAAGATTTGAGAGTGTAATGGGTTGTAAGAGCAGATAATAATATTGCTGGCTTAATTAGATAAGTATTAGAAGTATGCTAGCTTCTGCCCCGGCTTCGTCTGCGTGGTAGTTACTACACCAGTAAACATCCTATGACACTCGACTATAGAGTAGCTTTCGTTTAGAGAAAGAACATTTGCAAATCGGACTAGTAATTCTAGAGATTACCTTTTACAAACAAACAAACAAACAAACAATTTTACCGCTTTATAATATTACTATAGGTTATTAATAGGTAAAGCAAAGTTGAAAACATAAAAGCAAAGGTTTCCTAAGTAATAAAATATGTACATTTAAATTAAGCAATAATTTGGCACTACTACACTACACTTTCCAAACACACTTAGGTATTCAAAACTAATAGATATTAGTTGCAATAGCCAAGTAATTAGTTATTAGGTAATATCGTGCAGAAACTAATGTATTGGGAAAGCATGAATTTGTACTTATTGGGGAAACAGTGATGTTGAGCGTATAGTGCGTGAAGAACTGTTAATTAATACTACATTTAGGTACTTGTTTTACATTTGCTTGCTGAATTTTCTATTTATATAAAAGTAAAATATCATATACCATCGCGCCTGTATTCCCCGAAGGGTTAGGCAGAGGTGTACCAATGTACACCCACAAAAAAGTAAAATAAAATAAGTAAAATAAGAATAAGAAGTATGTAAGTAAAATATCAGTCATTGATTAATCACTAAATCTCGAAAACTACTTGACTTGTGAAGCTAAAATTTTGGAGGAAGGTAGCTTATAGCTAGGAGATGTCAGCTAAGAACGCATTTGACCTTGACTTTGACTTGCAAGTGTACGAAGTCCTAGATGAAAGCTAGTTAAACTATTTCGTTCTGATGTTTCCATTTTGAATTTCTGGGGTAAACCAACTAAAAAACTTTTCAGACGCTTACCTATTTGGAATAAAAAAAATACCAATTTCAATTTGTATTTTTTTAGGATCTAATTCTAATTCGCCATTTTTTTCCATCCCCTTTAATCAATAAAAAAATATTCCAAATATCATAGTTTTTTTTTTAATTTGTTACTTGTTACTACAATTAATTAAACAAGTTATTAATAACTGGAAAAAGGAGACAAACGATATCTTAAAAAAAATCTAGACTAGATTCTAAAATCAACATTAGTCAGCAAGCATTCTCTGAACAAGAAGCCTTTGCCTTGCAAATTATAGTCCAACAATAGCAGCTCCCAATAAACTTTAACGTAACACTCCAAAGCAAGCTATAGAACGCTATATCTAAGTTTTAAGTTCGATCGCGTCGCATGCATTATCAGCTAATTACGTTTCGATTATGATCGCGCCGAGGTGTTGCATATTTTATCGTGGCTATTGTTCGCGACGCGTTCAGTGTGCAATGGCCTTTGCGCCTTTAAGCATTAATGGTGTGTACCGGGTTTGTTTTGTTACCAATACTTGTGTTGTTTCGTAGTGTTCGTGTTTATTTTCGTAATGGAGTGATAGGGTTTAGGATGCGTGAAGGAAGAGGTTTTAGGGCTGGTAATTATTATAAATTATTGGTTAAAGACGATATCGGTAGCCTAGTGCTCCTAAGCGCGACTGCTACGCTAGAGGTCTTGGGTTCGATTCCCAAGTCGAGCAAAAAGTGTATTGGTTTTTTCTATGAAATTCTCAGTAGCAGCTCGGATTTGTGTCCGGTTAATGGCAATAGGCTCGCACCCCTATTACATGAGACGTGTTCAGGTTCATTTTTTTACAGGTTATCTTACTTATTAAGTCTGGAAATATAATGCATATACTAAATAAATAAACATATAAAACTAGTTTATCTCATTAACAAAAACAAAATATCACGCCAAATCTATATCCATTCCCCTTAAAACTATTAAACACTTACCAACACTTCCGCAAATAGATACAAATACCTTAATTCAACATATTACGTAACATTACTTAACTATATTAAAGCTTACAGACGAACCCGCAAACGTAAGTAGGCAACATTCTCGAGCGAGCATTTAAATACACACATACACACCCTCACATACACTCTTTACACCCACAGACTCAGACCAACACAACCAGCTAATTATACATCATTATAACTAATTGTACGATACACAAGTAAGAAGTATTCGCGACTATTAATGACAAAAGCAATTAGGGTAGCACACTAACGCAATATTTCAAGGAGATTGTCTGTGTGTGTGTGGGAATGGGTGTGTAAAAATGCAGTATTATTTTTGTGATATTTTTTCGTCTGTACGTTTTGTAGGCGATTGTGATTGTTAATTGCGTTTTAATAGTTAGATTTTTAAAATAGCTCTAAGTAGCATTAACATTAAGTTATGTTGGCTCAGTATAAGGCATGCACTCATAACAGTGATCGAAATCATAGTAAAGAAATATGAACTTTATTACATTACCAATACGGATACTTAGTGACTGAGAGTGAAGCTTATTTCAACTCCAACCGATGATGTCGGGATGGCCCAGCGATTGAGGCGCCCGCCACTGATTTGCGAAGCTGTGAACTTTTTCTATTTCATATTAAGTCCTTTCTTAGTGTACCGTGGACGTCACCAACATAGGTGAAGGAAAACATTGTGAGAAAATCTGGGCTTATAATTAAAAAGCCTGAAATCGCTAATCCGCCTTAAGCAAGTATGGTGATCAATGCTCTTGTCTTTTCTGAATGAGTAGCCTTTGACCTGTAGTGGGAATCACAAGTCAATATTTTTATTATAAGATAATTGACACAACATTACAGTTGCTACTTCGGAATGTTGACATCACTAATTACAATACGCATTTACTACTTTCTATTAACATTCGCATATCTACACGCCAACTCGACAAATTTAATTGTAACATTACCATTGCTGCAATTGTTATTAAATAGGACTGTCAAAGTAGTAGTGATAGCGCAATGGATATGAGTAATTGGCGTCAGTCGCCAGACGTGTGAAGGGTCACGCGAACTTTGAATGGCAAATAATAAAGATTACACCTTTATTGTCAAATGGCAATCAAATGACAAGAGCACACTAAACAGTGTGCCTTTCCTAATCTTACTACTAATATAAATGTGAATGATTGGTTGAATGGATGTTTGTTAATCAATCACGTCAGAACGGCTGAACGGATCTGGATGAAATTTGGCACAGAAATAGATTATAGTCTGGAATTGCATATAATGAGTAATAAGTAGCCTACTTTGTATCCCGGAAAAAAGTACAATCTCTGTGGGATAATACATTAACTTTGACGCGTAGGAAGTCGCGTGCGAAAGGTAGTTGCAGAATATACTCAATGATTTAACTTTGAAACATTAAAGCTCAATTGTCTACTAAAGCGATACCGTACCGATAATGTTTTGCTAAGTTCAAGGTATTCTAAAGTTTTCCAATGGGGCATTACTCTCAAATCAGGGTTAAAAGGGGTCAAGTAAGATTAATACAGAAATGATTAAGAAAATTGAAGACCTATTTAAGACTTACACTATCGATAAATTATATACATTCATAAACTCACGCCTTTTCCCATGGGGGTAGGCAGAAAACACAGAAAGCCAACTGCTACGATCCTTATATACTCCTTTCACCTCGTCCACGTTCATACATCTGGTCATACAAGCACGCCGGTTACGAGTACTGAGCACCCGACCTTTCTGAACAAGGAATTTATCGTATCGATACTAAACCAGCAACACTAGTGTAAAATTTCGCAAGTATTTACTTTACTCGATTATCGGGACATCAAACAATACAAAACACACCTTATTAAGTGTGAGTGTAGACGGGCAGTGGCTCTCATTAGTCGGATGCTTAATGGTCCTAAGTATGCGGGCGAGATCGCCGCGTCAGAGCGGGTCCTATAAAAGTGTGGTTCCAATGTCGCACGGGAATTTTTGGTACTGACGGATAGAGTTGGGAAAAAGGGTTGGAAAGGATTGTATTTGTTTTATTGTCAGTATAATTTTGAGGTTCTTTTTTATACTTGTTAGCAGATATTTGAAATGATTTATTGCATAATGGGCTGCTGAGGACCGGGATGATTGGTGCTCTTTGGGGGAAATAAGATGATGATGATGATGATTGCTTAATGCTGTAAAAAAACCGTAAATCGTACGTAAGCCTGAAGTTTTACCAATCAGCACACAACACAATGACAATTCATTTCGACGCCAGACAGACGGAAAAAGAAGAAATCATCTATATCAAAGGGAGATAACAATTTTTTATTTTATTTTTTAAAAACAATAGGTACCTTTGTTCATATTTTATTTATTTCTTTTCCATGTGTATATTATGTAAGCAAATAAACAGTTAAACAAATAAGTAAAGACATAATTATAACAGGATTGCCGATAGAGTGTAAATGGTCACCCTTCTATAGGTAGCAAACTAAATTATTTATTCCATGCCTCGCACAGTGGAAACTACCATTAATTCGGAGGTGCCAGCCATTGCTCCTTGCCGGGGCGTTAATGACAATAACTTGCTATTAACTGGCCAACACGACCCGTTTAAGATGCCCCCTGCTACCGTACAACGACCAAACTAATCGATACGACTTAATTTAGCCAGGTTATACCCAAGAATGTTCGCTTATTAAGAATTTGTATTGGCAAGCTACTTAGTTGCAGATAAGTAACGATTAAAGTCTTACTACTAGGTATTATTATAAATGCGAAAGATTGTAAGGATGGATGGATGTTTCTTACTCAACCAACTTGGATGAAATTTGGCACTGAGATAGACTGTAGTATGGAATAACACATAGGCTACTTTTTATCCCGGAAAAATGTACGGTTCCTATAGCATAATAATATATATTAACATTGACAGAAGCTAGTAACGCATAAATGTTAGCCCTCAGGGTAAACCGATTAACTTCTTTGAAATAACTGTTTAGCTGTTTATGTGGGTGCGAAGAAAATGGAGCGGTTTGTTATGTGCAAATAAAGTTACCGCAAATTGGCCTCTATGGGGTAAGGCTTAGGCTAGACTAGAGTGCGGTGAGAGGGTGGGTGTGAGCTTGTGGAAAACAGTCTTTATTTTTTGTTATGTTAATAGTTTAGTAGGGGACCTGTTGGCGGAGTATGTTTAGTTAATGGGTAATAGTTGAACATTACAATTAAATAATTGATTTAGTATTACATTGTTTTCAGCTTACTTCTCTATGACATAAATGTGTAGTGAACAAATGATCAATCTGTCTATGAGTATCATGCATCCGGAAGCTAATGTTACTAATTAAAAACGTTTAAAATCTAGTCACAAACTTATCTCAGCGACCATTGATGTAAAAAATCTGGGCGAATTAGTGGCATTTTTGACAGTTTTTGAATTAGGAATTTAGTTAAAAAGTATGTAAATTCTTTGAGTCCCACCTTAGCAATATATCCTCGACCAATCCTAACTAATAAACCCTAATCTGCTAGATATTTTAACATGATAGTTATCGGCCCCTAAAAAGACCTGAATTGATTTGAAAGAGCAGTTGCAGTGATCAGGTTAAGTACATTTAAATACCTACTTAAGTAGCCAAGTAGTTATTATGTTCTATTTTATTATACCTAAGTAAGTACTCAATGATTATTCCTACATTGTAAGTACCATTAATATTAAAATTATAAGGTATAAAATAGAGTCTTGCGGTCACATGCGGCTTGGTGTCACCTAGTTCATTAGTCACAATTTCTTAGAATAATATTGGATAATTTGCTATTTTTATCATCGAACTATTTATACCTTATAAATATTTTTTTTGCGTTATATAAATATTGCATATACTTTTCCTTTAAGGTGTAAAAAAAGAAGGTCATTTTTATGATCACCGTTTTTTTGACCTCGTGGTGGTGGATCTTCTACATTAAGTGTACCTTCAAAGATTTAGGGAAATAGTCAAGCTATTAGATATTTTGGATGAGTTTAATGAATCAATAACAGAGTTAACCTATTGCCAGTTCAATTTGAATGACAGTTAGACAAATTAAGCTCGGTCTATTTCCTTGTAAACTAATTTCTTATGAATAGTTTGGGAAGTACCTTAACCCAAAGGATTTACCTCAAGCTCACAAACAACATTGTGACGTAACTCACACACACACCCACACACATTAACACCCACACAATCACAGCTTAAAAAGCCTAATCAACATCGGATTTTTCGTTTCGCAATCAAGCGAGCGAATTTCCACCAACGAACGGGGCAATTGGAAAAATATAATTACGTACATAATCCTCGGCAAATTGGATTAAAAAATGATGAAAAAAAAGAAAGTGTTTTAGGGGAGCGTCATTATTTTTACGCTGGGAAAGGGATCGGCTAATTACGACAGATGGATGGTTGTACATGTAATAACGCTAATTAATCGATCGGTGGGTAGAAGGACTTTTTTTCTGAATTTCGAGTGGGCTCGACGGTACGAAATTATCGATGTTGATTATGTTGAACACATATGAGAGTGTTACCGTTGGTTTTTTGAGTGTTTGCTTGTGAAATATTGGGTAACTTTAAGGAAAAAAAGGGAGATTTATTCAAAAAACACACTTATGTAGAGCTTATAAAAGCTGTGACGTATTGTGTCACTTTTCTGTTCGATTCACTGTTTGCTTCTGTTGCACGTAGGTAATGTTGAGATTTGATTATGTAGATAGCTGTTTTATTTTTAATACATTAGTATAGAGATTGTATGACAAGTTTTTAGGAGCGTTTAGGACTTCGTTTACGTAAATGTAGGTTAATGCGGACGCAGACAAAGTCGCGAAATAAAAAATAGCCTTGTTCTAATTTAAGGTTCTTTACCTTATCTCGAACCAAATTTCATCCACATCGGTTCAGTGGGTTAGTCATGAAAGAGTAACAGACAGACAGACACACAGAGATACTTTCGTATTCCTTACATGGAAGTATGGATAGTTGAGATACATGTAAATTTTATATAGATATTGACAAGACGAAACAAGAGAATTGCAAATTATGTTCTTGTGAAATTCAATTATCCTGATGACAACACCAAAAACAAACTGTATTTAATTACAGTTAAAGACCAAAATAGAAAATAACCGCTCAAAACTTCACAGAAACAGCATTAAAAATTCAAAATTATCGCCACCGAAGTATGAAGTGGCGAAAGCATGACTACACAGCAAGTAGCGGCGAGGGGTACACGAATAGAGCCACTTAATATCACCCTTCTACCCTTCATTATAATCACTAACTCACACACACAAAGTATCGATCCTTCCAGCCTATCCGTACACACTGCGTTTATACAAGTGATTAGTGTATTTAATTTGAAAATGCTAAGTAGTTGCGTTGTTTTATCGTAGTGTTGTGGGTGTAAGTGTGTGTGGGTGTGTAATTATGTGCCGTAGGGGTAGGCTAACCCTTTCATATCGCGTCGCGAACTGATCGCGATCGTAATATCACGATTAATGTGTTAGTTTGTATTTTGTTTTATTTTACCTTGTAATGTTGGTTTGTAATTTATTGTGGATTGTCTTTTGTTTTGTTGTTAGTGTGTATATATTTGTGTTAATTACTGCTGACTGTGACTTCGTTTGCGTCAAAATTGATATGTTATCACACGGGGACCGTAGATTTTCCGGGATAAAAAGTAGCCTATGTGCTATTCCAGACTATAATCTATGTCTATGTCTATGTCTAAATTCAATCAGATCCGATAAGCTTTTCTGTAGATATCTACAAAATAGTACAAATACGAGTATGCTTCATGCTGATTTCATTCATCTTTTGTTACATTCAATCCTTATCTTCTTCTTCTTCTCTTCGAATCGAAAGTAGATCCCTTTTTATTCTTGTATAGAACTTGGCCCCATTCGGTCGCCAGGTTTAATCGCAGTATCTGTAGCGTTTATAATTATTGAAAGCTTATAGAAACCTCTCATGCTCTTGTTTTCATTTATTTATATGAGAAAACTAGGTTTATTATAAATTCTCCGTATCGTTACCTAATTAGGTTCGATAAAAGTTCAATCCTCATTTTATTGTTTATTATTACGCTTTCATTGAAGCGAATAACGTTTACAGGAATAAAAACTTGTGCAGTTTTCTAATAATAATTATTTATTTAAACTGGCTATGTTGTAATGGCCCAGTGGTTAAGGCGCCTCTCATGCAGGTTCGATAACGGGTAATGCGAATGTGCATTTTTCAATTCATATGCACTTTCTAAGTTTATCTTGGACATCACTGACATCGGTAAAGGAAAAAGTCATAAGAAAACTTGAACTTATAATTCAATCTGAAATCGCTAATCCACTTTGAGCAAGCGATGCTCGTGGTTTCTCAATTCTCAATCAAGAGAAGAGGCCTTTGCCCTGCAGTGGGACAATAATATTTACGGATCTCTGGTAGAAAACAAAATATAAATCGCTTCTAAACTTTACTCTTCAATAATGAAAATGAGCATTCAAATGTGTCAGTGAATTCAACAGCCAGCCCCCTTGTGACTACGGAATACGGAACTGAGTGCAGTGAGTGCGAAAGTGCTCAAAACACCCACACAGAGTAGATATGGGTACAGAAGGCTCACTTTGTGCCACAAGCGTAAAAGATCCACGCAAATATAGCGTCGTATGACCAACTAATTTGCTCCCAGTATGAGAGTCCCTATTAAAAAGGAATAAAATTGAAAAAAAAAAAATTTTTTTTTCAGACCATGTCCATAATAATTACAAAAAGTTTATAAAATGGTTTCATTTTCATACTCCAGCATTTAAAAAATAACGGCAGTTATTATGTTATTTTGTAGGTTTCACTGCATTTTAGTGGTATTTAGTGGTTTTATAAATGTCTATTAATCTTTTTATACCGGAGCTTATAAGTGAAATAACAGAGGTTATTATAGATAACATTGAAATAACTAAAGCATTGCAACGTTATGTTTCAAATGCTATATTGAATTAAATAACTTCAATCAAAATAAAGCATTAAGCACGAAACAGGTATTTCCAATTCAAATATCGAATAAAACAAATGCCTATCTATCACTGTGATAAGTAAAGCGTGTCTATGTGTGTGTAAGTTTTTGCTCATTTTTCGCAGTTGGCTTTCTGTACGTACTTACTCCGTGACACCGACTTCGCACGGAATGTCGGCAATGCAAAAAGTTAGAACTCTTCTATTTGTGTCGGCTTCCACTGAGGGTCGTGGCTTCTCAACGTAAACACCTCTGTTCTTTACGCAAAAAGTTAAATGAGACTCTAAATAAATCTGCTTTAGATTTACTTTAGACGGTTTAGGGTTTGTTTTTTATAACGCTGTTACATGCCAATATTTTGCCTTATCTTGAAATCGAACCTAGGACGTCATGCTTAACAGAAGCGATTGTAACTACTAGACGTCAGTCCCTATTATTATTTTTTTTATCATACATTGTCCCACTGCTGGGCAAAGGCTTCCCCCGAGTCCTTCCAGATACTCTTTTTCCCACTTGGAACCTACCTACCCTACTCTTCATCTTTTTCAAGGCCACACTCGGCGATACCGTCAATCTTCAGGCATTCATTGCTTGAAGACTCTAGTCAATGCCTAGTAGTCACTATACATACGGCATTGTTTATTCTTTTTTCAAACTCCCCAATCACAACACAGAATCACACATAACATTCAATATAACACCGTAAACTTCGCAACACATACGTACACACGTACCTACATAATGTAGCCATTAGGTGAGCGCCCCAAAACAGTAATTGAAGTTAAAGTAACGATTAATTTGTGTGTGTAAAACTGTGAAGGCACAACATTAGCAATTCGCAACAACACTTACATAGGAGTAATGACTCGTCTGTCCATATAATCATAGAGCAGCCATTACTCCCTCTCAGTAAGGTGACTATGATTGTGGCGGTCAGCGGATTTGAATTTAGAAGTGGTTGAGAAACGCATGCGTGTGTTACTGAGCTTTCAATTTGAAAAAAGAACGTTTGAAGGTAAAAGAACAGTGAAGGGGTACATTTAACTATTTTCTCGTTTCAGAAAGAATTATCCTAGATATTAAACAGCAAGTGCTACAGTAACCCTAGCTTTCTATGAGCTGTGTTTTTCATCGCCGAGCGTAACACACAGAGCCATTTTTGGTATGGACTATTAAGTACATTTGAGTATAGATACACCAATAGCAAAAGGAAGAAATTACTTAATGTAAGAGCTGTGTAGATTTACTTTCTTAGAACTGCAAGTTAATGACACTTAATTACCATTACACGCGAATGTAAAACGAACCAATTCACTCCACGAAACACATTAAAATAAATTAAAACCCTTTTGAGAGCACCTTAATCAAAATTCGACGTACAAATCACCATGAAAAATATTAAATACAAACTACCACGAACAGAAACACGAAGAAATTAAAACGGCGATCATAAACAGTCATTAAACATGACACAATGATAAAACTTAATAAGTTTAACGGGACTGTACTGAGAAGTGTGCGAAGGATGGTCACCGCTCGCCGGGGGTGGGGTGTTCACGACATTAATTTCGTGAAATGAACCTAATTTACATTTAAATAAGGACTCGCCTTAGTCGGGATAAGTTGTGAAACTACCGGCCAGAGGCGCCCGCTAGCCCAAAGCAACGGACTATTTCATTACTATAATTCAATTCGTAAGTTACACATACATTGCATGTGTGGTGACGGTACGAACTGTCATTTCTTATGTATTGATGAAATGGAAACGACATTCAGTTTTTTAAGATAGAATGCAATGGATTTTAAAGAAAGCGGGATTTTTTCTTTATTTTACCTACAGAAAGTTTGAAGTTTGAAGCTTTGGTGTACTTTTCAAATAAATGTAATGAGCTATAGTAACAATGTATTTGTATTACTCTGTTTTCATTGGTTCATTATTTGTAAAATGGGTACCTATCTGTTTTACTTAGTACAAGTCAATCTAAATATTGTTTTAATCTCTTACGATTGCACCTGCCATGATATCTCTTCACCACCTATGGTTGACTGGTAGAGAATGCCTAAGGCATTAAGTCCGCCTTTGTACTTTTGTTGCATAAAGTTTAAATAAATAAATAAATAAATAAATAAATCTACTGACAATTTCAACGAAAAACTTGCACGTTTTAATGCGAAAATTAAATAAACAAGCAATTTCCTCCCGATAAGCATAGCTTTCAGCTTCGCTCAAAAAAGTTTTCAACAACGCACAATTCAATCCATCCACGAAAGAGGGTCATCAATAACAAAATTAAAAATTCTCCAATTTGAATTTTAATTGCGTACGATTATAATCAAGCGAACGCGAATTCGGGAGCCCTTCGGACCGCCCGATTTTTTAATTCGAAGAATCATCTTCTAAATAATTCATCCGCCGAACTCGCCCAAACTAGTTATGTCTGGATCCAACCGGTCGGGGGCGGAGGGGGGTGTAAGTTTAATCCTTATAAATTTCCTTTTTACACAAAGCAATATAAGTAATTAGCATAATTTCGTTGAGTAAATGAAATATGGTAATGAGGGGGGTGTTAAAACCCCTTCTTGGGGGGTTGAAGTCGTCGTGAAGGGGTTGAGGGTGGTCCCTTCTAGTCGCATCTCGTTGATACTCGTCACAGGCCGATGTAGTGATGATTACAATTAAATTATACGCCATTCAGGGCGCTACGGCCATTTTGTTCTGATTTAATGCTTTTATACCCCCTTTTGTGCCATCTACGTTGTTGTTTTGCTTCGCTCCAAGTAGTTTTTTGGCCTACATTTTAATGTCAAGGAAAATAAATAGAAAATGGCCACTTTAGATATTGATGAAACTTGTAGCTCAAAATTCTCTGTTTTCGATAAGAAAATCTGTGACAAACTCCTACATTTCCCAAAATGCGAAATAGGAATCTACTCGTATAAAGCTCTGCTCTTAAATTAGAACACAAAAAGTACCTAACTTATTTTATCTAATAAGCTTATTAATATTTTCTAACTTTCTACTCCTTTATAAAGTAATAACATAAACAAATGCGTTAACAACAAAATCGTTTGTAACATTTTTCTCATTAACAGTACTTACACCAACCGTGCTTGCAATTACATCACGAGAACATTTCCACTAACTCATTCACTCTTTTGTTAAGTGGCCTCTCTCAATCATCCCATCGAAATATTAATAAAAAATCAACAGCCAATAAGTAGCAGACTTAAAAAAATAATTAAAATAGGATGCCAATTAAAATCTGAGGACTAATAAAATCGTATTGGAATCGAACTAACGACTACTTTACTTCGTGAAATGCCTCGTGATAAAAGGTCTTCGAAAACACAATACCGCGTCTACCCTCGCCTTACGACAGACAGAGATGGATGTATTCAAGATATAGTGTGTTAGAAAGAGATAACGTCCAATTGGAATTAATTAATTATAATTAAGTTTTAAGTTGACGCGCCGGTTACGGGTACGCGTAGACTTTCATTTACTTTGTGTTTGTGTGTGTTAATAGTTTGTATGTGTTTGTAGTTAGGTAGTATCGATTGAGACTATGGGCCAGAGATAATGAGCTGGGTAGGGCGGATTGTAATAAGTTTTTGAGGTCGATGTAGTTCAGAATGCTACCCGGCTAGATAATGACGGTGGCCGTTCGCCAAACGGTTGCTACGGAACAAGAGATTTTAAACTTCAACGGATTATCGATTTTTTGACACACTTCGGTTTTATATCATTAAAGGCAGTTTGTTACGACAGTATAATTAATTTTGATTGATTAATAATCGTTAATTATAAAGTTTATAATAATCGGCTTAGTTTAATAAAGCTGTAGAGAACATGCCTTTGTAATAATTATTATGATACGTCGGTGTAATACATTATTTTATATTAATTTAAAAGTAAAAGTTACTGTCGGTAGGGGCGAATTTTGATAACATAGTTATTTATTAGAAACTTTTTATCCTAAGGAAATCAAATTCTTTTAATCATTTAAAAACAAGTTAATAGTCGATAACTGCGATGTGTTTCAAGAATTGACCCTACGATACTCACCCCTTGAATTGAGTCTGTCTATACAGAACGATTACAATAGACATTTGGCATTTTTATTCTGCCATTCGATTTACCCAACTTATATTAATTTATTGTATATGAAAACTACACACGTTCTTTCATAATTATCATCTTTAATTTTATATTTTTTTAGGTTTCGTAAAAAGAATGTTCTTCACTTAAATTGTGGACACCAAGAGGGCTAAGCGAGTACTTACATGACATTTTTAATGTCAAAATAAAACGATAAAACGCGTTTCTGTTTCTAGATGACTAACTTATTATTTACTTAAAAAGTGATTAACTATTGATTTATAATGGGTATATAAAAACTTCCCAGGCAAGCATTAGAAATAAAACTCAAAAAAGGGTAAACATGAAAAAAGAATTTCAATCAAAATTCATTAAAATGTAACAAATAGTTGTCTAATCTAGACAGTAAATACAACAACTATTAATAAAAATAACATCTAAGCCGTCTGATAAACGCAAAGAGAGAGATATACTTACTAAATAACACAGAAACAGTAAAAACAGAAAATTATTTCTAAAAGACATGCATGTCAAAAACCATGTACCAGGCAAACATAGTTCGTAGGAACAAAACTCCACCTGGACTATTTTTACACACGAGAAGAGAAAGATCGACCGTAGGTACGTACGTACGTACGGAGTACGAATTACGAGTAAGTGTTGTCTAATCAGTTGTATAATCTAGGATGTAACCACAAGAACTTTTAATGAAAACGTGTAATCCGATAAACGCAGAGACAGGCAGACAGAGAGAGAGATACTTAATAACATTAACACAAAGATTATTTCAATACAGAAAACTTATAGAAAACACAAAGTTATTTCTAAAAGACATGCATGTCAAAATCCAAGTACCAGGCAAACATAGTTCGTAGGAACAAAACTCCACCTGCCATAGTACACACGAGAAAGATCGACGTACGTACGGAGTACGAATTAGGAGCGGCCGTCTCTAGATATAACAACCGGGGGTGCACCCCTAGGGGGTAGCTATCGATTTTGGATGAGAAACTGGACTAGAGACATGCAAGGCTTAATAACAATGGCCGATAACCTACGTTGCAGCCTCTTGTGATTCAACTATTGTTTTATTTGTGATTTCTGTTGTGTTTTCTTGTTTATTTTTGAGTTTTTTTTTGTTTATTAGCTACTTTGTAGTGTAGGGAAGGGTTTAGTTGTATTTGGTTGTTTAAACTGATGTAATTTAAGATAAGGTTAATTATTATTTTTGGTTTTGTAAGATAAATCTTGAAGTTGTTTCAAGTTAGTTATTTTATATAAATTGTGTGTTTATTTATAGTTAGGGAGACACGTTTATATTACCTTAGAACTCCGTTATTTATCAGCCGATTCGGAAAATTCTTTTTTTATTTGATGTGATATACTTTCAGCTCATAAAAACCATTTTTTCCTTAAAAAGGCAGCCGTCGTCAAATATTGCAACGAAAAAAAAAACAAGTTTTCAAGGATGTTAGTGGCAATACAAAACAACCAACAGAACCGAAATCGCCGATTGCCAAAACTAAAGTAATTTTTTCTCGCTTCCTGTTCTGTTAAAAAAAGCTTTTTTCTGTCACGGTTTTCATATCATTCTATTACAAAAATACCATCACGCCCGTATTCCCCGAAGGGTTAGGCAGAGGTGTACCAATGTACACCCACAGTTCGCCGGTATATTTAGGTCCCATGTAATAGGGGGCGAGCCTATTGCCATTAACCGGGCACAAATCCAAACTCCGAGCTGCTACTGCGAATTTCATAGAAAAACCCAATAACACTTTTTGCTCGACCTGGGAATCGAACCCGGGACCCCTTGCACAGCAGTCGCACTTGCGGCCACGAGACCAACGGGGCATTTAAAAAAAAATGATTACAATATTCAAATCACTTTGATCAAAATCTCATAAAGGTAACTCTCTATTTTCTCTGGGTAATACATTAATAAGAACGTTGTTAATTACTTATAATTCCTGCATCATTATCACGTCCAAGAGCGCGTAACTGCAAACTACGATTCAATACACTGATCTACATTGCTTAATAGACGCTTGAAGGATTAATATCACAGTAATACATTTCAGATTTATATAATACTTAATACAATACCTACCTATATTCCGTAAGCACATAATTGTTACTACACCTATTGAAAAATTAAGTGTCGAATAGTTTAAATCTGAAAGAAAACCAAATTAAAAAACAAAACATAAAAACAATCAATTATTCGGTAAAACGGCATAAGAAACTATTTTGATTTTTAAAAGAGAAATCAAATGTAACTTTTTTAATTAATATGTAGGTACTAAGTTTATCTTGGACATACATCGAGAGGAAACCTGGGCTTACAAATAAGTTTTAAAACGCCAATCCTCCTTGAGCAAGCGTGGTGAGCAATGCTCGTGCCTTCTCTGAATGAAAAGAAGAATTAGCCCTGCAGTTAGACATAACAGTCTGGTATTATTACAGTAAATAATAAGAAAAGTTAGGTCTAAAGTAAGTCAAGAAACAAATGAATGCGATCAATTTATTTATTGTACAAGTAATGCAAACAAACATAAAATACACACTTGATTACAGATAATGTATTTGATTTTCTCATAAAACTTGATCGGCGATTGCAAATGGCAGCTTCGGATTTCCCAACTAAACTGTTCATTCAAAGAATGTACAATATCAATAACATGAAATTGTTATTGCGATTACAAATAAATGCTTTGGAGAATTTGATTCGCGTAATCTGTTCAAATCTCCACTCAATCCAAGACAATGGCTGTACAATTGCGTGTCAATGAAGACAGAGAAGAGCAGTATTAACCCCGACAGTTGGAGGAAAATCGTTTAAACGTGTTTAGCAAACAGTTAATGGCAATAGGTTGCGCCCTATTACATGGGACCTAAACTTAGTGGTGAACTGTGGGTGCACATAGGTACACCTCTGCCTAACCCTTAAACGAATACAGGCGTGATAGTATTAGTGTGTTAATTACATTTCGCAGAATTTGAAATATTCTTAATCAACACACCAGCTAGATAAACAAGAATATAAGAGGAAAGGTAATCACTAAACAAAACATTATGTTGAAACAATTCATAAAGATTCCGTCTTGTCACAGCTTAAAACTTTATAGCAACCGAAATATTGCTTCACAACTAAACCATTATTTAGACAAATATAAAATTGTAACCTGCAAACAAAACTACAAAAAATCTCTACTGTAATTGGTCTAAAATCACACCAGAAACTTCTGTAGATAAACCTAAAATGATAACCTGCCAACACCACGACAAATCTCAACCCCATTTGGTTGAAAATCACACAAGAAACTTTCAATTGACCCCAACAAATCATAGAATTTGTTAAAAAGTTAAAAACACCCTTAATATCAGCCTGCAACTAAACAGGTTTCCTAAAAAGTCTTCAATGTAACCTTTCTCACCCAAACAAACCCAAATAAACGAAACAAAAACCTTGCACACATGAGCGAAGAACCTACAAAGTTCCAGTTCAACAGTCCAGCTCCAAATGCCATAATTTGTCCAGAACTTCGTAGCATCCAAAACATCGGGCCACAACCGACGCCGGGCCGTCCGGATAAAGGCAAGTGTAGTAAGTGGCGCCCCAGGCGTCTAACGTTCGCGCCCAAGTAAATAAAACGGAAAAAAATCCGGTAAAGTGCGGAGGGAAATGCAAAGGATGCCGTTGAGGGGTCTCGCCAAGCGGCCCGTTTGCATGATCGGTCAACGATGCCACGGTGGTAACTAGGGATTAGCGAGCATGGATCGGGGTTGTGTGGAATGTGTGATTTTGTCATTGAAACTTTGTTTTAGATCGAAAAGCTTACACAGACATGCAATCAGCCTAGACGGATGTTAAAAGAAATTACATGAAAAAGATAAGAATAAAACAAAAGGTAAAATGCAAAGACATTGGTAGCTGAGCCTAAGTTATAAGCACAGAAATTTTCACACTCAAGACACAACAAAGTTTCTAAATCAATCAACCAAAGTAACTCAACTCACTGTCAAAATACAAGACCAAGATCCAACCAATTGTTCATCTAAAACACTCCTAAAAGGTATAAAAACGTTAAACAAAATGTTAAAAGTAATACAAAATCTGCGAGACTGTGTAAACGTCGGTTAAGCTCCGTTTAAGCCGCGGTGTAGGCAGCCCGGCCCGTCGGCAAAGCACATATTTGTTCGCGCCCCGACGTTTTTGACATTCCTACCTCGCCTCAACTTTTCTTAGGGCTGTTAGGCGCTTTTCGCACTTGATTAGGGTTTGTGAAAAGGAAACTTTATTTTTGGGAAATGAAAATCAAAGAAGTAGGTATGTTTTCTTACTGGTTTTTTTTTATGTCTTAAGCTTTAGAACGGAGGACATGTAAGATGATTCCTACATCGTGTCGTCGCTTGTAAGGTAAACTAAGAAATTTGAAACACTTTGAAAAGAAACTATAAAAAGAAACATTTTTCAAGTTACAGCAAGCTAGCTACGAGTATATAGCTAGCTATACTGGTTCTCATTAGCTTTCATTGTACAAAAAGCCCAAGAAACAACTGAAGCAGCTATTCATCAACAATTATAAATAAATTTTACAAAAATGAAACACTACATTATCGAGTAATATCATGTTCAAAGCCACTTTAATTTACTTACAACAGCTCATTTAAAATGTAAGCTGTAAGCCAAACACGCAACAAGAAAAAGTTCAGTTGAAACATTCAGTGGCAACCATAAAAAGACATCAACGCAAAACGCGAGGCAGCCCTAGGCGAGGCAATGAAAAGTCGGTTAAGCTAATGTTATCGAGAAATAAAAATGTATAATAAAATACAAACACGCGAAGCGAGGAAACAATTTGCCGCGGGAGACGCAAGATTTCATGCCTTCCACGCCGACTACACCATTGAAAAACCAGCCTTGTTTAACTGAAACACGTCTCAAAATCCAACGACTGTGTTAAGTAGAAAATTCCTTAAATTTTCCCAGCACTTGTGAAGGGACTTGTGTTCTATTCTTTGGTGGAATAAGGTGTGTTTTAGAGTGTATCGTTTGTGCGGTAATTCAGGAAGAAAAGAGAGTTTTCCGGCTCGTCGGGGCGCCGTGACATTTGTGTTAAGCGGGGCCGAGGGAGCCCGCCATTCATAAAGGAGTCGAGCAACCTACTACTTGTTTCGAAGTAAACTTTTTGGATATACGCTTTTTGGCTGCACAGAACTTTGCTTTGTTACTGGCCTGTTTCGAAAGTGTTCACTAGTCGGTACTTACTTATTGTTCAGTTATTTTGCGCGTTGTTTTTGGAGGTAGATAGGAATTTTGTTTGATCAGGCTCTTTGAATAGAATGGTTTGGATTTTTTGTTTTTTGGGCGTAAGCTTTGTGAACGATTTATTATAGCCTGTACATTTTTAATGGATCTTTAGGTTTTTGTAAGCCCTGAATTGACAACATAAGCTTTCTCTAGAATAATTTCGGCTCTACGACTTTTACAGAAGATTTTCTGGTTAGTGACTTATGTTGCTATGAAGGACGCTAAGTTTTACATTATAATTATACCTAGTTGATAAGATCTAGGCATAGCGCCGGCGTCAAGATATATCACTAGAAAAGCTAGACTCAAACAAATATCTGTGGGCCATAAGGCAAACTAATATTGGTTTCGATGAGGCAATAAACATAAATGGAGACTGTCCTTAAACTCAGGAGACAGTCTGTTCCTATTTATTTAAGTTGGTATACGTCTAGTATTGCCTCTATGTCACACATTTGCACAAGAACATCAAAACGTTACTCAATTTACAACTGATTCCAAAATCAAATTCATAAATCTTTCCGTTCAAGACTTTTTCACCAATGAAAGCATACAATGGACTTCCAAATCATACATCCTCAACACTGACCCAAAACAAAAGCAAAAAGAAACCACGCGTTCTTAAAAAAAAGAAATGTCAAAGAATTTGAACGTAACTTTTTTTTCCTAATCCGCGCGCAAGGACACACTTACGGCGCCACCTGTTGAACGGGGTCACGTGACTTTTTTGCTCCAAGGACGCAATCCTCCTTCGTTCATTCACGGGCGGGTCGCCCCCCTCGCTCCTTACGCGGGGGTTAGGGGTTTTTTTGTTCCCCTACGTGAAACTCCCGAGGGCTTTCACCTACGTGCATTTTCGAGGTCACGGCGGGAATGTTTTGAGGTTATGTTTTCGAGTGTTCGCGAGGGTTTAGGAATTGGGTGAACCTTTCTTTGGGTGTTTTGGCGTTTGTGTGAAAAATGTTAGCGGTTTTTTTAAGGTACCGACGTTTCTTTGTGGTGGTACTAAATCGAATCGAACTGTAGATAGAGGTCGAAAATTTAATTAGAAATTAATGACTTTTTATCGTTAAATATTGGTCACATTGCTTCAATAAAATGAAAGTTAAGTACGCCTTTTCTTCATTGTATAAATGAATACAGAAATATTAAATAGTGATCAAAACCACCGTTGACATCGTATTCCCAGTATTTAAAATCCTTCAAACCACTATAAGTAAACAGAAATAAATTAACATTATTTCCACATTGAAATTGACTAGTTTCCCTGTAATGTAGGGTGACAGACCCAAATGTCGTCTACTTGCGAAAATAATTATTCTAATTGCCGTCGTGGCGGCACTTTTCTAAATTCAACCATTCTTTAGTGAACATAAGAGCGACTTTGCGAAACACTATAGAATTATTAGACTTAACCGGATTCTAATTAAACCCTGTCCCTGATAGTGCACCGTAGAGCTGTAGACTGCGTAATTTACATTAATCCAATAATTGCATGGAGGTTTCCTAGTTAGAAATTCAAATGAGATGATGTACAGCTAGGGTGGGGGTGGGCCGGTCTTCGGGGAGACGAACGAGACGCGAGGAAACGCGGCGGGTGGGACGCCGCGTTTATTGGCCGACTATACTTTGTACTGAATGTATGCGCAGCGAACGAATTAATTTTACGAATTTCTACAGATTTTTAGAAATAGGCAAAATAGAGTTTTATTTTTCCATTTTAAAAGAAGAATTTTAATATTTTTCTTGTTTGCTATCGTTTACTGAATTCGTTAAACAATTTAAACCAGAACAAATTCGAATGTTGTAAAGAGAATTAAGTTGAACCTACTCAGTTAAAATTAAATACATAATTGATTTAACCTAGAAATCTAAATTTAAATTTAAGAGGTAATTCAAATCAATTGAGTCAGACTATGGCTGTGTTTATCATACAATATCATTTGCCCATGAAATAAATCTAGCACACATAAGCATAGATCCTTGGTCCGCAAACATTAATTTAATCTATTCATGCATAATCTAAGATTACAAACATGCTTTATTGAATCTACTATAAGAATCACACGATACTGACAAAACGAGAACTAACAATGGTCTTTGCAGCGCGTCTTGTTCGTTTATGGTTCTCTTTTCGACGTGTGTGTGTTTGTTATTAAATAACTCTGTAACGGCTGAACAAAATTTAATGGAATTTTGAACAGATGTACCTTATTTTGATGAACTTAAACTTTCTTACAGTGGCATAGCAACTGGGTCTTTTAGCGAGACACATAATAATGTTTTTTTTTACTTTTCTTGATTATCTTTTCTATATTATAATTTTTGTGAACACATGGTCTGTGTGAATAAATATTTTTTCTTTCTTTCTTTTTTTCTTAAGTTGGTGTACTAACTACAAACTTGTAAAAATAAAATGAATACTAACAAGTATTCCCTGACTTTACTCACACGAAGATAGTGTGAGTACAAGAATACATTTAGTCAAGTACAATACTAGCTCCGTATCTTAATGTGGAGTGGGTTGATTAATTTAATTGTTATGCTAATACCACGCGGGGATTTTTGGTCGATATGACTATGTTCTAGAAACTTCAGCGTCGTAGCCGACTATTTGGTTAGTTACCTTACTCGGTGAATTGATGACGTCAGCAAAAGTATTTACGTATTTTTCTATGATGTAACATGTAATTAGTGGAGTTTCAGAAAATGGTTTTTTTACAAGCTTATATTTTTCTAAGCAAATATTATGAAGATAAAAGATTTGGTTTTTGTTTATAATGGAAAATGTCAAAAAACTACTTACCTGTTTTTAAAACGTATTTCACCGATGGAAGGGACCTATGAGTAGGTAATATAGGCTATATTTCCAAAATTCCAGTATTTTCAAAATTAATTTTAATCTTAACCATATCGGCATTATTCCACAATAATGCAGGCAGCAATAGTGCAGTTTATTTTTTGGAATCATAATTTTGCACTCTTACTTAAAATAAGGTATTGTTTCATACGAGTACATTTCTGTTAATAACGCTGTCTTCTACTGTCTTGTACCTATTAATAAAACTTTTAATTGGCCTTAACTTTGTTACTCACATAATCTTACATAATTGTACGTAGAATACAGAAAAATCTAAAATAAAATAAATTTAATACACCGCATAAAGTGATTTAAAGCGGCATCTAAAAATTTCGATTATTAGATGCCATTTTAAATCTCTTTCAGTTGGTTAGTTTTGGCTAACCAAAAAAAAAACAGCAATGTTAAAACACTATCAATAATAAATCCACATTACAAATACATCAATACATATCACCATAAGGATGATACATACACCATAAAACATTATTACGAACTCCATGAAAATTTATAGGGTGACCGTACCAGTGAGTGACCGTCTAACCGAGACGCAAGGAACAGGGCGGTCGGAATGAGCGGGCGGCGTCGACGCCTTAGTAATTTCCGAAATCGCTTGTCGACAATCAGAATAGTGCTGTGCCAGCTCGAGCCGAATCCGAATAATTAGATCTCGATCTGCATCTAATTGGTATGACTGTAAGTCCTTATATCGTATAGCTTGTGTAGGTATGATTCTTGGAATCGATTAAGAAATTATGGACTGATTTTCCAATTTAGTATTTTATGTATCACATAAGTAAAATTGAAGTGTCCGTTTGTTTTCTCGAAATAAGACCTTATTACTAAATTCATAATTATGTGAATGTTTACACGGTAATTATAACATGAAAAAACATGTTCACATTTTTTTGTCTGTTTCCGAGCTTTGTTGATCGATTTTGATGGAACTTCCAGTGGGAGATAGATGAAGATGTAAAGGTGGATTTTAATGAACTGAAAGAAAACCCCTACGATGTTAAAAACCACAATATGTAAGAAAAGGCGCTTGGTGATTCTTAAGGTAAAATAAAAGCAATTATAGTCACACAGTCAAAACAATGATTTCACCAAAAATTAATCTTGTAACTCTATTCAAATTTTTATGTCATTACTAAACCATTCAATTAAAGTCACGACAAATACTTAATTCGGACAGCATAAATCAAAAATAATAATTAGAATAATAATGTCAAGACAACGGTGTCTCGTTACGCAGTCAATGGTAGTTAGTGAAGTTACAGAGGTACAGTCGAACAAACTATTTGATATACAGGCAAAATTATTCGTCTTTCTACTACACTGCCAATGCTTATTTTCATTGAATGACAAAAAAATTAGGTAACATTTTAAGCTTATGACACACTTAAGAGAGCAATGTCAAAGAACTGATTGCTTAACAACTCACAACTTTCATTAAAAGTACATACATACAAAAATACATATCATCACGCCTGTATTCCCCGAAGGGTTAGGCGGTACCACTGCAAACCTATAGTTCGACGTAATGTTTAGGTCCCACGTATTAGGGGGCGAGCCTAATGCCATTAACCGGGCACAAATCCCAACTCCGAGGTACTACTAAGAATTTCATAAAAAAACCTAATAACACCTTCTGCTCGACCTGGGAACCCAACTCAAGATCTCTAGCGTACACGTCGCGTCTCCACTAGGCTAACGAAGCAGTTAAAGTGTTAAAAGTAATTGAAAGTAAGCTGTACACCAAATAGTTTGTTTCACTGTACCTACATGGTGTAAATCACCACGTCATGAGGCAGTGCGTCGCCACCAGCCCAATCAGAAATATAATTAGATTGAGACCGTCGTCTAATTGTGATGGTCTCAAGTTGCCTCTACGGGCGCACGCCAAAATCAATAGTTGACCTAACGTGCGGCCCTAAAGGATACACTTACACAAATATGATTAATAATTAATTTTGTTAGATGTTTTGTTTATATTTTCGAGGAAATTCTATGTTGTTACGTGGTGTGTTCTTGTTATTTAAAAAAATGGCCAAGTAGGCGAAGGGTTCCGTAAGTATACAATATTTAACAATACATATACAATACACATCATAAAAAACAAGTCTTGTTGCTACAGTGGTAATAGAAATCTACACTATGTGAAAATTACAACTATCGATCGGTGGTTCATGAGATACACAGATCCACTGAGAAACAGACGGATAGACGGACGGACAGCGGAAACTCAGTAATAGGGTCCGGTTAGCACCCTTCGTGCACGGAACCCTAAAAAGGAATAAATTAGATTTCTCCACAAAACTTATTGAATAATCAACGATAATTGCAATTCATTAATTATAATTGATTGCACCAAAATCTATTGTAGTGATTCAGTACACAAGAGCGGGTACTTCTCCGCTCTACTTAACGTAGTTAGAAGTTCATAATACAATGCAATAAGTTCCCATAAACGTCAGGCCGTTAAATAAAATACGCGGGTCGAGGAACCGATAACTGTTCTTTCAACCGCTAATCACCCCATGAATTCTGCAGAAACCTACGGACAGTCCGTCATAATTTCCAACTTCAAAAGTAATACCATCAACTCGGTGTTAACTTAATTTGACTCACTTTAACAAGTCCAATTAAAGGAATTTGTGTTTCTCTTATCTTCAATATAACATTGAGCATAATTTCAAATTATATTTCAAACTTTCCGATAATGAAGGGTGGATGGGAGCGGGTTGGGGCGGGTCGCGGGGCGCGGGGCGCGCCACTTCGCTTATTTCATTAGTTACATAAATTCTCCTATTGAGGATGGCTGGCAGAAAGGGGACGGTTTACCCTTATTACGAGAGTCTCCTTATCAATACAATTATTAATATAATAATATTATTATTGTAATAATTTCGGAGCGGAGTGGAAAGAGGAGTCGTAGCTTAACTTTGCCAGCAATAAAGGGTGGTGAGAGATAATGGAATGGAAAACAGTTTGAAGTTTTATTGGAAAATTGGTACCGGCTAATTGGCAGCATTATCGATCTGTTGGCGACTCAAGGAGCGCCAGTAAATAACATTTTTAACGAAACCGTTTCGGTTATTGGCGAATGATTAAAGCACAATTTTGAACTCTAACTCCTTTAATGGACTCTAATCAAAGAAGTTTTTAATAGAGGGCACTCTTTAAAGTGCTTCAAGATTTGTTTCTTAATATAATTTGAAGTGTTGAGAAGTAATTTTAGTTCAGATGGTATCCATGGCAACGACGCAACGTATTGTACTGCGTTTTTCTTAGAAATCACGTTCTAAGATCTGTTCAGAAACATGAAAGACTAGATAGTAAACCACGAACGTCTGCAGTAAAATCAAAACAATAGCGGCTATCAGATTTAAAACATAGAGATATGATATCGACCCCTTCCCACGAAACCTCTCATATATAGAAATTGAAACTAGGTTGGGGTTAATCCCGACCCCCGAGATCCACAAGTATAGCCATAATTCCTTAGGGCCACGTCTCATTATAACACTAATACAAGACTCATCCCGAAGTTACGGTGAATACATTAAAGGGTTCAATCCTTACTGATGAGACATCGGTCGGGGTGGGGGCCTCCCACCGGGAGGGGTCGCTGCGGGCACTGGCCTGGCTGAGGGGGAAATAAGGCAGGCATTATAGGAGATAGCGTTCATTTACATTGTCCAATAACTCCAAGTAGTGTCCGAGCGAATATTAGTTTATGGCATGCGGTGTTTCCAACAATATGTATGTACCGATTTTGTGTACATTCACCCCATTGTCTGTGTCTTACGTTTTTAAGGTCGCTGGAAAGTGGAAAGGGGTGGAATAATTTCCACTCTGTAATTAATTCGATTTGGTTTTAATTAACGAGACGCCAATTTCAATAAAAAATTGAACTCTCCAAAGGATTTCTGATTACAAAATGTTCGACCGGCAAAAATTTGAAACGAATTTAGAATTCGATTTTTAAAATATTATTGGCGTTTGGTGGTACTTTTCTGATTGGGCGAAACGGCTATTGCTCAACACTTTAACGAAGTAGTAAAATATAACAATCTAGATAAGACAAATGAGTGCTTAGCTCACACGATAATGTCTCGTCCAGCTAAAACATAATAAGACGGCCAGTGTGCACGCACTACCGAAATATACGACATTACTATCACAGAGTGGCATGCGGAGGACGACGTGCCCCCACAACAGCACACATAAATACGGAGAATCAAGATGCATGCACACACACATGCAGACAGGGGGTCTTCTCACACAAGCACAAAGGGTAGGCTTTATTCTCATTCGGTAAACGGAGATGCACTATCCTAATTATTGAGAGGCCACGCAAGCCTCGGTTGAACACTATTGTTGACGTACCGTCCGGCACCAATAATAATTGCTTTGTATTTCATTGGTGCCATATTTCTTGGAAGATTGTTTGCTTTTTGTATTGGAAATGAAGAGTTCGAATTTCAAGTATAAATTATGGGTAATTGGGGTTATTTTTGTGTAATTTGGAGCACTTTCAGCTTGTTTTCGACTTATGAAGAGACGAAGAAGAACATAATTTATTTAATTAATGCGATATTAAGAATGCTATTGAAAGATTTTACTTAATACACAATATGAAACATGAAGACATCACGGGTGTAAACAGATCCTAGAAATGTATTCGTGTTTCTAATCATTAGGGTCATTTTTTTGTCTGGACTATACTTTTTTTTGCGAAAATCAGCTTTTAATGACTTAACTAAACTTTGAATATCCCCACGATCCCTGCATTCGAAAGCAAAATATTTAGCGTGCATTACATTGTGGGCCACTATAAACAGTCAAAGCAAAAACAAAAATAAAAGTCGATTCCCACATCATTTTTGCTCAAAGGTACTTAGTTTGATGGTCAGTATTTAACCATTATGTGATGTATATTTTTAGAAACTGTATGTAAAAATGTGACTTCTAACACCGATGATATTGATAAAAATCAACTTAAATTTAAATTTTCCCGAAATTTCTATACTGATGCAAATTTTTGAACTTAGTACCCAAGTTGGTAACCTAAATACCCAAAGCCACTGCGTTTAGACGGCAATAGACTGGGATTATTGATATAATTTGTTGTTCTACCGTCGGACTTCGAACCTGAACTGAATTAGTAACAATTATAGTTTAAGTTATTCTGGAAGCCTTTAGGTATCTACTACTATTACGAAGCTTCCTATAAGAGATTGATTCAAGACGGATAATATCGAATTTGTGAAAACAAATTCTTTGGAAAAATTTAGTTTAAAGTGAGATAGTGAAATTTTGAGAAATCGTGCTTATAACCGTACGTATAAAATAAGTGTCGAGAAAAACTTTCTTGTCAGGCAGACAGACAGACGAGCAACGAAGCTAAGGAAACTTTCTTTCTTTCAGGTCTTTTTTTATTCGCTGATCTAAGTTAGCTAGCTATAAGATGGTAGATTTAGTTAAATCATTTTCTTGGCTTTTCCATAACTTCGTTGTAGAGTTGAATATAATTGTACAGTCACGAGCAAAAACATGTATACACTTGGCAAAAATTAAAAGCAATTTTCTCGTGAATGAACAATTGCAACGTTGAGATAAGATCGATTTCATAGTAATATAGGATCCAGAATATGATATTCGTAACACCACTATATTTTAATCGACCCTTTGGGCAGAAACTGCTTTAGAATGTCGCTAAGTGTATACATGTTGATGCTCGTGACTGTACTACATGGAGGAACCATTTAGTTCAAATAAACTATGTGGTATTACTTAGGTGTAAAATAGTATTGTATTCAATTGTTTTAGTATAGTTTGTCATCGAAACGCAAAGAAGAACATGGTGTAAAAGTATGTTAATTTTTTTTTTACAAAATCACTGGATATTCCTTACCGAATATAAAGGTTAATTCTTCTTTATTAAATGAATTGAATTTGAATATTTGCAATGTTTTTTTATTCTATTTTATAAAAATAAGGTCTGAAATGTTGCCGAATGTCCACACTGTCATTCACTGACAAACTACATAGTGCTTACTGAAGGAAAATGAAAAACTACTAACGGATAACAATATCAGTTACTCCGACGCAAGAAAACGCTAAAGAGTTACAAAGTTAGTAAGAAATATCCTTTGAGGTTGCTACTCCATTACTACCAATACTAAGAAACCGCTTTGATGTGGCGATAATTTGTGAAAAGGATACTTAATTACTTGTAAATAGAATAGTAATTCCTTTCACGACTAAACTACTGAACCGATTTTGATAAAATTTTGTACGGAGTAAGTTAGTACCCTAAGAAAGGACATAGGGTACTTTTTAGTGTGCGTCGGCAATAACCGAAATCAACGCGTGCAAAGTCGCGGTCAAAAGCTCAAACTCGAATATTTCCAAATATTCAAGCCAAAGAAATCTCTACGAGACTGGCCATCGCCCACGATACCTCCGACCGATCCTAAATCTTCGATCATAATTCCATATTCGGTCGCCGTCTAAACATAAATTCATACGTGGTCGCACGCACGCATCGTACCGTCAAATAAACTGGCAGTTTAATCAAAGCCATTAGACAAGTGAGCCAAGCACCTAGGGCCAGTGTAACCTGACCGGTCTACGCCGTCTCACCGCCCCGCTACGAGGAGAAACAGTTGGGTTCCAGCGGGGGTGGGGAGGTCTATCATTACTGGTGGGTGGTGTAGCTGATGCCTTTAACGCCTTGCTGGCTGTTGACCAACGCCAGGAGGCGGGTGGCCATGCGTTCTTAATAAAGATGGCGGAAACACGACCGTTTTGGCGATGCGAGGTCGGTGGTAAACTGATTATATACTGCACGCTGTATATTAGATTATTGGTATTGGTAACTGTATTGGTTTGACATATGTACAAACCAACATAAGTAAAGAAGTTATCAGCAACTTCTTCAATCGATGAGGTCCTAAGAAGTGTCTTAGTAAAGCTAGATTGCGCTACAAATAATCTAAATCACTCTCAATTTGATGTCTCACAGTCTACCAAAATTTAAAGCAGCCCGAGTCTAAAATTTCACCATTAAAATGCACTTATGAAAGTCTTATCCAAGAAAAAAGAATTAAATCTATGAGTAGTTGCCCCATCCAAAAGATAGTTTCGTATGCACAAGAAAAGTCTCCTTACTCTTCCACCTATTTACATTTTCAGTTACCATCTGACTGGACCTTAAAACAATGCAGTCAAAAGCCAAGCTGTAGACACACGAGCGGACTCGTACTCGCACTCGCACCTACAGACAGCATTTATCAAACGGGACACTACATACATTATAGTGGCCGATACTACTACGGTATAATGAGAGTCCGCCGTATATAACTCATCTCCCGGGCTTCCATTTAAATTATTCAGGGGAGGGTAATCTTATTACATTTACATATTAATCAACGGATTTTAATTATACCTCCCCCCCTTACCCCCTTCTAGGTTGATAATTTGCTTTCGAAATGCGACTTGCCTTGATTGAAGACGCGTCTGTGTGCGTGCTAACGTTCGGTAAATAGTTTGTTTGTGTTATTATAATGTATGAAAATGTTCGATGTGCTGTTAACTTACTGATGAGGTTGAATGCGACTTTACCTGAAAAACAAAAGAGGGTTTCATTAGATTGTGTTCGAATTTTGAATTGGGTTGTCGTAGAAAATATTTCAGGAGCACATAGAATTATAAACGGAAAAAGCAGAACTTACGTACGGTCAAGAGACCAATGCAACTTTTGTAAGTGTGTACGTTTCTTGTTTGTCTTGGACATCACAGGCATCGGTAAATGAAAATATCGTGAGGAAATCTGGACTTATAATAAAAACTATATTTCTGAAATCGCCAATCCGCCTTAAGCAAGCATGGTGATCAATCCTCATGTCTTCTCTGTTTGAGAAGACGCATTGACCCTACGGTGAGCCAACAATTGGAATTTTAAAAAGTCACATTGATACCGGTCGCTTACCCTATAAACGTAATGAAACCTACAAAAAAACAAAACCAATTGAACTCCGATACATCAGCACATCCCATAAACATTACACCAACCATCTTGAAATTAAAATAAGTAGCCGATACACCAGCAGAAAAGGCAAGGAAAATAAAGAATAGTGCACACGAGTTTAATCAGCATACTCATTTGTCTGACGACGATGGCAACGCATTAATGTCTGCAAGTCCAATGCATAGGGCGGAGCCGAGGACTCGTAAAACATTGGAGAAATATTATAAAGCTACCAGTGTACCCCGGAGGCAGCAATTAATAAGTATGTTAATACTGTCGGGAATGAAGAAAGCAGTATTTATAATACTCGATATTATACTCGAACGATGTACGGTTCGCAAGTGTGAACTTGGGTTAATCGAGATAAAAAATTGTATAATTTTTACAGGTGATTTTGATTAGTTTGTGGGATAAGTCAAAATATATCTACGTTTTATTTAAAAACAATTATATAATTAGTCCTGAATAATAGCGACTAGTTTAAATTGTACGTGAAGTGTTGAATGCCGTTAAAAAGCTGCCTAAAGTATTCTTAAACTAAAGTGGCAATGGTATTCGTCTATTCGAGAACAAGTTGGAGTCTAAGAAAGACTTAATTTCAAAAGGCAGTAGTACTTTATTTCAATGTTATTTTGTCCTATGCCTAGGTTTTATACTTTCACAGAGCTTTATATTTTTAATCGTAATAGGAAGAGACTTGAAATTTTCTCAATTTTCACAATTTCATGTTAGTCGTTATAGCGGCCATCATAAAGAGTACAACTAGAACTTTATGTTTTACTAGCTTTACCTCGCGGTTTTAGCCGCGTTAAGTCTTGGATTACTGCTCCGCTCCCGTGTGTCGTAACGTAATTATATTAATACCATCTTCGATATACGGGCTACAGATATATTTTAAATAGGACCAGTAATTTCAAAGAATTACGCATTAGTGAGCACTTTACGTAAAATCAAAGAAAAAGTACTAGTTGCTGAAAGCACTCAATATTAATAAATTTTCAGTGTTCCGTAAAATAATCAAAACTTGTGCAAATATTGGCTAATTATTTTCAGGAATTCAGAATTAGTCCCAAACGTATTTAGAGCATTTCATCTGAATAGCTGATTTAATCACACAATTAAAAAAAAATATTCAACAGCACAATTTAAACAAAAACTTGTAAAATCCTTTTCAAAACGAAAAAGTAAGTAGTTTTAAAATTATTATAATAATTGCACAGTGTTCAAAAATTGTAATCTGCAATACAAAATTACGAAGTTTTCTTCTGTGAAACGGTTTTAATTTTTTGTGATTGCCTCTATTGTTCATGCCGTAGCTGACTTTATCTTCAACCCTTTTTAACGTTTTTATATACTTTGGACAACTTTCGGGTTAGTTAGTACCTAGACGTTTATTTTAACAAATTGAGTTTACAATAAAAATGGAAAATTACTTTTGTATTTTTTATGGAATTGACTTTTTGTGTGTTCAATACTAACGTTAGTTTATATATTAAATTAGGTACTTACATGTATTAGAATCTAAACGAGATCTTTTTTCTACAAAAAATAAATCTATACTACTCGTAAAATTATAAAGAGTAAAAAAAAACCATACATATATGTTTTTTTTTTATAAAAAATAATCTCTGGAAATCCTAGTTCGATTACCAGAATTATTTCACTGATATAAAGGTATACTCGTGCTATCTAGCATGACTACAGTACACCATAGTTTTATGGTATATGTATGTGACTTCCACACAGACGAAATCGCGGACACACCCCAATAATCAACTGAAAAACTTTTCAGAAACAAACAGCACTCTTTGCTCATCTATAAATCAGAATATTAAGAGCACTTTTCGCATACAGAAGCTATAAGACTCCCATGAAAACATTTTTACGTGTGAACATAAGAGGACCATCATTCAGACATCCGCAGTTTATCTGTGTGCCACTCGTAAACCGCTACCTGGGGTTACTTACTGCTATGTGTGAAGGCGACAGACTGCATAATTATACTACTTCTATATGCCTTTTTGTAACGTGTAGGACAAGCTAAGTTTTACATGTCTGCGATGATTTTATTTCACACCGGCTTGCTTAGACTTAGTTCGTAAATGCCGATTTTCTGTGGGGTTTGAATAGCTTATCTATGTTCGCAAATTAGTCCGCGTGAATGAGATCACTTTATGCGCGGAACCTTATTTATTTTTCTAAAATAAAAGTTACTGTTTTTAATATCAGTTATCTACCAGTAGACATCTCGTTGAAATCGGTCGATACGACACGAACAAACAGGCAGACAAGCAAAAAATAAATATTATAAAGGGTAAACTGCATTGTTATTAAAGACAGAATATTTTAAAATCAGTTGTTAAAAATATTCTTTTTTTATTTTAATAAACAACCATGAAGAGATGGCTACATGACCAAGATGCACACCGAGAGGAGTGGTTCGAGGTGGCGCAAGAAAAGAATACCTGGAAGGACCTTAGGGACGCTTTTTCCCAGCAGTGGGACATTATAGGCTAGTTGAAAAAGACAAAACCAACCTTTTCAACCTGGTAGAGCATACCTAAGGCATTACATTAGCTTTTGTACTTTTTTTGTTACATAAAGTTTAAATACATGAATAAAAATACCTTTAAGATTTTTATCACCCCTGATTTTACTTGGATTTCATGAAGACTAGTAGTAAGTCAGTTCTAGAAATACAAAATTAACTTAATGTCGAACGCATAATCTAAATGAGGTCTTGTTTTAATAATCAAGGAGCAAGGCAAACCAAACAGATTGATGGCGAGATTATTATTCAAATTAGGGGAGGCTGGGGCCGTGTGGACCGGCTTTAAAATACTAATATTGTGTAAATCGATGAGCCTGTTTATTGTTATGGCAATATCATATTTAGAACTCAATCTGTTTGTGTTAATTAGTTTCTTCAGGGATGTTTGTGTTGTTTTCATTAATTTATTTATAATTGTAAGGTATTTTCTGGAATTTTCACTGGTACTCGCTTACGTAAACAATATGAATAAAAAAATTTAACTGTACATGAAGTATATAGAGTAATAGTTTTAGACTCGAAGTCATAACAGGGTATTTTCCAAAACATACTGCATTACGAAACACCATTCAAATGGAAAAAAAAAAACAAAATTACAGAACACTCACTAAATCGTCCAACATTTTGTAACAAACCAATAAATCTAATATCACAAAAACAAACAAACACAAGTAATCTAATTCACATAAAATCTAAAATTAAAACCTCATACAACGCCAACAAAAAGGTGTTGCAAAAAACAGAGCGGTCCTAATTTCCCGCGCGATGAATTATCGTCCACTCAGCCCGTTGTCCGAATCACCCCAACTTCCCTCAAACGCAATCCCCATAATGGTGGCTCGGCCTTATTAAACGCTTGCATCATGCGAGGAAGATAAATGCATCTCAAAATTAATTAATAAAATTGCATCCATAAGTGTTCTCCACTGATATGGGCCAGTCAAAAAGAATAAACGGTAATTTTGGATCCTTGATTGGAGCGCCATTTTATTTTCTTTAAGCATTAATCTTGAGTGGCTAATGAAGTAAAATATTCATCTGTTTTTACTTTTAATTGTGATTTATATTTGTTGGTTGTATTTAAGAATGGTTTTTGCGACCTTTTGTGTGGTTGTTTAAGTTTATATAAGCTCTCTTCTGCTCGCGACTTCATCCGTGTGGTCTTTGGGTACTGCTCCGCTCCCGTCAGTCGTAGCGGGATGTTATACAGCCTATACTTTTGCTTAAGAATCTGGCTATCATATACATAAAGAAATTTTCTAATCCGATTGTTACTTTCTGTGATTAGCGCGTTTTAACAAACACACCAACAAACAAAAACATTCTTCAGCTTTATTAAATTAGTACAGATGCGTAAGGTAGCTGCAATTCCTAAAAACTTTACGTAATCCGCTTCAGAATTTGAAGTAGTTTAAAACCATGACACAGACAGTACCCAGTATTTATTAATTTAATTTGCATGTGCAGTCACGTACCGAGCCCTATCTTAACAGATCACAACAAAATCGATATCAATATCGAGTAAATCGATTTCAAAACTCAACCAACAACTTCACACCGGTGCCCAGATCTTATAAATAATCTCGATCTACATTTTTACGATATCCTTACAGAAAAAGGGACTAGTTTATAACTGTAGCAATGAGATATCCGCGTAATGTAACATTAATCGAGTGGTTAATTAAACAAAGAGCGAGTATTTCGCGGTCGCACGCGATCTCGTATCGCCACTTAGCATATTGATTAGAATCGGCGATCGGCGCGGGAGCAGGCGCGCGGGTGCGTAGGCGCAGCTCACCGCTACCGGTTGTCGCGGCGGCGATGTACGCGCGACAAGACGCTAATCTTGTACCGATTACTTATTACTATGAAAGTGAGGATCGTTGTTGAAAGTCGTGTCGGATGTCTTTCGTGAGGTATTTGATATTTGCGTTACTTTGTAAAATTGTTGTACTTATATCAAGTCTAGACTTTGCATTATTGTGTGAGCGACAATTTAAAAAGAAAGACTTTTATTTATAAAGTTGGATAGTTTGTTTTGTTTGGTTGTTTAAACGCGCTAATCTATGGAAATACTAGTAGCATTAGAAAAATATATTTGTATATGTCAGAATCATGAGGCTAAATTAAGTACAGGCTAAATAATGTCTTGCAACTACGCAAGGAACCGGAGCAGTAACTAAATGAGTAGTTATGGAGCTTCTTGCCTATTCTCCTCCTTCCGACTCCACACCTTTTCAAAGTGGCAAAATTGGAATCAAAAGTGTTTATTAAATAAAGGTCTAATTGAAATGAGCTCGCCTCTTATCACCGGCGAACTG
Organism: Caradrina clavipalpis; assembly: GCA_932526535.1. Lineage (NCBI taxonomy): Eukaryota > Metazoa > Arthropoda > Insecta > Lepidoptera > Noctuidae > Caradrina > Caradrina clavipalpis. The sequence continues at coordinate 4,324,963 of OW052100.1, forward strand.
TGGGTGTATATTGGAACAACTTTGCCTAATCCTTCGGCGAATACAGGTGTGATGGTATGTATGCTGAATTAAATACTTTGACTTTAAAAAAATGTGTAAACAAAACACGCGTTAAAAATCGCGCGTCATTTATCGCGTGTCGCGCGAAACGGTAGCAGTGTTTTACGCCTTAAACAATTTATGTAGGTAAGCTACGCAGTTTTCTGCGCATACACACATCCAACAGCACGTTTCTCTTCCCTCTCGCACTAATTAACGTTGTGTAAGAGTGAGTGGGATGGAGATAAAACCTGATTGTTGTTTCATGAGATTACATTCTAGTTTTGGCATAATTAGATTAAATTGCTAATATCGTGCAATAGTGTTGTGTGATAATTTTATTTGGTTATATTTGAATGTAATTAAGGGTACGGAGTTGTAGTTGTTACAATGTGCATTTATCTTACTTAGATACATAAGTTTCCGTATTTAAATGATTTACTTGTTTATTCAAGTCTACTATTATATTTTCTTTAGTATTTATTAGTAATAATGTACTTTTGTCGTACTTTTACGGTTTTTTTCGGGGCCCTATTACTAACATACATATCATCACGCCTGTATTCCCCGAAGAGATGGGCAGAGGTGTACCTACCAATGTACACCCACAGTTCGCCGGTATGTTTACTGTTTAATAACACTTTTTGCTTGACCTGGGAATCGTACCTGATACCTCTAGCGTAGCAGTCGCGCTTGGGACCACTTAGCCAACTTAAACTAAACACTTAGGTACATATCTACTAACATTTTTGCGTAATTAATTAATTTATCCATTACTAACCTAACTAAATGATGAAGATAAGTGAACAGAAACTATAGTCATTAAACCATATTTATAGTACCTTTATTATTTTATGTAACTAACCGCCGGCATTTGCATAACAAGGAAGTAATTGGTACGATAAATAAATAATCATTACATATTATAATCATATTGATATGTTTTAAGGACTGAACAGATTTGTAGGAAACGGCATTTTTAGGATTTTTTTTAAGTGCTCTAGGCATTTCTTCTTTGTCGTGGGTGCGCTTATAAACATATAAACCTATATACACTAACAGCTAGACCCGTAACAACTATCTGTAGGTAATAGAAATATTTGTTCTGTGCGTGAATCGAACCCAGGATACGCAGCCAATCGCTTAGACACTGCGCCCACTGAATGGTCAGTTGGTAAAACTACCTATCGATAATTAATCGTTTAGGGGCACATCACTATAGGGCAATTTTTTAAATCCCAAAAACATTAGATCTTTCTTATTTTCGTTCTGGAGCTTTGCGTACTTATACAGGATCATGGTCATTGCGGCTAACTAAAAAAAGAGCTCTTTTGTACTTCCAAAAGAGCTCTTTATTTAAGATGTATTATTATTTTTCCTTATTTTTCTGTATGCCTATGAAAGATCCTTCATTCTAATCTACAACTAGCTTCTGTCCGCAACTTCGTCTGTATATGCTTCAGAAATAAGTGAACATAGTCCTAAATTAATCCACGGCGACGCAAAAACAGGAAAAAAATATCTTACGTGTAAAGTTAGAAAGCAAATATGATAAAATTGCGATGAACCGTTAACTTTTCATTCATCGACATAAACTTTCGCATTAAAAACAAAGTAGTACGATTAGGAAAACACGAAGGCAAACAGGTGCGTAAAGATTTGTTCAGCAATAAACTTCAAGGCATACTCCGGTGCATTGCGGTGTATCCAGTACAAATGTATTTAGCCCTTAATGCGGTCGTAAAACGAGCTGGCTTCATTAACTGTTCTTATGCTATTGAGAAACATTCTGTGGTGCATTTAATCTCATTTAGTGACAGGAAACCTAGTAACAGAACCGCCATTATAGGCTGGGAGTGCGGAGCGTGTGATGCTGAGTTATACCGAGTTTATGGAGATTTAGTTAATGTTTAGTTGTATTTTTAAGGTTAGGAGATTTTTAAGTGGTTTTTTTTGCTGAAGGGCATCCCCTTGACAACCCATCGGTTTATTGAGGATTCATTTACTAAGTGTTTACTTAGTTATTATTACTATGCGAAATGAATTTGAAATTATGACAAGTCTAATGAACTGAATAAAATGTTTAGGCTTATGTTATTGTCCAATAAAGGGTAAACCTAGTGACTTGTAATGCAAGTTTTACTTACTTACAAGAGACACCCGTCTCTGTCTTGTGTCATTTACCGTGACTATTATACCTTGCTGTAATGTTGAGAAAATGAATATAGAATTATATTATCTATCACGAACTTCTACACATTATTACTGCCAAATATACCAATATATAATATATAAATTTCTTCATCGATAACATCAAAGCATAACCCAAAAAAAAAAAACAAACGAAAACACTTACCCCAATCTATCATTAAAACATCGATACTACATTAAACTAAATAATAGCAATCAAAAACATAGCACGACTCCCGCACTACCGCCGCCGGACCGCGCAACAATCTTACTTTAATTGCATGTAACATAAATTATAGCGACTTATTACAATTCGCTCCCGATACACGCTGCCCCGAGGTAGTATTATGTACGAACACTGACGTGTTACCGGCTGGCTGATATTTTACTATTCAACGGGAATTACAGATTAAAAACAAGGTTTTACCTCACCTGTCATTGGTTGGCGAAAAAAAACATTGATGAGTTTAGGTAGGTATTTAAAAAAACAAGTGACACTAGGCCGCGCGATTCGCTGAAATAGAATTTTGTGCACATTGTAATATGAACTTTGTGTACATTGTTTAACGCAAATGCAAAAATCCGATCGTTTATATTTAAGCGCATTTTCGTGGGTGTAGAATGAAATCCTACGAACAAGGCTTCCGTACCGCGACGGTGTGAACTAAGCCTTTCGCTCATATCACGAAAGATTAGGATCTATAAAAGTAACGCTGAAGAAACGCGAAAATATTTCTGTAAACAATTATTTTCGTACAGAAAAACTACAGGCGTAACTTTTTTAAATGTTTTTCTTCAAAATCTACGTCTTTTATATCTAGTTTTTACAAACTAGTCTTGTCGAAATATAAGTCCTTAAAAAAGCAAGAATCTTTTAAATAAGTCGTAGGTTTTCCTTTAAAACCGTAAGACGTATGTCCCATACGCTCAATTTCACACGACAATCATACTGCCAACTAAATAAGATTTGGGCAGCATCCTTTAATTTTAATCCGGCCTAAACAAAAGTAATAAAATAAATAATTTATAATAGCTTACTCATATCGAAGCTCTCTAATTACAATGTCATTGCATGCGATATATAAAACTATGATCAGTATATAATTAAGATAAACACCGTGTGAGCTGCTTTGTAAGTTCAATAAGTTATGGCTTCCGCTCTCCGCTAGTCCCAGATCGTATCCTAAACAATATTACAGTAGATAGTATTTTGATAACAATTATATTTTATTGCTCTTCTTAATTTATTTGGTCTTGTAATTAAATCGTGTGAAATAATGATTATGATATTTTCCAGACCGATTTTGGAACGTCGGTCAATTTCAATGGAGATTAGCTATGCAGGAGATATTATAGTGGTCAAGTGTGTACGCAAAAACAGGTGCACTCTCTTTTCCATAACTTTTATTAACCGATAAGACGGCAATCTGTCACAAGAGATGGAGAGGGAGAGATCAGGCGCAGAACCAACGTGCTTTCCGACTGAGAAATTGTTATTGGAAAAACCCAATTACACTTTCTACCCGACATGGAAATTGAACCTAAGACCTAACAGTCATGCTTGTGTCCACGAAACCAATGGGGCAGTCCAATATAATGATACAATATGTGAAATAGTACCTCAAGAACACCACGATTGGGCGCAAACCTTTCCATTACCATCATCCTGCACTTGTTTTAATTTATTTGGAGGTTAGCACGTCTTTCCCTTCCAATCGTTTCTATTAGCCATCATCACATAGTTTGCCAGCCATAACCTAGACCTCCTATTTTGCATAAAATCCTGGTCACGTTAAAAGCTATCCTAATAGCTGAAGATATTTTTCGTTTGTTTAAACGCGGATTCAAACTCGGGTTGGTAAAATTCTTTAAAGGAACTGTAAGTCTGGTTTGCATTACGATTACCGGATTTTGTTTAGCAAGAAAAGCATTATTGTATCTTGTTGTGTGTGTTTGTGTATCTTAATCATCATATCAGCCGCAGGACGTCCACTGCTGGACATAGGCCTCCCCATAGATTTCCAAAAGGACCAGTTGGAAGCGGCCAGCATCCAGCGTCTTCTTGCGGTCGTCAGTCCACGTTGTATGAAATCTTACTAAAAGGTATTATAAAGAGATTAGGTTTATTTGTTTATAAGAGATAATCTCTAAATAGACTGATCCGATTACAAAAACTGTTTCACTGGAAGAACCTAAACTATTGCCGACTACCATAAGCTATATTTTATGATATACTTGACTACCAACGCCAACGAAGTCACGAGCAAAAGCTAGTACTGTTTTAATGATATGTAAGGGACACAAAAAGAGATAAAGGCAATTGAAAACCGACCTTAAGACAGTAATAAATAAAATTATAATAACACACAAGCATCTTCTTATTCTCTGGTTTTGTGCATGATCGTACATAATGGCAGTTCCGATTTTATATGGAGTTAAGCGCTGTGCAAACGTGGACACTTATTGTTCCCGGCTTAGGACACCACGCGGTTGCTGTGTCCGGTGACGTCTATCCATCGGGTACAGTTACCAGTTCTTCTTTTTTTCTTATCGATGATACATACACAACGAATTATACTACTTGGACCCAGTAGGTAGCAACGCCTATTGCCGCAACAGAGGCGCTGTTCATATCGTCAAGGGTGCAGGTGAACGGACAAATTGGACACTAGCATATGAGGCATTCTCTGATCAGGTGCTCAGCAATCGCACCGGAAGCCTCAGTAGCCTCACTGTGTCAGTATAAGTGAGATGATTTAAAAAAAAAAAAACAATGTTGGTTGGCCGTCGCTTATATCAGCCACAAGACACTAAAGTGTCTATGTTTGCGCAGCGTCTTAGTGATGTTTATGACACTTTCCCCTTGATTGTTGAAAATATACGTTATTAAAGGCTTGACGTCGTAATTTCTCTTAGATCCGAGGTGCTTTAGTGCATTCGTTATCTTTTTAAATAACAATAACCTCAATTAAAACGCCTCGTTGGCATAGAAATCTAAATATATTTAAACCAGCCTCTGCCCGCGACTTCGTGTACTTCAAATTTAATATATTATCCTACGGGAACCGTAACTTTTTTCGGGATAAAAAGTATCCTGTGTTATTCCACACTACAATATATCTCAGTGACAAAAAGTGCTAAACACAATGTCGTATCTTAAGAAGACATCAAACATGTAATAATGTTGTCGCAACAAGAAAGCAGCAAACTCTTTCATTTGATACCCATATCATGGGGGTGGATTTCAAACAGTCAGTCCCGCCATCTTGGGGAGGCCGCCATATTGGATTTATAATGACGTTTCTTAGCTAGTCATGTATTGTCATCAGAACTCAGAGCGTGTGCAAAATTTCATCCTAATCGAAGACCGGGAAGTGGGTCAAATTAAGATTCCAAGATTTTCTTACATACATAGTTAGTTAGAAGTGAAGCTAATAAAAGCGTGTTAAAAATTGTGTTGAACGACATTTATAAATTGGACCTTATCGACAAACAATTGAGCGATCTATTACAAAAACAAGAATGACAAGTAACGTATAATCATCGATAAACGTAATTCGATTAACGACCGACTAAAACGGTAACAGAATACGGCTCCGGCGCAGATTATTCATAGTCTGATTATCATAAAATTAACTGATAATAAATCATAGGTGTTCCAATTACGTGGTAGTTTTAGAACGGATAAAATTACTTAGGAACGCGGAAAAATCGTTTTGAGTTAATTGTGCGATTGAAAATATACTTTTATGTAGATATAGGTTAGTGTTTAGTGATGTGAATAGGTCGATAAATAAGACTTTTTCAATGACAAAAAATACTATTACTATTTTTTCCCATATGATATTATTGTGTTTTTCATTACTTGTAATAATAAAAGCAGTAATATTAATAATACTAGCTTTTAGCTTCGGCTGTGAAAACATCAGTATTAAGCCGGCCCTAAATTATCCCACGGGAGTACAACAACGCGATAAAAACTATCCTAACTGTTAACCAAGATTAATATCTATATGTGTGGCAAATTTCAACTAATTCTGTTCAGCTGTTTAAGCGTGAAAGAGTAAGAAACATCCATCCACGCATTTATACTACTAACAGAAAAATATTATCGATACGCATTAGTAAGAACTTGAACTAAAAGTATATGAATGTAGCGTAAAATTATTGCAATAGAAACTGTTAAAATGACGTAATATACGGAAAGCAATTGTAATACTGTTCTGAATGTAATTATGTATCTATCTGACTTTTACTTGCATTCACTCGAGTACAACAATAACTCATTAAGAAATAATAATATTATTACTGAGAAAGCTTCGAGGTATCAATGGAACCGATATTTATATTAATACTAGCTATATAACTGCGGTGTCGCCTGCTTTCAGTTACGTGTTTGGTTATTACTCCGCTCCCGTTAGTCGTAGCGTGATGTTCTGTACATTTTTTTTAAATTTTGTAAGTCTAATTGTGTGGTTTTTTTATACCATTTAGTTTTTTTTCTAAGACTGTAAATATTGTATCTACATATAATTAATAATATTAATTTAATTGATGTGACTTTATAATAACGAAGTCATATCTAGACTATTCTAAAGCCAAAAAAAAGCGATAGCATAAACAATACACTATCATTTTCACACAGAACATCTTGATGTTTGTCATAAAAACTTGTACAAGGTTTTTCTATAGCGTCTGTCGTATGATTGCTTCATTAGACACTAGTAAGAAAATTATTAAGTGATTTGAGATGAAGTAGGTGGGCTTAAAAATGTATAGAGCTGTCAGTGTTTAGAATTTTTGATAATAATGATAAATATAACTTTTCCCAGAAAAAGAATATTTATATTAAAAGAATGTATGACGGGGGAAGAGATATCTTAACGAAAAGTTGAACCATAGATTCAGAACATGATTAAAAAAAAGCTCTTAGGATTAACATAATTGACGATTAGAAAGGATTATTTTAAAAAAAATACCAGTTTATTGTTGGCCTACTGCAGGGCAAAAGCAAACATACATAATCTCATACAGAGAAGGACGAGCATTGATCACCACGCTTGCTCAAGGCCGATTGGCGATCTCAGACTTATATTAATTACAAGTCCAGGTTTTCTCACGATGTTTGCCTTCAGCGATGTCAATAATGACCAAACTTAGAAAGTACATATAAATTGAAAAAGTCACATCGACCCGGTTTCAATATTTTTTAAATTGACGTAAAACATCCCTTTGAAATTTAATAATTATTATTATCCAATACCGCCATTCCAAATTCAACTTCATTATCCTCATAATCAAAAGATAAGCACCCGAACTCGATTAAATTGAAAAAAGAACTCCCTAAGATAGTTTGTCGGGCGGCTTCGGGACTGCTCGGGTACGGTCGGAGGCAACACGATCCCGGCAATGATCTAATTACGTTGATTAATGATACACATTTATATCCCTCGTAAACGTACACTTACCCATCCGGCCCTTTAAGAACGTTTCATACAAGCCGATAGGGAATTCGCGCACAGATTTTTAAAATCGTTGGAACAGCTGTAGTCATACTTATTAGCATTTCTTAGCCAAATTGTATCTACACTTCCTACTAATATTATAAAAGCGAAAGTTTATGAGGATGAATGGATGGATGTTTGTAACTCTTTCACGCTTGAACGGCTAAACAGATCTGGATGAAATTTGGCGCTGACATATATTGTTATGTGGAATAGCATATAAGATGCTTTTTATCGCGGAAAACTGTACGGTTCCCGTATACGCGGAGGAAGTCGCGGCCAGAACCTAAATATTATAAAGCTGTAGAGTTTATTTGAGTGCTCTAATCTCTGGAAATACTAGTGACTAACGACTAACGATTGTGAAAACTCTTTTGTTAATAGAAGGTACGTTACCTCTAAGTGCATTAGGCATCCGTAAAATAAAAACACGGAGTCAAAGTCGCGGAGAAAAACTACTTTTAAAATACCTACTAGGTACCACTAATTTATTTGCGAAATATGCAATATTAGTCACGTTCTAAGCATCCAAAGATGTCGTTCGGCACTCCTCCCTTTTCACCAAACTGTTTAGTAGCAGAAACTGTTTAGACTGTCCCGTTAGCCTAGTGATCCTAAGCGCGACTGCTACGCTAGAGGTCTTGGGTTAAATTCCCAGGTGGGACAAAGTGTTATTAGGTTTTTCTATGTAATTCTCAGTAGCAAATCGGAGTTGGGATTCGTGCCCGGTTACTGGCAATAGGCTCACCCCCTATTACATTGAACCTAAAACATACCGGCGGACTATGTGTGTACATTGATTCACTTCTGCCTAATCCTTCGGGGAATACAGCCGTGATGGCACAATGTGTTCATTATAGGGATATCATCCAGCACTCGTCCCATTTCATAACACTGTTTAGTAGCAAACTTTGCCACTGTTTTGTAATTCTGCCTGCATCGCAACCTAAGCAGGCCTAGGTCACATTGGTGTGACGGTGTACCTAGACGCTTTACAAAAGGATTGCCCGTGCCTGGCGCCACAAAGAGAAGTGTGGAACGTTTGAGTCACCCTATCAGTGAGAGAATTAGGAGGGACTATCTTAAATGACCGGGTACTATGACGGAACTTACTTTAATTTTCCTTCATGAATCCTGGAAAAACCGCAATAAATCTTTATAGGTTTGTTCGAAAAACACTTTTATAGAATAGTATTTAGCTGAATATAATTGGGTAGTTGACACCACCATCAATTGACATACTTTTTATGAACTGTCAAAACGCGATTCTCCCATAGATTTTGTATGGCAATAGCACGCTGTGACGTCACTACGTGGCCTACTCAATTGACTAACTATTTATTGATTTTAAAGTAAGTGAAAATCTAATTTTACAATAAATTGAAAAATAATTGGTTTACATGGGTAAAATAAAGTGCTTTTTTAGAGAAGTTGTGACTTGAAATTATTGGTTAGTGGTGTCAACTACCCAATTGTGTATGTGAGTTTATGTTAGTAAACGCACCCACGGTACAGGAGAAATTCTTAGTGTGGGGCATAGTTTAAAAAAAAAAAAACTTCTTATTTGGAACATATTTGGAAAAAATATCAGTGAGATGATTTTTGGACAAGCCTGCCTGCCTGACTGTGAGGTTCTTGATATGTTTTCTGGACCTGCCAGTTAGGAAAAAAATAAATAGTATAATTATGTTTGTTGTATGTGTGTTAATTTTATTTGCTCTTTTTTCGTAAATTATTTTCGAATTAGAAAAGGTACCTAAGTTATATCGAGTATCTATTTATTTATTTTCATTGCAAAAAACGAAAGAATTCTATAACAGTAGCTTAGAATCAGCCACATCATGACGTGATGTGACGAATTTATGTTTTTCCACATTCCACATCACCCACGCTCTTCATGCACAGTGTTACTGTAATTAAGTCCAAACATCTCAATCCCAAACTGTCGTATCTCAAATCTTACACGTCCTAATAATTTCAATAGCCCACACTATAGGGCACTTTCGTATCATTAATAACTTCATGCTACTTTGTTCTAAGTGATATTATCTATACAGAAACGATTTCTTTGTGCTCTCTAATTACACAAAGTAGTGTATTTTAATTATATGGAAGGGTGCAGAAAACTGGTGTTGCTTGAGGCGTAGTTAGTGATACTAGGATAGCTTTGGACGTGGAACCTTTCTATGGGCAATGCGTTGGTTAAGTTTTTGTTAAGATAATTTTGTTAAATGTATTTTTTCTACAAATGAATCATTTTTTTCTACTAACAATGTCTCGTATTCTTTATCAAAACATATATTATAATATGCCAACATTAAAAAAAAAAAAAGAAATCACAAAGAACATATTTTTTAGAATTTATTAGTATTTTAAGGTTTCGGTAGACGGGTATTATTCATAGAAAAACAAGGAAATGAAAATGTCATATTTTTATTTTTATTTGTAAAAATATGACAAAAAAAAGTTTCCTTGAAAATAAAGAATAGAAATAAAACCATAACGTCGCCATCTTGAAATCATAACACATTTTTACACCACAATTAAACCCCTCTATAATTTGAGCGACGTCTCTAGTCTACAGGGTGTCACTATAAACTTCTTGTGATTAGTACTCGCCGCTTAATAATCGTCTTGGCAATATTTATTGCTTTAGCGCGCTAATTATCAAGGAATTTTGATACTGAATTATTGGTCTACGGCCGTTCTCGTTAATTATATTTAATTTTAATACTGTTATAACTGATCCGTGAATGATAGTTTTGAAATCTTATGACGAAGTTTAAGTGGGACGGGGTAAAAGGATACTCAATTAAAGGCTTTTTGCAATTAAGAAGTGGTGCTAGTTGTCGTTTGTTTAATTAGTAAACTTGTTAACATTTTATGTGGTGCGATTTTTTGTTTTTGTAGTAAAATGGTTTAACATTTTTTTTTCAGTGTGTCGGGATGAGTTCGGAGAAAGACGTTACCTATTAAAAATAAATATCTTAACTTGTTATTCATTAGTTTAATTCAATAATAAAAAAATGCTTTTAAATAATTTATTTTTAATTTTTCGTAAAACCAAATAAGTAGGCAAGGAAAAAAAAGCATTTCGTTTTCTTTTGTATTGGTCCTTTAATTTTTTTTAAAGAAAATGCTAATATAATAGAACATTATAGTTTTATTTTGTTGTTAGTAGGTATGTTGATTTAAACAAAATTTAACACACATTATTATTACTAAGAGTTAAAAAACTCAAGTAACAAGCGCAGGAAGTAAGATGCATCCAATCATTTGTATTCCTTATAGACGTTAGGAGAACAGGGTTATGTTTAGAGACTTCTTAGACATCTTTTTTTTAGTAAGCCAAAGATGAATGTTTTCAAACAATTGAAGACCGAGATTTGAAAATCGAAAAGATATGTACACATAGCAGTAGGAGAAAATAGGTCAACGCATGTAAGGTAAAATAGATTAAAAGAAGATTTCTTACCGAAAACCATTCGTCGCTAGTAAGTTAAATCTCACATACCCTCAGTCCCCGGTTCCCCTTTGTCTTTATTTTACACAGAAATTTAATTTCCTGCACTCACGTGTCACGAGCCTCAAAAACTATTGCGCATCGCTCAACCGGTAATACAAAGCAATCTAAATTGGAAAATAGGCAATGCGCAGTGTGTGCTTACCAAAAACGACCATGCTGAATGCGACGCGATTAAAAAAAGAAGTCTGATGCCGATCGCGCCGCGGGAGTGGTGTGGGAAGCCCGTTTTCCCCCCATTTTTTCCTATTTTTTCGTTTTTTTTCGGGGAGTGGGTGACGCGGGTGCATGCGCCCGGCACCCACCTTTGTTTCGCATAAACAAATTAATTTCGGACGCTGTTTTTGATGGTTAATATGTTCGAAAATTGGGATTTTTTTCGTGTGAGACCAATCGGGTGAAAAGAAAAGTTTGGGTGGGGCATTAATAAGTTACATGGGACCATGATGTGATTATACTGAGCTTGTTCTTTGTTCGTTGAACAAAATAAGCCAATATCAGCACCAAAAGCTGAAAATTGCAAATGATTAAGGTGAAAAAAATGCCAAAAATGAAAACTTTCAAAAGTTTTTCAAGTTCGTGCTTACTATTTTTCGCACTATTACCGTAAATGGAAGGAGGTAGTATAGGAATGTAATGAAAGTCTTAAAACCAAAAAAGCTGTGTCCAAATAATTACAAAAGAGAGACAGCGTTATTACAAAACGAAGTTTGTTCGCGAAAAGTTGCGATCAAGCCAAGAACACAGCAGTAAGTCATAAAGACTTCGTCGGCTAAAAAAAAGTCGGTCCGTTCATACGATCGAGATGTAAGTCCTTATCCGTCCGTACCACAAACGCGACCTATTTAGCGGCCCAACAATTGACGCAGATGGAATCAGGTGATAATCAGCCACATCAGACACACGTTGCGCGTACAGGGGAGGCCGCTACCCCGCACCCACTCATTAAGGGGGGGTGGTGGCGAGGACAATGCATGTTTGTACTGCTTTTTGCCCATTTTTTTCATTATTTCATTTCATTTCGCCCACCGCCCACACGTCCGCGCTCGCGATTGTGCGCCTCCGCTTTTTTATAATTCGTTACCTTTTTTATCGGTCGCTCCATTTTCAGAGGATGGGTGGAGAGCGGGACGTTGCAGACGAGCGGGTAAACGCTGCGTTTCAAACGCAGATGTTCAAGAATATCTCAAAGCTATTCATGATAATCAAGGCATAATAATAATACGAGATGGTGTATCCGGATTGGTAATTGAGCAAGGAAGTGATCAAGTTTTATGTTTTTTCCAACGATCTTATTACACATAATTAAAAATTTCACCATAACGTTAAATTCGAGGTTAACTTTTTATTAATCAAAATACGATATAAAATTAAAATATTTCACACAATTTCTGGTTCTAAAACAATTTCACAGTCGTTTTATTTAAATAATAATTAAATTAAATACTCAAACACAATTATTAATTAGCAATCGGCTGTCAGAAATTTTTGTTAACGAACGTTTATGATTCACGGTTTCAATTAAGTAAATCGGAGATTAGTTTTATCTTGCTTTAATTTTTTTAACGGGTGTGCAATACCACATTCCAGATCTACCTTGAATTTCAACCCTAGGTTTTTATGATAAAGTCTAATTTTCGCGGTGTGATTTTTTTTTAAACGCTCGTCTGTCCCGTCGGTTTCATATATCAGATAGCCACTCGATCTAAGTTGTGCATTACTCATATTGTTAATAGGTTCTTTGTTGGGTGCGATAGGTGAAGTGTATTGTTTCTGGCCGGTCCCCGAGTAGCGATGGGAGATGTCCTATTGCTGAATAAATTGATGATTGCAACACTTTTATTCTTGTTTAATAGACTTTGTTATTTATCTTCTTTGTGTTTGTAATAGAATTGTGGTGGTGTTGGCAGTTGTTTTGTTTGTCAGATATTGTTTGATGTTTAACGAATAAGCTGTGTTCGTAGCGGGTTTAGACTTCGATTTTTTCAATACATATTACTTGTATGTGAATGAGCTTGCAGTTATTTTGAAAGCTACCTGAATACATTGTAATAAGCAAAGAAATACAGCCACAGCTACGTTATCTCTTTTATCAGACGCATTTAATAAAAATAAAAATTGTAAATAAATACAGGATTAGAACCGACCATTAAACAGTGTTTCCATTAATTTTAATGTGGACCGCCGACATTACGGGAGAAAAGGCAATAGAGACTCCTAAACATTAAACATGTTCACTAATAAAAATCACCAAACGCGATTCCAAATAAACGATTCCCAAATGCTACTTCAAATATATTTATTAAACTTACCAACAGCCCGTTATAGCAAATTTAATTAAAAACCTGACGACACAAAACGCTGTATCCTGAACAGTTACTCCGGCAAACATGATCAAAAAACAATTACAAATAAAAATAAAAAAAATTATACAATCGAGACACTCCACTCGTTCCGCTGTTCGAATTTATAAGTGTATTGAAAAAAAAGTATCGAAACTGGTTGTAATGTACGTGATTTCGCATTTTAATTCGTCTGTAATGTTGGGACATCTCTCTTTTTAAATCTTTATTGCATATTTTTTTTCTTCGCGCATTATTAAGCGAGGGCGTACGTACGCTTGCATATCTACGCGCGCTTTGCATCGGATCTCATAGGCGCAAGATATAACATAAACTTAATACTATTGTGCTATTATTTGATCGATGCGTAGCCGCCATAAACTGTTTTGAATATTCATTCTTAGTAAATTGGATTTCTGTTATTAAGATCGTAAAAGTTGTGTGAATTATCTTGTGCTCGTTGGAATTTTTGTAATGTTTATGTAATGTGTCTGTAGAACGCCGGGGTTGCGGGTTGTTGCCGTGGCTGCGGGTTGTTCGAATAGATACCAATGATAAAAATGGCTATAGTGAGTCAACCTTAAAAGTTAGGAACAATTCTCTCATACATTATTTTTGCGTAACTTTAACCGTTCACGCAGCGCACGCAACGAACGCCTTCAAAAAGAATATTTTTGCCACATTTATCATTGATGCTTCGCTCCAATTGGTCGTAGCGTGATGTTATATAGCCTATAGCACTCACGAATAATGTACCTTACTACCAGTGAAACAATTTTTAAAATTGGTTCATTACTTCCGGAGATTACCCCCTACATACAAACTTACAAACTTACGAACTTACAAACAAATGTTACCTACCTCTTTATAATATTAGTATAGAAGTATAGATTGTCATGTCTCCATTAGTCGAAGATCACATGAAACCGTTTAGGTTTTTATTAAACTAGGTTTGGATGACATTACTCCCCAACTTATCTTGCATTGCAACTTATCTCATAATTGAAATTGGGAAACAACATTCAAATTGAGAATGTGACCGCTTTACTTTTCTCTGTATTACTTAGGTACTCTTCTGACTCTGTTTGGCGCGAATTTGAAAGCATTTTGGTTAAATTAGTTTATTAAAACTTACATCGTACTTCTAATTAAATTAATTAAAACTTGTTTTAAATACCTATTTATGTGTGGACTTTAATTTATATACCATCAGTAAGTAATTTACCGATTTTTTTTCTAGCTTTCATAAACTTAACTTTATCAAACAATTGCGAACCAAACTTTTAGGACGTAGTCGACTTTTGATGTCCATAGGACATTATTTAGAACTAAGTTGAGTAAATGTTTCGTTACCCTAGTGATCCTAAGCGCGGCACCAACCCCACAGGTCTCGGGTTTGATCCCCAGGTCGAGCAAAAAGTGTTATTGGGTTTTTCTATGAAATTTTCTCTAGCAGTTCGGAGTTAGGATTTGTGCTCGGTTAATGGCAAAAGGCTCGCCCCCTATTACATGAGACCTAAACATACCGGCGAACTGTGGATGTACATTGGTCACCTCTGCCTAACCATTCGGGGAATAAAAGCGTGATGATATGGTATGTAAGTTGGGTAAGTACGGAAGTCGGCTCTGAAATAATAGTGGAGAGAAATAAATTTAACTTATCAGTATGTGTAAGCCTAAGCACAGAGTAAATTGTCATAAAAATTAAATCGATTACATTTACAAAACAACTCGATTTAATGGCTCTACGTTGTGAATAGTTTATACAGGTTATTAAAGAGTTTATTATTACTTACGTACTTGCTACAATAGGCATACAAATTAATAATTATTGACCTCTTTCATCGGACTTGGTCCGAATCTAAAAACTTTTAAAACTATGACTGACTGGAATTTAGAAGATCGAAAGGGCCTGGAAAGAACGAACTATCAATTCGATATTGATTTTTGACAGATGTCTTTGGCGGCAAGAAGAAATCTGACAAAAATCGGTCAGGAATTCTGTCGTAGGCGGAGAACCTTATGAATTTGAATTTGCATTTTAGTTAAACATGCTGAATCCTTATGTCACCAATTGTTACAATCAATCATAAATTCAAGAAAGATTGTAAAATTATAAGAAAACCCTTCTATCGATTTCATTTACTTTAAATTTCGAATGGACTTTTAAATTCAAATGATAGAACGTACTCGTAGGGATTCCATGGCAACAGCATTCCATAATTAAAACCAAATTCGTGCATTAGACGCCCAGAATCATGTGCTAATTGCACAGGGCTACCAACAGTCGCGACGCGAGCCTGACAAACGACTTTGATCAATCACGTCCGTCCTCCGTGGTAGCCCTGGCCGCGGCTGCGACGCCGAGATTTATATTTGTAGCAACCCTAGCTTCGGAGGCGCTACACCGTATTTACCGCTGTCAATATTAATTTCAATGCAATTTTGAACTTTATACCTTTTATTATAACGTTTCGTTTCCTTTTTTGTTGTATGTGGGATCTTTTGCAAAGTTTCTGGATAACCATTTGGTGAGAATCCGATGGGTTTATGCGTAGGATATTATTTTATGATGTGAGAAGTGCTGCATAATCTAACGTTGTTTGTTGAGCTTATGGTCCCAAGAAGAAATATTATGCGAATATGCTAACTTGTATGAATAAATGAACAAATCCTAATTACTTTAAAGATTGAAGTTCGAATTTTAGTATTGTAGGTAGCTAATAATAATTGCTAAAACTATTGTTCTAAGATCCTAGAGTCGTTAAAGAAGGACAATAATAGTCTATTATTATTATTTTATACAGTAGAAGATATACAATTACATACCATCATGCCTGTATTTTCTGAAGGGCTATGCAGAAGTGTACCGATGTACACCCACGTATATACCAGCCTTTATCCAACTGCAGGGCAGGCCTCTTCTCAACAGAGAAGGCACGAGCTTCAATGACCACGCTTGCTTAAGGCGGATTGGCGATTTGCGACTTCAATTAATTATTATAAATTCAGGACGATTTCCGTCACCGATGCCATTGATGTTCAAGATATACTTAGAAAGTACATATACAAGGCAAGCAAGCCGACAGCCCACCTAATGTTAAGTGGTCACCGCGAACTATAGACATCTGAATAGCATAGGCCTTGCAAATAACAAAGTTGAAATGTCTCATATGCCTGCAATTACACCGGCACCCATACCCTTCAAATTGGAACAGCAACACTGCTTTGCGGCAGAAATAGGTAAGCTACCAGAATGATATAACGAGACTTAAATAATAAGAAACCGAAACACAAACGGGCCGACTTCCCGAACTCTTTACACCCTCATAACTTATTTAATCAGGCCCAACTTATTTCCATAGTAATACATTTTACCTTGGGTAAACGACAAAATTTAAAACCGCATAATGACACCGAAAAAACGGTCTCAACGTTTTCACTATAACTTTTGTAATTTACAAGCCAATTAAAATAAAAAATGGGATGCACCCCACAGCCACCCCTTTAATTATGATTTTTTGCATTTTTTAATGATAATAAATTCGCTTGACTGCAGTGCCGTCCGTTGTTCTACTTTGGACAAGCATTATATTTTCTGTCTTTCTTATGATAATTTTTATTAAGGAAATAAGTATCGACAGAGTGATTTAAATTTGGTCCTTATGTACGAGACCTAAGATGTTTCATATTTGATTAGACTTAGTTCACGAGTCTTAGCCAAAAGTTCGCATCTTAATAAAGACTACAGACAAGTATTTCTTTAGTCGATAAATGGGAAGTATGTCATGTTTATCATTAATCGTATGGATATGTTTCCGGCTTAAATAGTGAGGCCAGACGGCGGCGACGAGAGGTCAACGTAAAATGGTTTATAAAAGAACGACCGACCGTCCCAAGGAACGAAGGACCAATTTTTTTAACGCGGACCTTTGCAAAAAAAAAAACTGAATGGAGAGGATCTAGGTCTAAGTTGGTATAGAGGTAACTAAGTTATAAGATGTTGTTTTTAAGAGTAAATAAATTCTTACAGCATATGCTAATTATGAAGTTAAAGAAAGCGTTTGTTTGTTTGAATAGGCGAATCTTAGGAACTATTGATCCGATTCTTCAAACTCCTTCTCTAATAGGGCGTTATATTATTCCTGAGTGCTATAGGACCATATTTTAATATGAAACATTTAGTGATTTTTAAGAAATTTCACGCAGACAAAGTTGCAGGCAAAAACTAGTGTCTAATAAAACAGATAATTGATGTCTTAATCTTAGACAAGTTCTAAACGTTCACGAGAAAAAGTTGATAGTGTAAATAAGCTAGTCGGTAAAAAAGTCTCTAAGGACCAAAGTTAACTTGACGTTTTCTTCAAACCCGCCCCTACCTGTTGCGAATTTATTCAAACACATTTTGATAAAAACGACATGGAATATTCGTGTGTGCCTTGATGCCATCAAATCATACGAATGATTAATTAACGCACGGGCTAGTGTTAGCACGTGGGTAGTGTTAAAATATGCAGTCGTGGTTTATTTTTCTATTGGATCTGGGCCGTTATGTGAGGTTTTGTTTATTTATAATATTGTATGCTAGTTTGTGGATGTGACTTCGTTCGTGTTTTTGTTGGTTTTCATTTTTTTGCGTGACGTCCTAATTCTTTTTCTTAAATAAAAGTATCTAGCTTTAGTTACTTATTATAATATTTGGTATATGTCAGTGGATGTCGGTGTAGGCGTTTTGGAGATGAGCCGCAATAAACAGAAAAGACATTTTTTTTGTTATAAGTAAGTCCCGTGTAAACTTTCATATGCATTTAGTAAAAAGCTGTTGATTTTATGAAAACATGTTTTGTTAAAAGGCTGAAAATTTTTACTAGAAATAAAAAATTACACCATGCGTAATCGAATCAAGCAAACTTCATAGGTAAATATGGATGATTTCAGAAAATCGATTGTGGCGGATTGATACACTACAAAAATATTAATTGAAAGGTAAAAAACAACTTATGGTGCACTCACGTACCTGCTCAAAGGAAGTAGATACAAATTGAACAGCAACCGACGTGGCCGCCGTCCCTACCTACGTACCTCACAAAAAGCCGAATGGTTAATGAAAAAACTACACGCAGTCAATATTTGATGAGAGCCAATTTAAATGTTCGTCCACTTGTAGACATCGCATAGTTCGATTCTGGTGAGTACCGGCTTCGAGCGCGGCCCATGTGTGGGGGCGCCGCGCCCCCGCCGATTTCCCGAAAAAAGAAAAAAGGAAGAAAAAAATAAAATGGCGTGCGCGCCCGCGTCTGTGTGCGTGAAAAAAATGCAGATATAATGCAAGTAATAATAATAATAATAGGCGATCGGCGGCCGCGCGCGCCACCCCTTCACCACCCAATTTTCATTCAAATGTGCTCGACGATTTTTTTAAACTATTTTTTTCACCGCCAATATTTTTTCGGGATTTTCCATTAGCAATGCGACTGTCCGGATAGTTCGTGTTGTCCGGTGAATAAGTGCTTTGTCCGGTCTTTTTGTGCAATGTTAGCTTAGATAGTAGATTTCATTAAAAGTTAAACAGAGCAAGCGGTCTCAGTATTATTGTTTCATAACACACATTAGTTTTAATGCAATCCTCGCTCATTGTGACAAGACTAGGACTGTACACAGAAACAGAAACTCACTAAATTATGTTAAGTAACGTTACAATCTGACGTCATTCATTAATCCCAAGGTGTCTTATTTGCTTAGAATGCTTCATTCAGAAGATAAATAATCAAGATAACCATTTATTCCTACTCTTAAGACCTAGTAGGTACCATTTCATTCATCTTTCCAAAGTTCGTAGAAATAAAGCATAAACAAGTACTAAAGAATCGAGCAAGTTAGTAGAAAAGATTACTAGCGTACACACTGTCTTCCCGTACTTAGTGAATGAAAATAAAAGTAATTCTAGCTGCCGGCGTTTAGTGCGACTATGAACTAGCATTAACAGCTTTACTCTCCTAGTAATAGAGCTCAATTTTGTTCAAAAGCTAATAATGTGTTTCCGCTAAGTCCACGTGTAGTACGGGCCAAAAGTTACCAATCGAGTTTTGTTAAAAATTCGCTACATACAAAATATACGGTTCGTCCGAATTTCGACATGTGCGATTATTAATTTAGCACGAACAGAGAGTAAAAATTAAAAATTATACACGAAACGGAATAGAAGAGGGAAAGCGTGCGTTTCCACGACACGACGGCCGACGCGACGGACGCGTACGACATGACATTCAATTTAAACTCGGACGGAGCACGCGTTCAATAATTAACATAATGTACTTTTTCTCCGTTTTTTCACTTCCCGTTTGACACTCCATCACTCATGGAAATTCCATTTTCAATGCTGCTATATGAGGGGTGGGGCGAGCGGGGTGGTCTTTGCATCCGCGCAATGGACATGGCGGTTTTGGGGGAGAGAGGGGTGGACGAAAAAAAGATTGTTAAAAAGGCTGGCCCCGCCGCGGCGGTGTGTGAGTGCGTGTGGGTAAAAAAGCGCTCACTAATCGATACTATAGATTCTGAGGCAAGTAGGTTGCGGCAGTGCGGAGCAGATTGGTTGGCGTCGAATCGCATGGCGATTTTTTCGCGGGGGCACTAACGAAGCGACGAATGTTTAGTCTTTGCGAGAACCTTTTGAGCCTGGGGATGTCGTCGTCTTTTTGGCGAGCCGAGCGGCCACTTGAGGATCGAGCGCGTTTATTCGCACTCAACTTTGTCCGCGTTTTCAATTTAAAGGCTACGTGTTAGTTAAGTAGCAGTGGTTAGCTTGACAGGTTCGTTTTTTAAAGTCCAGAGTGGAACTTGAAGCTGTCGGAATGAAAATAAATTAGCGGAACATTTTAGATTTGAGCGCGGATTTTCCTTTAATTTTGGGTAAAGCAACAGTTGCCTTAACTGGCTGCAAGTGAACGTAAACTTGATTAGAACTCATATTGACATCCGAATATTTATTCACATCACTCGAAAAGAGCCCCATTTATTTCGCGTTGCCAATTCGCCCCATCTACTGCCCCTACTAACCTAGTCGCAGGGCTGCTACTAAGTGCAGTTTTATTTTTAACAAAATGTTTTTTTTTTGCCGGCATGACTTCGCTTCGAGAACTTTCGTTTTTTTTAGTGTAGAAATAGTGATGCAATTTTAAATTATGGTCCTATAGGAAGCAGCGATGAGTTGAAATATATTACAGTACCTTCTTCAGTATCCAATGACATTTGAAAGAAACATCGTAATGAAAACTTTTAGCATGGATTCAGGACATCATTCTAGAACCCACGAATAAATTATTTTATTAGTAATTATAAAAATCTGCTGTTCATACAAAAGTGCTACGCCTACACGGTAATTATGTAAAGAACAGGTTTTTTTAAATAATATTTTCCAAAAAGAATTAACGCTGGGATGTCAAGAATCACGTATGTACATATCTCCACGTATTGTACATGTATCCACACTAAAACTTTCCATTACAATGTCCCTTCCAAACCAAATTATCCAAAACAAAGTACCTACGCAATAAAATATAGTACTCATCAACGCTCCAACTAATTTCATTCTCCTCCTAAAGTACAAGTTCCTCAAGAACTCCTCCTTGTCTTAATCTCATGTCCTACATAAAGCACGTATTGTAAAGAGGACTCACCTCATTTTTGAGGTTGATGGGCTCTTGCTGCGGCCGGGGCGGCGAGTGCCGTCCCACCTCCGCGCCCTCCAGCATATCAGCCTCGCATCCCGACTCGTCTGTGGGGAAAAACAGGAAAAGACATGTGAGAAACATTGTTTGCAAGACAAAATACATTTGAAAAAAAGATAATACTTGTAAATAAAATATTTCAAACGGTGACTTAGAATAAAAAAAAAATATTTAAATAAATAATTATGTTACTTTTCATATATGGTTGTTCCTATTATCTTAGTCTTTGCAGTTTTAAATAATAAATAACCTACTTTTTTTCTAACACCGTTTATTAATTTATTTAGTTCGTAAAGCTATATTGCATGATAGATTATAACTTTATAAGTATCTGAAGCTTTACTTTACAATACCAAACCGACAGAACATATCTAATAATATACATTACATTTTGCACTAAAATCTCCTCCAAACAGTTTTCTAATCTAACCCTAAAACGCAAAGTATCCCATAACTGACCTTATTACAATAATTCCATAAACAAAGAAAAAAAATACTAACAACTTTTTCTAACCCTAAAAAACTCCTAACCTTCGAAAAACTCTCTCCAGACATAGTAAACACGACCTACACCAATCGCACGACACAAATAGGTCAAGACACGTGGTCCTGTCTCCTTTGTTCCCTTTTCGTCCGTATTCCATGTGCTCATACGAATATCGACCTTAGAATGAGCGCTACAAGATATTGTTTTGAATGTGGTGTGGGTAGGAAGAAGAAAAAGTGTATCAGCTGTTTGGTATCGCGAGTCAATTGAAGGACGGATTATTATGGCGTTGGGAAGAACGGTTTATTTGTTGCTTTAGTGTTGTCGGGTTCTTTTTAGACGTTCGTTGCAGGGTTTTGAAGTTTTGAAACGTAGAGTATTGGATTTTTATTCTCGATAAATGCTTTAGAACTTGAACATGAATTAAAACTTAGACTTTTAGCACCTTTTCGGTACTTACTTAAGTATCTCTTTTCTCAATGTTTCCAAATTTCTTATTTTGAATTTTACCAGTAATCAAACCTTATTTAAATTATGATTGTCTATGGCAAAGCTCAGATTATACTCCCTACCACAAAAAAAAAACTCAGGCCGTTTAAAAAGTTGAATAATCTTGTTCCATTTTTAAATAGACGACGCTACCAACTGTCAAACTTCATTTAATCAACAAGTCTTGTTCTAAATTACTTGTGAAACTTTATTTATCCTTAACCGTGTATTTGCTTAACATTTTCTGCTTATTTACAGCAAGTAGACCATAGACCTTATTGATGAGGTTCTTTAGAAAGGTCAGATGTGCAGTACTTGTAACCGGCGTGCTTTTATGACCAGATATAGGAGTATGAACGTGAACGAGGCGAAAGAAGTATGTAAGGATCGTAGCAGGTGGTGTTCTGTGGTTTCTGCCTGCCCTCATGGGGAAAAGGCGTAACTTTATTTATGTATGTAGACCTAAGCAGGAGTAAATTCCTAACACAATAATGTTGATCCCGTATCTTATGGGTCTGTAATACCGTGTGTATGGATAACGTAGTGCCTATTATGGACAAGCGGCTTTAGGGTTAGGTGGGCAACTAATATTACACGAATACTGGTCGACAAATCCTTTCTATTAGGTCTAGTACCTAAATCAATTTTGTTAATAGGTTCCTTAATCTAGGATAAATTAGGATTAGGTTTGTTTTTTATGATAGATATATTATACTCTTTAAATTAATCACTGTAAATACAAATAAAAAAGTTTACAAACCTTTAGTTCAGAAAAAAAAAACTAAAGAAGCTAAAAAGTCAACGCATTATTTACTGTATATACTTGATTTTTTTGTAGAACAACTAATTATTATAATTATTGTTATCTTTTTATATTTCTACGACATACTTTGCTTATTAGCTTTGCCCCACGACTTCGATTGCGTAGGGCCCGTAGGCTTTAATAGTAAGCAAAAGTCCTAAATTATTCCACAAGTAAGTACACCAAAACGGGATAAAAATGTGTTAACTTAGATTAATAAGTATCCATCTACATTTATGAAAAAATTTAGCTAACTCCGTTCAGTCGTTTAAGCGTAAAAGAGTAACAAACATCCATTTATCCATCCTTACAAATATTACCAAGAGAATCACTTTACACAACCATTTACCTTTAATTTGCCATTTTAGGTAAAAAAAAAACAACGGGTTGCACTCCGGAAAACTTGAATATTAACGTTGTGCATTTTTAGATTTTGGAATGGTTAGGGAATAATTTTGCACGGATTGCTATAATTATCATTATAAAAGTACTATGTATATAACAGAAACCATTAAACCAAGCAAGTGTACTATTTAGTCCATCCGTCCATTCGTGCATCCATCCATTCGTCCATCCGTCCATCCGTCCATTTTTCGATCAGGGTCACGTGTCCTGACGCGAGTTTAACATTTTTTACCCAACGCCGCTAAAGAAGTTTTCACTTCAAAAAGCAAATTATTTACTCCCACAAGTCAAAACATCCAAATTCAACCTAAAACAAAATTGAGAATGTTGCTAAAATGAATCAACCATCAGAATCGGCAACAATACCTGGAATGATGCAAGTAAATGTTTATGGAAGTCCATACATACGCCGCATTAGCTGGCAGAAGCTACAATTCTTGGAAATGTATTAGATTAACCAAATATCAGTGCAGCAATGAACTATGCATTCTCAGTAACAAATAATAGAATTGCAATTTGAAATACTGATTTAGCTAAAGGGAATATTTTGAGTGTGGTATCTTCTAATTTGGAAAGGCAATCGGATAGCTTTGATATAATTATTGTATCAACATAGTTGGGATAAGTAGACCCAGGGTTGCGGAATTTGTTTGAAAGAATCACCGTGGCCCTGGAATTCAAAGGGCGTCAGGAGGAACACGGATGGATTTTAGTCAGTAAGAAACTGACACATCCTTGCGCTTCGCCCAGAGCGAAAGATGTCATTTGACACTTAAAAAAAGGGATCGGGGCGGGAAATCACCACGAAATGGACCCGCTCTGGTCTGATCAGATCAAGGGAATAACAAAATTCCTATTGTCGCAGTCCTAAGAAAAGCCGAAGACAGAGTTGTATGGAACACCAACGAGAAGAAGTATCAAGTCAAAGCATTATTTACTGTATATTCTTGTCATTTTTGTTTAAAGAACGAATAAATAAAAATGAATAATATATTATTTATCTTGCTTATTTCTGTTTCTGTTTAGAAAATTTGGTAGAACAGGGATTTTCATTAGATCGACTGGGTAAAACGGACTTTACGCAAAAGATGAGACTGTACATATTGTTAAAGGGTATCCTCTCCAATCTAACGTCAGTATCTACAATCTTACAAGCATACATTCATTCAATTTAAAAAACGATAAACAATAATAAAGGTCTGATCTCATACAGACAAGACACGAGCATAGATCAAGCTTGCTCTAAACGTATTGGTGATTTGCGACTAATTATAAGTCCAGGTTTCCTCACGATGTTTTCCTTCACCGATCTCACTGATGTTCAAGATTGTAAAAATACCTACATAAATAAGAAATATAATAAAAAAGTCACATTGTGTCAAAAAAAAACTAAAACACAGAATAGATTTCTCTATCATATCAATCAAGAACTCCTCCAACCATTAACAAACGAGGAATAGATACAAAAATATTTACAGTCGTCGCCTGTCGAACGCATGGCTTGTATTTAGTCAGCTTGTCGGTCACTGGTGCAGGTGTAACAGTATCGAAACTACTTATACATGTTGTGGCGGCCTGTGGGAGGTGACGTATGTATCAGGAGGGTTCGTTCTGTGATTTATTTGGACTTTGTAAGTTGTAAAAAGACTTTAAATGAAGAATATAGCTTTAAAAAATGTCTAAGACCAATTCAGGAGTTCTATTAAATCAACGCAGTCTTAACCTGGTATTTCTTGTATCTTTATTTACACAACATGACTTTTAATTCATTAACAGGGGCTGAAAAATTACATGAATATGATCAACTTTTATTTATTTATTGCATAAACGCACTAAACTAGCTTTTATTTCAGAGTTGCTTCCATAATAAAAGTTGTTCATATTCATCAGTACTTTTACCCCTTAAAAGATCAGCAATGATTCAAAAGTCAGCCAGTATATTGCAAATCTTTAACGAAGGAGAAGGCCCAAATTTTGACACGTACCTATGAGAATACATATGCCATACAGGCTGTACAAGCGACATCTAAGCGACGTTCACATAATCACGATGCAGTACCCCATCCTTTTGCCGTAGCTATTCCCTTAGTCACCTCTTACGCGTGAAGTGAAAGGGTGGTCTTTACGTACGACCACACGACACACAAGAAACCTTTGAACGTAAGTAATAAACTTACGCACAAAGCTAGGCTTTAGGCACCAGTCTAAGGTTCACAAGTCACGCCTAGGCATACGACGAACACAAGAGGCAAGTGCTTGATTAAGAAGGGATTGAAGATCGAGAAATTTTCAGAGTGATTTACTTCTTCCGAATCAGAAGCAAGCTGCTAATATAATTACCCTCTATAAGTAATTCAATGTGGCTACAATTACAATAAAAGGAGTTGCAACAATTTGTTTTTGTGACATCAAACGAAAATGGGCCTAAACGACGTTACAAACTAAGACAAGACCAATCATTGTTCCACAAATAGCTGGCCGAGGCTAAGCAACACAGACCGATGCCAAAACCTAGCAGCCGTCGAATATGATTGCTCCTAATGCGGCGGGCGAGGGAGGGGGTGAGGTTAGGCTGTAGGGTGTGTGGCGCGGGTGTACGGGGGGTGGGTTACTGCGTCGCGCCGTGTTCCTGACCGAGCAGTAAGTCTGGCTTAATCCTATCGGAAACGCGGGCCCCCATTGAAGATCGGCAAAGGCTCAACACGAGGTACTAAAACGACGACGTGTCTGAAGATTTTGAATATGTTGCGTGTCGTCGGTCGGCGTTTGGGGAACGATACGTCGATCTTTGATATGGATATGTGTGTGGTCTATGTGGTTTAACATTTTAGAAGTTATATTTGGAAAATATTTTTTTCTTACTCTCTTTTTTAGCCCGTGTCTTTAAAACGAACAACGATGACGAAATAAAAAGAAAAATATTTTAAGCAATTTTTCTTACTTCTAACATTCAGTCCCAGTAATAACCACCATACTTAACCATCTTTAAAAAATATAAGAACATCTAGTCAAAATCTCATACTCCAAAAACAAAAGAACACCGTCCAATTTTTATTCCCACACAACCGTCCCTTTGTACGCAAACTTAACTTCGCAACAAGCAAGCGTACGCACTCAAAACCTTAACCCGGAGCTGTCGACTTATCCCCCCATAGTCTCCCACGTATACCGGAGCTATGCATCTAGCAGGCAGAGGGGGACATTACAAATTAATAGCACAAAGACCGGCCACAGATCGCCACTGCGAAAATTTACAGGCACCAGACACTTACAGTACCACACTATAAAGGCAAGCTTACTGTGTGCTGATATTAAAAGCGATTTGTGTTCTTCGTGTTTGCTCTTCATTTGTTTTAGTTTCTTGACTTATTTAAGACTTGCTTTTGTGCAAGACTTTTTCTGTGTGAATTTTCTAGCAGATTCCTCATTTTTTTTTTATAAATATTTATAGTGTAAGCATAATGTAGCTTCCTATTAGCTAAAGATATAATTAGTATATATTTTTACTCGCCTATTGTCCCATTGCAGGGCAAAGGCCTCATTCCATACAGAGAAGGCACGTGTATTGATCACCACGCTTGCTCAAGACGGATTGGCGATTTCAGGGTTTCAAACGACAGTGACGTCCAAGATAGACTTAGAAAGGGAAGTACAAATAACATAGAAAAGTCGCATTGGTATTTACCCGTGCCCAGCCGCAAACCCACAGTTCCTTACACAAGAAGCAGGCGCCTCAACCACAGAACTAAACACCAAAACAATAAATTCTTTTCCAAAAACTGCTTTCAATTCAAGAACTGGCAACGTAAGAACCAAGAAACCCATCTACAACACACACATACATAAACTACACACACATTCAAAGTTAATAAAACTCTTTGCATCACATTTAAGTGGTACTGCCTTTACAAATACAGGGTCTACCACTAGTAACGGTCAGGTACACATGGTTGATTTTAAAATCGAGGTGTCATTGATACGTGTTATAAGCTGGGCGTGAGTTCTTGCATTATTGAGCACTGCTTGTTCCGTAGGGGACAAAATGACTCGTGTAAATGAAACTATTTTTGCAATTGGACAATATTGTGACGTTTTATTTTGATTGGAGGATGTAGGTGTTGTGTGGTTCATATAGAAGTCAAATGATTTAAAACTTATTGGGTGAATACTTTTTGTCGTGTGTGTATGTGGTGATGGCCTAGTGGTTAAGACGGTTGAGAATTCGATACTGAACAAGTACTAAAGTGATGTTTTCAATTCACGTATACTTTGTGAGTTTATCTTGGACATCACTGACATTTGTGAAGGAAAGCATCGTGAGGTAACCTGGACTTAAATTAATGTAAGTCTGAACTCACCAATCCGCCTTAGGCAAGAGTGGTGATCAATGCGTGTGCCTTCGCTGTATGAGAAGAGGCCTTTGCATTGCAGTCTGGTATTGCCATATTGGTATTGATAAATAAACTGTTGATATTGGTCTGATATTCCTTTTCATTATTTATTTCAACTGCAATTCCGATTAAGTTCAAATTCTACCTTTGAGCAAGAATTAGATATTTTTCAGGCTTGTATTTCCAATGCAACAAGATTTGCAATTGGATATAATAATTCGTTTTGATCAAACAGAAATCCGTTGACACACAACTGAAATCGAATACATGAAACCCTTTTTGTCACGACTTTTTTATTCCGTTCCAATATCATTTGTGGAGGCTTTAACGACTGCCTCTCTACAAAAGTAAGCGGACAAATTGCTTCTAAAACAACAAAAGCCGACCGGAAAAATTCACAATCGTACCGAATCATTAATCTCAGAAACAAATGGAAATCGGCCGACATCTGCTATACTCGGCTCGAAAAAATGGCGGCCATAGTCGACAGTTGTCACGTTATTCTCGACGGGATTAATTAGAAATGCGATTAAAAGCAAACAAAACAGGGAATGGTGAACTTAAATTAATGAAAAATTACCACCCTCCGAGCACTCGTCAACTCTTTTTTTTAACGGGGTCGCTCCCGCGCATTAAGCGGCTTTAATTTGAATTCGGAATTAGAATTACGCGCGCTTTATAATTATTGTTTTTTTTTTCGGCCAGTGACGGTTGATTTCTAATTCTAACGAGGGTTTATTCGGAAAGTCACTTATGATTTTTTTGTTTTTGTATGAATATGCGAAATTGGATTTTGTTTTACCCACTCTGAAATATTCAAACATAGGAACAGGGTAACTTGTTATTCCTGTAGGTAGGTATCTACTTAGGTAAGGTAGAAATTATTAATTCTATATTTTGCATACGTTTTCCATTGTTTATTTGGAAGGGGAGACACGCGACACCATTTCTCAATAAGCAATTATGTATAGCTGATTTCTATAGAGAATGAAGTGTTCTTGACTATAGTGACCCACATAAATATGGACATAATATTATTAACTTCTACTCAATAAATATGTGATTCTTTTCGAAGATGGATTAACACAATCGGAATAACAAAGTAGTATAGTTTGTGCCTGTAATATTACATTTTAATTTATTAAACATACTCCATACCAAAAGGCGATATATATTTTTAACTATGTTTTATTTCATTTGATAACAGCACGAATTAAATATTCCAATAACATACACGAACTTTATAAATAAAAAGTCATTATAAGCGCTAATTTAAACTTTAGATGCATTTTCCGGTAGACAAGAAATAAAAACAACTGCCCCGTTGGTCTCGTGGTCGCAAGTGCGACTGCTGTGCAAGGGGTCCCGGGTTCGATTCCCAGGTCGAGCAAAAAGTGTTATTGGGTTTTTCTATGAAATTCTCAGTAGCAGCTCGGAGTTTGGATTTGTGCCCGGTTAATGGCAATAGGCTCGCCCCCTATTACATGGGACCTAAATATACCGGCGAACTGTGGGTGTACATTGGTACACCTCTGCCTAACCCTTCGGGGAATACAGGCGTGATGATATTTTTTTTTTTTTTAAGAAATAAAAACGATAACTTCAAATTTTACGCGTTTAGTTACGTCTCTGGTTACTGCTCCGCTCCCGTGTGTCGTAGTACAATGTTACATTTTACTTATTTACTCTATACTTTTCTTCATGAATCCGTCTATCCAAACTAATATTATAAATGCGAAAGTAACTCTGTCTGTCTGTCTGTCTGTCTCTTCTTCACGCCTAAACCACTGAACCGATTTCAATGAAATTTGGTACAGATATTAGTCTGGGACCCGAGAAAGGACATGGGATACTTTTCATCCCGGAAATCCCCCGGGAACGGGAACTATTAATCCACGCGGACGAAGTCGCGGGCAAAAGCTAGTCATTTATATAAAACGATTTATTTATACCGATTGGTAGTTCCAGAGATGAACGCGTTTACACTAACAAAAAAAAACACTTCAACTTTATTATATTAGTATACACACAGGTTGTCAAAATTGAAAATTCATTTAAAGTTTTTGTAACAAAACAAGCGATCAGTGTAGCAGGTTTCCGAGAATCGGATAAAAATACGAGTTCACTGAAATCTGTGATAATATAACCGGTGAATGTAACGTTCATTTTTACCAAAAACTAAAAATTCTACTAAATTGGTCAAGCCGTTCTTTAGTGATGATCTTTTTTATACACGCGGCAATTGTTTTTTTTAATGAATTAATATTTATTAAATAATTAATGAAAAAAAAAAGAAAATATACCATCACGTCTGTATTCCCCGAAGGGTTAGGCAGAGGTGTACCAATGTACACCCACAGTTCGCGGGTATATTTAGGTCCCATGTAATAGGGGGTATAATGCATGCATTTTTTTTTTTTTTTTTTTTTTATAGACGGGAAATCATCAAATAACTTCCCCCGCCCTGGGCGGGGCGGGAGGGAGTGTCAGACTTTTACTGACTAAAACCCGTCTATGTTCCTTCATGTGCCCTTTGCGTTCCGGGGGCGCGGTATCTCTTTCGAACAACCCGCAGCCCCGGCAGGCATCGGCCCTCAGTGGCCCCATCCAATTTTTGCTGACATCTCTTTGAGGCGCGCGTGGAACACGAACGCGCCGTCGACACGGTCTGTCGCTAGTGAACGTACGGACGGTGAGCTACCCATTGCTCACCGTCCACAGACCCGCGTCTACGGTGGCCGGGAGTCGTCACGTGGCTCCCGACGCCCGGATCGTCTACCGCGGCGGCCGCTGGGACGGGGGACCCTCCTTTCCCTCTCCCGTCCCGCCGCCTCCTTCTCTAGCATTACAGCTTCGCAGAAGGAGGCGACTGCTTCCCATTCCCCCTCGCTCCGGACCATGGCCTGGACCAGTGCCGGACGCGAGAGGGCGCCGCCGCCGATGGCCGCCTCGAGGACTCGGCGGTGCTCAGCCCAAGCAGGGCACACCGCCAAAGTATGCTCCACCGTGTCCTCGGGGCGATCCTCACAATGGTGACACCCGGGCGATTCCTCCCGCCCGATGAGGTGCAGGAACCTCCCGAAACATCCGTGTCCGGTGAGGACCTGCGTCAGGCGGTAGGTGAGGGCGCCGTGGCGCCGCTCCAGCCACTCCTCAAAGAGGGGTCTTACCGCCTCAATCGAGGCGAGCCCTGCACGAGGCTGCGACAGTCGTTCTCTCCATGTCGCCATGAGATCGAGCCGGAGTTCCGTCCGCAGGGCGGCAATTTGCCGCGGCAGCGGAGTTTCGCCCCGGCCCAGTGCCTCCGCGCGCCACTCGTGTAGGCGCGCGAGGACCAGCGCCTCCAGATCCCATGGCGGCAATCCGGCAAGGAGGCTCGCTGCCTCGCCGGAGATCGTGCGGTATCCGCGGATGACCCTTATGGCGATCACCCGCTGGGACGCGTTCAGGTAGTGGGCGGCAAGCCGCTTCAAGCCCCGCGCCCACACCGGGGCCCCGTAAAGGGCCATCGAACGCACGACCCCGGCGTAGAGCCTCCGGCAGGAGGCGTTTGGCCCCCTCAAATTGGGCAAGAGCCGCTTAAGAGCGGATAATGCATGCATGAGGCTGCGGATTCGCAACCGGGCTCGGGCAAGTACCAATATGACTTTAATTCAGTTCTTATGTATTTTCTAAATTTATCTTGGACATCACTGACAACTCAGTAGCAGCTCGGAGTTAGGATTTTTGCCCGGAATGGCAATAGGTTCGCCCCTATTACATGGAACTTAAAAACATCCCGGGGGACTATAGGTGTACATTGGTACACGCCTGCCT
Organism: Caradrina clavipalpis; assembly: GCA_932526535.1. Classification (NCBI taxonomy): domain Eukaryota; kingdom Metazoa; phylum Arthropoda; class Insecta; order Lepidoptera; family Noctuidae; genus Caradrina; species Caradrina clavipalpis. The sequence continues at coordinate 4,356,678 of OW052100.1, forward strand.
AATCCTTCGGGGAATACAGGCGTGAAAGTTGTATGTATGCATCGCTGACAACAGTGAAGGAAAATATCGTAAGGAAACTTGGACCTATTAATATTAATCCGCCAATCCGCCTTGAGCAAGCGTGGTAATCAATGCTCGTGCCTTCTCTGTATGAGAAGAGGCCTTTGTCCAGTAAGACTATTTAATAGGCTTTTATTATAACACTTAATTGAATTTGAATTATAATCATTTATTTGTCAGAATCTGGTAAATACATCAGAAATGTGGTCTTAATTTAAATAATAGTGTCACAGCATATCCTGCCATATAACGGGCGGCGTGCAAATTCGGAGTAGGTGGATACACTTTCTTAATACAGTATGCATGTCTGTGATTACACATTAAATATTACATTATTATCCAAGAATCTAAGTCGATTAAAACTTTAAAACTTATTGGTTAAAAATGTCTAAATTTGTTAGAAGTTTGATCAGTAGATTTCACCTGTCTGCTTCAATTGTCGAAATGCTAATACACACTGTTAATTATTCTCCCTATCTGCTGTTGATTCTGACATACTGATTAGTACGTAACAGTGGATGGTACGTGTGTTACTCAATTTACGCATTTTCGTAGTCAGCAGGATCATTGTGAATCATTACATTTTGATAGGTGTATACCATGCGTAAATGAATTCTAAATTCTAACAATTAAGACTTGGTTTTGAATAGAGATGTTGTGTTAATATGTATGAAATTCAATACAATGTGTATTCGGGAGATTGACAGTAAGATTGATAACAAATTTTATAAATTATGACGCGGTTATCACTATATTTCTTTGTATTTTTTCACTTCTTTTTTTCATGATATTTTTTCTATGTAGCAAGTCTATGGATAGGTACTCGTAGCTCAATGATAACCAATGTAAAAAACCGGAAAATTAAAATTATATATTTTAGATGATTTACTTTTAGTTTATTTTTATTTAATAATATTGTTTTTTTTTTAAGTTACTTTATGTATGTAGTCTATAAATATTAAAAATACAAATATTAAGTAAGGTAAATTAGTAGTACCTTTGACAAATTGAAATTGCGATTGTGACTGAAAGGAGTAAGAACCGGTTCCAAAAACCCAAAAACAAAATCAAAATTAACAATGTAGGTAGAATTTTAACAAGACAAAATGAAAATGTCAAACAATAGCGTGAAGCCAACAATAATAATAAGGAAATTATAAGTGATCGGTGTTCACGCGGGAGGAATGACGCTGGAGTGCCATTGTCACGTCGAGAGGGACGAGGGCCCTCCGTGAGGACACACCTCCGGGTATATGAGGCTTTATGTAATTTTGTATTGCATCTTATTATACAAGAGTGCTAAAAATTTGAAGTTAGATTGATGCCGCGGTTTGTTAATAAAAATTCGAAAAAACTTAGGAAGAGTGTTTTTTTTGGGTTTCTCTTGTGATATGATAAGAATGAACTGTTGTAGTTTCGGTTGTATAGTAGGACTATTTAATAAGAATAGAAAATCTATCTACACAAATAAAAATGAAATTTAAGTGTCTGTTCGTAATGTCAAAACAACAGCTTTTTACAAAATAAATAATGTAAGTTTACACCGCATTTACCTACATTTAAAAAAAAAAAGATTTTTAGTATGTCTGTTTATTTTGGCTCTGAAACGGCTGGACCGATTTTGATGGGCAACAGTCCGGCACTAGACGCATAAACTAAATGAAGTTAAATTTTAAACTTCGAATACATTTTAAATTTTTGACGTCAATTTTATAGCACGCATAAAAGACCTATTCCATATTTGAAAAGTTTGGTAAAACTCGTCCATAGATAAAGTATTAACAAGTAACCAGCCACACAACTTTCAACACACAAACCAAATGACATCTGTCAAAATCAAACATGAAATGTCATCGTGAAATCCTGTTTATAATGAACCTCTTTCATTGAAACGGTATCATTAATCGTTTATTTATCGGTTTATTTAACTTTTCACACCGAAATCGACATACCGATCATTTCAGCGTTCATCGCTTATGGGGGAGCGATACCCACAATTGCATTTTACATTTTACGCGGGAAGATGGGTCGGTGAAAACTGTTATGTATGTTTTTACTTACAGAGGACTTTTGCGGGATTTATTTTTGTTATTTTTGGGTTGTGTAAAATACTATTTTATTGTACAAACAATTCTTTAAAAAATATAATAATTAAATAACTATTTTAAATTCACTAGCTTCTGCATTAATAATGTGTTTAATATATTTAGGATATCCAACCCAAAAAAAAAAAAATACAAATTGTGACATACACATAATAGTCAACAAAAGGTATTATGTAGGTGTACTCCTTCAGTTATAGGAGACCACAGCATGCAAAAGCACGTTTTGAATGAACGATATTTTAAGGGCACCGCATCTATATTCAAAGGTAGTTTTTTTTTTAAATAAGAAACTTAAAATCTACGCGAAACAGTGCAACTAAGTAGGTACCTACCTATTTCTAACTCTGGTTTTTTTTTTCAGATCAACATGGACACATGGAACTATAGAAGTATACTCACGGTTTTGATTGAAGTGGGTAAACAGAGCAGTAAGCATCCAGGTATCTTTTGAAGGATATGCACAATTGTACATGTTATATTTTGACTCTAAGACCCCGTTATATCCATGTCGATCTGGGAACCAAACAAAAAACATGGAATGTATCAGTTTTTCTTTTAGCCCAGTTTACTAAGAAAATAACAAAAAAAATATAATGAACTAGCTATATTTAGTAACGTCTTCTGTTATTGCTCCGATCCTGAGAGTCGTAGCGTGATGTTATAAAGCCTATAAGCTTTCTCAATAAATGGACTATTTAAAACAAAAGGATTTTTTCAAATTGAACCAGTAACTTCTGAGATAAGCGTGTTTAAACAAACAAACTCTTCAGCGTTACATGATTAGTATAGATTGTAATATGAAACGGATTATTAGCCTTTCACCTCTCAAGCATCATCATATCTTGGACTTCACTGACACGGTGAAGGAAAATATCGTGTAGAAAGTTGAATTAATAAATAATTAACATTAGTCTGAAACCGCCGATCCGCTTTGAGCAAGCGTGGTGATCAATGTTCGTGCCTTTTCTATGGGCAATAATAGGTGCCTATTGTGATTATTTATAATTTATTTAACGCAATTCGAGAGGTCCCGAACTTTGGAAAGGCACATAAGGAGCCGTAGCCAACTCGCAGAGGCCCCTTAGACAACTTTAAGATGATATAAAACACCAGCCGACAATCATTCCTGTATGCATTAACACACACACATACCATCACGCCTTTATTAACCAACGGATAAGGCAGAGGTGTACCAATGTACACCCACAGTAACCAGTATGTTTTAGGTCCCATGTAACCGGACACAAATCCTAACTCCGAGCTGCTACTGAGAATTTCATAGAAAAACCCAATAACACTTTTACTCGACCTGGGAATCGAACCCAAGACCTCCTAGCGTAGCATTCACGCTTAGGACCACTAGGCTAACGAAGAGTTACAAATAAACAATAACAAGCAAACGCTACTAATATTAAATAATAATTCAATCCAAAGACAGCTCAATGACCTAAAGAAAAAACAGACAAAAATCATAGCTTAATCGCCAACGACTAGCAATAATAGTATAAAGTGAAGCGTCAACAACTCCTTTGAACTAAATATTAATGGCGGCATAGGAACAGTGGTTTATTACGCACACATCACAAGAACAATCGTAATGGTTAAGGAAATGCAGTGGACGCGTAAAATTCTCTCTAATGTGTTATTTAGAGACGGCTGCGTGCGTAAATTCATGATGGTATTGTTATTAAGCACGGTGGCAGTCGGCTAAGACTTGAAGTTTACTTCGACTTTTTGTTAGAACTTGCTTGGATATTTTCTGCCAGATTGGGAACAAATCGGAATTTTTGTATAATAGGTAAAGGTTGCTATGCATGTAGCCTAATTACAACAAAAATATCCTACTTATAATTATAAATGCGAAAGGTTGATTATATTTAACCCTTTAACCGCCAAGGTCGGATTAATCCGACAAATATTTTCGTGTCCATTTCGCCAGCGACGGATTATTACGACCAAATACATCATCTCGTTCATTCGATAATATTTGTCGGATTAATCCGACCTGGCGGTTAAAGGATTAACGCTGAAACGGCTGAACGGTCCTGGATGAAATTTGACACAGTTTGAAAAGGCACATAGGCTACTTTTTATCCCGGAAAAATGTACGGTTCCAGTAGGATAATAAGTAATAACTTTGACGCGGACCAAGTTGCGGGCGGAAGATAGTTAAATAATGATTGTATAATGTGTTATTTAGAGACGGCTGCGTGCGTAAATTCATGATGGTATTGTTATTAAGCACGGTGGCAGTCGGCTAAGGCTTGAAGTTTACTTCGACTTTTTGTTAGAAGTTGTTGTTGCAAGTTGCTTGGCGGTGTATGGAGATTGTGGAGCGTGATTTTCTAATAGTTTGGGAAGGGCTTTCATTTTTATCTGAATCAGAATCGAAATATAGGTAAAAGATTTATTCGTAGTAGTTCTAGTGCAGTTTGATCAGCCAGTTAGGCATACAAAAATCATGCAATAATAAAAAATATACAAATTTTCCCAGGTGTGCTGTGTACATAGACATAATAGTATAAGAACTTGATTCTACCCGTGGTTTCGTACGTATGGGTATGGTCAAATAAACCATAAAACACTCGACAATAGTGTAACTTTGCATCAGTGAAAGAATTATTTTACAAATATACAAATGCTCAATTTTACTTCTTAATAATATTAGTATAGATAGATAAAACATTTTCAGCCACTTTTGCAACGTCTAAGAGTTTCTCAACTATACGTTGGTGTTAGTGATAGTGAGTATTCAAATTATGCAAGAGCTTTTAACCATTGATCGAGAGTACCAGGAACATATAGCCGTCCCTTAAACAACAAGGCTGCTGATATTAAGCTCCCAGTTCCGTGTAAGGTGTAAGATCATATTTTTTATCTGACTTCGCCAGAAAGAAGGTTAAGTTTTTCAAGTGTATGTGTGTATGTTTATTTATTTCGTACGCCTTTTAGCCTAAGCTGGTTATTTTTGATTAACAAATAAGGAACCACTAGATTTCTTTTAAATCTTAATTATCTTAATAAAGGTCGCCGGAAGACGCTGAATGCAGGTCGCTTCCGACCGGTTTATGTGGACATCTAAAGGGGAGGCCTATGTTCAGCAGTGGACGTCCTATGGCTGAGATGATGATGATGATGATGATGAGATTTCTTTTTACATGTTTTTTTTTTCCGTGGGTTAATCCTCATGGACTGCCTCTGCCTCGGGGAAGGCGGAGGGTTCTGTCGGACTCCTACCGACTAAAACCTCACAGTGTTCCTCTAACCACCTTTGGCCGTGACGTGAAGATCGCTCTGAGCAATATTTTTGTCGTCAGAATGCTCTTAATAATTATTGTTTTATGTGAAGAAAAACATGGTGAGGAAACCTGAACTTTGCTGAAATTGCCAATCTGCCTTGAGCAAGCAAGCTTTGCTTGCTTGTGGTGATCAATGCTTGTGTTTTCATTGTATGAGACGACCCTGCAGTGGGCCAGTAACAGGCTAGTCCTTTTTTGTGATTTATATCCAGGATTTTACTGATATCAGCCTTATTTCATGTCGCTGCAATGTCTAAAATAATTCTGAACAACCATTGATGTTTGATGTATTAATGTGAACAACCCTTTTAATAGGGTAGACGTGCATACTTTCTCTCGTCTGCTAAAACTCCCATCATGTGTGGTCTTTCTCCAGACCACACTCCAACATAACACCAACATGATTGACCGAAAGTTCCAAGAAAAATAGGTGTTTATGCACTCCCGTCATGGACAATCAAAGTATTTGAGCACAAACACAGTACAATGGAATAATCTTATATACTCCGTTGAAATGGTCTGTTTATTACACTTTGTGAGATTATGTGTTTTGCTATAATAAAAGCTTCCTGTTTAGAATGCAAACGAGATTAGGGATGAGCTGTAAAAAGTTTGAGCTGCGGTGACAATGATGTTAGCTGTTTTGTGGACTGGTTTTAGTTGCTTTATTGTTTATTTTGTGTTGAAATTGGGTTGGTTTAATTGATTTAGTGTTTGTAGAATTTAATTTATTTATGTTATAACTGTTACTAAGACCCCCCGTTGCCCCCAACTGCCCCGTTGGTCTCGTGGTCGCAAGTGCGACTGCTGTGCAAGGGGTCCCGGGTTCGATTCCCAGGTCGAGCAAAAACTGTTATTGGGTTTTTCTATGAAATTCTCAGTAGCAGCTCGGAGTTTGGATTTGTGCCCGGTTAATGGCAATAGGCTCGCCCCCTATTACATGGGACCTAAATATACCGGCGAACTGTGGGTGTACATTGGTACACCTCTGCCTATCCCTTCGGGGAATACAGGCGTGATGGATGATGGTGTTACTAAGAAGTTGATAACTAATTAAGTCTTTTTTAAGTTTATGTTAGATAATCTCTATAAGAATCTAGCCGAAATAGCCCACTGGTTTAGACTCCCGTCTTTCATGCATGTACTTGACTTTTATATTTCATATGTACTTTCTAAGTTTATCTTGGACATCATTGTGTCAGTGAAGGAAAATATCGTGAGAAAACTTGGGCTTATAATTATAGTTAAGTCTGAAATTGCGAATCTGCATTGAGCAAGCGTGGTGATCAATGCTTGTGCCCTCTCTGTATGAAATAAGGCCTTTTTAGGACAATAATTAGACTGTCATTTTTATTATACCTGAGTATATACCTAAGTATTTTTTTCTAAACAAGCTTTAAATTGGCTGCCTGTATTTTTTAAATGGGAAAGTATGAAAATTAACTGCTATTGAAAATTATAAAATGGGAAATAGTTTTTTAGTGTACTACGTTCATTGACTAATTATGGAGTACTTTGACGTCCACTTAATAGAGTCTTGATCAAACGCTTGCTGTAGGTATACGGAAATGAAATTAACGTTGTACTGAGGGTGACGTGACTATTAGTTAGGTTGATTTTTGTATTCACCGTAGTGTCAAAAAAATAGTAGTAGGTAATAGTAGTCGTAATTTTGAAAATCATTACACCGGACGAAATATTTTATACAATTTTAACGATTGTCATTTTAATTCAGAAATCTCTAATTCGCCTTGAGTGCAAGCTTGGTGATCAATGAACGTAGAATCTCTCTAAGAAGGCCTTTTCTCAGCGGGACAATAAAAGGCTAGTATTTTTTTAACTATTGTAGGTATCGCAATAAACGGAATAACATGATAAGCTTTTCCTCAATAGTTTAAAAACCAATTCCCAAAATTCCATGTAAATATTATTCCGAAGTAAGTAAACATAAAAGTTATCAAAACATGGTTGTAAAGCCACACATCTGAGCTTAAAGTGAACTCTATAATAAATCTAGTTTAAATATAAATACCAGGGATCCTAAAACCCACCTCAAAGCATGGTTCTTTAAAAGGAAATTTTGACTTGGCAAAAAACATTGATAGTCATCGGTACATTCAAAGTCAAAGCATTTACCTAATTTAATTAGACCATTGACTGGCACCACTGAATTTTCAAGGAATCGGTCAGTTATTCAGAAAGTTGAAGCTAGTTGCTCGTTCTAATACATAGGTGTATGGAGAAGAAGGATTGTACAATATTCTTGTTGCTTCTATATGTGAAAAATATGTATGTGAATAAAATAATAAAGATAAAGAGTTGACCAGTCTTAACTGTCAGCGCCCGTTCACAAACATGACGCGTCTATCAGCATCAAAATCATTAAAACAAAAAAGCAATGATAATAAAGATATAAGCAATAGCAGTTAAGAGATAACCAGTCCCAACTGACAGCACCCGTTCACGAGCATGACGCGTCCATCAACCTCAAAACCTATAAACCATAGAAGCAATCTCTCTGATATCTCCAAAACTATCACACCCCCAAAAAACATACCGCCGCGGAACCTCACAGCGTATCGCTGAAAACGCAAATTAACCACTGGCTTTTACAAATATCGGTCAATTAAGCGGTGAGAGGGATAACAATTGAAAACGGTTTCACTTTCACAGAGGCCAGGCATAAACGCATTCGTAAATATAATAATAGATGAAGAGATACATCAATGAATGTCCGCTGCGTTTTCGGGCGGGCCACTCTCAGTTTCGATGTGCGTGAGGTCGCCATGATTTTGGTTCAATGGGTATTGCAATTTTCGTGTTTATTTTAACGTTGGGTTTTAATTGTGAGTGCTTTTGGTAGGTAGGATATGGTAAACTTTTTTTGTTGTTGCCTGTGAGCAAGATTTTGTTACTGAAATTGTTGATATTTTCAATTAGTCTGGACGCTTTTTTCTAATAAATCATCATCATCATCTTCCTGCCCTTATGCCATGTTACTTGAGGTCGGCGCAACACGTTTTCTTTTTCCATACCGTCGTTATACTATCACTAAATCTCTTCTCTTTCATATCTTCTTCACACAATTCATTTCATTCTTCGCTTTTTTAAATTAAATAATCCAGACTATTATTGTTTCACTGCAGGGTAAAGGCTTCTTTTCATTCTGAGTAGGTACAAGCATTGATAGCCACGCCTGCTCAAGGCGGATTGGCAATTAATAAATAAAATGTATGTACTTAGCATTTACAATTGCAGCAATACAAGTATCTGTATTTGACACCTTTAAATTGCATTTAACCTTTGTATACCCATAACATTCCATCGGTGGCATTCGCAAATTATTATAGACAATGAACTTAATTGCATTACAAATAGAGTTGAGAATTATTATGAGATTTATTATGTTGCACTCTATAACGCAATTTTGGACTCCATATCTGTTGATTTTTTGATTCATTGTTATCAATCAATCAATTAGTAAAACTGCTTGAATATATTGCTGTTTTGTTTGCACCAACTGTAACGCTCCCAATAATCAATTGCTTTCACAAAATAAATCAAGACTCATGTCCCGAAATTATCCACGGCGATGTGTGGTCATCCTACCGTCGGCCAACCCTGCCAATCCCGCGTGATCGCCGCAGACCACACGTTTGTAAAATGTGGATAATTATTTCAGTTTTATATTAAACGACAATTTTAAATTGTTTATTTTTGGTTTTCTCATGGATTGACGGTTAATCGCAGGGAATGAGTTTGATTAAAGGTTAAGTAGAGAAACGACTTGTAGGTTGTTGTTAGTCAAAGCTTGCTTCTAAAAGTGATGACCAACTAGTGAACTGCCTCTTTAGCCTAGTGGTCCTAAGCGTGACTGCTATGCTAGAGGTCTTGGGTTCGATTCTCAGGTCGAGCAGTTTCTCTGAAATTATCAGTAGCAGCTCGGAGTTAGGATTTGTGCCCGATTTGGCAATGATAATAGGCTTGCCCCCTATAAACATACCGGCGAAAATGTGGGTGCACATTAATACATGTCTGCCTAACCCTTCGGGGAACGCAGGCGCGATGGTATGTGATATTTTGGACTTGAAAGTTTGAATTTAATATCGTGTGAACTAAAGCTTCGTAATAGAATATTATTAGTCACGGATCTCGAATCTCCTAGCTTCTACACGTGACTTCGTTTGCGAAGACTTTAGAATGACTACAATGCTAAACTATCCTATAGGTATCCAAAAATGGGATAAAAATTATTCCATGTATTAAGCTAGATCAATATCTATACACAAATAGGCCGCAACAATATTATAATACCTATATTATATACGTAGTTTGTCATCGAAACGCTGTTTGCCATTATATAAAAATATTTTTCCAGTCCGACCGGTTCGGTAGTTCCAGAGATTAGCGAGCTTAAAAAAGCAAACAAAAAGACTTCAGCTTTATTACATTAGTAGGTATAGATACATCACGACTATTAAAGAGCCGTGCCGCAGTAGCAGCCAACGATTTTAACGATTAACTAAACATCTGTGCAGTACGCACCTACTGCACAATAGCAGTACAATCATAAAAATTGCTCATCCATAAAATTCTCTTAATAATAATACACATTAGCGTCTACGTACATTTTATTCTAAACTTTACGATTCACGAATTAAAGTTGTTAATTCAATGTTCGTCTATAGTATTCATTAGTGACTTCAAATCAAAGGGTTGGCAAATCCAAGTTCTATTGTTAATAGTCACGCTTCTAACTTGGTATTAAGTATATGTGTTTTTATATTTCCGTTACCATAGAAATTAATGCTTTACATTTGTATGGATGTTAAATAATAAGGGTTTTTTATGCTTATCGGTAGTAGGAAAGTGTTTAAATTGCGCTTATTATAATGTTAGTTAAGTAATGTTTTGTTATGTTATCAATTCAGTTCCTTTTAATTTTAGTTAAAAACTTTGAAAATCTAGTCGCAATCTCATCTCAGTGACAGTCAATGTCAAAAAATTTGGAAGAGAAGGTCTGCTTACCGATTGAGATTTAGTATAAATTGCAATCGTTCCTAAAAGTCAGTGGAATCCCCATCGCTCCCCGATGGCTTGTTCCGATAATTATTCACGATCAAAATCTAGTCGTCAGAGAAAAAAAATTAGCTTAATACATGTCATGGGATATTTTTTGTCCTATTTTTGCGTTGCCTTAGGATAATTTAGAACACTAACTTAATTCTATAGTGTACGTCGACGAAATCGCAAACAGAGCTTAGTACTTAGATAGATTTCTTCCAGACCAAACCCACAACTATTTCAGACTTCTAACATCCAAAATGATTACTGTATATTTTATGTACGTAATGTTACTGTAGTTTAATATACCTACATGAAGTACAACTATCATTGCTCAATCCACGACACTTCGATAATTAAGATATAATTAGTTTTACAGCCTTTACACCACGGTGTCGTTTATGGGTTAATAAAAAACCTTTTATCTCGAAAACAACAAAAAGCAACGAAGGCGTATAATAAAAATCACTAAATGCCGCGTCTCACTACTGGAAGGTTCAAAAGTAAATTCGCACCACTCTCAGCAAATAACAAAACATTACAGAGAGACATCTGAAACACGCCATAAAACGACAAACGCAGCTTAAAAACGCACAGAACCCTAATAATATTAAAAACACAAACACCACTGGGTGACATCTCGTAATTTCGATTCTAATTACATTTAATGTCCACTGTTATTTTTTCGAGTTTTAATGCGCGCCCGCCATAAAAAGATAATCACAAAAATAATTGAAACGAAATAATAAAGGCTGTAAGGAAAGGGGGTGGGGGGGGGGGCGATTAATGACGGCCCGGGGAGGTGCGGGATAGTCGGCGCATTAAGGCCTAAATAATCAACATAATTACACTTTTTACCTTGCCATCCCCTTTTCACCCTCTAATAAGTGCCGTTGAAAAGATTCTCTATTTATATCGAGGTTTTTTTAATGAAAATAGTTGATGCGCAGTTTTAATGTTTTTGATGACAGTTTGTAATGCTTCTGAGGGACGTTTAGTAGTAGTAGAGCTCTGTGTAAAGGAGCTCGTCCGGGAAAGTACTACCACCATATATATTTCTGCCGCAAAGCAGCATTGCTGTGTTCCGGTTTTAAGGGTATAGGTGCCGGTGTAATTATAGACACATGAGACATTTCAACTTTGTCTGCAGGATGGCAACGCATTTGCAAGGCCTCTGGTATTGCAGATGTCTATAAGCAGAGACGATTTCTTAACATCAGGTGGGCCGTCGCATTGTTTGCCAACAAACGATGTTTAAAAGAAACGTATCTACTACTAGAAGTGTCAGTGAAGATTTGATAAACTAAATAAGCTCGCAACAAAATTAAAAATGAACTTACGTACTGTGACTTTTAAGACAATAATCCTTTAAAGGAGACAGTTAAAAAGGGTTGATATAAAAGTGCTTTGTCATTAAGTAACTGGTTGTTGATGACAGGTGGGGTGATAAGGGCATGTCTCAATATGATAGCATCTGGTTGTGTTTCTCATATACAAATACTATTCGTAAAACTATTACGTATAGAAACTACTGATATCCTGGTTTTTTACATACACTGATAGCTTTCTTTTCGTACCTTATGCAGACGATATTGCGAACATTTATTTATTTTATAGCATCACGCCTGTATTTCCCGAAGGTTTAGCAGTGGTGTACCAATGCACGCCCACAGTCCGCTGATATATTTAGGTCCCATGTAATAGGGGACGAGCCTATTGCCATTAACCGGGCACGATTCCTAACTCCGAGCTGCTACTGAGAATTTCACAGAAAAACCCAATAAAATTTGCTCGACCTGGGAATCGAACGGAAAACCTCTAGCGTAACAGTCGCGCTTAGGACCACTAGGCTAAAGAGGGAGTTTTATTTATGTCCTTTAAAAAAAGTGTTACCGAAGACGTCGAATTTCTACTAACTATATCATAGATGAGTTTACCAACATATAAACTCACATACACAAACAGCCAGATCCGGAACAACTTTAAGCAATACAAATATATGTTCCCAGCAGGACTCAAACCCACAACACTCAACACAGCAGCCAATCACTCAACCAACATCTATTTATAACCTTAAAATCTCAGAACCTTAAAACTATAAAGAAAGATGCAGTCAAGAGCAGAAATTAAAGGTCTTGATTACTAATCCTTAATACATTTAAGTATAAAACTAAATATATAGCAGTTTATAATTGGGAACGCAGCAATAAGTAAAGCGGGCACCCTTCTGCCGAAGAATCAGTATATAATTAAAGATAATGAGACGCTATTCAGATGTCCGTCTGAATCTTTTCGACGTACTCAGCTGTGAAGAGATGGACGTGGCAGTTTATTGAGCTGTTTTTGGAGTTGAGCAAAGTTTTTGCTCGTATTTTCATTTAACAATTATGGGCCGCAATACCTATGTTTTAGTTTGTCATCGAAACACTAAGAATAGCCAAGGTTTTAATGTTTCTTTAGTTATTGATGAATAGTTGTTGATGCGTTTTTGTTCACATTAATTTTTTTGGAAAAAAAATCGTTTTTACACTTTTTGTCTATTTATTATACTGATGTGTAGAAGATTTTTTGTTATGCTTTTGCCCGTGACTTCGCCTGTGTAAATGTCGGTTATCAAGGACGAAGACGAAGTCGCGGAATAAAAACTGTAAAAAGTAACCTATGTCCATTCTTAAGGATCAAATAAAAAAGTTTGTGTTCAAAGGTAATAGACAGACACAGTTACTTTCGCATTTACCATAATTATTAAGTTAAGTATACTTTTATGCATGTAAAATATTATGTTGAACATAATATTTTACGATGTTTAAAAATAAAAGCCATGCCGCATTCGGAGAGCAGAAATATTCCTTCGTAGCTCCGAAATACATCCTTCACGAAATCACGACTGACGAAGACAGGGACTAAATGAAGGGGTTTTTAATTCAGTGAAATGGTAATACTTACAAATCTAGAAGCATTTCGTTAATCAGTGTATTGAGTTGCGAATTTCTTATTTATTTTTGTCGTAAGCAGAGATTAAGCCTCTTTTAGGCAACAAAAAAAAATAGTATAAAACAAATTGGCTTCCCGCCGTCTATACGCTTAGATCTTTTAAACTACGCAATGGATTTTAACGCAGTTTTCATCAATAGGTAGAGTGATTCAAGAGGAAGGTCCATACGTATAAAACATCACGCCACGAGCAACGGGAGCGGAGCAGTAACCAAAGACGTGACAACATAGCTAGTTAACTTATAATTAATTCTTTTAAACGTTTTTTGTTAGTGAACTCCTATTTACAAGGTATAATAAAGTTAATAAATTCAATTAAGTAGCCCGTTCAATTGGTTACAAAAAAAACATCTAATTTTATCACCCCAATAAATGACAAACCCGCTTCAGACTCGTTTGTGTCTTTATTTATAACATTTTATAGATTTAAGTGTGACTACCGTACACTGTACTAATTTAATTAAGCTCCAATTAATTTGTAATACATTGCCGCTTTAAGGAGAAGCTTAAGTAGGGAATGATGAAGTGAAGTGGTATTGTATAAGCGTCGAGCGAAACGGTCGCGCTACAATATAACCCCGCTCTCCCCTTTACACGAAAAAATATAGAAACGCGAGCGTACACCAACGTCTAATTAAAATGATTAACTTAATGGTCTTAGTCATTAGCGATTTTAATTCTGAATCGTCTATGTTTTTTTTTTCTTTTCTTTGAAATTATAAGTTGAACTACCATTTTACGATTGGCGTTGCGATTTTAAACATTTACGAGCAATCGTAATATTGCCATTGTAGTTTGTATTGTTTGTTTAGCCGCCGACTGATGTACTTGGCTGTATAAGATGTTTTGCCTTTATTACGCCTTAAGCTATGCGATGTGAGAAAAAGATACTGTAGATTTTTTGTAAATTTCAATGTGACAGTAGGTAATACTTGGAAGGACAATAAACGAGACGCAATAGAAGTGTTGTTGTTAAGCAAACTGAATCACAGCTTAAGCGAGGGGATAATTGTCAAAATTTTCCACTCATGGCTACGTTTGTCAAAAATGACTGTTACCGTATTTTTAATGTAGGTGTAAATATACTTAAATGTTTTATTTTATTTTAACCATACTAACAATTTCTCCTTTAAAAACGTATAAACTCACATACCAACAACTAGACCCTTAACAACTATCTGTAGATCTTACAAATATTTGTTCCGTACGGAAATCGAACCCGCGACACGCAACTCATCAGTCAACCACTCAGCCACTACCCCAACCGTGTCATCAAATCATATTAAACAAATGACGTCACTCAATAAATTGACAAAACATAGGAACGTTCCGTTTTTGCTTCGTCTCCCTAAATGCAAAGCTTTTCCTAACATTTAGTCATAGCGTCTATTGCGATGGTCTTGTTTGAGTCGATCCGCCACCCTCTTCATTGCTCCCCCACGCAAGCGTCCCGATTTCAACCGATATGACATTCGGTCAAGGGTACGGCCAGATGAACCCTTCCTGTTGTTTTTTATTACAGAACTAGCTTAGGCACGCGATTTTGGTCGTGTGAATATCGGTTATAACGTAGTTTAATTTTCTTATTTTTCAACTTTATTACAACAGCATAAGGTTCATGTTCAATTAGAAGGTTCTGAGAGTTTAGGACAGCTTGATGTGCTGCTGTCTGTACTTTCTAAGTTAAAAAAAACCTGGTGTCCTACAGTACGTATTCTCAACACTGTATTTGTAACTCGAGTAGTTGTGTACGTTTATATATTGCAAGCCGGTAGAGATTAAATATTTCTACTCTCGTAAATTATAATTACGATTATAATCTACCAACAATAAAATTAACAGATATAGATCTAGACAGAATTGAGACGTTACTCTTAAAAAATATTAATTCCAAATGAGCGCGAACTTAGATCTAATTATTATTTTAATGCGCAACGCCTCCGCGTTTCCCTGCATTATCTAATCATAGATTAATTCATAAAGTCAGACGCGACACGCCCATAAATTAAAGCATATTTTAGCGCTACCATTGAACCCATTAAAACAATCTTTCTTATTTCGGCAAAGACATAAAACATATACCAACAAAAAGCAAAACGAACGTTAGTAATTATGTTAATGATTTTAAAATTATCACTTCAAATAAACCGCACAAGATGGCGGACCATTATTATTTTATAATGTGAAGTGACGTCAAGAAATGAGGTATTTATTATTATTCGGACAGTGTTGCTAGCCCTGTGTTATCGTGGTGTAAACAACTGCTAATTAAAAGGTACATCAAAGATCGACAAGTAATTACAACGCGCCGTACTAATTAGTTTGTTTGTCGAAGATTTTTTTACATTGTGACCTATTGAATGACGAATAACTATGGAGCTGTCAAATGTGTTTGCTGCATTATTGTGTGTTTGCCAAATATTTCTGAGAACTTTATAGTTATGTTGTGAGTACCTGATGCCTTTTCTGCGTAGGAGACTGTGGAATTGTATGTTTGTTTTTTCCCGCTATTTATAGGGAACAGGAATCCAAGGAGTCGCTTTTTGTAATGTAACATTATATATTTTTTATTTTTTCTGGAACTTACAATGTAGCAACATGCAACTACCTAATTAGTTTTATACTAGTGTGATCGGCAAGGCAATATTATACTAAAGACTAATAATGTCAGTGATAACAAACGTCAAGTAAATTATCAAAAAGAAGGTATTTTTAGCATAACAACAGCTAACATTAGCATGTTAGATTCAATTCAAAGATTTGTGTCTTGTGCTTTATCGTATGGGCACTAAGGTCTAACCGACTCCAAACACCCTAGTGTCAGAGTTTCTAAACCACCTCAAGAGCCTTCTGACATCACACAAAGATTTGTGGTCTAACTGATAATTACATAACTACATAGTATATAAACAAGAAGTAATATTAAAAAAAATACAACCGATTCGACTCCACGCCCGCCTCTATCCTCAAAAAGGCACCGTTCATTAATGAGGCGTAATATTTTCGTAATTAAGTTACGCACTGGGAAAACAGCGTTATAAAACATTGTGTAACTCTGCGGTTGTACATTAGGATAGATAAGCGATTGATTAGCTGTTTCCTTGTACTGCTAATGAGCACTCATTAATGTTTAATTAGTCTTGAACAATATTATTGTACTTGTAGTGCAAATGGAGATACTGAAAAACTCGTTCGGAGGAATTTGTTGGGAGTTTTTAAATGTTTTAAACTGCATTTGGTGTTTGGAGACATTTTATTTTAACTTGGTATGAAATTTCTGTCCTTATAGAATGTTCGTTTTTTCTGCCAAGTATCAGTTAATTAAGAGAGGCCTTATATTGGTGTGTAATTTTACGGCTATTTGACATGCTGTTTATATTTTAATAAAAAAGAGTTAGGGAAGAGGGAGTGCACCTGTGTTCGCACGAATTTGTGCAATATAATATCTTCTGCGTACTTGGTTAGTCTCTCTTAAGATAAGCTGCCGGACCAGATGGATGATCGATGATCATTTGGATGATCTTGATTGAACGTTTGTGAAGATAGGATGCTACTAATATAAAGACTGGTCATTGTGGGTATTTTCTGGGAGGCCGATGCCCAGCAGTAGACATCATTCGGCTGATATTATTATGTTTTTTTTTTTAAGTACCTATGGGAAATCATCAAATGATTCTTCCGCTCTGGACGTAGCGGAAGTAGTGTCAGATTCTTACTGACTAAAATCCATCCGTTTTCCTCCTAATGCCCTTTGCGTTCTAGGACCGCGGTGACTCTTTCAGAAAAAGA
The DNA here is from genome assembly GCA_932526535.1 of Caradrina clavipalpis. Lineage (NCBI taxonomy): Eukaryota > Metazoa > Arthropoda > Insecta > Lepidoptera > Noctuidae > Caradrina > Caradrina clavipalpis. The sequence goes on from OW052100.1 coordinate 4,373,989, forward strand.
AAGAGCTAATGATGATGATGATAAAGTAAAAAGTCCTACTGCATTTTGGGAAGAAAAACCAAAACAGAAAGAAGTGCATACAAACAGCAAAGAATCCTAAATAGGTCACAAAACAAAGCAAAGCAAATACCCCTCTTAGTTTCCATGCAAAATATTTCCGTTTCTATTCCCCTCCTCGGAAGAAGACACTTGATTTAAACAAGGTTATTATACTAACGATTCGACGGGAGACGGTTTAAACAATCATTATAAGTAGCCACATCCCTCTGTGTATGCCGCGAATCTAACATACACTCGAAAATGTTCAATTGCCTGTATGGGTTTATCAAGGACGTTGGTGCGGAAGCAACGAACTAATTTAATTACTGATTTCGGTTTGTTAATTTATTTTTTAACTAACAATAAAAGTTGTGGTCGTATGTATGTATTCTGTAGACCGATTCCGGCTACGGCGGCTAATCTTAATGCGGAGTAGCCAAGTACGCAGGAGATATTGTGCACAAGTTTGTGCGCAAACACAGGAATGTGAAATATTAAAAAGTTGAATGAGAATGGAATGGCGTAGTCGTATGTATATGCCTAAAGGGAAGGTGTTTTGAGGTACTATTAAATATGTGTGAGACGTGTTATTATGACCGAATATTGGACGTATGAATTATTTGACTTTGACTTTTGTGATAGTAAAACCGTAATATTTGATCTTGACTTTTGGCTTTATGACATTAGGTATATTTTAAAAAAATAATTGAGTAAGGAAGCATTTGTTGGTTTTGAGTCATATTCAGAGATAATTGAACTAAAAATATCGACGAACTAAGCCATTGCAGAAATTATCGAAGTTTACTATCTTTCCAACAACTAGATTACATTTTTTTCTTATGCGTAACGTTCAAAAGTGCCTTATAATATAATGGTCAAATTGAAATAAACGATTTAACTTTGACACATCATCTGACTAACAAATTGAAGCTTCAAAAAGAAATAGACCGCTTTGAAAAAGCAGATAGAAAATAACAAAACAAACTCCCATCGAGAGCCGTCAAAAATCTAAAAGCCATGAAAATATTTGTGAAAATAAGAAAGAGCAAATCTCAATGGCTGGGACGTGTTGAAAGAATACCGGAGGGAAGAGTGAATGAGGACAAAGCGAAAAAGGATAGAGGAGGTACGGTCTCGGAGGTTCGAAGCGAACAAATGATGCGTTTATTGCTAGAAATGGAGCCGATCTTTAGATGTGGTGTTGACTAGTTGAAATAGAAAGGTTTTTGTTTAATGGTGAGAGGTAATGAATAATATAAACAATAATGTATTGGACAAAAAATGTGTTGAGCTTGACATTGTTAAGGATTATAGAAATAAAAATCATGTGAGGGTGGATTTTGTTTTATTGGAGCCTAGAAGTCTTAGAGTAGGTAATATGAAAAATTTGGTGTATCACTTCAAAAATGAATGCATAAGAGAAGAAAAGAGTATGTATCGAGTGCCTTGTTTATACTTCTCCATACGAAACTGCCCTTTGGAAGCGGCTACTAGATTAAATATTTTCTTTTTCTTGTAAATGACGTTAATGGTCTTATTGAAATAAATAATTTGACTTCGACATTGATAGATAAAGAACTTTTCGTGAAGCATACTGTAAGTTAATTTTCACAATTCCGCATTATGGATTATTTCACATGAGCAGTGTCTACAGAAAAATATGCACACCATTTATTATTGGTCCTGAAGGGGTCTTTAACAAGACAGAAGAAAAATTAACCATTGGTAAGAAAAACGACTCGTTAATCCAAAATAGGAATCCTAATAAGAATCATCAAATTATAAATTTTGAAGATATCGAGTGAAACACAAGGCTGATTCTATTCCTGGACTGTCTACTGAAGACATTCGTGTCAATTACAGAGCAAACTGTTTCGTGTCGGTTCGCTGCAGAACTGGCATTTAGAATTGTAAGTACCTACCTACTGAAGCTATTAGATTTGTAGCTATTGAAAATGCACCAGGTATTTTAACTAGGGTATTATGAACTTTGAGGGGTTGAATATACGAATCATATTAAATTGATTAGTGATTGATTGGTGGTTGGAGTGGAGACTACGTTTTGGAAAACGCAGTGTTGGACGCCCTGCTGCACGGTGGACCGACGATTTCAAGAAGGTGAGCAGCGTATGTTTGGGATGGTTGGCGCTCTTTGGGCGAGACCTACGTTCAGCAGAGGACGATGGGCTGATATGTATAAGTTTATGTGAATGGCCTAGCGATTATGGCACCCGCCTGTCATACTGGATAAGTACTTATATTACTTTTTTAATACATATATGTACTGTCTAAGTTTATATTGGACATCCCTGAAATCAGTGCAAAAAGACATCAACAACCTGGACTTTAATATAAGTCTGAAATCGCCAATCCGCATGAAGCATGGTGATCAATGCTCGTGCCTTCTATGGGTAAAAATAGGCCGTTGCCTTTACTATAGGACAGTAATAGGCTTGTATTATTATTATTCATATTCAATTACTTCAAAGACGGTATAATTTACTTTCGAAAAATATGGTAAAACTAAATTGTTTCCCACACAAAATTATCGAGTATTTATTTAGTTACTACTGGTGTATTTCTAACCAATCACCTTGATTTTATTATCGAAAGCCAAAAGTATCGTAAAATTGTCATTCTTGCTTATTTAATTTAGCCAATGATTGTTATTCCAATACAAGTACTTCAAAACGCTGAAAGAATGTCTAACTATATCTATCAACTAACTTCATTCCCAAATCCATTTTTTTTAATCATCTTTGGATTTCAAGCAAGCCATCGGCCCACCTGATGTTAAGTGGTCACCTCTGCCTATAGACATCTGCGATACCAGCGGCCTACCAAATGCGTTGCCATCCCAGAGCCAAAGTTGAAATGTCTCATGTGCCTGTAATTTCACCGGCACCCAAACCCTTCAAACCGGGCCACTAAACTAGGTATGGTGGTAATACTTCCTCGGACGAACTGATTCGCAAAGAACTGCTGCTTGCTACTGTATCTAATCGTGTCCATAGTCGCATTCGCATTTTATTAACAAGAATAAGGGCCTCCGAACACGTCGAACTTTTTGTAGCACCGGTTATCGGACCAATTCAATAAATCCATCCATATTTTCTCTCTCTTCGTAGGGCGTGTGCGTTGGTATATTAGAATTCATTATGTTCCATTCTCACCGACAAAAAAATCGGTCACCGATTGTCTGCCGTGGGCGGGCAGCGTAGCCGTTCCAATCCTTTGGTTCTACGCTCATTATTAAAAATGATGCACACGTATTTTTTACAACTATTTGTCCAGATGTGTTGCAGGTGATAAATACCCGTATTTAAATTCTCACTTAGTTTTTTATTTATTGCTATCTATACTTTTAATAACTGATGATAATACAGTAGTCTTATGCTTGGGGGTTAACACCTTGAGTGATAATATTTTTTCCTTCCATACCTTTTTTGGTCAAAGTCAAATAATTTATTTCAATTTAACTTTTAAATGTCATTTACAAGGGAAAAATGTAATCTGCCTGTCTGTCTGTTTGTTTGTCCTGGCTAATCTTCCAAACGGCTGGACCGATTTTAATGGGATTTTCACTGGCAGGTAACTGATATTATAAGTACTATCTAAGGCTACTTTTATTTTAGAAAAATAATTAGGGTACCGTGTAAAAAATGGCATTTGCGCGAACGATGTCGAAAGTATAAACTAGTTTTAAACTAAAAATAAATCTTACACTATCCATTCATAAATCCACTTTAAGTCTATGTTACATAGCCATATGGTCGCACTCAACTAATCAACGGATTTTAGAACTCCAAAACAAGTGACAATTAGTTTCGTCCTAATTTTAGAACAATGAAATGAATCATCCTGCAATGTACATCCAGTATTGTTTAGAAGCAACTATTAAATGATATAAACTAAAAATAGAACTAATTACTCCAGTTTAGTTTTGGCGCGAAATTGGTTTAGTCTTGTGTCAATGAGTGTGGGCTAAAAGTTAATTTTCTTGATGTAAGGAGAATTTAGTCCCATTTATAGAAGACCTTCTTAAGTATATGTTTTGTCTTTTAATAATATAGAAAAATATACCATCACGCCTGTATTCCCCGAAGGGTTAGGCAGAGGTGTACCAATGTAGGTCCACCCACAGTTCGCCGGTATATTTAGGTCCCATGTAATAGGGGGCGAGCCCCCTAAATCCTTTAATAATATAGATGTTACAAGATGTCGTGATATTTAATTTTAGTCATAAGAACCTTCATTAGAACTTTTTTTTAAAATATTTTGAATAATTGGAAACTATTCTTGTTTTAGAAATAAACAAAATTCAGATTTTTCATGAATGCCCATCTCCCACATGATGGGCAATATTTTTTCAACTGTTGAGTGTGGGGTTCTGGTTTTGTTTCCCAGGACGGGCAAAAAGTGTAATTGGGTTTTTCCATTAGGAATTTCTCAGTAAGAGCCCGGCTTTTTGAAGTTGGTGGTGTGACACCCCCGGTACCTCGGACAGGACGTAAAGCCGTTGGTCCTGCGCCTGATTTCTTCCCGGTCGTGACGGATTGCCGTCCCATTGGACGATGAGAGTAAGGGCAAATGGAGCGCACCTGCGTTTGCGCACACACTTGTGCACTATAACATCCCTTGCGTATTCGCCAAGTATGTGTTAAGATTAGCCGCCGTGGCCGGAATCGGTCTGGAACTCTGTAGAATACTTACTATCCTAGATAGTCTAACCAAGTATCAAGATTGGCAATAGCATTAGGCGCAGTACACGTTAGATTCCCGCCAATCCCTTGATCACTTGCTTACGTTTTCCTGTACAACGAATTGGATTTTTGTTGAACAAGGTAAACAATCATAATTATTACCAGTTTTCCTGTAACGATTACAGCTGATACAATTCATGTAATTTTTCTATAGTCACACGTCTATTTATAAGGAAATATTGTTGCAATATAATTTTGTATGAAACTACACGAGTTGACTGACTAATATTAATAATAATAGCAGTCTGACATCCCACTGCTGGGCAAAGGTCTCTTTTTATACAGAGAAGGCACGAGCATTGATCACCATACTTGCTCAAAGGGAATTGGCGATTTAAACTTACATTAATATTACTTAAAAAAAAATGTTTATACATAGATCTGTCACTTTTCTGTTTTTTTTTTACAGAATACTAACCTATCTAAAATTAAAAATAACTGTGTCCCAGAAAAAAACAAGATTATTTATTTAGTCACCCGTTCAGTTGTTAAGACTAATTAGACAAACAGATTACGTACCTAACTAGAAACGACGCCGTCGTATTCAAAATAAAAGCTCCAAAGTCAATAATGATGACTCCGACACTAACATTAACTCGATACTTCGACTTAATACACATTTAAGAACGGATTAAATTGACCCCATTCATCAATGTCACTACAAAAATGCTATTTCCACACAAAATAAGGCACTCACCTACACTTAGAAGATTTCGCGAACAATCGTAACGCCAGACTAATAACTACCCAAATGAAGGGTTGTAAGCTCTCCGAATTTTAATGAAATATTTGATTTATGCCCGCCAAGCTTCAGGTAGCTTATTATAAGAATATATCATTAAATATTACATATATAATTAAACCGAGACTTAGCCTCAAGCTACCCCAATTTGGAGCCGGCCGCTGCATTATAATTTTAATAAAATTGCCCGTTGTCCAATAAAAAAGTTAAAAAAATTATGTAATAATAAGAAAATTATAACACATCTGATTGATGTATTATTTGGTAATTTATTGGTTGTAATTACATCGTGTAATAATGGTCGATAATGCTGCGAGCCGGCGGAGTGAGGGAACGATTTATTAGTATTTATTAAAGTATGAATTATTGTATAATTACTGGGATGGGTGCTTCCAAACTAAACAGAGCGGTTGTTTTAGGGTTGAATTTATGGGCAGTTCTCGAAGTCGATCTAATCGAGCTTGTTTGCGATGTAATTCGGGCGCCTCAGTTGCTATAAAACTATGTGGATGAGTGTGTTGGTGAGCTCAGCCGGAGCAAAACCGGTGTAATGATAACTCAATTTTGATGTGAATGTGTTATTGTATCGCTCTAGTTTTGGATAAGAATATTTATTGCGGTTTTTGAGTAACTTACGATGTGTTTTAGAGCAAAGCTTGGGTTTTCAATGGAAGTGGTGTTTTGAGGATAATGTTATTGTTACTTATGAATAATATCTAATGGGTTTTCTATTCTTGATAGATTTTATCAAACTAGAGTTTAGAAAATAAATAATTAAATTGGAGTTTAGAAATGAAAGAAGGATGGCAGTTTAAGTTAATTTTTTGAATAAAAATAATATTTCGGCCTTTTTTTGTCACACTGCAGGGCAAAGGTTCTTCTCATACAGAAAGAAGCATTGATCACCACGCTTGCTCAAGGCGGATTGATGGCGGTTTCTTTCTATTTGAAAGTTAGTAAAATCTTAACTTTGCCATATTTTGGTACACTTCTGGACACATCTATTGGCCCACCTTGTATTTTCAGTTTCGTTTGGCCTAGCTAAAATTTTATATTAGGTCGAGCAAAAAGTTTTTATGCAGTTTTGAACCTGGCACATTCACAATTTCATTCAATAGTCTTTTTTTGAATTTCGAACACTGAATTTAAAGAAACAAAAGACAATTTGGAGCCTGTTTGTTGATATCGAACAATCGAATACTAAGAAAACTTGGTTTTATTGATTTACTTGGATTTAATTCTTGAAAAAGTGATTGATGTCTTTGGTTTTGCAACAAACATTACTTATTCTTAACATTAAGGTGAGGTTCTATCAATAATCTATGGATACTTCACCTGAAGTCACCACCCAAGCTGTGGCACTTATTCAGGCCGGACACAGCCAAAGAAACGTGAGTGCTCAACTTAATTTAAGTCGATCTGCGGTCCGAAATGTTTATCGGAGGTACCTAGAGACTGGCGGCTTTGTTCGTCGCCAAGGAAGGCCACGATCTCGGGTCACAACTGAAAGGCAGGGTCGATTCATCGTGACGACCAGCTTGAGAAATCGCCACCTTACCTCCATTGAGATACAAAACCAACTTCGCGATTTCCACGGAGTATCTGTGAGCGCTCGAACTGTTCGGAGAAGGTTAAAAGAACGCGATATGGTACCACACGAGCCAGCTAATGGGCCCAAACTAACGCGAGCCCACCGAACAGCGCGCCTTCATTTCGCACGCAGACATTTAAATTGGACACAGCAAGATTGGAGCCGTGTACTGTTTTCTGATGAGTCTAAAATTGTGTTACATGGCAATGATGGAAGGATGAAGGTCTACCGGTCTAAGGGAGAGCGTTTCGCACAATGCTGCTTTGAAGAGAGGGTTGCTTTTGGCGGTGGCTCATGGACTGTCTGGGGCGGTATATCCGCGAGCGGCAAAACTCAACTTGAGGTTGTTACAGGACCACGGCTGCCAACATTAAATGCTGAAAGGTACATTCGTGAGTGCTTAAAACCTCACGTGATACCGTACGCGGACTATGTGGGCCCAAATTTCCTTTTTATGCATGATAATGCAAGAGCCCATGCGGCCGGCATCGTCAGGGAATATCTTCGGGATGTGAACATCACAGTTATGGACTGGCCAGCCAGAAGCCCAGACATGAACCCCATTGAGCACATGTGAGACGAGCTAAAAAGACGTGTTAGGGCTCGTCAGCCAGTTGCCCAGACGATGCAGGTGTTGAAAACTGCCATAGAAGAGGAATGGGAGATGATCCCTCAAAATTTCATAGAGCGGTTGATAAACTCCATGCCTAATCGTATGAGAGCAGTGGTAGATGCCCATGGAGGCAACACGCGTTATTAAATTAAACCTTTATTTGATAAAACATGTTTTTTATTCAAAAATCAATTGCCTTTAACAAGGCGCATATCCGACTTGTTAGGCGTAGCTCCATGTCGTATGGTATTCTGAATTCAAATTTAAAACAATACGATCGAAAAAGATGGTAAAATGTATCAGGTTTAAAACTGCATCAACAGTTTTTGTTCAATCTAGCAATCATATTTCGGTAGGGGCCATCGAAACCTAAACTCTAAGGTGGGCCAATAGATGTGTCCAGAAGTGTATTATTGATTTTTTATCTAATTGAGTTTTAAAAATAATCGAAAATCATTTTCGTTAACCTAAGCACCGATTAAAATGTTGTGTGGTCCACAGTAATCCCATAATTGATTTTGACAAACAGCTCACATCGTTTAATCAATAAAATTTAATTGATTCCATATGTCAAACGAGGCCATCACTCTACGTACAAACTAATTCACTTGATCCCCACAATCGACTTATGTATCGATAAATAAGATGGATAACACTTCAAAGAATTAACTTTACATAAACAAACATTTGTAGTGGATTGTTAATAGTTTTTACTGGCCCTTAATGCTACACACATCGTTCCGGAGATCGTACTTAAGATAAAATAGTTTACAGATGCGTACAAAAGCTGTTATTACGCGCTTCACATAATTTATGCATTGACAATTTTAATTACTTCAACCGTATGCAAGTTGGTTTTTATAATTAAGCCGAATGAATTTAACTTTCACCTTAATTATTATCTTTAAAATAAGTTTTCGTTTTGTTCGGAGTCTGTGAAATGTTGTTTTACTGGCCAGTGCTGCATTCTCTTTTTATACGTTCGAATTTTCGAAATTCAAATTAAGAAAATGAGTCGTTATAATTTGTTCGAAACTTAAACTAAATAAACTATGATCTAGTTTAAGAAAATTTTAAATAAAAGAAAATCGAAAATACTTCTTATGGATACTAACTTTTGAAAGTTGGATACTACATAGCGTAGTTCAATCTTAATGGCATCGACAAAGTCCACTTAGCGTTCATCAAGTCTATCGTGATCTACAAATAAACTGTGCCTAACTACAAGCTACGTACCGGAGCCACTGGCAAATAGGAAGTCCCTTTGTAGGGAAGACGTCTTCAAGTAGGGGTAAAACAGCTTGCCGCCGTCCTGGGGACTGCCGCCGCAACTGTACAATAAGAAACTCTATAGAAATACCATATTAGACAAACTAAAGAAAAGAACGGAAAAGTCAAGCGGTGTAAGTAATAAAGTTCGGTGTATCCCGTGAGCCCGCATCTTCCCGCCTAGATCGTTTAGAAAGGACTCCTCAGGCGGGGGTCCTCCCGGTGCCGGCGAGGGGGTGGGGAGGGTGCAAGGAACGCGCGGGGCTGCGCGATTTTTCACCCAAGACCACGTGTTAGCCACGTGCATGAAAACTTTCTGGCGAAGTTTTTCCTCGCGAGCATGCGTGTCGCGTTCCTTTTTGTTTCAAGCTCAACTTCGTAACCTCCTTCGCGGTTTTATTCTCTTAGCGCGTTCTCTTTACGTATCCAATCGACTGCGTTTTATGAACTCTTTTTGTAGTTACAAACTTTTATTGACGGATAATTTGAAAAAAGAAACGCGCGTAATTTTGAATTTGTTCGAAACAGTTTCGTCGGTTTAAACAAAACCGTTTTCGAATTCGAATTGTAGCCGTTAAAGTACCTATTCGGAAAGATTAGAACTTATGGATATTAAAAATTAAAATACGTCGATTAGTTCCAAATTTCAGAATGATCATTAATATTGATTGATACGAGCCGTGTCTAACACTCATAAAATTTATTGATTATCGACATCAGATTTCACCCACAGACAAGGGAATTAATAATAACGTAATAGTAATAAAAAAGCCGCTTTCTCAACACAATGCATCACTAGACTGAACCATTTTGCAATCAACATATCAACTAAACCGTGTCTAGAAAATTCTTAATTGAACTAATGAGAAGTAATTACAATTTTTATTGCGGCCATAATGATTACGATGCCTTAAAATAATAAAAGCAATTAGACATTGATGGGCGTAGCGGAGTAGTTTATGGTTGTCTCTTTCGCTCTCGTAGGCTCGCGAGGGGACACCGCGATCAGATGTAATTGTTTGAACGGTTATAAAAGTTGATGTCAGAGACGGTGTTCTGTTTGTCGTAAAATGGCGAGATGTTTCCATTTCCAACGTTTTAATGGTAAAAAATATAGTTATGTAGGTCCTATATACAAATTGTGGTCGATTATTGTGTCTGACACAGTTGAACAATCTAAATATTAATCAAAGCGCCAGAATTTTAATGACCGCGTGTACAATTAAAATGACTGATTCATAGCAACCAAGTTGGGATACAAATGAGTCACGTGATATAGTCTAATTAGGTACAATGGACTAAGAATTCAAAGGAATAAAATGATGTGATCACGTCTAAATACAACTAAGGAATAGATTAGTTTGTGACATTGCAGAGGGGCTTATGATTGACTTTGGTGCGGGTGCTTGCTGAAATGTCAATGATTTCGGACACAGGACTTTATTGGGGTACATAGTAGGTGCGCTTTACATTGGCATTAGTCTTTTTTACTAACTTTTTTTTTGTACAAACTTAAAATTATTTTTTTATGAAACGCACGTGTTTCTGTATGAAACAAAAAATCTTTCTTTTAAGGAATTTTAATTTAAAAACGAAAAGAAAAGTTGGATACTTTCATTTAGTTTCTTAAATCAATATTACCAAGTTATTATTTATTTTCGCCTTTTGCCAAGACTTTAGCTTCTACAAGGAAAAGTTACATTGGTTCTCAAATGTTTTAAAATGTGTTAAGAATTTCTTTTCTTCAGTTTTGTATTATTATAAGGGTCTTTTGTCTTTTTAGATAAGACTTTGTCAGAACAAGGATAAATTGTATGAAATCTTTTACAATCTATTATTATATTATAAGTATTGTATCAAGATATTACAATAAAGATTAATCAATTTGGATCAAAATCAGATAAGAAAACAACATAAACGAAAAATACGGAAACTATTTTTATTTAAAATATATCAAAATTGATAGATATTTCTTTTAAGTACATCATTTATCGATATTATAGGTTAAAATTATAAATAATAATAATTTAAATAAGTTAGAAGTTAACACACACTTAATTTTACAAAAAAAAGAGGGAGAAAAAAACCAACATTGTCTGCGCAAGAGTATGTTTTATCGTTGTCTAGAAAAAGTTATCGTGCAATCAATCTTTATAATCATATTTTTAATGTCTCAAGTTTCGCGTTAGTCTATTATTTGTGTATTTTCTCTTGGTTTTTTATGATCATTATTCACGGCCGTGGTAATACAATATTTCATTCATAATCATTTTGATTAGCTTTAATAACTTTTATTTAAGTATTTATTTTTAGATCGGATTTTTTTTACTGTGTGAATTGTATGTTTTGATTTTTAAAAAGCTGTTTTTCCGTTACCGAACTTGGCCGGAGTTTTTCCTTTTTTTTCAAATGAAACTTAGATACATTCTTTGAATTTTTTATTATTATTAAGGTTTATTTCTGGATTATAATTTTAATATTTAGAAGTTTGAAGCAAACTTTAGATAAAAATTAAATTCAAATGAGTGATATAAAATCTAATATTCTATTATCACATATAATTGTATATGTGCGCTTTATTCATAAAGAAAATTAATTAATTAAATTTACATTAAATAACAATATTTTACGAACCGAGCATTAATTAATTTAAAATATTCTAAAACACAAATTAGGTGTTACATTTTGAGTATAATAGTGATTTTATCAAAAAAATAAGTGGCTGATAACAAAATGATGTAATGAATAACGACCCACTTAATATAATATTAATGAGAAAATTAATGACGTGGCCATAAATTCATGCTCTAATGATAATGCACCTGTTTTTATCGTTACAATCAAATTACTTTTCAAATTAGGTGTTGAGCTGTCGAAATGAATATTCAAATATTTTTCTCTTCAAAATAAAATCTTGGACAAACTTTTACTGAAGCAACAAAAATTTATTCAGTACTCGTTCAGTCTCACGCATGATGATGCACTTTAAACGAAAAATCAATACAGTCTACAAAAAAAGTTGGCCAAAGAAAAGAAAAAAAGTAAAAAAAATACCTACAGAAAAACGCGACACATGTATTCGAGCCAATCAGCTGTTTGTTGGCTTCGGTCGCCCCGCCCCGCGTAACTTTTCCTCTTTGGCTCGTCAAAAATATAACCATTCCATCATTTTCCCGATACGTGTGATAAAACTTTTTTTCAAGGTATTAAATTCTTTTTTTTATCTCGCTCTCTGTCCCACCTCCATACTATTTCTTTTTTAAACTTTTTGACGGACTTAATCTACGGCACAACGCTAAAAAATATTAAATTTTACGACACCGACAAAATAAAATAAAGTTGCGTTTATTTAAAACGGTTACGTAAAATAATATAAATAATAACCAAAAAAAAAACAATTTCGAAAAGTGTTCACTACTTAGTGATAAAAAAAAATTACAAACTTTCAAAAACTAAACTTACTTCTACTTAGTTACAAGAAAAGAAAAAAGTAAGAAAATACATTCGACAACAATACAAAACTTAACACTTACAATATCCCAGAAGTTAAATTACAGTAGTTAGAGCTTTAGATTTGTTTTCGTAGCAGTGACGTTGTTAATTAGCCGGCGCTCGCTGATTCATCACTTTATAGCGTCTCAGCGGCTAGTTCAAGCCGATAGTTAATTACTACACTCCAAACACGGAACCAGTTTCCTTCAAATAATATCCTTGTTAACCCTACAACAACACTCAGTCCAATATCCGAACGCACTCGAAAGTTTCAAATCAAAATGACAGAAGACGCGCGAAACGTTTTTTTTTTCAACTGTCAAACGTGACACGAACAAACGCAGATACGGCCGTCCACGTCAGTACGCTGACGTTCACTAGTCGCGACTCGGCGTAAGTCGAGGAGAAGAAGGCAGCGGTCTCGGCCAGCACGCCTTTCGTTCGTCTCTCTCTCGCGCGGCTATACCCGCCCGACCATTTTTACGGTTTAACCGACTCAATTCAATTCAACTCAACTCAATTGTCGTGGCGCGAATGCCTTCGCACTGGACGCTAGAGTGAGACGTATAGCTTTCGCCTTATTTCAGTGGCTGCGTTTCATTAAATACAATTTAATTGTTTCGGTTAATGCAGTGCGGTGTAGTGCACCGAGAATCAGGTCTTGGCGTTGAAATGTTGACGTTACACGCGTTTGAACTAAGAATCTGCGTTCGGAAAAGCGGAATAGAGCCTTAATCTTAGTTTAAGACGCAGCAGTGGGCACGGATGTGTCCGTTTCGCTCCCGCCACTATCGTCCGGCGGGCTCGGGCGGCGCGCGCGAGCGAGACATCCGAGCGGCGATAGGCGTAACCGTTTCCATCGGCTCTCACTTCTGGGTGTGTAAAGTTTTAGGCCGAAACATGTAAAAATGCATCTTGAAAAAAAGTTATGTATTAAAAAAAGAAGCTTAGTGCGAGGTGGGGGGACATTAATGCTGGCGGGAGGTGGCGAGGATGGCTTTTTTCGCATGCTGTATTTTCGGGGGTGTTCGCGTAACTGGACAATGCATTATCGAGCAGTACAGGCGAATCGGACGCATCACCTTAGTGGCCCATTTGAACTCGAAAACAACAGGATTTGAATGGGATATAGCTAGTCCAGTGATCTAATGGCTTCACCGCACTTCGAATAGATACCGAAAATATATCTGGATAAATATTCCATACAATATGTAGTAAAAAAGTAACAAAAAGCATTAAACGCAATTAAAAATTTCACGGATTTCAATTTTAAGTACCCCAAATGAGTTACAATCAATAAATACGCCATAAAATGATTTGAGTGTATCATTGAATTGATTTCTTGATCTTTAAAAAAAGGATGATGAATTGGATTAGAAAAATCACAGGTGCAATGCACTTATAAAGTTGGATTCCACGATTCAAGTGAGGTTGTAGATAGTCTGATTTGTATATTACAAACTTTTTTGAAACTTATATCTATTATTTTAGAACTGAAATTAGTATTTTCTTCAAATTCTTCAATCGTTACGTCATTTAGTTTGCACGTAAACTTCTATAGACTTATCGACTGCTAGATGGAAGATTCACACTTGTATACCAATTTTACCCTCAAAAAGTATCATCATAGAATATTCTTCTCTAATATTTTTTACATAACATACCATCACGCCTGTATTCCTCGAAGGGTTAGGCAGAGGTGTACCAATGTACACTCACAGTTCGCCGGTAAGTTTAGGTCCCATGTAATAAGGGGCGAGCCTTTTGCAATTAACCGGGCACAAATCATAACTCAGAGCTGCTACTGAGAATTTCATAGAAAAACCCAATAACACTTGCTCGATCTAGAAACCGAACCCAAGACCTATAGCATAGCAGTCTCTTCTAATTCAAATTCAGAATTAGGTCAAACATTTCTAGTCTATGAAGTAGTGAAGCTCATTGATCCAAAGCTTCTTACATTCACTCACGATCATTAAAATTTGGCAAGCAGTGCTATTCTGGGAAAAGTCTCTTAGTGAATAAGTGAGATGAGCTTCAGGTGAGCAAACAACACTGAGCATCAGGTTGAATAACAACTCACCTCAAAATCATTTCACCTAAATTCATCGAGATAGGTTTATACAGAGTCGATCGGCTGAATAACTTTAGCTTCTCAAAATATGAAGGGACCTAAAAGTACTAGATTTGACAAACAATAAAGATACTCTAATGTTTTCTAATATGTCTTCAGTAAGAACATCTAGAACACCTAAGCGCTTTGAAGAAACTTATAGAAGAATGTTAGGGAGACAATCCAAACTGAGCGATAGAAGAAATATTTATGTAAGATTTTTTTCTGGACTTTTTTTCATTCTTAAAAGATCAAAGTACACTACAGCATCCTTAAAATCATAGAGGCACATACATCTTAAGCTATATGAAGGAAATTTGTACGAAGATTGATTCCATAAGTAGCTAGTTCTATGTAGTAGTTGGGTGGTCTTAGCAAAAATGTAATATACCTTTAATATGTTCAGTTCAAAACTGTTACTAACAAAATTTTGAACGTTATCCGATTTTTTTTTTTATAGAAACGCGAAACTAACCAAACTTACGAATAGAGGAAGCTATAAAAACGCAAAACTAGCTTAAATCTCAACATTTTAACGAGCTTGAATCTTTAGTTTTTCTAAAATCTAAAGATGCAAGCTAGTTTCGCGTCTCCACAGCTTTCTCTATTCGTCTACAAGTCTACCTGTACACGTGTGTGGGTATAGGCCTCCTCTTCATTACGGCACGTGTTTCGATTCTGAGTTAGTCTCATCTACCGTGTCCGTGTGATTTCGCAATGGCATTAGACATGTGTCCGAAGGAGGGATTTAGTTAACACTTGTGCGCTGTATTGTACTTACAATTTCTTATTGTAATTTTGTTTTTTTTTTTGTAAATTATGTATGTAAAGCTTAGATCGTGTTTTATTTTTGTATTGAAGAGTTTTAAAGATAGAAGGCTTAAAAAAATCGAACCTAAGACTTCTATAGGGTAGCAGTCGCGCGTCGGACCACACGAGGCAGTTTACAGGCAGAAAATATTCAAAATCCAAAGTATGATTTATTTCAGTTAGACCATCTGAAACATCATATGCAAGAAAAACTTGATTTGTATTGATTTTTAAAAAAAAAAATATTCTAATAAGTACTTGAATGTGTTGGTACGATGTGGTCACAAGGCCGTCAGAGTTTGTATGGAGTTTCTTACTCATTCTTCTCCATAAGGCACTATCTTTCGGAAGCGACAGCTCGATTCAATTCTGTTTATTTTTTTCTTGAAAATGACGTACCTACTACAGTGCCTTTTAATGGCCTAATTAAAAAGAAATGATTTAAGTAGGACTTGACTGAATTATTATGAACTATAAGGCTGGTATAAAAAGAACAAAACACAGTTTTTAGATTACATCACTAATTGAAATACAACCTACCAAAGACGTGCTTTCAAATACCTCAAACTTAAATTAACTTTGTCCGGTACGTTATTAACCCTAAAATGCCGTGTCAATAAATTTGAAACTAAATGTCAAGACATTATATTCCGTACGTTAGTTTACCGTAAACGGGCCTTGCCGCGGGCGATCGCTAGTTAATCAATAATCTGCTTGACCTCCCATATCAAAGAGGTTTCAACTGTAAAAGCTCTAAGTAATTGTATTAGGCGATGTTTGCCAATATATCAACTAGATACTAAGGCAGCGTTTAGATGGAACCGCTCCGGACGCTAAGTAGATTTTAGTCCCTTTAGAAACTACGAAGGCTGTACGTAGGCTATACGGAGGCTATACGTAGAATATACGAAGGATATACGCTATACGGACGATGCTATATCAGCATTGAGCTAAACACATGCCTATTTCATTCACTGTAGGTAACACGAATTTATATCATGTTTTAAGCAAATAAATGATTTATTATTATTATAAACAATAGTAATAAAAAAAGCAACTAAAACAAAATTGCAGCAATGTGCTCAAAAGACTGGCAGCATTGCCACTTTGGATGACAATGCTTAGCTTCTGGCGCAGGTAAAGTCAGCCCATGGGCCATTTAGTTTCCACGGAAAGTGTCAACCAATCAAGGTTGGCACTTATCATAATTATTACTTAGTTTGAATTAATTTTAAGAAGATATATTTTTGACAGCGGACTGTTACGCTTTTGACAGAAACGTAGTCATATTCTGATTAATATGTAACTAAACTCGATAAGTTATAATTTTCTCCCTTGAACATAACATAACATCTTAATTTCTTCAACTTACATACTCCCTATTAGCTTTTTTGTTAGTTTTCTGTAGTTTAAGAGCTACTGATAACTTTTCATAGTGCACAATACTCCTAAAAGTGGGTTCCAATTTACACAAAACTTGCCATTATCAAATAAATAAATTAATTTAATTTTTTTTCGAAGAAGTTGTATCGACTACCACTGACATCATCTATATTCGATTCGACCATTTTCCAAAGACTTAACCCGTAAATAACCACGTTACTTATTGCCATCTTCGACACTCACACTAGAGCACGCAATTCGTGGGTGACTCAACCGGTAACCTGTCACCGCTCAGGCATAATTGTTGAATTTGTGATGGTAACATCGACACCTAACGCGTTATCGAACTGAATAGCAATGGACATAAGCATTGGTAGCTTTAGTTATACATACTCTATGAATGACGTTGACTTTACATTTTTTGGAGCATTTGGGCAGATGTAACATAGGTACCAATACGTTCGTAATTTCATGGAAGTTCAGTAGATATTGGACCACCTCGTGTTGGTGACTGACCCTCGTGTTGGTTTTTATAGGAAATTCTCAGTAACAGCTCGGAGTTAGGATTTGTTTCTGATTAATGGCAATAGGCTTGCCTCCTATTACATGGGACCTAAAACATGCCGGCGAACACCATCACGCCTGTATTCCAGAAAGAAGTGTACTGGTACCCCCAACCAGTACACTTCTTTCTGGAATACAGGCGTGATGGTGTGTATAATTCGTTCGTAATTTCATAGGAGTTTAGTAAATATTGGTCAACCTATTTGTCTTATTTTAGTAATGAAGCCAGATAACAAAATAAATATTATTATTTTTAATTAAAATTAAGAGAAACCGCTGGTAAGTATAGTAAATGGTAAAATGGTATTCATTATGGAAACTGAAACTTACCACATTCAAGATATAGGTTTTACCGTTTACTAGTATTTTTTTAAATTAATAATTGTATGTAATCTTAACAAAAATGACTTCTCCTTTCTCTTATTAAGAGAGAGTTTCGAGAGTTTGCATTAATCAATCAATTTATTAATTAATACAATCGATACAAATCCACCAATCAAATAACGCAATACATTCCACTTGTAGATATTAACTTTTCCCAAGTTTGGTTGTTCGAAACCATTTTGTATCTTGTCTGCCCACATCAATACCAAAAATGAACCCTAATACCCAGAGGACAGTGTTCTAAATGAAGACATTCTTTATTCAACTAAAATTCATACTTAAAATATTATATTCATTGTATAAATAAAAATACAGGGATTCTTAAAGGCATTTTTTTTTTTTTTTATAGACGGGAAGTCATCAAATAACTTCCCCCGCCCTGGGCGGGGCGGGAGGGAGTGTCAGACTTTTACTGACTAAAACCCGTCTATGTTCCTTCATGTGCCCTTTGCGTTCCGGGGGCGCGGTATCTCTTTCGAACAACCCGCAGCTTTAAGACACCCTGCTGTTAGGGTTTAAAACATCAGGGCTCCATAGCCCTGGCTATCACCAGGGCCATCACTGGTGTTTCGAACCGCAAATGATCCAAAGATATATCTTTCAAGTTAGTTTATAAATTATTTATTTATTTTCTTACTTACATCTATCATTACTATCGTACTTATCAAAACTTATCTTAACTTACTATTATAATTAAATTATGTAACTTATTACCAACAAGGCAATATTATGTGAACAAAGTTACAAAAGAGTTTAACTTAGTAATTTACAGAGAAGAGTTACTTTTAAATATGTATTACCTTCGCTATTATTGCAGTTTATTTTTCAGCATACGGGTAGGCTTAAATCCATAATATTTGTAAACATATCTACATTCAAAATTGCCACCAGAAATTTTCACAAAAGACCAAGCATTTAAAAAACGACTGGTAAGATAAACTATCCGTTTTTTTTTATAGGAACCGAGCATTGTCACCTGACCAAGTGCCCTATCTGCTCACCCCTTTACACTAGTTAGTATATTCAACACACATTATCAAGGTAACACAATCAGTATCGAGCAGAGAGGATCGCCTGCGCTTCCTAATCATATCAACTTGATAGTTGTCTACACTCCTCGACTTGTGCTTTATAATAATAAGTATAGCTTCTGGCTGCGGGTTCGTTCGTTTGGAAGTAAAGTTTAGGCTATGGCATTTGGTATAAGTGTCAGTGAAAGATTTTTTGTAATTGGAATATAATCTGCTTTCATAGTTAAACCTCTTACAAACAAACTGCGTTGCCTAATTGGTGTTTAGTTATTGATTTTTATACCTTCTTTTTTAAGTTAGGAAACCATCAAATGATTTCTTCCGCTCTGGGAGTAGTGCAAGGGAGTGACCGAATCTTACTGACTAAATGCCATCCGTGTTCCTTCAAATTGAGACAAAAAAAAAAGTAAATTATTTTCGATTATTTTTAAAATAACTTTCGATTTTGATAATAATAATACATGCCTAATAATGTATCACTGCGATTCGCGATTTCAGACTTATAATATAATCATCTGTCCAGGTTTCCTCACGATGTCAGGGATGTCCAAGATAAACTTAGAAAGTACATATGAATTGAAAAAGTCACATTAGTAGGTGCCATGGCCCAATGGCCATCACGACATCTGAAAAGTCAAAGCTCAAAAGACACAATTTAATTTCTTTCTAAAAACACACCCAATCTGACTAAAACGGCAAAATCGAATCGAATCAAAAATAAATCGTTTCAAATGGCGTCAAAGAATCGAGACTTGGACTCAGGTAACACGTCACTTACGTTCGTATAAATAGCCGAGTGACGTCACGCCTTCAAATCCGACCAACTTGCAGCAGACGAAAGTTCCCGATCCAATTAATTATTGATACCGACTGAATGTTACGTGTACTGTTCTTAACGGGTAAGGAATTGCTATCAGATGCATTTTTTTGGATTTTCTTGGTAGGTGTAATGAAGAAAATGTTTTTATTTGTATCCAAATCAATTCACACTATTATACGAAAATAACTACATATTTCTGAGTGTGTGTTTTTTTGTATATTTATTTATTTTTATTCAGCCTGTATTGTCCCACTGCTCGGCAAAGGTAAAGTTTGTTTTTGTTTTTAGATAGTGGGTAGATGACACCACTAACCAATAATTTCAAGAAACAACTTCACAAAAAAACATTTAATTTTAGCACTAAAAACCCGATGATTTTTTAAATAACTATAAAAAATGATTTTTAGTTGCTTTGAAATCAATAAATAGTGAATTAAGATGACAAAAAAGTGACGTCATAGTTGAGTATTGTCATAGAAAATCTATGGGGGAATGGCGTTTTGACAGCTCATAAAAAGTACGTCAATTGATTAGTGGTGTCATCTACCCAATTATGTGTGTGTATGGTATAGATAGAAATGTTGAATGTTGAGAAAATCGCGGGTTAGAGCTAGAAGGTAATCATTTTTGAATAGTATTTTTACAATATTTTCATTCCACAGGTGAAAATGTTCCTCCAACAAAGTGATCGAGAATTTAAAAAAAAAACAGAAAATTTCGAACGACCCGACGAATTCCTTAGTATAGTATACCAAACATGAGTATGAAGTATTTAGGATGACTATGTAGTCATCATTTTCAAGTGAAAATCAAACCCAGCCAAACCAACACTCAACTGCACAATCTAGGTCATCAGCGTCACTACACGCGTAATCTTTAATTCAACAGGTTATTGCACGTGCAAGTTTAAAATCAACCCTTCACTGCAAAGCTTTGTGTTCGGCCCAATACCTGTGAACCTATGGGTTTGTTTGTACCCTAGCACCGTGTACGGACTTTAATGAAAAATGGCTCACGCCATTTTCAAATTCTCTTCAGGTCACCCTGAAGAGAATTTTTTACTTTTTACTATTCAATATTCATCCTACTGCCTCGTTAGCCTAGTAGTCCTAAGCGCTATTGCTACGCTAGAGGTTTTGAGCTCGATTTCCAAGTTGAGCAAAGTGTTATTGGGTTTTTCTATGAAATTCTTAGTAGCAGCTCGGAGTTAGGATTTGTGCCCGGTTATGGCTATTACTTGGGGCATAAAACATACCAGCGAACTGTGGGTGTACGTTGGTACTCTTCTGCCTAACCCTTCGGGTAATAAAGGGGTGTTGGTGTGTATGTATGTATATTATTTTTCAATATTTATCATTGTGAAATGGAGATTTGATATCCTTAAATTAATCGATACAGCAAAAATAAAAATCTCATATCATATCTCAGAAACAATTTGTTGATGGCACGATTGGTATATTGGCTGAGCGATTGGCTGCTATACTGCATGTCGCGAGTTCGCTTCCCGCACGGTACAATTATTTATATGGCCTTCCAGATCTTGTTGATTGTGTACATAAGCTAATAATATGTTTATTAAGGCACCAAAAATACAAGAAAAATGCCTACTGCTAAACGAACCAAAACTGTCCATCTGAATTTCACAGGCTAAAGTCGAATGGGAATCGAATTTAAGGCTTCCCGTTCGATAGTCACCTATACACGGGCAACTGGAGAGATAGATGACCTGTATAGTAACGTGGTTACCTTCTCGGTGTGACCGAGATACCGAGTTATATGTTACTTTAGGTATAGGGCTCCTATTACAATCCTGGGTGCCTTGGTTTGATTACTAGGTCGGGTAAAAAGTGGTATTGGCCAAGCATTGAGATACGATTAGCAAATAATTTTAAACTTTTTACTATCCTGTTTCTAGTGTGAGGCAAAGATTTTTTTAAAGAAAGAAGTAAAAATGAAAGACTGCGTATATACCAAAAGTTTAGGTCGCTTACGTGCATTATTTTTGTATCTGTCACACAACTGTCAAATCTTCAACTGTCAACTGTCAAAACGTGTTTTGACATGTAAAATAAAGACAGGAACGTATCTAAAGTTTATGCTAAGACACGTTTCTTTATCTTAGTCTCACACTGACGTCAGTGAAAGTCAATATCAATTAGGTACTTTTGTAAATCAAAATACAGGGTGCAAAATACAGGAAAATTTTTTAACCAGTGCGTAAATTTTGCCATAATAAACTTCAACACGTTTTATTAAACACGTATATTTTATTTTGATATGTCTTAGTACTAAAAAAAAAAGTTATCGCTTACGAAACATGTATACTTAAAAACCATATTTTATTGTCACTCAGCGCTAGCGCATTCCCCACCCCCTCACCCCAGCCATGCGCCCGGGGGGCGGCCAAGAGTTGTCATTGATAGTATGGCGAATAGATTATGTCCATGTTTTGCTTATTTCAAACTCGGATAAGGATGAAATTTGTTTTTATTTTTTTTTTAACTAAACCCGGAAATGTGTTCTATTACTGACACTGAACTACCAAAAAAAAATTACGCACTGGTTAAAAACTTATCCTGTATAGTCGTGAACTACGCATACTGCCCATCAAACTAAGTAACATTGCGAAAATGATTGCTTGTAAACTTTCATTTTCGGTGTGAAAAATCAGTGTTCTATGGTAACATGAAATGTAACGCACGAAAATCATTATGTTTATGGAGGCATGCAACAGTACAGGGGTCGTGGAGGTATTTAAAGTTAATTTAGGACATTATTCATTTGTTTTCGTTTTTGAAAAATCTTTGAACTTTGGCCTTCTGTATCTCTATAACCAAAAGATTCCTAGATATAATCAAGAACAGAAAAAACATACAAATAAGTAACCCCCGACAGAAGAATAAAGATCTCTACCGCAGCTAACAAAAGAGCTGATAACCTTAAAACGGCTGAACTGATTTTCATTAAACATATCTAAGAACCATCGCTAGGAAACCTGCTTTTATTAAAAAAAAAACACCTTTAAATCGGTTTACTCGTTTAAGAGCTACGGTGCCACAGACAGACACACAGACCCGTCCAACTCATACACCCCTCTTTTTGAGTCAAGGGTTAAAAAATATCGCAATGATGAAATTAACTTGTTACTATCGGCTTCATTAAGTGTCATTTTCCTACAACCGTCCTAAAAGACATAGCATTTGAATAGCAACAGCCTCGACTGACACGTAATTGGTCTATGAGTATTGTATTCTAGCGTCTGGGTCGAGCTAAAAATTAACTTACTCGGAACAAATGTAACAGCGAAGTCTACTCTTGTTTGTTGTACGTAATACAAGACTAGTTTCATTAATGTTTAGGAATGGCATTTGAACAGACAGTTATTTAACGTTACAATAAATATTTAATATAGACAAGTACCAACGTGACTTTGTCAATTCTTATGCACTTTCTAAGTTTGAGTTGGACATCGCTACATCGGTGAAGGAAAACATCGTGACAAAACCTGGACTTACTATTAAAATATATTATTATTATTTGGACTGCCTCGTTGGCCTAGTGGTCCTAAGCACGACTGCTACGCTAGAGGTCCTGGGTTCGATTCCCAGGTCAAGCAAAAAGTGTTATTGGGTTTTTCTATGAAATTCTCAGTAGCAGCTTTGAGTTTGGATTTGTGCCTGGATAATGGCAATAGGCTCGCCCCCTATTACATGGGATCTAAATATACCGGCGAACTGTGAGTGTACATTGGTACACCTCTGCCTAATCCTTCGGGGAATACAGGCGTGATGGTATATTTTTTATTATTATTTGGAATCAAGCTATCAAAGCTTATGCCTTCTCTGTATTAGAACAAGTCTTTATAGACTATATATTTATTAAGACACTTTTTTACATAACGAGCTCATATTTTGCACTAATTTTAAATGACTGAAGGTACATATTTACTGCCCTAGTACCTAAAATTAAGAATACTGAGCTTCCTTTAAAAAAGTAAAATTCTCTAAGAACAAAAATTTATTGTAAGGTAGTTTTTACTGATCCTGGTGAAATTTGGGTGAGTATTTACAATACCTACACCACTGCCCAAGCCTTCAACACACACGCGTGATATTAAGTCAAAACCTTAACTCAAAGTTAGGTGATAACACCAGGTTAAAATTATCATTACATAATGTTATATTGCAAAAGTAAATCAATACAACTCTTCACACTTTGCTATACAAATTGTATAAAGTACGCTCAGCAATGATTGCGCTGGCGCATACACACTTACGTATTGATAGTGAGCCAATTGTCAGTGGTGCCACTGTGACCCATTTTCTGACTTGACCTCTACGATTTGCAGACAATAGCAATCAGCTGTGTGACCCTCTGTACGCATAACGACTAGCGTGTGCCCGCGATTTTGTTCGCGTTGATGTTGGTTATTACGGTTTTTTTTTTGTGCGGAACCTTATTCATTTTCTGAAATAAAAGTAGCCTTAGTATTTGTTACAGTAGCAGGTCTGAAAGTTCCGTCAATCGGTCCAGACATTTCGGAGATAAGCCGGAACAGACAGACCGACAAAAATAGTTTTTTCATGTTAGTGTATCGTAAATATTTACATTTATTCAGTAAAAAACCGACACTTAAATTTTATTTTTCTATATACGAGTAGATTGACCATAGTCACTTGCAGCCTAACTTATTAAACTTATAAATAAGGATTTTCTAAAAGAAAAATGATGTATTGAGTTTAAAATACAAGCTCATTTTTTTTTGTTTACCAGTATCTTGAAAAATGGAAATAACAGCTGATCTATATATTTTATGTTTCCATGACAACATGTCAACGAAATGTATGATGTTTCAGGGTTGGTTCCTTAGTAAAAGTTGTACAGAATGTTTAAGTACAATGACCCCTATTCAGATTTCTGGTAGCAAAAATTAAGGTGGTATATTGCAAGTTACGTTATGGCATTTTCTTTAGGCGAGCAGATTGAGTGATCTAGTTTTCACTATAACTTTTTTAATTCAGGCTTATTTTTTTTTTACATTGACATCATGTTTTAACAATTATTTAAAAAAACATCATTTCTTTTTTCTTAACTGCTCTTTTTGAAAAGAATGCTCCAAGTACACATATTCTGTACTTGGTCCTATTTTCAGCCTATTAAAATTAATTTCAAAACAATCACAAACAATATTTAACGCTAATTTAAAATAAAGAAATTAAGTCAACGACAAGTACCTATAACCAAAAGAAAAACGCGGGAACACGAAAAAAAATGGCAACCACAGACCCTAAAACTTGTAGAATGGGGTAACAAGACATGAATAAATTATGAGTCGTTCCAAAGAGAAAAATCTTTTAAACAACTTGAGAATAAAAACTTTTTTATTCGATCCTAGTGTTTACAATGCGTAATTATTATTTTAAAATTGGTAACTTAATAAAAATCGTCCGTGGATTTGCATAAATGGAGAAAGGAGTTTTTTGCAAATTTATTCAGTTTTTGGTCAGTTGTTTTCGGAGTTTAAGATTTTTCTGTTAAGACTTCTTCTAGTTGAATAAATGTAGGATACTTCCATATTCATACTAATTTAATAAAGCCAAAAGGAACTCTATATGTTTGTTACAATTTCACGGCTAAACTGCTGTAACGATTTTAGTGAAATTTGGTACTAGGGAAGATAGAACCCTATGAAAGGACACAGGCTACTTTACATCAACGATAACCGCCATTTACGCGGACCGAGTCCCGAGCAAAAGCTAGTTTAAAATAAGGATGCTAAGGCTCAATGAAAGCAACTGTTACTGTTATTTAATTGATATCTACTCAACAGTAGATATTTAATCTGAGTTCTTCCAAGATTTTGAGAGTTTTGGTTTTTTTATGCAGATAATAACCACGCTTGCTCAAGGCTGTATGGCAACTTCAGACTCATATTAGTCCAGGTTTCTTCACGATGTTTTCCTTCACAGAAGTCAGTGATGTCCAAGATAAACTTTAAAAGTACCTACATTTATGAAATATACCGGCGAACTGTGGGTGTACATTGGTACACCTCTGCCTAACCCTTCGGGGAATACAGGCGTGATGGTATATGGTATATTTATTTATGAAATAGAAAAATCCACATTGGTACTTGCCTGTGCCCAATCTGTGTACATACTTCATTATTTCAAAAGTCTATTTATAAAATCGGAATGCTTTGCACACAGAACAATAAAAACTGGAATGTTTCGTCGCTATACACATCCACCTATAGACTAAGCACCTAAACGGATTTGGGCAAATCGGGAAAGACAAATCGAACTAGGCTTTTCCATTGCAAACTCGCTAGCCAGTTAAAAGTTTTGAAATACGAGCAGAGATAGCAAAACTAAATGAACTTTTATTTAATGAAAATGTTTTTTATTAACTATTTTCAATTGTAATTTTGTGTATGTATTTGTAAATAGTATATTACGTAAAATTATACAGTGTGTTTTTAAAAGTAGATTTAGTGTGAATATTTATGTCGTATCGGTTTTTTTTAATGTCATGTAGGCATGCCATTAATTATATGTTTTTTATTTACATTTTTTGTGTGTTTTTAAGAGGTTAAACCCTGTAAACCCTAGAAGTCTGGTCTGATTACAATAAAATCTTTGACTGGTAAAAGCTACACTATTGCTGAGAATCATAGGATAAGTTTTATGGTATAATTTACTATGATGTGGACAAAGCCCTAGACAGAAGCTAGCTAGACAGCTAATTCACAGGAAAGAAGAACAAGAACAGTGCCCTGCGAACAGATTGACACATCTATACTTTAATGCATACAAAAAGTTTGAGTTGTTAGATATTTTAATATTTTTAGTACACCCTACCAAGCGGACAAAGTCACGGTCTAAAGCTATATTGCTATTGATGTTTATTTGACAGAACGAAAATTAATTAATGAATAAGTAATTAACCTAAACACAAAACTTAATCAAAGAAGTCATTCGCATCGCTGTTAATGGGACAAGTGCCCAAAAAGTTGGCTGCATTGCCATGTTGAAGTGTTTCCGCACACAACCGATTTTTTGACCGATTATCGGACCGATTTTGGACAGATTTATATGTTGGCGAGAAGAAATCTGTCAAAAATCGGTAGACCCCACCGAGCAACCCTGCTCCCCTTCAGTGGAGGGCTGGAGAACCGTATAAGAATAAGAATAGAATAAGAATTGTTTATTTGCATAACATTAATTACAGTTTAAGTAAAGCCCTGACTCCAGAGCTAGATATATAATATCTGTATTTCAGGAGTCAGTTTCTTCTTCCTAAATATATGGTGCTTATAGTATGCAATCATAATTAAAAACAACTAAACCTGTACAACACGAAGAATTTACAAAAAAAATACTTTATATTTGTTAGAAAAAGTTATTATAATTTGAATTTTACTTTGATAATTACAAATGTATGGTTATTGTATACACATTCACATTATTGTACAATCTACAAACACTACCTTCAACATAAAACAACAGACAATCGCCAAAAACTTGAACCATCCGTCAAAATAAATAAATTGGCGAAATCTTCAGTAAAACAAAATAATACCTACTTTTAAACGCAGAGCATCAGATAAAGTTGATTAATCTACCAAGAAAGTTTACGTTCTTATTATAATAAACTAATTAATGATGGAGCCGAACAATTCATTATCGAAGCAAAACTGCCTTCCAAACAATAATGATAATGAGTATAATTAATTATGGAAAGTTGGTTCAAGACGTACGTACCTACTGAGGGGTTGGTGGGTGGGTGGACGATGTACGCTGCGGTTTCGGTTGGAGGAGGTATTTATTGAATGTGTGCTGTGATTTGATACAGCCAGTCTATTTTGTAGAATTCTTTCTTGACAAATTAATAAAATGACAGCTTGCCTGAACCTCATCATCAAAATTTACTGAGAGGTTTTTTTGGAGAATAGTACTACAGGTATCTATAAAATTCTACAATTATTTATTTATTTTACAACCTAAATCTAATTTCCAAAATTAATTTAAAAGCAAACTTAAAAATAATAGTAAAATTACAAAGTGTAAAAAAAATATAAAAGAGAAAGGGTAAGCGTCACTAGGACGCGCTCAAAAGGCTGCCACGTTGTATGGCAATACCGAGGTCTTTAGCTTGAGAAAGCCAACCCTCTCTACGATAAGTTATCGGACCGTTCAAAAGATCCTTAGTTTTATAGGACCGACTTTGTATAGAACGTATGCGTTGGTATATTAGAATTCATATTATATTCCATTCCCTCCGACAAAAAAATCGGTCACCGATTGTCCGACGTGGACAGCCTTATACTAATTGATAGACAAAACAATAGAACACAATCTCATCCCGTCGAAACACGATGTCATAAAACAAGTACATTCGAAACCAAAATGCCGCATCAACCTTCGCCGAAGCTCTCAAACCTCTACGTTCCCAGAGGGTGTGAGACGGTAGGTCAACCCGTTGTCGCGCTGATGGCTTTAATCATTATTACTTATAATTAAAATTTAGATGGAAGTATCTATTGTCCCTCATAGACGCTCTTTGTTGTACTTCAAGTGTGGTTCGACAATGGCGTTCAATTGTTGGGTTGAAGTTTTTGTGAGTGATTGTACTCACATACAATACGGAATTTATTGAAGACGTGAAATGAAGAAAGTGAACTTATTAGCTTCTGTCTTTGACTTCGTTTGTGTAGATTTAGAAATTAAGCTCTTTAGCTTTATTTAAGGGGTAATTATCACGTGGGATAATTTAAGACTATTCCTAAATTAACCCATAAGGACACAAAAACAGAGTAGGCAGAACCCTATGTGCTATTGCAGACTCTGTGCCAAATTTCATCCAGATCCGTTCAGGCGTTCTAGCGTGAATCGTGATTGAGAAAACATCCGTCCATCTAAACTTTCGCATTTATTATAGTAGCAAGATTTGGTAGATGTCAGATAATATCCACATGGCTACAAATATTCAAAGCAGGCAGACAGATAAATAATCAAAAACGTCTAAAATTGCTGGACCGATTTTGATTGGACTTCATTGGCAGATAGCTGGTATTATAAGAAGTAACTTAGGTTACTATAATGTTTAAGTGATAATCTGTATTTTCTGCTTGCGATATGGTAGTTATGGTACTAAATATTTTATTCATAATTCAAAATCTCCTCCTCTTCCCTCCTCCTTATTGGGTTTTTCTAGTAAATTCTCAGTAGCAGCAATATGGGGAATACAGGCGTGATGGTAAGTACATATTTATGTATGTCAAAATCATACTATTTCTATAGCTCACACAGACTTATCCTAGAAACTAATACTAAACTAATAATGCTGGTACATATCGGAGAAATCTAGTTTGTCGACACTGCGATAACCCTATCAAGGGTAACGCATTTCAATTAGAAATTGTACCAGCAAAACCAGATACATTTCGCAGTCCACTAGCTGTAGCGTACCCTATTACGAACTGGTGTTTTCGCGAATATGAACTTAAAAAGACGTACATGTAAGTTGGTTTTTGTGTTTACCCACACATTTTGGGTACCATCACGCCTGTAATCCCCGAAGGGTTAGGCAGAGGTATACCAATTTACACCCATAGTTCACCGGTATGTTTTAGTTCCATGTAATAGGGGGCGAGCCATTAACTGGGCACAAATCCTAATTCATAGAAAATCCAATAACACTTTGCTCGGTCTGGGGATCGAACCCGAGACCTCTAGCGTAGCAGTCGCACTTAGGCCCACTAGGCAGTTTTTTCAGATTGAAGGCCTAACTTTGTAGACTAATTAATGGTCATTGCTCATTATAACAGCGCGGCTTCAACACAGCAAACAATTTGCCATTCAAGTTACGGCTTTAACTCGTCTGCGTTAAAGTATGTTTTATAATGACAACATTCAAAGGTGACAGCTCGATGGCGGCGCACTACTGTAGTTGACAGTTAGATTTTCCGAAGTGGATCAACAAAGTTAAAATGGTTTATGAATCTGAAAAGTCTTGAATCTGAAAATCTCATTGTTCGATGTCTCAATGTCTTCTACTTTTTTAGCCCAACCATAAAAAAAAACATTAAAGAAAAACATTTTCAGGCATCCTAAAACCAAACAAGAACACAAAAAAATATGTCTCATACTAATTTCACTTAAAACTATCGACCTTCACAACAGAATAACGCGCTAACCCTAAAACGCAAACGGTACATTATCTAACATATCCTAACCAAATCTAAGTACGGGGGTCGCGTAAAGAGGCATAGGTTCGCTCATTAGGCCCGTGGTATCGTCCATAAATACATTATCGCGAAGCAGACGGGGCAAAAGGGGGTTAGGCCGCGGCCAGCCGGTGGGTTATCGAATTAAAACTTCACTAGCAATAGTTGAGTTGAACAGCGTATTAATAC
Source organism: Caradrina clavipalpis (assembly GCA_932526535.1). Classification (NCBI taxonomy): domain Eukaryota; kingdom Metazoa; phylum Arthropoda; class Insecta; order Lepidoptera; family Noctuidae; genus Caradrina; species Caradrina clavipalpis. Next base: position 4,404,020 of record OW052100.1, read on the forward strand.
ACCATGTATAATTCGTGCGCCCTGGACAAACTTAAGAGTTTTCCATTTGTGTCGACACGGGTTTTTTAAACTTTTACTATTTTTTTTTGTGGAAAGTTATTACCTTGTTTCCGACGCTTCTACATCAGTTTTGTTAGATTTCCTATGTAATTATACATTATTTGATGAAAACCTACTGTTACATCGAAACCACAGTAATCGACCTTACTGTATGATCATTGTCAGAATGTATTTATAGTTACATAAAAAAGGCATTAAAAAGCATTCCGTAATTACCAATTTTTAACAGTTTAAGATATAACTTTTGGATAAACTCCCTTCAAAAAGTAAAATAAGCAACATCCAATTTCAATGTCTTGATAAACTACCGTACATCATTATTTGTCGTTACCCACGTGTCGATCGCATAATGTTCACAAGTCGGCACCAATGGACCGCGCGCCGTGGGCGGCGGGCTGGGCGGCGCGAAGGAGCGATCGAGGTAAGGGTACCGGCTACGTAATTAGATTTTCAAAGTCCGAATACACTGCTCGTACTTGTCTTCATAATAATGTGAGCGGATTGAGTGGAGTTGATACATTGTTACTCGTATTTTGAATTATGATTATTATATTTAAATAAATATAATTACGTATATTGCTGTATTAATGCCATAACACAGCTAGATGGTCGCGCGGTTGACCCATTCTTGGGAGACTCCTTGGATGGCATCCTAAAGAATAAGCGAAATGGGATACAACACCGAGAGAAGTAAAAGAAAGGGGGGAAGTCTTTTACCCAGGAGTGGAATAGTTTAAAAAGCAAGTGAGAAAGCTCTTAGCATCCACGTATTGACCACCTGTTATGAACTTAACATAGAAAACAGATTATCTCTAAATTCGTGCAAAAGCTTATATTTACAGTGATTGTGGCAAGAGAATTGTGCAAAATGTTTAACTCTAAAATGCGTTAATGAGATAATGAATATTCAGAGTTTAAGACTTTTTCTGATCGTCAAAACTGTAACTGGCCTTTAGAAGTCCAAACGCAAGAATATTTTCACTATCAAACAATTAGCTAACACTAAGTTTGTCCTAAATGCCAAAAACAGTAACTAAATAAAAAATAATCCAAGTATCAAAACCTTTCACTCGGCAGTGAACATCGAGGTATTGGATATTTAGTTTGCTTTGGGCCGGCGGGGCGCGCGGGGCGGGGTGCTTAAGTCCAACTATAAATTAGGTAGGGTACAGTTTCATTAATCACCCATACGCCGTTATTATTAATTAACCCCCTTTCGAAGTACCGACAGAATTAACTATCGACCCTACCCCCAACCCCTCATGTCAACTTTTTAGTTTGAGCTTTGAAAAATTTTAGTTTGCAGTTTAGTTGGTATTCTTGGGTTAGTAAAGTTGAGTGTAAGATTGCTTTCTTTTTAGTTGCAATTTTCAAGCAATTTTTAAAAATAATATTGATCCTTGAACTTCTTGGTTGTTCTTGAAAATGTTTTGAAAAAAATCATACTAGCCTATTTTACTGTCCCACTGCATGCAACGGCCTCTTCTCATACAGAAAAGGCATGAGGATTGATTACCACGCTTGCTCAAGACTGATTGGCGATTTCATGCTTGTATTAATTATAAGTCTAGGTTTCCTCACAATTTTTTTTCTTCACCGATGTCAGTGATGTCCAAGATAAACTTAGAAGGTAGGTATATGAATTAAAAAATCACACCAATAGTTTGTAATTTGAACCCAAGACCTCATGTATGAGAGGCGGCTGCCTTGACCACTGGGCCATTACGACCATAACGACGTATTAGAAAAACCAATACATAACATATCATCACGCCTGCATTCCCCGAAGGGTTAGGTAGAGGTGTACCAGTGTACACCCACAGTTAACCGATATGTTTAGGTCCCATGTAATAGGGGGCGAGCCTATTGCCATTAACCGGGCACAAATCCTAACTCCGAGCTGCTACCGAGAATTTCATACAAAAACCCAATAACACTTTTTGCTCGACCTGGGAATCGAACCCAAGACCTCTCTAGCTTAGCAGTCGTGCTTACGATCACTAGGCTAACGAGGCAGTATTAGAAAAAAAACTTCATCAAAATTCGCCACACATTAAATGCATATCTGCATTAATTACACACTTCTATCTCACAAAATTAACCTTGAAAAACTGAATAGAAAACACCAATTCCTAGTTCATCAACACTTGTTAATCGTTACGGTATTTTTGTATGACGTCATCACGTGCTTTACCTATCCAATTATCATATAAATATTACACCGTGTTAATCCCTCATAATTTTATAATGTGGGTTATAAAAATTCTATTAACAATATCCATATAATGTAACCACTTGCCTTTGACGTTGCCGACTCAAGTCTCAATACGAACAATTTATGTTGGTAGAAAAATAATTACTTACGGAGCCAGTTTTACGAGTTCACATGTTGTAGAATAATAATTTCACGGCTATCTAATTACAGATGTTAATGTCTCATTATGAATGTTTCCATTGTGTTACGTCTTTATTTGGTAGACGAAAGAAACTGACCCGCGGTTTTTCCAGCGAAAAATTTATGTAACAAATTTGTCAAGAGCACGAACGTAAGCTGCTGTGATTGGTTAAGTGAATGATCAACAACCAATCACATTAGAGTCGTGCGCTTGATAATTTGTCACATTATTTTTTTTGTTGAATAACTGGAGTTCGTATTTTAAAATATTATAAATCGCATGTGAATCACAATCTCACAGTAGGAAATGCGTAAATTTTCTGTTATGCTTGACTTTTCGTGGGCACAGAAAAGTTTCAGACGGAATTGTACCTTAAAGCAATTGTGATCCCAAATTCAGTCTGTATCTTCACAGTATATAATATTTTATTTTACTACAATAATAACTCGTAACTAATGTCTTTTATTGAGTTGAAACAATACAAAAAACATGATTAAAAAATTCAGAGCTTTTTCTTCAATTTTGTAAACCATACAAATCCAACCATCGATATACAGTATTTCCAAAGTTTACTTTTTCAGCAACACAATAAAAATTCCCAACCATTCACTAAAACTAACTTGACTTAGCAGCCTAACACTAGAAGTACCGTCATCGTATCACCCGATTCAGCCGACGATTTGTCGCCATAGTGCCAGTGTAAATCATTTGGAGCACGATACGATTTGGAGCACGAGATTCTTAGATCTCTTTAAATCATTCAACTTATCAAATGTGTTTCTAGAACCAACTAGATTGACTTTAACTACTGCTACATGTATTGATAATGTTTTTTGTTGTTGCGACTACTTAGATAAAGCCATTGTAAATTACCTTCCTTCTGATCACAGTGGACAAACCGTTACTTTTGAATACAGCACACCATCACAAAAAGTGCAGATACAGTCAAGACCAATAACATCTGGTAATCTAAATAAATTCAATAGCACTTTAATGAGTCAATTATGTGTTCAGAGCTTTAATATGAATAATGGTGATACTTTGTATGAAGATTTTTTTTCAGTTGTGCAAACGGAATTCAATAATATTTTTAAGAAAAAATCTAAAACAATTTGCCCTAAATTTTTATTCAGTGACTGGGCGACTAAAGGTATCAGAAAAAGTAGGGAAAGACTCTTTGAGCTGTATGGCCTTAAGCCTTATATAAATACGGCAACTTTTAATAAGCATGTTGCTACTTACTCTAAAATTTTTAAAAATACATGTAAGGCAGCTAAAGCCTTATACATTAGCAACAAGGTAAAATCAGCAGACAATAAAATAAAAATGGTCTGGAAAATTATCAACAACGAAACAAATAGAAATAAAAGACAAAATAATGATTACACTCTGGAGACTTCCCGAGGTCTCATAAGCAATAATATCGATGTGGCTCAGGAATTTGCAACTTTCTTTACCAATATCCCAATTAAAACCACAGAAACTTTAGATTCCTCGCCCTCACTTGCTATAGATTTATTAAGAGCGAATGTTTCAGCCTGTCCTAAGGAATTTAAATTTAGACATATTAACCCTGTGGATGTCATAAAGGCTTTCAAACAACTTAAGATCAAGGTTACAGAAGATATGTGGGGCATGTCTACTAATGTGTGTAAGTCTATTATTGAGACAGTTGCACCCTATTTAGCTTTAATATTTAACTTATGTGTAGACCAGGGGGTTTTTCCGACTTTAATGAAACACAGCAAAGTTATACCACTTTTTAAATCCGGGGATAGTAAAGACACTAATAACTATAGACCCGTTTCGGTTTTGCCGGTGTTCAGCAAGGTGTTTGAAAAAGTGATGCTCAATCAAATGCTTAATCATTTTAACTGTAATAACATCTTACACGACCAGCAGTTTGGTTTCACCAGAGGGCGTTGCACTACTGACGCCGGTGTCACTTTAATTAAGCACATCTTTAATGCATGGGAGGACTCACAGGATGCCATTGGCATTTTTTGCGACCTCTCAAAAGCATTTGATTGCGTAAATCATGAGACCCTCCTCCAGAAGCTTGAGCATTACGGCCTCGGTCAACTAGCGCTTAGCTCACTGAAATCGTATTTAAATGATAGACTACAGCAAGTTCAAATAAACGGTGTAAATTCATCAGGCTTGAAAGTAAAGATGGGAGTTCCGCAAGGTTCAATATTGGGTCCGTTTCTCTTTTTAGTCTACATAAATGATTTACCTCATTTACTGAAAAACCAACCTAAAATGGTGTTATTTGCTGATGATACTTCACTGATTTTTAATGTAAATAGACGGGCACAGCACCTTGACGAAGTAAATAACGCTATGCTTAAGGTTCATAATTGGTTTACGATAAATAACTTAGTGTTAAATGAGAAGAAAACTAAATGCATAAGATTTGCTTTACCGAACGTTAGAAGTAGTGCATGTAACGTTATATTGAATAAGGAAGTACTAGAATTCGTCGACAAGACAGTTTTCTTGGGGGTTTCGCTTGACTCAAAGCTGCAGTGGGGTCCTCACTTAACATCTCTTGCAGGGCGGTTGAGTTCAGCCGCTTACGCTGTCAGGAAAATCCGACAATTGACAGACGTGGATACCGCGAGACTGGTCTATTTTAGCTACTTTCATAGTATCATGTCTTACGGTATTGTGCTATGGGGACGGGCTGCAGACATAGAATCTATTTTTATTTTGCAAAAGAGGGCTGTCAGAGCCATCTATAATCTTGGCAGACGCGAATCTCTAAGGCAATTGTTTAAAAAAATTAATATCATGACGGTACCTTGTCAATATATATATGAAAACATTATGCATGTTCGGAAAAATCTTCATCATTTTAGAAAAGTTGGTGATAGACATAATTTTAATACTAGAAATAGGAATAAATTAGAGCAACCGAGTTTTCGATTGTCAAAAGTACACACTTCTTTTATGGGGTACTGTGTAAAATGTTATAATAAAATACCGCTCAATATTCTCGAACTAAATGAGAGAAAGTTTAAAACATGTATAAAACGCACACTATGTAGTCAAGCATATTACAAATTAGACGATTATATAAATGATAAAAATGCTTGGCTTAATGCTAGTCCTGCTCCACAGCCACTCGGGCACACAAATTAATATACATTTTTTTTCTAAACATAACGATGTTATTAGCACCTTTTTTATTGACCTTAATAACGTATACCGTTATTATAATTTTTACTGATTTTTTTCTACTTACTACAGTTTATTTTTTGAAAAGGTTCGCTGATGACCTTAGTTTTGTATAATTTTACATCATATATTTCAATTTTGTAAATGTGACTACCATGGAGCCATTTACTTGTTAAGTTACTATGTGTTGGACACTGAGCATGGCAGTTGAGAGCTTTGTCATGCTCACTTTAATGTCTTGCTGACGGTGGCGCGTGGGTTGGGTCGTTTGGTTCCCTTCAAGATGGTTGAGCTAAACGGTGCTGATGCACGCGTCATATTCGTGAACGGGTGCTGTCAGTTGGGATTGGTCATCTCTTAACTGCCATGTCTTACATCGTTATTATAATTTTGTTATTTTTTATATTCACCTTCATTGTTTTCACATATAGAAGCAACAAGAATAATGTAACCAAGACTTTGTAAAAACCAAATGGAAGGAAAAGAGTGTCCATGGAGTTTCTTGCTCGTTCTTCTCCATAGAGACCTACGTTTTGGAACGAGCAACTAGCTTCAATTTTAAACTGTAACTTCTTGACAATTCAAAAGTGCCTGTAAATGGTCTAATTGAAATAAATGATTTGATTTGATTTGATTTGATTTGCACCAATCAATCAGCGCACAAGGCGCTATCGTGTTGACGCCGATTTATCCGACACATCCGATATTATTTTTGTAAAGCCATTTGTGTGTAAAAATGGGAACATCTTTAAAAGTGATCAAATCAAATCAAATCAAATAATTTATTTGTGAAACATAGGATAGATGACAGATGGATCTTAAGAACTAAATAGTGCGCTATGTCTTGTCAATTTTGACATACAAATATTTATAGAGGTAACATGCGTAGTCAATTATCAATTATTAAAGAAAAAGAATAAAATAACATTATGAATATTAATTAACATTATCATTTAAAAAGTCTTCAATTTTATAATAACATTTGTCAATTAGCAATAATGTGAGAGCTTTTTTAAACTTTACTAGAGGCATATTTTTGATATTGTCTGGTATTTTATTATAAATCTTTGGCGCAATGCCGAAAAAACTCTTTTGCATTAAAGATGTCTTGCATTTTATATTACATAACTGTGACAAATATTAAGCATGTATTGGCTTTCTTTTAATTTGGGATTTGGAAGTTTGGCACTCTTTTGTTTTATTTTGGACTTGTTTCTCTGCGTCAGAATAAACGCTATTCACCAGATATCCATATCGATACTACTAATGTAAATATGAACGTAACTTTGTCTGTCTACCTATCTGATACGCTGTCACGCCTAAACCACTGAATCGATTTTAATGAAATTTAGTACGGAGTAAGTTTAAATCTTAAGAAAGGACATAGGCTATTTCTTCTTATAAGTCTGTGTCCGCGATAACCGACATTTGTGAAGACGACAAAGATTTATGAAGAAGTTTTAAAAACTAGCTTTTCACTGCAGCTTCTACAGTCATTCCACAGATGTTGGGAATTGACTGCTCTCAGACTCACTCCACCTTTATTCACCGAGTGAGATTGTTACAGAATATTACTGGTGTTCAAGTTTAGAACGTATTCTCTCTTCTGTCTCTCTCGATTCTCGATTTGATCTCGATTTTTTACTTTAGGCTCTGAGTCGAATGTTCAAATTCCAACAGTGAGTAAGAATTTCAACACTCGACTCGTTTTTAGTCAGTAAAAGTCTGACACCCCCTCCCAGTCCGCCCAGGGCGGGGGGGGGGGGGGTCATTTGATGATTTCCCATCACTAAAAAAAAAACAGTGCTTAAGGCAAAGTCATGTTGCAATAATGTTGTTTTAAAAGATGGTTGTACAGTTTCGTTTTGAAAGAGCCGCAAGTCAATGGAAACGTTCCCAAAAAAAATTCAACGTTTACAGTAAATCTACTTAACTGGAAAAGTTAGAATAATTAGCATAAATTACGCGTAATCGTGTACTAGTTTTAATTTGATGGTTGCTAAATAGTGCTTGTTTGAACCAAAAAACGTTGATAATATTCAAGAAATGACTTGAGACGTACAGTCGAACAAACTATTTGGTACACAGACAAAGGTATTCGTCTTTCTACTACACTGCCAATATCCATTTTTACTGTAACTAAATATAAATAACTCAAAGGTGACTGACTGACTGACTGACCTATCTACCTGATCTATCAACGCACAGCCCAAACCACTGGACGGATCGGGCTGAAATTTGGCATGCAGGTAGGTGTTATGACGTAGGCATCCGCTAAGAAAGGATTTTGATCAATTCTACCCCCAAGGGGATAAATAGGGGATGAAAGATTATAATACTTCTTAACGCGAGCGAAGCCGCGGCCAAAAGCTAGTGCTTAATAACTTTTTGAGCTTATGACACTCTTAAGCGAATAATATTATTATAAAAGTATTGACTGCTTAGTTAGTACACTCACACTATTGTTTAAAAGTAATTTCAAGTGAGCTGCCTGTATACCAAATAGTTTGTTGGTCTGTACATACAAACGTTGCTCGATAGGTAAAAGATGGTAAATTACCTTCTGTTTGTTTTACTTCTTATGTTATTAAGTACTATTTAAATGCTAATTATAAGGTTTTAGTAGGGCTTCCGTTGGAGGTAAAACATTTTGGTACATTTTTGAGTTTATAAGATAGCGGTGCGCGCGCAACCAACCTTACCTCATACATACCATCACGCCTGTATTCCCCAAAAGATTAGGCAGAGGTGTACCAATGTAAAACCACAGTTCTCTGGTATGTTTAGGTCCCATGTAATATAGGGCGAGCCTACTGCCAATAACCGGGAACAAATCCTAACTCCGAGATGCTACTGAGAATTTCATAGTAATGAAAAACTCAATTACAGTTTACTCGACCTGAGAATTGAACTCAAGGCCTCTTAGCTTAGAAGTGGCGCTTAGAACCACTAGGCCAATGGGGCAGTTGATCGAGGCGTTCTATTGAGCACTGAAATATATATACCTCCATATATTCTCAAATTTTCAGCCATGCTAATATGACGTAGGTCTAGTGACTCTAGATTCTAAGACTACAACGCCCAGTCCACAGCATCACAATATTCACAATAAGCAACTTCCCTCGATTAGATCGCAATTGTAGGGGTGACAAACGGGCAATGTCTGACACACTTATCGGTCACATTGCATTGTCTTTCGTTTTTAATAGACTAGCAAAATGGCCCCGACTTCTTCCGCGTGACTTATTTCACTTGCATAAGTTACGCCTTAGGTAAATGCTCCACTCCTGTTAGTCGAAGCGTGATGTTATATAGCCTATGTTATTCAGGAATAATGTAGCTATCTTTTGGCGGTCGTTAAAATCGGTCCAGTAGTTATTTACGTTTAGACGTTATTAATTGTCCCATACAATAAACGTATTTTTTTTTTTGGCATTTTTATAGATAATGGTACGGAACCCTTCGTGCGCGTGTCCGACTCGCACTTGGCCGGTTTTTTGCTTTAATAATTGCTTTCTTTCTGTCTGTCTTTCTTTCTTGTTTCCTTGCTTTCTTGCTTTCTGTCATGCTCTCATTCTTACTATCTTTCTAGCTTACTTTCCCTTTTTTTCTTACTTTTATGTTTTTTCTTTTTTCAAAAATGTTGCCCCACACTAGTAATTTCTTCTGTGCGTTTACAAACACATAAACTCACGTACACAAACGACCAGTGACTTTCTTTCTTGCTTGCTCTCTTTATTGCTTTCTTTCTTATTTTCCGATAGTCGTATTTCCAAATCAAAAACCGACTCCAATCAAAAACTATCACAAACGCGCGCTAGTATAAGGCCCACAATGTATCTTCGTTTGCTATTTCTCAAAGACCGGATCGTATAACAAGAAGCATTATAGTTACTGACTACGTTTCCTAGAAATCGTTATCCTCGTACGTAGTACGGTCAAGCCATCGCAGTGGTTACCTGCCTCCTTTATCAAATTACAGATGCATATACACTAAGACCCGGACTACAAACCTGTAGATTATACAATATTAATATTTGTTTTGAGCCTACCTCGTTAGCCTAATAATCCTAAGACTGCTACGCTAGACGTCTTTTGTTCGATTCCCGGGTTGAGCAAAGTGTTATTGGGTTTTTTTTATGAAATTTTCAGTAGCAGCTCGGAGTTGTGCCCAGTTAGTGGCAATAGGCTCGCCCCCTATTACATGGCGAACTGTAGGTGTACATTGGTGCACCTCAGCCTAGCCCTGAGGGGAATACAGGCGTGATGGTCTGTGTGTGTTGTTTTGACTGGGAATCAAAGCTCCTTAGCGGAGCTGTCGGATTCAGTCACTCATAATCATCATATCAGGCGCACGTCGTCCATTGCTGGATATAGGCCTCCCCTAAAGTCAGGTAGTTATACAAAATTAGATAAGAAAGCATTAAGTCCGCCTTTGTACGGTCCATTTTTGCATCATATGCATAAGATAAATAAATATACCGTTATTTGAATTTTTGATGATTTTTTTTTGTAAATGGCTAATTTATTTACAATCCTTGAAATGACAAAGATAACGTTAACGTTGAAGTGACAATAGCGCAGTGGCTGAGCGATGGGCTGCTACGCTGCGTGACGCGAACTCGATTTACGTACGGAACGTATAATTATGGCCTACAGAGAGTTGTTTCGAAGCTGGATTTTTGTTTACACGAGGTTATATGTTTCTAAACGCACCCACAATATAGGAGAATTTCATATGTGGGGCAAAGTTTTTTAAAAAGAAAATAATATAACAGCTCCAGAAATCGATCCAATCCATTTTATGGATATTTTCAATACCAGATCTTGGGGAATTATAAATTTGTTTCTTATTTTTTTTTTTGCTCAATTGTAGACAACTCATTTACTTGCTCAGTTCGTTCATATGAACCTTTCCATCATACGCCAGTACTTCGCTAGGTACCTAAGTCAGCACAAAACAATCCCCTCAAATTATTTATAATTAATTAGAAGTTCCGAGCAGCCGTAAACATGGCGAGTGCATTCCTAACTCGTCGACATCAATATTCAACTGAAGCGTTTATTATCATATCTCATTATACAAGTTAGTGCTTGTGCAGAGATGTTGCCTCCTTGGGTTATGACCTGACGACTAAACACTCAATTCAACCCCCAACACCAATGGAAATAAGACTTTAAATCATGAAAGATAGAGTAGGTTTTTGATCAGCTGTCTACAATTGTAAGGTCGAGATTCGGTTTTGAAATGCAATTTGGAAATGAGATCCGGAGGGTACCCTTAAAGGGGGTAGGAGGCACGGATGGGCGCCTTGCCACTATTATTTATAAGGGTGGGTCAGTCTACGATAGTCCGCTATGTACGTTTCGCTTAACTGCAACCGCTTACCCTTTAAGCTTATTCGCAGATTGTTTTGTTATATTATTAATTAGCATATCCTGAAGTATAGCTGGCTAGTTTGTTTTTGATGTAGCAACTGTTGGAATAATTAGAAACGGAGTTCGAGGATTTGTAGAAGCGGTACATTTCGTAATGTTGATAGGAATACTCGAATGGATGACCTTTGGTGAAATTATGTTGGGGATTCCGTACCTGAACGGTGCTAACGGGACCCTAATAGTAAGCCTCCGCTGTCCTTCCGTCTATCTGTTAGCGGACTGTATCTCATATAACCTAGTAGGTAGAGTTGTAATTTTCAATGTGTGTCGTATCCTATTGCATCTATAACTTCAAAATAAAATTAAAATTAAAAAAGATCTCCAGAAACGTGATTATTTGTATGTAGTGTTCTTTAAATATTGTGCAGTGGTACGCAACCCCTTCGTGTGTGCTCCGGCTCATACTTGGCTGGTTTGTTTTACTCCTCCGCTGTTCTTTTCTGATTATTTTCGTTGTGGGATTCAAGACAGTTGAATCGTTTTTCCGAGAATCGTCGAGCTTCATTACCTCAGCGCTTTTCTGGTGGTAACCGCTGTTGATTCTAGCTTGATAGACTTGACCCCTCCCCAAAAGTTTGTATGAAAAACTCAGCAGACAGTAGAACTTTTATTCCATGCAAAAATACATATATATACCATCACGCCTGTACTCCCCGAGGGGTTAGGCAGAGGTGTACCAATGTACACCCACAGTTCGCCGGTATATTTAGGTCCCATGTAATAGGGGGCGAGCCTATTGCCATTCCATACAAATTATGCCAAACTAGCTTTTGCCCGCGACTTCGTCCGCTTGGATTAATAGTTCCCGTTCCCGGGGGATTTCCGAGATGAAAACTAACCTATGTTCTTTCTCGGGTCCCAGACTATATCTGTACTAAATTTCATTGAAATCGGTTCAGTGGTTTAGGTGTGAAGAAGAGACAGACAGACAGACAGAGTTACTTTCGCATTTATAATATTAGTAAGGATAACTCACAGTCTGCAAACTGCAACACAATAAATGACCATCTCGATTAAACATCATAATGTGATGTCAATTGGGTACTTGACACCACCAATCAATTGACATGCTTATTATCAGCTGTCAAAACGTTATTCCCCAATATATTTTATATGGCAATAGCAAATTGTGATGTCAATTTTATGCCAACTTAATTGATGAACTGTTTATTGATATGAAAGCAACTGAAAATCGAATTTTACTGTTAATTGAAACTTAGGCAGACTTTCAGAGCTAAAATAAAGGTTTTTCGAAGAAGTTGTGTCTTGGTATCATTGATCTATGTTGTCAACTGGTGTCGTATTGGCCCAGTGAGTAAAGCGTCCGCCTCTTATGAATGAGGTTGCGGGTTTGCAACCGGGCACGGACAATTACCAATGAGACTTCTTCTAATTCTTATGTACCTACTTTCTAAGTTTATCTCGAATATATCATCGGTGAAGAGAAACATCGTGAAGAAACCTGGACTTATGATTAGATAATACATACATACATAAACTCACGCCTTTTTCCTATGGGGGTAGGCAGAAACCACAGAACGCCACCTTCTACGATCCTTACATACTCCTTTCGCCTCGTCCATAATTAATATAATTCTGAAATCGCTTATTCGCCTTCAGCAAGCGTGGGGATCAATGCTCGGACCTTTTCTGTATGAGAAGAGGCCTTTGCCCTTCAGTGGAACAGTTATGCAGGGAACTGCCTCGTTAGCCTAGTGGTCCTAAGCACGACTGCTACGCTAGAGGTCCTGGGTTCGATTCCCAGGTTGAGCAAAAAGTGTTATTGGGTATTTCTATGAAATTCTCAGTAGCAGCTCGGAGTTTGGATTTGTGCCCTGTTAGTGGCAATAGGCTCGCCTCCTATTACATGGGACCTTAATATACCGGCGAACTGTGGGTGTACATTGGTACACCTCTGCTCAACCCTTCGGGGAATAGAGGCGTGATGGTATGTTACAATTACTATATTGGCGTCGACTACCCAATTGCACCATCAGATCACTCGTTGCACCAACCCATTCTAAGTCTGACCACCGCCCAAACTCTTGGCCGAAATCTATCAATCGTTTACCTAATCGATTTGTTGGTACATAAAAAGAAATGGCTGGCGTGCTAAAGGTCGCTGTCATAGCGGCATCGTGTCGAATCGTCTAATACCTCAATCCGTCCAAATCCGTGGGAATCGAGAAAACTTTTAAACAATAAACATACACGTGGGTAAGTGGTATGGTACAGGTGTTTACGAATATTTAAGTGGTCTTAATTATTTAGAATTGTAAAAAGCGTGTAGTAGTCAATTTATGCAAGCGGTCGTTCATACGTAACTGTTGGTATAAGGAAAATTATCATAGAAGTGTAGAGTACCATTGAGATTGAGATCATTTTAAAATAGTAGATACAGAACTTATGCCTCTAGAAGTATATTGATAGATCTTTCAGAAACTTTTTCAGGAATAGAAATTTTTCATGAAATTCTGTCTCGTATATATTTTTATTTTATTATTTATATATAACGAAGATAACCAATCTATACATACAGTTTGCACCAGACATACAAGCTATTGATTAATATCTAATAATTATTTAGTAGGTAATTGGTTACAAAGAATTAATTATTGAATCAGGTGGAAAGAAATCTTTTCAGTTGACCAAATTACACATAGTAAGTCATACAATAATATCATAAAAATTGGTTAAGAGGTTTCAGATTGTTTAATAATTGTTTTGCTAATAGCAAGCTTAATTATCTCCTAGTGTTCTAAAGACGGTCTGCGAATGAGTCGCGGGCAAAATCTAATAATGATATAAGAAGGCACTCTACAATGTAAAAGGTTACATCATTGAAGAACATTACGATATACATCTCCATTTTAAATCTACGAGCTGACTATTAAGCCATATCCTGTTTCTATATTTTCTCGTTCTTTTTACAAACTACTTCTACTAGATACCTAGGTGTTAGATGAAACGTTGCAGTTTAGCAGGTAAGTAGTTCAAACAAATGAAAACGCAAACTACAGAGAAACAATCCTCCTCTCCTCAAAGATAAGGCTGTCTGCCCACGTCCACAATCTGTGACCGATTTTTTGTCGGAGAGAATGGAACATGAATTTTAAGCCTTTTTCGAACACGACCAACTTTTTGACAATTTTTTGTTGGCGATAGATAGATAGATATTAATTCCAATGCATCAATGCATACGGCCGACAAATAAATCGGTAATAAAATCTGTTGTGGGCGGAATAGCTAAAATACCAACGAACACGTCCAACAAAAAGTCGGTCCCACGAAACTTTAGATCTATTTAACAGACCGATAATCGGTCCAAAAAGTCGGACGTGTCACTTATACCTGTTATACTGTAACCTGAAACTCATTCAACAAACATAATCTAGAATCTGACTAAATACTCGTATAATCGCACTTATAATAATTGCTATGACATCATTAATTAATTTGATAGTGTTAGACGTATGAAATGAGTCACCCACTGGTTTACAGTACAATTATCGGGCCAAGCCTGGTACTTATGCCAATTAATTGTTACGACTTATTTGTGAACCCACTAAGACAATAGATGGACGTAGAATATGGAAAAAATGATGTGTTTTTTCCTTTTCTTGGTAGTTTTTGAAGTGGGAACTTCTTTAGCCGTGTTGAGCGGTTTTTTTGTAGGAACAAAACTTGTGGGGTCGCATCACGTACATGCTATTTTAATTGCGTCACCGACATGCTAATATTACTGCGTCACCGACATTATATTTTAATTGCGTCACCAACATGCAAAAGTGACGGTAAATTTTCAATACTACCGGCAGTATGGCTGTCATTTTTTTTATTTTTGAAAACAGATTCATTGTACTGTCTGGTACATTGTGAGAAATACTTATGCGTTGACTAAAAACTCAATTTAATAGTCCGGTCAATTTAGACATTCGAAGTTACATAAAGTCCCAACAAGCTGAATTTCTGTGAAATTGTTCAAAACATAATTATAAACAATGTCTAGAAGTTCCCCATCATTCCCCTGTAAGGAAAAAAAAATATTCAAGGTCAAAGGTCAAAAGAATGAGTTTTTCGCGATTTTCAGCAAAACGGTAAGTTTTATCATAAAAGTACCCCTAAAATACTTTTTCTTACGAGCTACCGCTTCTGAGATATAACGATTCAAAAAGTTATAAAAGTTGTTATCGTCATAATATACACACGTTTCCACGCCACCTATGAGGTAGTGTACTTAGCGCGTTTTTTAACCCCCGACGCAAAAAGAGGGGTGTTATAAGTTTGACGTGTCTGTCTGTCTGTCTGTCTGTCTGTCTGTCCGTCTGTTGCATCATAGCTCCCGAACGGATGAAGCGATTTCAATTTAGTTTTCTTTGTATGAAAGGTGACTTATGTGCGAGTGTTCTTAGACATGTTTGATGAAAATCGGTTGAGCCGTTTAAAAGTTATGGGGGTGAACCGATGTTGCATATAGGGTACGAGCGTCATCCAACGCGATGTATTTTATTTTTTTACTTTTTAAAGGGCACTTAGGGTTTTAGGTCGGGGGTTTTTTAAAAATTTTATTTTATACTTTTTATAGGTACATACTTATTATAATGTCGATTTTGTTAAGTTGTAAATACATTCAGTTTTTCTTCCCCACTTTCACCCCCATAACTTTTAATCGGCTCAACCGATTTTCATCAAACATGTCTAAGAACACTCGCACATAAGTCACCTTTCATACAAAGAAAACTAAATTGAAATCGCTTCATCCGTTCGGGAGCTATGATGCAACAGACAGACAGACAGACAGACAGACAGACAGACACGTCAAACTTATAACACTCCTCTTTTTGCGTCGGGGGTTAAAAAACGCGCTAAGTACACTACCTCATAGGTGGCGTGGAAACGTGTGCATATTATGACGATAACAACTTTTATAACTTTTTGAATCGTTATATCTCAGAAGCGGTGGCTCGTAAGAAAAAAGTATTGATACAGTTTTTATAGATAATTTTATGATCTACAATTTTTGTCTGAGGTACTTTTATGATAAAACTTACCGTTTTGCTGAAAATCGCGAAAAACTCATTGTTTTGACTTTTGACCTTGAATATTTTTTTTTCCTTACAGGGGAATGATGGGGAACTTCTAGACATTGTTTATAATTATGTTTTGAACAATTTCACAGAAATTCAGCTTGTTGGGACTTTATGTAACTTCACTCCCATTTTTTGGTCTAAATTGACCGGACTATTAATATGTAAAAGTTAATCCTTTATCATGAAAATTATTTTATATACTGTTGAATCCGTTATAAGTACCCTAAAAGAGCATTGGAATAAACTGTTCATTTTAGTCTACATGCAATTACCTAAACCTTGATCTCCTGTACTGCAATTCTCTTTGCGAATTTCACTTCCACGAATCGGACTGTCTGAAACCCCAAAATAAATAGGTACAATAATCTGAATTAGTAAACCATTTTGATGTGAAAACTTCTTTAGCAACGTGAAGAAATTTTTTATAGGGCCAACACTTATAACTCGCGTCACCAAAATACCGCGTCACTGACATGCATTACTGCGTCACCGACATGCTAAAGTTACGTTAAGTTTTCACTTCTTCTTCTTCCTTAATAGGCAGTCCCCATGATAGCCCACTTTTTTTTTATTATTTAAAAAATATATTGTATCCTTTTTTCTCAATTTCTTTGGCACTTCTAGTTCCATCAATATACTGTATTACAAAAACAATAGAGCGAGCAATTAATACTTTTATGGTGGCGCCTAAGTGTGGTGGTGACAGCGCAGTACAGGCTGTATTGTACCCAAGCTGTTTAAGGCGTGATGATAGGAGTAATTGGTCTGATTCAGAGGTGTTCGGTGACTCATGAGTATCTTTGTTTTAGTAGGTACTGTACACTCAAAGCATCTTAGATGGGAGACGTGATACGTTTTTCTTTTGGTTTGGGTTCTGCCAAAATAAGTCAAATTAATGTTTTTATATTTTTTCAAAGTTATAAAAGAATATATTATATACTCACATATATCTAGGTACATCAAACTTTTTCCAAGTTTAAGTTTCTAAGTCTAATACATTTTATATTTTGGCACGAGCTTGACGTAATGAAATGAATTATTAAAAGATTGTGGGTTGGCTCGTTTTACCATAACTAAGCTCATTTAGAGTTCAAAATGATGGTTTTTTAGCGTTATTTTAGGGTGTTTCTGTTTTGCCGTAAGCATTTAGTCTTACGATTTTGCTAGTCAAGTACAAGTTTGCTGGTCTTATCACTGACACCCTTAGGTATAATTATAGAGTCTAAATCACTCTCACTTGTCAACAAAAATACAGCAAAACAGTATGAACTTTTATCTAACTTCCGTTCTAAAATAAACTAATTGCAACGACGAGAAATCTAAATAAAACATAAACAGGATCGAGCCAACGGGATGCTGAATAAAAATATTACCGGTGCTGAGTTTTCTTAGAAATACCATCACGCCTGTATTCCCCGAAGGGTTAGGCAGAGGTGCACCAATTTAGGTACACCCACAGTTCGCAGTTTCTTAGAAATATACATAATATAGATCTATACTAATATTAGATATTTATAATATTGCGAGAGACGCTTACGTTTAGCAGTGGACGGCTATAGGCTGATATGGATATGAATATTTTAAAGAGGGAAGACTTTTTTTGTCTTTTACTACAAAATAAGCTCCGGAACTACTCGACCGATTTTAACCATTCTTCACCAATAGATAGCTACATTATTCCTTAGTAATATAGGTTATATAACATCACGCTACAACACACGGGAGCGGAGCTGTAACCAAGACATAACTTAACACAGCCAAAATAAGCGCTCGCAGACGAAGTCGCGGGCGGAAGCTACTTACAACATAAAGTAGAGCGCGATTCCTGAAATAGAAACATGACCTTGATCTATTCAAGTAGGCTTGTGCCCGGTTCCTATATCTTACCGACCGGTACTGGGAAAGACAACTTTGCGCTTGTAAAAGTGACGTAAGAAGGTTTTGTTACCATTTAGGAGAGTATTTTATACCCCGTTGGGCTACTGGGCGTAAGGACGAATGCCCCGTTGGGCTACTGGACGTATGGACGGATGCCTCGTTGGGCTACTGGGCGTAAGGAAGAATGCCCCGTTGGGCTACTGGACGTATGAAAGGATGCCCCGTTGTGCTACTGGGCGTAAGGAAGAACGCCCCGTTGGGTTACTGGGCACTACTGGGAACTGGGTACTACTGGTAAATTTCCAAATTGGGCAAAGTGTTATTGCGTTTTCCATTAGGATTTTTTTTAGTAGCTCGGAGTTTGGGTTGTGTGACGCTCCCATGTCTCAGGAAGTCGGGATTCACGTAAAGCCACATTGTATGGTATGATACAAATGACGTAAGTTTCTCATTAAGGTCGAGACTAGATTGCGGGCCGATGGCGTAATAGAGACTTTAAAACCACTCATCTATAATACTCCACTTTGTAACCCAAAAAGCAATGCAATAAGAGCCATTTTACGACCGAAAAAAATATTCGAACTGACATACCTGCACAAATTCCTCACATTACAAACATAGCGTTTAATAATTCAGACATACCACCCACAAGGGTCCTTACAGCGGCTAGACGAATAACTAACAAATGAAGCGCTGTAAGCGTGTCATATCGCTTTGTTGCCAAAAACATCGAATCTTGTTAAGTTTTTGTTTGTAAGACGTCTGATTCGAACAATTAAGCGATTCGAGCGCTGCTTACTGCTATAACCTCTCGTAAAATCTGCATAAGAAGCCAGCCTTAAGGCGGACGGCTTGCGGTTTGTTTTGCTACAGTGGCTCCAGATTTCGTATGAATATGACTAAAAATATCTTATCTTATTCGAGAGGTAATGAAAAATTTTCCTTTAAGTAATAATGTTTTTAGTTATTCCGGCTACGATTTAATAAAGAATTTAGAAAGACACTTAAAAGTCGGATTTTAGCCGTTCTGCTCATCATTGCTATAATTTTTTTGTTCTAGGTCATACCTAGGAACATTCTGGTTATGAAGATATTGAAGGTCAAACTTCCACGTTGTTTTACGAAAATAAATATGTTATGTTATAATATTTTCTTATTAAGCTTTAAATGACTCCTGTACTGTTGTATGCACTTGTAATCACCCATGATTTTTTACACCAACAACTAAAAGTCGTTACCCAGCAATAATTTTACGCAACAACATTACTTACATCTTGTGGGCAATATTGGTAGTAAAAATTTACTTTAATACAATAATAATATAATTATACAATGAAAGTCTGCGACCATTGTAAACCAACCCCTGGCTCGTCGACTCATTACTACGGTTCCAGATTATTGTTTCAAGTCCACACAATAGGATGGGACACAAGTTCGCGCCCTGTCTACGCTGTTTCCATTCGTGCCGACACTCGGCCCGGCGGTACAGGCATTGAGCCCTATTGAATTTGTCACGGTAAGTGAACGTTTTCAGAATACATCAATGCAGATTATTGGTACGATTTCTGAGTAACAAAAGTTTGGAAACCAATATGTAGCTAGGTTAAATTCAATTCGTTGACGAAATTGGATGTTGGATTTTTTTTTCGTCTTTTTTTTAAAAAGGGTATTTGGAATGGAGTGTGAATGTGTGCTGTATTTGTTGTGTATGTCGCATCGAAGGTGGCCGAGGTGCGAAGCATTGGGTCTTCTTCACGATCCGACATTATTTTAAATCAATGTGGGCACTGTGTGAGTACTCGAACAAAAATACGGTTTAAACTTTGAATGTCTTTATTTAAGGTACAATAACAAAAGCAAAGTCGAAACAAACACGTGCGTTGGTACTGAGCGTCTGCCAAGACTGTCCGCACTAGCCTGAGCCAACCTCGGTCTTAGCTGCATCCCCTCTACCGACGATCGTGTCCAAGCGGTGGGGCGCGCTTGCGTTTCTGATCACGTGATGCTTAGTTGCGAATTGAATGGATAGATGGCGCTGTACGTTGTACAGTAGCGACATCAATCCACGACACGGCCATCCCTGACTAGCACCCGTCCTCGGGTGTAGTACCTGTGGACAAAATACACTCAGGGAAAAATAGCTCGGCTATCCTGCCAATAGAAACTAAGTAACTCATTTTTACTGCAAATCTACGTACACACAATAACCAACTGTTATGATTTACAATGTCCTGTCATTAGGGTGTCTACACAGTGCTTCCTGCACAACAAGTGATTGGAAGAGATCCGATCAACAAAGCAATCAACGGAAAACTATTTCCACTAATTTGAAACTACTCTCATAGGCAATGCGTACTCAACTCATTAAAACTTTCGTCACAATCTGTGCACCAACACAGATCTGAATCGCACCAACGATTCTTTTCATGCTCGCTGCCACATGTGCTACAACACATGAGACACTCTGTGCACCAACACAGACCAGAATCGCCCCAACGATTCTCAAAACCTCTTGCGCAAAATGTGCTACAACACATAAAGCGCTCTGTGCACCAACACAGACAGAAATCGCACCAACGACTTCTCACAGACCCATCGCCACATGTTACTCATGAGGTGCGGTCAAGAGGTTCGAGTATGAGTACACACGCCATTCTTAATCGGATGTGGTTTCACTACCACTGTCATCAACTATGACATCTAACTCTCGAGGCACTTGGTGATCGGGGATCTTTCTCACACGGTCATGGGGGTACTTGTACGTTCGCTTAGAGTCAAGCGCCTTAAGTAGGTATCTATCCCCGTCTAATACCTCAATAATCTTAAATGGGCCTTTCCTCATTTTCAATCAAAACATAATCATTAATGGCTAACTTAGAAACCTGAGCCTTATTTTTATCATAATTAGCATTCTTTACGATATTCTGGGTCGCGTGCTCTCTAGTCTCGTCTAAATTAACGTCAAAATACTTCAATCAACAACAACATCAGTGCTCTTACTAGCACTATCACTTTACTGACTACTCTCGTTTATGGTCTTAACGGGAACCTCACAAGTAAACAATCTGAATAAACTTAAAAAATAAAGTTGTGAATGCAAATTATCAACGCTTTAGCGGGTAAATTTACTAACTTTGTAAAATTGGGAATCATTGAAAATACAATAATCATTACCATGTACCATACCATACCATACCATGTGTCATGTACCATACCATACCATGTGTCATGTACCATAGTCGTTCGAAACCTTTAACGCCACGGCTCTCCAGCCGACCAGCAATCGCATTGCTCTCACACATCCAGCGCATGGATCAGTACGCATTCACCAAGTAGATCGCCCGTGTGCATCATCCACTGACTACGCATTACGCTCTTTCCAGACCACGACCTCGTGTGTTTAATCTGTAACAAGTAAAATAGCGCAGTACATACCGTTCGGTCACTCCTGACACAAACTTAAAATAACTTAAGAAATGGAAACGAATTTATTATCACAATAATTTTGTTTTAGTTCTACCTACATCAAAAATCTAAGCTGAACAATTTAATTAATTAAACGATTAGTTCAACTACAAATACTAGAGCAATTACTAAATCATCCATAGAGCATCATAAGAACGCAAAGCAGGGATGTTATTCGTGGCCTGTGGCTTTTCCTTAAGCCCTTCCAACAAACCTCGCGTTTGTTTCATTCAATTCTCTTGAATGCCGAGTCCCACGGACCCTATAGTCTCTACGAGACCCGACCTCCGCCTGTGCCACCCGCACACCGCGTATCCACGGACTACTAAAAGCAGATACCGACTTCTAACGGACTACGGCTACGAAATGACAACAGGTACGGTCCGACCAGCCGAACTAAGATTCACCACTATCACACGGTTCAACATCTTCTACTTCTAGAGGAACTTGGCACTCAGACATTCGTCTTAGCCTGTCATGCTCGTATTTGTAGGGTACTTCTCGAAAAACTATGACCTTGATCGATTCCGTTAAAATAATGTAAACACGCTTGCTACAAAATTTTACGCAACATTATAATATCATCACGCCTGTATTCCCCGAAGGGTTAGGCAGAGGTGTACTAATGTACAGTATGTACACCCACAGTGCGCCGGTTCATTTAGGTCCTATGTAATAGGGGGCGAGCCTATTGCCATTAACCGGGCACAAATCCAAACTCCGAGCTGCTACTGAGAATTTCATAGGAAAACCCAATAACACTTTTTGCTCGACCTGGGAATCGAACCCGGGACCCCTTGCACAGCAGTCGCACTTGCGACCACGAGACCAACGGGGTAGTTCACGCAACATTATCTTTGATGAAGAACATTCGGCACCAGAATCATAATAAAATGGACACGACTCACCGGTATTCATCACACCGCAAGGATTGCTAACGTAGCAAACTCCAACACGTCGCTCGCTTCCCGCCGCTGCTGCTGCCTTGTTGTCGCTGCCCGGCGGCGCCCGGAGTAGCCGTCACAGGCAACAACCTCTTCACACCATTCCTCTTCGTGTAAGAATCCGCTTGCCTGGGTTCCAGCCTGCCGCATGCGTGAACTTGCTATTCACTGGTTTGGTTCTAAGAGTTTGTATCAGCACGTTCATTTTGTTGGTTTCGCATTTCAAAAAGGAACCGCCACTTTGTTGGTCTTGCATTTCAAAAAATAACCGCCACTTTGTTGTTGTTGCATTTCAAAAATAACCGCCACTTTGATGTTGTTGCATTTCAAAAAGTAACTACCACTTGGTTGGTTTTGTATTTAAAAAAATAACCACTATTGTGAGTTTTCAAGGTTATTTTATCACCGCGTATTTTCTTATTTGCTCGATTTGAATCCCAGTTCTGATGTCGCATCGAAGGTGGCCGAGGTGCGAAGCATTGGGTCTTCTTCACGATCCGACATTATTTTAAATCAATGTGGGCACTGTGTGAGTACTCGAACAAAAATACGGTTTAAACTTTGAATGTCTTTATTTAAGGTACAATAACAAAAGCAAAGTCGAAACAAACACGTGCGTTGGTACTGAGCGTCTGCCAAGACTGTCCGCACTAGCCTGAGCCAACCTCGGTCTTAGCTGCATCCCCTCTACCGACGATCGTGTCCAAGCGGTGGGGCGCGCTTGCGTTTCTGATCACGTGATGCTTAGTTGCGAATTGAATGGATAGATGGCGCTGTACGTTGTACAGTAGCGACATCAATCCACGACATGTATATAACTGTGTTAAGTTATTTTGTAATGTAATGTGATTTGTTGTTTCTGATCTCTTCCCGATCGGATCGGACAGAGTGTGAGGCAACAGGGAGAGTGCATCTGTATTTGCGCGCACACTCGTTCACTATATTATTATGTAATATCTCCTGTCTACTAGGCTAGTCTCCATTGAATTTAGCCACCGTTACCAAAATTCAGTAAGACAATTTTATTAATATTACTAGCTATGGCCCACGGTGTCACCCGCGTACAGTTCGCTTCCGTTGATTGTAGCGCGATGTTTCTATACATATAATCTTCCTATTGAATCACTAGTTTAAAAGATCTAAGCGTACAGAGGGACAGACGGAGGGAAGCGACTTTGTTGTATACTACCTAGAGATTATATTCACCAAAACACCTAAAATATTTTCCTTGCTCCACCTAAAAAGTTTCAACCGTCCACAGTCGGACATAATGGAAAACCTCGAACTATTCAGTGATGCGCTATTTGGCGACAGTAAGTAATTTACAGCTGGAGCTACATTGTGTCTGTAGCATGTAATGCGGCGCTTTATTACGCACGCATTTAATGAGCCCCTTGTTTTATTGTAATAACTTGTACTGACACGTGACGGCACTCGTATAAATAGTACTGGTTTTGTTGGATAGATGTTGTGGTTCAAGGATGAGATAGAGATAAAGATAAAATGTGTTTGTAAAACAAGAGTGCCAATACACAAGTTCATAGTGTAAGGTTTAAGTATGCCAGGGTTGCGGAATTTGTTTGAAAGAGTCACCGCGAGAGTCACGCAAAGGGCATTAAGAGGAACACGGATGGGTTTTAGTCAGTAAGACTCTGACACCTTACGTTCCGCCTGTAGTGGAAGAAGTCATTCAATGATTTAGGTGTATGTACACGAGGCGTACACGTAAATCTTCATTAAAAGAATTTCAATTAAAAAGTTGAAGATTATTCTAGAAAAGATGATGTCCAGGATATACATATATTTATATTTTTTGCTGAGTTAGTAGTTAGTGCGAATCATCGCTATTGTAAATACTAAAAAGCTTTATTTTACATTTGAAATATTGGCACCTAGCTTTTGCAAACGACTTGGTTCAAGTAAATGTTCTACGTTTATCGTTATCAAGGTCCTAAGCTATGGTTTGTCACATTTTATTGCAATCGGTTCAGTGGTTTTGCCAGAATAAAGTAAAATACAGACAGACACTCACATTTTCAATGAATACCTAATATTATTATGAAATTAAGTATCGAAAGGCACAGGTTTTTCAAGTTTTCTATCCAATCAAACCAAATTAACAAATCTAAAATATTATCTCATTTATAGAGTCCATATAAAAAATACTTTGTGAAACTACATCAATAGAATCATTACCTCTTAAAACTTCAACAAATACAATTAAAACTAATATTTCAGTTATCTACCCAAATTATAAAGCTAGTTCCACACACAAGCGGCGATATAAACAGGAGTAAAGCAACAAGGAGTATGACTACTAAGCTATCATCGTCCTGTTAACTATAAAAGACTGGAGGTGGCGCCTGATATGTGGGACCACCGGACTTACGCCGCCCGCCCTAGTGGGAGGAACTCTATAGAGCTGTTTGAGCGTGTCGGTGGTAGTTTTAGTGTGACAGTTTTTTATGTAGGTATTGGTCTGTTTTTTGTTAAACGAGGTACTTTCTGGTAGTGTAGTAGGTACTTAATTACTTACGACATTGAGCTACTTTTACTACAGGGCCGTTTGAAATTGAGAAAAACATCGTATGTTTTCTACATTTTAGTTAGTTATGTAAACATAAATGAACACAGCAATTGTTTTTTTTTTCTTTATTTTTGTATCGGTTGCAGCTTCAGTTACCTTTCGATCAGTCTTTAATGTATAATATATTTAATTTTTAAAAGTTATTTCGTGTATTATTTGTAAGAAAAGAAAGAAACGACAAGTAAGCATTTTTTTTTTCAAAAAATGACCTCTATCTGAATATGTACTCTTTTCTATAAAGTATATTAATTTATACGGCCCACTAGCAAGCCGTACAGTATAATTAGCAATAAAGTAAAATGATTTAATTACTTGTTTAAAAATCAACTGCTTAAAAAAAACGTAATACTCGTATATAATTGCAGCTCTATACAATTCTCAATTTCTCCCAAACACGTTTTTATTTGGTCCGTGTAAGTGAGTAGCGTTGTACTGTCCATCTGAGTATGTATGTTCGTGTATGGACGTCGTGTTTGGATGTTCGTGTATGTATGCCATACACGCTCCGTCTTTGTGGTGCGAGTTGCGACCTTCACCTCGCGACGTTCGTTTTGCTCGTTCTTATGTTGTACTCCTTGTTTTATCAACGATTTGTTGACCTCTGGGAATTGTGAATGGGATTTTCGTTTCTTGTGTAGTGAATGGGTGAATGTTTGTGTTAAAATGTGACTGTGTGTGTGTGTTGGTTGTTGGCGCATGAGTTTTGGTTAGCTACAAACTTTGTTAGGTATCCTGTCTATTTATAAATAAATATCTAGCATAAAATGCCTTTAGTAGTAGTAGAGCTCTTTGTGAAGGAGCTCGTTCGGAGAAGTACTACGTACTACCATACCTATTTGTGCCGTAAAGCAGCGTTGCTGTGTTCCAATATAAAATGTGAGATTACCGGTGTAATTACAGATACATGAGATATTTCAACTTTGTCTCTGAGATGATAGCACATTTGCAAGGTCCCTGGTATTGCAGATGTCTATAGGCAGCGGTGACCATTTAACATCAGGTGGGCCGTCACGTCGGCCTGTTTTCCATCCAATGCAGATGAAAATAAAATGTCTATAAAATACCTAGTGTATGTTCAAGCGAAGTGGTATTAAGATCTTCTTCTTTATCGTGTGGGCAGTAAAGGTCTAATGAGCCCACATACCCTAGTGTCAGAGTTTCTAAAGCACCTCTGACAAGGTAACTGATGTCAGTGATGTCTAAGATAAACATAGAAAATACATATGGTATAAGATAATGGTACATTATTGCCTTATAATTCACTTTAAAGGAAACATTGCATTTTAGGTTGTGTTTTTACGCCAATCGATTATCATCTTCTTATGCATCTTTTTCATTACCTTATCTGCTAAAAAGCTTATTGATAACTTCATAACGTCATCTAAAACTCAAAAAACAAAAGCATATCACCGAAACCCGACACACAATCCCACAAAACAATAATCCAACTCAAAGCAAATTACGCCTCTGTACAACAATAAAATATTAAAAGCTCACTTCCTGCCCGAGCTATTAAATCAAGGAGTACAGATAGCAGCATCTAGCAATAACTCAGCTCTGGTCTCACATTACAATTTGCACTAAATTTATCATACAATAACGTTTGTATCAGAAAATTATTATTCAAATCAACCAGCATTAATCAATGCGTTGATAAAAGAAAATGCGAGCGGCGATGCTCCTGCGCAAAGTAGGTTTGTGATGCTGTCGATTCTTTTTCTTATCGATAAATTGAATTTTATAATTAGCTAGGTATTTTAATTATGTTGGTATTTTATTTTTGTATTATTTATTGTTTATATGAAGTACATTTTTTTTAATTGTCTGCTTGCCTTTGATCGCAACTCACCTGATCTTAAGTGATGATGCGGCCTAAGGCGGAACACGCTTGCCTAGGATGAACTGGTTTACACGTGTCTTGAAGATACCCAGATTATACTTATCAGGAAACAGAGAGGCAGTCAATAAATTCCACAGTCTGGCAATAAGTAAGTGGCTTAGTTTGATCAGTCTGTCTAATAAAATTTCATGGTATCCACGTTTTATGGGGAAAGTAATAGGTTATGTCTCTACTTATTGTAACTATATTGCGTAATTTTTCATCTTTTCATTGTAATCTACACTATTCTTTACCTACAGATCAAAATAACAATCAAACACATTACGCAACAACGATACACATTCCAAACACGAAATGATTCAAAACCACGCAACCGCACAATGACTCACACTCGTAAATCGATTTGAAAATCATCGATATCGATTGGTCCCAACACTGCGTTAACCCGATGCGTCTCGCGTGGACCGCTGTCGCTGTGTGCGTGTAAAAGATAATGAACTATCTGCACTAATATATTATAAAGTTCATTATAAACAATTATTTATTGTTAGCGTATGTTTATTAATAAGGCGGTCTGTACGACTACTGTGCATGTGTTTGTAGCCTTAGGGTTGTGAGGCGTTTGATTGAGATTGTGATAAATTTCTTCCTTAAGAACTGGCTTGGTTGGTTATCATGTGATTATAGGCATCTTAAACTTGGTACTCTGTTTAACGGTGTACTTATAATGTGGTGTTATGGGAAAGGAAAATTAGTACCGCAAAACGTTATTTAGTATATTTAATATTAAGAAGTCGTCATGCTCGCTCAAGGCGGATTAGCGATTTCAGACTTTATAACTATTAACTATTAGACGGCTAAGTGTCCTCCTCACGATGTGTTCTTTCTTCGATGTCAGAGATATCTGAGACAAATCAGACAGAAGACCATAATTATATGAAAAAAGTAAAAGTTATGTATATATGTCATACTTGCTCAATACCTGCCCATTTAAGGTTGCAAATATACATCCTCGTGCATGAGGGCATGGCCTATTAGGAATGAGTTTACTCCCATTAATGATCGAAACAAGAACAAGAATGAATCAAAACAAGATTGTTTTAATTTGATGTGCCTTTATTGTTACCCACCATGTATCTTAAACAGGATATAACCTGTGCAACGTATACCTAAACAGCTGAATTTATTAATAACCATATTATACTAAGTCCACGCTAAAAGTTTTCGATACGATGTCCCTTCCACCGTTACACACTCAGTTGTATTAAAAATCCAAAATTCTTAAAAAATATTAAAACATTCTAGTGGCAACCCTACCTCGTCCTTTAGCTGTCAATGCAGCGAATATGAAAGTAAGCACAAAGCCGTTGGGTTAGATTGTGCTTCTCAGATTGCACGCTGTTTAAAGCCACAAACAAAACGCCGTACAATGCGTGTTTTGACTGTAGTGCGACGTGATATTGACGTGTTGCTACAGCAATGGTTAGGTTACAGTTACAAGTTATAGTAATTCGGGGTGTTGGTAAAACTAGAGTTTTGAAGTGATTTAGGATTTACATTCATATTATTACCTATACCTTACCTTACCTTTTTTTTTATTACTACCTATATATTTGTCAAAATACTGTAAAACAATTTTTTAAACAGTAAGTATGGAGTTTATTTCCGTTTTTCTCCATATGAAACTACCGTTTGAAAGGTTTCTTAAGTTCTTATTTGTACATACATACATACAATCACGCCTGTATTCCCCGAAGGGTTAGGCAGAAGTGTACCAATATACACCCACAGTTCGCCGGTATGTTTAAGTCCCATGTAATAGGGGGCGAGCCTATTGCCATTAACCGAGCACAAATCCTGACTCGAGCTGCTACTGAGAATTTCATAGAAAAACACAATAACACTTTTTGCTCGACCTGTCAAAGTCAAAGTCAAATCATTTATTTCAATTAGACCATTAAAAGGCACTTTTGAAAAAAAATAAAACTAATGAATCTAGTTGCCCATTCCAAAAGGTAAATGGGAATCGAACCCAAGACCTCTAGCGTAGCAGTCGCGCTTAGGACCACTAGCCTAACGAGGCAGTCTTCTTCTTCAGTTCTTATTTGTTTCCTGTGAATTACGACGTAAAGGTTTTTTTTAACTTGGATGTCAAGCAAGCCGACGGCCCACCTGATGTTGAGTAGTCACCTCTGCGTATAGACATCTGCTATACCAGAGGCCTTGCAAATGCGTTGCCATCCCAGAGACAAAGTTGAAAGGTCTTATGTGCCTGTAATTTCACAGGCACCCAAAGCCCTGCAAACCGGAACTGCAACGCTGCTTTCCGGCAGAAATAGGTATGGTGGTAGTACGTCCCCGGATGATATCCTTCATTAAGTAATGTCAACTGGTCAAAGTATTTATTACAATCAAACTATTTACAGGCACTTGAATGGTCAAAGAGTCGGTCAGTTAGTCACGAAAATTAAAACTGGTTGCTCGTATTAAAATAAATTAATTGCAATATAAAAAATCGTTCTAAACATAAAAACCAAATCTATTTTTAAACTAAAATTTTCCCAAACAACATCATCCAAAATGTATCCAGCCAATCACACATTCAGATTAGCAATTAACCGTTTTAATAACGAAATAACACGTAAAACATATATGACTATAACGCGTACGTAACAAAGCGTAGTTTTCGTTCCACAGACAGTTTAACCCTGCATTGAAGTGGTCCATTCGAAGCGTTCGATAAAAAATAAGTTCAAAAAAACGCGCACCACCCCTAGGCTCGGGCAAAAAAAGCAGATAAAAATGTGCCTGCCCCGTAATTTAAGCGTGCTACCAGTTGTCGATAACCCGAGGTAGGAAATTTTGAAAAATATTTCGGCGTTCTCATAATCATTGTAGTTTTGTAAGCTGTTCTTTTTTTAATTGGGCTCGTGATTTTGTTTCAAAATCGTGTGTCATTTGTTTGTCCTAGTCGTTTGAACGGTTGACTGTCAATGTCATAAGATGCGACGGAATGATTAGTTTTGACTGATCTGAAGATTCGTTCAGTTTTCTTCACCCATATGATCATACATACACACACAAATCATGGCTTCACTTATAGGAGACTACAGCATTAACAATACAGTTAACAACAAAGTAATACTTAATAATAAAATAAAAATTAGAAACAGAAAAGTCTTCAAGTTCTTAAAGTCTTGTCTATCACTCTTATATATAACAGCTGAATACCTTTTTACTTCATAATCAAATATTTCATTAACTTTATATTTCTTCATTTATTTCCAAGTTATTGTAACTAGCATTTTCCTCTTTGTCTCACTATATTCACAACTGATAGAGTACCAAATACGTGTCGAAAACTGTAGGTACCTAGTTTTACTGAGTTCTTTCCACAGAACAGTTTAAAATTTCACCTGAAAATGAAAATAGTAGCGCCCAGTATTTTTCTAAAAATCCATTCCAATTTCAACTTTGAGGAAAACGTGTTATTACTAAGCTTTTGTTTGTTTATATCACGTTTGAAGTTTCAGGCACGTAGAAAAAAGTGTGTAAGTTTTGTTTTTAAAAAGAAAACATTATTTGACGCAGTACGTTTTATTTACATTGGATTTATAGTTTATTGGAATACCATATACCGAAATATATGTATGTTGAAAATAAAATTTTGTGAGTCGATTTTTTTAAAGTTTTGATAGCGAAATGCAATTCTGGCTAAGGAAACCAGACCACATCAAAGAGGCGGCAATTTTTAAAAAATCATCATTTTCGGTAGTGAAGTAACAAAGACTAACACTGATTAACGAAGTTAATATTACAAAAAAAAAAAAATTAAATAAAAAAACAGTATCAAATCAGTAATTATTCTGCTTGAAGTTCTCTGTCTGATGTTCTCTGTCTGTGTATGTTGTTGAGAGTTTTCTGTCGCAATTTTTATATTGGCGCTATTTAATAAGGACTTCTTTTCATTCACTGTTATAAAACAAAACACTTTCATCACACGAAAACAAACGAACATAATTGTACACATTCCAATTTCAAACCAAAAAAAAAAACAAAAGCTAATCTAC
This sequence comes from Caradrina clavipalpis, assembly GCA_932526535.1. Lineage (NCBI taxonomy): Eukaryota > Metazoa > Arthropoda > Insecta > Lepidoptera > Noctuidae > Caradrina > Caradrina clavipalpis. Next base: position 4,434,969 of record OW052100.1, read on the forward strand.
TTTTCCAAATTCAAAAAGGTTGGCAACATTGCAGACATTCGCTCCATAAAATTTATAGAACAGTCACTTTGTAACGCGCTAGACGCAGTGATGGTCAGTCAGGACATTTTATAGATATTATGCGTATGTATAGGTACATCTGAGTACTCGTGAAGAGAGAACTATCTATACTAATATTATAAAGAGGTAAAGTTTGTGAGGTTGTAGGGGGTAATCTCCCGAAATGATTTTGAAAATTCTTTTAACCACAGAAAGCCACGTTATTTGTGAGTGTCATAAGGTATATAACAGCAAAAATACAGCCTGAAAATATTCATAGTTCGCTCAGAATCGGCTACTGAATCGATTTTAGCTAAAATAATGAAAACTACGTTATGATTATTATCTTACCTATCCGTTGAACTGCAGAATCCAACGTAAGTTAAACTTAAGCCAAGGCTTATTAAAAAAGCAGTTGTAAAAAAAACTACCGATAAACGAAAATCGTACCTAATAGAAAAACCCAATAACAATTTTCACCCGCCTTGGGAATTGAACTCACGACCCAAGCTGAACAGTCGCTTGCAACTAGCACACACAGCAGGCTACTCACGCTAAGTTTCTATAATGCAATTCATCTCATTTCCCTCATCAGGAAAATACTATATAAAATTCATCGCCCTACACACAAACCTCACGTTTTCTTAACACCGATGACATCAACTACACACATCCGCTTCTTTATGGTCACACAAAAGCAATACTTATCTAGTCGCAGAGTGCAAAAATCTTCCACGCCAAATCTCGCCTTCAATTACCAGCTGAACATACTCATACTGACCCAATAAGCAAAGTAATACGTCGCAATAAGTGGATGGAATAGACTCTGGAGCACCTATCCAGGCATTATATGCAGGATCTCTAAACATAGTCACAATGGCTGGTCATCATTCAATTGTGCCAGTGGAAATGGCCCGTTTATCTACAATAGGGCGATCATTTTATCATTGCATTTCTTTAAGTTTCATACATTATGTATGGGGAGACGAAGATGGCGGTGTGGTACTGTTTGGGATGCGGTTTTGGTAAAGGTTTAAAGGTTTTGCTATTAGTTAGTGGTTGGAAGTAAAGTGTGTGCCATCAGAGACTTATTTTGTGGGTTACAGACGGTGTTTCTTTTTAAATTTAGAATAATGCGGTTTTGAATTTAGAACAGTGCGGATAAAAGTTATTGTCTTTTATGGGTGGAACAAGGAGTTTGTATGTCACCGGACAATAACAAGATCCGTAAGTTTATCAATTTACTAGGAAGTTTATAAACTTTCGTAAGATTCTAAACGGGAGATAAATTGTAATATTTTACGTCCACATTTTCGTAAATTGATAAACTTACTGAACTCACTCGTAAAATAAGTAAGCAGTAACCAAACGCTACGCCCGATCTGATTGGTTGGCTGTCACGTGTCACTTCTCCTTCCTCGCGGCCGCCAGCTGGACACAAGCATTGCCACTATGAACATTGACCAATCAGAGAGCAGTGTGTTATTTTACGTATTTCAAAGATCGTATATTTAAAAGAGTTTCTGTGATTGGTCGAACCATATAAAATCTTACGAATAGATATTCGTTAGTTTATAAATTTACCGTATGACGTCGGAAATTGATAAATTTACGAAAATGTGGACGTAAAATATTACAATTTATCTCCCGTTTAGAATCTTACGAAAGTTTATAAACTTCCTAGTAAATTGATAAACTTACGGATCTTGTTATTTTCCGGTGACATGTATACTGCTTCATTAATGATTGTTATTATTCTGTGTAGGATTTCTTGGATGATATGTTTTGTAGTATTTAGGTAATTATTCCCGAATATTTGATTTTTGGATGCCATGTTAAGGCAGATTGTACATGGATTGTAGATATTGTAACAACTTACAGTACGGTCGACGTATCTTGACGAGTCTGAAGTTAGCCGTTTGGCTGCGCAATGGATCTTTTAGGAACAACATTATCTACTGCGCAGCTAATCGACGAACTTCAGACTCGCCAAAATACGTCGGCCGTACTGTACTTTATATATTTTTTTTTTATATATTAATTTATAAAAATATTGTTATTTAACTTTGTGATGTCGTTTTTGTACTATAGTTTACTATTTTAGATTGTCAAAGAGGATGCAGTGGTGACATCAGAATTTTGTGAAAAATGTGAGTTCTGACTACACCTTCGATATAAAATAAATTATTCCTGTTTAGTTATTTTATACCTACCACCTACTAATAATGCATGGAACATTCACAAGGAAAACTGAAAAAAATCTCATGCCCAAACCAGGAATAGGCCAAGATCTAGATCCCGGCACTTCTCAGCTAGAAAGAGATAGAGCATCCCACTTAGCTGCATCAGTTGATAACGATAGAAGGTCAGTAGGAAAATCGCACCGACCTTACACGTCCGTCGTGATTGTAGAGCGAAGAGGGTCCATAGAGTAGATGCATTGTGCATGTACTTGGTATAACGATTCTTAAAGATGTTAAAACTCTTTGGGGAATTCTGTTAGTATGGTTGAAAAGAGGTTGTATGAGGGAAATTGAAAAAGGCGTTTTTTAATTTAGAACAGTATGGATGGTGTTGGTATATTTAAAAATTTTAAGACGCTCTGTGTTTTTTTCATTACTTTGCGACTTTATGGCGTTCAGTTGACAACGATAGAAGGTCAGTAGGAAAATCGCACCGACCTTACACGTCGGTCGTGGTTGAAGAGCGAGGAGGGTCCATAGATTAGATGCATTGTGCATGTACTTGATACTACGACTCTTGACAGAGTCAAGAGAGAGACTCAGGGTCTTGTCAGTCTTGTTAGTCTGGTTGAAAAGAGGTTGCATTAGGGAAATTGGACAAGGAGTTTTTGATTTTAGAACGTTTTGGTATAGTGTTGGGAATTTTAAAATCGAAAGAGGTTATGATGGTTCTCTGTGGCGTTGTTGTTTAGAAGACTTTTAGTATGTACTGGAGCATCTACATACTTACCTGGCAAAGATTCAGAAACAATAACAGTACGCGTTCTAAAAATAAAAACGGTTAAACTGACATGATTAATTTTTAAAAAGTTTAAATACGAAACCATATACTGGCACACAGGTAATGCGCGGGAAAATAAAATTTAAATTTATAATAAATGGCACGATTACCAACTCGTTCTACACTCACACATTCTAACATAATCGAGAATTTTATCGCTCCCTATCATTCGTTTCCAAATAAGTCTCATTTATAACGCGTGGGGGATGAACAAAACAAAAATTTGAATAAGGAGGGCATTATTTATCGCGGCCCCAATGAAGGCCGTTAATGTGATTTTTTTTTAATAAAAAAAAATGTACGCGAGCCAGCCAAACGAGGATCATGTATCATCGCTTTTTTCGGACAGTCATTGTCCTCAAAAAAATATATATTTATTTTTTTATTTATTTACAATCCACAGACACGGGAAACGGCGAAAGTATACATCAAATTAATTACTCTCTAAATTATGTTTATGGAATTGTTTTAGGTTAATGATGAGTTAGTTTGTGACTTTTTTTTTGCAAATAACAATGTTCAGCTATTTTGTTAGTCCCTGTTTAGAGTATGTAGGTAGCTTATAATATTAATAAGAAATTAAAATAAATAAATGTTAAAGCCTTAAGTCCTTAACACTGAATACAAGGTGTCAAATACAACCAGTTATAATAATTATAATCGATACGAATGATTTACTAAAAGCATTTTAATTTATTCATTATAATTTAAATTCGCTTGCTATAACTGGACTCATAACAACACAATAATAATAAAACGAACAAAAACAAAACACCGAACTCAACCCTTCGTGTGCCTAATTAAAAAAATTAAAAAAAATCGCTCCCTCAGAACGCGCGTTGTCACGTTCCATATTCGCGCGTTAATTACACGTCATTCTTTTTTCAAAAAGCGCGCCAATGACGCGCGCAATTAAAGCCGTGTACAGACAACGGGAAGACGCGACATAAAGCCGGCACACACAATGCGTCCTCGGCGAAATTCGCCGCAGGGCTAGTGAAATTAACAAGGCGATTTACACTTGACACTAGGCGCCTGTTTTTCATTACTTTTCACGGCGCTGCAGTCGCTGAGCGTCTACACTTAAACAACCTATTTTTAAAATCTGTGCATGCTAAAGAAATGTTCTCTCATAACATTGGCATACCGGTAGAGTAAACTTTTCCGGGCCACAAGTTTTGTATGCTGTGGCGTGTTCTGTGAAAAAGTGACTAATTGTGTATGTTCAACGGCTCGTCTCCTCCACATATCGCTGTAATTGTGTGAAATAAAGAGCTTTGTATCATTATTTTCCCGCTTTTTCTTTTTGCTCTAAGAGTTGTTGAACGTATTGTTGTTGGAGTTATTATTTTTTGTACTTCAATAGCGCGGTACTTCTTTTTTATAATTATATACTTTAAAATATAAGTGCATATTGTTTTGGTGGCAGATGAAATAGATAAACTATAATTATTATTCGTCTCGATTCCTGCGGCAGTAGCATAAATACTATTTGGGGTTTTATTTTAGAAAAAAAAATATGACAGTTTGACAGCCTTGTTTAAATGTATTTTATTTATTCCTAAACAATTAATTAATCCAATTATCATGATTCCTGAAGGTGAAGAAGGTTTCCTGACCTCAAAAAAAATACAAGAGACTCCAGGCTTGAAGTCGCGGTATGTAGCTAGTTGATAATAGGAACATGATGCTACACCTTATAAATTGAACTGTCCTTCTGAATTCAAAGTAAAGACAAGTAGATACATTTTTGAAAATAGAACAATCGAAAAACAACAAAACAACGTTCGTACTACGAGTGTGATACCTTTTTTAAATTTAGAACGCAAGGAACACAACTTCAATACATCTGAACCACAGCTTAACATAATCGCAAATGAGATAGATTCAAACTCACACCTCGAACGAGTCCAGTGCGTCCACAGATAATAATGGATCACGTCAACACACGCAATGCTTAAACAACATCAAGATACTCTCCCTTGATATATTTATAGTCTGTTAAATAGTTTTGTTGTAATTGAAATTAATAGAGGCAGATGTTAATGCTAACTTTTTTTATTAAGGTCGAAAAAGTAGTTCAAAAATTACTTTGTAGGTAAATTTTTTTCCAGGGTTGGGGAATTTGTCCGAAAGAGCCACCACGGCTCTGGAACGCAAAGGGCATTAGAAACACGGTTGGGTTTAAGTCAGTAAGAGACTGACACTGCCTTTCGTACCGACCAGTGCGGAAGAAGATGATTTTCATCCTTAAAAAAGAGTGGGAAACTGACCTACGTACATACAATGAACCATAATATTTATCTTTAAACTAAATATAGGCAAAGCAATTTTTTATGTGTCATCATTTTTCTTCATATTTGTTTCCCTTCACATTTGATGACTTCCCATCCATAAAAAATAGGTAAATTATCTTTAAATATTAGGAGTAGATTATGTGGTGTGTTGTGTTGGGTTACGTTAGTGTTTTTGAGAACAGGTTTGGCGCAGGCTGAGCGATCGGCTGCTGCTTTGTGTGTCTCGGGTTCGATTCTCTCAGGGATTGGTATTTGTCAAAAAAAATGCTTTTTAATGGTCTAATTGGCCGTTGAGGCGGTTTAAAAACTCTGACACTAGACTATAGTAGGTCGTAAGACCTTGCTGCCAACACGATAAAGAAGCAAAATGGTCAAATGATTTGACTTCAACTAAAATATCAATTTTATTTTTGGTGTAAATAATCGTTGTTTCTGGAAGCGTGCAATGTCACTCACGCAAAACATTGTAAAGGAAAAGTCGCCCTATACTACGCTTCCTATAGACCACAATAAAAAAATATAAATATCTAAAATAAATATCACATCCACATCTCTACTCTGCTAAAATTAGTGCAACGCAACAAAGCTGACGGAGGCATCGCCGTGGGCTATGGCCGTTACTTTTTAGTTCCTTTGCCAACAGAAGCAGTCATCACTGTTCATTACTTATTCCTGTACCGGGACAATGGTCCGTCACTATGGCATGACAAAACATTTGTGTCAAGTCTTTTAGGATGTTCGGATTTGAGGTGCTTTTGTTTTGGATCTCTCTTTTGTTTTTTTTGACACAACTTTCTTTTTTTTTTTACGATATTTTTATAAGCATTTTTTAATTGTATACGTCTACCTGTCATTAATCCGTACTAATATTATAAATGCGAAAGTAACTCTGTCTGTCTGTCTGTCTCTTCTTCACGCCTAAACCACTGAACCGATTTCAATGAAATTCGGTACAGATATAGTCTGGGACCCAAGAAAGGACATAGGATAGTTTTCATCCCGGGAATCCCCCGGGAACGGGAACTATTAATCCACGCGAACGAAGTCGCGGGCAAAAGCTAGTTTATAATAAAATTATAAGAATTCATCCAGTATATGAGGTGTCGAAGATTTATTTTTCCAATGCAGGGTAAAGGCCTCTTCTTATACAGAGAAGGAACGGGAATTGATTACCACGCTTAAATTAAAAGTCTAGGTTTTCTTACGATGTCATTAGGTACATTACTTAACGGTAACTTTTATTCATTCATTTAGCTAAGATGTCGCTGACTCGAGTGTGGCCAAACAAGTGCCTTCAAAATAAACTAAAAACTGTTTCTATTCCATTACATTCGAATTTCAAAATGGAATGTTTGAAGTAAAACTAATTCAGCCAGGTTGTTACGGTGAACAACCTTCACAGTACTATCCAAGAAAAACTTAATAACCGAAATTAATTTAGTCACATTGCTTATGAGGCGACCTTAGTTTGACACGACAATATATTTTTTTCTAATATAAAGAATAATTTAATAATAGGTATTATCAACATTTAGGCGAAAGACGTCCACTGCTGAACATAGTACTCCCAGGCGCATCGCCATGCAGTCGACTAGTGCTAAGCTTCTCGCATCCACCGGTTTCACCACTGTTGGTAATGTTATACTCTTTAGGGCGCGTTTACAAGAGTGCGTTACATTTAACGCGACACACACCGCGCGTCGCCCACACCACAGGCCGCTATCTCTTCAAAGACTTTAGAATTCGTACTTTATATCTCGCGTCGTAGCTTACATATTCTTTGTTCTCCATCACATGCCTGTCTCTGACCAGTCTTTTTCCAACTATATGTTGGGGTGGGGTACCAGTGTGACCGAATGCAGCTTAGTTTTATATGGAGCGACGGCCTATCTGACCTCCAAAAAATTACTGGGTAACCCTTTGGTAAGAGTGCTTGTCAGACTTTCGGGGTTCTGACCACCCGTAACGACCATAATAGATCTATGAATGACAGCCGGAACAAACAGCTTCACGTGCTTTCCGAGGCGCGAAAGTGTAACACCACCAACTTCCAAACTCCGGGCTGCTACTTGGAAATTTCCTAATCTCAGAAGTCGTGTTTTTGACCACGAGACCGACGAACAAGGTGAGGCAGAAACTATGTATTTAAGTCTAAAGAGAGCGGCGAACACGCGACGCGTGCTCAGTATCATGCTAGTGTAGCCGCAGCCTTACGTTATCTATTTCCAAGTCTGTTGTATAATTCCGTCTACCCTCATTATACATACCCACGGAGACTGCAACAGACAAAATCGTTATTGTCGAAACATAAACAGCACGAACTTATACAATTATGTTAATTTTATGTTACCCCTAATTGCTAACTTATTTAAAGAACTTTCAGTTAATTCTCTCAGCGGAGGGTTGTTCTGGAAAAAAACCGTATTTTCCCTTTAATCTCATGTAAATGTTGTTAAGAAATCCAATAGGGTTGGTCAAGTAATAAAAAAATAATTAACTTAGATTTAAATGCCTTTTTCGAGATCTCTGAGTTTTGCCATGTTTTCATGTACTGTTTTTGCATAATATAAGCGTATTATAAAAACAATAATTATGCAGAACTAACCCTACGTTTCCCATTTCATTGATTAATGATTGAGGTTGTCTAACGCGACTTAATTTAAAATCTATTCTAAGTATAAGTTTGGTACGTTTATTAAACTATTTCTGCTGGACAGAAATGTTTAATTTAACTATTGAGAGATTGTGGATCGGATCATTTTGGCTAGACAAAGCTAAAATGCATTTTCTGTGTATGTATTTTCTGTTTGTAATAAAAAGGTAACTAAAAATGCTCTATCGAATAAATGAACTGCAATTCACACATTTTACACGACTATAGAGTCCATTTCAGCATAAAACATAGCGCAAAAAAACATCTCATAATTAGTCCTAAACACGTGTAAAGTGCTTACAGCCTGGCACTTGACTGTGCAACGTAGATACGTCAAGGGTCAACCGTATGTCACGACGATGCATCGCGGTAAGGCTGCAGTGTAGGGGTTAAATGTAATGCTACTGTTAAACAATAGCAAAGTTACGTAAACGTTATTATGTGCTGCGTTTTTATGGAGATAAATACAAAATATGTAACTACATATAACAAATCGACATTTTTTTTTTTTTTTTTTTTTTTTTTTTTTTCTTTATTTGTTTACGGGATTTTTTCTGTGTAGAAAACGTCATCCCGATGAATGAATACAAGATTAACCTAAAAAACAAAAGAATAAATTAGTCTACCCGCAACCTTATTCCCATAATAATAATATTAAAAAGGGCCCTAGCCTCATCCGACAAAGGTGAAGCCAGAACACTATTATAAAAGCCTACACTAAAATTGGTGTCCCCAAAAGCTTGACGTCTTTGAACGCCAACACGGCCACACTCCGCTAGTATGTGATGGGCATCTTCCACGATTCCACAAATAGAACAATTTGGCGAGTCAACTTTACGCATCATAAATCCAAAACTATTGAGCGGAATATGGCCGGATCGGAGTCTCAAGGCCATCACAACTTCTTGTCTATTCATACTACTCATGTGAAACCAGGGGCAATGAGGAAGAGAGGGTTGAATTGTTTTGTACCATATACCCTTTGTCAATGACCTTTCGTCGAAATATTCTGACCACGACTCAAAACATCTATCCCTTACTATGGGTAGAAGTTCCGTATGCCAAGGAGTACAACTGTAAAGTTCACCATCAGAGCCGGCTTCGTTTGCTAAACGATCAACTACCTCATTACCCTCCAGCCCCACATGAGAAGGAACCCATTGCAACACGATTGTTTTGCCTTTGTTGACAATATTATAAATAGATCTTAAAATTGTATAAGCCAGTGGAAGCCCTCTAAAAGTTGAAGTACACTTAATCAGGTGTAGAAGAGCACTCTTCGAGTCAGTGTAAATGACGAACCGATCTCCGTTTATAGAATTTATATATGCCAAAGCCTCTGATATTGCTATTAATTCTAAATGCATAATGGATAATTTTGAAATAATTTGAAATTTAAAGGAAGCCCCTATTTGTGGGTCAAAGAAAGCGGCGCCGCGACTGTTCTCACTTCTAGAACCGTCTGTATACAAAGAATAAAAACTAGGATACAAAGTATTTAGAGATGTACAACAAAGAGACCTTAAAGTGTATACATTATAAGAGTGCTTAGGTTTACTCACAGAATCCAAACCAGGCTTTACAATATGAGATAAGTCCATATTGCTGACCCAAGTTTCCATGGAGAACATGTCAAACTTACTGCTGCTATAAAGCGGTTCCTGATCTAAAATATTATGTGTCATGACTAGTAATGGTTTTTTCTTTTTCCTCCAGTAAATATTATTACAAAAACCAGACAACTGTTTTACTAAGTCTATTATAAGGTATTTGTTACACTTTGATTTTAAATAAAATTTGCCAGCTAAATATCGGCGGCGAATAAAAAGAGGAGGTAATAACAATTCAGATTCCATCACGTGGATCGGAGTGCTTTTAATGAACCCACCTATTAACCGTAGGCAAATGTTTTGTAATTTGTCTAGTTTTTTTAAGTGTGTATCGGCACTATTATCAAATAAAAAGCTACCAAACTCCATTCGACTTCGAATGAGTGCAATGTATAAACGTCTTAAGTGGTTGGGGTGAACACCCCACCCAGGTCCGACTAAAACTCTAAAAATATTTATTAATTTAAATACTCTCTCGCAAACTTCATTAATATGCTTTTTCCATCGAAGACCCCTATCCAGCCACAGTCCTAAGTACTTCACGTTGTCTACTAACTCCAGCGATGTGTCATTTAACCGGACATTAACAGCTGACCTACGAAACCCTCTACTAAATAAACAAATCTTACTTTTAGACGGGGAGATATCCAAACCAGCTAGCGTTAGCATACTGTTGATTAGGTCTACGGCAGACTGGATCTTTTGTTGGCCCTCGCTAACAGACGAGCACTGAGCATACAATGCAAAATCATCCGCGTACTGGGATATGTAAACCAGATTTTGCAAACGCTTGCAAACATCCGATAATACAACATTAAATAGCAACGGAGATAACGGATCACCCTGCGCCAAACCACTACCCGAGTATCGACTAATAAAGCTATTGCCGGATTTTATTTTGAGGGTTCTTTTATGAAGAAAATTCCATAAATATTTACAAATGCGCGACCCAGCTTGAAAGTTGTTCAAAACATTAATTAACACAGTAATATTTATATTATTATACGCACTATTTATATCCAGAAAGCAACCCATAGTAGAATAACCTTTAGAAAAACCGGTTTGTATTACAGTGATAAGACAACTCAGACCATCTAAACATGACCGACCTCTGCGAAAGCCCACTGTGTTCACAGAAAATGTATCATTTTTTTCGAAATACCATTCTAGTCTACGATATAAAATGTAGTGAAATATTTTGCAAATGCAGGATAGTAAGGAAATAGGTCGTAAAGAAGAAACGTCACTGGGGTTTCGGCCAGGCTTTGGAATGGGAATAATACAAATATCGCGCCACTGAGAAGGAACAAAACTGTGAACCAAGAATTTATTGAATAAAGCAAGCAAAAAATGTTTACCCACATCAGGTAAATTCTTGATCATAGAATACGATATATCATCGCACCCAGGAGATGTATCCTTAGATTTAATACATTTATTAAACTCCTGAATAGAGATCTCACATTCTATTATAGGATTACTGTAATTAATTATAGGTGTCGGCGGTGAAACATAATCTGGTGTTAATGAATTTAATAAATTTGTGGCACTTAGGGTGTCCACAAAATTTCTCGGAGAACGGTATCCTTTCAACCATCTCATTTTGCGCCACATTTCACTGGACGATGTAGATTGGTCCACTGAAGAACAGAATTCATGCCAGTTCACTCCCTTAGCCTGGCGAATCATCCTCTGCGCTGTATGTATCCTATCCTTAAGGGCGTCAAGATTATGAGGAGTGGGATTTTGCCTAAAATTAGTTAATGCCAGCCTACGTTGAGCTACTACATGTGAAAGTTCTGCCGTCCAATATGACTTTGGGGAAAATTTTGAAGAAGGGTTTTGGCTGGATTTAAATAGTGGTATAAATTTGTCAGCCGCGTCATTCATTATTTGCAAAAATAAATCATACGCTTTCTGAAGATCTCCTGGTAACTCATTACTTTTTTCGTTAAATAGTTTTTCTAAATATTTTTTATACTGGACCCAGTCTGCTTTACGAAAATTTCTTTTAATAATTGATGGCCAGAATGAAGTGCACAAGGTTGAAATTTTTATTATTAAATGATCGCTATTCAAGTTTTCGTTTAAAATGGTCCAATTAAAGTGAAGCGCAATGTCTGTAGAAACCAAAGAAATATCAGGGGACGATTGTTGTAAAATGTTATCAACTAAACGTACTCGCGTATGTCTCCCATCGTTCAATGAAAAGTAGTTATTGTTTATAAGTGAGTCATGAATAAGGCTGCCTCGGTGGTTAGTTTTATAAGACCAGCTGACGTGATGGGCATTAAAATCGCCTAAAATTAATGTTTTAGATGGCCATATCGAAAACAGACTATCCCAATCCTGAAGGGAGGTAACAATACTGGATGGACAATAAACTGACACAATATATTCAAACGGATGACAATTAAACACTTGGACACATACTACCTCAATACTACTATTATTAATATGCACGCGCCGCAGCTGTGATTTTATAGATTTATGTACGATGATAGCTACACCACCGTATGAGTCATCCCGGTCCGCGCGATAAACATCATAACAACTTACTTTTAAATTACTTTCCGACTCAAGCCACGTCTCACTAAGGGCAGCAATATGAACTTTTTCCTGACGTAGGATTTCACAAAATGACACCAACTTAGGCCTGATACTTTGGGCATTCCACTGCAAAATATTTAACTTAATCGATTTATTAGCCATCACAAAGAATAACGTATGAAGTTACACAGTGCGTTAATCCAAGGCCAATCTGCGAAATAACTTACCGACACTAACATAAACCATTCTAGGCACAATTGTATAACCGATCTTATTTTAGCTCCTGCACTAGTGTGTTTGAGAAAGATAACCTCCTTAATTCTAGCCAAAAGCTCTTTAAAAGGTGGACACTGCTCCTTTTGAACCTCTTCCTCATCAGACGAGTGGTGAAAATCTTTAGGGTCTGCATCTGAATTCCAGAACATCCAATCATCCTCGGCGATGCGTTTTTTATTTCTAGGCTTATGTACTTCAGGTTTTGGAGGATGGATACTAGGTTCAGTAGGGGTCTGCACTTTGTGAATGGTGGCCTTTGTCTGAACTTTTTCAGCGTATGTAGTACGGGAAGATGATGCGGGATTGAAACTACTATTGTTTATAGCCGAGTAGTCACGACGTAAAGGAGGGAAAATGTCACGACTTTCTGGAGCCACCGGAGCTTGAGAAGAGATGTTAGTCTTAGCGGGGATCGAATCTTCAGGCGGGACATAACATTCAATCGCTTTTCTGTAGGTGCATCCAAATTCTGCCATTATTTCTCTAAGTTTCCTCTCCTTTTTATAAGCTGGACAAATTTTACTCATCGAAATATGGCCCCCTTTGCAGTTAACACAGGAAAACAGTGTAGTCTCACAATTCTCATGTTGCCCGCCACACTTAGGACAAATTATTTTTGTTGTGGGACACATTTTGCGTGTATGGCCTAGCTTCCAGCACTGGGAGCACTGGGATACCTGGTGAATGTATGGGAATACTTTTATATTGATATCGCAAACACGAATAGCTGGTGGAATGCGATCTCCCTCAAAGCAAAGTCTAATCGTTTCACTAGGGCACCAACCACCTTCATCCCTGTTGCGACGGCTCAGCCTCCTGAACGATAGAATCTTACTGGGCGAGGGGCATGTTATATTTTGGAGGATCTCATCATCAGTAAGGTCAAGGTCAACATCCTTAATAATACCATAACAAACAGACAGTTCCATAGCCTTTTGAAATTTCCATCCCTTTTCCAACAACTTCTCACACGTAAAAAGATTACTTACGGCCGATGCACACTCAAATTGGAGACGTATTTTAAACGGGCTCAAATATTTAATATGGATGACCTTCGTTATATTGTTTTCTTTCAAAATACGCGCCATAGTAAATTGTTTTGGAAGACGTTCTTTCGAAGAAATATAAACTTCATACGTATCTTCTTTAACTGATTTGTTACTATCGTGACGTAACTTCTTTTTCTCTATAACATTTATCCAACCTCCACTACCCTCTCCTTCTTCCTCTCCACTGCCCTCTCGTTGTCTTTTTCCAGCCCTCAACAGCTCCTCCTGTTTCTCACCATCATCATCAGTAGCATCCATTTCTGAAGAATCATTCAACAGACTACGTATATCATTCGCAAATACCGGCGCATCACGGCGCGGTGATGCACTTACGTCATCAGCCATGAAGCGATAACATCCAACATTCGCGACTTATTTAAAAGTGTTAAAACACCAGCGCAGGGCACACCTGCTTAATAGATAAGCGTAAACAATTCCACGTAAACGTATATCGAACGGTACCGCGATCACTAATTAGCCACGACCGGTCCGCACGTGTGCCGATACGGGAATGAAATCGACATTTTGATGACGATAAATTGATATGGAAACTAAATAATCCTAAAACATTCAAAACAATAGCAGACTTCAAATGTTAGAACTTTTTGGAAAAAAGAGTTTAACTTTGAAAAAAGAATATTAAAACCTATTTTATGGAACAACCATTTGAAATATTTTTATAACCGGCCAAACACAAAAAAAAAAAAGGAAATTCATAAATCGAACTTCAAATTCAAATGTTCCAAATTTCAAACTATCGAATTAACCGGAGGGAGGCAGCGCTAAGGTCAGGGGTACACCACCCTCCCCCGCTTGATCATTTATAATGCCAAAATGTTTTAATTAAGATGCTGTAAAATGTAATTTACATGCAAATTCGGTTTATGTTAATGTGGCGCGTATATCTGTTTGGGTGCGTGCTTGCTATCTAATTTTGCGACAGTGTGTACCGTCATTATCTTGGCTCTAATGAGAAATCTGGCGACGGCTTGATGTTTGCATAATTAAACTTGCGGTCGGGAACGTACGTTTTGATTGTCGCAGTGATAAAACACACGCTTCTAATACTTATAATGCGCACAATAGGTGTGTTATATTGAGATGTGTTTTAAGAGGAATTACTATTCGAAAAATGAGTAGGTATGTTAAGGAAACGGTCCGTCATAGCCTTCTACTGATATCTTTATCGGGTCAAAATATTATTGCTTCTAGGCTTAAAAGTCAGGGAGAAAAATCTGGAATACGTTTGAATGGAAAATGGGCACTGGCAATCACTCTTAAGCACGATTGTTGACTGTTACTGGTACTCATCGGAAACGAAGTAATAGTTCTATACCGCTCTCGGCATAGAACTATCACCCTTAAATCAACTCTGTGGCATTGTGTGATTTAGTCACAATGCCACAGAGTTGGTTCTAAGAGTGTCTGGCTGGGCAATATTGCCAACATGATTTTTCTTTTTTTTTCTTTTAATTATATGACTATGTTTTTGGCCCGGATTATTTACACCTTTGCTGCCTGCTCCCTAACAAAGCCACTATGATCCAAACTTCATAGTAGCTAATCGTTGGGGACAGTGTTCTGAGAAACTTTCGGTTTTTGTAAACATAATATAATAAGCCTGTATTCCCCGAAGGGTTAGGCAGAGGTGTATCAATGAACACCCATAGCCCGCCGGTATATTTTTGGTCCTATGTATTAGGGGGCGAGCCCATTGCCATTTACCGGGCACAAATCCAAACTGCTACTGAGAATTTTATACAAAAACCCAAATAACACTTTTTGCTCGACCTGAGAATGGAATCTAAGACGTCTAGGGTAGCAGTCGCGCTTAGAACCACTAGGCTAACGAGGTAGTTCAGCTTCAGTTTGTATATCTACCTTTAAATAGGTCTGGCAGCCATAGGCTCTTGCACTTAAAAAAAATAACCTTGTAAACTTGTACCTACCTACCTATTTAAATTTTAAATTCAGTCTAGCATTAAAAAAAACTTTGTATTATTTTGTTTAAGTCAACGTAACTACTTTATATATCAGTTAATTTATTTTCAATTACGTTGGTTACTAATCTACTTATTTAAATTCCGAGTACCTTCTTATACCAAAACAAACCAGACTGAATAAAATTAACTATACTTGATTAGTACAGGTAAAGTGATAAGTTCGTCGAATTCTCATTAAAATCAATTAATTGAACGACGGAATTAATTCTGAACTGACGTTGAGTCCACAAGACATTCATTAGCACGAGAAAGAACACAATTCCGCTAATTTATTTAAAGAAAAAGGTTTGACAACGCTTCCAAATCACCCCTTTTATTAGGGCTGAAGATAAAACAGAAGTAGGAACTCCTTAAAATGATTCAATGACTACTTGGTATTTCTTTTTAAATTATATTTAAAAAATGGAAGCCGTATGTAAACGTACTCGCCACCTGACGATAAAATTATATTTTTATTGATTTCGAACATATTAAGTAGTACATACGATGACATATACAAGTAGGTACCTACTTAGGTAAAAAATAAACAATTAATAAAAGGAAAAATAATAAAGATGCAATATTGCAATACATATGCAAATAATAGGTAATATATTTATCATCGTTTTTTGCTCTTGTGCAGTGAATAGTTTATCTTTTTGAACTAGGATCAAAACTGCTTGATCGTTAGTGCTGTGTTAGTGCGAGTAACACATATTGATCCACTTATCGTCGCGACGAGTACAGACTTCCTTTTCCAAGACATTCAGTGAATACCTAGGACCTACTTAAGTTATATTAATACTAGATTTTGCCAGCGACTTCCTCCTTGTCGAAGTCAAAGATTCCATTCAATTGGTCTTGTCACAAAATTCGTTACCCATAAACCATATACTTGCCAAATTTCAGCTTCATAGGTCAAATACCTACTTTTTACCTTGTACCTACGATTTTGTGTTTAGTAAATGAATGAGTGACCTTTCGCTTTTTACTAGAGAGATTTTGAATACCGTACCTACTTTAGATTTTGGTAATTTTAAGAAAATAATCCTGTAAAAAAATAAGAAAATTTATTAGTGGTCATGCTAGCATGACAATATAATATCACGGTGTTGATTACGGTATACTTAAAATTGGTAATATAATATTTTAGGAATAATTTAGGGATTTTATGCAAATCAAATCTAATCTATGAAGCTTAGGTTTTTACCGGAGGTAGATTTTAGCTGAATGGAAATATAAAAAAGCCTAAACATGAAAATAAATTGGAATAATTGGAAGTAGGAGTTTATGGATAAACATAATATAACAAACATTTATATGAGCAGTATTAAAATAAAAAATACTAAAACAACTTAAAGAAAGAAAATTTTATTAACGATTAATCATCCACAAAAATGCATTCCTCTAACGAAAAATTTTAGGCAGCCCTTATATTTTTGAAAATCTAATTCGGCAAAATAAACTGAATTATATGCTACTTAAATAAGTGTCAAGTCCGGTGGGGTGCAAGTCGACCCCAGCCCGCGAGTCACTTCAACTTCGCCCCGAGATTCTTCTCAGATTGGCGACGAGACAAAGAAGCGGGGTAAGTCAGCAGGTCGTGTTTTATTTTTCCTTTTTTCAATATGTTTTAACATTTTTTTAATGTGTTTGTATTTTTTAACATGTCGTGATGGCTCAGTGATTAAGGCGCCCACCTCTCATGCACGAGGTCGTAGGTACACACCGGGCACGGGTAAGTACCAATGTGACTTTTTCTAATTCATATGTACTTTCAAGTTTATCTTGGACATCACTAACATTGGTAACCACGTCAGAGGCCCTTGAGGCGGTTTAGAAACTCTGACACTAGAGTGGGGTCGTTAGACCTTACTGCCCACACGATAAGAAGAGAGAATATGTTTTTTAAGTTATGTGATTCATAGGAAGTACTATGAATATACTGTTAGTCAGAAGCCCGAAAGTCTGACAACCAGTCTTACCAAGAGTATCGTATTACCCATTACTGGGTTGTGGAGGTCTGATAGGCAGTCGCTCCATGTAAAATACTGGTATTCAGCTGCATCCGGTTCGACTGGAAGCCGACCCCAACATAGTTGGGAAAAGGCTAGGCAGATGATGATGTGATTCATAGGAAGTGATGCGGTTATGCTTGCCAGATACGAACTTCTAAGAATAGGAAAAATTTGGAACATAGCAGGCTCTATTAAAAGTGTCGTGATGGTCCAATGGTTAAAGCACATGCCTCTCATGCATTAGTGGGTACGATACCGGGCAAGAATAATTGAACATTATTTACATTGGAGACGGAAAACATCGTGAAAAGTTTGAAATCGCAAATTGAGCAAGAAGAGGCTTTTGTCTAGCTATAAAATGGACGTAGTTACGCAAAAAGGATCCAACCCTCAAACTGTAGATACGCAAAAAGGATCCAACTCTCAAAGTGTCACTTTGACGGTTAGATCCTTTTTGCGTATCTACACTTTGAGGGTTGGATCCTTCTTGCGTAACTAAGTCCAAATAGTAATAGGATGATATCATTTATTGGGCCATCAAACTAATTCTGTGTAATTTCAACCTTTGAATCGAACGGTGTACGAAATGTTATCATCAAAAGTTAACTCCTCCTTGGCTTAAAAGTGTAAAGCAAAAGGTTGGAAATTATTAATAAGCTAGATCATGGATAACTGTTTATCATAATTGCTTCTAAAAGAAAATCTGAA
Source organism: Caradrina clavipalpis (assembly GCA_932526535.1). Taxonomy (NCBI): domain Eukaryota; kingdom Metazoa; phylum Arthropoda; class Insecta; order Lepidoptera; family Noctuidae; genus Caradrina; species Caradrina clavipalpis. Next base: position 4,453,175 of record OW052100.1, read on the forward strand.
AAAAAAAAGAAAATCTGAAAAACAACATCATCATATCCGCCGTAAGAAGTCCACTACACGACATAGGCCTCCCGCATAGATTTCCAAAAGTACCGAATGGAAGCGGCCCTGCGGTCTTAAGCAACAGTTTAAACAAACTAACAAGTAATAATTATGAAGCAGAAAAAAAACCAAAACTATTCACAGATATAGCAATTTCAAAATATTCAAAACACTCTTAAATAAAAACAGTTTATAAATCTCAAAACCCTCCATCTTACATCGCCACACTCAAACAACTCTAAAAGAAAAACTCGTAAAAGTCAGTGGGAATGTTGTAAAATCCCGACTTACCCGGTTTGGGTCGCCGACAGCCGACAGCCAAGACAAAAGTAGGCGGCCCTCATGAAACGAATAGGCCGGGGCGGCGAGCTTTTCTCACTCTCTTAAACGCTCTCCGTGAATATACTGCGAAGGAGCGCGGTTGATCCTTTGGAAAAATGAGCTTTTGTAAGAATAAAAAATCAGAAGATTCAGTACGTTGTACTCTCTACACTACCTTTGGTTGACTGGCAAAGAATGTCTAAGGCATTAATTCCGCCTTTGTACTTTTTCATTGCATAGGTATGGTTTAAATAAATAAGTACTTGTTATGAAACTAAAGATTTTTTATAAAACTAATTTTACTATTTTTCAATCTAGCAATTAAATTATTTATTTTACATAAAAATCGATAAGTAGGTATATGTCATAGCTGAAAAATTGTATGAAATTCAAATTAAAACAGAAACAAAATAAAATAAAACGAGACCAAAAATATGAAAGAAAAAAAACTATCAGTAGTAATTACAATTACTTTAAATTCAGTTAAATAAAATAAGATACCTACTTAATTTGAATATGGAAAGTTAAACAAAACTGTAAATAAAATACGTAGTGTATTATCATTATCAGTAATGAATTACACTGAAATAATGTTGCAACATGCATGTTGTGACGACACGTACGTTTAATTTGTATTTGTATGTTTGCGATCAAAAGACATTTTAATTTACATAGGCATCATCGGCACATGTTTAATCAATGACATTTACGGATCAGCTTAAAATTGTGCAATTTTATTTATTTCTACAATTAATACATACATAACTCACGCCTCTTACCCATGGGGGTAGGCTGAAACAACATAACGCCACCTGCTACGATCCTTACATACTTTACATGTTACAGCGTAAAACCAGTTAAAAGTACCTATTTAACTAATTTTAATGACAAGTATCAACTACTCTTGAGCAGCGTAGAAGCGACAAGTGTCTTTTGAGTAGGCGCCGTCCACGCGACATTGTTGCAACATGTATACAGCTAATATAATAATGCTTATACGTGTATAATCTTCATTATGTTGGTGGCAAAGGTGGGAATATGACCTTGTTTTTAAATCTACTTTGTGATTTTTGCAACGTTGTTTTTTTTTCTTTTTTCTTTCGTGGATGTTGTGATAGGTAGGTAATTGGGATAACGTTAATAGAATTTGGTGACTTAACCCCTTATTAATAAACTCGGAGTAAAGTTACACTAAACTTAACCCCCGAAAAATGTATTGCTAAATCGAAGTTAATATGGTGCAGCGGGGCAATCTCGACTGCGGTAAAAAGCTGGTGTAACTGGTGGCTGGTGTTACTGGTGTAACTTTACTTCAGGTTTATTAATAATACCTAAGTGAATATGTCTGCCAGTGTGTGCAATGAGTTATCTATACTAATATTATAAAGACGTAAAGTTTGTTAGGTTGTAATCTCTGGATCTTCTGAACCGATTTTGAAAATTCTTTAACCTTACTTTAATCTTTAATTCTTTATCAAATAACGTGGCTTTCTACAGCCACATTATTTGTGAGTGTAACAGGCTATATAACATCGCGCTATGACACACGGGAGCGGAGCTGTAACGAAAGACGTATAATTAACGCGGGTCAAAAAATTCAAGCAGACCAAGTCGGAAGATAAGTTAAAATAAATAATTTAATAATTTTCCCGTGGTGATAGTCGGTACTGTAAAAATGGATGGTATATATTTCGGACTTCCTTTATTGGATCAATACTTATTTTTTCCAATATTATTTATTATCTAGTTTTAGCTGCTGTTTTGCTGATTTGGTTTTTAAATGGCTCGTTAGCCTAGTGGTCCTAAGCGCAACTGCTACGCTAGAGGTCTCTGGTTCGATTCCCAGGTCAAGCAAAAGTGCTGTTGGGTTTTTGTATGAAATTATCAGTAGCAGCTCAGAGTTAGGATCTGTGCCCGGTTAATGGCAATGGGCTCGCCCATGGGACTGAACGGAACTGTGGTTGCACATTGGTACACCTTATCTTTCGAGAATTTCAGGCGCGATGGTGTGTATCTAGTTTAGTTTTTCCAACAGTCAGTTTAGTAGCGTTTATTTCATAGCATAAAGTTCCAAAATCAGTTTGTATACGTCTTGTCCAGCTAGAGCCTCTACGTTGCCCCATTTCTAGGCATTTGCCCAGCAATGGGACAATAAAAGACTAGTATATTTTTTTTAAGAAATGGAGCACAAATCTTAGTGTTAGTTATATTCATGGTGTTACTAAACAGCCTCTTATCTCTTATTTAGTCACCTTTTTACTTTCAGTTGATAAATTCTCGCGGGCCTTGGGATAAAATTAGTAGCTGAAAATTCTTAGAAAGAGGGCTAAAAGAAAATTGTTTTAAGTTTGTTCTTTAAAATCAGTTTTTATACTTAGTTTTTTTATGTTTTTAGGGCCAGTTTTTTTTTAGTTTTATAGGCAAATGTTGTTAGCTCAACAGTCTAATATAATCTGCCTTACCAAGGAGTATTGTGTTACCCAGTAAGTAGTTAGTAGTTAGAACCGAAGCTGACTACTGATAATTGGACTAAAGCTAGACGTATGATAATGATTGGCCTCTATTACATTGGACTTAAAACACACCGGCGGCGGACTGAGGGTGTACAGTGGTGCACCTCTGCCTCACCCTTCCGGGAATACAGGCGTGATGGTATGATAGCGATTGATAGTGTGTTATCGAATAGAGCCGGGCAACCCGTATGTAATTCAGGAATAACCTACCTCAAACACCTTTCTTTAATTAGGATTGTATATTTTATATATTATACTATGATGTTGAGATAAATAAAAATGTATACATAATTATGTTTATATATTTTTTTTCATATTTTAACCAAGCCGCTGCGTGCGTTGCTGTGTGTTTTGCAGAACAAAACACACAGCAAGTAAGTACAGACATTAAAATCAAAGCACGCAAACAAATCGAAGAAAAAAAAAACATTTCATGGCAAAGTCCTCGCATCGGTAAACAGAACCAACCCTTCAATAGGCTAATGATTCAAAATTACAGCTAAAAAAGAGAATAAAAAGCTCCGAACTCCATTAGAAACAAAAATAAATTGAATTACAACTCGATCGACATTTTCGATTTGGAGCCCTAACTCAATTAGACGGGAGCGGTGATGGAAAAATAAAATAAATACGAGGAACAAAAAAAAATTAAAACAAAAAAGAGTCCAGATATAATTTGAAATATCTCCGTAAATGCAAAGTGTGAGTGCTGTTATTTTATTCAAATGAGGGCGAACTTTTTTTTCAACCCTTTCTCGTCGCGCCATCAAAGTGGCCTGATATTCAATTAAAAAAAGAAGAGCGGGGCCCGCGACTGAAAATTAATCAGAAAAAATGCTTTTAACTAGATCTACATTTTAATGAAATTATTATTGACGAGTATTATATAAATGGAGTGCTCTGTGCCCTTTGTACAGATTGTGTTACTAACGTACCTACTTGTACTTTAGATGTACAGTTATGCTTTTGAATTAATGTTTGAATTCATTATGGTGATTTCCTTTTAAATCTGTTCTTATGACGTCACGGCGTGCTGACAACCCCTTGAGACTTATTCCGTGTAGATTATGACAAGTTCTCGCTCCCCGTCTCCAATCAGGTTTTGAACGACAATTGGGGACTAGCTTACATAAATAGGGTAATATTACGAGCTAAAATAATTGAACAGATTAACACATAGGTACTTACTATCACGCCTGTATTCCCGGAACGATTAGGCAGAGGTGTATGTTTAGATACCATGTAATAGGGAGCGAGCCTATTGCCATTAATCGAGCACAAATCGTAACTCCGAGCTGCTACTAAAAATTTCATAGAAAAACCCAATAACACTCTTTGCTCGATCTGGGAATCGACCCCAAAACCTCTAGCGTAGCAGTCGCACATCGGACCACAGGGCTAACGAGGCAGTTAGACAGGACAGTTGCAATTAACAGATTAATAAATTTAAAAAAAAAATACTCAAAAATAATTCGGTTTTCACATGCTGATATATCGGTAAAATATTTTACCATTCGTTTTTTGAACGCTCGAAACCTACCTATTGGTTACCTATTTTAACACCATCAATTAATTAACATTCATTTTTTGAGCTGTCAAGACGCGATATCCCCATAGATTTTGTACGGAAGTAGTAAGATATGACGTCACTTGTTTGCCAACGCAATTGATGAGCCAAGCAATTGAAAATTGAATTTTACTGGTAGTTGAAAATCAAATGAGATTTCAGAGCAAAAATATAGTGCTTTTTTAAAGAGGTTGTGTCTTAAACTATTGATATTGATGTAAACCACCAAATTAATGTATGCTAAGTTGCCGTCTGGTGATAGTTCAGTCAGCCAATAATGGCATATTACGCACGCTTGTAAATTCACATCAAGGCGAATAAGGCGTGATAGGGTAGCAATTGAATTTTACGTTTTTTTTTCAATTTGCAGCGTAGCAGCTGTTTGTACGGAGACAAAACATTATACGCAATACTAACGTATCTACATAAATCAAATTATTGAAATTATCAAAATCGAGGACTACCCCAGGACTGCCCCGTTGGTCTAGTGGTCGCAAGTGCGACTGCTGTGTAAGGGGTCCTGGCTTCGATTCCCAGGTCGAGCAAAAAGTGTTATTGTGTTTTTCTATGAAATTCGCAGTAGCAGCTCGGAGTTTGGATTTGTGCCCATTTATTATAAATGCTAGAGTGACTCTGTCTGTCTGTTACAATTTTACGATTAAACCACTGAACCGTGTTTGATGAAATATAGTACGAGGTAAGTGTGAACCCAAAAAACGACATAGGCTACTTTTTATTCCGCGACTTTGTGTGAGTCTGCGATAACCTACATTTATGCGGAGTCGCGGGCCAAAGCTAGTCATCCATAAATGTACCTATGTAATGAAAAGATGACATTTGCTTTATTTATTTATTTAAACTTTATGCACCAAAACGTACAAAGGCGGACTTAGGTAATGCCTTAGGCATTCTCTACCAGTCAACCAAAGGTTTGCTTTGACAACTATCTTAGTTAAAATTCACCAATTATAACATAGAGAGTTATATTGATGATTATAATTCTGTTAAACGATATTAGTTACTGTCGCGTCATTTTTTTTTAAACCTTGTATTGAGCTGAATAATGCAAAAAGATGAAGAATGCGAAATTTTGATTTTTGCGCGCAACCTTGGTGCTTATTTAAATTTATCCAAACAACAATTAAAACAAAAATAATAGCCTGGGTCGGCCAGTATTAATTTACACGAATCATATTCCAAATTCAAAATAGCCATGATTAGTGTTATGACAGTCGTCATGGCGGCGGACTTAACTGTCAAGTTAGACCCGATCGCATTAGCCGGGTTATATTCTAAACTTAATCAAACGAGCATCATTTCAATATGCATATGAGGTCATGAAAAGTGCTTTTCCGGATACAGACATAGGAATTAATTGTTGATCTCCATAACTTTGGGAGTGTTTACACCGTGGTGTAATTTTGAGCTGCTTGACGTTGATTTCGTGCCTGTATAAATAATTTTATGTGTATACAATTCTCCCGTCAAAATCTCAATGGAGACTCTTCTACATACCATATAAAGCCAAGACTTCTTAATGTCCAAAAGTAGTCAACCATTCAAATAATGACAGTCTAATATAATGCCACTGCAGAGCAAAGACTTCTTCTCATACAGAAAAAGCACGAGAGTTGATCACCTCGCTTTGCTCAAAGTGGATTGGCGATTTCAGTCTTATATTAATTATAAGCTCAGGTTTCCCCACGATGGTTTCTTTCACCGATGTCAAAGATAAATTTTGAAAATACATTTGACGTAAACACTGGGCCACCACGATATTAAAAATCCAAAAACAATTTCGAAATATAACAAAACCTCACAAACTTTCATCACGTACGCTAATCATTACACTTCGGTGTGACGCACGCCCTCTGTAATTCAAACGCCGACTCACCCGTACATTATTATTCACCGACGAAACGAAATGAATTCGTTTTTATTCAAACACCAGAATGATGTAATTAAAATTTGAATACAAGATTAACTCGAGAAAAATTCAATATCGAATTTACTTTTTCGGGATTATTCTGTAAAAGGATTGGGTCTGTCGAGTTTGGTGTGCTTTTGACACTTTTTTTTTCAGAATAGTACTTTTTCGTATACTACTAGTGAACTATCCGCGATTTCGTCCGCGTGGCTTATTTCACCAGCGTTAAGTTGCGCCTTTGGTTACTGCTCCGCTCCCGTGTGACGTTGCGTGATGTTATATAGCCTACTAGCTTGTGCCCGCGACTTCGTCCGCGTGGATTAATAGTTCCCGTTCCCGGGGGATTTCCGGAATGAAAACTATCCTATGTCCTTTCTCAGGTCCCAAACTATATCTGTACCAAATTTCATTGAAATCGGTTCAGTGGTTTAGGCGTGAAGAAGAGACAGACAGACAGACAGAGTTACTTTCGCATTTATAATATTAGTACGGATGTTAATCAGTGATAATGTACTATTCTAATGGTGAAAGATTTTTTGAAATCGGTCTAGAGGTTTTTAAGTTAATTCGTTACATACGACAATAAAAATCTTTCCTCTTTATGATAAATCTACTCGTAGATTCCTAATGATATATTTCTCTACCAATGTCAGTGATTTCCTAAATCTTAGAATACCAACATGACTTTTTCATTTCATATGTACTTTATATGAAATGAAAAAGTCATGTTGGTATTTTTCGGATATCGAAGCCGTAACCTTATCCATTATAAGCAAGTTCGATAACAACCGGACCATCACGACAATCACCTCACTCTTATGGAAATTTCTTTCAGAATAGAAGGCTCTGGAAATATGTATCCCAAATCCTAATTTTCCTTCGCAGGATTGCAAATGACCTCCCGGTCTCCACGCAAACACATTAGGTGCGATCAGTGCTATAGCGCAAGTAGTGATGTACTTAGGTTGCAGTTACGTGGAGGGCAAAAGGTCACCTTGATGCAGGATTTGATATAGTTTTGTGACGTCATAGAATTTTGTTTTTTGTTTGCTGCCTGTTAACATTTAAATAGGTAAAGATCAAGTGAAAAAACAGTAAAAAAAAAATTGTTTGTTTTTTCAGTCTGTTTCAAATTTTCGTATCCCAGTTTTGCCTTGAACATTTTATTCTGCTGTTATAGTTCTTAATTGATAACAGTATGCTTTTTAATTAGTGTAATTAACCATTTGTATGCACTTAATTATATTAATCTTCACACGTAAATACGTTGAAGGCAATAATTTTAATGCAATGACGGTTCATTGAGTTATGTAAAGAATTTTTAATTAAGCTTTTTGCATCACAGAACATTATTATAGAAGTGGTGTTTTCATTTTCATAATGCAATTTAATTTTGTAAATGGAACGTAACTATTGTTTTTAAAACGTATTTAGCTCATTTTTGTAATCGATAACTTTGTAATGAGGTGAGTTTTTCACTTCTTTTTTATTTATTTTTTCTATCTCCAATTTAAAAATAGAATAACTTTAAATTTCGAAAAAAAAGACATGTACAGCATAAAACCTTTTCTATAGAAGCGGCCACTAACTAAATGACGTCGCAACTCTCGACTCCAGCGGCCCCGCCGTCAAATGGACAGGCACACATAAATCGAGAAGCCTCCCCCCATAATAGCAGGCTCACTCAAATCTAAGCCTAAGCCCAAAAGCCGGATTTCTCCCAGTAATACACTTAAAACGCCTGAGCTTAAATCATCGTCATCGTTTGTTGAACAAGACTCTCCGGTCACATATCAGCCCGGCGACGGCTGGCCCCAACCCCTTGCCCTCCATCCCTCCCACCCCCCAATAATTTTCGGCCTAGCCCCTCTGTAGGCATAGATTTCTAGTCTCAACGTACAAGGTGGGTGTTTTGTGTAGGCTATGTACTACGTAAATACAGAGGAAGGATATTCAGTGTATATTTGATCATTTATAGCATGTAGCCGGAGTAGATCGATAAACTATGTAAGGCGCTGGAAGGATGTTAGATGAACATCGGTTTCTGGAGCAAAATCAAACTTTAATAACGTCTTTGACGTCTACTGTTTTCCTTATACTGAGTGATTTGCTTTAGGTACATTTTTGCTTGTACTACATTCTCTATTTACCTGATGAATGCATCCGGGATAATAGCAAATAACCTGTTAATTAAGACTCTAATAACAGCATTAAAAGCTGTTTTAATTAAATTGGCTTGCATAATATTTACCGCGCTTATTCAAAACTTAAACTTAATTATACCAAAAAACCTCAATAATCTTAATAAAAATTAATAAAGATTAGTTTCTTAGATGAGATGCAAATTGAATGTTATCGCTAATAGCGTTGATTGTATAATAATTTCGTGTTGATACATAATAAAGTAGTGCGGTGGCCGCTGTACGCTGCGTGCGCGCCGATGGGGAGTCGTTTACGATTTATGTTAGAAATTCGCGTGCGCCCAGCTCCATTTTTGTGCGTAACTGGATTTTATAGGGCTATCAGGAAGTTGGCTAGAGAAATTAACAATAATTATTTAACTAGGCTTTATGTTGAGAGGATGAGTGAAAGGCGACTAACAAAAGGAATTTGTGTGGCAGATGTGAGTGGCAACGCCAGGAGGGGACGCCCTAGAAGGAACTACCCTGACTTGAAAGTTCTTCAGAAAGGTCGGGTGAGTAATGCTCGTAACCGGCGTACTTATATGACCAGATGTATGAACGTGGACGAGGTGAAAGGAGTATGTAAGGATCGTAACAGGTGGCGTTCTGTGGTTTCTGCCTACCCTCACGGTGAAGAGGCGTGAGTTTATGTATTTAGTCTTTATTTTTATTGACATTTTAGTCTCATCTTCATCATCATAGCAGCCAAACGACGTCAACCTCCTGGAGAAAAGCCTCCCTTAAAAATAGCGACAATGACCGATCCTGTGCTGCCCGCGTCCGGTGATTAACCCCCGACCTTTAGGTCTAGTCTGAATATTGAAAAATAAAGAACATTCAACTTCAAATGTATGTAGTTAACTCTTTTTTTCCTAAAATTTGCTTAGTAACTAAAGAATTAGTTGTATTTCTGAAGTACAACACTATCTTTCGCGTGAAAGAGTATCTAACAATGCCAATTTTGATAGAACAAATCTCTTGCAATTGAGTTACATTTATTCAACCAGAACCGAACTAACCTAGTCTGATGCAATTTACTTAAGCAGGACCTGTCAATACTAATATAATAAAGATGGAGAGTTTTTAGTTTGTTTGTTTAAATGCGCTAATCGATAGAGATACCGGTCAGATTGAAAAAAAAAATGGGTTTATGATAGCCAGATTGAACGTCAATTGTAGAACAAAAAAAATTAAATAATATTGAATCTAGTTGTGCGAAGTAGTAGTCAAAGACGTAACTTGATGTCAGTGGAAAAAAAAAACACGCGGACGAACTTCCGGGCAGATTCTACTTCGATGATTGATTATTTAATTTCAGTGTCTCGCACCTTCTCTGTATGAGAAGGGGGCATTGCAATGCCGTGAGACAGTCTTCTTCTTTATCTAATGTGACTTTTTCTAATTCATATGTACTTTCTAAGTTTATCTTGGACATCACTGGCATCGTTAACCATGTCAGAGGCCCTTGAGACGGATTTGAAACTCGGACACTAGGATGTGTGAAGTCGTTACACTTGCTGCCCACACAATAAAGAAGAAGAAGTGAGACAGTTTGACAGTTTGAGGCTAATACTATTATTTAAATTTTCATCATGTAAACTACACAACAGAGGTCAACCCTAGCAGACCAGTGGCCAAGTCCTATCGACGCTAGATTTATTCCCGCAGCGTCGTGATTTGCGAGACATTATGATAAGTGGGCGAACGGCACCCGAGCAATTAGAACACCGCATATACAGAGCTGCAAATTAAATAAATTAACGAATAGACGACGAGACAAAGTTACTGCGTTCGGCCTTGTGGCGTGCAGCGTGGCGCGATTTGACCGAAACTGAGTTATGATTACGTAATTAAATGTGATGGTATTTGAGTTATTGATTTAATTGTTATTTGAATTGGTCCATCAGCTTCAAACCAGACTATTTTGTTAGTAACAGCCATGGAATGTTAACGACAGACGCAAGCAAAATAAATAGGTAAATTAAAGAAAACAAAAATGGTACTAATCTAAAGTACCTATTTCTAATTAATAACTAATTAAAAAATGCAAATTAATAAGTACTTGAAGTCAACTCTATGAACAAACAAGACACTGAATGAACCACAATGAAAATAAAACAAAATAATAAATAAATGCACCACGCAACAAAGTTACTGCGTTCAGTTTGGTGTAAGGCGTGTCTCCTGCAGTCTGCAATATTATGATTTCGTAATTAAACGTGATATTTTGTTAAATTACTATAAGGTTCGTAATTTGAACAGGAAATATCTCAATAAGTCGCAATGTTATTATGATTGAACTGGTTTGAAAGCTGATATAAACTTTTAACCTGGATTGGTTTGTGTTTTTCTGCACTCATATTTTACTATCTAAGACCCAAGAGTCGCACAGACTTACATTCGTAATTTTTATTTAGCAAGGCGGAAAGGAGACCGGTTTTTCTGCGCCTAAGTTGAAATAAGTTGAGATAGGTTTGAAAAAAGCGTTACATTTAAAAAAAAACTCAATTTTACAAACCACAAGACGAGAAAACTAAAAAAAAGTTCTGTTAATATTTTTTTATTTAATAACATTCGTACTACTTAATATAATAAATGCAAAAGTAACTATCCACGTGTGTGTGTGTGTTTCACGCCTAAACCACAGAACCGATTTTAATGAAAGGTACAGGCTAAGTTTAAGCTCCAAGAAATGACACAAACTACTTTTTATTCCACGACTTCTTTTGCATCCGTGATAACCAACATTTACGCGGACAAAGTCGGAGACAAAAGCTAGTACAAAATACTTCTAACTATTATAATACATATAAAGGTATCTAAAAGTGAACAAACTAAGTAAGTACAGTATAAGAACGTCAGTTGATTCATTACAGCGCAATTAAGCCGCCGATAAGCGTAGTAATTACGTATGCTAATCGTGAATTTAATTCGATGCACTTGTACTAAGATACTGCGGACGCGGTCGGTGGTGGCCATGGTTTTGAAAAGGTTTAGGATAAGTTCTGTTTTTGTTTTTTATTTTTTTTATAAAAAAAACGTGAATGATGGAGTAGAGGGGCCTTTGCTCAGGAGTGGGACAGCAAAGGCAAAATAAAATTGAAAATTGAAGTAAATAAACGTCACGTAACAAAAACGTAAAAAAATAATAAAGAAAACGTTTGTTTCAGATCTAAGTAAGCATACATTTTACATTTATGAAAAGATTTTGACTTTGATTTTTACTAAGCTAAAATTTAAACTGGATTTTGAATGTTTTTAATTACGAAAATCAGCCTTCTAGTTTAAATATACCATCACGCCTGTATTCCTGTAGTTTCTCTCACAAAATTCACTTTTTTCTTTTTATATTAATTTTTTTAAATGTTCTCCTGCATTTAGCTCAATACATGGTCACCCTAATCTGGTAGCTTGCAAAGCAAGACCTTGTTTGCATTACTGGATATTACCAATATATTATTAATTAAATTAAAAGTTTATGTTGTTTGTGTGTTTATGTTGTCTCTATGTAGGACAATTTACTTGCAACGCCATCAGGGCTGATTTCTCAAATACATATTATTATTAATTACTGTCTGCTTTTATTCGGTAACGTATCTCGGGACCCTAGGGTCCCGGACCTTTGGAAGGCGTACGAGGAGCCGAAGCCAACTCGCAGAGGCCCCTTACATGTCTTTACAATGAAATGGAACACCAGCCGACAATTATCCCTGTTTGCACTATGCAAATGCACCCAAGGACAATCCCCGGCAGGCGCAGGACTATTGCAGAATATGGAAACAAAAAATAGGACTATGGGTTTGGGTGGCTTGAATGGACTGGTTTTCTGACACTATGGAAGGACTATGGCCCCTGCCAATCAATATTTTTGTGACACAGATAAAATGGCAGGGGGTGACTAGCACACTCGATAAATGGCCCCCCTAAAACGGCCGCTAGCACGTAGTGACGTAGCGACAAGAGGGCAACACCTGTCTGTTTTATTATTAATGACTGGTGTCGAGATGGCCCAGTAGTTAAGGCGTCTGCGTCTCATGCAGGAGGTAATGAGTTCGCAAGCGGGCACGGGCAAGTACCAATGTGACTTTTTCTAAATCATATGTACTTTCTAAGTTAATCTTTGACATCACTGAGATCGGTAACCATGTCAGAGGCCCTTGAGGTGATTTAGAAACTCTGACACTAGGGTGTGTGGAGTCAATAGACCTTACTGCCCACACGATAAAGAAGAAAGAAGATTAATTACTAAAGTTTAATTATTGAGCTTGGTTCTAATAGAACGGGCCAACATTGTAGGTTGCCTCTTAGTAAATATTATAAATAAATACATAAACTCACGCCTTTTTACCATGGGAGTACGCAGAAACCATAGAACGCCACCTGCTACGATCCTTACATAATCCTTTCGCCTCGTCCACGTTCATACATCTGTAGTAAGATTCTCCAAAATGCAAACTCGAAAACGAGTCTCACTAAAGTGATCGCGCTCACTTCGATAACGAACCAACTTGTCATTGGTTTAGTATTTGTTCGACGTGGTGACGTCACCAGCGTGATCGTGTTTAACAGAATACCATTTTGTAATCTCACTGCGGATTCAGCTTTTGAATTACGAAGTGAGGCTTAGAGAATCACACTGCTGATCATGCAAGCACGCCGCCGCCGGTTACGAGTATTGCGCACCCGACCTCTCTGAAGAACCTTACCAATAAGGTCAACAAATACTTATTGACCTAAAACATAAAGTTTTAAAAGTTACCTGTGTTTACTGCCTCGTTGGTCTAGTGGTCCTAAGCGCGTCTGCTACGCTAGAGGTCCTGGGTTCGATTCCCAGGCCGAGCAAAAAGTGTTATTGGGTTTTTCTATGAAATTCTCAGTAGCAGCTTGGAGTTTGGATTTGTGCCCGGTTAATGGCAATAGGCTCGCCCCTATTACATGGGACCTAAATATACCGGCGAACTGTGGGTGTACATTAGTACACCTCTGCCTAACCCTTCGGGGAATACAGGCGTGATGGTATATTTTATTTTTTTCTGTGTTTAAATTAAATAATAGTATTTAATTTAAAAAGAGGTAACATAAGAAATAATTTGGCGATCATTACACTTTGTTTAACAACAAACAAATAGTGTTTTCACAAGGTGTGATAAGGAAACCGGTGTGATAGCATTTTGAAATGAAGAATTTAGAGTTTCATTTTGAGTTACAAAACCTGCAATTTTTTTTTTCGTACTCTTTCGCCGATTTCTCGCGGTTTAATCTATCACAATTTATGGTAGACCCCTCCTATGAAAACACCATTGCTTATCAAAATTACTAAGGCAGAAACTTTGTTGACACATTAACCTACATTTTTCGCACATAACACTATTAATGATTGTTACTTTTATCCATACCAAATTGTACCATATCCATAGAAAAATAACGATTAGGTAAGTAGGGACCTACCAGCAGTACATCTAGAAGTATATATATATATACCATCACGCCTGTATTCCCCGAAGGGTTAGGCAGAGGTCAGTTCGCCGGTATATTTAGGTCCCATGTAATAGGGGGCGAGCCTATTGACATTAACCGGGCACAAATCCAAATTCCGAGCTGCTACTGAGAATTTCATAGAAAAACCCAATAACACTTTTTGCTCGACCTGGGAATCGAACCCGGGGCCCCTTGCACAGCAGTCGCACTTGCGACCACGAGACCAACGGGGCAGTTCATCATCATACATCTAGAAGTACATACAAATAAATAAAATGAGCGAAAAGCGACTGACAAAAGGAATTTATGTGGCAGATGTGAGTGGCAACGCCGGAAGGTGACGCCCTAGAAACACCTACCCTGACCTTATTGGTGAGGTTCTTCAGAAGGTCGGGTGCGTAGTACTCGTAACCGGCGTGCTGGTATGACCAAATGTATGAACGTGGACGAGGCGAAAGGAGTATAACATGTGGCGGTAAGGACTATAGCAGGTGGCGTTCTGTGTTTTCTGGCTACCCCCCACGGGAAAAAGACGTGAGTTTATATATGTATGTATGTACATAAGTGTTTCTTTTCAATGTCAAAATAATAACTGCCCCGTTGGTCTCGTGGTCGCAAGCGCGACTGCTGAGCAAGGGGTCCCGGGTTCGATTCCCAGGTCGAGCAAAAAGCGTTATTGGGGTTTTTCTATGAAATTCTCATTAGCAGCTCGGAGTTTGCATTTGTGCTCGGTAAATGGCAATAGGCTCGCCCCCTATTACATGGGACCTAAATATACCGGCGAACTGTGGGTGTACATTGGTACACCACTGCCTAACCCTTCGGGGAATACAGGCGTGATGGTATATATTTTTTTATTATTGTCAAAATTATCACTTTTTACAAAATAAATATGTATATTTACATGACTACAGGGTGTTTGACAGAACGTTGAACATACGAAAATGGTAGATAGGTGGGGTCGTCTGCTACTTACTCAGCCCTAATTTATTTGGCTCTAGCACCCAGGATATTTAATTTTTTTTTGCTTCTTCTTGTTTCAGCACTTTCTTAACTGTAAATATTAATGTTGTATAAAAAAGCCATTTTTAAATTTATTCGGTACAAACAAACAAACAAAAACAATCGTTTCTCTTAATAATATTAGTCTAGACAAAAGAAACCTTGCAGCAACACACAGTAACAACATAATTAAATCTACTACACACCTAGGTTAAATAAGGCTATAATAGCACCATTATCATTATACTGCCTCGTTAGCCTAGTGGTCCTAAGCGCGACTGCTACGCTAGAGGTCTCGGGTTCAATTCCCAGGTTGAGCAAAGTATTATTGGGTTTTTCTATGAAATTCTCTGTAGCTGCTCGGAGTTAGGATTTGAGCACGGTTAATGGCAACAGGCTCACGCTCTTACATAGGACCTAAACTTACCGGCGAACTGTGGGTGTACATTTGTACACCTCTGCCTAACTGTTTGGCGAATACAAGCGTGTTGGTAATGTGTATGTGTGTATCATTAGTATTAGTTTAATAAGAACAGGCGTAGTTTTATTATCTGCCGTAGGTACACTCGTTAATTACAAAACTAATGTATTATTCAAGTCATTATGTGTAATTTAAAGTACCTAGGTAGTTAGCCTTTTGTCTAAGTATAATTTAAATATTTAATTTTATTATTTAAATGCGTGTTCATGTTTTGTGTGGTCTTAAACAAGGAGTAAGTAATAAGTAACTGCCCCGTTGGTCTCGTGGTAGCAAGCTTGACAGCTGAGCGGGGGGTCCTGGCTTCGATTCCCAAGTGTGGCAAAAAGTGTTAATGGGTTTTTCCACTAGGAATTTCTCAGTAACAGCCCGGAGTTTGGAAGTTGGTGGTGTGACTCTCTCCGGTCATGTCGGATTGCCGTTGCCGGGAGTGCCCCTGTGTTTGCGCACACACTTGTGCACTATTATAAACTCCTGCGTACTTGGTTAGTTCGCATTAAGATTAGCCACAATACTCGTAGTCGGAAACGGTCCGGAGAATTTTCGCCCGACCTGGGAATCGAACCCAGGACCCCACGCTCAACAGTCGTGCTTGCCACCGCGACTCCAACGGGGCAGTCAGTACGGATAGTATAAATTTCTTCCTGAAAATTTTAACCCCACGTCACTGCAAGGATCAGAATCTAACATTTACCTTACCGTGCAACCACTTAACCTCCCACATAAAGAAAAAAAAAACAAAAAACCATCGCTCACCAACACACACACAGCATTCCATTTTTAAAATGCCATTTCATAATTCAATATTGATACAGACTTCTGTTAATTGACAGTTGGAAAGTGTAAACTCACATATACCCTTCGATACTGTCACCACCGCAAATTGTCCGTAGGAAAAGCTGTTATGAAACTATTCGGTATCCATTAAAAATTAGCTCGGAACGTATTAATGCACCTCAAAGCAGCGATCAACGGAGGCCAAAAATAAATTGAACATCGAAAGCTTCTGGTTTGGGGTAGAACACGGTATGTTGTTTTTTTGTATGGCATTTTTATGGGAGGATTTTTATGGAATTATTGTTGTATGGTTAACTTACTTGGTCTATTTAATTTATTATTATTTAATAATTAAACCTTCATTAATTAATTAAACTTACTTAGTTGACTTATTTTTATGCGGCTTCAAAAAAAGAGGAGGTTATTAATTCTGTTGTATTTTATGTTGTGCTTGTAACCCCAGTACTCTGTTATTTATCAACAGATTCCAAAAATTATTTTTGTATCTGAAAGGATATTCTTTTTCCGTTTTATTTTCGTAGTCTATATCTACCTGGGCATAACGTCAACATAGATAACTAATGGTGTGTCAATAGGTACATACTTAGAACAGTTATGTCCTAGAACCTTGTACGATAATAATTTTACATACTTAGAAAAAAAAATAGGTTATAAAAATCATGCTATTTTTTAAGAGTTCATATATCATAACTCATCTAAGCTTTCCAAGCTTGTTAAAATTTTAGCTGCAACTGTTAACACTAAAATAAATCACTACCCCACTACAGACCTTTGAATTATTTGATTTGGTTTGGGTTATAATGATTTTATTTATATTGTAATTATTTTAATGTTTATTTCAATTCAATAAAGGGGAAAATTAAATGAAATGAAAATGGAAATGATCAAGTCGAAGCTTCAGTCGGAATACCTATAAAATTAACAAAATCCAAAAAAATGCACTTACCAGGTCCTGCATGACAACAGCGCGCCGCAGTAACGCGGGGCTTGTAAACGCGTCGCGGTATCGTATAAATTCATTATCACTAGCTGTTGTATGACAAACATTGTTCAGGCGACATCGACGAGGCGAACCTGAAAAGAAATATTCATAATTGATAAAGTAAACTTTAGCTGGAATTTATAAACGAAATACAATAGATCTATCTATCTTTACAAATAAATATAATTTGATTGCCTGTTTATGATAACAATATACAGCATGTTACTAAATGCATAATATTAAAGTTTACACGGTAGCTACTTTACTTACTATTATTATAAGATTTTGAAGGGACTTTTCACTGGCAGATAACTGATGCTATAAGGAGGAACTTAGGATACTTTTACTTTAGAAAAAAAAAATAGGAATCCACCATCATCATCATTTTTTTACTCTTAGCCCATGATACATGGGGTCGGCGCAACATGTTTTTATCTTCCATTCCAGCCTGTCAACCGTCGTGATATTACGGACTCCCCTGCTCTTTCATATATTTTTACTTTGGCCTCCCTCTGCATCTCCATACATGCATGTTTATATTCATAACTCTTTTGGCTAAATGCGTTTCACTAGAGAATCGCTATAAAACCGCGTGATAATCGACAATCACACGAACGCAGACGCGGGCATAAGCTAGTAGTAGCACATACGTAAAACATGCCCAAAATAAAAAAAATAAAAATATTTAGAAATGACGCCTTTGGGCTGAAAAATTTCTTACCCTCTTATATAAGGATGACCTGGCATACATAAAATTTGTAAAGAAAAAACTTTATCCGATTAGCACTTAGTTTCACAAACACATTGAAACACAACCACATTGCCAATTAGTCTTCAAATTGTCATCACACAACAGAAGCACAAAACCCACTTCATCATCACAAACAACACAACCCACAACCCTTTAACGCATTTAAAAAACGAACAAAACTAAAATCCAATTTAAACTACATAATTATCGGCAACCGAAACTCATAGGCGTCCATTAAAAAAAGTCCATTGCATTCATAAAAGCGGGGACGGTCATCGACCGCAAAAAACTATCGGGCACTGAATAGAAAAAAAACGAAAAAAAATCGCGCAAAAAAAATTTGTGCACACTCAAAAAGAGTAGCAGATTGTCGTGGTTGCGAACCCAGTACCGTTCGTTATTAATTCTTGGACAGCCAGCTTCGACGAACCGCAGTGGACAATCGAAAAATAAAATAACTATCATTCATTTGTGCACAGATCATGTTTACAGAGGTAGCTTCACTTGGATTGTTTAAATACTGCGGGTAGTTGAACGTGATTGAATGGAATGTTGCATTTTGTCGCGTTTGTGGAGTAAGTTTTGGTTGGAGGTTTTTTCTTGTAGATTTTAGATGATGGGTTTGTTTAAAAGATTGTTTTTTCATAGATGGAGAATATGTGTATTCTAATGCGTGTTTAGTTTGCATATGAGGAGTTTCTTGCTCTTTCTAGATTTTTTATTTAGAACGGGCAACTTGATTCAACTTTTCCGACTGATACGTCGACAATTCAGAATTGGCTATACTTAAATGGAGTATTTGACTAAAATATAAAATTCTCCTAGTACTTTTCAATAGCCTGAATTTTTATTATATACCTCGCATTTAATTAATACCTTATTGATATATCGAACTTACCTACCTTCAAGCTTTAAATTCATTCTCATAATGCACAGTAGCTACTTTCACCGACATCCAGTTTTCGTCATCCAGAAATCAAACCCCCACCATCCGCCTCCCTCATCCACTGCACCATTACGCACTCATACTTTTTCACTATTTTGTAAATAATTAAGCTTAAACCAAAAAATGTCAATGCCAGTTGGCGTTCAACGCTGAGTGGGCTCAAATTGATTACACTCACGTAGTCTGTCTGCACCGTGATTATGCCTCTTTTGAAAGGTATAGGCATCCAGTGAATTTGTCTGTTTGTTTGTAGAAAAGTTACAAGAAGAGTTGAAAAGATTTGGAGTTCGTTGCGACAGTTGCCATTAGTGACGATGCTTCTTTATCTTCGTCTTTTCGTCTATACTAATACTAGCTATGTACCCCATCGTTGGTTACTGTTCCGCTTCGGTGGTCGTAGCCTAATTTTCTTTACGTATAAATATCTCCCTTGAATCACTCTTGCGTAGTTTAAAAGATCTAAGCGCCGTCTACCACCAAGCGTATCACGGTGGGAATCGAATTTGCTCAATACTATGTAGAGATTATGAAGTTAAAGAATTTTATAGTTTGTTCATACGCGCTGATCTCCGAAACTACTAGTCTTATACTGAGATTTTTTCATGAATAAAGTGCTACATTAGTCTTGAGTGCATTATGGCTTCATTCATAAGAAAAATATAAGGATCCGTAAGATAATTCACTAACAGGCAAAATCTAGTCATGTTTTAATTACATTGGTCATTAAAACACTGCTTATCCACCAAAAATAATTGTATCCAGCCTTAAACGTAAAGCAATACGGTGGTTAGCCGCTGAAAATTCGTTAAAAGAAATAGAACAACAAAAGTCCTTTGACTTCCGCGGAGTTTGATTGGCTCGGGAGTGGAATGGTGGAATTGTCCCCGATAAAGGACGGTAGGCTCGTTTCCCATCACGTGGGAACTGGATTATATGTAGGTACTAGTAGGTAGAGGGATAGATTGGGTGGTAGACAACATGGCATTCTTTAGTGGGTTTTGTAGTCCCTATTAACTTTTGGGGTTGAAAAGTAAGCAAGTACCAATGTGACTATTTTCTAATTCATTTGTACTTTCTAAGTTTAACTGAACATCACTGACATCGGTAACCATGTCAGAGGCGTGTGGTGTGCGAGGTGTGTGGGCTCATAACAGCTTACTGTCCACACGATAAGGAAGAAGAAGAAGCAATAATTATAAATAGAGGATGAGTGAAAGGCGACTAACAAAAGGGATTTATATGACAGATGTGAGTGGCAATGCAGGGAAAGTACCATTTCGAAAGATCTGCACTGATCTTATTGGTGAGGTTCATCAGAAAGGTCGGGTGCGCTGTACTCGTAACCGGCGTGCTCGTATGACCAGATGTATGAGCGTTCACGAGTAAAAAAAGGTCCTTGTGAGCTCTAAGAGTTACTTTTCTGTGCAATCTGACAATCTGATCTGAAGCTTTCTTTAGTTTTTTCTTATGCTATTAATACATTTGAAACGTGTACTAGCAATACATTAAATCCACACTCATACATTTAGTAATTTGCCCTACAAGTCGTCCTATTCACGATTACCAAAGCTTTCGCCACACGAGACAGTACACAAACCAACAGAATTACAAGTAATTCAGTATAAAACGGGACTTGTATAAGTGCACTGATTATAATGAATAATTCAAACGGCGAATATCTGTTTGCAGCCGGCCAGTATTACCTATGCGTGGGACGCTTTATTCAAATCCTGGCTTATTAAAGTTATCTTTACTTTTGAATCCATTAAGCTAACTATCAGCTAATTAATTCGTTACAGAAATATATTACAGGAATTTTGTTGGTTTTTAGTTGTTTTGCCGTTGTGGAATTTTGTTGGTAAATTTATTTGCGTATAATTAAAGTATTACTTAAAATCAATTAGATCATTTACAGGTTAGCTGGTCAGAAATCTGTAGCTAGTTGCTCGTTCTAAAACTACGGGGAAGACCCAGGAAGAAATTCCACGTACGATCTTGCGAACTCCTTGTTGAAGCGCTCGCTGTATTGAACAGTACTTAGGTACTTTTTCAAAATGAATCATCTTGTGTTATTCCTGAAAAACTCGAAAATCGGTCTAAATAACCATCGTTCCCCATCGTTGATAATTCGAGTTCTGGAGCGTAGTATCTATGGTATTCTTGATGCGGTCTTTCGATATAAGGTTAAGTATACTGCTCTCCATTGCCCGTTTTCATACCTTAAGTTTAAACCTAGTGGATGTAAATCAAAGACTGTGCACCATAATGTTAAGAACTTAAAAAAAACATTATCAAGTGTTTACTTTATACTCACATGGTTCTCCTACAAAGATCCCTACCTTCATAAAAACACTTCTGAACTTTCATTCAATAAACAATAATTTGTCCTTCAATCGTGATAGGTTACCTCCTCTCGTTTTAATAGTAGCTAATTTTAATAAATTACAATACAGAAGCGTGTCATAATATTTTATATTATAATTGATATGTCTCATTCGCCATTTGTCCGGAGGCCAAACACGAGAAGTTTATGCAGTTAGTTGGCATGGAGGACATAGCGGAGATGCGGAGTGGATGCCCTTTCCTTATGTATAGTGCAAGTTTGATGTTCGATTTTTGACTTTAAGTAAATGTGATGATGGCTCAGTGGTTAAGGCGCCTTTCTTGCATGAGGGCAAGAATAGTAACTTTTTCAGTTCATATTTTCTTTCTGAGTTTATCTTGGACATCTCTGACATCGTGACATACCTATCTAACATCGTGGTGATGAATGCTGTTGTTTGTTTGTATGAGAAGAGGCGTTTGTCCTTCAGTGGGACAATAATAGGCTGCTATTATTATAATATAAAGTAATTTGCTAATGTGAAAACTATTTTCCGAAAAAAAAATTTGATCACACAGTGGTCAATCTCAATGGAGAGTAGTCGTCATTATGTATAGAAGTATGCCAAGTACGCAGGAGATATTATAGTGCACAACACAAGTGTGTGCGTAAACACAAGCATTTCCTCTTTGCTCACTCTCATATTCCGATGGAACGGCAATCAGGCACAACAGTGCAAAACCAACATACATGTATTCCGAACCACACCACCAACTTTTAAACTGTGGGCTGCTTTTCCTGAAGAAAAATGCAAAAACATATAGCTCCACCTGGGAATCGAACCCACTGGCCCAGTGGCCACTATCCGTCCCGTATAAGCATTTAGACTGACAAGTTACCTTAAACTCTTTCAGGGCCATCAGGGCCATGGTATTTGGTTCTTCAATAGAGATCCACTTTTGAATATAGTAGGTACCAGATGTATTGTAAGATTATAATATTTGAAGACGCCACAATGTTTTCTTTATAAGGAGTGTACATAGATAATAGTTTCATTTACGAGCCCTACCATTTTAGTTCAATCATAATTAAGAAAAACAAACGTCAAAATAAAAGCACAACGTAGCACCAAATGAAATCAACAATAACTGCTAAAATATTCATAAAACAAAATCAATATCAACTGCCGATATAATAACTCATTAAAATACTCTAAATGCCACAACTCCGGTTCTAAAAGCAATCATTTAAAATACTTATACCTATCTAGTTCCAACAAAAAAGCAAAATCGTGACTTATTCATACATAGCAACAAACGAGCCTGGGGCTGTCAAGCAAATCTGTCACTTATTGCGAGAGAGACAACCGCTTTCGTGGCATTAACATTTTATTAACATTTCCCGTGCGTCATTAGGGTTGAAATTTGAATATCTGTAGATCGGAAATGCACAAATTAAGCGAGTGATCTGTTCTCGTAATGAGCTGAAAGGTACGTAATGACGGGGACGGAGGACGGAACAAAACAACACTCTTGCCTCTTGCTTACCTCAGCGAGTCGGTAACGAACGGATAACCCGTTGTGAGGAGAACGCTTTCACCTTTTGTGCTAATATAGCGGAAGTAGACATAAGTGGTGTAAAAGGCTATGTTTAAAGATATATTTAGAACCTTGACTTTGCAAGCAGATTGTCAATGGTTTTTTCAAATAAACTATGGATTTTTGAAAAATAGTGCTTGCCGCTTTCTGGAGTTATATAAAGTAATTAAATAGAAAGGCTTTCTTTAAAATCGATTGAAAAAGGGGAAGTAGAATTGATGAACATCTGCCGCACGAAACCCCTCCTTTATCCCTTTGACTCTTACTGCATTTGAAAGAAAACCTCAACTTGTTAATTTTGGGTGAACTTCAAAAGTTACCGGTTGCTTTGGCCCTGTCATGATCTCGCTTCAATGCAATTCTTCTGAACAACACTAATTCTCTAGCAGCCTACCATGCCTACTTCTTTGTTGGCCATCCAAATCCAAACACTACAACTGGCTCAAACCAGTTCTGCCTGTTTCCAAAATAAAAATCAACATGTTCTGTATATCACATCTTCAAATCAAGTCCTACCCTCCAAATTTACATCCCAAAGCCTCCTCCATACTTCCTAACCTTCCAATACTCCTTATTAATAAGGAACGGTAGCTCTCAAGCGCACACAGACAGACAGACGGACACACGGACGCGGCGAGCGACATTTGTAATGATACTAAATAGTTGCGCGCGGTAGGTGCCCTGCTAGCGAGTAATGCGTTCTCTACTCGAAGCGGATGGGTATATGCGAGAGGGGATGACGCTAATTATGTTTGGAAAGATTTTGAAGATAGGATTTTGGTTTCGCGAAAGTGGAAGGTTTTCTGCCTAGTTTGGATTAGGTTAGGTCAAGAGCCGAAACGATTTGAGATGAAATTGAATGCCAAGAAACCTCAAGCAATACTTTTACTCTACTAACTGTGAAATGAAGAGGGCCCTGAATCCAGCAATCCTTTTTTTTTTTCGTGCGAAAATCCTCATGAATTGCTTCCGCTTTAGGGAAGGCGGAGGGATGTGTCGGACTTCAAAACCCCAGGATGCTCCTCCAACTGCCTTTATTCGGGACATGGTAGTCGCTTAAAGTATTCTCCTGCACCGCGGCAAGTATCCAGAAGTACAGTTATGCTTAATAGCTTCAGTACCTAACTTAGGTTGTAAAAATCTGAC
The DNA here is from genome assembly GCA_932526535.1 of Caradrina clavipalpis. NCBI lineage: Eukaryota > Metazoa > Arthropoda > Insecta > Lepidoptera > Noctuidae > Caradrina > Caradrina clavipalpis. The sequence continues at coordinate 4,477,230 of OW052100.1, forward strand.
ACGACTTTGACCATGGCTAAATGAAATTGAAAATACAAATAGTATCAACTTCACACACGATTATAATCAGTCAAGATTGATCGATAGCAGCGACCCGTACCAAATGGCTAAACTGATGATGGATGGCTTGACAAAGTTTAAAAATAATTGAACAATTCCAGGCTTCCCAGGCGTGATTAACCCAGCACCGGTAGTCTAGTAATAGATAGATACACTTGTCTCGTTTTTGGCTGATAAACTTACAAATCTATTACACCTAATATTCAATAGATAAAGTAATTTAAAGAATTAAAGTTCGTTTGTAAGAGATAATCTCTAAAGGTACAGGTCCGATTACAAACAATTTAAAGAAATAAATAGCTACTCAATTCTAGATAGCTACATTTTATTTAAAAAAAATACTGATCCTAAGAAATTATACGCGGATGAAGTCACTAGCCAAAAGCTCGTCAATTATATATTTTTTTAAACTTTACGCTACAAAAAAAGGAACAAAGGCAGACTTAATGCCTTGCATTCTCTACCAGCTCACCAAAAGTGGTGATTTGCCTGTGGAGAGGTGATGTTTATCCTCATTTTTCAGCAATAAGTATGTACGTTTATTTCTAGTAAGTAATCTTCTTTACCTACTCTCAAAAACTACTCCAGCTATTTCAAAGCTTACTAAACACCCACCCCATCGGTTCAATCCCAGATTAGCACGAAAAGCGTCTCAATAATCAATCGAACTTCTTCAATCCCGAACCACACATAAAGCGGTCCAGTCAATAAGTCAGAAGCGCCTATCAGCGTAATGTCTCGGCAGGCATTTACATATTTTAATGAGCACCGGAGGCCTATCTCCTAGTAACTAGGTAGGCGGCCACAGGTACCCTGTACTCTCACCCGCTTTGTTTGATGGATGTGGCCGATTTGCTTTTTGCTTGTTCAATGCAACCGTTTGAGATTATTGCGAATTAATTAGACAGACTTTTTTGTTGGTAATGTGGGGATTGGATGAAGGGTGGTGATTGGATTGTGGGTAGGGTGTGAAAGATGAGAGTCGACGAGTTGGGAGAGCGAATATAAGTGTTACTTTTGCAGAACTCTTGCTCAAGAATTCAATCCTACTAATGCGACAGTCTGGATGGATGTTTCGCCGGAACAGCTGAACGGATCTAGATGAAACTTTTCTAGATCTAGATGAAAATTTGGCACAGGGACAGATTATAGTCTAGAATAGCACTTAGGCACAGTTCTTTTGGGATAACATATCGATGCGGATGAAGTCGCGGGCAATAGCTAGTAGAATGATAAAGTATTGACAAATTGTTATCACACATATAGCTATGAATGTCGTGATGGCCCAGTGGTTAAGGCGTGTGCCTTAACTTTAGCCTCTAATGCATGAGGTTGGGGGTTTGATACTGGACAAGTACTAATGTGACTTTTTCAATGAAAAAGTGAATTCATATGTACTTTTTACATAAGTTTATCTTGGACATCTCTGACTTTGGTGAAGGAAAATATCGTGAACCTGTACGTACAATTAATAGGAGTCTGAAATCGTCAATCCGCCATGAGCAAGCAAGGTGATCAATGCTCGTGCCTTCTCTGTAACAATAATAGGCTGGTATTATCATCATTTTTTCACTTCATAGAATTACTAGCTTCTGCTCGCGACTTCGTCTGCGTCAAAGTGGACATTATTATCCCACGGGAACCGTACATTATGTCGGGATAAAAAGTAGCCTATGTGTCATTCCGCGCTATCATCTATCTCAGTGCTAAATTTCAATCAGACCCGTCCATCCATAAATGATAAAAATGCTTGGCTTACTGCTGGTCCTGCTCCACAGACACTCGGGCTCACAAATTAATATGCATATTTTACAAAAAGGAATTATGTTTTTCTTAAGCACCTTTTTTATTGACTTTTAATAACGTCTACCGTTATTATAATTCTTATTTCTTTTTTCTTACATACTACAGTTGATTCGTTGAATAGGTTCACTGATAACCTTAGCTTTGTATAATTGAACATAATTTATTTCAATATTGTAAATGTGAGTACCATGGAGCCTTAATTTATTTGTTAAGTTACTAAGTATGCGTTGGACACTAAGCATGGCAGTGGAGAGCTTTGTCATGCTCACTTTAATGTCTCGCTGATGGTGGCGCGTGCATTGGATCGTTCGGTTCCCTTCAAGATGGTCGAGCTAAATGGTGCTGATGCACGCGTCATGCTCGTGAACGGGTGCTGTCAGTTGGGATTGGTCATCTCTTAACTGCCATGGCTTACATCTTTATTATTATATTTTATTGTTTTATATTCACCTTCATTGTTTTCACATATAGAAGCAACCACAATTTTTGTAACCAAGTTTTTGTAAAAACCAAATTGAAAGAAAAGAGTGTCCATGGAGTTTCTTGCTCGTTCTTCTCCATCGAGACCTACGTTTTGGAACGAGCAACTAGCTTCAACTTTAACTGTAACTTCTTGACAATTCAAAAGTGCCTGTACATGGTCTAATTGAAATAAATGATTTGAATTTGAATTTGAAATTCATCCGTTTAAGCGTGAAGAAGAGACAAACATACACACACACAAACTTTCACCTTTATAATATTAGTAGGATAATCAAAACCAACATAATCACCGACTCCAAAGACAACTCTGCTACATTTGGACCGATATCAAATATATTCAGAAAATAGCTGTTAACATTAGCCTAAGTGTGCTTTGGGGGGGCTGTCTGGTGTCTCGTGCATATTCATCGACCGTCTGGGGGACACCGCCGATAATTAGAGAAGCTCAATTGATGGTACAATCTTTGGGTGCTTCTTTTTTTGGGTCTAGGTGAATCAGATTGTGTAAGGGGATCAGTGGGGATTTCGTGGTCAATATACTTCTAGGTATGCTAAAATTAACATAGTAATGCGGGTTTCCACAAAGCCAATTAACGTATGTACTTAATTATTTGATGGTATGTTATAATGACACAGAATACTCAATTTAAAATAATTAAATAAGTAATAATATAATATGCAAAATAACCATACTCAAAATCACTGCAAAGAAACATGGGTTAAATATAAAGACATTTTGGTATTTTAAATCATCTGCAGAAAAGTTGCAGTCAGGGAAAAGTTTCGACTAGGGTTTTTAGGATGGAATAAACGTATGGGATAGAAGAAGAGGTGCAGACTTTTGAGCGTCATACATAAAGAAGTGAAGAAAATAAGTAATAATTGATAATCACAACCTTGAAAGCAGAAGTAACACCTAAAGGTCAAAAGTTCAACGTTTTTGGCATCATTTTAGTTTTCATTCATACATTTTTTTCCTTTACAAGGTTTTTATTATACAACTAAAGATTAAATTACGGTTTTTTCTTAAAATAAATGAAAAATTTCTCACTTTTCATTAGCTTAGAACTTACCTGCATAGTTCTATTTCCGGCAACTTTCTGAAATACCATACCATAAACTTTCATTTGTCGTATTTATCCACTAATCCTAATTCGGCAGGTTCATTATAACTACCTGCCAACACAGAAACAGAATTTTAGAAAAACAAACCTCCGCGGTTACCACCGACAATCAGACATGTCTGTGGCCTCAGCAACATAACTCATTTATACCTGTAGGTACATACCTGATATATGTGTTTACCCTACATGAAATTCATTAACAAAGCCGCCTAATAACTTCCCCCCACGACCAGGGGGTGGTCAGCAGGTGGGGTGAAAGGGGGGAGAGTTGACAAACAGTACCCTGTAATGTGCTACTGTTGAATTGCAAAAATCTCATTATGCTCTAACTGTCGTTATAGGAGTAATTAACTACCGTGGACAGGTGATGCGGTGGAGTTGTGTTGTGTTAGTTTTTTTGGTGGTTGGTTTGTTTGTAAATTATTAATGAGGGGAGCTCGTAAAGAAAGTGATGGTGAGACGATTTGAATTACGATTAGGGACTGTAAAGCAAATAAGGTCGGATGGATGAAAGGTATGAACACGTCATTGTTTTTCATCTAAATGTCTGTTATGCTTTATTTTTGTTCCGGGGTGTAAAGTCCTCATTGAAGTGCCTTTCAAACTCTTACTATCCAAAAATCATTGATGTTCCCTTCTGACACTTACGCCTGGGATCCTGAGACCATACGCGTCTTCTGCGATTCCTGACTGGTTCGCTTCTGCGGGCCTCCTCAGAAGTATCCATTTTCCTTGCCCAGATTTGGTAAGAGATGAAACAAATTACGAATTTTAAGAGTACCGGTTAGCTTCCATAATTTATGACAAGTTTTAGTTTCATAAACCTACCAAAAGATATTATTAGGTAGGTACTACCGATAACTTAAATCCTGATGCTGCCAAAGAATTACCTACCACATTACATCTCATGTAAGTAAAACACTTCTAACCACCCACCATTAATAACTCCAAAGAACATACCCCACAAATAAATAAATAATTAATTAATTATAACCGTTTATCTGTCTACTCCACGCATTCCCCTGTGCCATGGTAATTGTGTTTCGTTATAACGAGTTTTTTGGCGAGCGCGGTGACTCGACCCGCGGCTAACCTGTGTTTTGCTTTGCTCATTTCACTGCCCATAAGATCGGTGTGGGTAGTTGGGTACTGATATGACTAGGAATATACCTGATCTGATGGCATATGCTGTGTTTGTGGGTATTGAAGAAAATTTTTGAAAAATACTATAACAGCACTTAATGAATCCAAAAGTTACATGATTCCGTCATTGCGATATCTTTTTTTGGCTCGGTACTTGCGGGAACTTTCTGGCTACATTGGAATTGACTGGTTATAGTTGAATTTACTGGTTATATTGAAAGTCAAAATTTCAACATACTAGGTGGATTTATGAGATGGGGCAGTGAGGGCAGGTACCTTAACCGTTATAGTTACAGGAAAACGTTCCTAAGACCATCCATAACATTTTGAGATATTCTGAACTGCATTTACAGATTTTGGAAAAAAAAATACAGATAGCGAAAAAAATTTTAAAATACCAATAATGTCATGTACCAGGATGCATAAATAAAATGCTTGTATTATAGAGAAACAGTTTTAATCAAATGTTAAATCAATCATATCATCAATGTCCATACTACTATCCATCTTTGCTTTTTCATCCTGTTTGTCTTTTTCTTTCTGAATGAAATCCTCTGACTCTTTCTCTTTGAAAGTCGGAATTTCTGACTCCTTTTCTTTTGAAGTCGGGATCTCTGGCTCGTTCTTTTTTGCAGTCGGAATCTCTGATTCCTTTTGCTTGGAAGCTGGTGTTTCTTGCGCTTTGCTCGCTACAGTCTTTCTTCGCTTTTCTTTGGGACTTGGTGCTACTATGTTTAGGTGAGTTTTCTGAAATATTATGAGCATATTTTCAGTACTTTTTAAGGTACTAGGTAATTATAATTAAGGCTAGGTATGCGTAATTGTAATATATCTTTAGTAATTATTACATTATTAAGAAATTTTTATGCTAAGTATGTATGTAACGAATAAACTCAAAAATGCCTGAACCAATTTAAAAAAAAACAGCTTTTACCATCAGAATACTACATTATCCCTGATTAACATAGGTTATGATGTTATATAACATCACGCTACAACACACGAGAGCGGAGCAGTACCTAAGACTGAACGCGATTGAAATAAACCACGCAGACGAAGTCGAGGGTTAGCGGTAGTTTTATTTTATTCGCTAGCAGAATATACATTAAGTACATAAAAAAAGTTGTCCTTTTTTAGTGACAAAATATTTATTTCGAAACTCAGAACATATCTTATAGAGAACTTCTTACTAATATTATAAAGAAGTAGTTTTTTTTGTATGGCTGTAGGAGGCAATCTTTGCAAGCATTGGTTCGATTAATAAAATTGTTTTATTGATAGAAAGCTACAGTATTGCCGACTGCCATAGGCTGTGTTATGGTATAGACACTTGACTTTCACGCGGAATGAAGTCACAGAAGTTAGTAGGCATCAAACAATACATCCGCATCGAAGTCAACTGGTAAAGTTTCCAAAAAAAAATATCGTTAATAGGTGGGTTCAATATTACTTACAATGCAAAAATTTAATAAAGATTGGTCACGGTAAACCATTGTCTTGAAGTGGTTAAAAACCTGAGCATTCCTTGCATTAAAAAAACCCTGTTATAGGTTTTATTGAATCTTTAAAAGCATCAAAATAGCTCTAACTACTCCCAGAAGTAATGATTTTAAAACAAAACCACAATTAACTCCACCAAACGTAGAAACTCGTTACCTATATATCGGACAAACCCGCGTGCAACTCCAAGTCGTGACGTTCACCGATTAGTTCATCAAACAGAGTGTGGTAATAAGTCAATTAGGCATATCATTTCAACGCGAAAACAGCAATTGCATAAATAAACAGCTCCATCACACAGCTATTTAAAGATTCAGCATCGGATTTAAATTTAAAATCGTTGTTAATATAACTGGGTTTCGATTCATGGGGTTCGAGTGAGTTCGGAACGGATGACGACTTTTTTTAAAGTGATTTATAAGGTGGAAAATCTATACATGTAAATTTATATAATTGAAGTGTCTGTTTGTACGTAAACTCACGCCTTTTTGCCATAAGGGTAGACAGAAACCACAGAACGCTACCTGCTGCAATCCTTACATACTACTTTCGCCTCGTCTACGTTCATACATCAGGTCTCCTACAAGCACGCCGGTTACAAGTACTACGTACCCGACCTTTCTGAAGAACCTCACCAATATGATCAGGGTAGGTCTGTTTGTAATGTCAAAATATTAGCTTTTAACTAAATGTATGTGAATGTTTACAAGACTTTTATACCAAACAAGCCACTTTTTCATGTTTTTTTTCTGTCTGACTATTTGCTCCGGCTAATCTCTTAAAACGCTTGACCGACTTTGATGGGTCTCTCACTGGCAGATAGCTGATCTAATAAGAAGTAACTAAGGCTACTTTTATTTTAGAAAAAAAATAGGGTTCTGCGCGATAAAAATTAAAACGCCGCAGTAAACCGACATGCACACGGACGAAGTCGCGGGACATAAGCTAGTTTTAAATAATGATGTGACGTTTCGGTTATAATTTAGTTTTGCATGTTTGCATTTGACTTCATTTGTATGCATGCAATTTTATTATGTTTTACATTAATTTACATAATAACGCGTGTAAAAAGATGCTCAAAGAAGCCGAAACTTATGTTAAGTTTAAATACATGAGGATCCCTCTACTGTAACCTAAGTATATGCTATTGCACGCTACCATAAAGTGATTTTTTAAATCAAAAATAAAAGTCGTTTACCTGCGACTATTTTTGCTCAAAGTTAGTTTAATGGTCAGTTTGCGTATGTGATGTGTCTTTACACCCTAGTGGCGCCAAACTTAGCAGCATAGCATTCCATTTCACTCGCATATTATATAGAGTGAGTGAGAGGATATAAGCGCCGCCATTGTAAATTTTATAAACATAAATTATATGGACTTACCAGGGAGGGACAGCGTCTTACTAAAAGTTTCACATCGTCTGCATTTATTGTTGATCGTTTAGCATGCCTGTAATTAATGACAATTTAAATTCTTAATTTAAGTAGGTATTTAAATGAGCTAATTAATTATTTTTGTAGGTATTGGATACCCACTTATGTAGGCATCATGGATTTCGCTCTATCCAACTACTAAGTATAAATATTAAATTCTCTTTGGTTCCGGCATACGGTACCCCAACAAGGACAAAATTGTCGACACGGTTGGCGCAGCAGCTAAGCGATTACCTGCTATGCTGCGTGTCGCGGGTTAGATTCCCACACGAAACAAATATTTGTTTGACCTACAGATAATTTGGTAAAGTTTGGTTCCGGGTCGGGCTGTTTGTGTATATGAGTTTATATGTTTGCAAACACACCCAGGATACAGGAAAAAATCCAAGTGTGGCACAAAGTTAAACCATTCCAACTTAGATTCAAAACAATTAAAGATTTTGAGGCGATGCGATGAAAGAAATTGGGTAGGTAAGTATTTATCTAGCCTACTATCATTACAACTAGAACCAAAAGTTTCTCATACGTACTTTGCAAACGCTTCCAAATCAGTTCCATAAACTGACAGTTTCTTAAAAACAAGCTCCGCTACAATTTCCATAGCAGGCTTTGTTATCTCCAGGCCAAGGAAATGGCAAGTTTCCGTTGCAATAGTTCGAACATCCCGGTGTAGAGAAGCACGAATTTTCTAAAAACAAAATTGAGTTAAGCGCCATCTATGATATATATTTGAAATTATAAGCAATTTTAATGTCCTGTCCTGTCCGTCATATTTGGAACAAAGTTAGTACGCCACTCCATCCATAGATGGTGTAGTTCTTTGTTTCAGATATTCATCTGTTTTATTTAGTGAGTTTAAGGTAAATTTAACCTGAAACTTAACATTAAACATAATAATTCAAATGGTAGTGAAATAAAACTTACTTGAGTTGATGATAGATTTTCAAAAGATGTCATTTTTTCTTCAGTTACAATCAAAACAAACAAATGATTTATTTTGTTTCGAGGTTGTGCTTCACTAAAATTGAGTTTTATGCGTAGTAAAGTTATTGTCTTTTACATGAAATGTTTTGCCTAACACGGTTATATTTGCGTTAACTTACTGTTGTGATAATTACAAAACAAAAACACAAGCTCTGATCAAAATATCAGTTTTTTTTTTAATGTGGTTTGACAATTGACATTGACAGAAAACGTTTATTACTGTGAACGAAATAGCAAAGGTTCTGTCTATTCAGCCTTCTTCATGGGTCTTTTGTTTTTTTTTTTGTTAATTATACATAAATAGCTAAAAGGATTTTTAATAATTAAGAGAAAAATTACCTTCTAGGTCAACTGAAATAATCTGATGACAAATAATGTCATAATGTTATCGTATGCTTTTCTCTACGAATAGTTTTAATTTTTTTTGAGTATTTTAAGCTAAGCTAAACTGACCGCTGAAATATGTACTTTTTATTAAGTACGCACCAATAGTCGCCAAATAAACTTAGCTTGTTTGGCTTGGATGGTCTTAAAAGTCGGGAGAGCTTAAAATAGCCATATTTCACGTCTACGTAGGTAGGTAATAGTAACCTTGTTAGCAACTACATATTTTCAAGCCATATAAACACAGAATAAGTTTATTTAAAAGCATTTAGGGCTGATGACTGATGTCGCACCATAACACGGCATGCATGACAAGCGATTTTAGTTTTGATAAAGTTCTTTTTATCCTTAATTCAATTAATTTAGATTTCATATTACTTTATTTCTATACAATCATACCGTGGCAAGAATCAGTATGCCGATGCTGCGTCCCGTGAGCCACTTAAGTCACAGGAATATGACTGTTAAATTAATTAAGATAAGGTTTAAAATGGGTGCAGCGGTCTCAATCAGCATCGGCTTTTAGGGTTCTGTTCACCCTCGGTTTCTGAGATCTAAGTGCCTACTGGACTGCTCATTTTCTTTTTAAAGAAATGTTCAAACGGATTTTGATTAGTCCCATGACTCAACAGCTGGCTTCTACCTTGCCCAAAGGCTAAGCAGTCATCCAAAATGCCTTCAGTCGCCTTGCTATTAGGTAGTAGGAATATAAATATTACATTACTTTTTTTGTGCTTAAGTAATAGGTGTGTAAATATTGCAAGATTGTTTTACAAGTAAAAATGAAAGTAATAAAACAACATTTTGTTATTTTTTTAATATTTATAATGAGCATTCTGTACAACACAAATAACATCCCAGATTATAAAAAAAGAAATACCATAAATCTAGACTGGTCGGATTCGCTATAACATTAACATTTAGGAACAACTGACTATGTCTATTCTATTTTACTTTAATTGGGTAATTGACACCAATAATTCCAAGTCAATTGTTAAAAAGAGAACACTTTATGCCCCGAAAAGCCGAATGAGTTAAAAAAAATGTGACGTCACTTTTCACTAATGCCATACAAAATCTATAGGGGAATCGCGTTTTGATAGCTCATAATAAGTACGTCAATTGATTGGTGGTGTCAAGTACCCAATTACGGTTCTTATTATAGAGTCGATGATTTGCATAGTTACCACGTATGTATACTGCATTTGTAGCAAAAAACAACATGAGCTCGTTGAAATTGAAGAAAACATTTGTTTATCTTGTCAATTTTCAAACTTGCTCCTAAACTTAACACTTACAGCACTGTTTACACTCATTCAAGTAGCTTTAAGGTAAAAAAAAAAGTTAGATTAGTAAAGGACCTGTTTCACAACCTCTGATTAAACACTAATATGTAAAAAAATGGAAAACAGGATTTATATGATATCAATTGGCCAGCAATTTACGGCCTCTGACGTCAGACTTTTGTACGAGCGATTTTATCGGACCGTTCAATAAATCCAGTATGTGGGACCAACTTTTTGTGGGTCGTTTGTGTTGGTATATTAGAATGCATATGTTAAATTATTTCCGTCAAAAAAGTTGGCTGACGCGGGCGGATAGCTTTATTCGGAACTTATACGAAATGATGAAATAGGCCCCTTAGTGTAAAGAATTTCTAATCTCAACCGATGCCCGATCTTTGACTAAGGTAAAACGGGACGCCATTTTTCAAATTACTGTCATATAAAAAGAAACAATACATTTTAGTTTATAAATTAAACAATTTTGATTTATTATGTTTTTTACATAAAATTCAGACATGCGTAACTGTTGGCTTATCATTACGTAAATGCGAAATTAATTGAGAAAAAAAAAATAGTTATAAAACTCAATACAAACGTATTCCTAGAATAGAATATTCTTTTCCAACAATAACAAATTTATTTTGAGTATCTGAAGAATTGACGAGTAGACAACAGATTCAAATTATTTATACTTAAAAATATCTTTAGGCTTGGTCTCCACCAAAGAAATATCTCGTTCGGATTCGGTTCGATTCGGAAATCCGACTTGAGGTATTTTCACACCTCATCACTTAACTTTAACACAACACAGTATTAAGTAGGTTGTTTACAAGACATCTCTTCTTTTCCCCTTTTTGGTGGAGACCAGTCCTTATGCAAATATTTAAATCGTCAGATGTGCCCAACCACGTCAAATGATAGACACATTCCGTTTAGTATATTTTGTCATAGAGCTTACTATTCTTACTACTGGTACTTTTAGTATGCCATAATAATTATGTACGTTAAGGGCACATCTGCGTTTTAAATATTTAGACTTTGTGCACATATTTATTCTGAATACCCTGGTTTAATAAGAGGGCCACCTGTAAAACTAATACAATAACTATTTTATTAGTATTATTTGACATAATTGATGAGAGCTTGGCATAAAATATAAGAAAGTAATGTGCAAATCTACATGTTTTCACTTTGTTCAAATAAAACTTTGTCATAACGCTAAGTTCATTTGACGAGCGCAAACGCGCGTTGCGTGAGTATGTACTCAAATTTGCAAAAAATGTTCGCCGGTATGTTTAGGTCCCATGTTAGCAACTACTGAGAATTTCACAGAAAAACCCAATAACCCTTTTTGCTCGACTTGGGAATCGAACCCAAGACCTCTAGCGTAGCAGTCGCGCTAACGAGGCAGTTTATATCAACAAGCAAAATAAAAAATAGTATGTACTTTAGAATTCCTCAGATACTCAAAATACTTAACGTTTATTTTCACTCTTGTTTCACAAAAATATATATTTGTATATTTTCTTTAGTAATAATCGATGCGTTACACTTTCTTCACAATTTGGACTACGTCTTCGTCTGATAACACGTGGTCTATGCCCACTTTCTGCGGCTGATGCTTCACTGAAGAACCCCACACGAGAGCACTGAAAAAGAAAATTAACACTTCTATATTTTTCCGAAAGTCAGAGTCAAATTTTATTTCGGTTGTATCATTAAAAGGGATTTTTTGAACGTCATTTACAAGAAAAAAGGTTTGATTCTAGTTGGTCCTTCCATAAGGTTGTTACAATACAGACGACGTATCTTGGCGATTCTGAAGTTAGTGAAAGTAGCCGAAGTTAGTTGATTAGCTGGCCAGTATACAATTTTGTTCAAAAATCCATAGCGCAGGCAAACGGCTAACTTCAGCACCACTAAGATACGTCGGCCGTACTGTAGTCGCATGGTGAAACTTTTATTGGGGAAATCATCACGAATTTAAATTAAGTGCTGCTGTTACTTTAACATAAACAAAAAGAACTTTACTAAGCAGTTCAACAATCATATAATCATTTTATATCCTACTACTATTATAAAGGCGAAAGTTTGTATGTATGGATGTATGGATGTATGTATGGATGTTTGTTACTCTTTCACGCTTAAACGGCTGAATGGATCTGGATGAAATTTGGCACAAAGATAGATTATAGTCTGGAATAACACATAGGCTACTTTTTATCCCGGGAAAATGTACGGTACCCGTAGGATAACACATCAACTGTGACGCGGACGAAGTCGCGGGCAGAAGCTAGTTCATTCATATTCAGCATTTTGGCACTTGCTATTAGGTGCCTAGAGGGACCGCTTCAGAACCATAGCTGGTTTTAACTCAAAAATCAATGTAAAATAAACTTACTATTTAAATTCCTTGACAATAGATCTATGCAGCTTATTACAAAAGTCTTCAACACTAGTCCGGTCAGCGTGCAGTACTACAGGCGCATTATAATCGGGCAACTGTCCCTTCGGCTTAGTGTATATCCTGATAAGTTTCAAGTATTCCCACATCTTCTCCAATAAGTCGTCAAAGTTCCATTTGTGATGAGCCGAGATGGGCACACAGTGGGGTATCTTGTAAATTACATCCAATTCTTCTATGCTGATTTGATCTGTGGAGTAAGTAAAATGGAGTTACTAAATTAATGTAAGTAATAAAGCTGTTTAGCTTTAAGATCTTTCTGTACCATGCTTCTTGCAAATAAATCTATTCTATCTATTCTATTATTCTAACATTGTTTGCTTCGAACAGGTCCATTTGGATATTTGTGGAGAAGGTCTATGTCCAGCAGTGGATGACCTGCGTCTGATATAGTGATAATGATTGTTTGTTTATAAGAGAAGTATTGATTAGACTGCAAAATATATGACTGACTGATAAATAGCTACACTCTACACTATTGCCGAGTGCAACAAGCTATGCTCAATGGTATATTTGACATCCACATGAAATAAATCACTGTCAGAAGCTAGTCATTAATTTAAGCAGAAGACTAAGTAGTTTTCTCACTAGTTTAATCTGCAATCGACACGGTTGGCGCAGTGGCCGAGCAATCGACTGCTACGCTGCATGTCGCGGGTTCGATTCCCGCACGGAACAAATATTTGTATGACCTACAGATAGTTGTTCCGGATCTGGCTGTTTGTGTATGTCAATTTATAATTATGTTTGTTAACGCACTCACGATTAACTACCTAAACAATTCTAGTATAGACGAATTAATTACTTACCAATCTTATTAAGCAAATAAATACAAGGCATGTACACCCTGTTTCCTTCAATAACATCGATCAAGTCGTCACTATTCGCATCGTACCGGAGAGTAATGTCAGCGTTGTGAATTTTGTACTCGGATAGAATTGTCTTCACTGTTTCTATGTCTAACTCGCTTTGTGGGCACTGGAACCAGAAAATTATATTACTTATATTAGTTTTCATGAAATCAGGACAATGTGTGAATATTGTAGTCGTCATAATTAGGGAGATATTATAGTGCATAAGTGTGTGAGCAAACACAGGTGCACTCCCTTTTCCAGAACTCTCATAGACCGATGGGCCGGCAATCCGACACGACCGGAGAGAGATCAGGCGCAGTACCAACGGCGTACGTGCTCTCCGAGCCATGGGGATGTCACACCACCAACTTTCAAACTCCAGGCTGCCACTGAGAAATTCCTAATAGAAAAACCAGATAACACATTTTTGCCCGACCTGGGAATCGAACCCGGGACCCCTTGCTCTGCAGTCGCACTTGGCGACCACGAGACCAACGGGGCAGTCAAGGATTTTTCAGTTAGGTCAACATGGATGATAACAACCTAATTACAGGCATGGCAAGGCATGACCTGAATCTCCGCACTTTCAGACTAATATTATGAAGCTGAAGATCTTTTCTGTTGTATTACCCATTTATCAAGGAAAATTATAGAATATTTATAACATTACGCTACGACATACGGGAGCAATTAAAATAAAAAATAACATTTATTCAAAGAGATAACATAAAGTGGTTGAAACTGCTGGAAATTGCTAGTAAATAATAAGTAAACTATTTTAAAGCTCAAAAAAAAAAACACATTTATATAAGCAACTGCCTCGTTGGCCTAGTGGTCCTGAGCGCGACTGCTACGCTAGAGGTCCCGGGTTCGATTCCCGGGTCGAGCAAAAAGTGTTATTGGGTTTTTCTATGAAATTCTCAGTAGCAGCTCGGAGTTTGGATTTGTGCCCGGTTAATGGCAATAGGCTCGCCCCCTATTACATGGGACCTAAATATACCGGCGAACTGTGTGTGTACATTGGTACACCTCTGCCTAACCCTTCGGGGAATACAGGCGTGATGGTATATTATGTTTTTATAATAAGAAGACTATTTTAAAAGCTCAAAAAAAAAAACACATTTATATAAGCATACTCTAGTAAAGAATAAAAAGCACAACAAACTCACAGTAGTGTTCAAATTAATTCCACCCTTATCCTTTTTCCTGAAGTGTATGTTAGGTGGTTGCTTGTTTAACCGCAACCCGAAGCCTTCCAACTCATGCTCAATCAGTTTCTTATGCTGCAGCGGTTTCAACACGTCCAGGACTATGAATATGAGACTGCATGTTCTGGCGACGGCAATGACCTGACGACCTCGACCCTTGCCGTCCTTCGCGCCTTCGATAATACCAGGTAAATCGAGAAGCTGGAAAAGACAATTATGATTGTTAAATGTAATTAAAGTAGATGTATTTAATAAAATAATGTAATATTAATGCCCCTCCGATATGACACCGTAGATATATAGGGACCAATTAAGAGTAATATTGTGGAGAAAATAAACTATTTTTACTATTTTTTATTATCTATTTATGTACTGAGAAACTTTTACTAAAAACACATTGTATTCATTTCATTGCATTTGAAATTGAAGCAATATGTGACTAATCTATGTCTATGTTTTGGAGGCGGTTTTACAACTCCAAACCCCCTTGAAATATTAAAAAAATTACATGAATACTAGCACATTTTGTTCTGATATTTAGAACTTGGCTATGCCTGTGTTTTGAAGTCATACTCCAAAACATTGGAAGTATGCATAATAATATTAGAATATAAACAAAATAATATCTCTTTGTTTGTTAACAGAGATAAGCAACTTAGACAGTACCAAATCGCAATTGATTGAGAATTAATTAGAACAGCTCTGCCATTTATGCTTGAATTAAAGAAAAAAAAGATCCGAATCTGTCCACAACTTCAATGAATCCCAACTTTTGACGATTGATATAAGAATTATACATTTTTTCAGGATAAAAAGTAGCTTATGTGCTATTTCATATATCTGTGCCAGATTTTATCCAGATTCATACTGCCTGTTTGGTACTAATCAGCCAGGACGACGGAAGGGTATGAAGCGGACGAGGGAGGAGGGGCGGCCGCCGAGACGAACGGCGCCGACGCACCGATGGGAGCATTCGCAAGAACGACCGTTCGGTGTGATTCTGGTGTGATTGTGTTTCAACCATCCATTCAAATTTTTGCATTCATAATATTACTAAGATTGGTAAGATAAGATGATAAGAATGCATTTTTAGTTACCTGAATCTTAGCACCTTTATATTTGATACAACCGGGTACAGTTGTGAGCGTTGTGAACTCATACGCTGCCACTTCAGAGTACACTCCGGCTAAATTAGATAGTAAGGTTGATTTCCCCACTGACGGAAACCCTACGAATCCGATTCGGGCATCACCAGTTTTAGCGACATCGAAACCTGGAATTTATTTCAATAAATAAGTTATCATACTAAATAAATATAAGGAAAATTACAGATGTTGTCAATTATATGAGTCAGAGATAAATATTTCTTTCAGACGACCCACTGACTGAGATGTTTTCTTTCAATAAGTATGTAAGTACAATAAATACAAAAGTTTTCTTTTTCTTTTTAGAGGTTTTTCCACCTAGTAGCCATGTCACTCAAAGTAAATTTAAAAGTAAGTATTACAATATACGGTGCAATCTGCTTGAGTAGGTTATAAATATTATTCTTTATTTACCTTCGCCGGTTGCTCCGCCGCCGCCTTTGGGAGTGATCAATTCCCTCCTCAATTTAGCTAACCGGGCCTTTAGTATACCTAAATGGAGTGCAGTGGCCTTATTTTTTTGCGTTCGAGCCATCTGTAATGTTAAGTTTTTTTTAAGTGTAACTATAATGTTGGAAAATACGACTTAAACCAAAATTTTATACATGTTTTTTAACGAATTAATAGTTTTTTAAAGGATTTTGTCAATATTATGTAAAAAATTCATGAATTTAATTCATAACCTCTATTACCAACCTCGGACTCTATAGCCGCAATTTTCTCCAGTATTGTACTCATTTTCGCGGTTTTCCTTTTCTAGCTTAACAATAACACCGGGAACAACAAATAAGTTATAAATTAAGTTAATTGTTTCTACAGTTATTATAAAAATAGAAGAAAGCGTGTCAATCTCTCTTCGTGTACAATTTTCCAGAACACGAAATTTGACAGTTCGTATCCAACTTAGCCGTGACATTTGATGCGCTAATATTACCAGCATGAAAATTTTAAGTATCAACATTATTTTATAATAACGTGATATAATCAAGAAATTAACAAAAACTAATGTAAAAGATTCATTCTCTGAAGATTTTATTATTTTTCCAGCTGAGTAACCACTGTACGTACTAGCGCCATCTAGGTGTTACACTATAGTTTGTTTGAGCGTACCTCATCATTTTTATCCTTGTTACTTTCTACGCCAACCGTAAGAGAGCGCTGTAAAAAGCTAAAATAAATAAACCTTAGCACGTGGAAATGCTTCCCCGCAGGTTTGCGCATCGTAACTATGGAAGGAAAGCATCAGTGGAAAACTGTTTGCTGGCTATGTTGGCTACAGGCATGCCTCAGTACCACTTTAGGCGCCGGGAGATGGAGTCGGCTCTTTGCTTCCCTGGCTAACTGACTAAGTTACGAAAGTAATCTAGTTGAAAAAATGTTTTCGCGTAGTATGTGTGATGCTTAAAAAATTTCGATGTGAAGTTGAAGCGTTCTTGCTAGTTTATTAAAAGTTTTGTGTAAATAATAACTTGTAATTTAATAATAAATGTTAGACTTTTCCGGATTTTCGTGTGATATAAAATTAATAGACACAGTACTTAACTTATTAAAATAATTTCAAGTATTAAAAACTAGTGTTATTTATAAACTAATCTTTAATTAAGTTTTTGGTAAGTATTAAAAAAAAAACTTCTTTTTAAGTGTTCTTTGCTATTAAAAAATTACATAATTTATGAAGGTAGTACTTACTCGTAGGTAGCTATGTACTTTAAATAAATAAATGTAGATACCATTAAGAATTTTCGGTTTTTAAGACATTGGCAAATAGAATAGAATGATGATCAAAATCTTTCCGTAATAGGCCACTGAATTTACTTTGTACGCACTTAGCCATAAACTTTACATTTTTAATTTTTCTTCATAATTTCACAAACCAAGGGATGGTCATGGGATTACTACCTATTCTATTAGAAAAAAAAATAACCACGAGAATTCTGAATTTCTTTTTTTTTATTTCGAGAAGTACGCTCTCGTCTCTGGTCTAGGTCAGAGGTGACATAGAGAAAAAATCAAATATTTAAACCGGTTATGCATAGGACGTATTTTTTGTTACGACAATCTCAGCGCCTCATTCACTGCAAGTTAGTCCTGATGTCCTAAAAGCCAGAATCAAAAGCGACTACCACCAGAAAAGCTTCAGGGCATCTAATATTCCTTAATTAGGAACCACCTTTACTAGGTAAATACTAATTGGACAAGTTATATTAACTCTAGATCTTAAACAGGTAGGTATATGTACCACTTCGTTTCCTTTTAGGTAGGTGTAGCTAATTTTAATGAAGATACTATTTTACCATGTCGTACATTCTTCCGTAGGTAGATATTAACTACTAGCTATATACTCCGCGGTGTCACAGTTACATCTTTGATTACTGGTGAGCTCCCATTGGTCGAAGCGTGATGTTCTATACGTAGGTAAAAAAAAAACTCTTGAAACATTATCTATTGATGAAAACCGCATTAAAAGATCTAAGCATACTTACAGACGACGGGAATGGACTTTGTTTTATACTATGTAAAGATTCCTACAATTTTATGACACTATAGATTATGACATAGGTTGTACAAACTTCCGGCTTTATCCCATGGGGGTAGGCAGAAACCAAAGAACGCCACCTGATACGATCCTCATAAAAAAAAGAATTGTTAATGTTCAGAAGTAAATCAAACATTCGTCTTTATGACATAGACGATGGAATAGCATCAATGGTTTGGGTCACGGATTAAAGGGCCGCATGCCACCTAATGTCACGGAAAATATAGTGTCTCCGTCTATGGTACGCCGTAGGTATGTCCTATGATTTATAGTAGCGTGTTAGCAAAGCAAGAATGTTGCATGTCCGAAAAAAGATAACTTATGAAGGTTCCAAATTTAAAAGTCTTTTGAATTGAAATAATGTGTTCGAAGTTTAATATTTTCCATGCTGAAGAGTTCGAAGTTTGAAATTTTCCGTAATGAAAAATCCGAAGTTTAAAATTTTCCTTGTTTTTGAGGTAGTCGAGCCAGTCGAGCTACCGCAAAAACCAAATACTTACTTATGAAAGATGGATGTTCCTTTTTATGTTAAATCTTAATATCGTTCAAATATCATTGTCTTTAGTCACGGATTTAAGGGCCGTGCGGTTCCCACTTCGTTGGAAGACGGGGAAGCTGGTCTTCATTCGGAAGTCTGGGCGCCCTGCGGACTCACCGTCCGCATACCGGCCCATCGTGCTGCTCGACGAGGTGGGCAAGCTCTTTGAAAGAGTGATTGCGGGCCGCCTCGTCGGGCACCTGTCTGGGATGGGGCCGGACCTTGCGGACTGCCAGTTCGGCTTCCGCAGGGGGCGCTCTACGGTGGATGCCATCATGCGCGTCAGAGCTCTCTCGGCGGGGGATGCTGTGTCCCGGGGCAGGGTTGTGCTGGCGGTGTCGCTGGACATCGCCAATGCGTTTAACTCCCTGCCCTGGCCCTGCATTAGGGAGGCACTCCGGTACCACCGGGTGCCGAACTACCTCCGTCGGGTGGTCGGGGCCTATCTGCGTGATAGAGCCGTGATCTACCCTGGTCGAAATGGTGAATGGAACCGGCGAGAGATGTCGTGCGGTGTTCCGCAGGGATCGGTGCTGGGGCCGCTCCTGTGGAACATCGGCTACGACTGGGTGCTACGTGCTGACCTCCCCGAGGGCGCCAGCGTAGTTTGCTACGCAGACGACACGTTGGTCCTGGCGCAGGGGTGGTCGCACGAGGCGGCGGCCGACCTTATGACACGCGGGGTTGCGATAGTCGTCGAGAGGATCCGGCAATTGGGTCTCGAGGTGGCCCTGCACAAGTCCGAAGTCCTGTGCTTTCATGGGCTTCGGAACGCGCCACCTTCGGGATCCCAAATAACGGTAGGAGGGGTTTCCGTCGGCGTCGGGTCGACGATGAAGTACCTGGGACTTGTCCTCGACAGCCGATGGAACTTCGTGGAACATTTCCGACGTTTGGCTCCCAAGTTGGCACGGGCGTCGGCCGCTCTTAAGCGGCTCTTGCCCAATTTGAGGGGGCCAAACGCCTCCTGCCGGAGGCTCTACGCCGGGGTCGTGCGTTCGATGGCCCTTTACGGGGCCCCGGTGTGGGCGCGGGGCTTGAGGCGGCTTGCCGCCCACTACCTGAACGCGTCCCAGCGGGTGATCGCCATAAGGGTCATCCGGGGATACCGCACGATCTCCGGCGAGGCAGCGAGCCTCCTTGCCGGATTGCCGCCATGGGATCTGGAGGCGCTGGTCCTCGCGCGCCTACACGAGTGGCGCGCGGAGGCACTGGGCCGGGGCGAAACTCCGCTGCCGCGGCAAATTGCCGCCCTGCGGACGGAACTCCGGCTCGATCTCATGGCGACATGGAGAGAACGACTGTCGCAACCTCGTGCAGGGCTCGCCTCGATTGAGGCGGTAAGACCCCTCTTTGAGGAGTGGCTAGAGCGGCGCCACGGCGCCCTCACCTTCCGCCTGACGCAGGTCCTCACCGGACACGGAAGTTTCGGGAGGTTCCTGCACCTCATCGGGCGGGAGGAAACGCCCGGATGTCACCATTGTGAGGATCGCCCCGAGGACACGGTGGAGCATACTCTGGCGGTGTGCCCTGCTTGGGCTGAGCACCGCCGAGTCCTCGAGGCGGCCATCGGCGGCGGCGCCCTCTCGCGTCCGGCACTGGTTCAGGCCATGGTCCGGAGCGAGGGGGAATGGGAAGCAGTCGCCACCTTCTGCGAAGCTGTAATGCTAGAGAAGGAGGCGGCGGGACGGGGAGAGAAAGGAGGGTCCCCCGTCCCAGCGGCCGCCGCGGTAGACGATCCGGGCGTCGGGAGCCACGAGACGACTCCCGGCCACCGTAGACGCGTGTCTGTGGACGGTGAGCAATGGGTAGCTCGCCGTCCGTACGTTCACTAGCGACAGACCGTGTCGACGGCGCGTTCGTGTTCCACGCGCGCCTCAAAGAGATGTCAGCAAATTGGATGGGGCCACTGAGGGCCGATGCCTGCCGGGGCTGCGGGTTGTTCGAAAGAGATACCGCGCCCCCGGAACGCAAAGGGCACATGAAGGAACATAGACGGGTTTTAGTCAGTAAGACGTGGTAAAACATGGTAAAAAAAACTTTTACCATGGTCTAAGTAAATACAATAATGATTTTAGATGCACCGAAGTTTTTTTTTTCGGTTATTTTAAAAGCACTTTTCCACACATGTTAACCGTGTAAGTGTTGCACTTTTGCAAGGAACAGCTGATTGATGAAATGATGCTCCTAAACATGATTTACTACGAGTATCTCGTACTATCCAGCAGTTAATATGCATTTAAACATATTTTACGCTTACGCGATTTAAAATTAATATGCCGTAAAATTTTCAAAATGGTTACCTACAATTAATGAAAAATGAGAGAGATTTTGATATAGGTTGGTTCGTTTTTGGTAGAATTTAAACCCAATAATGGTCCATTAGGGACAAACGAAGCACCATTAAAATATAAAGAGAGAGTGTAGAATTATAAAGTGTCAAATAAAACGAATAGGGACAGTACCTGCTAAAATCGCTAATGAAAAATATGCAAATCTTGTACCTACATACTAATATTTAAAAGAGGTACTACCTACCTAAAGTTTGTTTGTACTACCTACCTAAAGTTTGTTTGTTTTTACAAGGTAGAAGGAACTTTGAAAGTAGGTACTGTACTGGGCCGATTATAAAAAACTTATTACTCTTAGTGGCTTATTTCACGTGCGTTAAGTTACGTCTTTGGTTACTGCTTCTCTCTCCTTGGGCGCAGCGTGATGTTATATAGCCTTTGACACTCACAAATAACGTGGGTTTTTATAACGAATTTTCAAAATCGGTTTAGTAGATCCAGAGATTACCCCCTACAACCTCACAAACTTTACCTCTTTACAATAATCATTATAGAAGTATAGATAATTTATTGACAGCTACACTAATTGCCGAATGTCATGATATATTATATGTTTTAAGTGGCTTCAGTGCGAACGAAGTAATAAGAATAATGTAACCAGGATTTTGTTAAAACTTGATTGAAAAGAGTGTCCGTGGAGTCTCTTTCTTGTTCTTCTCCATAGAAACCTACCTATGTTTTGGAACGAGCAACTAGCCTCAACTTCTTGACTAACTGATTCCTTGAAATTTCAACACACACGGAAAATTCGGTACAAAATTCAAAATTCGAATTCAACGGAATCAACCCTAAAGATAGAAATATCACGACCTTGACCGTAATATTCGTCCGATATTACCCACCTACCTACTGACAACTTATAAGCCTATAAGCCCTCTAATCTTCACACTTCTGATGGTAGATTAATATTGAGCTTGTTGAAGCAAGAACTTATTCGAATATGTCTGAAGATATTTTACTTAGGAACGTTAAAATTAAACTGAGTGTAGGAAGGCTAGGTCAAATCTTCATGGCCTGCCTCCGCCTCGAGGAAGGCCGAGGTTGTCAGAATAACACCTCACGGTGTTCCTTGAACTACCTTTGACTGGGGCACGGGAGTCACTCAAAGCATTCCTACTACTACTCAGTTTATCTGCTTTTTACAAAAGCATCTTTAAATACCTTCAAATTAACGTTTAATAATAAACACGAAACGGAAGCTTTATTGCTCCCGAATTCGTAGAATTTCCCTGTATTCTATTCTTTGGAATACGCGAGACTTCATCGGAAGACGAGTGATCAGTTTTTGTATTTATACGTTAAACAATGTACATAAAATTCATAATGCAATGTGCACAAAATTCTATGCCGAAAATTCCGAGGCGGTGTGAATTGAGCCTCATAAAGCTGAAGAGTTTGTTTGTTTGTTTGTTTGAAGGCATCTTCAGAACTGCTAGTCCAATTCAGAAAATTCTTTCACTAATTGGAAGCTGTTATCCCTAAGTGCAATAGGCTATATTTTATTTTCATACAATTTAAGCAACTAAAAGAAAATTCCCACAGACGAAGTCGCGAACAAACGCTAGTACGTAGGTAGGTACCTAATATATTCGAATATTATCTTGTTTATATCAAAATTTGAGCTACAACCTACAGCCTACGGGTATATCTACATAATATCACAAAACTTTAACAGATCATAATCTCAAGGCACATTCCACACTGATTCCCTTAGGCGACATCATTCAATTAGGTACCTACGTACCTTACAAGTGAGGGTGGAATCATTAAATTTGATACTTCAACGTGCTTCGCATGTCACGAATAGTTTTGGTCCGAATGCCTCTTTGATATATGGGTTTGAGTACCTACGAAGCTAAGGGTTTTCCCTTTGGGCTACAGGTATTTTTGTTTTGACACGATATTGGGGCGTGAAAGGGATTACAGGTTTTTTTTATGTCTATGTGTTCCTGGTATGTAGAAATGTCTCCTGGTATTAGAAGTTTAGTAGACCGTTGTGTTGAACGGAATGAAAAAAGGTCTGGAAGGTATCTTGTAAGGTAGCTTGTAAGATAAAAATTCTAGATACTCGTAGCATTTATTATCTTGTAAGCAATCTATTCTTTTTATGTAACAAACGAAACTATTTTTTTTTTCATTATAGTACACCAACAGCATAGGCATACATCAAACATTGTCAGTTTAATATAACAGTACTTTTAGTGATGTATTGCTTTATTGATAATCTTTATATTCTTCTTCTTCTTTATCGTGTGGTTTAACGACGACACACACCCTTGTGTCTGAGTTTCTAAACCGCTTTAAGGGCCTCTGACATTGTTACTGATGTCAGTGATGTCCAAGATAAACTTAGAAAGGACATATGAATTAGAAAAAGTCACATCACCGTGCCCGGTTGCGAACCCACAACCGCATGAGACTCGGGCGCCTTAACCACTGGGCCATCACAACACTTTACATTAAAATATCGCGTTACGATGTTTGTCCTGAATAAACTCTGAAACTAGTAAACCAATAATGATAAAATTTAGCTTACCTAATGTGTGTGTGTAATTTGGTGAAACTTAAAGTAACCTCAAGATCCTTTTATCGAAACGCGAGGCCGGGTCATCTAGTTGTCAAATAATAATCAAACGATTCAATGATAAATATAATTCCACGAAACCTTACTGACTTATCCACGGAACCCACTTTTGAAATCGCTGATACAGATACCTATTTTGCCGAAGTTAAACCTCATCTTATTAAAAGTTGAACGATTTTATCCATACTTAAATAACTGAACGGGATCAAATGCCATAAATAGGAAACTTTTCTTAAGTGGGGGCGGAAAGTTTATATACGCTTCCATTATACTTCTACATGTACGTAGGTAATTCATAATACAAGGAAAATTATTTTGGTTCAGAAAGTAAATATAAAAAAATTTTATGCCCTCAATAATTGGGAATTATAGGATCCTAGCTATTATCCGCGTCCAGTTAAGTCTTTGGTTATTGCTTCGCTCCCGTTGGTGGTAGAGTGATGTTCTAAACGCATAAACCTCCCTGTAGAATTGCTCTATCTATTGATGAAAACCGCATTAAAATCCGTTGCGCAGTTTAAAAGATCTAAGCGTACAGAGTGACAGACGGCGGGAAACGACTGTGTTTTAAATGCTTTGTAACGAGCTTTTGCTGATTTTTTAACGTTGGTAACTTTCTTTTTGTTACAGATTATAATGGATGTTACTAGCACGTAGGTTTGTAAAAAAAAAATCGCATTATCGGTTAAATGAACACAACAAAAGCCATGAGAATAAAAAAGAAAAGTGAAATGTCAAAATTCTTGAGTTGAATTTCAAAAATCGAATCATAATGTCGTCTGAAGTGTCACTGGAGGGTCGTGAGCGGCCAGGATTGGTGCGTCGCGCAGCGTCTGGGTGCGCAAGGGCAGCATTCTCTCAAGTGGGCCTGGTGATCTTAGTGGTGATTTATGTACTCCTTGGTGCAGTGCTCTTCGAGTATTTGGAGTCAGGACCTGAGGTGCAGAAACGGTCTGCCATACAGCGATCGAGAGAGGAGTGTCTGAAAGAACTTTGGGCTATTACAGGTAAGAATAACACTTAAATTGTAATTATTATAAATCTCAAATTAACTAGACAATTTTACTTCTATTCACAGTGGTAGGAATATATTACTCGGTGGTATTAAACTTTTGCGAGCAGACCAATTATCACTACCTACATATTTAATGTAGTCTTATTTAAATAAAACCTTAATTTAATTATGATCCAAAAAATCACACTTTAAACTTTACCTTAAAAAAAGCCCACTTACGCCAAAATAACTGAACTCTAACTTAGCCCCAAACTCGAGGTTAAATTACAAAATATCATACATAATCGACCCGTATAACCAACTAACTCGATTCGAGGCTAAAAGATAACCATTGCTGGTGCAAACGGACTAATTGTTTTACACTGCATAGAACGTCTTTTTCGATCGTCGAATTCAATAAATTCAATAAGAAAACTATCAGAGCTACTTCCTCCTCCTTTGACAATCTGACCTACAGGTGAATCTAAGTCCTTCACATGAGATTTCCCCTGTGTAACTCGGATACGACAAAGAAAATACGTCATCGGACCGAATGAAAATCGGTATTATTGGATAGCGATTTCGTATTATAAGTAGTATGCAATCGGAAGGTAGTTTTAATAGCCTGCAGCCGTTTGTGGAGTGCAAAGATGCATTGAGATCTGTCTCACAACTCCCGAACCTAGTTCAGACTCCAGCTCTCACAAAGGTTAATAAGGCAAAAATTGGATAAATAAATTACTGTAACAATGTACTTTTATGAGAGAAATAAACTTTATATTATTGAAGGAGGGATACAAAGACATTTTTATTGTTTAATTTTATATTTAAGCATATTTTATGTTATAGCTTAATGTGTGCGTATAACATCGTCTTGGAGTAGCCTGTAAGATGTTGTGCTTTTTGTTATTAATTAATAACCATTTTCTGATATAGAGTCTGTTAGACCGCTTAGTTATATAGAAAGGAGTATCGTTTAGTTAAATGTTAATAGATTTAATAACTATGGCTAGAGAAACGACGAAAACTAAAACAAAAGACAATAATAGAAAGGTCTTATAATTACTATTACTTGCTTGATGATGTTAAAACACCTAGGTACCTTTGGAAAACTTAAAATTCTTAAAAGTATGCAGAACCACGTTCTATTTCTCAAAATTAAACAGAACCACCACGAAAAGAAGGTGTACATCTTTGAGGTCCCAATCAAGTCAATTTGTATCAATTACACACTTTAATCGAGTTGAATTCGATTCAATCTAAACCTTAAGACGGCGACGGTAAGGCAGAATATTGTAAAATCTCTCTCCTTATCTAAATTGCATCGTTATTTCATTATAAAACATCATTATGTTACATAATACGTAGCGTATTTAAACCTCTTACGTTCATTATCGAGGTTCGCTTCCTGCATTCGCGATTTTATAAGCGTTCTTCGCCTATAAGTGCCTATTATTGCTTAACGCCTTTGATCAATGCCGTCGGATGCCTCCATAATACTCTAAAGATGTTAAGAGCTTCTCGCTAAACGTGTCTCATTCTATTGTGAAAGCTGCTTTTGAAAATGAAATTGTATAGAATTTTCAGCGAGTTTTATTAAATTTAGGGTTGATTTTTCAATAGGCAGATAACTTTTATCTATGTATTTTTATCTTTGCATTATCTGTCAAACCGTGCATATTTATTCTAGTTGTCAAGCCGGCTCATTCGTCTGGTCAATCTGTCATATTTATGCTACAGATAAAAGTTATCAGATTTTTGGAAAATTTGCCCTTATGACCAATTTTTCAATCATCATTGAGGAATTAATAAAAATACGTCAAACTATTATATTCCTTTATCAAATAAATGTTATCGGGCTATTAAAAAATCAGCCTTTATTCGGCTTCTCAAATTGTTGTCATGTTCATTAATAGCTGTCATAACGCCACAATTAATATCTCTGTGTCATTAAGTAAGGTAAAACAGAACAACACAATTAAAAATATTAATAATTAATTAGCCTGTCATACTAAGCCTTCCCCATGATATTTCCAACAGAAATATCAATTTTGTATCACGAGTATCATCGCCATTCAACAATCGCCATGACGTTTCGGCTCGACCGTTCGAAATTTAAATTAATTTGTGTTCCACATTTAAACAGGGAACAATTGGGATCGTCAAGTTTTTAATTAATGATCAACAGATGTCGCTTATCGCGGCTTTTGTTTATTTTATTTTTGTGTTTTCCTTATTTTGATACTTATATTTAAAAAATGTTTTAATTTCTGTCTATTTCTATTTGATACCTGGGTGAACTTTAGGTCGCAAGAATGACTTAATGACCTGGGTATTTTCCATGGTCGTGCAAATTGCAAAAATACTTTAAATGACCGTTAATTTTCATGTTTTCTTAGTAACACCCCTGCTTACCCATATTTCGGAAACTACGGACGTGATGTGTTATGAGCTCTATCCAATATTCCGTCATTTCAGTAACAGCGGTAGCCGCAAATAATCCCAGCTTTCAGATTAATGATGGAAGTAGAAACATTATTAATTCACAGGTAGACGTTAGTATTATCCATTCAACCGACTAATCCATTACTCATTACTCAAACACTACCAAAAAGGCTTTGAAAGCCCTCAAAACCAAGAACCTATAAGATTAGAGTAATTCCGAAATTCGGAAACTCAACCTTCCGAAAGTCTTCAATTCTAAAACTCAACTTTCCGAAATTCTTCAACTGTACTTACTTTAAAGGCAATTTTAAAACAAGTAATTCTTCAAGTAAAATATGTTTAACATGCTTCAATAGGCCCTTGTATGAGAGTAACGAATTCCGCCAAATTATAAGCACTCCGTGTAAAGAGAAAAATGTTCTCTTTCATCCGAAGTATGGCGCCCAAGTTTCTTTGTGAGCGAGCTCTCTTCGAAGACAAAGGGACAGTTTTGTACAACGTCCTATTGTGTCGTGCTGTAAATTATGCAGTTCATAAGTTACCATGAATCTATTGGTGTGGTATTTGGTTGTGAATGTAGTGAAAAAGTTGGTATTGCGGTGGAGAGGTTGTATAACATTGAATAAAAGATAAACAGAATGAATTCTACAAAAAAAGTTGTTATAATGAGTCTTGATTGCAATTTCTCCTATATTTATTGGATAATAGTTATATAAATAGCAATAATACTAGCATATTTTATAGTCCCACTGCAAGATAAAGGCCTCTCCTCTCCATACAGAGAAGGCACGAGCATTGATCACCACGCTAGCTCAAGCTGGATTGGCGATTTCCGACTTAACTACCCTGGTTTCATCACGATGTTTTCCTTCACCGTTTTCAGTGATGTCCAAGGAAAACGTAGAAAGTACATACTGATTTGAAAAAATCACATTAGCGCCTCAACCGCAGAGCCACAATGATATTCCAAATAGCACACAAAAGCTTCAAATAAAGGAAAATCAAATGAATTCTACAAAAAAGTTATTACATTGAGTTTGGTATTTCTTCTAGTTTTATTAAAATGATTGCTATTTAATGACATCAAAGCAATAGCCTTTAATTATTAAAGGTTCCAATTACACAAGGAAACATTATCGCAATCCAAAAAAACAACATACGTATGTATAGCTTCAAGTATACCTGAAAATTTTGATCCTTGAAAGAGCTACTGAATTGGTTGGAAGGGATATTTTCTTGATCAATTGGCCCATAATTTTATTGACCTATCCATCTACCACGACACACTATTACCGTTTAACCTCGTACGTGCGTCATGAATATTAAAAATACCCATTACAATCTGGAAAATTGCTTTTTTAAACTTCGCCAGGCAGCCCTGATTTTACGTTGAAAAAAATACTTTGTACCTACCTATTAAGGTAGGTTTTTTATCAATATTTGATTTTATTGGTTGTGTTTTTTATTTGTAATGTAAATAGTTCAGACATTTACCTATACTATCTATACTAATGTATACTGATATAATATATGCTGAAGAAAAGTTTATTTATTTGGTTGTTTGTTTAAACGAGCCGTTATGTCGTGATGGCCCAGTGGGTATTGGTTATTGGTTGGTGGTTGGTGGTGGTGGTGGTAGTGGATGCCCGCCTCTCATGCATGAGGTTGTGGGTTCGCAACTGGGCACGGGCAAGTAGGTACCAATGTGACTTTTTCTAATACATACAAAATGTACTTTCTAAGTTTATCTTGGATATCACTGACATCAGTAACCATGTCAGAGGCCCTTGAGGTGGTTTAGAAACTCTGACACTAGGGTGTGTGAGGTCGTCAGTGAGACTTTACTGCCCACATGATAGCATTTCAAAGCATTTCAAAGCATTTATTTCAATTAGACCATTTACAGGCACTTTTGAATTGTCAAGAAGTTACAGCAAGTTGAAGCTAGTTGCTCGTTCCAAAACGTAGATCTCTATGGAGAAGAACGAGCAAGAAACTCCATGGACACTCTTTTCCAAATGGTTTTTACAAAATCATGGTTACAAAATTCTTGTTGCTTTTATATGTGAAAACAATGGACGTGACTAAAAAACAAAAAATATCATCATCTGCCTAGCCTTTTCCCAAATATGTTGGGGTCGGCTTCCAGTCGAACCGGAAAAAACAAAAAATATAATATCTAATAATAAAGAAGTCAACCACGGTAGTTAAGAGATGACCAATCCCAACTGACAGCGCCCGATAAAGAAAGAAGAACGCGCTAATGTCTGAACTAGCAGTCGGTTTGGAAAAAATGATTTTGTATATGATAGCCAGATTCAGGAGGAAAAGTACACAGGCTTTAAAATATCACGTTTCAATTCACGGGAGCACTAATCAAAGACGTAATTTAACGTGGGTGAAAAAGCCACGTGGATGAAGTCGGGGGCAGAAGCTAGTAACTTAGTGACACATTACTGTCACAAAGTGACAGATGTTGTAATTCTCATGGTTATAAAATGACTGTTTCGATCTGTGTTACTTTGTTGCTAAGAGAGTAACGTGAGGTCGGGTTCAACAGTAAAATATATGAATCTTTTTGAAATCAAGGCAGTCATGACGATCATACACATCACCATCGTGTGCACCGCGATATAAGTATAGTACTTATGCATGCTTACTTATATCTCGATGCCCATCACATACAATCTCGCCTGTAGTCCCCGAAGGGTTACAGTATAGTTCGCTGGTATGTTTTTTAAGTCCCATGCAATAGGGGGCGGGCCTATTGCCATCAACCGGACCAAATTCTAACTCCGAGCTGCTACTGATTTCACAAAAAAGCTCAATAACCCTTTGCTAGACCTGGGAATCGAACCCAAGACCTCTAGCATAGCAGTCGCGCTTAGGACCACTGGGCTTTTTTTTATAGATGGGAAATCATCAAATAACTTTATTTAACTTCTCAATGCTCTGTAACTATTCTCAACAAAAAGCTCAACAGCTTTATTATATTAGGATTGTAAAATAAACTTGAATTGTTAATTTAAACGAGCTAATCTCTAAACTACCAGTCGGATTGGTTACAATCGTTTTGTATAAGATAGCCAAATTCATGACATCACGCTCATATTCTTCGTCAGAAGCTAGTCGCTCCACATGGTGGAAGTATCAAGTAACAATTGCTCCACTATCTTCGGCAACTAATGTTATCGAAAAAATTGCCCGTGTAAGCATACCTTAGAGAACGAAAGCCACTTTTGTCCATGATTTATTGGCTGTACGCGACTTCCAGTTTCGATTTTTGTTAATCGCCCCATTTAGATATTACGGTAATTCAATAAAATTGGTTTTGGAACTTTTAATTAGGGACGCGACTCTGGTCCCGAGTTTTAACGATTGGGTAACGTTCCGAATGTTACGGCGATTAATTTTTATTCGTTTTTTTTTGTGATGATTGAAATGCAATCGTGACTTTGTTGAAAAAAATACCAGTATTTAGTGCAAAAAGCTTATACTCGTATATAGCGATACCAGCTTATAACTGTTCTACTGCAGGGCAAAAGCCTCTTCTCATACAGAGAAGGCACGACCATTGATCACGCATGCTCAAGGTGGTTTGTCGATATCAGACCTAAATTATTTATAAGTCAAGGTTTCCCCGCGATGTTTTCGTTCACCGATGTCAGTTATGTCCAATATAAACGTAGAAAGTACGTAAGAATGAGAACATTGGTATTTACCCGGGTCCGGCTGCGAACCCATAACCTCATACATGAGATGCGGACGCCTTAACTACTGGGCCGCCTTCTAACAATAAACCTGTCCAAAGATTCATCGAAAGTAGAAGATTTTTCCTATTTCCGAACTATTCTATGTGAACCGATATCTTCAAGCCATTTCTTTTTAGGCAGTGATTGCCACTATCAATCAATCGTGCAGAGGAAGGAATATCGCGACTATTTGTTCTATAAATAACAGATGGGTAAGTTCAAATACATACAGAATCACGTACACTCACACAAATACTAGCAAATTGGTCGACAATGAAAAAGATTGTAAAGAGACGTTTAATGTAACCGAAAGTTCTGTTTTAGACAATGCCTGGAAACCTTCTGATTACGAAGATATTTATTGTCATGTTATAATTAATAAATGGTTACCAAATTAGTGACAGATTTCATCGTCGGTCAGAAGAAACTAATATAGATACTCAATACTCAATACTCAATGTATTTTTTGCTTCCACAAGTACACTTAGATGGTAGGTTTTACAAAGATATTGATCATTGTGGACCCTGTCGGGCACTGCAAATGGTAGGAGAGAGGAAGAGGGCTTTTATTTGTCTAAATATATATTTCTAAATGTATCTATAATGAATTGCAATTATTTATTTAAGCATGTACATACCTTATTTAATTTAGGATTTATCATCAATGTATTCGTTGATATTATAATAGCATTTAATGATGATTTTGTTTATTTTTTTAAAGATCAAAGTTATAACTTTTGGACATGTTTTAAATGTTATAACTGAAGTTTAAACATTGCCACGATCCCTATAAGGTTGCATGTACCAAAAAGTATAATGTAACATTGCACACTGCCATTTACAGTGAATTTTCACACCAAATAAAAAGTCGTATCCCAGAAAATTCTTACTCAAAGTTACTTAGTTTAATGCCTATGTGATGTGTCTTCTTAAACCCCGTATAATCACTTCCAACGATGAAATATAAGGTGGAAATAAATTATTGAGACAGTTGAACACAGCGTCTGAGCATGATTTTCCGAACCACGCAACTAAAAATAATTTACCTAAACACGTCCCCAGCGATTTGCTTAGACCCAACCCGACCTTCGCCGGGTATCACGAAATTATTATCATTTTGGATATTTTCTACCTTTTCTGACATGTAGGTAAAGTTTATATAATAAGTTAATATACTTACCTATACAATTTGTGCAAAGTCATGTTGTTTTATTTGCCGTCTGACTAAAGTCTATACAAGAAAATAAAATTTCAAAGGTCCGTTTTGTAATTATTATATGCATTTGAATGTTTACACGATAAATAATTAGTGTTAAACAAAATGACAGTACAGTGCTGACCAATGACAGAATGTTTCTTTTTAGGTTTAAAATTTGTGACACAAAACCCGCACAACTAAAAAAAACTTATTTTTATATTTTTTTCCTGTGTGTCTATTTGTCCCGGCTAATCTCAGAAACGGCTTGACTGGTTTTGAGAGGACTTACACTAGCATGTAGCTGAAGTTATTAAGACGAAGTTATGCTACTTCATTTTAGAAAAAAAAAACTATTGCAATTCCACGCAATAAAAAATAAAACCCTTCATTTAACCGATGTTTAGGCAGACAGTCGCAAGCACAACCCAGTATATAATGTATGCAATATAAATCTAGGCCCAGGTAATAAATTACAAGGCCTGACGTGCAATTTTTCATATCCATTGTAGTGCAGAGTTTGTTAAAGTAACATTTTGTTAAATTTTATTAGGTCACATAGGTGTGTCTATGGTAGTCACAAACCATTTTGGTACTGGCCACTTAGGTATAATTTAAATATATTTTTTTAAAGTTTTATAGCGTAGTTGAATGGCAATGTTGGCACTAAAGAGCGGTGCTAGCTAACTACGAATAGTCACTATGCAAAATGGTTATGAGTATATTCATTTGACCACCGAAAATAAGGGGAGAGGCGGTGTTACATATTTACGTAAACCCAAATATATTTGTTTGGGTTCACGTTCACTAATAAACATTTGACAAATTTGTTATTACAAATATATTTTGATGGTGTTTTTACCCTTAGCAGTACCGTCGAAAGAGAGTGAAATTATAAAATAAAAAACATATTTTGTTTTTAATAAATTCAAACAGTTATCAATAAAATATTAATTGCTTCAAGGTCGCTTACGAGTTTTGTTTACGCAATCATTAATCTGCTATTTTCGATTCTAATAAAAATAAGCAATATATGTCGATTGTAATAGCAAGAGAAAATCATTATTACGCTACGGGAAAACAACAATTACAATTTCACGGTGTAGGTATAGTGAGTATTTCATTACTTCCCATTTTTCCTCACAATTACCCAAGTATCTACAATATTTTTCAATATCCTGGAATCTCAAGAATTGAAGACACGGTTGGCGCAGTGGCTGAGCCATTGTCTGCTGCGCTTCGTGTCGCGGGCTCAAGACTTGCACGGAACAAGTATTTGTATGGCTTACAGATAGTTGTTCCATGTCTGGCTGTTTATGTGAGTTTATATGTTCACACGATACAGAAGAAATACCTAGTGTGAGGAAACGTTTTTTTAAGAAAATAAAATAATATTCGAATGTTTCATATCGATTCTCGAAGACTAAAGCAAGCATATTTCAGTATAGAATCTCTAGAGACAAGAGAAAACTTATATTGAGAAGAAACGCGAACAAAAGTTAACTTAGAATACATAGTTCTGTCAAATATTCATGGGAAAACGGATGCCAGAGAATGTCACTTCAAAACTCTCTGAGTACATTAGTTTCCACTTTGTGATAGGAAAAGGGAGTGTTCTGTGTTTTGTTGAACATGTATCGGATAGTTTGAGGGATGGACAGGCCTCCATTTGGAATATTTATGGGACCATTTATAGATGGGAATCAAGGATAAATGTATGTTGTGGCTTTAGAAGAAATGGGTGCAGAAGCCGTGATATTGATTACAAAATCATTATTATTGACGCGCTATCACGGAGTCAGTATCTGTCGGTATGCACTGATTATATTATAGATCCCCTAAAAGTAACAATTTTTCGTTTTTTTTAAATAATCAGTTTTTTTTAAATAGTCAGATTTTCCATATGAAACATGTCAAAATATCTGAAACAGCACATTTTTTTCTTAATAAGCAACGAAGAATTTCGAAACTGCACGCTGGGGTGCCTGCCTAGAATAATGCACTAAATTAAATCCTTGGTAAAATATTGCGCTTTGATATTTTTACCATCGTCAATGTAAAATATTTTCTTAATAATTGCAATAAATTAATATATTTTGATAAACATACCAGAAAAATACTAGCAAATAGAGTCGCTATTCTAACCTTAAACAATGTTCAGGTGGCAGCCCTACCAACATACAGGGTTGTCACTACCAAAACTAACATTATGCCTAAACCATTTCACAGGCATCAGATTGAACGCCGCTCAACTCAATTCCATCAGCGATAATCCACTAGATTAACTATTCATACTGAATTTAAAACAATTTAAATACAGTGCGATTTGTCAGATTAACGCTCACCACACTTTTGAGTATGAATTATTCAAGTGTAATTATTTTCATTAGTATGTGGTATGTGTAAACAGGACTTTGACATCAGGGTTATACAAGGTGTTGATTTGCAACACCAAATTCAAGGGGTTAACTATGCTCACGATTCTTAACACGAATCAATAATAAAATAAATTGGTTTTGAAATTTATATTTTTTGGCGTGATTTCGAAATCTTGTCAGAGGGTTTAGGCGCTATACACATTGATGTAGCTGCGCGACAGCTCTGCCTACCACATACGCAACTGGGCAATTCTGATTTTTGCAAGTGGTGTATTCTGGAATACTGTTATTTGATAGTTACAACTAAAAAAACAAGTATTTATTAAATATTGGCCAGATATCGTAATTATATTTGATTACTCTTTTTTTTATGACAAGCTCCTAAAATTTGACGAGGATGCAAATCAACACTTTATATAAGAGTGGTCTGATTGATTGCCTAACCTAACAAAGGTTAGGCTTTCAAATGAATACTGCAGAGATTGTCTGTCGCCCTGTTGTCCCGGCTAGTCTTTTAAACGGCCGAACCATTTTTTACAGGACTTTCAATGGCAGATAACTGATGTTATAAGATGTAACTTATATGACATTCATGAAGACGAAGTCGCGGGCGGAAGCTAGATTAATAATTAATACGCTTTTTGGTGAAAAATTAAGTGAAGGTCGTGCGTAGCTAGTGCTACGCCGTAGCACTATGCGTAGCGTTACGAGATTTGCGCTACGCCGAACATTGAATAGTCTTACATACATATAAAACTGTTTGATTGATTGTTTGTAAGGGGTAATGTCTGGAAGTAAGACAAAAAATCTTTTACTGATAGAAAGCTACACTATTGCTGAGTGCCATAGGCTATGTTCATGATATACTAGACTTCAACGCTGACGCATTTTAAATAAATAAAACTTGGAGTCCAAAAAAAAAATGTCCAAAAATAAACTTTGTAAACCATAATCTTCATGGCTACACGAGTTCATCAACATGTCAGTACACTCACGAACAATACAAAACACATAAAACACTGAATGAATAATGGTAAAAGTCCGGCTAAAATATTCACAATTCTTCCTCATTTTTCTCTCTCATTGTTTTCGTCATGGAGAATATTATCACGCTTCATATGAAGTGCAATTTATCATTTTGATCACCGGATAACGATACTTAGAACAAAGAGAGTTTGTAATTGAAAATATGTCCATTTTATTGTCATTCGCGTGAATTATTGCTGGTTGAATATGCGTTGTGTAGAAATGTTCATAAATTATTGGCTTGTGCCCGCGACTTTGTTCGTGTCAATTTGATATATTATCGCTTGGGAACTGTATATTTTTCCGAGATAAAAATTCACGCGCTATTCTAAACTATAATCTATCTTATATACCATCACGCCTGTATTCCCCGAAGGGTTAGGCAGAGGTGTACCAATGTACACCCACAGTTCGCCGGTATATTTAGGTCCCATGTAATAGGGGGCGAGCCTATTGCCATTAACCGGGCACAAATCCAAACTCCGAGCTGCTACTGAGAATTTCATAGAAAAACCCAATAACACTTTTTGCTCGACCTGGGAATCGAACCCGGGACCCCTTGCACAGCAGTCGCACTTGCGACCACGGGGCCAACGGGGCAGTTATAATCTATCTGTGCCATGATATCTCTTCACCACCTTTGGTTGACTGGTAGAGAATGCCTAAGGCATTAAGTCCGCTTTCGTACTTTTGTTGCATAAAGTTTAAATAATGATTGAGTAGCAAACATTCATCTAAACTTTTATATAAATTCTTCATTCAAATAGTAGAAAGATTGGGTTTAATGTTTTGAGAGGGAACTTCTGCTTGCACTGATGTTAGAGGTTCAAAAGTCGGGGTCTAGATTTTGACTAAGAAGATTACGAAAAATATTTTTTTGGGAGTTACGCAAAAATCTACACTAATGTAATAATGCTAAAGGATCTTGTTGGTTTATTTAAACGCACTAATCTCTGAAAATACCAGTCGGATTGGATACATTATTTTTGTATAAGATAGCCAGAATCACAATAATAATAGTATAGGCTATATTATAACATCACGCTACAAAGGTTGAAAAGAGCATGCTTAGATGGTTCGGTCATGTTGAGAGGATGAGTGAAAGGCGACTAACAAAAGGGATTTATATGGCAGATGTGAGTGGCAATGCCGGGAGGGGACGCCCTAGAAAGACCTACCTTGACCTTATCGGTGAGGTTCTTCAGAAAGGTCAGGTGCGCAGTACTCGTAACCGGCGTGCTTGTATGACCAGATGTATGAATGTGGACGAGGCGAAAGGAGTGTGTAAGGATCGTAGCAGGTGGCGGTCCGTGGTTTCTGCCTACCCCCATGGGAAAAAGGCGTGAGTTTATGTATGTATGTATCACGCTACAACCCGTAGGAGCAGAGCAGTACCAAAGACATAACTGAACGCGCGGAACAGCTTGTATAAAAATAAATCCCGCTATTAGTTGAAGTACAATTTACCTCGCTTTATATAAATAGATTTGAGGTCAGAACTAAACTAGATTACCATTGAACTACCGTCAGACTACGTTTAATTGGTTGGTCATACAATTGCCGGGGGAGTAGTTGCTCGTCTGTGGTTGGAGAGCTTAACTACTACTGTCGCAGTGGTCCTGCTATAAGCTTTAACTAATTGCATTAAATTATTAATTCACCCCCCCGACAACCCCACAACTGCCCCGTTGGTCTCGTGGTCGCAAGTGCGACTGCTGTGCAAGGGGTCCCGGGTTCGATTCCCAGGTCGAGCAAAAAGTGTTATTGGGTTTTTCTATGAAATTCTCAGTAGCAGCTCGGAGTTTGGATTTGTGCCCGGTTAATGGCAATAGGCTCGCCCCCTATTACATGGGACCTAAATATACCGGCGAACTGTGGGTGTACATTGGTACACCTCTGCCTATCCTTTCGGGGAATACAGGCGTGATGGTATTAATTCAGTTCTGTTTTTGATTTTCAAGCGTCGCCCTCTTACTAATAAAACGATTTCAGAAAATCAGTTTGTGTTGTATAGAACGTTTATCACGGAATAAAATTATAGGCTACATGCGTTTGCCTGCAACACAAATATCAGTTATTGCAGACGCAGACGAATTTGCTGAGTAAAATCTAGCCTATGTCCTTTCTTAGAGTTAAAACTTACTCCGTACCAGATTTCATCAAAATTGGTTCAGTGGTTTAGTCATGAAAGTTTAACAGACAAAGTTACTTTTGCTTAAATATAACATCACGCTACGACCCACAAAAGCGAAGCTGTAACCTAAGACGAAATTTAACGTGGGTAACGCCGTGGGGTATTTTTTTTTTTTTTTTTTAGTCGGGAAATCATCAAATAACTTCCCCCGCCCTGGGCGGGGCGGGAGGGAGTGTCAGACTTTTACTGACTAAAACCCGTCTATGTTCCTTCATGTGCCCTTTGCGTTCCGGGGGCGCGGTATCTCTTTCGAACAACCCGCAGGACGCCGTGGGGTATAGCTAGTTAATTATAAGAAACAAAATTCAATACTTAATTTTTCAGCTATAATTATTAATACCTTGTTAAAAAAACAACAAACAGAAAGGTCAGAGGACGTTACAAAGAATAACAAAAGAATAAAGAAAAATAATTGCTTCCCGAGTTTTTGACGTACAAACTGACAGATTGACGTTGTGTTTTTTTTTGTTATAATACCCGGCTTACCTGTCTTTAATTCCCAAACAAAGATTAAAGAAGTAGGCTATTGTTTTAAAATTTCAAAGGAGGTAGAGAGGTACTCACAAAGCGGGCACTTTTTTAAAAAGTAATTTCATCAGGTAGATCAGGGGTTGGCAACCTTTTGGCAGGCAACCACATAGTGGCCAAATGTTGCAGAGACATGCCACACTAGTTGATTTTGATAATCTATATGTATTATAGGCGATATATAAAATTTAACAAATTATATTTGTACGTGCGGATTTATCGCCCGCCTGCCTAGACCCAGCGGCAACTTGGTTAGATCAAATTCGAATATCAATCACAAAAAATACCTTCCATATTTTATTATTGAATCGTGTTGAGAATGGCTAGCATAATTACCTCTTTGAATTTTCCGTGAATGCAAAACTGCACCTTCTACGTATAAGAATAAAACTTTAATTAAAAAAAACACTCGCGGAATGCAAGGAGCGCCCCGTGTTGCCGACCACTGAGGTAGAGAATAAATGACAGCATTTCAAGAGAATCTTTTTATTTAAAGTTACAGAAGAAATCATGAGTTCTGAGAACTTGTTTGTTCCCGTTGAACTTCTTGCAGGGGTCTTTAGATCTAATAGAACTTCAAACTTTGAACAGTTTTGAAACAAAGAGCATCTAGCACTAGTTCGCGTGGAAAGTAAAATTGAGATGACAATAAGGTTCAAGATCCTAGAGCACCAGACCTATGAGATCAGTCTGGTGACTCTCGGCTTTGATAGTAGTTTTACACTGGAAAGGTGTGGAGTGAATTGGATAGGCGAAAATTACAGTGTGTTTATGATTCTTTATTTATTTCTTTATTCTGCCCCGTTGGTCTCGTGGTCGCAAGTACGACTGCTGTGCAAGGGGTCCGAGCAAAAAATGTTGTTGAGTTTTTCTATGAAATTCCCAGTAGCAGCTCGGAGTTTGGATTTGTGCCCGGTTAATGGCAATAGGATCGCCTCCTATTTCATGGGACCTAAATATACCGGTGAACTGTGGGTGTACATTGGTACACCTCTGCCTAACCCTTTGGGGAATTTGGGGAATATTATATATACATATATATAATATTATTATATATATATATATTATATATATATATATATATATATATATATATATATATATATATATATATATATATATATATATATATATATTTATTAATTTAGGATCTCCAACAAAAGACATACATAAATCATGACAAAGAAACAAAATTGTGGTGTACTCCTTCACTTCGCTTGACCACAGCATGCACAAGAAAGTTACCAACTAGCTGACAGAGTACATAGATACTATTGTAATAAATACTATTAAAAAAAAGTTTGAAATCGCCAATTCGCCTAGATCAAGCGTGGTGATCACTGTATGGGAAGAGGCCTTCGCCCTGGAGTAAGATAAGAATAGGCTGGTATTAATTTTCATGTCATTTTGGTAGATAACACAAAACGTAATACGTATAATCATGTAGGTAGCTACCTCAAAAGTAGGAGCAGTTAAGTAAATTATAGTATGAACACAGAAAAGCCCTTTCCTTATAACTCCACATTAAAATTAATTCGAGCACAACTAAACACCAAACGTACATTGCTGCATCAATCTTATTACGTCACAGCTGCAAACAAACATAAGCAGCAATGTCGAGCATACATTAGTCAAGTTAACATACTAATATTTTAATGTAATTACTAAACGCGACCGTATCATGCTACTTAACGTGAACACACATGAAAAACTAACTATACCTATTAAGTACTTCATAATATTTTTAAAGAATTTTAAGTAGTAATTATATTTGCGAAGTCGTGCTGTTTTATTTTCGTTAATATACTGTGAATATTCAGTGTTGGTTTTAATAAACTAACTTTTGTCCGTGACTTTGTCCGCCTGTATTTTTTCACTGCTTTACTGCTTTTGTTACTGCTCCGCTCTTGTGGGTCGTAGCGTAATGTTATAATATAGCCTATATTACCCAAGAATAATGTAGCTATATTCTGTTGAAAAAAAGTGTTAATATCGGTCTAGTACTTTTGGAGCCTTTTAGGTACAAACAAACAATAAAATATTTCCTCTTTTTGTGTAATATGGCTTAT
Source organism: Caradrina clavipalpis (assembly GCA_932526535.1). Classification (NCBI taxonomy): domain Eukaryota; kingdom Metazoa; phylum Arthropoda; class Insecta; order Lepidoptera; family Noctuidae; genus Caradrina; species Caradrina clavipalpis. The sequence goes on from OW052100.1 coordinate 4,517,694, forward strand.
TTCGCCCGTCTTTGGTTACTGCTCTTCTCCCGTGGATCGTAGCGTGATGTTATATAGCTTACGTTACTCAAGAATAATGCAGCTATCTATTGGCGACACAATGATTAAAATCGGTCGAGTAATTTCGAAGCCTATTCAGTACAAACATACAAACAAAAAAACTTTCCTCTTTTATTTAATATTAGTCAGTCTAGAATACTATTTCTCATGAAACTGGCAATCATACGGGTATAAAAAGTTATTTTTTAATCCAACTGATAGTTCTCGATATTAGCGCATTTAAACAAACAACCAAAAACTCTTTAGCTTTTATTATATTAGTATAGATTACGTTATGCAAATGTTATGACGAATCATAAAAGTCGGCTAGTTACTAAAAAGGAAGGGAGTAACACGGTAATTGACGTGATAATACTTGACTATTTTATTAGTGGTTAAGCGTGATTATTCAGTGTGAAGTGGAGGGTTCAGTTCTCGTGTCACGCAAAATGTTATGGGCTGTTCGTGGTTAGAAATGTATTATTTACAGTGGAAGTTAGAAAACATGTTTAGCTTCTGTCTGCGATTTCTTCTACGTAGATTTCAAAATGGAGCCATAGTCCTAAATTACCGCATGGTAACACAGAAACAGGGTACAAGCTATCCTATGTAATGCATTCGATCAGTTTTTAAAGTATAAAGAAACGTGAAAGAGAAAGAAAGATATATTCAAATTGACGGACGATTGATTGGACGGGCCTGTTGGTCTAGTGGTTAGCGGCCCTGACTGCTAAGCCGGAGGTCGTGGGTTCGATTCCCACCCAGGACAAACTTTGTGTGATGAGCATGATTGTTAGTTCTGTGTCTGGGTGTGATTTATCTATAATATGTATGTATTTATAAATTATATAAGTATGTATATCAGTTGTCTGGTTACCATAACACAAGCTCTGCTTAGCTTGGGATCAGATAGCCGTGTGTGAGTTGTCCCAAGATATGTTATGTTATGTATGTTATGTTAATTCAAAGTTAAAGCCTTTATTTCAAATAGCCTATTTATAGGAAGTTTTGAATTGTCAAGGAGTTAATTTGTTAGTCAGAAAGTTGAAGCTATTTACTCGTCCCAAAACGGTAGGCTTCAATGGAGAAGAAGAAGGATAAAAAACTCCACGAACACTCTTTTTAATTTGGTTTTTACAAAAAACCTGGTTATAATATTGTTGTTACTTTATCCATCTTTACATCCTTACAAACTTTTTCCGCACACATACATACAATCACGCCTGCATTCCCCGAAGGGTTAGGCAGAAGTGTACCAATGTACACCCACAGTTCGCTGGTATGTTTTAGACTCCATGTAATAAAGGGTGAGCCTATTGCCATGTTCTATGTTAGGGGGTTTGGTTTCCGCACTTAGTCCTACAATGGACCATTGTGCGTGGCCTATTGCCATTAACCAGGCACAAATTCTAACTCCAAATTGCTAGTAAGAATTTCATAGAAAACCTAATAACACTTTTTGCTCGACCTGGGAACCAAACCCAAGACCTCTAGCGTAGCAGTCGAAATGTTTTCAAACAAACCATATACATGTAACCTAGATCAAAGTCCTCTTGTTAGGTATTATTTTTGGAGCGTCTTCCAAATATTCTGAGCCTTGACCTACACATCAATCAATCAACGGGGGTCTCGCAAACGTCCCCAACAGGACATTCCATTGTGTCCTAAGTTTCACAAATTTGGGCGCAGTAGTTAAAGCGATAAGGGAGATCCCCCTTATCTCTGAAATCTTTCTATTAAACAACTGAGAGTAAAATAAAAAAAAAAAACACAAAGAAAATCTTCTTTAGAGGCATGGATCTTCTTTAGCAGATTAGAGGAAAACATATAGGCAGTCTAATTTAGGTCTTTAAACATCTGACGGTTTCCGAAATACCCTAGAAAATTTGTGTATTGGAGTAGAATTTTAGTTTTTCGAAAATGGCGATATTTGTGCTAATGTCGGCAATAATAATTGTCATTGCACATGGTTTGTGTCAATAAACTTTTTCTTTCTTTCTTTCTTTCTTTCTTTCTTTCTTTCTTTCTTTCTTTCTTTCTTTCATGTACAAACTTATGTTGTTTGTATGCAGTTAGAATGTATAGATAGATAGAATATTTTTTTACTGCATTGTTAAGTTTGCTCCTGAACAAACTTAACAATGCCAGATCCTATAATATTAAACTTTGAAAACTTAGTCGAAATCTCATTTCAGCGACAATCGATTCCAAAAATATAAAATTATGTTTTTTTCACAAGCTGAGTTTAAAGCGAACGTTTTAAAAATACGGGAATAATCTCTTTGATTATAACTGTTTATGACATAAGCATTTAGACTCCTCGTGGTGTCTTTACCGATTTAACCGTTAATTCTGTACACGTATACATAGGTCCATGAAAATTGTTAAATTTTCTTCACGAAATGAACCTTTTGCTAAGGCCATGTTCGAAGATATTACGACTATTGACATCACATCTATTTTTCACTGACACTGCATTATTTTTTAAATGCATCATTCTCATCATGTGATTCTACCTAAAGACGACCACTGTTGGCCATGGGTCCAAAACATCTAGTACCTTCCCACGACTGTCACTAAGTCATCGGTCCACCTTGTAGGAGGAGGTCTAGGACATCATCAGTCCCTTATCTTTCTATTCTTATTATCTGACCAGTGACCTCCACAACCCAGTAACTGGGCAACACGATACCTCTTGGTTGGACTGGTTATCAGACTTCTTGGCTTCTGACTATCCGTAACAACTGTCAACGACTGACGTGTGTCTGTCTGTCTATCATCAGTCGCACCTTCATGCAATAATTACAAAAACAAAATATTACAGCCTACGCTGAAAGTACATTTATATCAGTATTTAACACTCGTATTAAAATCGCGTGACAAAAAGTCCGGCTATTTATAATTCCATACGCAGTCGGGAAGACAAATGGCGCCAGTAGGTGCAAAAAAGTTTTTATTCGTAATACACAATGGGAAAATGGCGTTGAGCTTGTACATTTATCAATTTGAAGTAGAGTTATTTACGTGGACGTGTGTTTTTTTTTTGTTTGTTTAATTTTGGTGACATCATTGTTAACGCTAAGTATGTTTACGGTTTTGCAACTTTGCTTAATTACTTTGCCGGTCTTCTTCTTCATCGTGTAGGCAGTAAGGTGTAGCGACCCCACACACCCTAGTGTCAGAGTTTCTAAACCACCTCAGGGGCCTCTGACATGGTTGCCGATGTCAGTGATGTCCAAGATAAACTTGCATATGAATAACATACAATAAAAAGTACGAATTAGAAAAAGTAAGTATGAATTAGAAAACGTCTTATTGGTACTTGCCCGTGCCCGATTGCAAAACTACAACCTCGTACATGAGAGGCGGGCGCCTCAACCATTGGGCCATCACGACACAAACTTTACTTTGCCGGTAAAATGCGTAAAATGATAAAAAAAATAAAAGAAAATGGATAAAAAGAAAGTAGTAGTAGAAGTATTAGAGCTCTTTGTAAAGGAGTTCGTCCGGGAAAGTACTACCACTATACTTATTTGTGCCGCGAAGCAACTTTGCTGTGATCCAGTTTGAAGGGTACGGGTGCCGGTGTATTTTCAGGCGCATGAGACATTTCAATTTTGACTCTGGGATGACAACGCATTTGCAAGGCTTCTGGTATTGCAAATGTCTATAGGTAGCGCTGACCACTTCAGGTGGACAGTCGATTTGCTTGCCAACAAATAAAAAAATATAATTTATTTGTAAACTAAACCTTATTTCCTTTTTATTAATGCCAGTGTTCTGACGTCTTCAGACAAACTCAATAGCTATTGATTCGACGAAGTTATCTACTTAGGCAAACTTACCTATTCAATATCTCTGAAATGGGCCATTAGACACAATAGGTACTAGAGTCTGGTATTATACTTGAGCCGTCTTATTACAAAACGAGTTTTAACTTCAATCCAAGCTTAAGCATTTGAACCTGTTATTGTATTTCCAACTTTATTCCGACCTCGGTAAAGTTCTTAATACAAAAATGAGAATCAACTCCCGGTTTTGGAAACAATAATGTGACAAATTGGTAATAATGCTTGTCAATTTGTTACATTTATTTTTCGTTCGAGAAACCGGGGTTTGGATTTAGTTCGAAGGTCAATCGGAAAACAGGAATAAGGCTGCTGCAGATTTACAAGGTGTAGTTTTGCATCCTCATCCAATTCAAGGAGGTGACTATGCTCGTGATTTTTAATACGAATAATAAAATAAATAGGATTTTTTATTATTATTATTCTCTTTTGTTGGTCATTTTCGAATTTGTATTCGATGAACCAATATACGCAAAGAGGCGATTCTGTTTATTGAAAGACATGTTTTCAGCAATCCGGCTTTTGAAACAATTAAAAATGAAGTATTTATTGGTGTCGTATTTTATTTGATTATTGTCTTATGACAACCTCAGAGGATGTAAAATACAATTGCTCCTTAAGAGCGCGCATCCAGAAAGTTGGCAACGTCGCAAACAGCTGTCAAATATTTCCCTGTTTTGATTAATTTGTCAATATTACTGTATGAAAATAAGAAATATGGCTTACTAATGCACTAGAATATTCATTATGAAATGCAATAATTAATATCGTAACACCGAATATTTGGTTTTAGATGTAAAAAAAGTATTTGGAAACTTTACAAATGCCTTTTTTACACCTAAAACGGGTACAACATCAAATTCAGTGTTTTAATTGCAATTCATTATTAATATTCTAGTGCATTAGTAAGCCATATTTCTTATTTTCATACAGTAATATTGACAAATTAATCAAAACAGGGAAATATTTGACAGCTATTTGCGACGTTGCCAACTTTCTGGATGCACGCTCTTAAGCCAAAAATGTCTTTAAAACCGCCTTTTTCTGTTATGTGCCAATCAATGACATAAATTCAAAAACAACAGAGGGTCGCAGAATAAAGGCGACCTTGTTATAACGTAAACCGATACAATTCTTATTATAAACGAGGCGCTTCCGCCGTCCATTTTGTGTTATTCCTGGTTTATGAAACGAGTTTTTTTATCGTACAGTTTTGTTATGCCTATGTATTTAGTTTGTAAAATATTTTTTTTATATTGAGCCGTGTGAATCCTAATCCTAACTAATAAATGCGAAAGTAAGTTTGTTTGTTCTTACCTTTTCACGCCTAAACCACACATACAACTGATTGTACACATTGTCCCGAAAAACGTAAGTACTGTTCCCGAGGAAAACAACAATAACGTTTTTATGAACAGTTTTACTATTAATACTGTGTAAATGTGGTCTGTACCACATTTCATATTCATATTCATTTATGTGCGAACCAAAATGTGTATCAAAGGTCCAAAATAAAAAAAACATATCACAGTGATAGAATAAACATAGACAAGTTCCGAGTTTGTTATCTATGTGCCTTTTTTACACCCTTACAATAATACAATCGCAATGGAAATTGGATGGCATGTCATGATTGTCATTGTCATTGATGACATGCCCGTGGAGACTGTAAAACATTGCCATTACGTACGATTTTCAAAAATCAATGTACTCATAAAGCGACCAGCAACAAGAGTCTTATTTACGTAAAAAAATAAAACAACAGTAAAGATTGTAGCCTATCCAACAAACCCACAGCTATTCTTTTTGCTAACCGAGCAAAAACGCGAAAAAAAAAGGGTTAACACCCGTTAAAAAATGTAAATAACACAAATACAACATGCGTAGTCAAAATGTAAATGTACAAGACCTTTCGTTTACATTGTAAGTACACGCGTCGTCGCCTGTTCGTGTATTAAACCTTTGAAATTTTAAAACGCGGTTCTACGAATTCCATACATTTTTATTGTGATGTTTGCTGTACTTGTGGTGCTGTTATTAAAGAGAATGAAATTATTTTACACTGTATTTAAGGTAAAGTGAACCTTGAACTCTAAAAGTGGTTTCTATCCGGCGAGAGGATTGAATAGGCGAGAATTGAGATCATGCTGACACTTTTCCAGTGGAAGGTGTACTGCATGCGCCTTGTCTAACATGATTCGTATCTACTTTGCAAAGTAATAAATCCTACTAATATTATTAATAAAGTTAGTGAGTATGGATGGATGTTTGTTACTCTTTTACGCTTAAACGGCTGATCGGATCTGGATGAAATTTGGCACTGAGTTAGATCGTAGTGTGGAATAACACATAGGATATTTTTTATCCCGGAAAAAATACTGTTTCTGTAGGGATAATATATCAAACTTCACGCGGAATAAGTCGCTGGCAGAAGCTAGTACTCTGTAATTGAAGCAATATTGTTCAATTTTCTATGAACTAATATTTCAATGTTCCACTGAGCTCACCCTCGCGCGTCTAGTCTAGAAAATTATTTTTTATTTGTAAGGATATAATTTCAGATTGGTCCCATAGATTTTTTTCCAAAATCGGTTTAGTAGTTTAGTTTTAAAATCAAAATAATCAAAAAAAATATGTTCTACCTGTATTTGGATGATAGGATGTAGGTTCTAAAAAGAAAAAAAGAAAATCTATTTTAAAATCATAAAATCATCAATTCCAAAGATAAGAAATCAGAGCAAAGCTAATTACCATTTCTAACACAACACGTGTAAATTCAATAAAGACGTTCTTCCAACAACTACAAGTTTTCAATAAATTTATACAGCAATAAAGATGAAAGTTGTTGAAAATGAGAGAAAGGTATTCTCAGAATCTACCTTTTAGCGTTTTCAGACTCGTCAGGTAGCTACCCTAGTTAATTTTAGTTAACGAAGTGTATAACCGTGCCAGTATTGTTAAAGTTAGTTATAATATACCTGACATACCCGAAGTTTGTTAAGAGGGCGCTCTAATATTTATAATTGTTTTGTAATTTTAACTAATACCTACTACAACAAAGCTGTGGAGTTTGTTTGTTTGTTTGTTTGTTTGGTTTAAAGAAATAGAGATGTAAGGATCGTAGCAGATGGCGTTCTGTGGCTTTTGCCTACCTCGTATGTATGTACTTACGCTATACATACATATTTTATTTTATTTTATTTGGAAAACAAACAATCGTACACTGTATGTTATCTCTAGATACACAGTATGCTATAAGTAAATGTACAATCCACTACGTTTCCACATATAACTAGCTTATATTAGATACAGTATTGGTAAACTTAAGTAATAGAATTGTTAAAACAGCAATACAATTTTCGTTGTCAAACAAATAATCAAATTTAAATTAAAAGTTTTGAGCAAGGCGCGTAACAATTTGTTTTTTAAATTTATGTTTAGATAGGGCGAATACATCGATATCATTAAAGTACACAATATTAATATACACATACATTTCAACTACCTTTCAGAAGGGGCAAATACGTCGGATTTATCATTTGTCTATTACTAATATTTGAAGATTTATTATTCGGTCTTAAAGAAAGTACAACTTTGTACTGCCTTAAGTAGAAATCTCTCTTATTCACAGTCATTCTCAAAAATTGCATCACTTTCAGTGTCCCTCCGAATTCATCCTTTACACAGTGTGCTACGTCTAGTACACAGGCCACATCCAAAAGCACTCAATATTCTACGTGAAGGACATTCAAAGTTGGCTCTACTTAAGTTGGTTTCGACTTTGTAGTACTTAGAGTGTACCTGAAGCTTGTCTGCGATATTCGAGTGTGTCGATGTATACGGTAGTTCGATCAATCTATGAGTATAGGTAGTACAAATAATCTATATTCCATATACCATCACCATCACGCCTGTATTCCTCGAAGGGTTAGGCAGAGGTGTACCAATGCACATCCACAGTTCACCGGTATGTTTTTAGGTCCCGTGTAATAGGGGGCGAACCTATTGCCATTAACCGGACACTAATCCAAACTCCGAGCTGCTACTGGGAATTTCAAAGAAAAACCCAATAACACTTTTTTCTCGACCTGGGAATCGAACCCAAGACCTCTAGCGTAGCAGTCGCTCTTATGACCAGTAGGCCAACGAGGCAGTCGGCTGGCTTGTGAAATAGAACTTATTTTGTTATTTTTACACTTATAAATACGTTTATTAAACTAGAAGATATATTATGTGAATATAAAAAAATGTTGGCTCCGTTTTTGTGCCAAAGCAAATTGGACAGAAACATGTTATTTGATGTCTCAGAGACGCAACGCGATTACGTACAGAGTCATGTCTCGTGATTATCTACGTTATGTTTGATCATGGTATGGGAAGAGGCCTTTTCCCCTGGAGTAAGATAACAATAGGCTGGTATTAATTTTCATGTAGTTTCGGTAGATAACACAAAACGTAATACGTATAATCATGTAGGTAGCTACCTCGAGTTTCTTGCTCGTTCTTCTCCATAGAGACCTACGTTTTGGAACGAGTAACTAGCATCAATATTAAACTGTAACTTCTTGACAATTCAAAAGTGCCTGTAAATGGTCTAATTGAAATAAATTCTTTGAGTTTGAGTTCAAAAGTAGGTGCAGTTAAGTAAATTATTGTATGAACACAGAAACCCCTTTCTTTATAATTCCCCATTAAAATTAATTCGAGCACAACTAAACACCAAACGTACATTGCTGCATCAATCTTATTACGTCACAGCTGCAAACAAACATAAGCAGCAATGTCGAGCATACATTAGTCAAGTTAACATACTAATATTTTAATGTAATTACTAAACGCGACCGTATCATGCTACTTAACGTGAACACACATGAAAAACTAACTATACCTATTAAGTACTTCATAATATTTTTAAAGAATTTTAAGTAGTAATTATATTTGTGAAGTCGTGCTGTTTTATTTTCGTTAATATACTGTGAATATTCAGTGTTGGTTTTAATAAACTAGCTTTTGTTCGTGACTTTGTCCGCCTGTATTTTTTCACTGCTTTACTGCTTTTGTTACTGCTCCGCTCTTGTGGGTCGTAGCGTAATGTTATAATATAGCCTATGTTACCCAAGAATAATGTAGCTATATTCTGTTTAAAAAAGTGTTAATATCGGTCTAGTACTTTCGGAGCCTTATCGGTACAAACAAACAAAAAAAATATTTCCTCTTTATGTGTAATATGGCTTATTTCGCCCGTCTCTGGTTACTGCTCTTCTCCCGTATATCGTAGCGTGATGTTAAATAGCGTATGTTACTCAAGAATAATGCAGCTATCTATTGGCGACATAATGATTAAAATCGGTCCAGTAGTTTCGGAGCCTATTCGGTACAAACATACAAACAAAAAAACTTTCCTCTTTTATTTAATATTAGTCAGTATAGAATGCTATTTCTCATGAATCGGGCAATCATATAGGTATAAAAAGGTTTTTTTAATCCGACTGATAGTTTCCGATATTAGCGCATTTAAACAAACAACCAAAAAGCCCTTTAGCTTTTATTATATTAGCATAGATTACGTTATGCAAATGTTATGACGAATCATAAAAGTCGCCTAGTTACTAAAATGGAAGGGAGTGATACGGTAATTGACGTGATAATACTTGACTATTTTATTAGTGGTTAAGCGTGATTATTCAGTGTGAAGTGAAGGGTTCGGTTCTCGTGTCACGCAAAATGTTATGGGCTGTTCGTGGTTGGAAATGAAAAAATAATGTATTATTTAAAGTGGAAGTTAGAAAACATGTTTAGCTTCTGTCTGCGATTTCGTCTACGTAGATTTCAGAATGGAGCCATAGTCCTAAATATAAATATAAATATCTTGGGACAACTCACACACGGCTATCTGATCCCAAGCTAAGCAGAGCTTGTGTTATGGTAACCAGACAACTGATATACATACTTATATAATTTATAAATACATACATACTATAGATAAATCACACCCAGACACAGAACAAACAATCATGCTCATCACACAAAGTTTGTCCTGGGTGGGAATCGAACCCACGACCTCCGGCTTAGCAGTCAGGGCCACTAACCACTAGACCAACAGGCCCGTCAAATTACCGCATGGTAACACAGAAACAGGGTAAAAGCTATCCTATGTATTGCATTAGATCAGTTTTCATAAGTAGGTATACCAAATTTTAGTTAATTCCGTTGAGTCGCGTACACGTGAAAGAGTAACAAAGATATATCAAAATTCAAAGTTAAAGCATTTATTTCAAGTAGTCTATTTATAGGAAGTTTTGAATTGTCAAGGAGTTAATTTGTTAGTCAGAAAGTTGAAGCTATTTACTCGTCCCAAAACGGTAGGCTTCAATGGAGAAGACGGATAAGAAACTCCACGAACACTCTTTTTAATTTGGTTTTCACAAAAACCTGGTTATAATATTGTTGTTACTTCATCCATCTATAATTGACTTTGAATTCTATAATTGTAATTGACGTGATAATACTTGACTATTTTATTAGTGGTTAAGCGTGATTATTCTGTGTGAAGTGGAGGGTTCGGTTCTCGTGTCACGCAAAATGTTATGGGCTTTTCGTGGTTAGAAAGGAAAGTTGGAAGTTAGAAAATATGTTTAACTTTTGTCTGCGATTTCGTCTACGTAGATTTCAGAAGAAAGCCATGGTCCTAAATTACCGCATGGTGACACAGAAATAGGGTAAAAACTATCCTATGTATTGCATTAGATCAGTTTTTATAAGTATACCAAATGTAGTTAATTCCGTGAGTCGCGTACACGTGAAAGAGAAAGAAAGATATATCCAAATTCAAAGTTAAAGCATTTATTTCAAGTAGCCTATTTATAGGAACTTTTGAATTGCCAAGGAGTTGATCAGTTAGTCATAAAGTTGAAGCTATTTACTCGTCCCGAAACGGTAGGCTTCAATGGAGAAGAAGACGAATAAAAAACTCCACGAACACTTTTTTAAATTTGGTTTTTACAAAAAACCTGGTTATAATATTGTTGTTACTTTATCCATCTTTACATCCTTACAAACTTTTTCCGCACACATACATATCATCACACCTGCATTCCCCGAAGGGTTAGGCAGAAGTGTGCCAATGTACACCCACAGTTCGCTGGTATGTTTTAGACTACATGTAATAAAAGGCGAGCCTATTGCCATTAACCGGGCACAAATCCGGTCCAGTTGCTACTGAGAATGTCATAGAAAAACCCAATAACACTTTGCTCGACCTGGGAACCAAACCCAAGACCGACAGTCGTTTTTTTTAAACAAACCATATACATGTAACCTAGATCAAAGTCCTTTTGTTAGGTTTTTTTTTGTGTCTTCCAAATATTCTGAGCCTTGACCTACACATCAATCAATCAACGGGGGTCTCGCAAACGTCCCCAACAGGACATTCCATTGTGTCCTAAGTTTCACAAATTTTGGGCGCAGTAGCTAAAGCGATAAGGGAGATCCCCCTTATCTCTGAAATCTTTCTATTAGACAACCGAGAGTAAAATTTTGGAAAAAAACACAAAGAAAATCTTCTTTAGAGGCATGGATCTTCTTTAGCAGATTAGAGGAAAACATATAGGCAGTCTAATTTAGGTCTTTAAACATCTGACGGTTTCCGAAATACCCTAGAAAATTTGTGTATTGGAGTAGAATTTTAGTTTTTCGAAAATGGCGATATTTGTGCTAATGTCGGCAATAATAATTGTCATATACCATCACGCCTGTATTCCCCGAAGAGTTAGGCAGAGGTGTACCAATGTACACCCACAGTTCGCAGGGACCCCTTGCACAGCAGTCGCACTTGCGACCACGAGACCAACGGGGCAGTACCGGGTAACGGGGCATAATAATTGTCATGTACAAACTTATGTTGTTTGTATGCAGTTAGAATGTATAGAAAGATAGAATATTTTTTTACTGCATTGTTAAGTTTGCTCCTGAACAAACTTAACAATGCCAGATCCTATAATATTAAACTTTGAAAACTTAGTCGAAATCTCATTTCAGCGACAATCGATTTCAAAAATATAATTATGTATTTTTAACAAGCTGAGTTTAAAGCGAACGTTTTAAACATACGGGAATAATCTCTTTGATTATGACTTTTATGAACATAAGCATCTAGACTCCTCGTGGTGTCTTTACCGATTTAACCTTTCATTCAGTATGCACGGTAGTTCCATGACCATTTGAAATTTTTCTCCACGAAATGAAAGGTTATCTATCTTCCTTTAGCGAAGGCCATGTTCAAAGACATTAAGCCTATTAACAGCCAACGCTGAAAGTACATTTATATCAGTACTAGCTTTTGCCCGCGATTTCGTCCGCGTGGATTAATAGTTTCCGTTCCCGAGGGATTTCCGGGATGAAAACTATCCTATGTCCTTTCTCGGGTCCAAGACTATATCTGTACCAAATTTCATTGAAATCGGTTCAGTGGTTTAGGCGTGAAGAAGAGACAGACAGACAGACAGACAGACAGACAGAGTTACTTTCGCATTTATAATATTAGTAAGGATTTAACACTCGCATTAAAATCGCGTGACAAAAATTCCGGCTATTTATAATTCCATACGCAGTCGGGAAGACAAATGGCGCCAGTAGGTGCAAAAAAGTTTTTATTTGTAATACACAATGGGAAAATGGCGTTGAGCTTGTACATTTATCAATTTGAAGTAGAGTTATTTACGTGGACGTGTGTTTTTTTTTGTTTGTTTAATTTTGGTGACATCATTGTTAACGCTAAGTATGTTTACGGTTTTGCAACTTTTATTAAATACTTTGCCGGTCTTCTTCTTCATCGTGAAGGCAGTAAGGTCTAGCGACCCCGCACACCCTAGTGTTAGAGTTCCTAAACCACCTCAAGGGCCTCTGACATGGTTGCCGATGTCAGTGATGTCCAAGATAAACTTGCATATGAATAACATACAATAAAAAGTACGAATTAGAAAAAGTAAGTATGAATTAGAGAACGTCTTATTGGTACATGCCCGTGCCCGATTGCGAACCCACAACCTCGTGCATGAGAGGCGGGTGCCTTAACCATTGTGCCATCACGACACAAACTTTACTTTGCCGGTAAAATGCGTAAAATGATAAAAAGAAAGTAGAAGTACTAGAGCTCTTTGTGAAGGAGCTCGTCCGGGAAAGTACTACCACTATACCTATTTGTGCCGCGAAGCAACTTTGCTGTGATCCAGTTTGAAGGGTACGGGTGCCGGTGTATTTTCAGGCGCATGAGACATTTCAATTTTGACTCTGGGATGGCAACATATTTGCAAACCCAAGAGGATTTGTAAATATGTTGCTTGATTTGTATTGCAGTCTCTATAGGCAGCGGTGACCACTTAACATCTTGTGGGCAGTCAACTTGCTTGCCAACAAATGAAAAATAATATATATATTTGTAAACTAAACCTTATTTCCTTTTTATTAATGCCAGTGTTCTGACGTCTTCAGTCAAACTCAATAGCTATTGATTCGACGAAGTTATCTACTTAGGCAAACTTACCTATTCAATATCTCTGAAATGGGCCATTATACACAATAGGTACTAGAGTCTGGTATTATACTTGAGCCGTCTTATTACAAAACGAGTTCTAACTTCAATCCAAGCTTAAGCATTTGAACCTGTTATTTTATTTCCAACTTTATTCCGACCTCTGTAAAGTTTTTAATACAAAAACGAGAATCAACTCCCGGTTTTTGAAAAAATAACGTGACAAATTGGTAATAATGCTTGTCAATTTGTCTTGAATTCATTTTTCGTTCGAGAAACTGGGGTTTGGATTTAGTTCGAAGGTCAATCGGAAAACAGGAATAAGGCTGCTGCAGATTTACAAGGTGTAGTTTTGCATCCTCATCTAATTCAAGGAGGTGAGTATGCTCGTGATTTTTAATACGAATAATAAAATAAATAGGATTTTTTATTATTATATTCTTTTTTGTTGGTGATTTTCGAATTTGTTTTCGATGAACCATATACGCAAAGAGACGATTAAAAGAAAGGCATGTTTTTCGAAATCCGGCGCTTGAAACAATTAAAAATGAAGTTTTTACTGGTGTCGTATTTTATTTGATTATTTATTTCTTTTATGACAACCTCCGAGGATGTAAAATTGCTCCTTAAGCCAAAAATGGCTTCAACACCGCCTTTTTCTGTTTTGTGCCAATCAATGACATAAATTCAAAAACAACAGAGGGTCGCAGAATAAAGACCTTGTTATAACGTAAACCGATACAATTCTTATTATAAACGAGGCGCTTCCGCCGTCCATTTTGTATTATTCCTGGTTTATGAAACGAGTTTTTTGTATCGTACAGTTTTGTTATATGTATGTAGGTAGGTAGGTATTTAGTTTTTAAAATGATTTTTTTATGAAGTCGTGTGAATAATTGCTATTTATGGGAGCGGGCAATGTAATGCACGTAAACATTGTGCTCACGGATACATACCACATTACAGTGGCGGTATATAAAATTTAGTTATATTATAATTGTAGCTTTTGCCCGCAACTTCGTCCCGCGTGATTTTTTTCACTTGCGTTTACTTATGTATTTGGCTGCTGTCCCGCTCCCGTGTGTTGTAGTATGATGTCATATAGATTATTCCTAATGAATTTAGCTATCATATACAAAGACTTTTACTAAGCTGAAGGGTAGTTTCTGAAATTAGAACGTTTCAAAAAAGAAAAACACTTCAGCTTTATTATATGGGTACCTACAGATTTATAATTCGTGTTCGTAAAAAACACCCTCAAAAAAAGTTTCAACTTTGACCAATTTTAATATCTCCGTAATCAGAAGGTTCCCAGGTATGATCTAGAACATACAACGATTGCAATGATAAAATATAAATTCCGACTTGTATGGCCAAGACCAAAAAAGAAAACACAAAGATACTCGTAGTAAAAGATATACAGTATAAAGATAAGTTCCGATTTTGTTGTCTATGTATGTGTCTTTAATACACTCGTTATAATATACTATCACATCGAAAACTTGATGGCAACGACGATGAAAACATTGCCATTACGTACGATTTTCAAAAATCAATGTACTCATAAAGCGACCAACAACAAGAGTCTTATTTACGTAAAAAAATAAAACAACAGTAAAGATTGTAGCCCATCTAACAAACCCACAGCTATTCTTTTTGCTAACCGAGCAAAAACGCGAAAAAAAAGGGTTAACACCCGTTAAAAAATGTAAATAACACAAATACAACATGCGTAGTCAAAATGTAAATGTACAAAACCTTTCGTTTACATTGTAAGTACACGCGTCGTCGCCTGTTCGTGTATTAAAACCTTTGAAATTTTAAAACGCGGTTCTACGAATTCCATACATTTTTATTGTGATGTTTGCTTGATTGTGCTGCTTGTTATTAAAGAGAATGAAATTATTTTACACTGTATTTAAGGTAAGGTGAGCCTTGAACTCTAAATGTGGTTTCTATCCGGCGAGAGGATTGAAAAGGCGAGAATTGAGTTCATGCTGACACTTTCACAGTGGAAGGTGTACTGCACGCGCTTTCTCTAACTTGACTCGTATGTGCGTATCGTGCAAAGTAATAATCTTACAAATATCCTACTACTATTATAAAGGCGAAAGTTTGTAAGTATGGATGTATGGATGTATGGATGGATGTTTGTTACTCTTTCACGCTTAAACGGCTGAATGGATCTGGATGAAATTTGGCACAAAGATAGATTATAGTCTGGAATAACACATAGGCTACTTTTTATCCCGGGAAAATGTACGGTACCCGTAGGATAACACATCAACTGTGACGCGGACGAAGTCGCGGGCAGAAGCTAGTATATTATAAATGCGAAAGTTAGTGCGTATGCATGGATGTTTGTTACTATATAACCATCACGCCTGTATTCCCCGAAGGGTTAGGCAGAGGTGTACCAATGTATACCCACAGTTCGCCGGTATATTTAGGTCCCATGTAATAGGGGGCGAGCCTATCGCCATTAACCGGGCACAAATCCAAACTTCGAGCTGCTACTGAGAATTTCATAGAAAAACCCAATAACACTTTTTGCTCGACCTGGGAATCGAACCCGGGACCCCTTGCACAGCAGTCGCACTTGCGACCACGAGACCAACGGGGCAGTTGTTGTGGGGATGTTTGTTACTCTTTTACGCTTAAACGGCTGAACGGATTTGGATAAAATTTGAGAATTGAGATAGATTGTAATGTGGAATAAAACGTAGAATACTTTTTATCTCGGAAAAATTTACAGTTTCCGTGGGATAATATATCAAACTTCACGCGGAATAAGTCGCTGGCAGAAGCTAGTACTCTGTAATTGAAGCAATATTGTTCAATTTTCTATGAACTAATATTTCAATGTTCCGCTGAGCTCACCCTCGCGCGTCTAGTCTAGAAAATTATTTTTTATTTGTAAGGATATAATTTCAGATTGGTCCCATAGAATTTTTTCCAAAATCGGTTTAGTAGTTTAGTTTTTAAATAATAAAAGAAAATATGTCCTACTAGTTAACGTATTTTACTTTCTTGTATTTGGATGACAGGAAGTAGGTACTAAAAAGAAAAAAATAAAATCTATTTTAAAATCATAAAATCATCAATTCCAAAGATAAGAAATCAGAGCAAAGCTAATTACCGTTTCAAACACAACACGTGTAAATTCAATAAAGACGTTCTTCCAACAACTACAAGTTTTCAATAAATTTATTCAGCAATAAAGATGAAAGTTGTTGAAAATGAGAGAAAGGTATACTCAGAATCTACCTTTTAGCGTTTTCAGAGTCGTCAGGTACCTACCCTAGTTAATTTTAGTTAACGAAGTGTATAACCGTGCCAGTATTGTTAAAGTTAGTTATACCTGACATACCCGAAGTTTGTTAAGAGGGCGCTCTAATATTTATAATTATTTCGTAATCTATACTAATATTATAAAGCTGTAGAGTTTATTTGCTTGTTGGTTGAACTCAGGAACTACTGGTTCGATTTGAAAAAATATTTTTGTGTTGGATAGTCTATTTATCGAGGAAAGTTTTAGGCTATATAACATTAAGCCATGAGTCATAGGATCGGAGCAGTAACCAAAGACGTAACTGAGCGCGGGTGAAGAAAAAATACGATGAAACGAAAACGAAGTCGCGCGGAGTATCTAGTAGTAAATATGACTTATTTAGCTGTTATTTAATTTGTAAAACTTTGTACCTGTTGAAGTATTTACAGTGATTTTTATATATTTTTTTTGGTATGTCGTCTTTATATTCATACTATACAGGGTGCTTTGAAATTGCTCGTATTCCTCTCGGGAGAAGAAACTATGACTAATTTAGAATGATTTAACCCCTATCACTTGGGGGTCGAAAATCCTCCATTTTCGAGAAAATCTACTTTGTTTTTATTTTTAGAAAAATCTGAATATTGGTAATTAAAAATTAATAAAAAAAAAACTTATCACTTTTCAGCCAAAAGTTTTCTATGATCTGATAGCTTACTAATTGACCAACCTCTCTAAAGCTAAAAACTGTGTACAACCTTTAAGAAGGGGCAAATATTTTAATCGTTTTTATTTTTATTTTTCTCTTTTCTACGTTTAGACGTCCCTATTACTAATAAATGATTTGACTTTAAATTACTATTCAGCCTTAAGAAAAAGTACCACTTTGTATTGCCTTAAGTAGAAATCTCTCGTATTCACAGTCTTTCTCAAAAATTGCATCACTTTCAGTGTCCCTCCGAATTCATCCTTTACACAGTGTGCTACGTCTAGTACACAGGCCACATCCAAAAGCACTCAATATCCTACGTGAAGGACATTCAAAGTTGGCTCTACTTAAGTTGGTTTCGACTTTGTAGTACTTAGAGTGTACCTGAAGCTTGTCTGCGATATTCGAGTGTGTCGATGTATACGGTAGTTCGAACAATCTACGAGTATAGGTAGTACAAATAATCTATATTCCATATACCATCACCATCACGCCTGTATTCCCCGAAGGGTTAGGCAGAGGTGTGTATATGCACACCCACAGTTCACCGGTATGTTTTTAGGTCCCGTGTAATAGGGGGCGAGCCTATTGCCATTAACCGGACACTAATCCGAACTCCGAGCAGCTACTGGGAATTTCATAGAAAACCCAATAACACTTTTTGCTCGACCTGGGAATCGAATCCAAGACCTCTAGCGTAGCAGTTGCGCTTATGACTACTACGCCATCGAGGCAGTCGCCTGGTTGGTGTATTTGTATTGTTATTTTTACACGTTTATTATACTAGAAGAAATATTATGTGAATATTAAAAATGTTAGCTTCGTTTTTGTGCCAAAGCAAATTGGACAGAAACATGTTATTTGATGTCTCAGAGACGCAACGCGATTACGTACAGAATCATGTCTTGTAATTATTTACGTTACGTTTGATCAAATATTACGTAAATATGTACTTTTTATCTATATAGTAAGTTACACCCCGCCTCTCATACATAATAAAATAAAAATACCTCGCGTACATATAAAGATTAAAATCCGTGAAAGTACTATTGTGACATTTTTCAATTCATATGTACTTTCTAAGTTTCTCTTGGACATCACTGAAAAAACAATCCTAAATATACCTGGGTGTGCATTGGTACACCTCTGCCTAATCCTTCGGGGAATACAGGCGTGATGGTAACACTGACATCGGTGAAGGAACACATCGTGAAGAAACCTGGACTTTAGTTATATAAATCTGAAATCGCCAATCCGCCTTGAGCGTGGTGTTCAATGCTCGTGCCTTCTCTTTATGGGAAGGTCTTTGCCCCACCATAGGGCAATAATAGGCAGATTGAATTTTAGGGGATTAAGGAATTCATAACTATGAACAATTTTTACTATCGGACCAACCTTGAAATAAAAAAAAAGAGCTGTTCTATTTTCTTTTCTTTTTTTATTAAGAGTTGGTCCGAACTGCCTCTTTGGCCTAGTGGTTCTGTGCGCGACTGCTACGCAAGAGGTCCTGGGTTCGATTCCCGGGTCGAGCAAAAAGTGTTATTGGGTTTTTCTATGAAATTCTCAGTAGCAGCTCGGAGTTTGGATTTGTGCCCGGTTAATGGCAATAGGCTCGCCCCCTATTACATGGGACCTAAATATACCGGCGAACTGTGGGTGTACCTACATTGTTACACCTCTGCCTAACCCTTTGGGAAATACAGGCGTGATGGTATATATATTTTTATCAAGAGTTGCTCCTACAATAAAAGTTATTCGTATTCATGAGTAATTTTACCCCCTAAAAGTTGCATATTAAACTAAATGTCACCTTGTAGATACCCTTTCAATCCATTTACTTTCGTCCCAATATTATTACTTCCACATTCTTTATACCCGTCACCAAAAACGGCTGTTACCGTAAAACGCGTAACAGTTGTTCAAAACTTGTTAAGGGGACATCCAAAACGAGTGAACCATCTAACGAAATTGAAACTTAACTGTTAACAAATAGAGCTTGTAATTCTTTACATAGTTATCTGGATAATTCTTTCGCGATTTACAAAGGGGCTTTAGTTAGAAGACGTTCACAGTAATGCGACTTGTTTCAAGTGATTTTTTTTAGAGGAAAGTGCTCTTTTCGTTCCTTACAAGGGGGGGATAATATACCGAGTTATGACACTACAGGCCTCTTTGAGATGAATCACAAGGCTTCTAATAAGTACCTAAAGTACAGGCGCGGTGGCAGCCAAGACATTTCAGGGGCTATATTAAAAGTACAATAAACTGCAAATGCATTACACAAAAAATACGAGAAATTACATACCGTGCAAATTAAATATCGTATTTTTTGTGAATTTGAATCCCTGATTACTAGACCGATCCTGACAATTATTTCGCTATGGAGTGCTATATTTTGAAATAGACAATTGAAAAAATTAAATACTTACGAAAATTCACGCGGATGAAGTCGCGGGCAAAAGCTAGTAGATATTATAAATATCTATAAAACAAAAGAAATCACAAAATAAATGGAAGTCTTCTATTTCCAACATATAATATTTTAAGAAGTCTTTGATTATATTTATATGTTAAACATATAGGCATCATTGGACTTAACTATTTTTATTAGACATGATTTGACAATTTTTAAAAAGGTTGTTAATTTAACTTAGGTGTCTTATTTTGGGGGGGCCATACCCCAACGGCCTCAAAACACAATTCCTCTAAAATAAAAAATACTTTTTTCCTCCCTTTTATTATTTCAATGACTCTAACATACAAAATTACGAGATACATTTTTAAAATCTCTTAACAAGTTGACGAACGCCAGAAAATGAATCTGAAAAAAAAGAGATAGAATTAATAAACAGTAAGTGAGCCGCCGGAAATACGTCCCCGCTTAATTTCCTGAAACAGGATATTGTTATATTATTTCAGAACGAAACGAGCCAGACATCCTTTTAACCTGAAAAGGTACAGTTCAGAAATACAATTTTAAAATAACGACTCCATTTTAAAATCGAATTCAATTGAGGAAATTCTCGAGAGATCTGCCCAGGAAGTACGTGTGGAAAACATGGTTGTTCAATTTCTTGGGAACGAGTTAACCCTGCAGTGGTCGCGCTGACTACATAAGTAGCCCATGGTTGTTTAAACTGACATGGCTTTTTACGTACTTTTTTTTCAAAGCTAATTTAAACAAGACTTGAAGATTTATGTTTGTTTTTTGTTTTAATTTTATTTAGGAAGAGTTAATTTGTCATATTTTAATAAGAAAATAATAATACAATACAATCAAACAACAAACAACACAATACAACAAACAAACACAACAATCGAACACACAAACAATCAAAACAACCGAACAATCGAACACACAACCAAACAATACACACAACAACCAAAACAACAACAATCAACAACAATCGAACAACAATCAACAATCGAATTTCATTTGAAAAAACGACAAATCAAATTGGGCTATATATGCAGCCGCGCGACCACTCACGTGACTTTTTAAGACGCGACCACTGCAGGGTTAACCGAATACATCGATTGTCCCATTGAAAGTCAAGAATTCGAGACTTCTTAGAACCGCAATCAGGAAGAAAAATTGGAGTCGTGGGAAATACACTTTCCTATATTGAGAATTGGGAAGGCTACAGTGAATTTACATGTGGATGGAAGCACGTAGACCGTTGACCATTCGAAGTTGGACTTTATGTTACTTGACTTTTACGTACATTACTGTTAGAAGTTATTACGGTGTTTGGGAAGGTACTTCAGTGATTGTCTTTTGTTTGTGTTAAAATTATGGTATTACTAAAGAGTCTGTAGGTCTTGTGATCGCAAGGTTCTTAGCGAAAAGTGTTATTGAGTTTTTCCATTAGTATTTTTTTAATTTTTAGTTATGTCCATTAGGAAAGAGAGAATGCACCTGTGTTTGTCTATGCCGCCGTGACCAAAATTCGGCCCGGTGGATAATGTCAAAGAGTTCATACGTTAACAGTATTTGTGCATGCAAGTCGTTTCGTGTTACTTCGTGTGCCTTCAATAAAAAATGCTCTAGAACATCTTACATAATTATATACATACACACATACATAAACTCACGCCTTTTTCCCATGGGGGTAAGCAGAAACCACAGAACGCCTACAAATCAAGAATAATTTAATTTCTTTGTAGAAGGAACTCAAAGTCGTTGTACCATCAAAGCATGTGATTAAAAAGTACTTTTATAGGAACATAAAAGTTAAAAAGTACTAAGCTTTATGGGCCAACAGGATTCTAGACTATTTTTATTAAACGTTAAATACTTTTTTACTGAGTTTCACGTAAATGTTTGTTGAGCTTAGAGATTTAATTATTTGTTTAATTACTTAGTGTTCATTTACGATTAATAAAATTGCCATCAGTTAAATAATAAGAAAAGACGCTATTTTTATTTAACTTTTTCGCTTTTCTGTGTCCTAGACTGTTTGTGAAGGAGCTCTACTTAGTTCTACCATCACATTTGTTTCTGCTACAAAACAACGTTGCTGTGTTCCGGTTTGAGGGGTATGGGTGCCGGTGTAATTATAGGCACAAGAGACATTTTTACTTTGCCTCTTTTTATTTTTTTACCGATGGAAAATCATCAAATGACTTCCCCCGCCCTGGGCGGGGACTTTGTCTCTGGGTTCCCAACGCATTTGCAAGGCCTTTAGTGTTGCAGATGTCTATAAGAAGCGGTGACCACTTAACATAAGGTGGGCCGTCAGCTTCTTTGCCAACTAAAGAATCAATTTTTAACCCAAATGTTTCAAAACATAATTCAAATGTATTTTCCAAGTTTATCTTGGACATTACTGACATCGGTAACCATGTCGGAGGCCCTTGAGGCGGTTTAAAAACTCTGACACTAGGGTGTGTGTGGTCGTTAAACCTTACTGCCCACTCAATATAAAAGAAGAAAACATAATAAAAAGAACTAAATAATACAAATTGAATGTGCTTACATACAATTTAAGGGCGTCGCCACACCCAAGAAATTATACAGCTCGTTCAATAATCGTGTAACAAAACACAAATAAAACGCTATGAACGCACCATTAATACATTCTGATTATTATTTCGTAGTCAATTTGCATGAAAACAAAAGGAAAGCGACTAAGGGCAGACCGCGAAAATTATTTCCGCTCCTGAAAAATAAGCGGGGATTTTACATAATTCACGGAGTCGAAAAGTCCGGGGCGCATTATTTTTTTAGACTTTTGGTCGGTATTATCCGGATTTGAAGCTCTATTGTGGGGCGAACTTACGTTTTGCGATTCGCGTTAGTTTTTTTTTTGAGTACTTTATCGACGGTGCTTTCGATATACACGTATTCAATTTGGCCAATAAGTTTGGAACTCGATGTTTTTTTTGTACATAGGGTAATAATATAAGTAGGTTTGTTTGTGCTATTTAGTTTAGGTACCCACCTGAATTAGCTTTTATCTTTAAATTTTCACCAACAGCTTCTATGTATAACAATATCTTAGGTATTTGTTTCAACAGTCCTGCACTTTCACAGTCTCCAATAACTAATCAACCAACATTTACAAAGATAAGTGATAACAAATAGTAGTAGTAATAGTAGTAGCAATGCTGTGTACCCATTGAAGACATTCTCGATCTGTAGTCTAATGCTAAAAAAATAAAATATCAGTAAAGTCGGTTTTTCCGTCAAAAGACCTATATCAAAATAATACGTTGATTCAAAATCGACAAACGTTGATATTACGGCCTTTATTTTACCTAAATCACATCGCCGAGTTTAATTTCTTATTGGCTAGAATATAACTAGGCTTTACTATAAGAAACACTATTTCAGTGAACAAAAAACACATCCCTTCTATTTGGAAAAGACACTTGTAAATTCATAAATACAATAAATAACAGATAACGCTTCCTGAAAACTTCTGACAGAATAGTGACATTTCCATGACATTTGCGTAAATAATCGGGACGATTAATGTTGTCCCGAATTCTTAAAGTTACCAACTACGAACCTCAACTATAATCCTTATTTGAGTAGGATAAATTAAAACTGACAAACTAGATACGGAAGGTAAGGGAAGTTCAAAAAACCCGCTAAGTGCGAGTCGGACTCGCGAACGAAGGGTTCCGTTTCATTGTCGTTCCATAAAAACGGCAAAAAAAAACACGTTTTTTGTTTGGGAACCCCCTTTAAATATTATTATGCCTCTTTATTTGTTTTATTTCATTTTATTATTTATTTTGAACGATGTGGACGATGTGGACGATGACTCTTTGCGTGTGGCGGTGGCTCTCCGCCTGGGCTGTAAGGTGTGCGAACCCCACATATGCACCTGCGGTTCCATGGTGGAGGCCGATGGCCATCACGCATTGAGTTGTCGCCGCTGCACAGGGAGGTTCCCGCGTCACCATGCCCTGAACGACATACTCCGCAGAGCCCTTATATCGGCAAACGTCCCCTGCGTGCTTGAGCCTGCAGGTCTTAGCAGGTGTGATGGTAAGAGGCCGGATGGGTTGACTCTGGTGCCATGGAAGAATGGGAAGTGCCTGATCTGGGACGCAACTTGTGTCAGCACTGTCGCTGCCAGTCACCTGAGTCGCACCTTGCACACTGCCTCTGCCGCAGCTGAGGACGCCTGCTCTGCAAAAAGGCTCAAGTACGCTTCCTTGGAGCGGCCTTACTATTTTGTGCCAGTAGCAGTGGAGACCCTGGGTAGTTGGAGTAGGGCAGCGAAGGGTTTTGTGGCGGAATTGGGCCGCAAGCTCGGGGAGGCAACCGGAGACTCCCGCTCGGGGTCGTTCTTGGTGCAAAGGATGGCCATCGCTATTCAGCGAGGTAATGCGGCGAGTGTTATGGGCACCTTTGCGCCGGGAACGATTAGAGGCGGGTTATTTTGTGACCTTTGACTTAGTTTATTAGACTATTTATGTACGTTTGTATTAAAATTTTATCTTGTATTGACTATAAATAAATTTTGAAAGTGAATATGCAACTAAATATTCTGTAAACATTTCAAGCGTCTGTACCCGTTATCAAAAACGAGCAAAAATAGTCAAGTTTGTTGTATGGGAGCCCCCTTAAATATTTATCTTATTCTGGTTTTTAGTATTTGTTGTTATAGTGGCAACAGAAATACATCATCTGTGAATATTTTAACTATCCCAACTATCAGGGTTCATGATGTGCAATCTTAGTAATAGGGTCCCGTTTTACCTTTTGAAAACGGAACCCTAAGAGCTTTTATATTTATTGCAAAAGTTCAGATGTGATTTGAATAATTATTTTAAATTTAAAACCGTCCGCCAACTGATATTATGCATCGAGTTAAGGTAATGTTTTAAATTAATGAAATACACGGGCTGTGAGATTTATGGCTGAAGTTTTCAATGAGATTCTATTTTGTTTGGTTAGTTACGTAGTAAGTATGTTTAACTAAATATTCCTTAATGTAACAAAAGGTAAAAATCATAACTTATTTGAAACATTTTAAACAGGAACCAACTTTTCTTTCATCAAAATCTGATTTGACTTTTGTTAATATGGATGTAGAAAACATTAATATAAATAATTGCATAATTACCATACGAATACAAGATACAGCTTCTATTCAAACATTTATTTTTAATTTTAAGGTGCTTTATAACCAATAAATAGTGAGTAAATTTAGTTACTCGTAGCAACAAGTGACGTCATAGTACTCTATTGTCATACAAAATCTATAGGGAATCGCGTTTTGACAGCTCCTAAAAAGTATGTCAATTGATTGGTGCTGTTTACACCTGTATTGTTGTGTTAATTGTTGGTAAAATAAAAGTATACATACGCCTTTGCAGAATCCAAGATGAGAATAATCGGTAATAATAATATTTCCATTAATTTCAAGTAAATTACACACATAATATTATGAAACCAATTATAAAAACAGATAATATCTAACATGATTTATCTAAATGAATTTAATAATATTCCAAAACTGTTCATTTGCCATACAATCATGCCTGTATTCTCTAAAGGGTTAGGCAGAAGTGTACCAATGTACACCCACAGTTTGCCGATACGTCATATCACATATTAAGTGAAGAACAGAAGGGTTTTAGACAACACAAAACAATCAATATGGCTATATACGATTTTTTAAACAATATTATTAAAACCGTAGATAAACGGACGCCTGTCTGCGGCATTTTTTGCGATATGACGCAGGCTTTCGATCATGTACATTTTCCTACCCTCTTGAACAAACTCGAGGCATACGGCATTAGAGGAAATATATTAAAACTTATTCATTCTTATTTAACTAAAAGAAAACAGATAACAGAAATTAGGAAAATTAACTTGACAAATAAACGAGAAGAAATTTATCGATCATCAGAACGTGAAGTCACCTTTGGTGTACCGCAGGGCAGCGTACTGGGTCCTCTTCTATTTATTTTATATATAAACGACCTACCTAAATACATACAACATCCACTAACATTATTCGCTGATGATAGCACCGTGACTATACCCTGTAAAAACTTAGAAACATATGAAAATGATATTAATAAAACTTTAGCTTCAGTCGTAAAATGGTTAGATGATAATAATTTAAATATTAACTTAAACAAAACTAATGTAATTTATTTTAATCAACGAAACCCCTTAAAAAGCCCATTTAAAATACAACATAATAACAATATTATACAAGAAGTTGAAAACACTAAATTCTTAGGCCTCCAAATAGACAAAAAGTTAAACTGGAAATCGCATATAGATATTTTAAATAAGAAAATTAATAAATCAGCGTATGCTTTAAGCTCTCTATCACCAATAATATCTACAGACGCACTCCTCACTGCCTATTATGGTATTGCAGAATCCCATTTACGATATGGTTTAATATTTTGGGGCAATTCAACTGAGAAAGAAACAGTATTTAAATCACAAAAAAGATGCATACGGTCAATGTTTAAATTAAAGTCTACCGACAGTTGTGTGCCATATTTTAAACAGTATAAAATATTAACCTTGCCTTGCCTTTACATTATGGAAGTAGCTGTATTTGTAAAAACCAATCCAAATCGTTTTACACGTCTCGCAGACATAGCTCCTCGAAATAGGCGCGATGATAGCAGATTATGTATGCCAACCGCAAATACAGCACTCATGCGCAAAAGTGTTTTCTGCATGGCTCCATTCATTTACAATAAGCTACCTAAATCTTGGAAGGCATTAAATCTACCTTCATTCAAAAAAAAGCTACGCTCTTTTCTAGTGGGTAAAGCCTATTATAATATTTCAGAGTTTTTTGCAGAAAAAGAAAATGCATTTGTTTAACTATTAAACACGGTTACCACTAAATGTTAATTGTTATTATGTAATAATTATTTTTGTTGCTGGTCTTGTACCTTT
The DNA here is from genome assembly GCA_932526535.1 of Caradrina clavipalpis. Lineage (NCBI taxonomy): Eukaryota > Metazoa > Arthropoda > Insecta > Lepidoptera > Noctuidae > Caradrina > Caradrina clavipalpis. The sequence goes on from OW052100.1 coordinate 4,544,484, forward strand.
CGCATGCCTAATGGTAAAATGTGGCTGAACTTTGCTAATTGTTTTTTACACCATGTACTGTACCCATATTTGCGAAATAAATTATCTTATCTTATCTTATCTTATCTTACGTTTAGGTCCCATGTAATAGGGGGCGAGCCATTAACCGGGCACTGAGCTGATGAGCTGCTACTGAGAATCTATCTAAATATATATAATTCAAAGGTGACTGACTGACTGAGATAGTGATCTATCAACGCACAGCCCAAACCACTGGACGGATCGGGCTGAAATTTGGCATGCAGGTAGATGTTATGACATAGGCATCCGCTAAGAAAGGGGATAAAATAGGGGGTGAAAGTTTGTATGAAACTTTGTCAATTTTATACCGATCGAGCTGAAACTTTGCATGCTTAAAGCTAATATGACGTAGGCATCCCCTAAGAAAGGATTTTGATAAATTCCACCCCTAAGGGTATAAAATAGGGGATGAAAGTGTGTATGAAACTTTGTCAATATTAAACTGATCGGGCTGAGACTTTGCATGCATAAAGCTACTATGACGTAGCCATCCTCTAACAAAGGATTTTGATAAATTCCACCCCTAAGGGGATAAAATAGGGGATGAAAGTTTGTATAAAACTTAAAGCTACTATGACGTAGCCATCCTCTAACAAATGATTTTGATAAATTCCACCCCTAAGGGGGATAAAATAGGGGATGAAAGTTTGTATAAATCTTCTTAGATTTTCGACTGATTTAACTGAAATTAAAGATTGGAGCTACTATGATGAAGACGTCCGATTAAATAAGATTTTGATAAATTCAACCCCCGTGGGGATAAAATAAGGGATTAAAAAAATATATAAAATAATGACAGATTAGTTAAGAATATTGAACATTTATACAAAGAAGTTTTGTAGACCTTAATTTTTTACACACGCTAAAGAAAAGTAAAGCCGCAAAAACTATACCAAATTAATACTTCTTAACGTGAGCGAAGCCGCGGGCAAAAGCTAGTTACTTATAAAAACCGAGTAAAACTTTGCTCGACCTGGGAATTGAACCCAAGACCTCCCAACCTCCTCGAATTACCTTTCAATTTTGATTAAAGCGGATTTTTCAAATACCATGCATGTTTAAACGTTTTTATCCCAGAAATAATAATGTAAGTACACGATGTCATAACCAAAAAGAGGATAAAAAAGTGAACAGCACTCATCCCTGATTGGGACACGTAATCTGACATCCAATCCAATCTTCTACAGACAGATATAGTCCTTACATTCCACCACGCATTAGCGAAAATAGACGAAAATACAATGAAAGTATGTCAGCTACGCTTCCGTGGTACTAGGAGCGAAGGAACAGTAAGGAGTACCACGCAACGCTCTCAAACCAGACAGTAATGAGAACGCGTGAAGTCACTACGTAACGACCTGTTTGAAACAAAAGACAAACACACATACGAAATTAAACCCTAAAGTTTATGTTTAAAAGTTGAAATTGCTTTGTAGATTTTGAAATACAGACGCGTCTTTCACGCTAATATAAGTGTTGGTTTTGCTTTTATTGTAGTGTGCACATATTTTGTTTTGAAGTACTAGCTTTTACATAAAAACCAGGGGAAGACAGAAATTAGGAATTAATTGCCACACAGTACCATGTGGCTATTCTTTCTTCTCTGCTTGAGCAAAAAGCATTGAGAAACAGACGGTATATTCTGTACTATTAAAATATTTTTTCAATTAGACAACCAAAAGACTCTTTTGTTTGTCGTTAAAGATTTGAATCTCCTTGTCGAGTTGTTGTTTCTTAAAGTGTACCCTTAATTAATCTTTGAAATTCTCGTTCATTTAGTTTCAATATATCACCAGTTAGTTTCTTGTATCATCTGTAAAAATTTACTCAGTTGAATTTAGAGGAAGGTAATTGTGATGTTAGCTGTCAATTCCTAGTATATACTGGGATAATTACTCACCTAAATCTCACTATACCAAAATTCATCATAAACAGAATAGCACTGTTAGTAGTTACAATCAAAATATTTCCAAACACCATCAAGCCGAAATAACCATTAATTATTAGGTATTCCGATATGGAATTCAGAATTTTCATAACTGCATTATGAGTATCGTTCTGTAAACAAACAATAAATCTACTTGTGGTTGCTATAAGGGGTAGGGATGGGAATTTAATTTATATTACTTTCGTTGTTTTACCGTTTTTAAAAAGTCGATTTATTTCTGAGGTTTATCGATTACGGTGTAATGACGTGGTAAGCCTGTTGCAGTTTGGAACGGCTTATTAATTTATTCCTAATCAAAATTTAATTTAGTCTAAAGCGAAAAAAATATCCTTCAACCAATTAAACTTAATTTAAATCAATTAAATCTTTCCTAAACCAATAAAAAGTGTGCTGTGAGTTGTGTCCCTACTAAATATGAGCTATAGAAATTCGCATTTAAATAGTTTATTTATTTATTTATTTATTTAAACTTTATGCACAAAAAAAAAGTACAAAGGCGGACTTAATGCCTTAGGCATTCTCTACCAGTCAACCAAAGGTGGTGAAGAGATAACACAGCAGGTGCAAATTATTGTACGAGAGTAAACAAAATTAAATGTACACAAGTACAAAATAATTTTAATACTCTAAACATGAAAATGACTATACCTAACAATGACTTAATAATTTAAATGATTCCTAATACCGAATATAAAACAAATATACATACATAAAAATACATACACACATACATACATACATACATACATACATAAATATACAACTATATACCTACATATAAAATACATACATATCTAATGAAAAGTATAGAAAAGAGAAAAATGAGACAACTCTTACTATTGCTCTGAAAAATAAGTCCGCAACTTCTGCTTGAAAGCATACCGAGTGATGGCCGTCCTGATATCGAGAGGAAGCGCATTCCAAAGAAGAATAGCCTGAATATGAAAGGAAGAATGAATAAAATCAGAAGTATGAGAAGGACAGTTAAGAAGAAGATAGAGATAGTTTCTTTTTTCAAATATAACACCTACATTTATAAAACACCGCCATGAATACTATTGCAACTTCTTAACTTAGCCTTCAAAGGATCTTCCAAAATTGACTCTCACTAAACTAAAAAAGCTTTCATTTTAAAAGATTGTAGAACTGAATCGGACTTCATATTGAGACGCTATTGAGCTCAGTCCGTTATTCGAATGTTGAATCCGATTCGAGCACAATCGAATATCGAATCGTCTTGTCAAGCGGAAAAGCGTGGTGTGTTCGCATCACTAAGCCGACCTTTTTTAACATAGTGGGGTTAAATCACGAATAGGGTCCATTTATTTTGTGTGAAATTATGATAATAAAGCTATTATATGCAACCTCATTGCATGACTCGAAGAAATTTACAAGTCCACAAAATGCTATGTAATAAAATTAAATATGACTGGCTATATGTTTTATGGGTAAAACTAAAAATATTATGGATGAAATGGAAGTTCAGAAAACTTAATAAACAAGAACTAATTTCCTGCTAGATTAAGATTAATCACAAACGTTAAAGCCTAGTTTTTATATTTACGAGGTTGATATTTGCCTGAGTAGAATATTTTCATTGGTGGTGAGGACTCCATAAAACCCGATTTCTACCGACTTCTATCAGAAGTTAGGAACAACAGCTACTCTTACTGGCATTAAAAATTGTCCAGTCAGTAGTGCATACTATCTACTATCGGAACTACTAAAAATGAAACACTTTTATCTAAAGAATTAGGTAATTGTTGCTTCGGCTTCCTTCTTACGAAAGTTGACCTTTCATCACGGGCAGTCATATTTTATATTCCTCTTTATTTGTTAAACTAGCTTCTGCATGCAACTTCGTCCGAATAGCTTTATTTCACCTGCGTTGAGTTAGGCCCTTAAAAAATTTGTCTATCATATCCAAAAATATTTTTTCCAATCCGACCAGTATTTTCAGAAAAGAGTTTATAGAGTAAGTATAAACAAACAAAACTCTTCAGCTTTATTATATTAGTATAGATGGAGCAAATTTTCCCAACCATCTAAAAGAAAAATTAAATATGGAAAAATCTTATTTCCCCTATGAGCCCCCGTCACTTCAATCTCTGCTCATCCCGCTGCGTGAAGGATGATTGATACGTAAATATTGACCCAGAATGTACTCATGTAAGCCAAGCCTCTCAGTTAATGGATCACTATCAGTCTAAACTGATACGGATGATGTTTTAGCGGATGCATTAGGATAGAACTTAGGGCTTTTTTTTTTTTTTTTTTTTTTTTTTTTTTTTTTTATAGACGGGAAATCATCAAATAACTTCCCCCGCCCTGGGCGGGGCGGGAGGGAGTGTCAGACTTTTACTGACTAAAACCCGTCTATGTTCCTTCATGTGCCCTTTGCGTTCCGGGGGCGCGGTATCTCTTTCGAACAACCCGCAGCCCCGGCAGGCATCGGCCCTCAGTGGCCCCATCCAATTTTGCTGACATCTCTTTGAGGCGCGCGTGGAACACGAACGCGCCGTCGACACGGTCTGTCGCTAGTGAACGTACGGACGGTGAGCTACCCATTGCTCACCGTCCACAGACCCGCGTCTACGGTGGCCGGGAGTCGTCACGTGGCTCCCGACGCCCGGATCGTCTACCGCGGCGGCCGCTGGGACGGGGGACCCTCCTTTCCCTCTCCCGTCCCGCCGCCTCCTTCTCTAGCATTACAGCTTCGCAGAAGGAGGCGACTGCTTCCCATTCCCCCTCGCTCCGGACCATGGCCTGGACCAGTGCCGGACGCGAGAGGGCGCCGCCGCCGATGGCCGCCTCGAGGACTCGGCGGTGCTCAGCCCAAGCAGGGCACACCGCCAAAGTATGCTCCACCGTGTCCTCGGGGCGATCCTCACAATGGTGACACCCGGGCGATTCCTCCCGCCCGATGAGGTGCAGGAACCTCCCGAAACATCCGTGTCCGGTGAGGACCTGCGTCAGGCGGTAGGTGAGGGCGCCGTGGCGCCTCTCCAGCCACTCCTCAAAGAGGGGTCTTACCGCCTCAATCGAGGCGAGCCCTGCACGAGGTTGCGACAGTCGTTCTCTCCATGTCGCCATGAGATCGAGCCGGAGTTCCGTCCGCTGGGCGGCAATTTGCCGCGGCAGCGGAGTTTCGCCCCGGCCCAGTGCCTCCGCGCGCCACTCGTGTAGGCGCGCGAGGACCAGCGCCTCCAGATCCCATGGCGGCAATCCGGCAAGGAGGCTCGCTGCCTCGCCGGAGATCGTGCGGTATCCGCGGATGACCCTTATGGCGATCACCCGCTGGGACGCGTTTAGGTAATGGGCGGCAAGCCGCCTCAAGCCCCGCGCCCACACCGGGGCCCCGTAAAGGGCCATCGAACGCACGACCCCGGCGTAGAGCCTCCGGCAGGAGGCGTTTGGCCCCCTCAAATTGGGCAAGAGCCGCTTAAGAGCGGCCGACGCCCGTGCCAACTTGGGAGCCAAACGTCGGAAATGTTCCACGAAGTTCCATCGGCTGTCGAGGACAAGTCCCAGGTACTTCATCGTCGACCCGACGCCGACGGGAACCCCTCCTACCGTGATTTGGGATCCCGACGGTGGCGCGTTCCGAGGCCCATGAAAACACAGGACCTCGGACTTGTGCAAGGCCACCTCGAGACCCAATTGCCGGATCCTCTCGACGACTATCGCAACCCCGCGTGTCATAAGGTCGGCCGCCGCCTCGTGCGACCACCCCTGCGCCAGGACCAACGTGTCATCAGCGTAGCACACTACGCTGGCGCCCTCGGGGAGGTCAGCACGTAGCACCCAGTCGTAGCCGATGTTCCAATTAGGCCAAAATTATTAGTAGTACCTATCTATTGGATTACGAGCTAAATATATTTGCTTACCTACTAATCTAAGTTTACAAAACTTTAAAGGAATTTGCATACAATTTATTTGTGCCAGTTAATTTTTTATACCAAAGAGGACTACTGTTATTATTATTTATTTAACCTAAACGCAAAACTTAAAAATAATAATTAAATTACAAAGCATAGTATATAATTTACTGAAAAACTCTTTTTTTAGTAAATTGTATTACTAAGTAGTGTTTAGAAAGGCATCGCAAACCACGCGTCAAAAAATGTCTCAATACAATAAGTGCCTGAAGATGGATGGTGTCACTGAGGACGGCCAAAAAGAGGTGGCGAGACGAACTAGATGCCAAATTTAATGTTCTTGGTCCTCGGAATAAATTTTGATTCCCTTGAGATCATCGAAATATACATTTTTAAACGGCCGTATCTTCTTTTTGAGATTTTTGACAGGCAGACATACGGACGAACAGACCATTCCGTTTTTCCTTTAGAGGTACGGAACCCTAAAAGAAAGCAGTTGGACCGCGTAGAATATCTGAGGGTCAGCAGATACCACAGAACACCATCTGCTACGATCCTTAGTTATATTATACATACCATTATAAAGTGTTTTAAAAAACTTTTAACCTTGCCGTAGGTTTAAGGTACAAGTATGTATACAGAAAGTAGAGCGGTGCTATTAACAACAGTAATGGTATTCTAATAAGGCGTTCAAATATAAAATTATACATGTTGATGTTGTGTGTAAAATAATTACAGTGGTTAGACGTTTATGACTAGGTGTCCGTAATTAATTTCCCTGATATTTATTTGATACCACACTACAATATTGAACGAAAATAAAGGTCGGTTTTTGTAATTGAAAACGTTCAAAATATCGACTCAGCGACAATGTAAGAAAGTTGAAGTTGTAGTTGTGAAAGGAGCTCGTGGCTACATAATTACAGTCGCATAAACCGATCTTCCGGGTTAAGCCACGCTTGCCGAGGTTGGTCTGTGGATGGGTGACCATTTACCATAGCGAGTTTCCTCCGTGCCTCGGCAAGCACGTAAAGCCGTTGGTTCCGGGTGTCAGTTGTAGATCTTTGACAGTCGTTACTGTTAGTCAGAAGCCAGAAAGTCTGACAACCAGTCTTGCCAAGAGTATCGTATTACCCATTACTGGGTTGTGGAGGTCTGATAGGCAGTCGCTCCATGTAAAATACTGATATTCAGCTGCATCCGATTCGACTGGAAGCCGACCCCAACATAGTTGGGAAAAGGCTAGGCAGATGATGACAATGTAAGAAAGTTGTGAAAAATGTTGGTAATTTAGGGGTATTGTCAACTTTGTGACTAACTGGCCGACTCGTTGACAATTCAAAAGTGATTTCAAATGGTTTAATATAATATCTAATAATATCTGTTGCGTAGTTAAAAAGATCTAAGTGTACATAGGGACAGACGGCGGGAAGCAACTTTCTTTTATACTATGCAGCGATAAATGCTTTGACTTTGATAATTCCTAATATATTTTTACACTACGCAAAAATACAAAGGACACTGCAACAATCTTCCTCTCAACCCATACAAATATTGACACACGTCTTACAATCCCATGTAAATCTGTAGCGTGACCACTCGTAGTGGGGGCGATTGTATCGCTGACAGCGTGTTCGAACATGCCTGTTTGTCACGTAACTTAGGCGCTTTGCACAAAGAGCAACTATTGCAGCAACTGGCAACTAGCTGTTTATATATCGCTCACCTAGTAATATATAAGCACATCGGAAGAAAAACGTGGAGTTGAACCGTGTTTGTACCTGATGATTATGCAATTTTGAACACTTGTGCGCTACAAACTCAATTACTCAATTACACTGCCACTTCAACTTTCTGATGCTCTGGGCTTTGGTTCGTCTGCGGATCTCCTCATTTCTGATTCGATCTCGCAGAGAGCGAACATCGGACCGGAGATCTCGCCGCAACTAGCAACTGTTAAATATTATACCGGTTTTTAAAGATCACTGCGTAGATTGAGCGACTTGGCTATGAAAGTTGACAGATTGCCATATATATATAGATAAGTTGCGGCAACCGTAAACCTTATAGCGACTACCAACTTTTTAGGAAACTTTTAAAGTGTTGATAGTCGCCTCAACTTAAGTTGCTTCATGTGTAAAGAGCCTTAAAACCGACGCCGTGATTACTCCTTGTTATTACATAGAATTATAGCGGCACTATTAGTAGCGGTAATCGGATCTTTTAGAGATTTTAATAAGGTGATAAAGTTTTGTTACTACGGTAATATCATAATGTAAAGTGTGTTCGGTGCCATTTTTGCTGGCAAATTATGCTATTATGAAGAAAGTACATAATTTTGTAACAAGATTTCTTTATCGTGGCTTTGGTGAAGGGAAACATCGTCAGGAAACTTAATCTTTGGTATAATTAATAAAGTCTGAAATTGCTAATCTGCCTTGAGCAAGCGTGGTGATCAATGCTCGTGCCTTCTCTGTATAAAAAAGGCTTAAATACTGCAGTGGCACAGCTATAGGCGGGTATTATTATAAACTTTTATCTATAAATTTTGTTCAAAATACGAATGAAATTAGATACCGTGTTCACTTGTGTATTTAAATTAATTTCTTTTTAAGTTCGCAGTTCGTTTTAAGCTTGTCTTTCGAAATGTAATATGTAAGAAAATGTACCTACATATTACATTCACATTTTCAAATATTGTTTCTTCAAAAATACAAGTACATTTTCAATTCTTTTAATATTTATTTCTCTTAGAATTTTCTCTTAACATCAAAGGCAAAATTATTTAAGCAAGGTAAAATTATGGAAAATATTTTAAAATAAAATATACTAAAGTAAAAATGTTCGTTCAAGGGAAAAGCACTTTAGATATAATTTGATATATGGTTTATTTTAAATTTAATGACTTCTTTGTTATTATTTATTACCTTGTTGTTTAGTTTTTAGGAAGTTTTGAAGGCAGGTGGTGCTACTTTTATGGCCTATAATTATTTTTGTAGTTACAACAACTTACAAACCTTTGTAGTACATTTATCGACATCATAATTTTTGATAACAAGAGGTAATTTACTTAAGCCCGACAGTTTCACACGCGTTCAGTTACGTGTTTGTTTACTATTTTGTTTCTGTGGGTCGTAGCGTATTATACAGGATAAGTTTTTAACCAGTGCGTAAATTTTTTTTTGGTATTTCAGTGTCAGTAATAGAAAACATTTCCGTGTTTAGTTAAAAAAAAAAAAAAATCATCCTTATCCGAGTTTGAAATAAGCAAAACATGGACATAATCTATCCGCCATACTATCAATGAAAACTCGCGGCCGCCGCCCCCCGGGCGCATGGCTGGGGTGAGGGGGTGGGGAATGCGCTAGCGCCGAGTGACAATAAAATATGGTTTTTAAGTAAACATGTTTCGTAAGCGATAACTTTTTTTTTTAGTACTAAGACATATCAAAATAAAATATACGTGTTTAATAAAACGTGTTAAAGTTTATTATGGCAAAATTTACGTACTGGTTAACATTTTTTCCTGTATAGTCTATAACCTTCCACGATAAACAGTCCATGTAATGCAAAAGGATTTATTCAAATTGGATCAGTAGTTCCTGAGATAAGTACAAACAAACAAGCAAACTCTTCAGCTGTATTTTATTAAGAATATATTTTTATTTTCTGAATCAATGGATAAAGAAATATTTATTACTAGTTTCTGCCCGCGACTTCTTCCTCGTCAAATTTAATTATATAATCCCACGGGAACTGTACATTTTGCCGGGATAAAAAGTATCCTGTGTATTATTCCACACTAACTGCCCCGTTGGTCTCGTGGTCGCAAGTGCGACTGCTGTGCAAAGGGTCCCGGGTTCGATTCCCAGGTCGAGCAGAAAGTGTTATTGGGTTTTTCTATGAAATTCTCAGTAGCAGCTCGGAGTTTGGATTTGTGCCCGGATAATGGCAATAGGCTCGCCCCCTATTACATGGGACCTAAATATACCGGCGAACTGTGGGTGTACATTGGTACACCTCTGCTTAACCCTTCGGGGAATACAGGCGTGATGATGGTATTCCACACTATAATATTTCAGTGCCAAATTTCATCCAGATCCGTTCAGCTGTTTGAGCGTGAAAGAGTTACAAACATCGATCCATCCATCCATCCTCACAATTTTTTGCATTTATAATAATTGTAGGAAGTAGGATAGTAGGATTTATTTCGTAGGTAAGTTTAGGTAGGTACTTCAGGATACGTAGAACGCCACAGATACAGCCTCATTCATAAAGTTTTCTTATACAGTCACAAAGCGAACCGTGAGACACTTTCTATGGAAATAATGACTGTTCCTGTACATACAATAAATAATTTGGCTTTCATCGTTATAATTCAAAAGTCTAATTAGAATTTCACTAATTAGGTTTCAACAAAATCACTTTAATTCATAATCCGTTTCGAGCTTGCAGATGTTTCTAAAAGTTTTGACTCGTCCCAGTTTACTTATTAAAATCGCCTATTTCTGTCTGTCATGTTTATAATTTAATCTCCTTAATTCGTTTTTAACATACAATTTATCCTTCCTTGAAAATGTACTGCTTAAAAATGTATGTGAGTTTATCAGATTATTGAAATAACTGCCTCGTTAGCCTAGTGGTGCTAAGCGCGACTGCTACGTTAGAGGTCTTGGGTTCGATTCCCGGGTCGAGCAAAAAGAGTTATTGGGTTTTTCTGTGAAATTCTCAGTAGCAGCTTGGAGTTATGATTTGTGGCCGGTTAATGGCAATAGGCTCGCCCACTATTACATACGACCTAAACATTCTCGCGAAATGTGAGTGTACATTGATACACCTCTGCCTAACCCTTCGTTTAATACTGGCATGATGGTATGTTATGTTTACGTTTAAAATATACACTTTTCTGGGTCACTACGCCACAAAATCTGGGTCAATAGTACCGTCGTCGTCAAAAACGTTTAAAATAAAATTTTCATTTTACCCATTTTGTATTTTTCATGTTCAGATTTCTTATCAGTTGCTATAAAGTCGTAAAGAGGTATTTTAATGGCTATTAAGATACTTAACTTGGAACTGAGGTAGGTACCGGTAAAACGAAATGTAAAAAAAACATTGTATCGTCCTTTGAAAGAGTCAATTTTATTTTGCTGTCATATTAAATTGTTCATTGAAAACCTTTAAAGGAAGAAGAGCGATGATCGATGCGCGTTCCGTACAAGAATACTCTTGTTGTATTTTGGTTAATAAGTAATTAAACTCGATCAAACTCTAAATATAGGTTAAGAGAACTATTATCTAGGCTTCTGGTTAGGTCAGTTTTATGTCAAATTACACAATGATACGTAACTCAAAATTAGAATGACGAGAATCAGACTACTTAACCTTAACCTAGATATTAGTGCCCTTACGCCTATTTACAATTTTTTGTCTGTTTGTTCTGTCTTATCTTCAAAATGGCTGGGCTGATTTTGATGGGGCTTTCACAGGCAGATGGCTGATGTTATAAGAAGTAAAACTACGAAAGCTTTTTTTTTAATATTAGTGTTCCACTCAAAAATCTGACATTTACGTGACCAAAGTCGCGAGCATAGTCAATTAATAAATAAATAACTTATTAATCAAAAATATAACTGACATATAACATTTCCTTTGTACGGAACGCGCTGTCAATAAAGTCTCTCTAAGTAGAAAAGAAAGGGGTGTCACGTACAGTGAAGGATAAAAGTTTTATGTGCCATCGGAGATGGAACGTGGCGAAGCGTGAAGTTGTATTTAAAATGGTTTTTGCAGTTTCGATCTAAGTTTACGAGATTTTAAGTAGCTTTGTACCTGAAAAGGAGTGCTTTGTCTTGAATTTTGAAATGACTTTTTAGCTTAACTGTGCTGTAACTGTTTTTTAGGGTGTCGTACCCAAAACGGTAAAATTGTCCGTCTGTCTGTCTGTCTGTCTGTCCGTCCGTCTGTCACCAGGCTGTATCTCATAAACCGTGACAGTTAGAGAGTTGAAATTTTCACAGATGGTGTATTTCTGTTGCCGCTATAACAACATAATTATACTAAAAACCAAAATAAAGCAAATATTTAGGGGGACTCCCAAACAACAAACGTGACTCGCACTTGGCCGGTTTTTTTTCCCCGTACATGGCTTTTTTAAGCATACCTTATCAATGTCCCTTATGCTTGATTGCCGAATTATTGGGTCACCTGCACCCTTAACGATTTTAATAAAAAAATCGTGATGGGTAAGTTCTTGACTCTAGTCTAGGTCAGAGGTGCGTAGTGACATCTAATTACCGCCTCTGACGCGGCAATAAACGTGGCCACCTACTGGGCCCAATCAGTATCAATAATTAAAAATATATCATCGATTCGAAAAGAAGAAGAAGAAACTTGCCTTATAGTGTTTTAATACTCAATTATTTATTGCGTCCCATAATGTACATAATGGTCTTAACAATATAAAAGTACAGAATCATTATGGACTCTGTCATGCACAGCCAAAACATAGGAGAGAGGATTTTCTCTCTCTTTCCTCCGGTAGGCATTTTTACAGAATACCTCTGTACACGGGAAGCTCACCCTAGGATAAAAAGGTTATCCACTCAGCAGGGCTGTAGTGGGGTTGATTGACCAGAGTGTATCGGAAGTACTTCAGTATTGTGATTCGAGGAGGCTTGCACCCAAATCACAAAAAAAAACAACAAAAAATTTTTTGAACTGAAACCATTGAGATATAGGTACCTACACGGACAAAATACGCAAATAGGTAACTGGCTTATGCCCGCGAATTCGTTTGTGTGATTGTAGGTTATCATGGGGTTTTATTATTTTTTCGTGGACTCTAATTATTTAGTCCTTATAATATCAGCGATACATCAGTATAAGATCCGTCAAAATACGTCCAGCCATTGCGGAGATCTGCTGGAACAAACAGAAATACAACATCATCAAAATCTAAAAATTAAAATTAAATCCCTAACTGTAAACCATCATACACTTAGTAAGCTGGTACCTATTTTGTCATCACAAACAGACACTTCAATTTTATTTATCTGTGTACATAACCATCATCACGCCTGTATTCCCCGAAGGGTTTGGCAGAGGTGTACCAATGTCCACCTACAGTTCGCCGGTATATTTAGGTCCCATGTAATAGGGGGCGAGCCTATTGCCATTAACCTGGCACAAATCCAAACTCCGAGCTGCTACTGAGAATTTCATGGAAAAACCAATAACACTTTTTGCTCGACCTGAGAATCGAACCCAGGACCTCTAGCGTAGCAGTCGTGCTTAGAACCACTAGGCTATTGAGGCAGTTCGGGGTATAGATAAGTACCACAATTATACTTAACTAAAACGTTCGATACGTAGATTATTGTTGGCCAGAAGCAAACAATACCAGGTCAAGTAAAAAACTAAAGGTCACTGACTGACATTAACAAAAAAAAAGAAAAACAAAAGAGAAACGTCAAATTCAAAAGCTCTGTCATATTTATGTATTTTCAACATAATTGTGGATGTGTGGTGGTGCTTCAAATACAAACCACAATCATTTCATTGTGTCCTGGTCCCTTTACAGTCGTTTCAGGAGAATTATTCGTGAAATTGTAATGTCATTCATTTGGATTTTCATCGAGATATATTAAGTTTGTTGGGAACTTCGGGAATTATTGGCGTTATTGTGGAAAAAATATTTTTTTTATTGACAAAATTCTGCCTGCCTTATACCTACGGTGTTGCAAGTTGTTGCTAGGCTACAGAGTACAAGCACAAAAATAACAGCCTACTATTGTCCCACTGCAGAGCAAAGGCCTCTTTTCTTTAAGGTTTGATCACCACGCTTGTTCAAGGCGGAATGGTGATTTCAGGCTTATATAAATTATAAGTCTAGGTTTCCTCACTATATTTTCTTTTACCGATGACAGCGATTTCCAAGATAAACTTAGAAAGAACATATGAATTGAAAAAGTCATTGGTACTTGCCTGGTTTCGAACCCGCAACCTCAAGCATCAGAGTCCTCTACGCGGGGGTCGTGCGTTCGATGGCCCTTTACGGGGCCCCGGTGTGGGCGCGGGGCTTGAGGCGGCTTGCCGCCCATTACCTGAACGCGTCCCAGCGGGTGATCGCCATAAGGGTCATCCGCGGATACCGCACGATCTCCGGCGAGGCAGCGAGCCTCCTTGCCGGATTGCCGCCATGGGATCTGGAGGCGCTGGTCCTCGCGCGCCTACACGAGTGGCGCGCGGAGGCACTGGGCCGGGCCGAAACTCCGCTGCCGCGGCAAATTGCCGCCCTGCGGACGGAACTCCGGCTCGATCTCATGGCGACATGGAGAGAACGACTGTCGCAACCTCGTGCAGGGCTCGCCTCAATTGAGGCGGTAAGACCCCTCTTTGAGGAGTGGCTAGAGCGGCGCCACGGCGCCCTCACCTACCGCCTGACGCAGGTGCTCACCGGACACGGAAGTTTCGGGAGGTTCCTGCACCTCATCGGGCGGGAGGAAACGTCCGGATGTCACCATTGTGAGGATCGCCCCGAGGACACGGTGGAGCATACTCTGGCGGTGTGCCCTGCTTGGGCTGAGCACCGCCGAGTCCTCGAGGCGGCCATCGGCGGCGGCGCCCTCTCGCGTCCGGCACTGGTTCAGGCCATGGTCCGGAGCGAGGGGGAATGGGAAGCAGTCGCCTCCTTCTGCAAAGCTGTAATGCTAGAGAAGGAGGCGGCGGGACGGGAGAGAGAAAGGAGGGTCCCCCGTCCCAGCGGCCGCCGCGGTAGACGATCCGGGCGTCGGGAGCCACGAGACGACTCCCGGCCACCGTAGACGCGGGTCTGTGGACGGTGAGCAATGGGTAGCTCGCCGTCCGTACGTTCACTAGCGACAGACCGTGTCGACGGCGCGTTCGTGTTCCACGCGCGCCTCAAAGAGATGTCAGCAAATTGGATGGGGCCACTGAGGGCCGATGCCTGCCAGGGCTGCGGGTTGTTCGAAAGAGATACCGCGCCCCCGGAACGCAAAGGGCACATGAAGGAACATAGACGGGTTTTAGTCAGTAAAAGTCTGACACTCCCTCCCGCCCCGCCCAGGGCGGGGGAAGTTATTTGATGATTTCCCGCCTATACCATAGGGCCATCACGACAAGTAATGAATATTATATTACTATTACTTAGGTCATATTAAAACGCAGGTATATTGAAATCTTTATTTCAATGCTTACAATATGTAATTGAATTTCAGTAGACCATTCAAGGACTTAGCGGCTAAAGAACTGTGTCGTAATTGCTTTTATAACAAAAGACAGTCGCCAAGAATAGGTTTACTTAGCAATAAAAAATAAATAACTATCTAAGTACAACTTAGTCCCGCGCTCGAAGTATTCCGTATCGCAGTTCAATATTGACACTGCACTACACTACACTACACACAAAAAATAAAAACGTGTCTCTTGTAAATACACATGTGTTTTTTATTTTTATTGTTATTGAAGCGGCCATATTAATACACACCCTGTGAAAAATTTCAAGTGTCTACATAGACCATACCCTCACGCCTGTATTCCTGAGTTAAGCAGAGCTGTACCAATATACAAGTGTCTATCTATCTATCACAATTCAAAAGATACAGCCCTATAACCGACAGACGGCCAACGGACTTTTAATAATAGGCACCCTTTTCTAACAGACCCCAAAAATAACGTCAAGTTTAAACTCCAACAAAAATCTGCCTTTGATATTTAAATCTTCCAACATCAAGCTGAAGACGTTTACACCCCAATAACTTCACAAACATAATAATCTCTAGTCGTTTAAAGCCTAAATCTTGGCCGTAGTCGTACTTGACAGAAGACGCGGTAAAAACTCTTGGCCCAACATGATACCGTTGTCAAGAGATTTTTGTTTCCGCAGCCGTGCCTGCACTTGACATCAATTCTGGATGGGAATAAAAGAGGTTCATTTAAGGCTTCTACCATTAAACGACCTCGCGTTTTTTAGATTTGATTAGCTTCATTTTAAGGAGGGTATTCGTTAGAGGACTGAAACAATGAGACCGATTTGGAAGCAGACGTGTTTCAATTCGAGGTCGTTAGTCCCCTTCGGATTGAAAATGGGGAGTTTATTAAGAGTTATTTGTAGACTTATAGGCAAGGAAAGTGAGATGATTGCTGTTTGTCAGAAAAATTGGAGTGGATTTTTTATGTTGTAATGATTTATGTGGAAGATTCTCAGTAGGTTATTGAGGAAAATTGATTTATTAATAGCTTAACAGAATGAGGTGTTAGTAGTTCTTTAAAGGTGATTATACACTTGCTTGTAACAGAACATTAAACCGCTTGCCGGACATTGAGTAGGTACGACGGTCGACGATGATTTGATGATGATTTAAGAATTCAACGAGCAACAAAAAGGTGCCTATGTGCTATTCCAAACTATAATATTTCTCGACCTAGATCCGTTCAGCAGTTCTGGGGTGATTAAGTAACAAACATCCATCCAGCCAAGCTTTCGCATTGATGATGGCAGTATGATTAGTATTGTAAAATAATTTTAAAATGTAGTATCGTAGGACCATATCGGTACAGAAAAAAGAACTTTATACTCATGATAAGTAAGCAGTTTAAGCTATTTTAGACTCAAACCAGCAACGCTTTAAGTATAAAATCAGTCTTCAACGGGCGGATGGGCCGTCGGCGCATGAGTGGCACTTGAAGCTATTTCCGACAGCCGGCCAAGGCTCTCTATCTGTGGGGGAACTGTTTCAGTTTTTATGCTTTGTTTGTTTATTAGAAGTGAGTTTGTTTTGCTGCTCATACGTCAGACGCAGGGCTTGTTAGAAATATGAAATGTTCTGCTAAAAATGTAGATGGATTGTGTTGAGTTACCGGTTAAGGTAGTAAATATATAACAATTTTAAGAGAAACAATTTTCAAAATACTTTATCTATAATAAGTATCACATAATAATAATCTGAAAAGGTGGCGTGTGTAGGTGTAAGGTATGTCTATTTGTCAAAACGCGCTAATTTCTATAACTACCAAGTTTTTTTTATTGATTGGTGTACGACAGATATTGATATAAAAACAATAACTAATAATGATCGCACTTATCATATTCAGAATTACCTTCTGCCCTCGACTTATTCCGAAATCAAGCATACCATTAAACATAGCCTATGATACTTGGTAACAGTGCAACTTTATATTAGCGAAATATTTTTTTATCACAAAACAAACACACAATGGGTGTACATTGGTACACCTCTGCCTAACCCTTCGGGGATTTTTTTTTTTATACCACTGTAGGTGGCAAACAAGCTAACGGCCCGCCTGATGTTAAGCGGTTACCGCTGCCTATGGACACTTGCCACACCAGAGGCATCACTCGGGCGCTGCCGACGCCATAAAAACAGGCGTAAACAAAACGCAATACAGCGAAATACAGGCGTATTTTTTTATCTCTAATTAATAATAACTTTTACCTCTTTATAATATTAAGTGCTAAATAATAATATGTGAATGTATAAGTATGCATTGACGAAGTTTTAGCGCCCATTTTCCTGTAAGCACATTCTATTTTTATTCTGTTGTAGTATGGCGCTGAAACGTTATTTTTTGAGCTTACCCAGAGACGCTATTACCATAATTGCTTGTCCTACCTATTTTCACCGAATCAACGGCTGTTTTATAAAATGTCGGACATAAAACATTTGGAATAATGATACCTACAGGGCTATTCTATAAAAAGTTACCGCGGTGAATTTAGGTAAAGTGAAATTGAGATGAGCTGTCATGACACCTAATGATAAGGAATGACAGCTTAATTTATCTAGGTAGATTTTTACAAAAGAGCAAGCTTACGAAATAATGTTTTATTTTATATACCTACCATTGTAGTGGCAAACTGGCGTACGGCCCGCTTGATGGCTCGTGGTTACCGTAGCCTATGATATTTTTTTTAGACTTAAGTGGTAAAGTTTCTTCGGTTTCTAAGGTGGACTGGTAGAAAATGCTTAAGATATTAATTAACTCCGCCTTTGTACGGTGTATTTCTATATTTGTGCATAAAGTTTTAATTAATAAATTAACAAAGTACAGATTGTCATTGAATAAAAAAAAGAAAATACATTTTTTACAAAAGAAAAGACCTTTCAACCTCAAAGCTACTGTATTTCATAGCTGGTTTTACATAGTTTCATCTATAGCCAAAGCACTACATTTTTTATGAGAAAAAACAAATGTATTTTATCCTTACAAACGACTTTGGCTCGAGAGAAAACAATTGCAATTTTTGTTCTGCAATTAAATAATAATCCAAAGCCATTATAAATCCTAGACAATATTCCAATTCTCCCCAATCGTTCTCAAAGATTGCAGTACCCCGTTACCCTCCAGTGCGTACTTACTTACCCCATCTTTCCCCAACTGGTTAGTTTGCAAACTATCTAGTTTAATATTTCACTGCTACCCGCCGCCCTATCTACCGTCGTCACAGCGCTAATTGCCGTGAACCAGAAACAGATCAAGGGGACATCAATCTATCGATGGACGATAAGAAGGGTATCATGTCTACTGAATTTGTGGTTTCTTGTGTAGGGAAATGTTGTGACAATTTGAGGTTATGGAAGAGAATCAAATTTAAATGTCAGTCAAATGTCATTGTCTGGGAATCTCAGATAAACTCTCGATATATGTAGATTCGACATAGTTATACGATGTTATAAGCGAATGGTCATAACCGCGTTGTCAAACCTATAGTATAGCACCTATATAATCTGCGGGTTGTTCGAAAGAGATACCGCGCCCCCGGAACGCAAAGGGCACATGAAGGAACATAGACGGGTTTTAGTCAGTAAAAGTCTGACACTCCCTCCCGCCCCGCCCAGGGCGGGGGAAGTTATTTGATGATTTCCCGTCTATAAAAAAAAAAAAAAAAAAAAAGCACCTATATAATGCATTGATAAACTTCGGTAAAGCACCTCAGCATATTATGTAAAGGTCTCCTACACACATGCCGGCGGCACGGGCCGCCGGGTTTTTTAATCGTAGGTAGTTATGCCGCCGGCATCAATGGGTCCGACCGCCATATTAGCAGTACTTCATACAGCACACTCTGCTCAATATGAACAATACGAGATAGCTTACTTCTTTCCTTTGCAGTTTGTATGTTTTAACGGTTCATCATTAAACGTTTTCTTTATTTAAATTTTGAAAATCCCTTTCAACAAACCCCATCCCACAAGATCTGTTCACCCTCTTAACACATTAGACATCAAGTCCACACTTAAATAAACAAGAGCATCTCAGTCTCATCACTCAAATCAAATGTAATCCCGCGCTCAAGATGACATCTTTGTAAGTGGCGCGCTTCAACGTAAATTATAAAGGAGATACAACTTCCTGTTCAGACGTACGTACTTAGAAGTTATGGATTTATTATGGCGTTTCTATTAAATATACAATACAACAGATTTAATTTTAGGCAGAAAAGATAATACAGTCATCACATGCCATCACGCCAGTATTCCCCGAAAGGTTAGGTGTACCAATGTACACCCACAGTTCGCAAACATTGCCATTAACCGGGCACAAAATTACCCTTAGGAAGGAACAACTAGAGAAAAAAACTATGGTCTAATTGCAATAAATGATTTGACTTTGACTTTGTTCAACTAGATAACAAAAGCAACAAGAAAAGTCGTAATGTAAATACAAACTTCAACAATAACCGCACACCTTGGCTAAAGTTGTTGTACAATTGTATTCAGAATAAACTTTTCTCTCGCATCAACAGTTATTTACATAAACTAGTTAACTAGTTTGTAAAACGCAAAGCATAAATAGTAGTCACACTATTCACACCGTATTTCAAAAGTGCAACCAAGTATGCTGTTTATATTAACTGACAGTAGGCCTAGCGGGAATGTGCTGATGTAAAAGTATTCGATTCCTGCGTCTTGGAAAGCATGTAAAGTCGATGGTACTGTTGTCACTCTTTCGATATGACCATGGGAATAGGGATATACTTAATTACCCAACTGCGCCAGAAGGAGGGCTATGTTTTTCGAGAGTATGTATGTATGTATGTATGTATAATTGTTTGGCACGCTCTGCAGCCTGAACGGCTTGATGGATTTTAGCTTGAGAGGTGTCGTTAGATTCGTATTTACTGTGAGAGTGACACTGGGTATATCAAAATAAAAAAAAACAAAATGGCGGATTTTTGGCGCCAAATTCAACTGTTTGGATCGCTCTGCAGCCTGAACGGCTCGATGGATTTTAGCTTGAGAGGTGTCATTAGATTCGTATTTACTGTGAGAGTGACACTGGGTATATAAAAATTAAAAAAAAAACAAAAAAAGTAAAAAATAAAAAAAACGGCAATTTAAAAAAATAAAAAACCCGACTGCTTTTCTGAGTATTTATGAAAAAGCTCTAAAACAAGAAAGTCGTTGTACCCGATTGCACTTAAAATTGTAGCAGTCGGGACCCATTCTAGAAATGGAGGTTTAGTGAATTGAGATCTCATACCTATATTACATTGCAGATGGTGCTGAATGGGTCCCGACTGCAACAATTTTAAGTGCAATCGGGAACAACGACTTTCTTGTTTTAGAGCTTTTTCATAAATACTCAGAAAAGCAGTCGGGTTTTTAATTTTTTTTAATTACCGTTTTTTTTTACATATGGGACTCCAATTATGTCATTTAAACGAACAGTGCGTTTTAATTATGTATTTAAGTTTCACTATGATGTATCTGACTCAAAGGTGGCCAAACAAGTGAGATAATTATATTTAAAAAAAATGTTTGTGCCTGATCTCTTCCCGGTCGTGTCGGATTTTCGTCCCATTAGACTATGAAAGTAAGAGAAGTGTGCATTATTCTCCTGCGAACTTTTCTTGTCGCCGTTGAGATTGGCTATTTGAAGAAAATTATTAATATTTTAGAATTGGAAATACGATTATCCGTTAGCATTCTGGTTTAACTGTACACAACAAGCACACTTATTAGTATCACGCATTGATATGAATGGAGTCTTCAAACTAAATAAATATTTTATTGGATGCTAGGTATACCCCGTGGATTTACCCACACATCACCATCACCGTGGTTCCTAGCGTGATTTAATCGTGTAATGTAATGAATTCGTCTAGTAGTTCCAGAGATTACCGCGCTTAAACAAACAAACAAAACATCTCTTCAACTTTAGTATATAAGTAGAGATTTCCAGTTCTAAACCCGATGAAATTTACCTAGGTCACGTTTGCCCGCGCACTCATTGTTCACACGGCTTCAAGAAAGCTTGCGTGTGATAAGTAACTCGATATTTCCTTCTACCTTGCGAGGCTTGCTTATATTGGAAATGTACTGCTTGATATGTCGACGTTTGTACGTAAACACGTACAGGTAAATATACACCTGAGCATTTAATTTTCGATGTAATGTAACGTTCTTATGAATGGTATAATTAAAAAAATATCAAGGAGGGCTGTGACGAAGCACCAGCGACTCGCTTTTAGGGTTAAAAATTTAAAGCTATTTCGTTACAGTCTGCTTTTCTGAGTCCACGCATACGTATACGATAATTTTTTTTTTTATTATAGCCATGTTCTTGAGGATTCATAGGCTATATGGCATCATCCCGATACCCACGGGTGCAGAGCAGTGGCCAAAGACATAATTGAACACGGGTGAAAAAAAAATACGAGGACGGAATCGCAGTCAGAAGCTAGTTACATAAAAGCGCATATTGGTAAAAATCAAATTGTTACAAAGCGTCAAGCGTCATGCTTGATATTCGGTTCGTGACACATTGATGTTCTGTTACAAGTAAATACTCAAGTCCATACTTACCTTGACAAAAATAACAAAAAGATTATCCACGATATTTTTCATATGATTGATCTTTATTGGTTAAACTAACAATCTCGTATCTTCGACAATATTGTAGCGTACATTTGATATGAGACCTTGAATCCTTCAGAAGTGTTTACAGGTGAAATTGTTTTGAGAACCTTTTCAAAAGGTCAGTGAGGCTTTCGGAAATGTTGCGATTAGTAACAATAATGTTGGTCGTGTTTATCGAAGCATCGATTTTCAGTTCGAAGTCTTTTTTAATAGAGGTGGAACTTCAAGCATCGCGCCTGTATTCCCCGAAGGGTTAGACAGAGGTGTATAAATGTACACCCACAGTTCGCCGGTATGTTTAGGTCCCATTTTATAGGGGGCGAGCCTATTGCCATTAACCGGGCACAAATCCTAACTTTAAACTGCTACTGAGAATTCCAAAGAAAAACCCAATAACACTGTTTTGCTCGACATGGGCATTAAACCCAAAACCTCTGGCGTAGCAGTCGCGCTTAGGACCACTAACTAACGAGGCAGCCATCACATACTTAAAACCTTGTCGAAATATTAAGAAATGATGGCAGAATTCATAGTTTGTAGAGCGGGCGGCAGTTGGGGTCGTAAGGCTCTCGAGTGGCGACCACGCACCGGAAGGCGCAGGGTAGAAAGGTACGAGGTAGACCGACGACCTGGTAAAGGTCACGGGCAATCCCTAGATGAGGGCAGCGCAGGGTGGTCATTGTGGCTATTTTTAGGAGCCTATGTCTAGCTGTGGATAGTGTTTGGCTGATATGATGATGATGATGATGATGATGATAGTAGATAAGATATGGAAACAGAAATACGGTTATAGACACCATAACCATAGGGGTATGTTACAGCGATACCTAAAGAATAAAGTAAGATCTGACATTTCACCTGTAGCAAGCAATAAATGAATTTGTATTTGTATTACTAATAATTCCAAGACGTAAATTTCGACGTAAAAAACCATTTAGCTTCAAAACCTGAATAATTAACAGCTACTATAATTGTAAGGTTACAATTCTATTTTCTTATCTAGCCTTTAATACTCACAGCTGGGCAAAGGCCTCCCCCAAGTCTTTCCAAATATTGTTTTCTTGCGCCACCTCGACCCAGCTTTCCAGGTTCGAGTAGGTCATCGCACCTCCTTTTCCTCTTCTAGTTGCTTAAAAAATATTTGTATGACCTACAGATAGTAGTTTGGTTGTTTGTGTATGTGAGTTTATATTATGTTTATTTACTCGTACAATACAGGAGAAATCCTAGTGCTAGCACAAATAAATAATAAATAAATGCGAATGAAGCCTCACATAAGTAGCAAATGTGGATGTTTCTCTGAGTAACCCCTTTGGGGAATACTAGCTCGGTGTTACATTATGTAACTGGTGTTCTCGTAGTCGTAAGCGCGACCGCTGAGCAAGGTATCCACGGTTTGATTCCCAGGTAAAACAAAAAGCGTTATTGGGACTTACCATTAGGAATTTCTTAGTAGCAGCCTGTAAAAGTAGGTGGTGAGACATCCCCGTTCCTCGGAAAGCACGTAAAGCCGTTAGTCCTGCGTCTGATTTCTCTCAGGTTGCGTCAGAATTTCCCCCATTGGACAATGAGAGTGAGGAAAGAATATCTCCTGCCTACTTGATGTTCATTGAGATTAGCTGCCGTAACCAAAATTCAACCAGGAGGATCGTAGGTATTAATATTAATATACAAGCACTACATACCTCCTACCTGATCTAGAATTATGTGTATAATTCCAGATCACAAGCCTCCCATACATCACACATACTTGGCTAAGATAAGCTAACTAAGCCGTTAGATGACGTCACAGACGGTCATTACCATTCAAGCCATTTACGAGAACTGCATCAGCTAAATGTCACGTTAGAGCACTAAATTATTGATATTTCGAGTCAAATGTTCTGAGGCAAGACTTGTGTTGGACGGTTGTATTAATAATGGAATTTGGCAGCTGTGTGTATGCGGTTGGTATGTGATGTTATTGACCCCACTTATAATACTTATCAATAATTCCACGATGGGAAAGTAAGTCTGGTTGTTTGTTGTATCTCATCGCAGCAAAGCCAAGAAACTCATCGCAATCGGACATAGGTTAGTTTTTGACTCGCGACTTCGCCTGCGTCCGCTATCCGACAAAAGCTTAATAATGATAAGATAAGTTTTTTAAAGTATCTAAATAATGATAACATAGATGCATTCACTAGTTCAATTCTTACAACGTATTTGGAAGAATACCCTCAAAACCCGTAACTACAGCAGTTTCCCATTTCAGGAAAGACTAGTGTAGGTAATTAATTGTATTTTTAGACGATAAAATTGGACACACGGTCGAGTCACGTGGCCACAACGGAAAATTATAGGTTGTCTGAGCTGGTAGATACTTCCTTTAGGTCGGGGGCCTCGGATCATGACGGGGTGCGAAAGAATGCACAGGGCGACTCTTGTGTTCTGGCCAAAGGTAGTTAGAGGAATACGTGGGGTTTACACGGCAGGAGTTCCACAAACCCCTCTATTTTCCCGGAGGCAGAGTTAGTCTGTGAGGATTTCCCCACGAAAAAAAAGGGGGCGCGGATCATGCATCAAGCTAATTTTGGGCTCCCTACTCATAACAGCAAGAGAACCGCAAGATTCGTGTAAGTGTCCGACATAGCCCCCTCGTTCTCCTTAGTCTAAAGCTATCTATGTGGGTTTACCCACGGACGATAAAGAAAACATACCTAGTGCCTATTTTCATTGTTTCACCCCAAAATTATCCATGAAATGTCTAAAATGATTCGTCAATCAATAAAGCTAGACACTGACTATCATTCAAATATAATTACTTCACCTAATAACGAGTGGGTACATACAAAACTGTGGGAGCAGACAGTTGCTTACCCAACCTAACCAGACAATTTCCGTCACGTCGTTTGGTGTTAAAATGTAAACTTAAGCGTGTTTTAAGGTTTTGTACCATAAACGAGCTTTTCCGCGTGAATTTTGGTTATTTCGGATGAAGATGAAGTCTCAAAAGTAGCCTATATCCTTTCTTGGGGTTCAAGCTTAGTCTACACAAAATTCCATCAATATCGGTTGAGTAGTTTAGCCGTGAAAGCATAACAAACAAACAAATAGTTAAAGTCACTATCGCTTGTTTAATGTTAAGTAGGTATGGATTACTTCCTCCACGTGGACGTTGGTTATCGGAGACGTACACAAAGTCCCGGATTAAAAAGTGACCTACATTTTTCTTTAGATCCCAAGCTACGTCGTTGTACAATTAATGCTAAGTAATGTTTATTTATTTTGGTCACCGGTAGAATTTAGGCTTTTTATAGCAGTTGTCAGATGTTTGGATACATTTCTAAAATAATAAATTTTAACTGCCTCGTTAGCCTAGTGGTCCTAAGCACGACCGCTACGCTAGAGGTCCTGGGTTCGATTCCCGGGTCGAGCAAAAAGTGTTATTGGGTTTTTCTATGAGATTCTCAGTAGCAGCTCGGAGTTTGGATTTGTGCCCGGTTAATGGCAATAGGCTCGCCCCCTATTACATGGGACCTAAATATACCGGCGAACTGTGGGTGTACATAGGTACACCTCTGCCTAACCCTTCGGGGAATACAACGGTGATGGTATAATAAATTATAATTTGAAAACCATCCGAAAATTCAGCTTATGTTCTAATTTGGACAAAAACTCGAAAACCGCTACAAGTCCGTCACCCACACTATCACAAGCTACTATGACTTGGTGGATTTTAGGCCGCAATTGACTAATCCTTGGCGGGTTTAGGCGGCATCCACCATTCATCACGGATGACGACGGATTACGTACACCACACCACTTAAGTTTCTGCGGTAATGTGTGAGCGCGACGACTGTTTCAATGCTTAACATTTAGGGCTTTTGTACACATGTTTGATATGTACGACACGTAAGGCTAAGGCGTGTCTGGAAGTGGTTGAATTCGGTATGTAGCTGCTCTGAAATTGATAGAATCGAAGATTAATGGAAACGCCGTGTTACTATTTTAGTAGATGTTGCTTCATTTCTGTAAAGTGAATTGTTGATGCGACTGTGTTGTTTAAGAGGACTGTACTAACAGCGAGCTATATACAAAAGGTAGTCTAGTCATATTTTGGTCAATAAGTAATTAAACTCAATAAAACTCTAGGACTCTCTCTCTCTAGTAAAATAATATAACTTTAAATTACTAACCTGTTTTACTGAAATAAATTCTTTGACGTGTCATTTGTATGATGCATTACTTTAATCCTTACTAATATTATAAATGCGAAAGTAACTCTGTCTGTCTGTCTGTCTGTCTCTTCTTCATGCCTAAACCACTGAACCGATTTCAAAGAAATTTGGTACACATATAGTCTGGGACCCGAGAAAGGACATAGGATAGTTTTCATCCCGGAAATCCCCCGGGAACGGGAACTATTAATCCACGCGGACGAAGTCGCGGGCAAAAGCTAGTGTCTTTATAATAATATATTATGCTCTAATCTATACTCTATTTATGACATACTTACTTAATGATCAAATAATTGAACAAGATTGCTCCGACATATTGTTGCTCCGAACCGATGTACCAACACAATTAACATAAACTGCCACCAACAAACACAATGACAAAAGCCGTCTTCCAAAAAAAAAAACTCATGTCATCAACAAGTGACAAGACCATTATCACAAGGAAACGAATTGTTGGGTAAGCAGTAGTAATGAGGGAACCAACTAACGATCACGTCACTCATGCAGAAATCACGCCTCATCAGTCAACAGACTCGCCCCGAGAATTCATCGGTTGAGTAGAGGTAGATCAAGTAATTGTTTGTAAGAACTTTCTTGGTGGATTGTGGCTCTTTTTGCTCGAGTTAGGGTAGGAGATAGATGGCGTATTGTTTGTTTTACAATAAATTTTAGAAAGTCATGATCGGTTTATCGGTTTCGGAAATGAAGAACAGTTTATTTATTAAGATTTTATATATTTAAACTTTATGCAACAAAAATAGTACAATGACGGATTTCATGCCTTAGGCATTACTATGCCTTTTAAGCCTCTAGAGCAATGTCTAGCTCTATCTCAGGGCAAATAAGTAGGAAAATTATTTTACTAAATTTAATCAAGTAATATAATTAAATCACTAAACTTGTACCATGTTATAGATTTGGTAAACAATATTTAATGAATATTACACAAACTAAAACAGAATGTTTTAGTTTTGCTACTTGAAAGTTGGCATTTTAAAAAGTGTCATTATGAAAAGCACACCAAACGTACAGTTGGTAACTGTGAGGTTGGGAAATAAACCAAAATTATATATGATAAGTTGAATGATTATTCGGTGAAATAAAATTCTGCGAAACGGTTGACAAGTGAAAATCTGACAAACAATTTTCGGCGAAAAGGGCGAAAGGATCCGGTAGGCTCAAATGATTAGATATCTTACTTAATATTACAAATGTGTTAGTGTGTCCTATTACATGGGACTTATATATACCGGCGAACTGTGGGTGTACATTAGTACACCTCTGCCTAACCCTTCGGGGAATACAGGCGTGATGGTGTTAGTTTGCATGTTTGAATGTTTTCTACTTAACTCCGCTGTAATGAATGGAATATGGAGCTGAGTACACATTTTATATAGTATTGATCTTGCTTAAAACATACCATAATTTTTATCCCGTTAATCAGTTCCCGTGGGATAGAGATAATTTAGGACATTTCCTAATTATGAAATTCGATATCTGGATTCCAATAACGGGCAGAAGCTACTATTAAATGTAATGTTGAATGGTTTAATATTTCTTAAATTAACTTTTTTTTGCTGCTCTTTGTATCACTATCTCTTCTCTTTAGTTCAATGTATTTAAGAATCACTCTCAACGAACCAATTTCAAAATTCCTTACTTCACATTCGAAATTCAAAGTTCCGAATACGAAAAGACCTTTTAAATCTGGTAT
Organism: Caradrina clavipalpis; assembly: GCA_932526535.1. Taxonomy (NCBI): domain Eukaryota; kingdom Metazoa; phylum Arthropoda; class Insecta; order Lepidoptera; family Noctuidae; genus Caradrina; species Caradrina clavipalpis. The sequence continues at coordinate 4,572,209 of OW052100.1, forward strand.
TGCAAAAAAAGAGAAGTGTCGGGTGTGCTAACAAATCACTAGTCGCTAGAACGTTGCCCAAAGCAATAGAGCAACCCATTTCGCTGAGTCAAATTCTACGATTTGTATGGGTAGACATGTTGCCGATCCGCTTCAGCATTCCTCTTTCATTCGCAGATCAACATTCAATGAAACAAACCTCGTGAATGCAGACGGTCGTATTCATATTGCTATGCATTTTTTTTCTTTTATTTTGAATGTGGAACTGGGTGAAATGGTTTATAGATACGTAGATAAAAAAGTAGATAAACTAAAGGATTCATGGTTGACACTTCCCTTGACCCAAGGGCTGGCTTTTACCCTGGCCAGAGGTTAAGCATTGCTATCTAACGTGACAATGCCGCTAGTTATCTGGGCTCATTTCCAGTTGACTTATTTGCTATATTTGCTTTTAAGTGTACGATTCATTTAATTTGTTTAGTAGTTTTGAGAGTCAAACAAAACACAGATTACGGATTGGTATTTGCAACTGAAAGCTAAAGACTTTCGCAAATCGATAAACCAATTCCAACACAGAACGTAAGTTTCCTAACAGCTGTTTACACGTATTTTAATTATCTCTTCTTGTTCCAAATCTGGATCCTTCTCAAGATAACACTAATTGGATTTCTCTGTAAGTATATCGTCTTCATTACCAGGTCATACAATTTCCACCTCTCCAAGAAAAAGATTATTTCGAGTCTGTGTCTTAATACGTTCTCTTTGTTCAAAAACTTTAAGCACCAAAGCGTCGTGAAACTGAGTGTAATTGAAAACAAACATTAGAATTTCACCCGGGTCGCACTGTAGGTCCCGCATCTATGGGGCTGGTAATACCGGATAATGAGTAAGGGTATCCTGGAGTTAAACCCCTTAAATGAAATAATACATATACATATCCTTGGCTTTGTTTACGTGGAATTTATTGCACGATTTTTGTGAACCCATGGGTTGAAGTAATACAATTGAATTTTAAATCAGTTTTTTTTTAATATTAAAAAAATAATAATAACGTAAAACTACTGGCATTCTAAAATTTATCTCAATCACATCACAAATACCGTAAAATCACGGCCCTCTATTTTCTTTTAGTAATTCATCAGTCCATACTGTTTTAGGCGAAAGATTCCTTAATCCATTTATTTCTCGCTACACACAACTTCAATCGCGTGGTTTTTCTCCGACATTCGCGCGTTTAAACAAACAGACAAAAAAACAATTTACCTTTATAATATTAGTGTAGATGGCTATGCTATATTTATCAACCTTTAAATCCGACTTTACCTGGACTTAAAAATTCGAAAAAAAAATGATCTACAGTATCAAACGCCTTACTCAAATCAAGAATCAACAAGATCACTGAACTCCAAAAAAAGATGCTCCATTGTATTCGAAACTAGGACAGACCCGGGACCTCCGGTCGGATGCAGACCCTACGCTGACGTAACCTGTCTACATCATAACAATTACCGTAATGCTCGGGTTGCTTATTTCCCTCCTAAAGGCGTACATTAACGCCTAGTAATTAGTTTACCTGATCATTATAAGGATTATGAGTTGTGACGTGGATTAACGGGAAATGCGGGTCTTGTAGCCGTGTTTTGTGACCTTTTGTGATGATATCAGGTGTTTAATGTTGAGCTATTGAATTGGGGTCGTTTGAAATGAGAGATGATTATAAATGCGAAAGTTAAGATGGATGTTTGTTACTTAATCAAGCTAGGACGGTTCAACGGATCTGGATGAAATTTGGCACAGGGATAAAATAGCTCATAGGTTAATTTTTATCTCGTTTTGGTGTTCCCGAAGGAAAATTTAGAACTTTGGCTTCATTCTAAAATCTAAGCAGAGGAAGTCGCAGGCAAAAGGTAGTGAAAGATAAATGTCTTATGAATTTTGTTGTTTGCAATAATTTATTTTGTGTTTGGATGTGAAACATTTTGTGTGGTATTCTCTATTTTAAAAATTTCAGCCATGATAAGATGACATTCGTCTGGCCACTTATGGATCTTAGTCTGTTTTTGTTTTCCATTTTTAATACATAGTATGTTGGATAATAATCCAAGATACATATATTAAAAATGAAATAATTATTTTTCACCAGCAATTTTTTTTACCATACATCAAGTTGTTGTCACATCTTTGATGACTAGTGGAGAAAAAATAACAATAAAAATAATGAATTTATCTTACTAAAGACACTATCTCAAACAGTAATGGATTTCTGGTCTATCTATATTAATAGCACAAAGTTAAGAGCCTCTCGTGTCATTAGCTCCTATCTTAAGCACATCTAAAATCATATTTTTTGGACTTGTGCCAATAACCCGACTCCAGTCAACGGAAGCTTCTGTTTTTAAGGAAACTTCTGCTTGGAATCTTTGAAGAGGATTCTAATTTGTGTAAAGTAACTAAATAATAGGTACAATTAATTCATTTTTTACTCACTGCAAGGGCAAAGGCCTGTTCACATGCAGAGAAGGCACAAAAATTAAATGCCACGCTTTATTAAGACGAATTAGAGATTTCAGGTTTATACTAAATTGAGACTAAGTTTCCCCACGATATTTTCCTTCACCGATGTTATGTGATGTTATAGGCTCGCCCCCTATTACATGGGACCTAAATATACCGGCGAACTGTGGGTGTACATTGGTACGCCTCTGCCTAACTCTTCGGGGAACACAGGCGTGATGATGGTATTTGGTCGATGTTATCAAAGTCTAATATAAAGTGAGAAAGTAAAGATCAATTGGAAAAGTCACATGAATAACCTACAACCTAATGATGGCATGAGATTCGGGCGCCTTAACCACCTGACCATCACGACATCTAAGCTAAATAATTTGTTGTTCAATTTCCAAATTTTTCTTTTCAAATATTTTCTATTGGAATTAAGATGAGTTTAAATTTTAGATGTTCCGCATAATTAATGCCAGGGGTACTAAAGCCTCACTAATGATGTTACGGTATTAAAGACATAGTGTCCTAATTATACTGAGGGTCCTAATTTCCCAAAGTCCCTAGTTGTTAGCATAGATCTTTTGATCAGAGTAAGAAAGGAATGATTAAATAGTAGGTCAGAAGTTCGTTAGGCTTTGAGTTTCGCTCCTCATTTCTAGTTGATGCTTGCCGAAATCAAACGCTTTACTGTGATTTTTTTTCCGAAAGGTAAAAATCTGATTTGGTCCCACCGTCTCGTCTCTTATCGTTAATTATGTTATCCGTTCTTGAATTTTACCTCCCGAAATTGACCCCAATTTTGTGTAGACCCACTCTTACGCTTTTTCAGAAACGCAATCTGTCTTGAAAGTATCAAATGTTTTTTTTTTTAAGGTTCTTCGTTTTTTTTTTTGGGGTAGTGTACCTGTTGGTGCCAAACTGAACTTTAATATGTACTAAGAATCCACTACCTGACCGTCTATCCGACTGTCACAGAGCTGTATCTTTTGAACCGTAATAAGGAGACACTTAAAATTTTCACAAAGTAATAGGTATACTGTGGCCGTAATAACAAAAATTAATAAAAATAAAATGAAGTAAAAAATTACAGAGGACTCCCTTAATTTTTAACTTTGTTTTGTTTTTACATACCAACCTACAAAAAACGCGTTTTCTTTTGTAAAAAATGTTAAATATTCTACGGTGGTACGTATACGAGTGCGATTCGCACTTGATCACTTTTTTAAAAGACAAATAGCCCATCATATTTCAAAATTATTTACAGAAAAAATTGTTTCTCAAGATTTCCGATCTCACTTGGCATCATCCATAATTCTTTAACAAATGCTCGCGAAAAATTGCTAACATTCAATTATGTAGGCACCGACAATGTGATTGATGGTGCTGCTAACGTGTCCGCAAACGAGAACTGAACTTTGTACATCGATCATGGCTTGTTCTATCACGAACAGGTTTTATTATGCTCCTGTTTTTGAATATAATGAACTTGAACCGCGGTTCGTAAAGGTCTGGGCCCTTGTTTTTGAGCTGAAAGGTATCGGAAAAGTGGGTTTTGTTTTCATTTTTGTTTTTGTGTATTGCTGTTCAGAATATTTTTGATTCTCATTCATTTATCACATACTCATATTTAGTACATTTCTAAATCCTTACGAATATTATAAATGCGAAAGTAACTCTGTCTGTCTGTCTGTCAGTCTGTCTCTTCTTCACGCCTAAACCACTGAACCGATTTCAATGAAATTTGGTACAGATATAGTCTGGGACCCGAGAAAGGACATAGGATAGTTTTCATCCCGGAAATCCCCCGGGAACGGAAACTTTTAATCCACGCGGACGAAGTCGCGGGCAAAAGCTAGTATTATTATAAAAAGAAAACATTTAAAAATATAAAAAATAGTAGCCCACCGGCGTCGGTAACAGAGTCCAAGACACTGGTGGTCAGGGCTCCTGAGAGAGGAATCTCCTAACAATAATATTTTATTATTATAGATTTTTCTACCAAGTTAAATTTAATTGATTGATCTTAATTGGACTACTTTGGCACTTTTGAACGTCGTATACATACATTACATAAACTACTATTTTTCCTATGGGATAGGCAGAAACTACAGAACCTCAAAACTTACAAGAAAAAAAAAAGTAATTGAATCTGCAAAAGGTACTTTTGTATAGAGATTTTTTTTCATACAAACGTAACCATAGGTGAGAAACTTCATACATGATACTAATTTATTATAAACTAGCTACTGCCTGCAACTTCGTTCCCGGTGTATTTTTTGTCTTTTATTATAATGAACTTTGTGGGCTTACACAGAGCAACCCACAAAAATTTCACTTTAATTATATTCCATTAATATGATCACGGATGAACAAAAAAATGATTATTTTTATACAAGGTATAATTTGCATAGGCGACTATGATAGAAATATCATATTTATAGTAAAAAATATTCTCCATTTGGAAAACAGCCTTGAATGAAACTGTCACTAATTAAAATTGACATTTTATCCTGCAATAAAAGGCATTAAAAATAATGTTTCTTATTACAACATTTAAATAGTCCATTTCATAAATTGAATATACGATTGATGATTGATGGGTACGTATTTGAATATCGAAGATTAAAATACCTACTGTTAAAATATCGATGTTCATAACATCGAAAATGGAAATATCGAACGACCATAAAACCGAAAATTAAAATAACGAAAGTTTATAGTATCGAATGGTTAAATATCCTACGTCCAATTTATCTAAAATCTAAATATCTACAAAAGTTACATCGAAAGATCCAAATATCGAAATACAGATTATCGAATGTCCTAAATATCGAAGTACAAACTATCGAACGTCCTAAATATCGATGGGTACATATAATATTTGAACATCGAAAATTAATACAGGAAAAATTTTTAACCAGTGCGTAAATTTTGCCATAATAAACTTCAACACGTTTTATTAAACACGTATATTTTATTTTGATATGTCTTAGTACTAAAAAAAAAGTTATCGCTTACGAAACATGTTTACTTAAAAACCATATTTCATTGTCACTCGGCGCTAGCGCATTCCCCACCCCCTCACCCCAGCCATGCGCCCGGGCGGCGGCGGCGGCCGCGAGTTTTCATTGATAGTATGGCGAATAGATTATGTCCTGGATGTTTTGCTTATTTCAAACTCGGATAAGGATGAAATTTTTTTAATTTTTTTTTTTAACTAAACACGGAAATGTGTTCTATTACTGACACTGAACTACCAAAAAAAATTTACGCACTGGTTAAAAACTTATCCTGTATACCTACGTGTAAAAATGGGTTAATTTTCAACATTTAATACGTTCATTAATTCACCCTAAAAATACGTACCTACAAGTTAAAATATCGAAAAAAAATTGATATAAGTAGTATGAGTGGAAAAAGGTTGCTTCTGCAACGTCTCCGGCGCTACGGGAAGTGCAACCCCTTCGCCCTTGCGTAACAAAGAATAGGCACCCATGTTCACCTCCGCAGCTTCGGCTTGCTGGTCGCCTCCGGCGACCAGCCTCAGCCGCTACGGCTCCCACGGGTGCCTATGCTTTGTTACAGCGGGCGGGGGTTGCCCTCCCTTCGCGCCTCCGGATTTTTATATACACTCTAGGGGTAACAGCCAAAAGACTACGTAAATTCGGGGTGCCCCAATTCGGTTTTGGAACAATTTCGACCTATTTTATCCATGAAAATCAGTGTCTAGTGTACAAGCATAGGTCAATCGTGAAGGTATTATTTAGGTCTTTAAATTAAAATATTTTCTTGAAAGTCAATATGTTGTGCTACTAAAGTTAGTGACAGAAACGTATCGCTGCAAAACCGACTCCACGTAGTCTTGTCTGCCCTACCCCTAGAGTGTAATTTAGAATCGCGTAGGCGCGGAGGGGCGAGGCAGCCCGCGAGCTGACGAGCAGGTGGTTTTAACACCCGCCGCCGCAGCTAAGGTTGGCCGGCGAAGCCGGCCAACAAACCGAAGCTGCGGTGGTGAGCGTTTAGACCATCTGCGACGTTAAGCTCGCGTGGGACTGCCGGAGCCCTGCAGCGCCGGAGCCGTGACAGAAACCATGCTTGCTTGCATGTTGCAAGATTACGTTACATTTACGCAGTAAACAGACTAATGACTACTTAATAGCAACGGGTTTGCAGGGTGTGACAATTTCACATCTACCTACATTTATGAATACACTCATACTGCCTATATAATTTTTTTTCGGTATTTCAACTAGTAGGTATTCTTAACGTAGATATTATGAATTTAGATGTATGAAATGTTGATATTTTGAACTTAGGCATAATGTCATTCGATATTTTGAATCATTCGAAATTTTAATCACTCGGCATTTCAATCTTCGACGTTTTAAACTTAGGTATAACAATTTTCGACATTTTGATATAATCGATATTTAAATTTTCGATGTTTTGAACATTGGTATTTTAAGCGTAGGTATTTTAATCTTCGATATTCAAATACGTACCCGTTTGACATGCGTAGGCTTATATCCAAAATGTCGTCGCGACGAAGTAGTACAGTTATTGATCTGATCGTTCTAATAAATATTCATGCGGCAATGGATATGTCTTTAGGTCAATCAAAGTTGCGTTCAAACCATTATATTGCTGGTTCAATTATGTACGATGAACTTTATGATCGGTTTAGTGGAGTTCCTGTTTTAGAGACCATAAAATTGTTATTTGCTGTCTTCAGTTACTTTGCTTACTCATTTTATTCCTTTATTGAACAATGTAATGTTATACGAATATACAGGTTGGAATTCTTAAAACTTTCATCAAATTAAGTAAAAAAGAAAACATGAGTTGACGTTATTTATTTGGAGCTTTATACGAGGAGCACATAAATAACTGTTTTTTTTTTAATCTATATACTTGAAGATCACATCATTCATTTCAAATTAAGTTACAGATACAGAAAACGTAAACATAGACACATGTCGGGTTTGCTACTCCGTTGTCTTGCTAGAAAGTTGGCTTACCAAACCACTTACTGGGTCCAATTGTAAATCTAAATTAGCCAGGACACAAGAATATATTATCTGGCCTAGATTAGAGTCAAGAGCTTACCCAACCCGAATAAAAAAAAAAAACTAGATACGCACCTAAAAATGTTGCAGTACATTTTATCCAAATTACATTTTAATCGGTTTAGCCTATTAGGTGGATTTCAGTGTAATGTATACACACAGTCAGAAAAATTATAAATATAAAAGATACGTATTCAAACGATTTCATCACGATGCTCGGAAGTCATAAACGCAGAAACTCATTGTAGTACCCTCAGACAAAAAACTTCTCCAAACAAACAAAATTCATTAGCAAAACAAAGCATCCAGTTTCTATTTATTCAAATACAACAAAGACAAGGTCATGTCAAGGTTCCATTGTGCTATATGCGTCGTGCCAAGGCCAAGTCAGGCCAAGCCAGGCCAAGTCAGGCCGCTTGGAGAGCACTTAGTGTGGCCGGGACATGTCGCGAATTAGGCGTGTTGTACCACTTGGACTAATTTAGAAGAAGAGGCTCCATTGTAATGGAATTGTGGGGAAAGATACGGGTTTTTAATGTTTGGGTAGTGAAGGCTGGAAGTGGCAGTAGTTGATGCTTAGAAAATTACGTGATTGCAATAGAAGAGGCAAGTATGGAGTAATAATAAAAATGGTAAAAAAATAAAAAAATATTTCTTACGTACTTACTTAGTAAGTTCGTCTTGGACATCACAGACATCGGTGAAGGAAAACATCATGAGGAAACCTAGACTTATAAGTAATATAAGTCTGAAATCGCCAATCCGCCTTAAGCAAGCGTGGTGATCAATGCTCATGCCTTCTCTGTATGAAAAGAGGCCTTTGCCTGCAGTGGGATAGTAATAGGCTGGTAATATCATTGTACAGAAGTCATCAACATCTACACGGTCTTCTATTTTTATCATGATTCATTTGTTCTTGAATTATCAGAAAAGTATAAGATTTGTGTTCAGAATTGGATAGATTTCTTACAATAGCGATAACGCAAAATCAACTCAATTTCGGGCTTAATTTTTAGGCTTAAAGTCCAAAAAGAAAAGAAAAGTATTATAGAGCGATTGTAAAATCGTGCTGTGTAAAATTACAACACAGTGCGCGCTCGGATTAAGTGATTAAAGTTATCTCAATTAAGTATCGAACATTGTTATCAACATACCTAAAAATAACAGCTTAGAAAAGTGAGCCATTAAAGCACAAATTACCTTTGATTAGCCTTCCTTTCAATAAATGCCCCGTTGGTCTCGAAGTCGCAAGCATGACTGCTGAGCGTGGTCGTAGATTGCATTCGGAGTTCGGGCATAATGTAGGTTATTGGGTTTTTCCTTAGGAGTTTTTCAACAGCAGAATATAGTTTAGAAACTGGTGGTGTGACACATTGCTGTCCTTCTACGTACATGGCCAGTCTCCAATGAGATTAAAATAAATAATGAAAATTTTCTAAACGTCATTTCCTCCAGTTTTATTACAAAATCACGGTTCCAACAGGGCAACGAATTTGCCAATCAAGTTAGGGCCTTAAGTCGTGTGCTATTAAATATATTTTACAATGACATAATAAAAAGGTGACGACACGCGGGCAACTAACAGTTGAATTTTTTTGACGATTCCGGGCGTTCCGGAGTGTTATTGTTATAGTGAGCAATGACCAAACTTAGTAACATTTGAAACAAAGTACGTAAAATAACAACAAAGAATAATGTGAGCTATTTAGGTAAATTACCTTTGATTAGCCTTCCTTTTAATAAGTGCCGTATTATGCCGTTTCTAACCTACTTCTTTTTCTAGTGCCATTACCTGATTGAAATGTAAATAGCTATTGACATTATGGTGTAAGATCCGTGAGTTGTCCGACCTATGTCATGTTAGTGAGGCTGGAATTTTGAGGATTGATATAGGAATGTAACGTTATGTAAGACGATTAAAAAGGGGTCATGGAACTAAGCACCAAAACTGAAATCACGAAAAATAAATTAGCTGATCCATACATTTTGTTTAGTAATGCGTAAATGTATGGTTTTTTTGTTGTTCATAATGATGAGTGCTCTTAAACCCTTTTCGGGTTTATAGAAAACAAGATTGTATGTATAGTTTTACAGGATATCGTTACTTCACCTTACTTTATTTTTGCGGGCTAAATTTTTTGATACATACTTTAAAGTCCCAACCTTTGAAGCGCCAAGCAAGAAAGAAAGCCAATTCTACTCAAAATCGAGTCGCAAACTGATCTCAAAGACAATCATTGAACAAAAATAAAGCTAAATTAGATTCATTTTTAACAGACTAAGACTGAGGTTAGATTGCGATCGTTCCTAAAAGTTAGAAGAATTGCCTCTCTGAAACCTAAATAGGCCCAGGGGAGTAAAAGAGATCTTCTTAACAACATATGTGTTCCTCTGTCTGTCCCCAAAATTCTTTCCACACTTAAATGACGTAGTTCTAATGACACTAGGTTCTTAGTCCATTATAACTCATAATTATTCCAGCTTAAGACTTCGTGACTCAGAAAGTCATTACCTTCACTTTCAAATGAGACTTGCTTTATTCGAAACACAAATTAGTTTTGATTGAAGAATCAGTGAGTGCAAAATTGAAAAGGTTTCGTTAATTTGATTGGCTGGGTTGGATTCACTGACATTTACTTGATTATATTTGTGTCTTTATTATTTGTATTGTGAATACATTTTGAAGATTTGTAAAATTAAAATTGATGAAAATTGAAACGAAGACGTTTGAATTTTCATCAATTTTTATTAAAATTACATATAGGTAGGTACCGAGTTAGAAAAGCGGAAAGTAACTATTTAAGTTTTTAATCTTTAACACTAAAATCGACTCATTGATATAGACGTTTCACGTTAAACCAACGGCTGTGTGCTCCGACACACCACCCACGATTTTATTATCATGAAATATTAAATAACAAATTATATAATAATAAATTATTACACAGTTTTCTTTTAACGGTGACCGGACAATAGGTATGCCATTTACTTATTTTACAACTGAAATCCAAATCCATAAGTAAATAAATACACTAAACACCAACATTTATAAACTAATCCCTAAAAAATGTATAATGTACAGTCAATAGAAGAGGAAGGAGCAAAAAGCAGGGCATCAAAAAACTCATCCGTATATATAATGTATAATTAAAAACCCTTCACTTCTTTAAACTTATGCACTCATTGTAGTTCCCATCCACATTTCAAAAAGAGAATTCTCTTCCAGGAAAACTGGTGTTGTAAAATTAACAGTGGCTTTAGAAATAAGAATAATTTTTCGTATTTCCGACGAACTTTCATAAACATAATTAAAAAACCATTTCAAAGGCTTCTCAGGCGTCCGCAAGACAATGAAAACTAGACAAAGTTTCGTGAACTTTGAGGAGTAAGTAATATAAAGTTGATCTCACGGAGTATACGGAATCAAGGGAAAAAGGGCAAACAAGAAAAATCCCCTATATTAAGTGTTTTGATGTTTTTCCTTTGAACGCTTTAAAGCAATTTAGAAGAACGGTGAAGCCAATAATGTTATGAAATAACGCTTTAGGCTTGTTTGTTAAACTAAGCAGTTCATTGAATCGTTTTTAAAATACTGGGGTTCGGTAAAGAAAATACCTACAGCGGTTTTATTACTGAGAGTACTTCGGCTAGTAAAATGATAAAAAAAAACTAAATGGTGAAAGATTGCTTTAGATTTAGAAGTCGGTGGTTTTGGTTCTATTTGTTGTTTTGTGTTGCTACCAACTTCCAAAACTTAAGGTATTTTTCATTTTGTAGTTCTTGAAGGCGGTTGTCTTTTTGTAGAAATATTTTTATTTTTATTTTTTTAATATCTATTTCCTACCATCTAAATCTGTGAAGAAATGGTAACACTGCGAAGCTGAAAAGATAAACACCACTGAAAAGTCACAAGAAAGCAAATAAACGCAGGCACATATATTTTTCAGTTATTTTGATTTGAAAACTAAGACACTAAACCGATTTTAATAAAATTTCTGTTGAACTATTTCGAAACAAACCTCTTTCGAAAATGAAAACATCAAGATCCGAATTGATAACCTCCTCCTTTTTGAAGTCGGTAAACAAAACACACTTAAAAGAAAACCCTTCATTAAAAATTGATATCCAAACATTATTGAATCCCAATGCCCCAATAACATATGAACTAAGTAAGTAACCTGCAATAATACGCGAAATAAAAAGCTTATTTTATGGCTTATTACAGTTAAACGAGAACCCGCAGTAATCCACAAAATAACTTTTATTACGTAGGTAAGCCAATTTTTCCAATATGGCCGCCGAAACTAAACGGTTTACTTTTTTTTTCCTTTTTTACGAGTTTAGATATCGAAGTCATTCCTACGATAGTCAATTTCGAATTTAGAACACATTCGATGTTTGAAAAAGCCTACGAGCTCTCGTTCGTTGGCGTTCGGCCAAGATCGGGCATAACGTTAGGTGCTTAGTAATGCTGCCAGTTACAATATCGTTAATTTTGGAGCTAGTGGGAGAAGAAAGATTGGATGGTTTTAAGCCGAAGTTTAATACCATGTTGGTAATGAAATATGGGTTTTTGAATTCATATTCAGACCGTGGCTTTTATTTAAAACGAATGCAGAGGTAAGTGGGGATTGCAATCGTCACACTTATTTTGTAGTATATAGGTATTTCTAATATATAGGTGAACAGGAATTGTAAACATCTTTATCTGTGTTGGTTTAATATTTTTGTCACACACTAGGAATTTCTTCTGTTTAAACACTGCACTGGCACTGGCAGTGAGGTCGAACATGCTGGCCCGTAGGTTTGTGACCAGGTGAAAATGACTTTGTTTAGAGCATACTGCCAGTCCTTTTACTCGTGCAGCCTATGGATCAGATACACTCAGCGAGTTTTCAGTGCCTTGCGGGTCCAATACAATAATGCATTCAGGGCGTTGATGGGGCTGCCACGCTACTGTAGTGCATCAGGGATGTTTGCGGTAGCCTAGGTTTATGGCTTCCATGCTATACTGCGCAAAAGAATTGGCTCCCAGATGCGGCGCGTGCGGGGCAGTCCCAACAGCCTCCTGAGGGTAGTGGCAGAACGACTGGATGCCGACTATCCCATTATGAGGCACTATGGCACTGGACGAGGGTTCACATTACCTGTGAAACCTCGTCGGGTGCCCTCAGGTTTTAATTGTTGTTGTTTTTAATTATTTTTTATATTGTACTAACATAGTTTATAAGTCTGATTGTTACTAACCGAATATGGACCAACTACAGTCTGAAATTAATGATTTTTATTTATTTATAAACTCACATACACAAACAGCCAAACCTGTAGAAACTATCTGTGTATAAAATGTGATTAATAATTATAATACCAGCCTTTTTTTGTCGTATTGCAGGGCAAAAATCTCCTTTTACACAGAGAAGCCATGAGCATTGATCTTGCAAAAATAAAGACAAGCTTGGAAAATTTAATTAAGAATTCATACAAATGTGCTTGCAACATACGGGAATCTGAAATCGATGACAAATCTCACGATATCGCGGCATTACTTTGTCATCACTAGTACTCGTATCTTTGTATCTCCTTGCCAGATTTAGGTCATACGAGTATAATTTTTTACTTGTCTGTAGAATTATATCATTTTGGTGGTGACTCAGATGTAAAGGGTGTCATTTGCATTGAAAAACTGATGTATTCGGAGATATTTATGTAGGTACTATATCTTCTGCCCGCGACTTCGTCCGCGCCAAATTTGATATATTATCCCAAGTACATTTTCCAAGATAAAAAATAGTGTAAGTAGTAGTATGTGTTTTTCCAAATTACAATCTATCTCAGTGCCAAATTTCAGCCGTTTAAGCGTGAAGAAGAGACAAACACACAAATTAAAAAGTGTGATAATTTTGTACCAAAATATTAAACAAAAGGCACCTCTATAAAAAGTACACATGCGAAAGTAACTCTGTTCGTTTTTCTGTAACATTTATTTCTGGCCACAATACTTGACCAAACACACCAGTCACAGGTGTGTCAATTGTGCCTGCTACAATTAACACCACGACTGTACCACTGAACATTGACACAATACCTCTTCGGTAATCCTGTGTTCCTGGTACTCAGGAAGCTAAGGGCACGTGCTCATTGTATTATTCCAATGCCTGTGGTAGTAGTTACATGGCAATACAATAATGCTACGCTTTGTGTTTGTTTCCAGTGTTGTGCTGTGATTGTAATGAAGCCTTAAAAGTAGCAACCTTGGATAATGAAATAGAGAAGTGATTTTGTTTGTAAATAAATTTAGGCTTTGCTTTTGAGCCACGCCTAACTGATATTTAACGTTTCATGTTTTATTTTGGATTTTCGAATCTAGTGATAGATATTAAGTAAAATTGTGTTGTACCTAATACATATACAAAAAAATAAACTGAGGTGTCTGTTGGTAATGCTAAAATAACAACTTTTTACTTTAATTAATTTATAAATGGTTACGCGGTCTTTCTACTAAGAATTCTCATTTTTTTTTTGTCTGTCTGTTTGTTTCCTCCCGAAATGTCTAAATCGATTTTAACGGGAATTTCACTGACATGTATCTGATTTGTTATAAGGAGTAATTACTTATATATTTTTTCATAATTGGCTCCATTGCAAAAGAGTTCATAAGTACTTTGATACCCTGAAAAATTGCAAATGAATGAAAACTCAACCTGTGTCTTGAATTATGGCGCGAAAGCCAAGTATGGAAGTTCGAGTCGTGTTTGGCGGGCTTTTTTTCCATGCTTCTTTTTTTCATAAATGCTCAACAATGCAGAACAATCTGGCCAATTATGTTACAATGCGTTTGATTAAAATATCTTCACACATTTTCATTTCGAAACCTTTCCAAAGGCTTTCGTAACGTTTAATCTCAGATAATTGGCGTCTGGGTACTCCCTAAGGCACAATTTATTCGACAATCACGGTGTTACTGTATCTCGCTGCTCCGATTCTCATTTTCTTGGAAACAAATGGCTGGGGCTTCTAAAAAGGCAATCTAGCCTAACCTTGTATTAAGTGGGTTTTATATTTTCATTGATTTGTATTAAGATGCTGCAGTTTTTGGCTGGTTTTATGTTGCCTTTTAAGTTTTATTTAATAGGTACCAGCTTCTGAATGAGACTTCTTTCGCGTGGGTTTTTTCACTCGCGTTAAGTTACGTCTTAGGTAACTGCTCCGCTCTCGTTGGTTGTAACGTGATGTTTGCCTTTGCCTGCCTTAATACCTCATGAATCTGGTTATCATATTAAAAATAAAATCCGATCCGACAGCTGGTTTCAGAGATTAGCGCGTTTAAATGTAAATTAAAAAATCTTTTGAACTTTATTCTATATATATATATATGTGGGAAACTGTATTAGTATTGATTGATATCAAATATAATGAATTTTAGAAATGATTTTGGGTAATTTAAAACACTCCCAACCATTTTGGACTTTAACTGGATTTCAATAATTTTCTGTCGCTTATTTGAACCAATTCAAATCATAATCACTTTTTATTTAATTTCTATGTAATCATATTGCAGATACAATATTACTGATCACATTGTCAATCTTACCAAAAAGGTTGGAATTTGGTGTAGCACACACAGGATTTAGAGTGACAAACACTGCACCTGTTGCTTAGAGGGTAATACAAATACTTTAAGCAGGAATTTCTGTCCTGAAAATAGATATAGGCATGTAGGCACGATAAATAAAAGAGGTAAGTAATCAGAGTCAATAGATGTCAGTACTAAAATTATAAAGAGGTCAAGTTTGTCGGTAAAAGGTAATCTCTGGAAGAACTGGTCCGATTCCAAAAATTCTTTCACTGATAGAAAGCACACTATTGCCGAGTATCAAGATATATTTAATGGTATATTTGACTTCCACGTGGATGAAGTCGCAGGCAGAAGATAGTCAAAGTTTTCTTTCATTACAACCAGTATATTTATTAGAACATGAATGAGGATTAATTTTCCATTAATTAAATGAAACAATAGAAGCAATCAGTTTCCAGGAACACTTCAACTATGTCTGTCGAACTTGAGTACCTTCCTTTTTTACTGGTTGTACATTATAATGTTCATTTATTTTTCCAAGTATCAAAACTATTCAAGTAAACAGTTTGAAACTGGCCATATCGTTATACACAGACCTTGCCTAATCCTTCCTTCAAATAACCCTCAAGCAAAACGTGTTTCAATCATTTTAGAATTCAAACAAGCATGTTGGAGTCCTTAATCTTTTCATTTAGGACCCATATGGTCCGAACCGATGTGGGGAATAACATTCCAACTTCTACTCGTATAAGGTTGCTTATCCATTGGAGCGGAGCGGGTACGCGGATTTGAGCAAGGGAGCTGTTTAGTGTTGGATTTGTGGTTATCCACAGAGCGGCGCGAAGTGAGCAATGAAGTGACATGAATGCTTAGAACATATTTCGTGGTAATGAATTTGGGGTCAAAGTCAAATCATTTATTTTAATTATACCATTAAAACGCACTTTTGAACGTCAATTAAAAGATAAAAATGAATATTGAATGTAGTTGCCCATTCCAAAAGGTAGTTTCGTATGGAGAAGAATGGGTAAGAAGCTCCATACTCTTGTCATTCCATTGGTTAATATTCATTTTCCTAGCTCACATGGGAAAGTTGATCGATGTTTACTGCGGTCGGCTTGTGAATGGATTATCATCTATTTCATACCGAGAACCGTTCATACATGATCCGGGGATACGGATTTACGAATCTGGATGGTTATAGGTTATAGGTCAGAAATGTACCCAGTCTTACTAATGGATATTATGGAACCCAGTAACTGAGTTGTAAAGGTCAGATTGGCAGCCATTCTATCTAAAAACCTAAGAAAGGGATTGTTCGTAAATATTTTTCTTTCTCCGCTCCGCTTTCCGCTCTCAATGGAACCGTAACCTTACTCGAAGGATTGGTTTGGACAAGAGATTAGCGTCATATGAATGTTCGGACGGCATTCGGTTTGAAGATATCATGTTCTAGTTAATTGAGTTTGCATTTCAATTGAAGTACTTAGATATAGTTATGGAGAAATAAGCGTGTGTTATTCTTTTATTTATTTCGACTGGTTTTGTAACATGACAAGTCTATCTTATTGTATCGATTTGTTTTATTTTCATCAGTAGTGGAGTTTCTTGCTGGTTCTTCTCTATAGAGACCTACGTTGGAACCAGCCACTTTCCGTCCAACTTCTTGACAACTCAAAAGTGCCTTTAAAAAGTCTAATTGAAATAAATGCTTTGACTTTGTCTTTAACATGCACAAGTACAGTAGCCCTATTTGTTTATCAATACGTTTAAAAATTCAGTGATATTCGAGCAACCTTCTGTAATAATATTCAATTATAAAAATAAAAGTAATATGAGTCAGCTATAAATATAGATCTTTTTCCATTTCTAAGTAATTCAATTCCATCATACACAGAATAATATAACTTCGACAATTAATATTAATGTCCATAAATGTCTCTGTTATTAATTTAATTTATTTTATTCCCTATTTCATATTTGACAAAGCGTAAGCCTGAATTAATTCCCATCCATACAGAATATTATAATTCAGGTTTTATACTTTTCATTAAGTTTTGTTCATTTGTGAACTTATTGAAAACTGTTATGC
Organism: Caradrina clavipalpis; assembly: GCA_932526535.1. Classification (NCBI taxonomy): domain Eukaryota; kingdom Metazoa; phylum Arthropoda; class Insecta; order Lepidoptera; family Noctuidae; genus Caradrina; species Caradrina clavipalpis. Next base: position 4,589,424 of record OW052100.1, read on the forward strand.
AGATAAAATTATTGGAATGAAAATCCTTTGACAATACATAATTGAATTAATTTTATTACGTCAAACTAATTCAATATGACATAACATTTTACATTTATATCTAACTAGCTTTTGCCCGCGACTTCATCCGCGTGGATTAATAGTTCCCGTTCCTGGGGGATTTCCGGGATGAAAACTATCCTATGTCCTTCCTCGGGTCCCAGACTATGTCTGTACCAAATTTCATTGAAATCGGTTCAGTGGTTTAGGCGTGAAGAAGAGACAGACAGACAGACAGGCAGACAGAGTTACTTTCGCATTTATAATATTAGTACGGATAAACAGTTAAATTATACGACTACAAATGAACTATGGTTCAGAATTAATCAGCATTAAATATATAAGATCATTACAATTAAAAAATGGGTCAAATTTTGACGTAGGAAAACCTTTAGCTTTTTTATTTTAACGCATACGATAATTTTTACCTCGTTTTAGTTCCTTAATTAAAACTTAATTCTGATGTCGGCGCAGGATTTATTTTTTAGCCTAGAATAATAATACTTTAGACTGCTGTAGGTACTGAATATATCTTACCAAGGGCATCGACCTGCCTGCGACAGAATACACATAAATCAACAACATTCAATCTCAAAATAAGGAAATTCCAAAACGAATCACACATGAACGCCGTAATATTTATTTAAGCAGCATTCCGAAGGTAATCCAATATAGAAAGGTAGCGGTCAAGGCGACAGCCAACCTAGAGCCACATTTGTTGAAATCAAATTTATTACAGGAGTGTACCGAACCGAACGGTGTCAAAATGTAATCCCCACGAAGTTTCGGGTCATGCCTGTACCAATGAGAATTGGGTGAAATTGTTCGATTTTAACTGTTACGTAAAGGATATTATGATTGTTTTTTGTATGTGAATAGTTTTTTTTGTACTAGTGCCACTTTTGTTTTCATATGTACTTTTTACAACTATACAATCATCGATCGCTTTTCATACATGAGGTTGCGCGTTATATATAGGGCAAGTACCAATCTTATATTTTCAATTCATTTGTACTTTCTGGGTCTTACTTATAAAATAAAGCTAATTCATACTTAGTTACCTCTTAATTGACTGACTGAACGATGAAACACTATATTAATCTGCCATCATAGAGCATGTCCAAATTATTCGACTAAAGAACGAAATCGAACGAACAATTGAGCATAATTGTCAAAATTTACAATAGAATCCATAGACCAAAAATGTCATCGTTACAGCTGATTGAAGCCCGCCATCTTACTTCAATACTATACTTAAACAACGGGTCGCCGCTGTTTAAATTTTCTGACACTGAGCTAGTACATAACAACATCTCAACGCTAATTAATGTTTATATTATGTAAGATTTTTCACCTAAGACACCGTTAAAAGTGGTTTGACAAGTAGCTAAGTATTATTTAGCGTTATTATAAGTAAGGCTGTTTAAGTTTATCTTGAACATTACTGACGTGGGTAAAGGAAGACATCGCAAGGAACCTGGACCTGTAATATAGTCTGAAATCGACAATCTGCATCTGAGCATGGTGTTCAATGTTTGTTCCTTCTCTGTAAGAGAAAAGGCTTTTGTCCTGCACTGGTCAAGTCTGTTATTTTTGTAGTTTATACTAGACTAGCTTTTGCCCGCGACTTCGTCCGCGTGGATTAATAGTTCCCGTTCCCGGGGGATTTCCGGGATGAAAACTATCCTATGTCCTTTCTCGGGTCCAAGACTATATCTGTACCAAATTTCATTGAAATCGGTTCAGTGGTTTAGGCGTGAAGAAGAGACAGACAGACAGACAGAGTTACTATCGCATTTATAATATTAGTAAGGATAGTAAGGATTAATATCAATCTGTATGCCAAGTTTCAGCTGGCCCCGGCTGTCAATTGTAGATCTTTGACAGTCGTTACTGTTAGTCAGAAGCTCGAAAGTCTAACAACCAGTCTTACCAGGAGTATCGTATTACCCATTACTGGGTTGTGGAGGTCTGATAGGCAGTCGCTCCATGTAAAATACTGATATTCAGCTGCATCCGGTTCGACTGGAAGCCGACCCCAACATAGTTGGGAAAAGGCTAGGCAGATGATGATGATGCCAAGTTTCAGCTAATTCCAAAAACATGTTTCGAGTTCGTAATGGTAGTAAGATATTTTGTCACTTAATTTTAAAAATCACTTGTTTCAGACATTTTTGAAATTTACTTTTTTTTGGACCAGAATGTCAATGTTTGGGGTCCTACAAATGTAATAAATCCATGGTAAAAGTGCGCGTGTGGGCCCTTTTACTCTGACAATTGTATAGTTTAACTCTACGTAACGTTATAAATTGTACTAAAGCAACATAGTATACATTTTTCTCGTTAGCGCTTACCCATAAATTAATCAAGATACTTGTTTAGGTCCAAATACAGCTACCTTATCGAGGGTGGTAGGTGGTAAAAGGGGGAAGACTTCCTTCCTTCGAGACGTCCCAAAATCATGGCATAGCAGTAGAGGTCCCTGTGGACCATTGCGTTAAATCGAAGATTCTGGGTTCCTGCTTATATCTATGTTTTAGAGTTTAGGCTAATGTACTGGTTACGGAGTAACGGAAAGTTTTTATGAAGATTTTTCGATAAAAATAATTATCTATTTAATCGTAGAAAAGTTTATAGTGTATACGAACTCTGTTAAAATAAATAATACATACATTGATACATGCACTCACGCTTCTTTCCCATGGGAATAAGTAAAAACTACTGAACACCACCTGCTACGATCCTTACATACTCCTTTCGCTTTCGTCAGACATCTGGTCATACAACACGTTACAAATACTGCGTACCGGACCTATCCGAAGAACTTCACCCATAAGGTCAATAAAGGCCTTACTAGGGCCGTCTTTTTTCTGCCATATAAATTCCTTTTGTTAGTCGCCTTTCACTCATCCTCTCGACATGACCGACCCATCTAAGCATACTCTTTTCCATCTTTGTCACTTAATAATTACAAATATTAAATAATATAACAATACTTACTAATACAGCTCAAAGTTATAAGTTGATGTTTTATATCTTTTGCATGCCTACGTGGTAAAATATGGCTGAACTTGTCAATATGTTTTTTTTTTTGTCACCATTTAATGTTACCCATGTTTGCAAAATAAAAATATCTTTATCTTTATCTTTATCAAAACAACCTAATCATGCTTGTAACCATAACTGTCGTCATTCTATTACTCATTTCAAATTAAACTCCTTAGTCCGCGGGCCATAACTCACAAGTTCGCGACATAAGGCCGTTGTCGCGGATCGCGATATGTGAGGGCGTAAAGACCAAGTTTTATCGCGAGTTCTACTAAGACATTTATACTCGCTTTGTTCCTTTTTCAAATACTTGAAAGGAACACTTGAAACAACCGCTAACTACCGCTCTTTATCTTGATTAAGTACCGAGTATTTTATTAACCGACTTCAAAAAAGGAGGATGTTCTAAATTTGATTGTTTTTTTTGGTTATACAAGCTGTTGATTTGCATCCTCGTCAAATTTTAAGAGCTTATCATAGACAAAAAGAAGTAATCAAATAAAATTACGATACCTGGCCAATATTTAATAAATGCTTGTTTTTTTTAGTAGCACCTATCAAAAAACAGTATTCCAGAAAACTCCTCTTGCAAAAATCAGCATCGCCCAGTTGCGTATGCGGTAGGCAGAGTTATCGCGCGGCTATATCAATGCGTGCATAGCGCCTAAACCCTCTGGCGAGATGGCTAGTTAGTTGGTGGTGGATGGTAGAATTGGGTAGTTCACAAATAATTCCAAGCTACGATTTCTCCAAAAAATCACTTTAATTTAGTTCTGAAAACTAAATAAATTCTAAACTAACTGTAAAATTACATTTTTAGTTACCTTAAAATCAATTAAAAGTTAATCAATTGAGTTAGCAAACAAGTGACGTCAAGGTTACTTTTGACATAAAAAATCTGAGAGCGAATCGCGTTTTGACAGTTCCTAAAAGTATGTCAATTGTCTTTTGATATCCTAGTTGCTTTGTTGAAAATTGATACCCAATGTTGATACCCCACCAATTTATCTTTATAAACTTTCCTTATTACCTTCAAATCCTTACTTTTCCTTACTAATATTATAAATGCGAAAGTAACTCTGTCTGTCTGTCTCTTCTTCACGCCTAAACCACTGAACCGATTTCAATGAAATTTGGTACAGATATAGTCTGGGACCCGAGAAAGGACATAGGATAGTTTTCATCCCGAAAATCCCCCGGAAACGGGAACTATTAAACCACGCGGATGAAGTCGCGGGCAAAAGCTAGTTGTTTATACGACCGCTTAGCTCCGCGCTCTCATTTCTCGCTCATCTTTCAGCGGTACATTTCACGTCTCGTGTCGTCAGCCTACGTTATATAAATTTCACGAACGCTACAGATATGGAAATTCCCGTAATTATTCAAATTGTTTCGATTATAAACGCGGCTGTTATCTCCTATGATGGAATTTGTTTTGCTTCAGGTGGTACATGAGATTTGAATGTTTTGATTTTGAAAGATTTCACTTCTCTTAGTACAGGCGTGATTGTTTACTTACTAATTTTATAAAGGTGAAGAGTTTGTTTGTTATTCTACTACTAATGATCTACCGATTATAAATCCTTTTAAATAAATAGTCGGTTTATCGAGAAATCTTATAGGCTTTATAACATCACGCTATGACACACAAAAGTGGTAGGTGGAGCTTTGGTTGACTGGTAGAGAATGCTTAAGGCATTGGTCCGCCTTTGTACTTTTTGTTGCATACAATTTAAATAAATAATAAATAACAAACGAGTTGACTGAAATCGCGGAGACGTATTTTTGTGGACCTTGATAACTAAATTGAAAAAAGTTTTTTTACTCATTCTTCTCCATATACCTACCTAAGATTTAAAATGATAAATAGAATGACTTGATAGTTCAAAAGTGCCTGTAGCACTTTTCATTCCGATGGTTCAATTGAAACAAAAAATGCTTATATTTTAACTTTATGAAATTAAATAAGTACACTCTTCAGTTTCAGCTTTGACATAGCAAATTCTAATCACTCAAAGTATTCAATAAGATCTCAATCAAATAGATATTAGTAATGGTGGTTAGAAAGTCAATATTAATATCACTTGTAAGTGGAGATTCAGACATATGATAATATAGCCTCATATATTATAGCCTTAAGACGGGCTTAATGAACTAAATCAAATAAAGCTTACTAGAATTTTAATGAAATAATATAAATGTAATTTAATAAAAAAGTACAAAGTCTCGTAACAATAATATACAGTAGTATTTTTACAGATTGTTAAAAGATATTTTTTTTTGTATGTTTAAAATATAAGTGCACAACCCGCAACGAGGTGGTAAGGCCGTATAAAGTACAACATTATATGGCATTATTTTTAACAAAAGGAAAAGTACAACAATACATTTTGTAGCAAGTATTGCTGCGTAGCACTTACTACTACGAATACGTAGCTCCTTGCTACGACTGCGTAGACTCCGTAGCAGTGATATTAGGTACTTACGATGAATTTTTGAGATTTCTTAAATTTTATTTAAAAAGGAAATAGGTATGTTTCTTTTTGTATGTTATGTAAGTCAGTACTACTTTACATAGCTCTATGTGTAGACACCGTAGCAATAGTATTACCATTTTTTTTTTACAATAATTTTCTAATAGGATTGCTTTTCACCACAACTCACCTGATCTTAAGTGGTGATGGCCTTATTTATCTATCATTCAAGTGGATAATATCGTAGGCTAAAGTTAGTAGCATAAAATCTTACACTTACAGCTTGCACAAAATTAATATGCATAGCTTAAATTTTCAAACCGAATAACAACTAAAGAAAACCAGAAATGTATTTGTATGTATTTTCATTCTCAGTTTATTTTACTAACAAAAATAAATAGAACTTAAAGATTTACTTCCTCATTCGTTAAAATATTTCTGCCATAATACAATGAAGTTTATCCTGTATTTCCGTTTACATAAAGTTGCATTTTGTTTGAAAATTTATGAGCCTTAAACAGGATTTGGATGTATAAAAAATACAGGTTGTGTTTTTTCTTGCATACAATTCTGTGGTACTGTTTACAATAGAACAAAGATGGAGTAAATGTTGCAGGTAACTGAAAATGGAATAAATTGCTAGTTTTTCGTGGTTTGTTTGGTAAAAACTTGCTAAAGTAACATTAAGCATTAAGTCAGCCTTTTGTACCTCTTGTTGCATACAGTTTAAAAAAGAAAAACAGGCAATCTTTCCTGAGCCAGTGATGTTGTACCATATATTTCAGGATACAATTTAAAATAAAATATCCCTTTCGTATGGACTCCTGCAATTAAATAATACTACAATTAAAATATCTTCTATGCCAGCAGCTTCAGAAAGCAGCAGCTGTGACAAACAGACAAACGAAATCGTACCATAAAGCCTTTATAAACCACTTTGGTACAATACCCTAAAAAGAACATTTATTTTCTTTAAAACCCTCCTTTCCTTATACTACGCAAAAAATAATGTTACAAAGGGCATTCCTGATTAAGGCAATGCCAAACAAAAATATGCATACTAGCAAAAATGCGCTAAGTAGCCCCAAAAAATGACTGTATAAATTTTCTGACAGACATCATCATCACAGCTCCAACTCGTCATCGCCACGAGTGTTCTATTTCCGCGGCCGCTGCTGACCCCGTTTCTACCACTTTGACGATTGACTCTGTGGTGGGGGGCAGGAGGGGGGGGGGGGCACTGCCACGGTATTAAAAAAAATATTCGAGCCTTTTGTTAAGATGTGATAATGTTTTGAATTACGGTGTCAAAAGTGTGGTTGTAAATGTTTGGTTTAGTTGGTAGAGTGATAGGTCATTTATTTGAGTGGTAGTGAGCGGTTTGGAATGTTTTTATAGACTATAGTGTGTTTTTTTAATCTCAGAGACTGATTTGACGGCTTCTTACGTCAAACTTGAAAATAGTGTGCTTTATGTCTATGAGCCGAAAGCACATTATTTTTATATTTGACGTAAGAAACTGTCAATTTAGTCTACAAGATTAAAAAACACACTATAGCTAGGTATGGCTCGCCGCGTTAAGTTACATCTTTGATTACTGCTCCGCTCCCGTGGGTAACATGATGTTATGTAGCCTTTAACCTTCGACGATAAACGGGCTATATATCGCAAAAGGTTTTATTTTTAATTCTGAGACTAGCGCGTTCAGGCAAACAAATCAACTCTTCAACTTATATCTTAAATTGCTCGTGAACGGGTGTTTTTTTTTTTTTTTTTTTATAGATGGTAAAATCATCAAATGACCCCTCCCGTCCTGGGCGGGGCGGGAGGGAGTGTCAGACTTTTACTGACTAAAAACCATCTATGTTCCTTCGTGTGCCCTTTGCGTTCCGGGGGCGCGGTATCTCTTTCGAACAACCCGCAGCCCCGGCAGGCATGTCAGTTGGGATTGTTCATCTCTTAACTTAGCTTAGGCTTACATCTTTATTATTATATCTTATTGTTTTATATTCACCTTCATTGTTTTTACATATAGAAGCAACAACAAATTTTGTAACTAAGATTTTGTAAAAACCAAATTGAAAGAAAAGAGTGTCCATGGAGTTTCTTGCTCGTTCTTCTCCATAGAGACCTGCGTTTTGGAACGAGCAACTAGCTTCAACTTTAACTGTAACTTCTTGACAATTCAAAAGTGCCTGTAAATGGTCCAAAATGGTCTAATTGAAATAAATACTTTGACTTTGACTTTTTGACTTCGATTGGTATATTTGTTTAAACATGAGTTTACAAGAGCATGCTACATATTAGGTTTATCAGTAAGAGTCCAATCACTGCCCCGTTGGTCTCGTGGTCGCAAGCGCGAGTGGTGAGCATGGGGTCCCGGGTTCGATTCCCAGGTCGGGCAAAAAGTTTTAATGGGTTTTTCCATTGCGGAATTTCTCAGTAACAGCCCGGAGTTTGGAAGTTGGTGGTGTGACACCCCCGTGCCTCGGAAAGCACGTAAAGCTGTTGGTCCCGGCTGTCATTCGTAGATCTTTGACAGTCGTTACGGATAGTCAGAAGCCAAGAAGTCTGACAACCAGTCTAACCAAGGGGTACCGTGTTGCCCAGTTACTGGAATGTGGAGGTCTGATAGGCAGTCGCTCCATGTAAAACACTGATATTCAGCTGAATCCGGTTAGACTGAAAGCCGACCCCAACATAGTTGGGAAAAGGCTAAGCAGATGATGAGTAAGAGTCCAATCACATTTAGTCTTATGTATCGGCGTACAAATATCTTCATTTCCAACAAATGAGTAACTTTTTCATGCTAATCTGTACAATTTTTTATATGTTCTACGGTTAAGTTGCTCAGTTCCTCTTAAAAAAATACTCCGAAAGCTTTTTGTTGGTTGTAAACCAAAATGTTATTTTTCAAACGAGACTGCGTCATGTTTTGTAATTTTAGAAGAAAAAAAAATTTTTTTAGACGCATTTTACCACGAATAACGTGGTAAACTTCGTCTAAAAAAATATATTGTCGAATAATTTTCAGTAGGTACCTACAGGAGCTCAGTTCGTAAAACATAGTTATTAATTCAAAAACAAATATCAAAATGAACACTCTAACAATTACCCAAATATAGACTCTAATTAATATCACCTAATTACCATTTCGTGTTCAAGTACACATTAACAGCTAACTAGGCTGAAATTAATGTTCAAAAAGTCTTAAACAAAACGAGAACCTACCAACCAATTTGTTTATTTCCAGTAACAAATTACGAAAATATAAACATTCTTTGTAAACTTATCAAAGAAATTAATTGAGACTTCAAATGAAAAGTTAGTTGAAATGTAAATGAATTCTAACGTTTTGATTTTAATAGAATAATCAAATCAAATAAATCAATCAGAAAACTTTATCATTTCATTTGGCTGTCGTGAGTTTTAGGTAATTTTAAAAGTAAACAAAATTATTTTACCTTGCTTCATTGAATAAGTTAATTTCGTCGGTGATTTGAAAGAAGTTAGGTACCTAATTGTTGATTTGATGGAAGTCTGTTAAGTATGATTGATTAATGATTTGAACAAGTTTATAGGTTTGTTTTTGATTCACTACACCACGTGCCACCTTTTTTTTTAGGAATTGGAAAATCATCAAATGACTTTTTCCGCTCTGGGCGGAGTAAAAGAAAGGGAGTTTTAGACTTTAACTGACTAAAATCATCATTCATCTGCAAATGGTATTAAATTTTAATTCAATCACTTCCCCCGTAATTTTCGGAAACGCCAGCAACATAAATATGGATTTACGAATCTGGACAAAATAAACAAAAATATAAAAACACAGGTCCTATCCTACTACTTACTAATATTATAAACGCGGCAGTTTGTAAGGATAGGTAGATAGCTAGAATTTGATTATAATATAGATGTTAGTATAGCTTAATACATATCACAATTTAACTCCCGTTTTGGTATTCACGTGGAATATTTTATTACTGTTACTTAATCCTGAAGCATGGAAGAAGAAAACATGTTGCGCCGACCCCAAGTAACATGGGATAAGGGCAGGAAGATGATGATGACTTAATCCTGAAGCTTCTAATAAAACAAAACAGACAAACAATAATTGCACCAACAAAAAAAAATACCATATATTATTACCGAATACACATCACATACCCACAATTTCCGTGTCATAACTTCGCTCAGAAACCGAATAAAGTAAAAAGAAACCCAGAAATCGTTCGTGAACTACGTTCTAATAATATTTCGGTGTATTTTCAGACCGTACGTTTATTACAAACACGCCGAGGGACGTTCACTGACACATAAATGTCACTTTTGCGTGTGCCAATGGCCGGGTAAGCCGGATTATAGACTGCAGATTATCTATGTATTAGACGTTTTTTCCATTCATATTGGCTTTTCTGGGTATTATCGTCTATGTGTTGTGACTAGAATACAGGTTTTTTTTGATTCGTTAATTCTTTCGGTGAATTAACGAATGTGCAATTAGAAATGCATTAGGGAATATTCGCCTAGTACTTTAAGCACTTCGTACCTATAGTTGTAAATTCGAATTCAGGCAAATACCAATGTGAGCTTTTCTATTAAATAATCATGATGGAAGTTTGTGTCACGAACTTCCGTCAACTTCGTAGATTAAGAAAATTGAAAATATTTATCATAATTGACATTGGCGAAAAAAACCCGGTGAGGAAACCCGGACTTGTAATTTTATTCATATAAATCTGAATTTTCCAATACGCCTTGAGCAAGCGTGGTGTTTATGCTCATGCCTTCTCTGTATGAGAAGAGGCCTTCACCCTGCAGTGAGACATTATCTTAAAATTGTCAGCTTAATCTTATTCAACTCAGTTTTTCCAAAATCTTAGTCTAACCCAAAAATATCGAGGGCGAAATCTTACGACAACATCTTTACGTCAACCCGTCAGAACTTTCACTGAACATTGGTAAACAACCTCGGTCTAAGTGAGTCCAATTAATTTGAAAAATGTTTTTCGTGCAACTTGGTCGGAACCCGAACCTTTATAGGGTCATGGCATACACACGTAAGGCTATATGTGGTATTCAACACATGGGACCTTTCCCGTGGAACGCTATTAGGAAGTATTTTGACATGGTAATCAGTGTTTGATGGTGTGGTATGGGCTTTTACTGGAGCGGTCCTGATTTATAAAACAAAATAATAACATTCATATGTTAAATAATCATATGCATTTTCTTGTTAGTCACTATAGTGACAAACTTATGTTTCTGGACATCAACAGTTTTGTTGACAAATTAAAATCGACTAGGGATACAGCGTATCTGCCCATTAGATTTAGACGTCAGATAGCTTGGCTATTAGCTTTTAATATTAACTCAGACATAATTAGTATGTCGAAGTCCTCCATAATTAGCACCACACTATTTAGTAATAATACTAATGTTACGGTGGTAACAAAAAATAATGTTTTAAACTAGTAACTAAGACAACAGAAGATACCAACGACAATTTATTTAAACATATGAACAAAAAGGTATCTTCTAGCAATCCCTTACCAAATAGTAAACATGGGGGTAAGCAACATTCCTTAAAAATATTTCATCAAAATATTCAAGGTTTTTCTTCAAAACAATTAGAAATTGAACTGTTTTTAGAAAAGACAATGTTCGACATTATTTGTTTTACAGAACATTGGTTAAAGGAGTATGAAATGTTAATTAATTATGAGAATTATACTGTGGCCAGTTGTTTCAACCGCAAATCCATGCAGCGTGGTGGTTCACTAATCCTTATTAAAAATAGTATTAAATCAAAGCCACGTAAAGACATAGTTCAACTATCGGTTGAACATATTATTGAGCTGTCCTGTGTTGAGCTGGATAAGCATGTTATAGTGTGCGTCTACAGACCCCCAAATTACCAAAATTACTCTATTTTTGAAACTATAATGGAAGATGCTTTGTCTAAACTTACAACTGGTAATAAATCAGTAATAATCTGTGGTGACTTTAATATCAATATTCTAGAAAATAATTCAAATAGCAGTAGATTAATAAGTCTTTTTAAATCTTTCAACCTATCATACGTGTTTCTAGAACCAACTCGAATAACTTCGACTACTGCTACATGTATTGATAATGTTTTTTGTTGCTGCACCTACTTAGATAAAGCTATAGTAAATTATCTTCCATCTGATCACAGCGGACAAACCGTTTCTTTTGAGTACAAAACATCATTACAAAAAGTGCAGATACAATCAAGACCAATAACATCTGGTAATCTAAATAAATTTAATAGCACTTTAATTAGTAAGTTATGTGTTCAGAGCCTTGATATAAATGGTGGTAGTGCTTTATATGAAAAATTCTTTTCTGTCGTGCAAACAGAGTTTAATAATATTTTTAAGAAAAAAACAAAAACAATTTGCCCAAAATTTTTATTTAGTGATTGGGCAACTAAAGGTATCAGGAAAAGTAGGGAACGACTATTTGAATTGTATGGCCTTAAGCCTTATGTAAATACTGAAAGTTTTAATAAGTATGTTGCTACTTACTCTAAAATTTTTAAAAATACTTGTAAGTCAGCTAAATCCTTGTACATTAGTAACAAGGTTAAATCAGCAGATAATAAAATAAAAACTGTTTGGAAAATTATTAATAACGAAACAAATAGAAATAAAAGACATAATGCTGATTATAGTCTAGATACTTCCCGAGGTCCCATAAGCACAAATATCGATGTGGCTCAGGAATTTGTAACATTCTTTACCAATATTCCAATTAAAACTACTGAAGCTTTAAATTCCTCGCCCGCACTTGCTATGGATTTAATAAGGGCGAATGTTTCAGCCTGTCCCAAGAAATTTAAATTTAAACATATCAACCCTCTGGTTGTTATAAAAACATTCAATCAACTCAAGAGCAAGGTTACCGAAGATCTGTGGGGCATGTCTACTAATGTATGTAAATCAATAATTGAGACAGTAGCACCCTATTTAGCTTTGATATTTAATTTGTGTATAGACCAAGGAGTTTTCCCTACTTTAATGAAGCACAGCAAGGTTATACCCCTATTAAAGTCCGGGGATAGCAAAGACACCAACAATTATAGACCTGTGTCGATTTTGCCGGTTTTCAGCAAAGTGTTCGAAAAAGTGATACTCAATCAAATGCTCAATCATTTCAACTGCAACAACATCTTGCACGATCAACAGTACGGTTTCACCAGAGGGCGTTGTACTACTGACGCCGGTGTCACTTTAATTAAACACATCTTTAATGCATGGGAGGACTCACAGGATGCCATTGGTATCTTTTGCGACCTCTCAAAGGCATTTGATTGCGTAAATCATGAAACACTCCTCCTTAAGCTCGAGCATTACGGACTTGGTCATCTAGCGCGTGACTTGATAAAATCGTACTTAAATGATAGACTGCAGCATGTTCAAATAAACGGTGTAAATTCATTAGGCTTAAAAGTAAAGATGGGGGTTCCGCAGGGTTCTATATTGGGTCCGTTTCTCTTTTTAGTATATATTAATGATTTACCTCATTTACTGAAAAACCAACCTCAAATGGTGTTATTTGCTGATGACACTTCACTGATTTTTAAAGTAAATAGAAAGGCACAACATCTTGACGACGTAAATAACGCTATGCATGAGGTTCATAATTGGTTTACTATAAATAACTTAGTATTAAATGAGAAGAAAACTAAATGCATAAGATTCGCTTTGCCAAATGTTAAAAGTTGTTCATGTAACGTTACATTAAATAAGGATATACTGGAATTCGTCGAAAAGACAGTTTTCCTAGGGATTACGCTTGACTCAAAGCTGCAGTGGAGTCCTCACTTAACATCTCTAGCAGGGCGGTTGAGCTCAGCCGCTTACGCTGTCAGAAAAATCCGACAGTTAACAGACGTGGATACCGCGAGGCTGGTCTATTTTAGTTACTTTCATAGCATTATGTCTTACGGTATTTTGCTTTGGGGGCGGGCTGCAGATATAGAGTCTATCTTTATTCTGCAAAAGAGGGCTGTCAGAGCCATCTATAATCTTTGCAGGAGCGAGTCTCTAAGGGAATTGTTCAAAAAAATTAATATCATGACGGTTCCTTGTCAATATATATATGAAAACATTATGCATGTTCGAAAAAACCTTCATCTTTTCAAAAAAATTGGTGATAGACATAATGTTTACACTAGAAATAGGAATAAATTAGATCAACCAAGTTTCAGATTGTCTAAAGTACACACTTCTTTTATGGGGTACTGTGTAAAATGTTATAACAAAATACCGCTCGATATTCTCGAACTAAATGAGAGAAAATTTAAAACTTGCATCAAACGCACACTATGTAGTCAAGCATATTATAAGTTAGAAGATTATATTAATGACAAGAATGCTTGGCTTAATGCTGGTCCTGCTCCACAGAGACACGCGCTCACAAATTAATAGATATTATTTTTTGGGTATGTTTATTACCACTTTTCATTTTGATTGACCTTAATAACGTTTACCGTTATTTTATTGCTATTTATTTTACATACTATGGATCATCAATCAAATAGGTTCACTAAAAACCTTAGTTTTATATAATTTAACATAATTTATTTCAATTTTGTAAATGTGAGTACCATGGAGCCATTTATTTGTTAAGTTACTATGTGTTGGACACTGAGCATGGCAGTTGAGAGCTTCGTCATGCTCTCTTTAATGTCTCGCTGACGGTGGCGCGTGTGTTGGGTCGTTTGGTTCCCTTCAAGATGGTTGAGCTAGATGGTGCTGATGCACGCGTCATATTCGTGAACGGGTGCTGTCAGTTGGGATTGGTCGTCTCTTAACTGCCATGGCTTACATCTTTATTATAATTTTGTTATTTTTTATATTCACCTTCATTGTTTTCACATATAGAAGCAACAAGAATATTGTAACCAAGTTTTTGTAAAAACCAAATTGAATGAAAAGAGTGTCCATGGAGTTTCTTGCTCGTTCTTCTCCATAGAGACCTACGTTTTGGAACGAGCAACTAGCTTCAATATTAAACTGTAACTTTTTGACAATTCAAAAGTGCCTGTAAATGGTCTAATTGAAATAAATGCTTTGATTTGATTTGATTTGATTTAGCCAAATGGGCTGAATAAAGATGGCAGAATGAGTTGAATGAAAAATATATAGCTATAAAATTTTCCCTTTCATTGTACAGTTGCGGGTTTGATATTGGGCACGTACCAATGTGATTTTTTCAGTTTATATTATTATGCACTTTATAAGTTTATCTTGTACTAGCAGTGCCCCGCGGTTTCACTCGCGTTACGATAGGTTTTTGGTTACTGATCCGTTCCGTGGCTCATAGCGCGATGTTATGATATCCTATGTATCTTATAATATGTTATTCTGATGTATAAGCTACGGAATGCCTCGCAGAGCCATTATTTTGCGGCCAAATTATTTTAAAACTGTGATATCTCCTAAGATATTCATTGAAATTAAATGATGTAAAGGGTAATTTCATTCAAAATTTAACAATTGTGATGAATAACGTATTTATGTTGATAAGGATTAATACTATTTCCATAAAACACCTTCGCAAATAATGCATTATTTTAAAACAATTTTTCTGGCCATAAAAATGGCTATAGTGAGTCAACCTTAAAAGTTAGGCATTTACTACCACGGACTTTTTTTTAGTATATTTTGAGAGAAACAATTCTCTCATACATTATTTTTGCGTAACTTTAACCGTTCACGCAGCGCACGCAACGAAAGCCCTCAAAAAGAATATTTTTTCCCGTTTTTGCCACATTTTTCATTGCTGCTCCGCTCCAATTGGTCGTAGCGTGATGTTATATAGCCTATAGCACTCACGAATAATGTAGCTTTCTACCAGTGAAACAATTTTTAAAATTGGTTCATTACTTCCGGAGATTACCCCCTACATACAAACTTACAAACATACAAACATACAAACTTACAAACTTACAAACTTACAAACTTACAAACTTACAAACTTACAAACTTACAAACTTACAAACAAATGTTACCTCTTTATAATATTAGTATAGATTTCACTGACATCAGTGAAAGAAAATTTTGTAGGGGAACTTTAACTTGTAATTAATATAAGTAAACCAACACTCATGTCTTCTCTGTGAGAGGCTGCCTTGAAAAATGTATCCAAACTCTTTATAACTGTCACCTCTTGACTTGGCGCCCATGTTCATAAACATTAAAAACAACCAACTAGTTACGTATTTAAACAATTTTTACTAGAATTTAAATACAAAACTATCAGAATATTATTGTTGGTGCACACGAGCTTCAGTAAGTTAGTGCAAAATCACTTCAAAAAATGCCCCAACCTCAAAATTTTACGTCATTTATTTAGCTAGCATCCAAGATCACCCTCAACTTAGAGTACCGCGTCTTATAATCTGTTTATAACGCAGAAATTGGCTTTTGAAACTGATTGTTAGATAAGACCACTTAATTCGAAATAAAATAAGGATTTGCTTGTCGGAGAATTCTGAAGATTCAACGAGTGTATAAAGATTTGACGTTGAAAGAAAACGTGGTAGCAGCTGTTTATTATCTCAGGCGAAGCGTGAATCAACATGTTTCAATTGGGTCGGCATTATGAAGAGATCACGCAAAAAGAAACCTTGTAAAAATATTTCTGTTTAATTTTTTTTTACGTCACAAATTAATTAAATTATGTTACTATGAATTTTGACATCGTGATATTAAGGTCGTCATAGCAAATTGGTTACGGCGCCCGATTCTTATGCATTTTTTTTTACCGATGTGATATCATCAAATGACTTCCCCCGCCAGTCTGACACTCCCACCCGGGGAGTGTCAGACTTTTACTGACTAAAACCCATCCATGTCCCTTATCCATCCATGTTCATCATGATTCTTATGCATGAGGTTGCAGGTTTAAGTGCATAACTTTTTCTAAGTTTATCTTTGATATTTCTTACATTTAGAGAAAGGCCATGAGGATTCGCCTTGAGCAAGGGTGGTGACCAATGCCCGTGTCTTCTTTGAATGAGAAAAGGCTCGTAGCCTGTAGTGGGATAATAATGGACTAGTATGATTTTTTACACAAAGTAAACTTTAATGGACTTCCAAAAAATGTATGTTTGTTTTATCAGTCAATTCTACTATTGCAAAATAGCGAGTTTATCAAATGAAAACAATAACGTTTATTATTTCAATACTATCCAGTACCCACAAAATCCCTTAAAGGTAACCGTATACCTCTCAAAATCTACCAACACGAACCTAAGTAATAGTGTGGTTTACCCTACAAATAGGGAACCACGCCCCCTATCAACAATAGGTAGGTACTATTGTAACACGGATCGCCCGAACATGATTAATGTAGGACCCACGCGGTTCGAATCAATCAGTGACGTCACTCCCCATCTGCGTCTCTACTTAAACTTGTACCAATCATTAATTAGGTTATAAAGTTACATGACGTAATGTCACGGTTGTACTTTTTGAAGTAGACAGAGGTGTAGGAAAATGGAATGTAACAAAGAAAGTAAGAAGATAGATTGAAAAAAATACAGAAATATTGAAAGGAAGAAAAAAAAGGAAAGAATAAAAGAAAGAAAAACAGTAGTAAATAAAGGAAAAGAGAAGGATATAAAGAAGAAAGTAAGAAAGATTGAAAGAAAGAAAGAAAATAAGAAACAATTAAAGGTTCAAACCTGGGAATCTAACTGAAATCCCGATGCTCATCTGCCTCGCTTAAGACCACTAGACCAACAAGGTACTTAATGACTATTCTTTCTACTATCACTCTCTACTCTGATTACTATTATAAATGCGAAAGTTTGGATGGATGGATATTTTTACTTAACTACGCCAGAACTACTAAACGGATCTATATGAAATTTGGCACCGAGACAGGATTTAGTCTAGGATAGCACATAGGCTTTTTATTCCGGAAAAATGTACGATTTCCATGGAATAATGTGGTAAATAGTGGGTTCTGCAAAGTTTTGCTGAGGACACTTACATTACACTCTGAGTTTTAATTTGCATCTTGTTGGTGTTAATTAGTTTTGCATTTTTTTACTGCGTTTTTATTAATTGGTACAGATAAATTATGGCTTTTAATAACGTAGAGACATTTCAACTCATCTTCTTGAGTTTGACTTTAAACAGGTAACTAGTTATGCGATTTAAATTTAAATTGAGATGAGAACGTACTCATCGAGAGTTTCACGGTTTTCATTCATTTCTCTTGTATCGTGGGTGAGTTTAGTAGTTTCTAGGAACAGCGCGTTCAATTAAAACAAAATCCTCACCTCTATTTTATTTTGTTAGCCTTCGTCGGACTGAAATGTCTTTATTCTCTTTTTATTCGATTAATGTTTTTCTTTTTACCTTTTTAAGCCTAGCACAAGCACACAAAGTACCTAAATCCATGCGCTTTGAATCGATTTCCCAATTGGAAATGCAACTGTCGTTAAACATTTTACTATAAACATAAATATTTTCCAGTACTGATATGGAGAAAGTCTTCAAACTCAATCTATGTATAAGCGAAAGGTCACTCATTCATTCGCTGACAAAATAAGAAATCTGTGTATTAGGTACTTATGAAGCTGGAAGGCAGGTAAGTTTAGACGTCAGCTAAGAACGGATTTTCCAAAGGACCTAAATAAGTGGGCATAAGACGCCCACGCGGTCTTTTTTACCCGTTAGTCGTTTTAAAGGGTGAAATGAGTATATCCAATAAAATAAAAAACGATCAATAATGTACTTTACATTCACGCCACGCACACGCTAAAACTTGTGTAATATTGTATAATTATTTTGTTTAACCAAACAACCACCTGCTTCTTCATCAAAAACCATTTAGGAAGCAACACAGGATTCTCATTACAGACAATATCGAGCTTCCCATTGATTTTACCTACCAGATGACTTCGAAATTGATTCCATTAGTCGGAGCAAACGGCGCTTGCTCACCGTCTCCGAGATACAGGATGTTGCGAATTTCAATATTGGAACTAATCAATCAAGACTTGCGTGAAAATGAGCAGCCTGTGGCTCATTTATCAAACACGCTGTAGATGAAACTTGAGGCTTAAGGGTATGTGTGAGGAATAAGTGTTTCATTAAAATCGGTTCTGTTTTGTGGTTTGTAAAGGTATTAATTATTGTTGGTGTTTAACTTAAGACGTTCGCAAAATGGAATGTATTGAGTGCAACAGCCAATAGGATACCGTCACGTTGGTCGACCTGTCAACTAGTGTAGCAGCCAAACTGAGACCGTCATGCCATTCGAGCTGTCAATTAAATAACGTCTCTTTATTTTAAACGGACAAATATTTGCTCACAATTATTGTATTCAAATTAATTTTATTTAAACAAAATAAATTGCTAATGAATATTTTTGTCCATTTATATCTCGCCATATATTGGCGCATATAGTAAGTATACAAATTACTTTTTTATTTATTTATGAATCACTTTATATTGTATCGTCACAGTCTAACTTCTAACAGCTAACCAAACATTAATTTAAACACTGTTAACAGTGAAATACGTTGCTCTGTGGCAAACTAAGTAAATAGTTTTAAAAGCTAAAAGTGTATCACTTGAGCTTCACAAACATTCAGCGCAATCACATTTGTTAAAATATTACAACATAAATATTGTAATAGGTACATGCCTCAAGATATCTTCAACAAAATGGTAGTGAAACTAGATTAGACCCTAGAATACATTTTTAAACAGTTTGAGAGCCTAAATTGCCCTTACAGTAAACCAGTATACACTGACCTTACATCGTATAATTGTAGTTGAGTTATATAGGTCAGACAGTCTAGGGATAACACATTGATTTCTACGATAACTTGGACTGGAAGCGACGGATGAATAATGTAGGACTGAATTTATGAGCCAGATATTATTTTTGTCGATGACAATTACTCTTTTGAATCTTTGATAACACCAGCCTTTTTAACCTCGGACGCAAAAACGACGTGGTGTTATAAGTTTGACGTATCTAAAACAATATAAAAAAAATATACCATCACGCCTGTATTCCCCGAAGGGTAAGGCAGAGGTGTACCAATGTACACCCACAGTTCGCTGGTATATTTAGGTCCCATGTAATAGGGGGCGAGCCTATTGCCATTAACCGGGCACAAATCCAAACTCCGAGCTGTTGCTGAGAATTTCATAGAAACACCCAATAACACTTTTTGCTCGACCTGGGAATTGAACCCGTGACCCCTTGCACAGCAACCAACGGGGCAGTTTGACGTATCTGTGTGTGTATTTATTAGTAATTCACTGCAAGACATTGATTACTGCATTTACTCAAGGCGGCTTGGCGATTTTAGACTTATGATAATTATATTTAACATGAATTGAAAGAGTCACATTAGTACTCACTGCCTCGTTAGCCTAGTGGTCCTAAGCAAGTCCTGGGTTCGATTCCCAGGTCGAGCAAAAAAGTGTTACTGGGTTTTTCTAAGAAATTCTCAGTAGCAGCTTGGAGTTTGGATTTGTGCCCGGTTAATGGCAATAGGTTCGCCCCCTTTTACTGGAACCTAAATACACCGGCGAACTGTGGATGTACATTGGTACAGTCTGTTGTCAACATTATCTGACCCACCCTAAACACAACCGAAATTGGACCCTCTGCCTATGATAATAAGGTTTAATTTCAATTTATCGATAAATACAGACACGCATAAACCCACCCAACGTTGTCGGAGCCACCGGCATTATAATTATCATTTTGTTAAGCTATTTTAATCATTATCTCGTTGACATTAAAGTTAAAAACCTTTTAAGTCACCCTACATAATTAGAACCCAATCTTTAATTTCGTGGAGTCTTAACAAGTTCTTGTGGCTTGGCGGTTTGATGTTGGATTGGCAAGGAACAACATGTGGGTTCGAAAACACAGTCCACCTGTTATCAGTTTCTTTTGTAATTTGATTTAATTTCTACAAAATTGTTTGCATTATTAAAGAACGGCCAATATGATTTACCTACGCCTAATAACTTATCTTGTAAACAGGTGGGTAAATTAAAAAAGTTTAAGTTCACAAATATATGTAATTGCTTCGTGAGGTAGATAATAAATTCGTCTACTTAAGTGACAAAAGTTACACTACGCCTATTAGCAGTGACTGCGCACACACATTTGTAAATCGTTTCGCATAACTCGTTAAGTATTTTTAAGCAATTTGGTGTAAAAAAGCATCATGTCGCAGCTTAATGACTATACCAAACATAAAATCATATTTTTATATGAGCAGAATGTTTGAATTAGAGAGATTGGTCGTCGTCTTAATATAGCAGTAAGTGTTTTTTTTTATACCTATTTTATTTAATTGATTGTGATTAATGAACGCGTAGTTGGCTATTTTACTATTACATTCACTCCTTACAAGTTACATAAACGGTTCCAAAAATGTTTTTTTTTTGTTTTAGAGAAATACGACTGTAGCAAAGACGTTATGGAGACAAAGTAAATATTCAGCGGATTCGTCCAGGGGCAAAAAACATCAAGTATAGTCCCGAATGCGATTGCCCATTAGTGTAACCGCAATAAAACACGATATTTCAGTGGAAACAGTGAGAAGGCATTTACACGCTGCTGGAATAAGGAATTATAAACCGGCACAGAAAATAGCATTGACACCTGCTCATCGCGAAGAAGGAGGGTCCGTTTTGCCCAGGAATATTTAAATTTTAATTGAGAAGAAAATGTTGTGATCTTCACTGATGAAAAAAAAAACATTTAAATCGAACAAAGATGAACGTAACAAGGAACGGTGCGCCATCACTCCGCTACTAATTAATCTAGGATATTTTTAAATACACCATGTAAGTAAATGCTCAGTGGATAGATTGTTAAACCATTTAAATGTTGCCAATTACGTGGTGATGTTATTGTTATAAATAGTTTTTTTTCTATTTAAATGACATGTTTATTCACTACGTATAATAGGCAGCTATAAATCTGTAAAGCATTTCACAGATGAATTAATTTTCTCGATAACAAACTTTCAAGTAAACATGCCTTTTTTAATGTTTATAAATGGTTAGATTTGATTATGGCATCCTCATATATATTGTATATTAATTTGGAAATATGTGAGCATTTACTTACTTTATCTTACCTAAGTGTTTTAATGAAATAATAAACATTTTAAATTTGCAATTGTTTAGTTTTATTTCTATGCGTTGTCCATTAAAGAACTGTAAAAAAAGTATAATAAAATAATTAAAAAAGAAACACCTGAGCAGAAGCTATATTTAGGTTAAACTTGATTTCGAACGTAAACAACGATTAGTGACCACAAGACTAAAGAATTTAAACCATATATATACTTTAATAAAGTTTATTCTTGCACAGCACAAGCAGCCAACCTTATCCTAGTGCAAATAGATTATTTTGTATTTTATCCCTTCATTATTATTTAATCACTCCATTAAGACATGATAATAAAAAACTACCTATAAAATAGACAAAAATAAGTTGTAAAGAGAAGTTGTTTTTGCAATTTAGTAAGGCAAGGAAAAATATGTTTGCGCGTTGTCACTGCATACCCTTAGTTAGTAGCATTTGAATACCAGTTTTACAATGAATACAAATATTTATTTTTCAACTACCCACTTATTACAAGTTATGCCAAAATATTACCATTTTAGAAACTTTATATTTGAAGATTATCCGTCTATAGTTCTTTACAATAATACAAGAAATACTTTTAGAATAAATTCTAAATTGAAAGCAAAACAATATCTTCGTCGCAGGATTTGATCTCGCAACTTGTCACTCTCAGTCTTACACACAGACCACGAGACCAGAGTTACTTGACCGAACTCATTAAAATAAGCTATTACACTTTTTATATTATAACAAGTTGTTATAAGATTTAACCCAATGCTAACGTGATAAAGATCAAATTTGCGTGTGTGTATTATTATTGTATTTGTTCCTTCTCAGTTCTCGAGCACTTGACTGATAACCTCATATAAATTGAAATTAAACCTTATAATCATAAGCAGAAGGTCCAATTTCGATTGTGTTTAGGGTGGGTCAGATAATGCTGACAACCGACTGTACACCTCTGCCTAACCCTCTGGGGAATACTTACTTACTTACGTACTTGTTGCGTATTAAAATCTCGTGTGTGTGAGGCCAATTATATAAGTTGAATCCAAATGTAAGATATGTATATAGCTAATTATAGCATAAATAAGGTTGAAACTAACAAGATATCAAAAAAACAATCGTCAAGTACATCTACATACCGGGGCCTTGGGGACCGACTCAAATCTATTCAGTAAATGTTTTTTCTTCAATTTAAATGTTGACTTTCTCGAACTCAATCCGCCATTTCTCAGTAACTGCCTCAAAGGACCAATATTCGGACCTTTCCTCAAATGAAAAGATCTAATCTCACTTTTTTATCCAATTCTTTACGACCTGCTCGAATTGGCGTTGCTTAAAAGGGCAATCGCTTGAACTTGCTCTGAGAAAATAAATACTCGTTTACTTAGAGGATCTAGTTAACAATGTATGAAGTTAAAGAGGTGCAATAAATTGAGCAGTATTGGAAATACGGTGAGTGTAAGATGTTATTTATGTGTTTTTAATTGGACATTAATAGCGTAATGTCTGGCAATTTATGTGATCTGATAAAATATTTTGTAGCTGGAAGTTTTACTATGATAGCCAAAGATGTAACTGTCTTTTCTAGCATTTTATTAGAGATATAATATTCTGTAATGTATTTTTTTTTTCACTTTTGTAGTAGGTATTTTTAATAAAAAGAGATCACGTTTTCCTCAGTACTATTTCAATTTAAGCCTGACTGCTGCTTCGCCCGAGAGATATGGGTATTGAACTGTACCCGGACGGTTATTTCTTTTCATACAATAGACGCAGCGCGACGCTTTAACTGCACACGCATAACTGCTACACGACAAACGTCCCACGTCAACTTCATGGAAATAGGCAACCGTCTGTGTCACGTACGACGCCCGTACCGCTCCGGTGCTGCAACAGTGCAACAGTTTATTAACAACGACAAGACCATTATCATCATCTGCTTAACTTTTTTCCAACTATGTTGGGGTCGGCTTCCACTCTAACCGGATGCAGCTGAAACCAGTGTTTTACATGGAGCGACTGCCTATCTGACCTCCACAACCCAGTACCTAACTGGGCGACACGATACCCCTTAACGACAAGACCATTACAGACTTAAAAAAAAATGTTAATTCCACATATTATTATTATACCTATATCTATAAAAATCTCTAAAAGATTTGCATAATTTCTTCTTTTTTTTTGTTTTGTTTGCCATAATACAGAGGTACTTTAGGAAAGAAGAAAATTAGTAATAAAACTTGTAGTAAGACGTTCACCGGATCATCTACTAAGAAATAAAAATTAGAAACTAAGCACAGCCCAATTGAAATCAAACCAAAGCCAGTTATAAATTTTAATAGGCGCCTGCGGTTATCGAAAACACATCATATTTGGTTCATTGCACAAAACTATCAGAGTTCGCTCAATTGAATAAACTTTTATTTTTCTGCAGTTTTTATTGCTGTGTTATTGCATCTGAGAAATAAGAGGTTTATTTCTGAAGCAATATATTTCTTAGTGGGAATGAAAACGTCTTGGAAAATTCTGGAGACTAGTTTTACTTCATAGACCGATGGGCGCTGCTGTTTTATAAAATAAATAAAATAACTGTTTCAATTTCATATAACCTAAGTTTAGTATTTATCATGATGCGCCTACCAAATATGCATAACGCCTACAGTACACATGATGTATAGCACCTATAAATAATGTAAATAAACGCCTGCAAATTGTGAAATGAAATATTGTTATATATTGTATTACTGCTATGGTATTTTAAATTAAAGCATCAGGGGTACTTAATATTAACAAAGATAAATCAATCAATAATCAAATATGAAGTAAAGCTTTGGAATAAATATGATTAATTACCTGTGCTAAGCCTACCTAATTAATAAATAACTGTAACTGGCCGTTAATGTTATTTACAACCGAACTATTGTTTATGATCAGTTGTTAGTTTTCCAAAAAAACATTCAAAGAAAATAAGATAAAAATAAACATTCAGTACATACATTTTAAACGAGAAAAAAATATCACACGTCACGGTGAAGTACTTAATGGACCCCATGGTTCATTTTGTCAAGCAACCCCGGATGTGATCGGAAGTCGCATTACACCGTATTTCTTTTCACCCCATGCTCGAAGGGGTGAACCGGTGAAGCAACCCTAATGGTATTGAACTGAGAGGTTGTCAAAAAGCCATGCGTATCTAAAGGATACGTGTTTTTAATACAAAGAATAATAATGAGAGTAAGAGAGAGAGTGAGAAAATATGGAGTAAGAGGCACAGTAGATCATCATCTTCTTGGAGTCGGCTTGCAGTCTAATTGGATGTTGCTTAATACCAGTATTTTACATGGAGCGATTGCCAATCTGATCTCCACAACCAAAAGTTACTAGGCAACATACCCCTTGTTAAATCTGGTTGTCAAACTATCGGACTTCTGGCTAACCGTAACGACTATCAAAGATCTACGAATGACAACTGGCTTTACTTGCTTTTCTAGCCACGTGAAAGTTTCACACCGTCAACTTCCAAACTCCGGGCTACTACTGAGAAATTCCTAATAGAAAACCCAATAACCCATCCTGACCGTCTGACCTGATAATCAAACCCTGAAACCCACGCTCAGCAGTCACGCATACAACCGCGAGACCCAAATCGCAGTCGCAAAAAGATACAGTCATAGTACATACACTTTATCAAACAGTCGAAAAAGATGGGGAATTTAAATCCATTAACCTGGCTGACGCAGCTCCATTTACCTACGAAAAATTACTTCCAACAAACTACGGATAAAGAGAGATTTTTAATGGAAAAGATACGACGTTTTATTACGTAAAAGATGGTGAAAGCGCTTATCCGCGGACGTTTGATGTACTTACTTAGTGTAGTTAGTGACGCAATTAATTCTTACAACATGTCAAGACGTCTTTAGTTTGAAAACGGTATCTTAAGTTGTTACGAAAGATAAAAGGCTTGTCTTGAATACGGTAATGCGAGTGTAAGTAGCTACATTTGTTTCTTTTACCCATTTAGGGAGTAAAAGATAGCATTACTTTTGTCTGTAAATAAGTGTTTCAATTTTGATATTTATGTAGAAGCCTTTTTAAATGTTACATCTAGGTGTTGCATTAATTGATTTATTGGTGTGAGTATGCTGTAAAATCTAAAAATAAATATTATCAAATATTGGTCTTTTTATACGGGACCAAATAAAATGTACAAAAATAGGACCAATTTTCTTCTTTGAAAATAAATAACTAATTTACAACAGCTTAATCTATCTCACTCTTCTTTAACGAGGATATATCAGGGCCATAAATCCGGCCTTCCGTGACGTCGCAGTGAATCATATCAGTGAGTCGTGACGTCATTAATTTAGACACACACGTCTTCTCACATAAACGACTGAACTTTGACAGATTTGGGACCGTTCTTTGAAAGGCCGAATAAAAAATGGCCGCTAGTAAGAAAAAATATAAATAATTTCGTACAAGATAAAATTTTGATCATTTATTATACGAGGTTCACGTCAACAAAATTAGGGTCTCCGAAGTTGGTGAACTTTTGCGAAGGAAAAACTACTTTGTTGTGTATACCTAAAATGTTTAGTGAAAAAAGTTGTTATTTAGTGAAAAAGATGACTTACATTATTAAATCGTTTATAACAGAATTTTATGGGCAACCCTGCTGTATTTTATCTTTTTCTTTTTTATTGTGATTCACAAATATGATTTACAATCAGACATTCAATATAATAATGTAATAGATATACGTACGTCTGGTTGAAATCTACTAGATGACAATACCAGCACGCATATTTTAAGTACGACTCTTTCAGGTACAAACAAAAATAGCTGGCTTCAAATCCTAGATTGGGCAAATTTTATTGGTTTATACCATTTATAAATTGTCTTTAAGAAATAGGTTGGTGGCGTGACACTCTTGTGTCTTGAAAAGCTCGTAAAGTCGTTGGTTCTGCGCCTTATTTTTTACAGGTTGTATTGGATTGCTGTCCCACGAGACAATAAGAGTGAAGGAAGAATTTTTGCACATACACTTACGCACTATAATTTCTCTTGCATAATTGGCTAGTATCAAGCGTATTATGTATGGCGCCAAAAATAATAAAATCCCTAATGATATTAAAAATTGTAATGTAAAAATATTTAAAAATAAATTGAAAATAATTCTGGCCAGCAAATGTTATTATAACATCCATGATTTCCTCAATGAAAATAATTTCAATATTTAATTGTTTTTTAATCTATAATTATAATGTAAAGTTGTCTTTTCTCTAAATTGATTTTAATGTTTAATTGATTTGAGATTTACCTTACTGTTACTTATCTAATACTAATTTGATTATAATGTATAAAGTTTAATTCATATTAATTTATCTCATTTAATATTATTTGCAAAACATGCTGTGCATATATTTTATTGAACATCTTGTTACCCACCATGTTTTATGCAAATAAATGATTTGATTTGATCAATTAAATTATCAGCCATGACCGAAATCCAATCAGAAAAATATTATTACAAAAAAAAAACACTCGCGGTGTCCTCCACAATTTTATACGAAGCAATAACAAAACAAATAAAGCCAATAAGCGTTGTATGGAAAATATTTATTAAACATTTCCAATGGCTATGTGACGGACAGAAATAATGACCCTTTTGATATAGGAAACCAATAACAAGCGTCTCTTCTCTGAATGCTTTCACAAATCCACTTGGCTTACACAATGAACATTTTCCATGGGTACAGACATTATATTGCATTGGTTTGAGGGATGTTGTTCATATCAGAGTGAGTGATATTATTATTGTCATCCCCTTTATTCATCAAATCCTCAAATATTTATCCTACGCTTGCATTACCCTGCGGTTTCACCCGCGTTAAGTTATATTGTTTGGTTACTACCTACTACCTACGGGAGCGGGACACATACATAACCTTCCTCGATGAACGGGTTTTACAACGCAGAGAGCTTTTTTCCCAAGTCAGACTTTAGTTTCTGAGATTGGGGCGTTCAAACAAATTCATCTTATTATTTGAAATTTAGATAACGTGTTAAAAATTACGCTTAATTACAGATAAATGATGTGTTTTTCATTTATATTTTATTTATGAATATGTGTGTATAATAATGTTTCTTTTAACGTCTAAATGTTAAAAAGACACACATTTAATAAATAACATGTAATTAATAATTTATGAAATTAAATTCAATACACATTCCGTGCCTCATCCCTCTAGGGATGAGGGATGAGACAGTGAGACACGGAAACGTGAAGCATGGGAACAGTGGAGCGAGGCCTTTGCCAGGAATGGGACAAAACAGGCTAACAAAAAAAAAAGAAGAAAATTACAGACGAATGCTCCCTGCTCTTAAATATGAAAGTACGTCTATACGCTGAAATATTTTACGTATTCTCGTGGAATTTTATGCAGCTGACACTGTTCCTTGTTTGATCGGCATTTTCAATACGTCAATTTTAAAAATATTGTCCAAATATTTTTAGCTTTGGCTGTTTCATATATAACTTTGTCAAGCATTTAGAGTAGACTTGGGTTAAGCCAAAAGTGGACGTTTTTGCCTGAATTGATAATACCAGAACGCCAATTCTGCTAATTAAAAAAATTCAGAATCTAATCGAAATTATCTCAGCGACAATCAATGCCACAAATAGACGCATTTTCGAAATTGAGACTGTTACTAGCTTGCTATAGTTTCTTAAATTTAACAGTACTGCCCCACAGGTCTATTAGGTCTAAGAATACACTTTTTTTCGATCATCAGGAGAAGGGCATCTAAACCAGGGCCCCATGTTTAGCAGTCGTTGCAACCTTGAGATCATTGTAACATCGTAACACAGACAACCAGCTAATGAAAGGACCAAAATTGTATTCACAAAATGGCCCATCTCACAGTCAACCCAACGAAATAACGTCCCCAGTATTTATTAAAACCTTTCACACTGACAATAGACGATCTGTGAAAGGTCTTTTTATTGATCACACCATTTCATTGTTTACTTCGGATTCGCAAGATAAATGAGTGTCGTAAATTAATGATTCTGTCTGGTCACAGCAGGTTGTTGACAAATGTTTAGAATTTGTTGCGTCTAGTAGGGTCTTTAATAAAAGTAGAAATGTCTGAAAATGCGTCATGAAATGATTGCGGGCAATAAACATTCGTTGGTCCGGAGTCGTGTTTTTTTTTGGATGTCAACGTTCGTGTAGTTTTCGTACTTTACCTATAATAGGTATTTTTTGCGGAATGAGACAGAGTTTACAATGCAATCGTTCTGAAAAATACGAGAATTGCCCCATTCCTTAACAAATCATGTGCTTGAAAATTATTTGATTTAAATAAATGACTTTGTAAACTGATTCACATACCTACTTAAACACAATTATTTAATTTACTTTTATTATAAGGAGTACGTTCGAAACCAATTGATTAAGATAGAAAAGAGAAAAATTTCAACATTTCAAACATAACAAAGTTTAGATATGCACTTTCATAACTACCTCTCACATGCCTCTACCTTCCAATACCTAGCTTAAGCACTATAATTCAATTCCTAAAACTCTTTCGTATCAGATTTCTTTCGAACATTTTATATTTGCAATGGTTTGGCAGCAATCACAGCTTGAATAATAAGTCGTCGGACTGCGAAAACGGAATTGCTTTCCCCTGTTAGGCAGTATTTGCTTCAAAGGAATATATTGTTGCTCTTTTCTATACCTTTGGAACTAGTAGGAGTTTTTTAAATTGAAAGATGTAATCTGTGCTGTTTGCTGAGAAACGTCGTGTACTTTGTGATGGAGTTATCGCCTTTTTTTTGTTCAACACTTTACTTAAAAAGGACTCAGTTTCGTCACAAAGGAAACACAGCT
Source organism: Caradrina clavipalpis (assembly GCA_932526535.1). Taxonomy (NCBI): domain Eukaryota; kingdom Metazoa; phylum Arthropoda; class Insecta; order Lepidoptera; family Noctuidae; genus Caradrina; species Caradrina clavipalpis. Next base: position 4,619,050 of record OW052100.1, read on the forward strand.
GGGGTATTATTTATTTTCTTTCTTTTTTTTGTGAAGTCAAAAGCTGCAAGGGAAGTGGGAGGAAAGCAGATGTTAAGTTTATACGTATTGTTACGAAATAGATGAGAAGTAGGTAAGTCCTGAAAGCATCACTTGATAAATTAAAAGTATGAAGATATCTCAATTAACCCATGACCCATTTTTCCCCATGGGAAAAAGGCGTGAGTTTATGTATGTATGTATCTCAATTAACATTATATCTTTCATGAAACTTCACTCTTTAAGTATCAAGTAATTTATAAGCATTTCACTCTCGAAAATTATGTTTATAGAAAGTGCATAGGTTAAAAATATAACCCTTCTTAGAAACAGAAACTGCACAGAAAGGGAAAGGGGCTGGAGAGGATTCCATTATAGTAATTTTGAGGAACGCTTATATTCTAATCTCAGTCTTAATTTGTCAAAATTCCAAAAATACAATTCACCTACAAATTCGACATTGATTGTTGCTAAGACGAGATTGCGACTACATTATTAACATTCTACTACTCTCCTGTAAATAAAGCTCAACTTTACGTTAAATTTGAGCACTTACTGTAAAATAAGACTAGAATTTAAAATACGTTCTACCAATAGCTGTAGTATTAATGGCCCGTGCAGGAGTATTTTATAGTTTCGCCAAAGACTCAACCAAGTTAAAACACGTTTCTTTAGTAAACTTTTTAGGGCGAAGTAAAAGTTGACAACGACTTTTTAATCCATTTTTATTTCTTTTGAAAACCGATTAAAGTTCAATAAAGAGGCGTGAAGTTTACGGTTTTAGTTTAATTAAGCGTTTCTGTGAAGTTAGTAAGCTGTCTATTAGTTTGACAAAGGGTGTGAACATAATACGAGTATACCAGTGTGCGTCGTGTCAGGATGTTTGTCGGAAATGAGACCTATATTAAATTCAAACTAGTACAGAGTGTGTCTAGATGTGAGACTGTATGTCCACACTTGAGAAAACCTCAGATATATGGCCAAATGACACAAGGACCTAAAATTTAACTACATTCGACACAAAAGACCAAAACATTGAGTGGTCCTTACAAATAAACCGCAACGCTAAAAGTAAATAAATAATTCATTATTAACCTGATGCTTTCAATATGTGCGAATTATAATCTCATTCATATTTTAATACGCTTCTCAAAATTTGGCACCGTAATAAAATTTATTCAACTGTGTTTAATAAAACGGTAACGAAATTGTGTGTATACGCGATATTTAAAAAGCAATTTGCCAGTATACTAACGTCAGATCAGACGCAGAAGCCGGAAAGCAAAATTTTTAATTTAAGGGACCGTAAATAACTTGATGGTATTTTTAAATTTCGGTCTTTTGATATTCAGCAAAATTTCTTCGCGTATTTTTAGTTGTTTACGTAAAGAAATTCTATGGCGTCATCGTAATTAAATGTTGGTTTTTCTGGTCCTAGCTGATAAAGGTGTTTGTAGACTTGCTTTTCTTATGCCGTTGATATTTATGGTAAACCAGTTACTGGCTGCGACTTCATTCCTGGTGTTTATTTTTGTAATTTATAATGTTTTTGCGGGGATGTGCCCAATGATTTTGTAAAGTTTTATTACAATCTGATATATGGTTTAGGAACGTATGCAGGGCAAACATAATAACAAATATAATATAATATAATATTGATATATACATCTTATGGTCAGTAATAGGAGTTAGCCTTTTGATTATTAGATAAGGATTTGGAAAAAAATACTGTGTCTAAGAAGCTGGTTATATTATAAAGTTAGTAGATACTTTCCTACACGAGACATCACGGCTTAATGTTTATATTATATTTGAATATTTTAAACAAAAAATAAAAATAAAAGATTGTAAACACTATAAAGAATTATGATTATTTGACTTGAATACCTTAAAAATAAAATTAAGGTCAAGTAAGTACATAAATTATTAATTAATATAACATCTAAACCACAATTGAATACCAACAACGGAGTTTTAACAAACAAAAGATTCAGTAAAAGATAGTTGTGGTTTTTGTCGTACACCGACTTCTTTTTTGTTTAACCCTACGCCCGCCGGCGCCGAGTGCTTTCAAAAAAGCCCGGCTTTTGTTGATAACCACCCGCATGGTTTAATTTTGTATATTAAAAGTCGTAATGTACTGTTATTGTACTGTGGGTGAATTGATTACTTGAGTGCTGATGAAATCGATATTTTTATTAATAAACGTTGTTAGTTACCATGACTTTTGGTGGTAATGTTTCTTTTTCTAAATTTTATTTATTTAAACTTATATAACAAAAAGTACAAAAGCGGACCCCACCCAATAAATACTTAATGTAAAATTTTAGCTCACTACAATTTTTTTGTGTATAGCAAGTATGTTTGCAAACCTATAAATTCACACATTCAATTTGCAAACTTATACATACTACCATTAAGTTTTTTTTGTCTAGGCAAATTAATCATGGATACCCTCCGTCTGTGTTCCTAGGATGTCCACCACGCCCACAAGGTGGACGGACGACCTGATTAAGACCGCAAGAAGGCGCTGGATGCAGGCCGCTTCCAACCGGTTCTTTTGGAAATCTGTGGGGAAACCCTATATCCAGCAGTGGACGCCCTGCTGCTGATAAGATGATGGTGATGATGACCGTCCGTCTGGGGTCTAGCAAGAACGGAGGGTAATGTCGGACTCTTACCGACAAAAACCCCACGGTTCCTCTTGTTACCAGGAGTCCGGGAGTCCGGTATTCGCTTGGCGCATGATCCGCGCTCCCAACCACCAGACCCTAAAAAACTAACTAAATGCTTATAAAACTGGTAAAGCGGTTTCAAATAACTACGCCAACTTTTAATGAATAATAAAGTTGTGGTTTACATTTCATGGTTGAATAATTTCGAGAACTATTTCAATTTGGCTTTAGCAATGATTAACAATAAATTATTCAGCGGTTATAATTAGCTGTTTATTGAAAATAACTTTACAATATACGTTATTTGCTATTAAATTTTCATGACAATATGTTTTACTAGCTTTTGCCCGCGACTTCGTCCGCGTGGATTAATAGTTCCCGTTCCCGGGGGATTTCCGGGATGAAAACTATCCTATGTCCTTTCTCGGGTCCCAGACTATATCTGTACCAAATTTCATTGAAATCGGTTCAGTGGTTTAGGCGTGAAGAAGAGACAGACAGACAGACAGACAGAGTTACTTTCGCATTTATAATATTAGTAAGCAAGTAAGGATCATCATAATTGTGGCGCATACTAGTTTCTGCCTACAAGTTCATCCGTGTCAAATTGTTTATTGAAAATTGACCATTTATCCTGGATAAAAGTACCTATGTAGTATGTAGAGTCTACTAGTGTGGAATGTTATCCCACACTAGTTGATCTATATTTTAAAATACAGTGTTTGGCAAAACTTGAGTAGGTAAATTAAGTTGTACTTTACTCTTACTTTAATCTATCATTACATTTTCTAAACTGAGCTATAAGTATTAGGTTTCTACTATTCCAAATTGAAATGGACAGCATGATGCGAATTGAGCTTTACATACCCGTAAGTATTAGGATTCCATTATTCTAAATTCAAATTCGAATGACAGCATCATGCGAACTGAACTTTATGAATAAATATTAGGATTCCATTATTCCAAATTCAAATTCGTATGACGGCCTCATGCGAACTGAACTGTATGTATAAATATTAGGATTCCATTATTCCAAATTCAAATCCAAATGACAGCACTAAAAAGATAGTAATCCCCGATTAAAAACACTAAACATTGACTGTTTCTAAAGAGACGAAGGCGCATAAAAACTCAAAGAAAATTAGGACAAGCCATGAAGAGATCTGTAAATCGTTGGTCGTTACATCTAAACGAGCGATTTACTCGGAGGAGTGGGCAATAAAATCACAAGAAAATCTCGTCAGTCTTATTAAAGAGACCCCTCTTGGTCATTACTCTGTTTCGGCGGAAAATTAAATGAGTTTGATATCTTTTTGTACAGGACATTTGGACTCGTTTTATGACAACAGCTGTATCACATGATAAAAGTCGCGTTGTTTGCTTTGCTCTCTTTGGCCTTTGATTAAATTTGGTGCGCGTGGATTGGTTGAAAAGTATCGTAATTTTTTTTCATATAAAATATATTTATTAGTAGGTACAGTTACTGTTTTGTTTGACAGTTAAATAAGCTTTATTTTCAAAATAATGTTCGATGTAAACAGAAAAAAATTCAAAGAAAATAATCTCCAAAAGCATATGTTTTTATCTATTTTTATCTGATAAATGTTGGACCGATAATAAAATAAAACTGCGTGAGCATATTGCCACTCTGTTCTAAACTGACCCTTACATTTTTTATTTCTCCCATAAACAATGTCTAATGTAAATGGCTTTGTAAGCAATACTCACAAATACATATTTCTTCTAACAAACGATGTTATAAATCACAGAAATATTGTTAAAGGTAGTTCATACTCGCTAGAATGTAAAGAAAAAGTTCGATTCGAATCAAATGGCTCAGAGAATCCGACTCTGAGCCATTTGACACGCAATTTTACGAGCCAGAATCAATAAAACGAATTCATAAACGTTTGTATTGTTGAATATTGCTGCAAGAATGATTCTTTTAGATGTTATAAATATACAGGAGGGTCTACAGGAGGGTCTAGCTTGAGCGTTTGGTGTAAACGTAACGTAAATTCAATTGATTTTCAAATTAGACATACGAGGATGATTTCCGCAACTTCGTCTGTATGGAATATACCATAAAACATTATTATATTCTATGACATTCGGAAATAGTGTGGCTTTCTATCAGTGAAGTTTTTGTAATCGGAACTGCACTACTAAAGACCGTCACAAAAAAAAAAACAAGCAGACTAAGCAATCCAAATCCCTCTATAAGATTAGCATGAAAAAAAAAAAGTTTTCTTCATGTTTGTGATATGTAATAAGTATAAATCTTAAATACGTTAACTCATACTCGTAAATCATATGTTACGAGTATTTTTAATATAAAACATTTTATTTATTTTCGAATTGTCAATCTAAGATTATATTTATTTTAGAATCACGGTACAAATAATTCTGCCTCAAACCTTTACGACCTTGAGTAAAAGGTATAAAATCACCGAAAACGAGAATATCCCAAATGGCTGTCTCATCTTCCGCCATTTCCGAGTATTTTAGCGGATCTCTTTGACGACATTTAATCTCAATGATGACTTGCATTCCCCCAGCTTCTTTACACACAGTATCGTTTAACAAAATAAATGTAAAATCCGTCTGATTTTGTACGAAATGAAATAGATTTTAATGGATTAACTTAAAGTTGCTTTTTGGTTATTTAGATTTCGTTTTACTGTAAAGAAGTCAAAGCATGTATTTGAATGAAACTGTCTAAAGACACTTTTGAATTATCAAAGAGTCGGTCATCTAGTTAGAAAGTTAAAGCTGGTTGGTTCCAAAACGTAGAAAGGTTTCTATGAAGAAGAACAAGCAAGGAAATCCACGGACACTCTTTTGAATTAAGTTTTTACAAAATCCTGATACATTATTCTTGGTGATTATACATTTATGTGAAAACATTGTAAGTGAATAGCAATATAAAGTAACAAAAAAGACAAGCAGTTAAGAGATGACCAATCCCAACCGACAGCGCCCGTTCACGAACATGACGAAAATTTATTTTAACTTACATGCAACAAAAAAACGGTAATTTAAAAAACTAAAAATCCCGACTGCTATTCTTTAAAAATCCCTAAAACAAGATAAATTGTAGCAGTCGGGACCCATTCTAGAAATGGAGGATTAGTGAATTGAGAGCACATACCTATATTACATTGCAGATGGTCCCGAATGGGTCCCGACTGCTACAATTTATCTTGTTTTAGGGATTTTTAAAGAATAGCAGTCGGGATTTTTAGTTTTTTAAATTACCGTTTTTTATTTTTTTATTTTTTTAGTGTTTTAAAAAAGAAATTAATATACCCAGTATCACTCTTACAGTAAATACGAATCTACCGACACCTCTCAAGCTAAAATCCATCGAGCCGTTCAGCCTACAGAGCGAGCCAAACATTTGAATTTGGCGCCAAAAATCCGCCATTTTGTTTTTTTTTTTATATACCCAGTGTCACTCTCACAGTAAATACGAATCTAACGACACCTCTCAAGCTAAAATCCATCGAGCCGTTCAGCCTGCAGAGCGTGCCAAACAATTATACATACAAACATACATACATACATACATACATATATACATACATACAAACATACCCTCGAAAAACATAACCCTCCTTCTGTCGCAGTCGGGTAAAAAAGTACTAAAGCGTTAGGCATTCTCTTCCAGACAACCAAAGATGTTATAAAGACAACATGGGAATATTTCCAAAACAAAAATTCTCAAAAGCAATGTCCGTCACACCAAACCTGTTCCGAAATCAAAATATGACTTCTGACTCAAATCAATTGACTCCAATCATACAGGATTTCCGTTCCCAGCGTCCGTATAAATTGCTTTACTTATTTTCCGGGCTGTTTTCATTAATCACGCGTTTCGCGGTACTCTTCCGTTCTTAATTGGGTCCGTTTTATCATTGAAACAACACCTGTTACTGTGAATGCAGATGTAATTATATTTCGAATATTTTCTCCATGTGCTCTCTGCAAACAATTACGTTATTAATTTCTCTCAGAGCGGTTTAAATATTTTTGTTTGGTTTTTTTTTGTTAAGATATTGATATTAACTGTAAATGTGCGCTGAAATTGAGCTTTTTTGTACTTTTCAGTAGGTAGGTGTATTAAAGAATTAAATTTGATAATACATACTGGCTTCTGCTCGCAACTTTGTCTGCGTAGACCATACAATTAAGCCACTAGCCCTAAATTATTTCACGACAACACAAAAACTATTCTACATGTTAAGCTACGTGTTAATCGTCAATATTTATATTTATGCTAATTCCGTTTAGACTTTTAACCATGTAAGTATAACAAATATCCATCCATCCATCCAACAGCTTAAAATAGTTTAGTAAAAAATAGGAGGATTGCTATATTCACATCGTACCGGGCGTGAATATAGCAATCCTCTTGCATTTTAGTCATGAACAAAATTAAATATGAGTTTTTTATTTGTTTGTGTAATCTTTCAAGACCTCAGTTTAGTTTCTATGTGGGTATTTATTAGATTGAAATCTAACGAAAACTTTTAACTGAATTCTCGTAAGCATATTGCAAGAGTGGATCGCGCTTACCACCTGACCTTAGACAACCAATTTAAATGTTAGGGTTATTTTATCTGTGCGCTCAAGACAATAGATCCTTACTACTAAGTAAGATAAGTAGTAAGAAGTACTATTAAACATGTCTAAACCCTAACAAACATTAACAATAGCGCAGGTTCTAAACACAGGTGTGTCCCAGGTTGCATATTCCAAAGTCCAAAGCCAGCAAGTCACAGGGCATAATCACGAAATTCCCAAAGATAAAGCATTGCGGAACTAGGTAGTTCGTATAAATCCCGGACAATGCGCGCTATTACCAGAGCGAACAATCATGCAAGATTAATCGTGTAAAACGCTGCGCGTCCCTAAATCACTGCATGTGGGTGTGTTGGGTTGTACGCGGGGGTGTGTACGGTGTAAGTGGGTGTGTGTGGGTGAGTTTGTGTCTCTGGTCGCCGACTGCGGTTCGACATGTTAACTTATTGGGTTTTGGCCTGTTGGAAGCTGTCAAATCATTTATCGTATGCATGGTGGGATTTGAGTGTTGTTTATAGTGACGTAGATGAGTGGGTTACGCGAACACGTTATTAGCCGTTATTTGTTGTGGTTTATTTCGCGGCATAATAATTTTATCATTTTTGGGTGAGTGCGTTGTGTAATATCCAGTGTTTTTTTTAAAATTGTTTCACATTTAACATCAGGGTGGCATCTCACTATCTCTAACTTTTAGGAACGGTAACAATCTAATCTTACTCAAAGCATTTATTTCAAGTAGACCATTTACAGGCACTTTTGAATTGCCAAGGAGCCGGTTAGTTAGGCAGAAATTTGAAGCTAGTTGCTCGTTCTAAAACGTAGGTAGACCTCTATGGAGCATCTCAGTCTCAATCTGGCAAAAATATCTCTGATTTACGTTTTTTTTAATTGATTGTCGCTAAGGTGAAATTGCCACTATATTTCGAACGTTTTTAAATAAAAAAACAAATATGTAGACAAACAAACAACGTTTTTAAATATGTAGTAAATTTTTTTTTCGGGTCTATAATCATAATTATTTTCTCAAATTAAGGATGTTAAAGCTTGGCAACATATTGATTTCGCCATGTTTTAATTGACGTAGAACACTTGAAAATTGAATAAGGCTGAAAGGCTTATTTTTCAACACTATTATATTTTAAAGGAAAATGGTTCGCGCAGAGCAATAAACCATATAATACCAGTAAACTAAAACAATTAAAAAAAAGACCGACCACCTCTATCCCTCCCATTTAGCTTCCCAAATCCCCGAATTTCCTAGGCTTGGCTTCCACAAAATAAATCTTAGATGGTAGGTACATAAGCCTGCTGCTTATCTGCTAGCGCCCGAGTGTATTAAACGTAGTGAATGGCTCACAGTATCGGATCGCTCACAGTGGGATGTTAGCTTTATATTGTGGTATCGAATGTTCTGAAACAGGCTTGATTTAATTAGTACAATGTGTGTGTGGAGGTTTTTTGTACTTGAAGCTGATTAATCCGCCTGAGTAAGCGTGGTGATCAATGCTCGTGCTTTCTTTGTATGATAAGAGGCTTTTGCTTTGCAGTAGGACAGTAAGAGGCTGGTGTTGTTGAAGCTCATTACATATCTTCATTTTTTCCATATTTTATTACTGGTTATTTTCTTATAACGTTGCCCTACAATGGGAATTTCTCAGTATCGTGTCCTATCGTGGGTGTGCTACGGAACAACTACCTATAGGTAATGAGAATATTTTCTCCATGCGAGAATCGAACTTGCGATATGCAGTGCTATGGCCTATCGCTCTGCCACAGCGCCAACAGGGCCGTGTAAGTACTAATCAAATTATAAAGTTGTTTGCGCTGATAGAAAAGTGCCAAATTGCTAAGTGTCAAGTTGCAGTGTGTGTGTTTTATGTTAGTACGAGCAGAAGCTCGTATCATATAACATGGTTAAAAAACTAATAGCTGCTTAGTTCACTTTCCAATTCATAACAACATCATACAGTTTACTCCAAGACGATGCGCAAATTAAACGAAATTATAAAATAATAAAACAAAAATAATCAATCAAATTTCCCCTCATGACCTCTCTCAAATTTCATCACACCCGATCCACCTCTTCCACATTTAAAACTCTCAAATTTCCCAAGACAAGCTACCAAGAGTTAACCACAATGAACTAACAACGGATAGTTAATAAAGTATCATATAACTCCTCGCCCTCAGGTACCATAAACTATTTCAATAAACTACGGATCGTTCCTCGGACAGGCAAATTCTTCACTGTCCTTATTTCATATTTATAATACCCGTGGGTTCTATATTACTAATGACGATCAATAACGGGGACTCGGCATAATTAGTACCCAGTTGGTGGAACAATATTTCACTGTAACGTCTCCTAATTAATATATCGAGAATTAATTAATTTGCAGGGGAGTACGTACGGCAATTTGGATAATAGAAATAGATTTGGATACTATCAAATGGAAGTTTGGCGATGTTATTTGAAATTGCTGTTTCGGGTTGAATTTTAAGTCGAAATTGGTTAAAAGATCAAAGGTTACGTTAGTCTTTAATGTGTATAAGATGTTAAATTAAGTAATAGGAAATGCGTACCTAAATCAATACTAAACTACACTGAAGTTAAAGATTTAGTTCGGGTTTTGTTCGAATGGAATGACTAGTCTGATTCTGAAATTCCTTTTACTGTTAGGAAGCTACTATATTCTTGATTGCCATAGGTTATGTTTTACGGTATAGGTACTTGGTTTGTACAAGGATGAAGCTCCGTGAATAAGCTGTTTGATTTAATGATTTGTCAATATTAAATAAGTGGATACCATGGATTACTTAAAAAAAATATACTTCACACTAATAATTTCTCCGGTGTTGTGGGTGCGTTTACAAACAAAATAATTACACGAATTTACATACACAAACAACTGGAATCGGAACAACTATAGGTACCTATCTGTACGCCATACAAAGTCAAAGTCAAAGTCAAATCATTTATTTCAATTAGACCATTAAAAGGCACTTTTGAACGTCAATTCCCTTTTTTAAGGATGGGAAATCATCCATCTGTGGGTGTACATTGGTACACCTCTGCCTAACCCTTCGGGGAATGCAGGCGTGAATGCAGGCGTGGAAATCATCAAATAACTTCTTCCGCCCTGGGCGGAGCGGAAGGGATTGTCACAATCTTACTGACTAAAACCCATTCCTGTTCCTCCTAATACCCTTTGTGTGCGGTAACTCTTTCGAACAAACTTTGTAATACAAATATTGATCCCGCAACGCGCATAAAGGCAGATTTAGACAGGGTCAGTGACTGGCGCCGAAATCGAGACAAGTCAGCGCTGACCACAAAAAAACCCCGTATAAATTGATTTCAACTCAGTACAGTGGCGGGAAGTCAGCGCTGACTTGTAAATTCGCACATGAATATTTAGAAGTCAGACTAGGCGCGGCGCCGGTAAATGACCCTGACTAAATCTGCCTTTACAGCAGCTAATTGCTCAGCTACTATGCGAACCAAATCAAATTTAACAAAATAATAATATAATTACAGTCACCGCTGCTCAGGGCTATACCAAAAATCATTACGATTTAATTGTCCTTTTTCCTGCCCAATAAAAATTAAATTACAACTCTTAGAAGTAATAATAATCCAAAATTAAGCCAGAAATTGGTACAAATAAATTGATTTCACCAATTTACAAACACGTTTCCGTCCTGTTCCGCTAAACTCAGTGAGCCACACAAAGGGACAAACATCAAACAATTAATTTTTGCTCAGTACCGGCAATATTGAATTTAATTGAAGACCCAATTAATAAGGGTATCGATGTTAAAGTTCAACATTGTGCATTTTATTTGGTTAATTGTAAAATTGTTTTGGTCAGAGGAAATTGGAATGTAATGTTGGTAGTAATAAGGTTTCTACTCAATTATATACATGAATCTATTGACCTTAGAAAATACAGAGCTACTTTCTGGTCTCAACTTAGTTTGCGTAGACTTCAGAATTGAAGTAAAGTCCTAAATTATTCCATGGACACCCAAAAACGGAGTAAAAAATATTTTATGTGTTAAGCTAAATCAAAACTATACGTGTGCCAAATTACATCCAGATCCGTTCAGCCATTTAAACGTGAAAGAGTAGCAAACATCCATCCATCCATCTTCACAAACTTTCCTATTTATAATATTGGTAGGAAGTAGTAGGAAGGATACATTACAAAGGATAGCACTACTGTCCTTAGACGTCATTAAAATATCATGAATTATATTACTCCATAATAATATTATTCCAAGTTCCATGGAGTATGTTACTGCACTTCTCAGTCATAACATTTTTACTTTTGTTTGTACGTAAAGTTAATGTAGCATGATGATAAATGTTATGCATGGTTTACGAGTTTTCCTTTTACAGAGTATATCAACATAAAGATAACGGCTCATAAAGGATTGTACACTCCACAAAAGAGATAAGTAAACAGGGTATTCAGGTAAACTTGAAAGGTACTTGGAAACTGATGGATCGTTTCTGACGTTGGATTTAATTATTGAATTTCACACACATCACGGCTGTATTCCCCGAAGGGCTATGCAGAGATATACCAATATGCACCCACAGTGTCCCACAGTTAGCCGGTATGTTTTAAATCTCATGTAATATAGGGGGCGAGCATATTGTCATTAACCGGGCATAAATCCTAACTCCGAGCTGTTACTGAGAATTTCATAGAAAAATCCAATACTTTGCTCGACCTGGGAATCGAACCCAGAAATAGGAGTCACCTAGAACTAGCAACCAAAGTAGCAGTCGTGTTTAGAACCACTACATTAACGAGGCAGTTATTATTAAATTATGTTTTCACATTTTAATAGGAAATAAACTCTTCGGTTATATTTTAAAAACATATAATCGGTTGTTTAGAAAACTTTAGCTGTATGAATTATTCTGAAGCCTCTGGTCGTTAGTAGAATTCGCTTTCTGGTCTCTTCAAGTATCGTCGACGTCGCCTCGTGTCTTGGTGTGAGCTATTTAGATTAGATACTTGTCTGTTATGTTGAGTGTACTTCGACAGTGATAAAGTACTGGGATACGTGATAAGTGAAGCTACCTGTTACTTGTTCTAGCAACGGTTTCGTGTCTTGTGACTTGGGTACAATATTTTAAATGTCATGGATTCATTATTATGCAGGTAAATCTTTATTATTAAGGGGGATGCAGGCTGCTTCCAACCAGTCTTTTTGGTAATCTATGGGGGAGGCCCATGCCCAGCAGTGGACGTCCTGCGGCTGAGATGATGATAATGATTAAGGGATTTTTTGTGAATTTTTCGCTTAAGCCCGTAGTGAGAATTCCACTCATTTCACGTATGCAATATGGTACATAATATATGCATATATGGTGCAATATACTATGGTAGTATGGAACTGCCTTGTTAGCCTAGTGGTCCTAAGCACAACTGCTACGCTAGAAGTAGTCCTGGGAATACAGGCGTGGTGGTATATTTTATTTTTTTAATATGGTTCGTCGGATTTTTGTATAATCAGCTGTTGCATAGCAGATTATACAAATAAAAACCGTCGTATTTTTGATGATCGATGGCCTATAATCCTGTACCTAATGAATCCATAGTAAAAGTTTCTGTCACGATGTCCCCCCCACCCTATATGACATTATATTCTTCACTTCATACCACATACTACCGACCCATAGAAGCAACAAAGACATGTCAACAGTGAAGTGAAAAGTGCTCCGCTATAAAAGCTCAACTTTATAAATGGTAGCTCAACAATGGTCTGCCGCGGTCAGTTGTCAGATAAACTGAAGGAAGCACTTCCTGAAGATATAGGTTTAAAGTATTAACGTCTAGATGTGGCTGTAACTATCCGTTCTCGAAGATCCGAGGTATTATGGCAGTATAACTTTGACAGCACCTTTATTCTGTAACAATAAGGTTGGTTTTGTTAATACATAGGTACGTACTATGGAAGCTGACTTTTTAACGAGAGCTAAGGACATATGTGGTTTTTCCGTTTGATTTCTAAAAACTGATTTAACCCCCGATTTGTCGAACGAAAAATTTATTTGACAAATTTTCAAGTGCGCGTGAGGTGTAATTGGTTGACGAAATTATCAGCAACCAATCATAGCAGCATATTGCGCGGAATTACCAAGTCTCCACATAAGTGTATTTAAGTCAAGTGCCTAAGTAAATGCCAAATAACAAAAAAAAACTATTATAGGCTGATATTAACTTTAAAGGATGATATTGCGCTGAAGGCAAATAACATACAAAAACATCACAACAACATTAAAATCAATGGCTTTTAACTTCATCAAAAAATTATTGATCAAAACCTGCTGGAGGGCGTAGAACCAAAACATATGTTGCAGAAAATAAAATTGGTAATTCGATCAAGTTCCTTCATACAACATAGAAAAAGCAACCGTGAACTATTCATATAACCCTCCTTTTGGAATTGCTGCAAATACATAAATACCACGTGGAACTACGAACCGAGAACATTGAACCACCCTTTTATCTCGTCTCAAAAGAAATGTATATCCACTTAGCATAAAGCGCGAATCGCGTGTGGACGTATTATTACGTAAATTGTATGTCCCAAGCACCTTGGAGGTTCCCTACGTTCCGAGAGGAACATTATAGAGCAGGGGTGGCGAACCTTTATAGGTGAACTTGCAATTTTTGTATGAATACCATAATAATTTGTCTGTGATGTATGCCTTAGTTGAGGAAAATAAAAATAGTTTTAATAACTTTTGGATCTCGACTCTGATGACTGCTTCGCTCCCGTGTGTTGTAGTGTGACGTTATATTGCCTATACTATTTCTTATAAACCAGGGTATCTTAATACACACACATTTATTCCAATCCTACTGGTAGTTCCTGTTATCGGCGAGTTTAAACAAACAAAATAACTCTTCAGCTTTATTAAATTAGTATAGCAAAGACAAGCAAAGGAAAGTGTAATTTCAGCTGTTGCAAATATTAGTATAGATGATATCTTTATTTGATTTGTAACTAATATTTATATGTACCTACAATATAATTTTTAATGCCATTTCGTTTTAGAATCATGTTTTATTGTTTTTAGTTTATTTTATGTTAGGTATATTATTTTTAGTCTGTAAACATTGCAAATTAGTTTCGATCATTATTTGATTTGATAATTATTGACGTGCCCAAATTATTTTGTGGCGTGCCACCACTGACACGTGTCGCCTTGGTTCACCATCCCTGTCATGGTGGAACATTTTGAGGATTTTTGCGTGACTATTATATATTATGTAGTATGGGATTCGTTATGGGGACGAATAAAGGGGTAGAGATAAGGTCGTATATATTTTGTGGTATTTTTGTTATTATGAATCTTTCATTTCCCTGGAAAAATATTTTATTATTTGTTGGTAGTAAAACATCGTGATTACATTATCTATTAGTTATTTGATAAATCCGTCTCGGATTTATGAATCTAGGACGGTTTGAGGATGGTTAAATATTACCTAGATATCATGATATTGAGTCAAACATAGGTACGGTTAAAATGTTATTGGGTATTCATAATAGAAAATTTCTTAGTAGGAGCCCGGAGTTTTTTGGGATTTAGTAGTGTGACACCCCCGTACCGCGAAAAGCACATAAAGTCATTGATTTGATTTTTCAAAAAGCCATCTACAATTTGGACGGCAAACCTGATTAAGACCTTCGGAAGATGTTGGATGAAGGCCGCTTCCAACCGATCCTTTTGGAAATCTATGGGGGAGGCCAATGTCTAGCAGTAATCATCCTGCGGCTGATATGATGGTGATGATGACGAAAATATCTTACACATCTATTACCTACAAGTTATAAATATTATTCCTTATATTAATCGAATGTTTGCGAGAAAATTAGTTTTAGTTTAGCTAATGGCTTTTTGAACACCGTTGTCCTAATTTATTTTAGTCAGGAATTTGCTTGAGTGATTTTAATACCTACTATGTTTCGATAGGGTTTATAAATACATGCCAAATTGATAAATCGATCAAGGTTAAATAGCACTGAGGAGTTATTTATGTAGATTAGAATATCGATGTCGACTGTCAAGCATCTCTTGCCAAAAATTCGCCAATATTGGCTGAACGAAATGGAAGTCATTCTTTAGATTACATATATGCGGTGAAGGGATCGTCATAAAGACTTATCATGCATTCAGGAAAGGATTCTAGATCTACAGCGTAATAATATTTCAAAGGTTAATTTAAAAAAAAACAATGCTGTTCCATACATTTAACTGAATTCATGGTAAACGTTTTCGTTACGAAGTTGACCTATGAAACTGGTAGGTAAATTATAGGTAAAGAAGAATATAAGATTACAAGATGACGTTTTTGACTCTGACTTTGATTTACTCAGTAAGATGTACAAAATCAAATTGTTAATACACTAACAAATAATATTCGCACGTACAAACATTATTGTTAAGCTACATCACTATAATGTCTTCTTAAAAATGATTATTATTATAATACATTTTAAAAATATTTTCAAAACTTTATCGAAATATTCTAATGCAAACATCTCACTCTTTTCAGGTAATAACAACAGACAACATCAGTTGGTAAGTCCAGCAATTTATAAAGAGACACTGTAATATCATTAATTTCAACAAAACGCCACAACGCGGCGTCTCAACGCTTCTATTTATCTTTAACAAAGAAACCAACAAAAGGAACTTTGTCCGGGAGTTCATCTAAAAAAAGGTGAAAAATTCCTCTTGCTAAAGCCCCCTTGTGAACGAATAAACACTTGAAGAGTACTCGGAATAAATTGAATTGGAATCGGAAATACTTTGTCAAGGTACTGCCTCCTAGACTATTTTTGTAACATGCTAGAGCTTGCTCTTTGTAATCTTGAAAAAAGGTTCTGTGTGTCTCCCCATCTTGTATGACATCACAGTTGCGAACGCCTGTTTGGTCAGGATTTCTGTCGTTTGTTTTAAATTGAATTCATAGTACGGGAGATAAGGTTCTTATTCTTTTGATATTAAAAGATTTATTGAAACCATAAACGAGTTAAGTAAATACTAAAATTGGTTTGTATATAAATACATTCTTTTTTATAATATTACTCGTAGTATTATAAAAAAATGAATTTTTGTTTGTAGTGGGGAAACTCAAAAACTTCTCAACCAATTTTGAAAATTGATTCACCTATGGAAAACTGCATCATTAGCGAGCAAAGTAGATAAGTTTTATATCCAATAAGTTTCAATTTCAGTAAAAAAAATCCACACGGACGCAAGCTGCTTGAATAATTCAATACAATTCTTTTTTTAATTTAAATTCTTCATAATTCTTTTTTTAATATAGAACACTTTAAAATTCTGTTGAAGTTCACATAAAATTAACAATGTTTATTGCCGTCAGGGCGAATGAACCGTTTAATTGAAATGCAAAGAAAATTCGCTGTACAGCCTAAGAAAGTCGTGAACTTAATGTCTCGCTGACAGCGTCATAATTTAAATTTAGTTATCTTTTGATAAACGAGCGGTAATGGGTCTGTTGGCTAAACGTACAGCCAACAACAAAAGTCGGTTAACAATGTTACTTTTACATATCATTTCAATAGACACGAAATAACACAATTCAGAATTTTAGGCAATATCTAGAGTTAATTTTATCTTAATTTTAGATCCATTTCGTATTTCCTTTGATATTGTGCTCTATAATGAGGATTTAAAATTCTGAAATGTAAATTTACTTTTCTTGCTGACTGTACAAGTTAATATTCTGAACAAAACTAGTGTCCTTTAATTTCCAGAGCCTTTGTAAACTTTGTGCTAAATCTTTTATTATCTTAGACCCCGCTTTTTCTTCGTCTTACATTATTACGTTGTTAAAAGTCTGTAAAAATTTCGTTCTCTTATTAGGTATTAGACTTAATAGAATGATAAAATGCCTCTTTCGTGACTCGGGAGTTTGTGATACAGTTTTTTGAGCTTTTACAGTCTGATTGATATCATTCTAGGTACCTAGTTTATCTTTATCCTTACTAATATTATAAATGCGAAAGTAACTCTGTCTGTCTGTCTGTCTGTCTGTCTGTCTGTCTCTCCTTCACGCCTAAACCACTGAACCGATTTCAATGAAATTTGGTACAGATATAGTCTGGGACCCGAGAAAGGACATAGGATAGTTTTCATCCCGGAAATCCCCCGGGAACGGGAACTATTAATCCACGCGGACGAAGTCGCAGGCAAAAGCTCATATAGTATAAAAGTCGCTCCCACTGTATTTACGATTAGAAATTTTAAATTACGCAATGGATTTAAATGCAGTTTTCAGCAATAGATAGAGTGATTTAAGAAGAAGGTTTCTAAGTATAAACCATCACGGTATGGCCAGCGGGAGCGGGGCAATAACCAAAGACGTAACTGAACACGGGTGAAATCGCGGGGCATAATAGCTAGTGCTATTATAAACGTCAAAGTTTTAAATGATGGATGTATGTTTGTCACACTTTTACGCTTAAACGTCTGAACGGAATTAGTTGTAACTTGGCACATACTTATATCTTGATCTACCTTAGCATATAATACAGTGTGTTTGACAGAACGTTGAAATACGAAAATGGTGGATAGGTGTGGTCATCTGCTACTTACTCAGTCCTAATTTTTATTTTTCATTTAATTGATTATTGCTTAATTCTGAAGCCTAGTCTACGCAAACAAAGTTGCGGAAAAAAGCTAGCTGAATTTGAATTATCATTTAAACACTTAAATTTAATTTTTAGTGTCAATACATTTACAAGAATTTATGTAATGTAACATATCTCACGTACGCAATCAGAGTCATCAGATGTTACTGCGATTCATGTCGTGATATTGCTGTCCATTGATTGGTTGTCGTTACTCTTTCCTATGCAATGCGCGATCGGCTTGTATTAATGAAAGCGTGCGGTGTTTACAATGTATGCTTTTAGTAATGGCTAAAAGCTTAAGTGCGGTTTGGTTTTGGTTAAATGGATTTTGCCTGGAAGTTGGTAATGAGACTTGCGTTATAAAATGCATTATAATAATACTAGCTTTTGCGTGCAATTATGTTCGCGTCAATATATTATACAACGGGAATGGTCAATTTTCCGGAATCAAAAGTATTCTATATCTTCTTTTACAATAAAATCTATTTCAGTGCCAAATTTCATCCAGATCCGTTCAGCCGTTTAAGCGTGAAAGAGTAACAAACATCCATTCATCCTTGCTCACAAACTCTTATAGTATTAGAAGAATCAATTTATCATGTCAGTACTTTGTACTGCTTCGTTGGCCTAGTGGCCCTGGGCGCGACTGCTACGCTAGAGGTCCTGGGTTCGATTCCCGGGTCGAGCAAAAAGTGTTATTGGGTTTTTCTATGAAATTCTCAGTAGCAGCTCGGGGTTGGATTTGTGCCCGGTTAATGGCAATAAGCTCGCCCCCTATTACATGGGATCTAAATATACCGGCGAACTGTGGGTGTGCCTTGGTACACCTCTGCCTAACCCTTCGGGGAATACAGGCGTGATGGTGATGGTACCTTG
Organism: Caradrina clavipalpis; assembly: GCA_932526535.1. Classification (NCBI taxonomy): domain Eukaryota; kingdom Metazoa; phylum Arthropoda; class Insecta; order Lepidoptera; family Noctuidae; genus Caradrina; species Caradrina clavipalpis. The sequence goes on from OW052100.1 coordinate 4,637,892, forward strand.
AAAAACTACCTTAAAACTATTTCAGGTTTCAATAAAGCTCTTTCACTATTTTAAACGGCTTCATTAGTATTATGGTAGTTTTATTACAGTTAACTATTCAACAAAAGGGATTCAGTTTAACGACATGTAAAACGCTGAAAGTGTTATTATAAGTTTATAATTACACGTCACTTAAGAAACATACTATTTTACGGTCGTTTATGGTTAACTAGTTACTGCTCGCGGCTTGGCTTTCGTTCCGTCCTTCCCTAAGGAACCGTACTTCGACTTTGTTTATGTTACCTCTTACCTAGACTAGAGTCAAGAGATTACCCATTTCGAATCATTAGTCAGTATAAGTCTGACACTCCCTCCCGCCCAGGGCGGGGGAAGTCATTTGATGATTTCCCATCAGTAATTTAAAAAAAACCATCTAGAATAAAAAAAGTTTCTTCTGAATATACTGGTACTCCTGACAATGTGTATGCAAAATTTCAAAATGATTAGTTGACTAGTTAAGGCGTGAAAATGTAACGAATAAACATACTTAGTCTCGTATCTATACTAATATTATTGTAATTAAATAAACCTGAAAAGCTTTTTGCATGTTTGTTTGTTTGAACACGCAAATCTCTGGCTCTATTAGTCGAATTGGCAAAATTATTTCGAGTCATGAGGAATAGTATAGGCTGTATAACACCAAGCTCCGACACACGTGAGCAAAGCAGCCCCCCTAGCCAAGTCGCAAACGATAATCGTAAACGCTCGGTAGATACCAATAGATTTTCAACTTAATACCCCAGAGCCTAAAGTTGAAAATCTATTCAGGATTTCTAAGCGTTAGCGACTGGAAAGAACGAAAACGCTATGCAATCTTCATTAGATCTTCAACTTAAAACCAAGGATATAAAGTTGAAGATCTATTAAAGCCTACTCAGCGTTTGCGTTTATCGTTTGTTACATGGCCACAGGGGCAGTAATCAAAGATGTAACTTAACGCGGAAAAAGCCACGCAATCGAAATTGCGAGCAAAAGCAAATTAAGTAGTTAGGATTAATATATCCAAGCTAGAAATTAAACTATATTAGTACGAGTATTTACTTAATTACTCATTAAACGTATTAAACTTGTTGTTCGTGTAGTTTCTGTAATTTTAAATAACCGTAATTATTAATTAATTAAAGTATCTGTCTATAAATTCATGAGATGTTAATTGAATTAATCTAATTATCTATACTAATATTATGAAGCTGAAGGGTTTGTTTACGCGCGCTAATAAATATCCGGCTTTATTAGTCTGATTTGAAAAAATCCTTTTGTGATATATAGCTTGTTTATTGAGGAAGGTAATAGGCTGTATAACATCACGCTACAATTCACGGGGGCGGGGCAGTAAACAAAGACTTAATTAGAGCAAAACCGTGGAGTATTGCTAGTTTTTAATAACCGTCAATATTTAGACTAGATACAGTTATTTTTGTTGTTTATGACGTTCAAAAGTGCAATGACCCAATTGAAATAAGTTCTTTAACACGCCTGTATTCCCTGAAGGGTTAGGCAGAGGTGTAACCAATGTACACCCACTGATCGCTGGTATGTTTTTAAGTCCCTTGTAATAGGGGGCGAGCCTTTAAATTCTTTAACTTTGTCTAATTAAAGTTTTGTGTCTAAATAGAAAGGTAAATTAGATAATAACTGAATGGATTCAATTATATAAAATAAATACAGCTGAGCATACACAAATTGGAACATAGGTACTTAAGGAACCACAGAATATATTTTGATGAGTAAAATTAATGAGGAACGAAACCTTCACATATTTCAACAGACAGCACATTACGCTGAATTTCAGTAAGGTTTTAACGCTAAAATAATTGAATTTAGATTTCGTATAATTATGTATGTCGCCTACTTGACATACCCGTTGATGTATGACATATACTCGTACAAAGTAAGCACTTTCGTATCAATTAATGTTGATACATGTATTTAATTGGATGATAACTGTAGGTACAGTCAGCAACAAAAGTAGATTAATATTTTCGATTTTTCAAAACATATGAAATAGATCTAAGTTAAAATAAAATGATATCTTAAGTATTGCCTTAAATTGTGCCATTTTGTGTCTATTTAAATGATATGTAAAAGTAACATTGTTAATCGACTTTTGTTCCTGCCTGTACCTACTGAAATATCTTCTATGGTCGCTTTATACTGAGATACTCAGTTTGTATTTTCATCTATACTAATATAAAAAGCTATGAAAATTTTTGTTTGTGGGTTTGTTTAAGCGCTTAGTATCTGGAACTACCCGACGGGTTGGAAAAATATTGTAAATAAATATTTGTAAATGATAGCTAGACTTATGAGGAATAGTATAGGCTATATAACATCACGCTAGAACTCCTGAGACCTGACAAGACGTGATGTTTGACATATAAAGTGTTATATTTTTTTCGAGAGATAAAAATACATTCTTTATTATTAGGTATTATTAGAAATATTAATATTAAAATGTTTTACGTCGATCACTTGTATAGTAATAACAGCATATCCCAATTAATCCTTCCAAAATTTCAAAAACTAAAAGTGTAAAAGAAAACCAACTGTATTTTCGTGCCCAGACTTCGGAAAGGGGAACATTTTCACTTCGATACTTCGGGCCAAGAAAACGAACAAGTGCAAATCGGCGATAACCCATGATTTATTTTGAGGACACTTGGAATTATAGCTGGTTGAAGATAAGTAGCTTGCAGCTAGTAAAATACATTAAAAGACTCAATAATTGTTATTGTCTTTTACTTGTTGACTAGAGGGAATAATTAATTGACTATTATTGTGTTTGGTTCAAAATTTACCCATTCTTTTTTTATGTTTATTTAATTGCTTGTTACTGATTCTCTGTGTGTATGGTTTATAAAGTAATATTACTATCTAAAGACTTTTAATATCACCAAAAATAGCAGTCTTTATCGTGTGGGCAGTAAGGTCTAACGACCCCACACACCCTAGTGTCAGAGTTTTTAAACCGCCTCAAGGGCCTCTTGTTACCGATGTCAGTGATGTCCAAGATAAACTTAGAAAGAACATATGAATAAGAAAAAGTCACATTGGTAGTTGCCCGTGCCCGGTTGCGAACCCACAACCCCAAAATAGCAGTAATAAATACTTTGACTTTGTGATTGCTATAGCCATATAATATAGTAGGCATAATAGTGCAAATACATAATACAAAGACGCTAAATAGGAGGGTTAATAGGAGTTAATAAAATTTCTCCCTAACAAATTTTAGTCTCGGAGCGACCAGCTAAGTTCGCTGGAGATATTACAGTGTATAAGTGTGTCCGGAAACACAGGTCTGCCCTCCCTGTTCCCTAATTCTGAAGTCCGATGGGACGGCAATCCGACACGGTACTGCCAGGAATACCTACAAATTAAAAAAAAAAACTAAATAACTACAAAACTAGGAATCTATTTTAGACCTGTTCATTTAGGAACCAAAACAATGAAAAGTTCTTCGGGCAATTTTCGACAAACTTAGATTTCTTGGATGAAACAACTAAATTATTTAGTTTCTAATTATCCAATCTAAACTAAATAAATAATAAATATAAACAAATAATAACTAAACCACCTGAACTAAATAATTACTAAGAAAACACTTTTTGAACAAGCATTTCAAACAAATTCCAGTGCACATTACTAAAATGAAAAAAAAAGAACTGTCATTGTCTCGTCGCCATATTTATATTTTAGCCAAGATGGCCGACAAATGGCGGTCGCTTAGGAGTAAAAGCTTTGTGAATAGCATTATGTTGTTTTCAGCGTATGTAATGTTATGTAATGGTACGCCTGACTAGTTTTTTGTAAGTTGATTTATTTTGGTCATAGAATTGTTACAGAAATGGATGCTATGAGTAAACTTACCAGTAGGAAGGTAGTATTGTAGAGCTCTTTGTGAAGGTGCTCGTCCGGAGAGTATTAATACCACCATACTCATTTTGCCGGTTTGAAGGGTATATGGGTGCCGGTGTAATAACAGGCACATAAGACATTTTAATTTTGTTTCTGGGCTGGCAACGGATCTGCTAGGCTTCTTGTATTGTAGATATCAATAAACAGCTAGGTGACTACTTAAAATCTGGTGGACCGTCCTATACAACGTAGATGTATCAATGATAACAACAAAATTAAAAGCGTGAACACCTTGCAATACCGGCAAGTACCTATCATAAATTTCATTCATTCTTTTCACCACCATCATTCTCGAACAATTTCCATTCGTCCTCCTATTATTCATGATTAACTAAAAGATCCCTAACCATTCTTCAAACTCAGAGTACGGGGCTATCTCAATAATTAAATCAACAATTCATACCATCGGATACCGTGAGGACTCATGAAAAATGCAACACGGCAATTTGTGGGATGCCCCTATAGACGATAATTTTCGACTTTTTACAGTGAACTCGTGTCGTGACAGCGTTATAATGCTGTTGAAATATTTGGACGGGATAATGGAGTTCATTTAATAAGTGCCTGGTGAATTGAATGTTTTTAGTGAGTACTTTAGTGGTAGGTACTGGAATTAATACTATGTGTTAAGGGTTTTAGTTTGGCTTTTGTGTGTTTTAAGTTTCGATTGACTGAAAAGTTATCTATTACATCTAAAGTAATTTTTCCTATGTTTTATTATGATTAAACTGATATAATCTTTATATTAACATTTTAAAATGTAATTTAAATGCTTATCGAATAAATAAAGAAAACCAAAAAAGTACTTTTAAAAATTTTACTTTGTTGAACCTGAAATAATCAGAACGAGGGAAAAAGAAAACTAAATGAAATCTTTTTGGGAGTTGGATTTCAATAAAATTAAAAAATGCACCAGCAAAAAAACTTCCAACACCAAGTCTATAAAACTGGGGCTATATTTAAAAAGCATTTCAATGTTCAAAGTAGAGTTACGATCACTGCATGTGAAAGGTCTAAAATAATGTACAGTCATAAGCATGAACATGTCTACACTTAGCAAAAAAAAACAAAAATGAAAATCGAAAAATGACAATTACAATGAGAGGAGACCTATTTCAAACCAGATATGAGACCAAAAATACTCGTATATCGTAACACCATAACATTTCAATGTAAGCTTTAGAAAGAATGTATGAAAAGGTTGGTCTTGATTTATTATAAACCTGAAAGGGGTCATCATACTGATCATAATGAAAACCTTTTACTACATAACCAATCCTGAACTCGTAAAATAAAAACCAGCTGATCCACATATTTATGTTCGAATAACTCTACTGAGTAAACAGATAAGCAGATTTTTTCAAGATTTCAGGGTTAGTATTATTTTTAGATATATTTTGTTGATTATTATTGTTACAACCATAATCAGATGGTGGGGTTTTTTCTCTATTTGTTAGGTGATGCTCCATTCAGAATCGTCCTGTATTAAATCTCTGCTTCAAAATCTCTGTCCCTGTCGCAGAATATGCCATCTCTTAAGGCATTTGACATCTCAAGTTAGTCACACAATAAAACTTATTCACACTTATTCACTATGATGAGTACAACAACCCCTTTTCAGGTTTACACTAAACAAAAACCAAAGTCGTATAATAGATACAAGTTCGTGCTCACGAGTGTACTACATCATGAATGTTTCATGCAGAAAGGAGCCTTGGCCGCCGCTATTTATGCAATAACCGATACCAAGCTATACTTAACTTTCTGCCCGAACCCCGGCGCCATAGCAGTTCAGTTCACAGGTCTTTTATGCAAATTTTGAATTGTTGTCGTCTACGGTTAGTATTTTAACTGGAGTTTTTGTATGGTTCTGTCTTAGGTGTATTTATTATGTTTATTATGATAAGTAATGTGTATTATGTTGTTTGTTAAACTGTTTTATTAGTAGAGGTTGTTGTGTGGGTATTATCCATTTTTCTTGAATAGCTACTTCAATTTATGTAACTTGGGAAGGGCGGAGTATCTTGGCACCAGAAAATTAGTTCCTTCAAAGGAGGTTCCTCATTGTAACTAGCGTAAGTTATTCAAGTTATTAATAAACACTTTGGTTTTTTTTAAAATTTGATTTTGACTTAAGGTATTACTTAAGCTGCTACAGGTACGTGCTTGTAGATTTCGTTTAAAAAAAATAGATCGCGATCGCAAATTTTAAATTATAAAAAAACTTAGTTAAAAAAAATTGAACCTTTTATTTTAACTGTAAGCAGGAATTTTAGCCGTCGTCAAATTTATAAAATTTGATTTAGGTTACTGTATCAAACTTTCGGTTTAGCAGGGATTTTAAATCTAAAATATTTTTAAAATATTTTAACGGTGTTAAAATGTTTCGAAATACGCTCCATATTTCTATTGACTTTTAAAAATAAACTGGTTTAATTTTTTTGCTGTTCGCTTTTAAAATATTCCTTTAACTATAATTACTTTCATCTTTGGTTTTGCCACAGACGAAATCGCTTGATAAATTAAATTATTAAAAAATATTGTAGGAGCTAATGGTTGTAAGCGCCGGACACTATCACTTTGTTGATATTGATTACCACAAGTTTCGTTTATAGTTATATTAAAAGTTACAAATATTTCACTTTTGCCAAAAAGGCACATATTTACGTAACGTAGGTATTTCGATTTTGAGATAGTGCCAACCAATACGGATAGGAATTGCCATATCTGTGCTTATCATTTCAATTATTAATACAGCTAATTACACTTATGACTTAATTTAATTGAGAAGTGATCACATAACCTAAAATATCCATCTTCCTACCTATATTTAATGGTGAAGTAAAATTAACCTCAACAGCTATAGAAAAACCCTAAAAATACCATTAATTAAGTAAAAAGGCAGCGAAGGGTCTGATACCCGGCTGGGTTTAATTAACCTAAAGCAGGCTTTATTTTGTTAAGGCACAAACCAATTAATTATTTTTAGTCTCAAGGAACTTTTAGTAAGAATTTATTGTCTCATTTTATTTTATGAGAGTTCGAAAATGAGTTTGTCCTCTTAATAGCCGATTTTGCCTAGGGATTAAAATTAATTAAGGTTTTTTGTAATCCGTACTAGTACAGTCTAACAAACTATTTGGTATATAGGCTAAATTATTCGTATTTCTATTATACTGCCAACATTTTTTTTTATAACATACCATCGCGCCTGTTTTCCCCGAAGGATTAGGCAGAAGTGTAACAATGTACACCCATAATTTGCCGGTCTATTTAGGTCTCATGTAATAGGGAAGAAACGAAAATCATAAAATGTTTTTAAGCGACTTCAAAAAAGGAGGAAGTTTCCAATTCGGTTGTATTTTTTATCTATTTTTTCTTGATCAGAACTTCACATTCCGGCTACAATTTCGATGAAAAAAATTACTTCCTGAAACAAAAATGAAAAAAAATCTTCCTAAATAAACCATTTCCCTGAAATAATAACAAACTTCAAAGAATATTTTATTTGAAGTTCATTCTTTCAGCAGCTAGTCAATTAATAAACTGGCATTATTGTCGGACGGTTTCCTAATGGAATTCCGTTGCAAATGTTCTAGAAACTTCTCACGCCATCGCCAGTTATATTAAAATGTTGTGTTCAAGCTTCATTAGCGTTATAATTTTTTTGCTGGAGGTTTAAAAGTTAAAACTTGAATTACCTATTTATTTAATAGAATTTTGTAGAGCGTATTTTGGAGGAAATATAATAATTTCCCCGATGGGCTAGACATAGGTATACCAATGTACACCCACAGCCCGTCGGTATATTTATGTCCCATGTAATAGGGGGCGAGCTTATTGCCATCAACCGGGCACAAATCCTAACTCCGAGCTGCTACTGAGATTCCAATAGAAAAATCCCAATAACACTTTTTGCTCGACCTGGGAATCGAACCCAAGACCTCCAGATGTTTACTGAAAGCTTTTTTTTGAAGACCTCACTTCCATCCTCTTCAGTTTATTTGTTTCTTATGCGAAGAACATTAACGACCACAAGTTCCATACACAAAGATTCCGCATAACTATTAATTAGCCCAGTATTAGCAGTATTTAGTTGCCCTAGCTTCAAGCTGGGAAGTCTGCAACATAGTACAATTATTAGTTGAGAACTAAGATCCCGGGACCAAGCCACTTGTGGGAAGCTACACTAACTTACCAAACTTAATGCAACTTGGCTGTTTGGTTGCATAAACAACTGCAATACTGATGTTCATAGTGTTTTATGCTTCGGTGATTAAATTGTGTTGCATTTGATGCTGGTTGGAAAACAACTGACAATAAGGTTTATTTTTCTTTAAACATTTTAAAATTCGAACGGTAATGAGGGTGAAAATACTCGATACGAGCTTTTATTTACTTTCACCCGTCGCGGTGTCTGTGTCTAGTCAAAGCTTACAAGTTAAATTTGACCCACTTCCCGATGTGCGATTGAGCTGACATTTTGCGTAAATGTGCAATCTGCATGACAATGCAATGTCGCAGAACTTGTCCGATGATGGAGCCGAAACGTGGCTAAAGGAACTTAATAACATCTTACAAGTTAAATTTGAACCACTTCCCGGTGTTCGATTGAGCTGGAATTGAATACAATATGCACATTGCTTGACAATGCAATATGAAATATTGAATATTAAAAAAAACAATAGAACTTGCTGTAACAAGTGAATTCTCATTCTGTATTATTTGAGAAACAATTGACAACTAAGCAGCTGTTTAAAGAAAGTTGACGCCCTACGGTATCTTAAACAAACATTTAAGTCCAAAATCTTTTAATTTTTAAACCTGATCCGTCAGTAAATTGATGCAGCTACGGACGAAGCCACATGCACAGAAGCTAGTAAATAAATAAACGCCGTGCGTTCATTCATCACTCCAAAATAAGTATTTATCCATCTTTAAATATTAATAAAATATTAAGCCAAAAGTTAAGTGGAAGATTTAAAACATCGAATAAACCAAATCAAATTGAAGCATAAAAACCTAATAACAAAATACAAGATCACAGAAATAGATCCTCATAAAAATATAGCCAGCACTGCAATATTATTGCTCGGTCGCAAAAATGTCTTGGACACAATGTTTAATGAACATAAAGAAGTTGTTTTACTTTCATAAAGAAACCAAGTCCTTAAGAAATGAGAAGTTATTCCACTAGCAGACTGCGCCGGAAGATAAATCAGTTGATGAAGTTTTTATTTTCTTGAACCATAGAGCATGAAATAACTCTGCTATTTTTTTTTTCATTTTGAGACCAGAGCTGGGCTTGAGGCTTTGGTGTTTTTCTTTTCTTTTTTTTTTGTTTTTGTTTTGACTGCTTGATAAACATCTTTGAGACTGTCAAATAATTTTTGCTATATCATGTTTATGTTTTCAAAAAAAGAAAGCCCAATTTGCCTTGACTAGATATTGGATTAGTATTCGTTTACCTAATACTAATCTAGTATTTATTGGTGCAGATATCAAATCAGTAAAATGCTGTAAAATTAATTTAAAATAGTTAGTGTATTTTGTGTGATCCACAACTAATTCATTTTCAATAACATTATCCGTCATTAGAATTTGTTTAGAGTTCAACGTTGCAACGATTCCAGTTATTTAAATAAGATCATTAACTTAAATATCGTGTGCTTTTAATATCACTTACGAGAAGAATAATGAAAAAGAACTAAATTTAGTTGCCTCTTCCAAAGGTTACGTATGATTAAGAATGAGTAAGAAACTTCATGAATTTGATTTAAAAAAGAAAGAAAATGCTTTATGCTCCCGCATCGATAGTCAAAGCCTGACTATTGAATACAGCTAAACATTTTATAACATTATAAAGTAGGATATAGACTTACGAGAAAGTACACGTACTTTACGTCACGACGATCTTTAGAAGTACGCGAACTTTTGGAATAAAACACGGGTGTAGGTCTTTAAGTACGCGTACTTGTTCGTTCGTCTATCGCCCACTTAATAAAGACTTAAAGTTCGGCAAGTATATCATAGCCTACGCTAGAATTAACATCAAATTCAGTGAAAAATTACTTACAAAACGTTGAAAAGGCGGTTATTATGTAAATTTCTAAGTTAGCTTCTATTAAGTTGTTTGCGTGAATTATACACTTTATAACTGCGGTAATTCTCTCGTTTATTAATGGGGCTTTACCGTGATATTGGTGTTTAAAGTTGGATTAATAACTGGCTGTTGCCCGCGGCTTCGCCCGGGTAAATATTTTTTTTTTAATTTTATTTCTAGTAATACCTAGCCTTAGCTACACTAGGATTTTCTCCTGTATCGTGGGTGCATTTACAAACATATAAACTAACATATAAAAACAGCCAGACCCGGAACAACTATCTCTAGGCCATATAAACAATTGTTCCGTGCCGGGATCGAACCCGCGAGACGCCGCGCAGCAGCCAATCAATCAGCCACTGCACCAACTGTGTCGTCGGTTATTCAAATTAATTATTTCAATATTTTTGAAAATTCAATCAAGATTCTAAAGACACGTGGTGCCATCTATTATCATAAGAACGTTATTTTGTATTCCACGGGAGCAGTACTTTATTTCGAGATGAAAAGTACCCTACGTCCTTTTCTGTACACCTACCAACGTATATGCAAAATCAGGATGATCGATTCAGTGGTTTAGGCGCGAAAAGGTAACACACAAACAACCTTACTTCCACATTTATAATATTAGTTGGGATTACCGAGTTTATTTTGTAATACTCTGTGAGGAAGCAAGCGTATTATTAGCGTTTTAAAATTGATTGAAAGGTTCGTTACAGTTCGTTCAAGTTGGTTAATTTTTGCATAAGATCGGTTATTTAAAAATAGGGTTAACACTTTAATGTGTAAAATTAACGCAGTTTTAATTTCTCGGGCTCTTGTTTTCAAAGTAGTATATACCTATTGCCCTTACAGTATTATTACATACCTGAATAGTTTTTGTGAGGTGGTATAAAGTAGCAGTGGTAGAAACATCGTGACGCGAACTAGGTAGAGTGGATAGTTTTTAGAATGGATAGATATTGGTACTGCCTCGATAGCTTAGTGTTCCTAAACACGACTGCTACGCTAGAGGTCCTGGGTTCGATTCCCAGGTCAAGAAAAAGTGTTATTGGGTTTTTCTATGAAATTCTCAGTGGCAGCTCGGAGTTTGGATTTGTGCCCTGTTAATGGCAATAGGCTTGCCCCCTATTACATGGGACCTAAATATACCGGCGAACTGTCGGTGTACATCTCTGCCTAACCCTTCGGGGAATACAGGCGTGATGGTACTCTTTCACGCCTAAACAGCTAAACGGAATCACCTGCAAATTGGCACGCTTGTGCGCTTGAACTTGTGTATTTTTATTGCTTGTGCTATTGATCCAGTTTTATACGTAGCATTTTTGTCCCGTTTTTATTTTTCCATGAGATAATTTAGAACTTTGCTTAATTCTGAATTTAGTGCATAACAAGTCGCAGGCAAGAAGCTAGTGTGAACATTACAAACACATGTAAAGATTTTAGGTAATCCGTACTAATATTATAAATGCGAAAGTAACTCTGTCTGTCTGTCTGTCTGTCTCTTCTTCACGCCTTAACCACTGAACCGATTTCAATGAAATTTGGTACAGATATAGTCTGGGACCCGAGAAAGGACATAGGATAGTTTTCATCCCGGAAATCCCCCGGGAACGGGAACTATTAATCCACGCGGACGAAGTCGCGGGCAAAAGCTAGTAATTAATATTTTATTTAGATTTTTTAATCACGTAAGACTAGGTAAGTAGCTATAGTATTATTGTCAACAGTCGAATAACATTCTTTATACATCAGTACTTAACTTTGATTAAATCTGACCTAGGTTTATGATTATAGCAATTTGTAGCAATGAAAACTTGATTACACCAACTAAAACCTAAACAAAATTGGTAGCTTACTAACGACTTAATTAAAAGGTCAATTTTCTACATTTCATTAAGCATAGTACCTTTTTATTTAGGTCTTGAATACTGATACTAATGTTTTTTTTTCTTTTTTTGTGTTTTTATTGAAAAAAAATTGGTAGCAGTTTTTTTGTGCAAAATACGGTCAGTAAATATTTTTATCTGCAATACCATTTTTAAAATCTTTACTTATTTGAGGTTTATATTTTTTGCCTAATTAGTATTTTTCCGACTCTCTCTTTTACTCATTAAATAAGCAGGACGGTCTCCTTTATCTAGTGGCCACAAATGCTTTGCAGTTGATCTAATCGTACCTAGGACCGGGCAGTCGGTCCTAGTAGGATTTCTAGATCGGGCAAAGTTGTATTGTTTTATTTTCTTAATAGCTTCCCAGACTTTAGAAGTCGGTGGTTTGATACTCCCATGCCTCGGAAACCACGTAACACCGTTGGTACTTCTCCTGATCTTTCCCCAGTCGTGTCGGATCGCCATCAGACTATAAGAAAAGGGTAAAGGGATTGCATCTGTGTTTTCACACACACACTTGTACACTATAATATGTCCTGCATGCTTAGCTAATCTCCATTGAGATTGGCCGCCATGGCCGAAATTCAATCGGGAGAATGTAATTAAACAAGCTGCGGGGTGATTGTAGCAATATAGGCACCCTACCTATTGAGATTCTCAACCATACGGTACCTTCAGTATTTCGTAATAATATATTATTACGTTTATATCTTGTTAGGGTTATTACTCCACCTAGATACACAGAAGGTTATTTAATTTTCAAGTTCCAAATCAAAGTCAAAGCATTTATTTCAATTAAAACATTTACAGTTGGTTTCAAAGAGGTAAGCTCTGAAAATAGATACTGAAACCATTTTTTTATGAGCGTTAAAGAGTTACATGATTGACAAGTACGTAAGCTTTGAGCATAAAAATTGTATATTTGCAAATTATTACGAACTTGCTTTTGCCCGCGGCTTCGCTCGCGTTAAGAGGTATTCAAAATTTCACCCCTATTTTATCCCCTTAGGGGTGGAATTTATCAAAATCCTTTCTTAGCGGATGCCTACGTCATAACATCTACCTGCACGCCAAATTTCAGCCCGATCCGTCCAGTGGTTTGGGCTCTGCGTTGATAGATCATGTCTGTCAGTCAGTCAGTAGTCAGTCACCTTTGAGTTATATATATTTAGATTTAGATAAAAAAAACAGGCTGATTGTTTACAATATGTATCTTGCGTTGGTTTTAGTCCGACGTTCACGCGGATGAAGTCGAGAGAAGAAGCAGTCTAGAATACTAAATAAAAAAAAAAGGAAAAAAATAAGTAAAACTAGTTCCGAAACACTCACACGACACCTCTCAAGTTCTCAACATCCAAGCGGCTCTCAAACGAATCCGATAGACCAAGGCACCTTCCTCTATCGGATTCGTCTCGATTCGATTTATTATGCACCTTCTGCTATGAATACCAGATTTGTGCCACGACTACAGTTGCTTAGCCACGTCCAAGGTGTAATGTACATAAAAGTGAATTTGTACTGGCGTGTGTAAATATTTTATACGGGGGAATCTAGGTGCGAGGGGCCAGAGTGGTGAATTTTCTGGTAGGTATTACGGATTTCGCGAACTGCAAATGTTTTTAAAAATCTTTAAAGCTATTTCAACTGGATTAAGCATAGTCTTACAAAAATCTTATTTAAAAAACACCGGCAACTGAATCATTATATTTTATTTGTTACGTTTAATTTTGCTAGTTTAGGTCTATTTGGGGGGGGGGGGGGGGGTACTGCTATGACCTTGCATATCAACCTACAGACTTTTGTTTTAGAGCAATATTTCTCGTATCTCGTCGGCTTTTTCTATTCGCATGTACTTTTTTTAAAGTTTGTCATCACTGATATCGGTGAAGAAAAATATCGTGAAGAAATCTCGACTTATAATTAATTTTAGTCTAAAATCCGCCTATCTGCCTTGAGCAAGAGTGGTGATACAACGCTTATAACTTCTCTGGTCTTTGCCCTGAGTGGGATAATTATAGGCTGGTAATTACAAATAGTATCAAATTAAAATCAAATGAGATCGCAGAACAATTACTTAATTGAATAGTTAATTAAAGCTTACGAGGCCCTAACTTGAGAAACAAGAGCTTAATACATCGTCACATGATGTACGCGGTTGTTGAGACAATTTTACGCACTGTTAAATCCCATTAATGAGTTTGTGAATTAGACTCAGTTGTCAACGGTTGCCATCTTTGATTGCCTTCTTGTTGACTGTAGAGATTACGGCTGGTTCTGCCATGTTCAACCTTATTTTAGTAGTTTATATACATACAGTCGGGCCTGTTGGTCTAATGGTTAGTGGCCCTGACTGCTAAGCCGGAGGTCGTGGGTTCGATTCCCACCCAGGACAAACTTTGTGTGATGAGCATGATTGTTTGTTCTGTGTCTGGGTGTGATTTATCTATAATATGTATGTATTTATAAATTATATATAAGTATGTATATCAGTTGTTTGGTTACCATAACACAAGCTCTGCTTAGCTTGGGATCAGATAGCCGTGTGTGTGTTGTCCCAAGATATTTATTTATTTTTATAGTTCATCTATAAATACTAATATAACAAAGTTTAGCTGAAGAGTTATTTTTGTTTGTTTAAACTTGCTAACCTCTGAGAATTCCAGTCGGATTGGAAAAAATATTTTTGTATATGATGGCAAGATTTATTACGAATTGTATAGATTACATAACATTACACTACGACCTCCGGGAGCGGAGCAATAACTAAAGTCGAATCTAGGTGGAAAAAAAAACATGCGGATGAAGTCTCGAGAAGAAGAATAAGAAGAAAGTAATCAGATAAACACGGTTCAAAAATACATGTTTTTTTCCAATACGTTGTCTCACAGTAGTATTTCTTCTTGATTAACGTTCTTAATCATACTGACAAATTTGAGATAATTGCTTTTATAAAGAAATATTCCGCTTTCATCTTTCTTAGGATAAAACCATAATGCGACTAAAATCAATCGAACGATTTAGTATAACAAAAAAATCCTAACCCTTTTTTCTAACAACAAAAACGACAAAAGAAGAAAAGGAAATCAAATCTTAAGCTCTTTCAAAAGACTACAGAATCAGTTTTCGTGATCTCAGTTTACTATTCACTTTATACTCAATAACTGAAATTGTTAGAGCAAAGATGGAATCGCCAAATGTTTGCTAGCGTCGTCGTCGGTGAATACTAACGTACTTACTTGAACATCGTATGTATATGTGATATGAATTGTGTAGACACAGCTGAACTGTTTTTTTGTTACGTTTTCTCGTAAATTGAAAGGGCACATGGAATGGAATTTTATTTATTAAACAAAGTAATCATTTTTAATACACTAGGTATCTTAATACAAGCTTCTGCTCGCGACTTTGTCCTGAAAGACAAGCGTACTATAGAACATGAATAAAAATGACATGTCATTGAATGGCAAACGAACTGACGGCTCACCGTGGTCACCCCGCTGCCTATAGACATTTGAAATACCAGAGGCCTTGCAAATGCGTTGCCAACCCAGAGTCAAAGTTAAAAGTCTCACGTGCCTGTAATTACATACATACATAAACTTACGCTCCTTCCCATGGGAGTACGCAGAAACTATAGAACGCCATCTGCTACAATCCTTATATACTTCTTTCCTTTAAATACAATTTGTAAAAAAATGCACAACAAACGTAAGTAAATAGTATCTACTACTGATAAAATCCTCCGTAAAAGAAACATTCATAATATTGGTTTGTTTTTAGTATTTGAAACTGTATAACCGAATATTACGCTTCTTGCACAACTGAAATAAACTTCCACTAAAATGTTGGTCTAGCAAACTATAGAGTTTACCTTTGACATGAAATTTCTCGAATTTCAACTCAAAGTAAGTTGCTAAATTGCAATATTTCGGTGTATGACTGTTGCACATTGTACAATGCACAACTTCATACTTTCAGAGTACACTGTAAAACAAAATTGTTTCGCTACAAACGTGAGTGTACCGTTTTTCATAAACCTCTCATTTAATTTGCCTTAAGTCCGTATTAACCTGAAGAGTAGTAACAACTCACTTTTAAACCCGTTACGCTCCAACGTTTTTTTGTTACATTTCCATTCGTGAAAACCGTCGACAATCTAAACGACAATAAACGTCCCAGTTTTGCATTCATTTACAGCGGGAAGTGTTGACGTTCGCGAAACAATGGCAGGACTCCCGCGCGTTCCCATCTCTAACTACACAATACATCGACGCTTATTCACCGCGACAGAAAGCTGGAGTCTATCTGTGCGACAATGGACATTGTGGTGTTCGATTCGTTCGCTTTACAATTGTCGAGTGCCGCCAATCGCTTGGTTGCGTTCTAATTCAATAGCGTTGCTGTGAAATAATAAAATGCAGTTGCATAGTTGTGAAAATGCGCCAATGGGATTTGTGATTGTATCAGAGATGCCTGAATAGCTGTTAACGAGAAAGGAGATTTTTATTTGTAGTTGATGATAAAAGTTTTTAAAACTGCTGATACACAAATAAATAGAATTGAAGTGTCTGTTTGTCTGTTTATAGGTAATGTCAATATAAAAGCTGTTTACTAAATGCATATGAATGTTCACACGATACTTTTACTAAACAGCTTAATTTTGTTTTGTCTGTCTTTCCGTTAATTTTTTTTTAGAATTATCTCCTTAACGGCTGAACCAATGTTGATGGCACTTTTACTAGCACATCGCTTTATAAAGAGCTCATAAAGAGCTCATTTTATTTTTATAATTAGGATTCCACAATTAAATTAAAACTTCTTAGAAACCGATATTCACGTGGATAATGTAATGTAGGTTTGTAATGTTGGATGTCTATGAATGTTTGAAAAGATTTGTAAGTTTTTTTTTTGCAAAATCCGATATTATGATCTATTAAGAAATGAAGTCAGGGGAGCCACTAGCTTAAGTAGCTTTCAATCAATTAATTAATTAAATATTATAACCAGACCCGTACATTCGCAGATTACTCTCTACACAAACAATTTTACTTCTCCATAAATATTAGTTTAAATTACATTATGACTAAGATTCACGAATAAAAATGTAGACAGACATTTTATTTTAACGTAACGAACCTTAACGTTACCATACACAACGCGAGAGCACTATAATAAGATTTATTACATAACAAAGTAAATAAGAAAGGAGTTGGCATTAAGTAGTCTTGTTTTATTTGCGTTAAAAGCATACACATTACACATTACACACACAGTACATTTTATTTTTATTCTAACTGAATTTTATATTATATTTTCATTTGCAATGATACCTGGAGTTTTGCATAGTTTATATAATCTGTATTAAAGCTGAAGAGATTATTCTTTCTTTGTTTAAATTTGCTTATCTCTGGAACTACTAGTCGGATTGAAAAATTCATTCATTTTGTATATGATAGCCAGGTTTTAACGAATAGTATTACGGCACGCCATGACACAAGGGTGCGGAGCAGTAACCAAAGACGTAACTTAACGCAGACGAATAGACACGCGGATAAAATCCTATTTAACGGATGTGAAAATATACTCAAAGAAACCAAAAGTTACATTTTGTTCTGGAAACCGCAATACCTTTAGGTTATGAAGATATTGAAAGTCAAAAGTAGCAACATTTTTCACTTTTTTTTACAAAGATGACTTTTAAGCCTGATCTCAACGATGCTTGTCGTACAAAATTAGACAAAAATTATAAAGGATTTTCGATTCGAAAACCGTCTCGAACCGAATAGGTATTGTGACGTCATCACCCTCGTGCTAGGCCTTCCACCTTCGTGGTACAAGCTATTTGAGCGCGACAATCTCTTAAATGGCGCTAACCACTGCCTAGCATGTTTCATGCAAAAAAGTTTAAAGATTTCAATTTCGTTAAACTTTTGTATGTATTTAACAATTATACGAATTTAGTTTTTGTTTGTGATAAACCTGGGAAGGGGTCATTGTACTCATCGTTATGAACAACTTTTGCAATGGGACCAATTCTGAAGTTGCGAATAAAATTGGATAACCTAAACTATTTATATCATAAATGTATAATTTTGCTATTCCTTTTCCATCATTTCGGGGTAGGTCTACTTAAAGTGTATCATAATTTAGGTCATAGAATAGCAATATGAGCATTATGATTACAACACTTTGATTGAATGTAATATAAGGAACTTCTCAGAAATTCTTTATTGAACTTCTGAGTACGGAAAAGGTGACGACATGGTTGGTGTTTGGCTGCTGTGTTTCGTGTCTCGGGTTCGATTCCCGCATAGAACAAATATTTGTTTACTCTACATAGTTGTTCCGGTTCTGGCTGTTTGTTTAAATAGCTTTATAATGTTAGCAAACACACTCACGCTTTAGAAAGAATTCACAATAAAGGGCGACATTCAATAAAAATAAAGTATCCTACCTGTTCCCTCCTGTTCATTAAAAAACAATTTCACATTCCCAATCACAATGGAAATCGATCGTACAAAAAAAGGTTAAAAAAATTGCTTCGCATGTAATATTTGTTCCGTAAATTCCGTAATGCAGATGTCAGGTGCAATGCGCGGATCCATTCATCCGAGAGATTGCCTCCCCAGTGGGTTCATATCGATGATAATGCACCGGTATGCGAATAGCAATGGGACGGTTTTGGATAGTTTTTGAGAAATATTATTATCTCTCAAAATCTGTCCAAAACTGTGAACTGATTGTATCTATGTTGTTGGAAGATGTTTCCATTGGGTGAATGTTCCACGCGCGCCTCAAAGAGATGTCAGCAAACATTCGGAGGGGCCACTAAGGCCAATGCCTGCCGGGGCTGCGGGTTGTTCGAAAGAGATACCGCGCCCCCGGAATGCAAAGGGCACAAGATGAAACATGGATGGATTTTACTCAGTAAAAGTCTGACACTCCTTCCCGCCCCGCCCAGGGCGGGCAAAGTCATGTGATGATTTCACATCGGTAAAAAATAAATAAATTGGATGAACATTAACTTGAAATGGATTAGAATGTAAGAAACTCGTTGAAATATTAATACCCTAAAATGTATGTCGCAATTTTGCATCCTTGTCAAACAGCAGGTTGTCATAAATAAATTAATAAATACTTGTTAGAATAGTTGTTTATTTTTGTCAGTATTTTGAATACACCTCCTTTGAAGAATTGAACCCGTTGGGTGCCTATGCGGTAGGCAGTGTCCCGGAACTGTCATCGTATGCGTGCATGTTTATTGCCTTAACTTCCTAAACTTGGCGTCAAAATAGTTAGGTTAACTTCGAAATTCACAAAAAAAAAACTACAAATCTTATCATTGTATCGAAGGTATCTTTTTTGCATTCTCAAAATTTGACGTAGGTTTAGCGACATTGGGATCTCGGTCTACACAATCACGTGCCATAATAATACATTACATGATCATGTCAAAGCTATTCAAAGCAGCGCAGGTGTCAAATGATACAAATTCCGATCATAAGTGCAGGTTAATCAAAGGGCATATTAATTGTAATTGGCAGACAAGCTTGTAATTGCGTTCCTGGCTAACTGGACATGGGAATTATACGTATCTAATAACGGAATTGGAAGCCTAGCTTGATTGCGTGTAGGTCGATTTTAGAATTGGATATACGACTATCGTATAATTTTAGTTTATTTTATAGGACAAGCACAACTAGTATCACTATTTAATATGGCTGAAGCTTTGAAATTATTTTAGGTTTAGGATTAAGTTCATAAAAATAACTGAAAATATGTTGGAATTCTAACAAAATCCAGTTTCCTAGGTATGGTCATTTTCAAATACATCGCAATGATGGGAACAAAATAAATTAAGTCTTTTTTTTCACCAGATAATATAAAATAAAGTGAGTAGGTAGGTAGGTGTAGGCGATAAAATAAAGTTAGAATTTAACCATCAATATCTGCGTAACCTATTTCCCAGGTATGGGGCTACCGTGTCGACGGCGCGTTCGTGTTCCACGCGCGCCTCAAAGAGATGTCAGCAAACTTGGAAGGGGCCACTGAGGGCCGGTGCCTGCCGGGGCTGCGGGTTGTTCGAAAGAGATACCGCGCCCCCGGAACGCAAAGGGCACATGAAGGAACATAGACGGGTTTTAGTAAGTAAAAGTCTGACACTCCCTTCCCCCCCTCCCAGGGCGGGGGAAGTTATTTGATGATTTCCCGTCTTAAAAAAAAAGGTATGGGTCTGGAAAACAGCATAAATTAAGTGTATTTTTACACCCGATATAAATACTAAGCACCAATTCGATAAAATAAACACTCAAATCAAAACAAAAAAGTATTTGTTGAATAAAAATATTCTTCTTGTCTTAGTGTATAAATACAACAAAGAAAACTAAATTGTCACAAGAAAATAAACGTTACATCCAGAAATTATTAGGGTTAGCTTTCGAGGCTCATTCTGGCCACTATAATACAGATAGCGACAATATATACAGTTATATACGGTTATTTTAGTTCTAGATTTATTATTTAAGTGTTTGAATCTTCCAAATAGAGAGACAGTAGGGTTGTTAACACGATGAGCAAATGAGTAACGAGCCATAAAAGCCAAGTTTCAGCAGTGGACCGCTATGGGCTGATATGATGATGATTATGATGATGATAATATCTAGCTCAGTCGTTTTGAGTAAAGTCAAAAGATTAATTCCAATAAAACTATCAAAATAAACATTTGAACATACAGGAAAAAAAAGTAGCTGCACCTTCCAAAAGGTAGTTCCATATGGAGACAAATGGGTAACTTCATTAAGTATGAAGTTCTCTTTAAAAAAAATGGCTTGTAAGGTTAGGAATTATAAAATTACATGTGAAAATAAAGTACAAATTAAACATTGTTTTGTGACTTTTAGCCACAAAAATGTGTTAATGACAGATATGATAACCTTACCTTTAGTTGAAATAAATATAGAACAACTAGCTTCTGACCGCGACTTCGTCCGTGTCAAATTTAATATATTATCCCCACAAGTACCTACATCTTTCCTGAATAAAAAGTATTCTGTGTGCAATTGCACATTACAATCTGACTCAGTGCCAAACATCCAGATCCGTTCAGCCGTTTAAGCGTGGAAGAGTAACAAATATCCATCCATAAGTTATGATGAATATAAACCAATAACTTTGAGTATTGAATGGTTTTCAGTATTGGTTTATATTCATAACTGATGAATGAATTAATTACCAATTCCGCATCAAAAACAAATTTCAATTCCAACATACAAATTCGCATCCACTAATTAGCAACCAGAACATTATCACACAGTTCTGTATCAAAGTTGTCTTTGTTGCACCAACTTCGTGCCAATTTACACCCGAAGCGTTGAACTGTGCACTACAGATAATAGCGCTCTTACTTACTACACTAAATATATACCCACAGAAGGTCCACTGCTAGGTATTTGTCATAATGGACATGGTGGTTGAGAGTTTTGTCAATCTCCCTCGTTTCACTACTGGTGGCGCGTGCGTTAGATCATTCGGTTAAAATGAACTACTTACAGCTTTCTGATCTTATCATGTACCTACAATTCAAAATTGTATGTAAATGGTATAATTGAAATAAATGCTTTGACTTTGATTTAGACACGTCTCTAGCGACTGTAAGAGCACGCGTTGGCATTTTGAAATCACCGCACCGCGTCACCGCCCGTACTATATTATACGAGAATTTAAATACTTGTTTAAAAAAAAAAACTATGATTTAGGCTGGAACAGAGTTTATTGATTTAGAACACAGAAGTAGCAAAAATCAGAACCTCCGACCCAAACCGTGTGTTAGAACTGACTGGCTAGGCTCATGATCGATGCCCTAAAAGACACATTTGAATAGTGGTGAGCCAGTCTACTAACATTTCAAAGGTATAACAGTACTCGTCCATTCACTCGTTGTACCGACTTGGCCTTCTGTGTTTCTGTTTCTGTGTTATCTATTCCGTGTTTACAACGTACGGAACCGCAATTAACATCAACACAATTTGTATTTGTTGTAATTATTCTCTCGATGTGAACACACACATTTTCATCATCATTATTGCTGATGTGATGGAGGGGTTTGATGAATAAAATTATGTGGAGTGAGTCTTAGGGAGCTTTTATCTTGTGTTCAGGACAAACCGCCTCATACAACCTCTCAACCTCTTTTCATAATAGACTAGACACGAGTATTGATCTCCAAGCTTGCTTACGGCAGATTGATAATCCTAAAATTTTATGAAGTACATAATTTGAAAAAGAAATTGTTGGTTTAATGAGAGACTGAGTGTATGTGTGAGAGAAAGTCTGATTACTTGTAGAACAGTTATAACGAATACTAACTACAAAATATTTATTAATTTGAAAATATTAAAGACTAGTTTTTGCCCGCGATTTAGAAGCGCGGCGAAGTCGCCAACGAAATGGCATTTGTCAATTATATTTAAAATTCAATCATGATTCGAAAGACACGTGGCGCCATCTATAATTATAAGAACGTTATTGTTGTTTTCCTCGGGAAAATCCATTATTCCATTATATCCATTAAATTAAAATCCATTATATACATTATTAATATTAGTTAGAATAATTCGAGGTTTCCTCACAATGTTCTTCTTCACCGATGTCAATGATATCTAAGATAACTTAGAATGCCTGATGCATGAGAAACGGGCGTCTTAACTACTGGGCAATCACAACACAGTCTACAGGTCATGTGGTATCAAAAACTCGAAAAATATTCATATTGAGTCTGACACCACTCCCATACGTAATTAGGAAGCTGAGTGTGCACTTTTTATTTCTTATGTAAGGATGGCAAAATACTTAAATGGCTGCTTCTACCCTGGGCGGAGCGGAAGGGAGAGTCAGACTCGTACTGACTAAAACCCATCCATATTTTTCCTAATACCCTTTGCGTTCCAGTGCCGCGGTGACTCTTTCGAACAAATTCCGCAACACTGGCAGAAAGCTGAGTGTGCCCGGATCATTATTTTCATATTATGTAGTTACATTTCAAGCAAGTGCTCTGTAAACTGCACTAGTTCTGCGGCTAAAGGCGCTTTCAAACTTCTGTGCGACGAAAATGGGTCACACAACAGCAGTTTTTCCTTTGTCCTTTCAGAATTATAACTTAAAGTGTTACATACTCGTTGTGTTTAACCTTATGGTGGGTCCACACGATACAGACTTAACACAGACTTCTATTGAATTTTGTCTGTACAACAAATCAGTACAGACAAATGTCGGTGTACCAGAAAAGTCGGAAGTCTGCGTACATGTCTGTACGATTGTCGGAGCAAAACTCATGATTATTGAATTACTTAATTTATTAATTAAAATCGAAGTCTGAACTGATGAAAAATCTGCACAGACATTTGGTAAAGACCTCTGAGTAAAAATTTTTACTCAGACTTTATAGTCTGTGCAGATATCTGTACATACAAAAGTCTGTATCGCGTGGACCCACCATTACATACTCGTTGTGTTTAACCTTACTTATAATTTAAGGAATATGAAACTCATTCATTCATTATACACGAGGGACTGGCCTAAAAGGACAAAGAGACGAGACTGCAGGTCCAGGCCGAGTCGGTGACCGACTGTTGGTCGGTTGTCGGTTGGGTTGGTTGGTTGGTGAATTTAATAATAAAAATATCAAATCATATTATAAATATCTTTTTTTTTTAATTACATAAAAACAATGTTTTAAGAAGTAAGAGAGAAGAATATCATATCGGCCTATTAATATCTCACTGCATGGAAAAAGCCTCTTCTTATACAGCAAAGGCACGAACGTTGATCACCAAGCTTTCTTAACGCGGACTGGTAATTTCACATTTATATACTATGTTTTTTCCTTCAACTACATAGGTGAAAGAAAAAATTCAGTCACATGACTGAATTATGAATACCTACACAATATTTTTATGCACCCTTTATTTAGTACTTCTGATGTAACTAAAATAACACTAGCATTATAAACAACATCTAGGTTCAGAATTGGGTTGCAGTTACGTGTAGTTCCGTCTAAACTATAGTGACCGCCAGTGAAGGTTGGTTCCACAAACTGTCTAAAATATTCAGCAGTTTCAGCGACCTTCTATGGTTGACCATTCAAAATATGAACCTCCTAAGCTTAGAGAATTAACGGCTTATGGCTTTAGTCACTTAAGTAAACATGACGATGTTGCTGTGCATTGTTATGAGGACATAAACACTTATCTATACTATGTCTAAACTAATAATATTATGTATGATAGCAAATTGCCCGCGTCTACGTCCGCGCGGCCTTTTTCACCCACCATAAGTTACGTCTTTGGTTAATGCTCCTCTCCCGTGGGTCGTAGCGTGATGTTATATAGCCTATTTTATTCGGGAATAATGTAGCTATCTATTATATTATTCCCGAATAAAATATTCTAGCAAAAATTTCAAATTTCATGTTATTATTCTAGCGAAAAAAGTTTAAAAATCGGTTCAGTAGTTTCAGAGCCTATTCGTTACAAACAAACAAACAAATCTTACCTCTGTATAATATTAGTATAGATAAACTTGAAGTATTTTTTTGTTTGGTTGTTTGTTTAAAGTCGCTAAATCTCTGGAACTGCCAGTCGGAATGAAAAAAATCTTTTTGTTTATGATAGCCAGATTCGTGACACATGGGAGCTGAGCAGCAATCAAAGACGTAACTGAACACGGGCGAAACCGCGGCGCGTGGCTGGTTAATCACAAGTTGCGTCTTGCGGTTGTGCCCATGTTAATAGGTTTGATTCTAAAAAGTTGGTACCTAATTAAATATTTTTAT
The DNA here is from genome assembly GCA_932526535.1 of Caradrina clavipalpis. Lineage (NCBI taxonomy): Eukaryota > Metazoa > Arthropoda > Insecta > Lepidoptera > Noctuidae > Caradrina > Caradrina clavipalpis. Next base: position 4,662,670 of record OW052100.1, read on the forward strand.
ACTTTACGGATAGATTGGTTATGTAAATGTTCGAAAAGACAGACTAATTTAATTGTATATTTTTAGTTTGTATTCACGATACCGTATAAGACACGGGAGGTTATTGGTAGAAACAAACAATTATTTAACCCTGGTAAGCTAAATCTCAATAACAGAAAAACCGGTCAAGTGGGGGTCAGACTTGCACATAAAGGGTTCTGTACCACAGCAAAAAAGGCCTTTCTTGTATAGGGCCTTCCCTTGATTTCTACCTATGTATTTCTGTTTTAGCGGGTACACTGTTTGAAAATTTAAAGTAGGTACTTTTTTTTATAAGTGAAAACTTGTGTTTCGCTTTAAAATAAATAAAAAAATAAATATACTATCACGCCTGTATTCCCCGAAGGGTTAGGCAGAGGTGTACCAATGTACACCCACAGTTCGCCGATATATTTAGGTCCCATGTAATAGGGGGCAAGCCTATTGCCATTAACCGGGCACAAATCCAAACTCCGAGCTGCTACTGAGAATTTCATAGAAAAACCCAATAACACTTTTTGCTCGACCTGGGAATCGAACCCAGGACCTCTAGCGTAGCAGTCGCGCTTAGGACCACTAGGCCACCGAGGCAGTTTCGCTATAGTCTATATCTATTCCTTGTCTTTATCTGTAAGATTTTATAATAAAATAAAAGATACAGCCCTATGGCAGAGAAATGGACGGATGAACTAAAGCAATATTGCTCCGTTTGGACCCCTTGGGCTACGGAATCCTAAAAAGTATTGCCAACTTCGAACGAAAGCTAACGTTGATTTTTAGGATTGCAGAATTTGGCTTATTTTTTCTTTATTTAGGTTTTGAGGCCTTTCGGATTGTACGATTGGAAGTGCTTTTATTCATACTTTTTTTTGGTTCTGCGTAAAAATAAAACTTCGAGCAATACGATTTTTTCCATAAGTCCGTGAGAATGCTTTTTGAAAATATTTTTGCGTGGATTCTGTAGAACGTTTTTATTTAGGAGAGGGTTTTGTTTCGTGCCACTATTATTTTTAAGAGCTTAATAGTTTATTGCGTTCTAGCTATATACGCTGTGGTTTCACACGCGTTCAATTCTTATTTTAGTTGAGCAGTAACTAAAATAAGAATTGAATGCGGGTGACACCGCTCCCGCTGATCGTAGTGTAATTTTCTATACGTATAAACCTTTCTCTTGATGAAAACCACATTATTATTCGTTGCACAGTTTAAAAGATCTACGCGTACAGAGATACAGGCGAGTTACTATTATATTAATGTAGGGATTACTTATTTTAACTGCCTCGTTAGTGATCATAAGCACGACTGCTAGAGATCTTGGGTTCGATTCCCAGGTCGAGCAGTGTTATTCGTTTTTTTTTTTTAATAAATTAAATTCTCAGTAGCAGCTCGGACACAGGATTTGAGCTCGGTGAATTGCAATAGGCTGTCTCTACTACATGGGACTTAAAACGAACTGTGTGTGTACATTGGTACACCTCTGCCTAACCCTTCGGGGAATACAAGCGTGTATATAGTATGTGGTTTACTTTTTTCTGCCATAAATTAGATAATAATAGGTGGTTCAACATTTCCCATTTATTTCCGTCCAACTGTCCCCACCAGCCCATCCCAATTACAAACATTGGTTCCAACAATTGTTCCGTCATTTTAATCTAGACATTTCGATTGCGCTGACACATTACTCAGGGTCTAAACTTTGAAGATCTGTGTCTGAAAGGGTTTAGGTTGGAACCTCAATTACTGCGGGTCCATTTTGTGTTCCGTGTTTGCCAAACATGTTGGTAATGAGAATTTGTGGTGACGACGTTTGGTTATATCTTTATGTTATACGCTGGGCGGTAGACAAAGTTTGTGGAAGCGGACATTGTAAGTGCAAAGCGAAGCGTGAAGCGTGGGTAAAGAGAAACGCGGAAGCGATGATGATATAATGTTTTGTTTTTATGATTTTCAATGGAAAATACGAAGTAAAAATGACTAAGCAGCGCTGAAAATATTTATTTACTGGAAGCATACAGCGATTCCTCGCGACCTTTACCAGGTCGTTGGTCCACCTCGTGGATGCCACTGGAGAGCCTTACGACCCCAATGGCCTTCTGCTCTACGAGCTATGTGCCCTGCCCACTGCCACTTGAGTTTCGCCTTGAAAGCTATGTCGGATGACCTTTGTTCTTCTGCAGATCTCCTCTTTTCACCTCGCATAGCGATCCCAAACATAACCCTTTCAAAAACTTCACAGAATTGTCTAAATTGCATACACATAGTCAAACACCTAGATACTTGCCAAGTACCATGGCAAGTATTTAGGTTGTTTATTTTTGTATAATAGTTACCATACATCCAAATTCTAGCTGTGACCTTCTTTCAGATTTATTACCTAACCAAACTTTTAAATTGCATTAACCTCGTTTGTCACGCGACTATTTTTAAGGCTTCTTTTTTCAAACATTCTTCGTTCGGGGGCATTCGGGGGTATTCGGGGGCATTCGGGGCTGATCGTGTCGTGTCGGTAATAGGTACAAGTAGCTACGTTTTCCTGTCGCGTCTTGTAAAAGTTTACATTGAAGGGCGAACAGGCGTACGGGCGTATGGCGCGTACTACACGGTATTGTTATTCAACGTGAAGCGGCCGAGTTTGTTGTCACGCTATTGTTCGAAGGTACGCCGCTGTGGGGTGGTGCAAGAGATGAGAATCAACGAGTTTTTGCTATAGAAATACACGTGAAAACTGAACGCTGATAAAATAAAAGTGCTCAAAAGCGAATTGTGTGAAAAACGATAAAAAAAGTAATAATATTAAAAAATCACGCAAAAAAGCTCTCATTCAACAAAAAGCGCTTACAAAATAATATTGTGTGTGTTGTGGGGACACGTTTTTAAAGACAAAAATATTTTAACAAATGCACGCATATAGGCGTATAAGACCTGTTTGAGTTGCGTTTTCCGCGTTCCGTTTGTCAGTCGATAATTGGACATCGAGTATACAAACGTATACGCGTAAACGTATGTAACAGTCTGTGTTACTACTCAAATATGAGCTTATTATATTGTTAGTGCCTCTTCAAGCTGTTCTTTGTACTACGACTTTTTCAGTAGTTGGGTACCGGGTAAATGCGGGGTTCATTAGCTCTGTAGGAAACTTTACCTCAAAATGGAATAAAACGTTTGATAATAAATTCCCACCTCTTGAATGACAATAAACCTTGTTCGAGACATTTTTTTTAAGTTCCAACAATATTACTTTTTCTGTAATTTTTCAAGACATGAGAAGTTCAAACGTTTTTGGGCATTTTCATTTTAAATGGCGCAGGCTGTTTTTCGGTTGTCCCATGACTAAAATATGATGAAAAAAATATTTGCAAACAATTTTTTTAAGAAAAATCTATTGTACCCTGTAGGTATTTTTATAAATATGTGGATTTAATTTATTAGTTCCTTATAGAGCACGTATTTAATTTTATTTAAATTAATAATGTTGCGGAATCGTGTAAAATCATGATGTCCCCATGTCAGTTTGCATCATTGCATTCAATTTTTTCGTTATTTTTTGTACGACAGCTAACGTAGCGACACTTTCATTGTATTGTTAGATAGTTAATTTATCCTTTAAACTAAGCATTTCATCTCAGTTAGTGAAGAAAATATATAATAGTTTAATAAAAAGCTTGTCCCACGAATTCGCGACTACCGGACATGTCCGGATAGTCACGCGGTTTTTACTATGAAATACACACATTTATCATCAAAATTCGGTTTTAACGGTAACTCTGGGTACAAATTTCAAAGTATGAAATGTTATTTTGAAGTTAGTCGCACTAGGTGTCCAGCTAGTGCAGTAAGTTTTGCAGCACAATAAATGGTTAAAAAAGAACTGTTGTAGTTAGTAACGTTTTTTTCATGAATATAAAGTTTGTCATTTTTTCTTTTTTAGGTATACATAACTTATACACTGCTGAAAGCATAAAAGTACAATTTTACAGCTTTCTGATAATATTGTTTAAGTATTTAAATTTAGTTTAAAAAACGATCTATATCCGTCACGTCCTGTTAGTAACTAGTTGTAGTGAACTATACACTACAACTAGTTACTAACAGGACGTGAGTGTAGTAGTTTTTGAAGCCTATTTATTTTAACCTGCGCCATTTAAAATGAAAATGCCCTTTTCCTTTTTGAGCCAAAGTTTTCCTTTATGGCTAAAGTAATGCGCATTTAATTTTATATCTCAATAGCTTTTACATTGGGCCATACTTCGACTCATGTTATGCAAAGAACTAAAGGAAACGAAAACTATTTGTTTATCTATTTCTGAGAACATTTTTCTTTAAAATTCTTCATTTTTTTTCATGATTTATAGTAATGTCCTGATGACCCAGTATTTAGGGTTCGGAACCGAGCACGTTCAAGTACCAATGTGTCTTTTTCTATTTCATATGTACTTTCTAATTTATCTTAAATGCCACTGGCATCTGTGCAGAAAACCATTTAGACCAGACCAGAACTTATCCATACTTATACTATAAAGAGAGAAAAAAAATATTTTTGTATCTAATAGATAAACTCAAATGTACTTAACTAATATAAAAAAATATTTCACCTTTTGTATTTAAGTAGGTTAAGTAAGTTTATGTTATGTGCGTCGCTCTCATGCGAATAAATGGTTTGTCTTTATTTCTATGGAAAGTTACGTTATCAGCAATTAACATAGGCTACGCTTTATTTTCTTAAAAATAGAGATAAACAAAATTAATGGTAAAAAAATGCAGCGACGAAACAGCAAGCAAAATCTTGTACGTAGTGATAGTAGATAAATATTAGTCTGAAATCGCTAATCTGCCTAGACCAAGCGTAGTGATAAATAGCTCGTGCCTTCTCTGTAAAGAAAAAGAGGTCTTAGTAAGACAATAAAAGACTGGTATTGTCATTAGCACAGCAATGAAACGACAGACGAAGGATAATTTTCCTATTTTTATAAAAGAAATTGCAAAATGATCCTTCATTCAATAAGCAGTAATTACAAAATTGCGTGTTATACCAGTTTACTCACAGAATTCTTCTTTACGCATAAATGTTAGCGACGTGACAGCGCATAGCAATTAGGTTTGCATTTGAATGTTTAATTTAAATTAATTTATTTAATGGGATATTTCTGTGCGGATTCCTGCTTTGTGTGTGTTTTTCTCGTTTTATTTTAGTCGTAAAAGTTTAGCGTATTGGCGTTTTTATATTGTGTTTATTTGGCGTTTTTTTAACATTTTATTTACTTTTACAAATTTGGAAATTGTACTATTACACATTTATACAAATAAATTAAATTAAAGTGTCTGTTTTGTGTGTCAAAATAACTTTTCAGAAAATAAATATAAAAACACAGTACTTAGACACAATTTTTTTTTTTTAATTTTTTTACTGTCTGTCTGCTTATTCCGGCTAATCTTCGTAAGGGCTCGACCAATTTTGATGGGACTTTCACCGACAGATAGCTTTATTTTTGAAAAAGAATTAAGGTGCCAGGCAAATAAATAACCTGGTGATTCACGAGAACGGTGTCGCGAACATGAGCTAGTAAATACATGTATTACATATATGTGATGTATGTATTTACCAGAGTTTTACATATATATCTAAAACCCTGGTAAATACATTATTATCTGGGTTTTGAAAAAAAAAATAATGATACTTTGACGAATTATGTAAAACTAGCTTTTACCCGCGACTTCGTCTGCGTGGATTAGTAGTTCCCGTTCCCGGGGGATTTCCGGGATGAAAACTATCCTATGTCCTTTCTCGGGTCCCAGACTATATTTGTACCAAATTTCATTGAAATCGGTTCAGTGGTTTAGGCGTGAAGAAGAGACAGACAGACAGATAGACAGACAGACAGACAGAGTTACTTTCGCATTTATAATATTAAGTAAGGATATATTCGCAATCTGTCTTTTTCCTTCTAGAAAAATAAAATGTAGGTATCTACCTAATCAAAAGACCTACAAAAAAGACAGACAGCTTATTTCCTCAACATTTGAGTCTAACAAAGTCCCCAATCTATAATGATGAACCATTCAACAAACATGAACACATGACAATACACACTCTCATACTTTTTGTCAAAGCCTTACAATTTTTATTCAGAGTTAATTTCCTGTGAAATAAATCCGTATCTACCCGACCCTTGCCGAATTCGAATAATTATTCGAAATCAAAAGAATTTTATTGAATACTGTATCGATGCTTCTACGAATTTTATTCGATTGAAAATAATGGTACTGTTTGATAATATGTCGGGTACATATGTATTTGTTTTTGTATTTTTATTTGATGAGATGAACTGATATTTTCAACAGCAGCTCAAAATCTAGATGGAAATTCTAAGAAACAGTTATTTGATTTTTGGAACAAGAAATAAGGATAGATACATTTTATTTAAGGTATAATCGTTTTGCTTGCTTAAAGAGTTGTAGCACAGGTTGTAGTTAGTACATCGTGTCTTTCCATGGGAAGGTATTTCAATGTTTAAAAGATTATAGCATTTATTTTTATCCTACTAATCCTACTGATTATAGTAGTATAGTAGTAATGTTATAGATAAGATCAGATAATAGTTTATTTATAAGCTATAGATGAATGATGATGATGGATTTTCTAGTTTGTTTATAAATGCGAAAGTTTGTGAGGATAGGTGAATGGATATTTATTACTCTTTCACGCTTAACCGGCTGAACGGATCTGGATGAACTTGGCACTGAGATAGATAGTAATTGATTAACATACATATGATACTTTTTATCCCGGGAAAATGCATGGCTATTATGGGATAATTATATCAAATTTGACGCGGACAAAGTCGCGGGCAAAAGTTAGTATAGCCATAACTCTTTACACAAGAAAGGCAGGGCGAGTTCGATTTAAGGCCCGGGCACACCGTAGCGAATAACTTACGAGCTTCACACTTACGAGAGCAAAACACTACTACAATATCTAACCGCACCTGCAAGTTATCCACTCCGGTGTAGCAGGGCCTTTATAAGTCCGGGAGTGTATATTAGAAGCGATACTTGAGGCACCCGCTTAACCGCATCAATCAATTTTTCAAGAACAAGCGCTGCCAATGAACCCGACACTCCACCCCCATACAGGGGCTCAATACGACATTATCTTACGTAAACGGGACGTAAATGGTACGTATCTCGCACAGGGGTGTATTATAGTCTGCAAATTGAAATCTCTAAGCGACTGAGTCCCATAGGCCGTTCTAATCTTCTAAATAATAGCGTTTGAAACAATAAACCGAGATTTGGGTTGTCATTTTGCTGAAATTACGCGCACCGTTCGCGTAGCTAAAGGATATAGACAATTATTTTATTTTGGAACAGTTTAGGTTGTGGATATTTCGTGTTTGTGTATAAAACACAATTAAACGTTAATTTCATTGTGTGAATAGATAATTAATTGGATAAGTAAATAGATTATTATATCTATTTACTTGAATAGATAATGAGTGTAGTAACACTCATATAATTTACAAATATTAGCTTGAAACATGGTAATGTTTCAGGCACCTATTTGTAAATTATGTTTATTTTTATGTACTAAGAATGTTCCAAGGATTTTCTTGGACATCACTGACATCGGTCAAGGAGTGATAATAATTAATTGATCCATACTTTTTGCCATTGATCCGACGGACTACGTTCGTGGTTGTTTATTATACATCATTGGATGGCAAACAAGCCGACGGCCCTCCAGATGGTTAGTGGTAACCGCTGCCTATAGACATCTGCAATACCAGCGGCGTTGCAAATGTGTTGCCATCCCAGAGATAAAGTTAGCATGACATACCTTTTTATGGAAATGCTTTTCTTTCACATAGTTACACTGAAAATATCAAAAACACTTCTAGTATCGGGTTAGAATAGAACACGCCAAGGAAATGCATGACTTGATGAAGAGATCCCATGAGGAATTTCGGATATAGAAATTGGAAATGCACTAGCAAATTCGAACGAACAGAACGTGTGAACGTAGGTAGGTTCTCTCTTTAGATTTTCGGATGCGATCCGAAATACGTCGTCCGAAATACCCTCCCGCGGGTATTATCCGACGCGACGACGTGTAGTATCTGGAATCTCTTTGGTGTAGTATTAAATTTAATTAGTTTCATTTCTGGTTGAAATAATACTGGTTGATTCAATTAGTTTCATACTGGATGTTTGTGTTTTATTCAAGCGTTATTATTTTATATTCAAACACTAATGCTCGAGAAAGTGCAGAAAACTTTTCTTCGGTATCTTTTTAAAAGAACCTACAATTTCTACCCTTACATGTACCCCACCAACTATATCCTAGGGACTTTGGGTTTCAACTCGTTGGAGGTAAGAAGAGGTCTTGACCAGCTCACGGTTGCTTGTAAGACCCTTAACGGTCGCATCGACTGCCCCGAGCTCCATGACCTCTTCTGTCGACTTTTCGTACCGGACAAATACATCTGTCACCGCCAAAGCCGCCGACACAATCTGTTCGCGCAACTGCCTTGCAGAACGGTCGCCAGAGCTGAATCGCCAGTGTGTCGTATCTTGAGGATGCTCAATACTCTCCTGACGGCCAACCCGGAATGTGATGTGTTTGCGGACGAATGGAGTAAAATTAAGCGCGTATGTCTGATGTTCTGTGAGAGGCAGTATGCAAGGGTGTCCACTGTTCCATGTTAGTAAGTAGTGAATAGTTGTTTATGATTGTATTGTCTGAATTGTATAGTTTTTGTTTTGTTTCTATGTTAATTAATGTAATTGGTGCTATGCCGTGTTAATTAACTATAAATAAAAATAAAAAAAAAAATAATTATACTGTACGATAAAATATCTTTGGCATTTAATTCTTCTTGTTTTTTTAATTGTAGTCAGACTGAGTAAAAAATAACATAATTAATTGGGTGTAGTTTATTGATTTTTATTAATATTTACCATACTTTTTTCATGGAGATGCATTGCACTGGTTTAACTAGATAGTTATATAACATATATGAAAAAATAAATTAGTTTGATGTAAATATTGTATTGTTAAAAGATAGGGAGTTAGCTCGTTTTGGCAGAAAGGAAGCCCAAAAGTAAATTCTATTTTACATTCTTAAGTCTAAACAATATTTGTTGTTTCATCACAACGTCTCTCGTACATAATCCCTTACAAAGACTAACATCATAATTTATTACCACCACTACCGTAGCTTTTCCACCCCTTTTAACAACGTTAAAAAAACACGTAACACCACTCTAACCCTTCCTTGCAGTCGGGTAAATATTTACCCAACTGTCAGCATACCTGTCAACACGCGGACTTGAATTCAAAATGGCGGCTATAACACTCTTGACGTCCACTTCACTAGTAACATGTTTACGTTTACGTTGGCTAAAGTTTACGTTGGCCCCAATATGGCGAACTTAAATATTAATGGTGGACAAAGTCATTAACGGGAATCGATTAATATTACGGTGAGTTATGATAGTGTTGTTAATTGGATGGCATGTTGAAGGGTCGACGCCATTTTTCTTTTGTAAAGTTTGACGTTAATTTAACCTTTTGATAAATTCACTTGACTCTCTGCCTTTTGATTTTTTGACAGATTTATCGGACCGATTTTTTACAGATTTTTTCTCGTTGACAAAGAAATCGGTCTAAAATCGATCCGATAATCGGTCGTGGTGGAGAAACTGAAAGAAAACGGTTCGCTGCACCAGAAGTTTCTCTTGTTTCTTGGGATCGTTTACATACTCGTACATACACAAGCATTAGGCTTTTTTAGGATGTGAAATCATCAAATGACTTCTTTCGCTCTGGGAGCAACGGAAAGGAATGTCCGATTTTCATTGCCTAAATCCCATCCGTGTTCCTCCTAATACTCTCTGCGTTCCAGAGCCGCGGTGACTCTTTCGAATTTATCCCGCAACCCTAGGACGCAGCATCAAGCTTTCTTTATCAACTATCTTACCTGATAGTAAACGATTGTAACTACAGATGCCTTATCACACCACAAACAAAACAATTTAGTAATTAGTTGTTTTAGTTGCAATTTAGTATTTTTTGAATTTAGTAGGCGGAATATGTAGAATGGTTTTGTACCTATGTTTATAAAATCTATAAAATACCATATTTCAGGCACATAAAAGAGTCTGTCTATCTTTCTATCCAACAATTAAAAAATTAAACGACATTTGATAAACAAAAATTTCATAAAGAAAAAATTTGACCGATAATTTATACCCTTCATTAGCATCGAATGACCACTTATTTAGAAGCACGTTTTTACTTTCAGCCACTGAACTAGAAATTAGGGTTCGGTATTTGTTCGGGGTCTGACGTTGAAGTGGGTTAGATACAATAAGTACCTACCGTGTGTTTGATATTATCCATGAAACCCTATTATGTGTCAAAGACTTTTCAGGTTGTTTGAAATTTTGATACTTTTGTAGGTAATCATTCTAATGTTTTGTAAACTTGAGTAGGCAATTTTAAACTATTTGAATCGTAATTGCTACCGTGTATTTAAATGTTTTAAGTTGCCTTCTGTTTAAAGCTGTTATCTTTACTTAATATTAATAAGATAAAATAAAGTAAAATTGTACGTGTTTTAAACGCAACGTCATGCTTGACGCTTCTGACGAAATACTAAGGTCCAGACCTTAGTCTCAGAGGTGGGAAACCAGTTTCACCACCTCTGAGCAGACGCTACTTACCAGAGAGGGCAACTTTTAGGTACGACCGCAATCTAATCTTAGTCTCAATCTTTTAATTATCGTTGAGATCACGACTATATTTTGAACTTTCTTTCTGGAATTTCCGTTAGCCTATGTTCAAAAATAGAACAGAATTTAAATAAAGTGAACTGCGAAGTAATTCAATCGAAACTTATTCAAAGGTAGTGACATAGGTATAGGTCCTTAAATAAAATTCGGCAACAAACACAAACAAATCTGAAAAACGATCAACGCTCTGTAAGTTATAGAAATTGAGCAATAGCAAACAACCAAAACTTGATGTCAAAGTGACAACAACAACATTTACTCGACAAATATTACACTTCCATGAATTTCCGAACACGGTATTCCCGTGAAACTGCAAATATTGGAGCGCAAGTATCAGGGTTCGATGCAAACTAGATTTTGTTATATTTGCCGTGCCGCCCGAATGTTTGAACGGGAAAATTCGTACCGTACACACGGCAATCGCCGGAATTTATTGATAATCTGTTTAATATGTATGTTCAAGTCTAAAATTAACGTGTTAGGTTGTTCAATTAAATTGGTGGAGTTAATAACTTGCTGTGTCAGTGAGGGGCTTAAATAACTGCGAGTATTAATTGAAAAATTGTGTTGGCATTTGGCATTTTATATACGAACAAAAATTTAAGCTATTTCATTCAAAAAGGGTTTAGATTAATATTGGAACTACCAATCTAATCCTATCCTACTACTTTTTTTAAGCGTGAAAGTTTGTAAAGATGGATGGATGTACATATTTGTTATTCTTTCACGCATAAACTTTTCAACGGAATTTAGCTGAAATTAGCCAGACCTGATTCCATTTTTTGTTTTCGCGGAAGATAACTTTGCACTTCGGTTTACTTCTGAAGTCTACGTAGACGAAACAGCGGGCAGAAACTGCTTTATTTATTTAATTACATTAGACATTCTCTACTAGTCAATCAAAACTTGTGAAGAGATGTATAAACAAAAGTTAATTGCTACAGCTTCTAATCGTTTTTCTTACAAAAATTATAAATGCAAAATTTTGTGAGGATGGATGCATGGGTGTTTGTTACGAATTTGACGCGGCCAGAAGCTAATCATTTATAATGCCTTTAACAATAATAGTCTTACTATTTCTTAAACCGCAGCAAAAATATTGTAAAGCAAATACTAAACAAACCAGTCTTCAGGAAATTGTTTACACATTTGAAGCCCCTCGCCTCGCCGGTCTTCGTGTGGTTACAGATAACAGATCGCCATCGGCCATGCCCCCTCCCCCCCTCACCCCCCTCTCTACACACCTACTCATGTAGTCTTTTCAAATAGAAAGTAATTTTAACTGAATGTAATGTAATTTGAAATAGAATTTCATTTTTACATTATTACATGGGACCTAAAAACTTACCGCCGAACTGTGGGTGTACGTTGGTACACCTCTGCCTAACCCTTCGGAGAATACAGGCGTGATGATGATATGTATTTTCATTTTTGTAAATCACGTTTTCAATAGCCTTCTAATGATCTGATTTATATGAATGATTTGACTTTGACAATCGCAACTGTTAAGCGTGTCGTGTGGGACTCGATTCTCAGGTTGGACCAAATATATTACTGGTTTTTTTTTTCCCAGAAATTTCTTAGTAGCTGCACGAAGTTTGGAAGATGGTGGTGTAACACCGTTGATCTCTCGCCTGTTCTCACCCCGGTTGAGTCAGATTGCTATCCTATCGGACTATTTTTAAGTTAGGGAAGAGGGAGTGCACCTGTCTACTCACACACTTGTACACTGTAATATTTCTTGCATATTTGGCTAGTCTCCATTGTCTTCTCTCCTCCATCCTTCCAACAGTATCTGGATGGTTGGCGCTCTTTCGGAAAGGTCTACGTTCAGCAGTGGACGGCTACAGGCTAAAGAAGAAGATAAGCTGATATGATGATGATGATGATGATACAATATCATTGAACCCATCAATTTCTTAATTAATTAATTAATTAATTGATAGAGATAATTTTTACTATCAAAAACTCTGTGTCAATTGAAATCTGTTAAAACTCATCGTGACTTGCTCATGCATTTTCATGATGAATTTCAATATTTTTTGATAATCTGCTTTATCGATTGCTTGTTTTCAAAAGTCCTTGAAAAGATAACGAACTTATTTTTCCAAAAAATCATCATTACTCGCGAAATAATATTGCACAATAATATTAATAAATGACTATTAATGGCAAAACGGCTTTCAGTGTGTGAAAAAAGGTATGAACGCCTTTCATGCTGTAAGCCTTATAGGCAGGCGCTATGATGTTCTATAGAAATAAATAAAATTAAGTTTGCAATTTCAAAATAATAGGTTTTTACAATGTAAATTTTAATGTTCACACTACAACTAATTTAACATCTATTCAAAATTTAAGTTAGGGACGTACAATAAACTGTAAAATGCTGGATAGTATAATATTACACGTTTGACATAATGATTTAGTAGTTAGATAGACTGCCCCGTTGGTCTCGTGGTCGCAAGCGCGACTGCTGAGCAAGGGGTCCCGGGTTTGATTCCCAGGTCGGGCAAAAAGTGTTATTGGGTTTTTTCCATTAGGAATTTCTCAGTAGCAGCCCGGAGTTTGGTGGTGCGACACCCCCGTGCCTCGGAAAGCACGTAAAGCCGTTGGTCCTGCGCCTGATCTCTCTCCGGTCGTGTCGGATTGCCGTCCCATCGGGCTATGAGAGTTAGGGAAGAGGGAGTGCACCTGTGTTTGCGCACACACTTGTGCACTATAATATCTCCTGCGTACGTGGCTAGTCTACATTATAGTTAGCCGCCGTGGCCGGAATCGGTCTGGAGAATTACATTACAGTTAGATACATTTTTGCGAAATCGTGGGTTGGCTCATTTTGACAGAACTAAACCCATTTCCATCACCCCGTTATACCCGGATTTTCTGAAGACGTTAATTAACATCATTCACATAAAGTCAAAACATACGTCTCACGGAAATTGTTAACACATTTGAAACACGTCTGGCTGTTCGTGTGGCCACAGATAACAAATCGCTAGCGGCTATGACCTCACTCCACACCTTTCCTTTCATTTCCTTTGCTAGCTTCGTACACGCACGACACTATTTATGTGTGTGCTATAAATTATTTTAGCACTTCTAGTTCTGAGTTTGCTTTCGAATTAGTTTATCTTTGTTTTGGATTGGTTTGTCTAATGTGTTTATGTTGTAATCTAAAGTAATTCGTTTTTATTTTAAACTAGGTTCTACCCGCGACTACATTCGTGTGGAAGTCAAGTATATCATAAAACATAGCCTCTGGCACTCCGCAATAGTTTTGCGTTCTTTATGTGGAAGATTTTTTGTAATCGGATCAATACTTCTAGAGGCATACCCACAAAGTAAACTAACTCATAATAATATTAGTACGAAGTTAACAAGTTGCTGTGAATATGTTTTTTATTTTTTACTGATGGGAAATCATCAGATGAATTCCCCCGCCCTTGACGGGGCCGGAGGGAGTGTCAGACTTTTACTGACTAAAACCCATCCATGTTCCTTCGTATGCCCTTTGCGTTCCGGGGCGCGCTATTTTGACTATCTTTGAATGTAAGTTTTAACAGAATTTCCTATTCCTCATATTTTTATTACTTTAGGTTCAATGTTGCAACACTAAAGGAACTTACGGCAGACAATTTTCTATATCTTTAACAAAATTATACATTTTTAATTGCATAAATTAAAGCCAAACTTTCTTTTTTTATGTTGGCATTTTAACTCAATTATCTACTTCTTTTACTTTTAAGCCCGTTTTTTATGTTATTTAGGGTGTAGTATTATCTTTTTTGTCGTATTTTATTAGAGTTTCGCTATAAAATCCATTAACAACCCGCGTGGGGAGTAGCGGCGAGCTGTTTGTTTCTGAAGCGAACTACGCGATTACACTTGGGGACGTATTTAGAAACGAAATTAATTTGTATTTATTTTTCTAACTGCCTCTTAAGCAGATAGTGGTCCTAGTGACAGTGATAGTGGTAGTGATAGTGGTCCTAAACGCGACTGCTACGCTTGAGGTCCTTGTGTCCGATTCCCATGCCAAGCAAAGTGTTATCGGGTTTTTCTATGAAATTTTCAGTAGCAGCTGGGAAGATTTGTGTCTGGTTAGTGGGAATAGGCCCTAAGATGACCCACTAACTGGCTTACTCCCTATTACATGGTACCTAAACATAGCGGGAACTGTGGGTCTACATTGGTACCTCTCTGCCTAACCCTTCAGGGAATACAAGCGTGATGGTATGTTATGTTTATGTTTATAATAATGTGGTTTTGCCACCATAAATCGTTAAAACAGGTATGCCATAAAAATGTCCACGATGAAACGGAAAAATAAACCTCGCTGTTCAGGAAGTAATAATTATTTTCACGCTAACAGATAGACTAAGTAACGTTTTTATTACATTTTGACAGGTAACAATCTTTTGATAACTTTGACCTTTTAGAAGAATTTCAAGGAAGTAGTATCAATAGGTACTGTAGAGATTCTGGCTGGCTAAGACATATACAACCTTATTTTTCTCACTTCTCTGCTAATATTTTCTGATTAATTTAGTTGCAGGGTCTAAGACCTGCGGGTTGTTCGAAAGAGATACCGCGCCCCCGGAACGCAAAGGGCACATGAAGGAACATAGACGGGTTTTAGTCAGTAAAAGTCTGACACTCCCTCCCGCCCCGCCCAGGGCGGGGGAAGTTATTTGATGATTTCCCGTCTATAAAAAAAAAAGGGTCTAAGGCAGATTCGAATTGTTTCTGCGGAACTCGCGCTTCATTGTCTGTGTGTGTGTGGTTTCCACTGTTGATTCTGGCTTTTAGGATTTATAATGGTTGGGAATATTATGGTGTGGCGGGCTTGTCCCAAAGAAAAAAGATTCAGCCTCATTCTGAGGCTGAATCAGGCCCTATACTACAGGCCCTATACTACAGGCCCTATTTAACTAAATAAAATAATTACCGATCCAATATATTATGTGAACAATCACTAAGTTGATTAATCATCCCGTTGCCATAGTACCGTGAACGCGGTAACGGGAGGATTTCTTTAAACCGCTTCTGTTGAACTATCAAGCCTAACCTAATTTAGAGTCAACGTAAAAAAAGTATACTCATTTTAGTTAATAAACTATTTGTATTATGTTTGTATATTTTTTTGCCTTTTTTTTTAAAGATTGGAAATCATCAAATGGCTTCCCCCGCCCTGGGCGGGGCGGTAGGGAGTGTCAGACTTTTACTGACTAAAACCCATCCATGTTCCTTCTTGTGACCTTTACGTTCCGGGGGCGCGGTATCTCTTTCGATGAACCCGCAGCTATATGGCTAAACCATCAGCTATAGTCTCTACAGTAGGTAACTACCTATGTTAAATCTCAAAATATTCTTTGAAATGCTTATTTATATATTTTATGTTCGAAAAGGATAGCTGCCTTTTGTTTCCTATGGGGTTTTGTTTCAAGCAAAACGGATTATATAAGTATTAAAGAAATGGAATGGATCCTTTTGTGTTCAGTGAGAAAGAATATTCTTCGCGATTTTTAATCCATTTGGCAAGGGCGGCAGATACCTATCATATTTTTTAATACAGTTTAGAATATGGTTACAGAAGTAATGAATATGGTTGCAAGTTAGAATATAGTACAGTTTATAATTACAGTTTGGAATAAAATGTGGAAATTTTATTTCAAATTTGATTTTAGTTAATACTTTGTTACCAGTCAGTAAATTTAGCTAGTTGTTAACTTTCTTGTGCATGCATGTGGTGTCCTATAAGTGAAGGAGTACACCTACATAATACTCTTGTTATATTGTTTTTATATCATGATCTTTTGTTGGAGATCCTGAATGAATGAATAAATAAATACAGTTCTATATAGTAGGTAAACAAGCGATTATAGCCATTCGTGCTGCAACTATATGACTATCTAGAACCATTTACTCTTCCTATACTGACATACTTCAAGATAGACGTGGTATACAGTAGGTTCAACAACTAATTAATTAATTAATTAATGAGGGAAATTTCCAGCAAATAGGTAAAATTCACTTTAGTTTAACTTTACTCTTATCTCTTTGTACACTGTAATGTAAAAAACACTTTAATTCAAATTGCCAAATATTTGTACTACCTTAAGATTTTATAGTAATTGAATTATTCATTATTTAATTTACAATATTCCAAGCAAATGAAATGTAAAATTCATTTAATTTAGATTAAATGAAACAACTACGCTCAAATCCGGCCCTGGCCACTAAATTCGTAGTAGGCGTAAACGTCACGCGCCAGACCCAATTTATCCATTGCTAAATAATTGATACTGCTCGGCTAACGTAGTCACCGTGTTTTTCTGTAAATACATCGTTTTTCTTTCCAGGACATAACAATGGTGAAATAATTATAGACCCAGACTCCTAAAATTGGAGCCAAACAAAACAAGACTCTATTTCTAAGACTTTTGTGTCTTTCTGGCCGTCTGTTACAGGGCTTTTTTTTTTTTTTTTTTTTATAGACGGGAAATCATCAAATAACTTCCCCCGCCCTGGGCGGGGCGGGAGGGAGTGTCAGACTTTTACTGACTAAAACCCGTCTATGTTCCTTCATGTGCCCTTTGCGTTCCGGGGGCGCGGTATCTCTTTCGAACAACCCGCAGCCCCGGCAGGCATCGGCCCTCAGTGGCCCCATCCAATTTTGCTGACATCTCTTTGAGGCGCGCGTGGAACACGAACGCGCCGTCGACACGGTCTGTCGCTAGTGAACGTACGGACGGTGAGCTACCCATTGCTCACCGTCCACAGACCCGCGTCTACGGTGGCCGGGAGTCGTCACGTGGCTCCCGACGCCCGGATCGTCTACCGCGGCGGCCGCTGGGACGGGGGACCCTCCTTTCCCTCTCCCGTCCCGCCGCCTCCTTCTCTAGCATTACAGCTTCGCAGAAGGAGGCGACTGCTTCCCATTCCCCCTCGCTCCGGACCATGGCCTGGACCAGTGCCGGACGCGAGAGGGCGCCGCCGCCGATGGCCGCCTCGAGGACTCGGCGGTGCTCAGCCCAAGCAGGGCACACCGCCAAAGTATGCTCCACCGTGTCCTCGGGGCGATCCTCACAATGGTGACACCCGGGCGATTCCTCCCGCCCGATGAGGTGCAGGAACCTCCCGAAACATCCGTGTCCGGTGAGGACCTGCGTCAGGCGGTAGGTGAGGGCGCCGTGGCGCCGCTCCAGCCACTCCTCAAAGAGGGGTCTTACCGCCTCAATCGAGGCGAGCCCTTCTGTTACAGGGCTGTATCTTTTGAACCGTAATACGTCTAGACACTTGACATTTTCTCAGGGATTGTATTACAATATTAACAAATTATAAAAGCTCCATAGAAAGAGGTGGCGCGACGACCTGGACGCGTACCACGAGGGCTGGTTCAAGGAGGCGCAGGAAAAGAACAAATGGAAGGAATTGGGGGAGGCCTTTGCCCAGCAGTGGGACAGCACGGGCTAAATAAAATAAATAAAAAAAGGCCCATACAAGAAAATCGT
Organism: Caradrina clavipalpis; assembly: GCA_932526535.1. Taxonomy (NCBI): domain Eukaryota; kingdom Metazoa; phylum Arthropoda; class Insecta; order Lepidoptera; family Noctuidae; genus Caradrina; species Caradrina clavipalpis. Next base: position 4,680,993 of record OW052100.1, read on the forward strand.
TGTTTTTTTTATAAATAGATACGTAAACCTTAATTTCCAAGTCCAACTTGCACTTGAACAGGTTTTTATATTGTATAAGTTTTCAAAATTGACACCTGTCATACTTTCTCTTCACCAGATTTGGTTGACTGGTAGAGAAAGCCTAAGGCATTAACTCTGCCTTTGTAGATTTTAGTTACATAAAGTTTTAAAAAGTAATAAAAGATTGTAACTTCAAATCTAGAACACCAAAATAATGGCCAGTATGTCAACTTCAAAAACAACACAGTTAAGATCATCATCAAGATATTGTCTTAGTAACGCATTTAGGAATCAGTTTTATACGCAAGATAAAGGAATAGGAAATACATTATTGAATCCAATAGCGTATCAAAGAAACGGGGTATTATGAAAGGTCGAGAATGGTATTTGATGGCGTTGAAAGCAGGCGTTTTCAGAAAAAAATATGGTGATATTGAGGGCAACCCAAATCTATGGAGGACGGAATATAATGAGGCTATTGAGCATCGGAGGTACCTAATCGATGGTATTAGGGTGGAGTGAGTGAGTTTGAGAATATTTGTTTAAGTGTCCAGATGACGCTATATTTATGGAACGCCATAATCCAACAGGAAAACTTTTAGGTGCGATCGCAATCTAATTTCTATCTATCAAAAACGTTTCTAATACACAATTATTAGACATTGATTGTCGCAAAGACGAGATCAAAATTACATTTAGAACGTTTTTAATTAGTACAATTAGGTCTATAAATTATCTCAAATATATTTATAGGTTCATTGAAAGACTATACTTAGCCCTTACTTGACTTCTGCCGGGACTGCGGGTTGTTCGAAAGAGATACCGCGCCCCCGGAACGCAAAGGGCACATGAAAGGAACATAGACGGGTTTTAGTCAATAAAAGTCTGACACTCCCTCCCGCCCCGCACAGGGCGGGGGAAGCTATTTGATGATTTCCCGTCTTAAAAAAAAACCCCCTTACTTGACTTGGCCGACTTCCATAATTATATTTTATTTCATAATATTTATACATCTTTAACGTTACCTTGAATATTTCATCCAACTCTAAAAGCAAAAATATCTATTCAATTTAGTAAAGTATGGAATGCTTAATACGATATATTTAATTTGCCATACTAATCAAATTGAAAACAAACGAATTCAATCATTTTATTTACCTATAATATATCATGAATTTTACCACAAAAAAAACCGAATACTAATATTAATACTGGCCAGAACAAACTTATAACAAAGTTCTAAGTTTGAACTCACTTCAGTAAGATGGCGACTGAGCAATACAAGAACATAGTTACTACGCGCACCGCATTAGTGATGCAGTCTCTGCTATAAATTGTAAGAGAATTTCTTGCCATAACATTGCCGTCTACAAGTTGTAGGGGGAGTTAAACGGGAAATACTAGAACCATAATAGTTAGGGTGAAATCACACGTACAGTTTGCAACAAAGTACGTTAATACTTCAGATTTATAAATTCAAATTATTGAGCAAAATTGATATCAAATCAAGTTCAAAATAATATTTTTTAGACCGATTACGGTCACGGTGGCCAATCTCAACAGAGACTAGCCACTACACAGGATATATTATAGTGCACAAGTGTGTGTGCAAACACAGGTGCACTTCTTCTTCCCTCAGTCTTATAATCCGAGAGATCTGGCGCAAGACCAACAGCTATACGTGCTATCCGAGGCACAGGGGTACCACACCACCAACTTTCTAACTCCGGGCTGTTACTGGGAAATTTCTAATGGAAAACCCCAATAACACTTTTACCAATAAACCATATAAAAATAAATTATTTATAACCTGAAATTCTGAAAAACAGCGCATGGTATTACTTCCTGCATTGTAAAATTATACCAAAATGCTATAAAATAGTTGTATTTCCGCGTAAGCGCGCTTGTGACAGACCACAACGCAGCGACAAAAAGGGGGTGAGCAGTAATGCCGAATTTATTTTGTCGGTGCAGCTTCCTGTAGTTGCTTTGATGTGGTCGGTACCACCCACACAGTTGAGTTTGACGGCATAATAATAATATGGTCTGTGTCAAAAAAAACATTTCCATATAAATTAGCACTTACATACGAAGTTGTCGTTGTGGTGTGGTTTACCCTTAAGGTTTTTGTGCCCTGTTTAAGAATAATTATCATCCTCCTTTTTCATCTCAGATAGAAATGATTTAACTGGGAGAGCTGCCTACTAACAAACTGTAATTTAATAAGTTACATTAGCGAATTATGCAATAAATTAAAAAAAAATACTTCCATCATAATATTTCCAGCATTGCATAAGTTGTCATTTAATCTCAGTACATTATTAAGTGAACTAAGTATTGTTTTGTTCTTTATGAGTAATAACATTGCCATATTAGTAACTTAAAACATAAGTTTCGTTCAGAAAGATCTGAACGAGCTCGTCCGGGGAAGTACTATCATCATACATATTTCTGCCGCAAAGTAGTGTTGATGTGTTCCGGTTCAGGGTATGGGTGCCGGTGTAATTACAGGCACATGTGATTTCAAATTTGTCTCTGGGATAGCAACGCATTAGCTCATTATAAAGTGAACTAAGTATTGCTCTATTTGAGTAATAAATTAGCTAAACCTATGTATTGTTGCAGGCCGTAAAGACGGCAACGTATGAACCGTTTTTCAAGAAAATATATTCTACTTATAATATCTATATCATACAAAGCCAACAGGCACAGTACATAATTATTAACTAGGCAATATACAAAACAGACTATAACAAACAATTTATTCATATTGTAACAGTAGTCAATAAACAGCGAGAGGCAAAATTACTGCTGGAATTCAAGAATGTAATAAAAGGTAGAATAGACACCCAGGTAGGTACCTAACCTGAATAGTCAATAAAGTTGGCATAAATACATAAAATAGGACAGCAGTTTCACGATTTCCTATGCGAAAAAATACGTAAAAACCCGAGGGTTCGGCACTCAAAACACCGATTTGCCTATTGTACTAGAGCTAGCGAAAGAAACATAAAATCTTATTGTACTTATGTCCGTCCCTCTTATTAAATATTACTATAGCAGCGTGGCTCGACCTCTTGAGCCTGTCACAGGCATGGTGAAGTTACACGCCTTGAATAAAACATTACAGGGTAAACGAGTGTAGAATAGTTTGGGTTTTAAAACTTGGAACTTTAACTATGGGAATATTTTTTTCTTCTTCTTGTTTTTCGATGTCTGCTATGTTAACAACTAGCTTTCCTGCGATTGTGTCTGTGTTAACTTCTGATTTCACCCTTTTTTTTTTTTAGACGGGAAATCATCAAATAACTTCCCCCGCCCTAAGTGTCAGACTTTTACTGACTAAAACCCGTCTATGTTCCTTTCATGTGCCCTTTGCGTTCCGGGGGCGCGGTATCTCTTTCGAACAACCCGCAGCCCCGGCAGGCATCGGCCCTCAGTGGCCCCATCCAAGTTTGCTGACATCTCTTTGAGGCGCGCGTGGAACACGAACGCGCCGTCGACACGGTCTGTCGTTAGTGAACGTACGGACGGTGAGCTACCCATTGCTCACCGTCCACAGACACGCGTCTACGGTGGCCGGGAGTCGTCTTGCGGCTCCCGACGCCCGGAGCGTCTACCGCGGCGGCCGCTGGGACGGGGGATCCTCCTTTCCCTCTCCCGTCCCGCCGCCTCCTTCTCTAGCATTACAGCTTCGCAGAAGGAGGCGACTGCTTCCCATTCCCCCTCGCTCCGGACCATGGCCTGAACCTGTGCCGGACGCGAGAGGGCGCCGCCGCCGATGGCCGCCTCGAGGACTCGGCGGTGCTCAGCCCAAGCAGGGCACACCGCCAAAGTATGCTCCACCGTGTCCTCGGGGCGATCCTCACAATGGTGACACCCGGGCGTTTCCTCCCGCCCGATGAGGTGCAGGAACCTCCCGAAACATCCGTGTCCGGTGAGGACCTGCGTCAGGCGGTAGGTGAGGGCGCCGTGGCGCCGCTCTAGCCACTCCTCAAAGAGGGGACTTACCGCCTCAATCGAGGCGTGCCCTGCACGAGGCCGCGACAGTCGTTCTCTCCATGTCGCCATGAGATCGAGCCGGAGTTCCGTCCGCTGGGCGGCAATTTGCCGCGGCAGCGGAGTTTCCCCCCGGCCCAGTGCCTCCGCGCGCCACTCGTGTAGGCGCGCGAGGACCAGCGCCTCCAGATCCCATGGCGGCAATCCGGCAAGGAGGCTCGCTGCCTCGCCGGAGATCGTGCGGTATCCGCGGATGACCCTTATGGCGATCACCCGCTGGGACGCGTTCAGGTAGTGGGCGGCAAGCCGCTTCAAGCCCCGCGCCCACACCGGGGCCCCGTACTGATTTTACCCTGGAGTGGTCGCGCGGACTACACATGTAGCCCACGGTTGTTTAAACTGACATGACTTTGTGCGCACTTTTTTTTCATAGCTGATTTAAACAAGATCGTTGACGATTTATGTTTGTTTTTCGTTTTAATTTTATTTTGGAAGAGTTAATTTGTCATATTTTAATAAGAAAATAATAAAACAATTGAATTTCATTTAAAAAACGACAAAACAAATTGCTACTTATGTAGTCCGCACGACCACTCACGTGACTTTTTAAGGCGCGACCACTGCAGGGTTAAGCTAAAGTTCTAAATTACTTCACTGGAAAACAAAAACAAATATCCTGGGTGTTAAGCTACATCAATATTTATATGTGTACCAAACTTCAACTAATTCCGTTTTGCAATTTAAACAAGAAATATTGGAATGGGTCATAGTTCTGTAAATACTTATTTTTAACGATCAATTTTTTTTTAAACCTTGCTAAGCTGCAAATCTATAAATAAATTAATAAATTGAATGTTAGGCAGCCTAGGACCGGTCATTGCGACAATCTTAAGGGGAGGCCTATATTCTGCAGTGATGGTGATGATGATGATGATGATGATGTCCTGCATATTGCAAAGAACGTAAGAGATCTTAAACCTCCCAACCTTATCGCGTCTACCTTTATCTCCAATGATCATTTAAATCTATCCACTAAACATAGCAAACTCAAAGATGTAGTTGTATTTACAAACTTGCACAAACAACCTCTGGCGTATCCTCAAACAAACTTTCGTTGGTCTACGTGTTTCCAAGTAGTCGGCATTTATTGTTATCCTTTTAAATGGTCTGTAAAGCGCGGCGCAAACGTAGACACTTTTTGTTACCGACCCAGGACACCACGCGGTTGCTGTGCGGGGGTGCAATGGACACAGTTGGCAGTTACGACTGAACACTTTCGGTGCGTGTTTTCTGAACATTCCAATAGTGTTCTATGTGCGGCAATAACTTATTATATTTGTTGCTTGTGTGTTTCACTAGAAACTATTCAGTTTTTTTTTAATATCATTTGATGGCAAACAATTAGACGGCCCACCTGTTATTAAGTGGTTACTGCTGCCTATAAACATCTGCAATACTAGAGGTGTTGCGAATGCGTTGCCATCCCAGAGACAAAATTGAACCCTTCAAACTGGAACACAGCAACGCCGCTACTGACATTCAAGTGAAAGCAACGGGTAACCACAATGGCTGTGTTTGCGTATAAGTGCGTTGATTCTAGATACACTAATTATCTCTACATAGTATAAAGCAAAGTCGCTACCCGCCGTCTGTCCCTCTGTAAGCTTAGATCTTTAAAACTACGCAACGGATTTTCATCAATAGATAGAGTGATTCAAGAGGAAGATATATACGTATTATACGTATACAATATTCACTGTTGCTTGTGTCAGACACAAGACACTGAAGTGTCTACGTTTGCGCGGACCCTAAAGGCAAACAATGTCGTAGTACAAAATAAAGATATCGTCTGAGGAAGCTGAAAATACTTTCCTTTCACAATCGTACAGCGTCTGTCTAGATAAACCGATGTCTAGACCTGTCTGACCAGATTGCGCTGTGTTCAGGATTTCAGGTGCTCTTGTAATATTTGGGAATGCTACATAGTTAAATGGAGCGTAATTGAAACTAGTCTTTATGAAGGTTTTTAAGAGGTTATGAAGAGAATTTTTAAACACACAAGTTTTAGGAAAATGAAAAGCAATTTTGGAAATCTGTACTTATCTACACACTAATATTATAAAGAGGAAAGATTTGTATTTTTATAAACTAAAAAATAAATAATAATATACCATCACGCCTGTATTCCCCGAAGGGTTAGGCAGAGGTGTACTGATGTACAGCCACAGTTCGCCGGTATATTTAGGTCCCATGTAATAGGGGGCGAGCCTATTACCTTTGCCATTAACCGGGCACAAATCCAAACTCCGAGCTGCTACTGAGAATTTCATAGAAAAACCCAGTAACAAGTTTTTGCTCGACCTGGGAATTGAACCCAGGACCTCTAGCGTAGCAGTCGCACTCAGGACCACTAGGCCAACGAGGCAGTTAAAAAATAAACTAACTAATAAACTCAAAAATTACCCCTGATTAACACAGGCTATAATTATAACATCAGTCTACGACCTACAAGAGCAGGAGCAGTATCGAAAGATAATGTACTAAGCTACGCGGATGAAGTCACGGATAGTTCGGTAGTGTTTAATATACTAATTACTACGAGCCTTCCATTGACCTACAGAAGGCAAACGCCTCTTGCCACACAATACCATAAGTAGATGCCAAAATATAACTTGATATCTTTTGTACGATACGTAAATGTCGGGGTCAATTCCTTTAAATGTGCTATAAGTGTAGGAAGTACTGACTTAAACCAAACAAAAGAACATAAATACACGTTTAAAAAGTCTCCTTTGACATTTTAATCCCAGCCTCGAGCGAAGCAGATGTTTCAGTCCCAAATCTCTCAAAAAACCCACATCTATTCCTTTATTCAATTCAAGTCAACCAAAACCATTGAAAACCAAGTCTATTACACCATATTTCAACCCTTTGCCGATAATCTCTATATAACATTATTCACAATTTCTCCATTTATAAGCGTTCATACTAAAATATATTCCGGTCTGAAAATGGTAGTCCACGAAAGGGGACCGTCATTATTTTGCGGTGTAATAAAAATGCCATCGGGGGATGCTCGATATTTTTTATAATGCCGTATACCGGTGGCCTTGTTCTACCTGTGGTAGGAGTAGATACGTTACAGAGACTACATACATACCATATCGCCTGTATTCCCCTAAGGGTTAGGCAGAGGTGTATTAATGTACACCCAAAGTTCGCCGGTATGTGATTAAGTGACATGTAATAGGGGGCGAGCCTATTTCCATTAACCGGGTACAAATCCTAACTCCGAGATGCTACTGAGATTTTCATAGAAAAACCCAATAACACCCCCGTGCCTCGGAAAACGCGTAAAGCCGCTGGTCATGCGCCAGATTGTTCCGCGATCGTATCGGAATGCCGTCACATCGGACTATGATAGTGAGGGTACTAATGTATGAGGGTTTGCACATACAAACTATGAAGACTAGCCAATTACGCAGAAGATATTATAATGCACAAGGCATTATAATATCTTCTGCGTAATTGGCTACTCTTCATTGATATTCGACCGAGAGAATATGTTGTACATATTATTATGTCGATGTTTATGTACTAGTCTATATAACACTTAAGCCGCATGCCATTCATCTAATTACTAAGACATTACGTCAGTTTACTATCATCAATGTTGCGACATGAATCCACGTAATGCACTTATTACATACATAACATTGGTTATATACCTATTATCTAGTCTTAAGTATAGCGTAACGTGACGAAACACGTCGGGCCGGTCTGTTTTCTTCTGTAACATGTAGCTGCACTTCATAATCCTAACTAATATTATAAGTAAATGCGAAAGTAAATTTATTTGTTTGTTACCCATTCATGCCTAAACCACTGGACCGATGATCCTAAAATTTTGCATATACGTTGTCAGGTATACAGAAACGGAGTCAGGGTACCTTTTATCCTGGAAAACAGTGCAGTTCCCGAGGAAACCTAGAATAACATTGTTATAGGAGTAGATGGCGCCCCTGATTTTCGAATCTTGATTGAATCCTACTAATATTATAAAGGCGAAAGTTTGTATGTTTGTCTCTTCATCACGCTCAAGCGGCTGAACGGATCTGGATGAAATTTGGCACTGAGATACATTGTAATGTGGAATAACACACAGGATGAAGTCGCGGGAAGAAGCTAGTTTTAAATATAGCCGACGAAATTGCGGGCAAAAGCTAGTTACCGTATAATTATATCAAGTTTGGTCTCTGTCGGATATCTACTCTTGTATTGCGGTTCGTGAGTTTGTACTGAACGGAAAACTGGAGGATGGAATAATATAAATTGTTGGAGGTTTACTGTACATTCGTTACAAGACTAGGCAACTTTGAAATATCTTTGGGTTATCGTGTTGTATTGTTATTGGTACGTACTTTGAGTAGATTGCTAAAATGTGTTTTTTAGAACTTGTTTTCGTTTGATTTTGCAGGTTAAATGGACCTATTTTTGTCGCAAAGCAGCGTTGCTGTGTTCTGGTTGAAAGGGTGCTGGTGTAATTATAGGCACACTAGCTTTTGCCCGCGACTTCGTCCGCGTGGATTAATAGTTCCCGTTCCCGGGGGATTTCCGGGATGAAAACTATCCTATGTCCTTTCTCGGGTCCCAGACTATATCTGTAGCAAATTTCATTGAAATCGGTTCAGTGGTTTAGGCGTGAAGAAGAGACAGACAGACAGACAGAGTTACTTTCGCATTTATAATATTAGTAAGGATGAGACATTTCAACTTTGTTTCTGGGATAGCAACGCATTTGCAACATCTTTGGTATTGCAGATGACTATAGGCAGTGGTGATCACTGAGTATCAGGATTTCCATCTAATAACGTAAAAAAAACGCGTTTCTGCTAGTTTCATTATCTATCCAGAGTCTTTAATGTTATAAGTGTGATGTAATGTATTGCGCAAATTATGTTCGGTTAATAATAATATCCTTCCGACCGAATTTCCGTCACGTAGCCTAATCTCAGCGGAGACTATCCAAGTACGCAAAAGATACTATAGTGCACAAGTGCACACAACAAAGGTGCACCGCTTCTTGCCTCACTTTCCGACACGACCTTGGACAGATCAGGCGCAGAAGCAACGGTTTTACGTGTTTTCCGAGTCACGGGGGTATCACACCACCAACATCTAAACTCCAAGCTGCCACTAAGATATTCTATAAGGAAAACACCAATGACATTTTTTGCGCAACCTGGGACAAAATCATCGATCCAAGGACGCCACGGAAGTCGCACTTACGACCTAAGACCAACGGTGCAGTCAAAATAGGTACAGGTACGGGAGGTTTGATTAATAAGTAGACAAATATGGATGTTCTGTCGTCTGCCCTTTAAAGCCCTTTCAAATGTACCTAATGACACAAATGACCGTATTTATATTACAGATACCGATGTAGACACTCTACACACAAGATATTCAATTTCGATATCGTTTGTAAACTTAATATGTGTTGGTATTAAAATATTTATTCCAATAAAATTTTATTTACACAATTCGATGTCTAGCCGCCATATTGTTTGCGGTGCGAGGCTGGTTTACAGTATTTGACAATTTGATTATTAATTAAACTAACTATACCTACCCCGCTGCTTCACCCGCGTTAAGTTATGTCTTTGGTTGCTGCTTCGCTCCCGAAAAAAGTAAATGAAGTTTATAGGTACTATTCGCTGTAATGCAAAATAATATTATGACATAAAAAGTTCTGCTTTAGGCGATTCGAACACTGCCCCGCATCACGAAGCGTAGCGCGTCGAGCATGTTTGCCCGTATCAGCAGTGTTTGTATAGAAAACACGCGTAATCCAAGACAGAAAACGCGTTCACGCGCAGTGTTGCAGGTCACCAGAGCTCCTCCGTCGCCCCGCACTACGCTGCGTAGCGCGAGGCAGTATATGAATCGCCTTAAAGGGTAGACCCTACATAGCCATATTTCTCGATAAACAGAATATTATATAAGTAATGCGAAAGCCTTCTAAAATCGGACCAGTAGTTTCTGAGCTTCGGAATATTTATATTTTATAATTAAATTTTACTGGATTCGGGGATTGGTTTCAAATATTCAATAGACCTTTGGCTCAAAAGCCAATATAGTGTCGCCTTAGCCCACGCTCAAATAATCTGTTTATTTTATTCACGATTTACTAAAAAAAAATGTATTTATCGTTTACGAATTTAAAACATCGTTCTGTCAATTGTTCGGAATTGGTAGACACAGAATGATGATTTAAGTACATTTAGTTTTAAATGTTTTATGTTACCTACTTATACAGCTGTGTGATTCTGTAAGACCTCGTTCTAAACTTCGAATCTGAATCCGCTGTGACTTTCTTGATTGGCATTCAAAAAACTCGGTTGATAATTCGAATTTACACTAGCGCCACTCTTGCGAGCGTGTCAGCGAGTTGAACTAAATTTATGGGGAAATTTTAACAGATAAAGTATGAGATCACGTAAGAAGTGGCATTCTATATGGTAATTCCACCGTCACTTCGACGCTCACTTCGCACTTCAAAGTGTCAAATAAATCAATGTCATTTTGAACCTTAAGCGAAGTGAGGGTGAATAGCGACGTGAGATGCGAGTTCATGTCTGAATTTTACAGAATCGACGTACAGATAATTACTGATGTTATAAAGAGCAACTTACTATCACCATATTTAAGTATTTCTACTGCAAAGAAGTGTTGCTGTGTTCCGGTTTGAAGGGGGGTGCCGGTGAAATTATAGGAACATGGACTTTTTGACTTTGTCTCTGGAATGGTAACGCATTTGCCAGGCCTTTGGACTATTATGCACATACATAATAAATTACATTCATAGCAGAAGTTTAGACAGAGGTGACCACTTAACATCAGGTTGGCCGTCGGCTTGTTTGGCATCCAAGAATGTTATAAAAAAAGAAAAACTCCATGCTAACCGATATTCAGATAAACGAACATACCAGCACGCCTGTATTCCTCTAAGAGTTACGCAGAGCTGTGCCAATGGCGAACGAATCTGCGAGGAAAAGCTACTAATACAATACAAACATATGGAAATGCCATGACCTAACTCCGCAACAATCTGTTCATCTCAAATTCACTTCACTTACAAAGAAGGTGAACTAAACGTTTACTTTTACAACATTTCAAAGTTCCGTCATAAACTTGTAAGCAAGAACAATAAATGCTAATTTTGTAACATAAAACAACTTTGTTCTTCTCTCGTCAAACAACATCCTGTAGATATGAGAGTTTTGAAAGTATCCCCCCTCCCCACACATATTACTCAATGGTTTTTGACACTTTGCTTAAATTTGTGGAGAATTTTAAGGGTGAAGTTCGACTTACAACTACGGAAGCGTATTACTAGCCGAAACAAATAGACAGTTTTAAGTAGATAAAAAAAAAAACATAGTTTTATTATGTTATGTTGTTTTTTATTAGTGTTATTTTAACATTACAAACAGACTATTCAACTTTATTTGTATTATAGTATTAGTTTGTATTATTTTTATTTATTTTTATTATAAATAGATTTATAGATAGTCACGATAACCACAAGAAAATAACAAAAAAACAGTACTAATATATTTCTCAGTACATGATAAGCTAAAATAAATTGCATGTCAGGACACAGAAAAGTCTCAACGCTTAAATAAAATGGAAGACCATGGCTGTCATCAAGAAAATGGCGTCTATAAGCCGGCCGCAGTAAATCCTTGTACAAACGTAGATGGTAAGCTGAGAACTGGACCAAAAATCTTATGGAGTTTACGTAAAATACGAATAACTGGCCATACCGTGTAAGAGGGAGAGGTGTTCCATTTTTAAATGGTCTGTTGGTTCGATTTTTAAGGTAAGATAAGCGGATTAATGTTTGAAGCGTCAGTCAGGATGTTAGAGGAATGTGAGCATTTTACGTGTGAGTTTTTGGGATGAAGAAAAAAATATTTTCTTTTTTATATTTCAACATTGGAATTTCTTTTAAAGGTATCAGTAAAATAAGTTTGTGGTCAATATGTATACTGAATGGTAAAATAAAACAAAAAATATATGTATGACATTTTACTAAAAACGTACACGGGGCAGTACGATTAGCTCATTAGGAGTTTACTGCATTTGTAAGATGTCTCTATTATTAACTTCCCACTTCTAGGACCTTTCACTGTAAGGAAAAATAAACTGTAATTTTAGCAGGTGCAAAAAAATATCGTAAAATTGCCTGGACTTATAATTAATTAAAGTTTTTTTATCAAGATTGCTTACACAAAGTTTTAAAATAATTGAACCATACTGTGATTGTTCTATCCAAATTTTAACATTACTTAGCTGCTTTTGTGATGATTAAGTGTGATTTTTAATCCAAGTAACAGGATTTCACAAAATAAACGAAATCCCCTCTTTTCATCCCTTAAAAATTGATCCTTCTTTATCTCATGATTTAGTTTCAAATACAACTATCCAAAAAAATATTTTGATATTAAACTGTACAACCTGTTTTTTTATATCCCATAATTCAAGAGTTATATTCTATATATAAATATAATACAAAAAGTCCTAGAATATGTATTGTGCTCCAAAAATAAATCAATAATAATTAATTTACGTCAAAAATTGTCACCAGTATCTTTAATTATGCATACGTAGCGGGATAGTGCAGATTGACATCAGTTAATCATTCATAATTTAAAGATTAGCAAATGTGACATGTCATATTTCACGTAAGGATGTTTTACATTCATAATCATGACTTTGTTGAATTAGGACAACCCATTAGACATTGTATAAAAAAATAAAATAAAATAAAAATATAATAGGAAAATAATTTATAGGTATGCCAGTTTATTCTTTATTATGGTCTCATTATATCCTAGAGTTAAGGGATATAAAAAAAAACAGGTTGTATAGTAATATTTTAGCACTTACGTATGATAGTTTCATTTCGATTTCCAGAGAAAAAAACAATTCCCTTTACCTTGCATTACAATACAACTGTGTCATAATTATTGTTCCGATTCAAAACGTCACTACGTGCCATGCAACAAGCGTGAAGTGACGGTAAATTGAACGCGAAATATCCGTTTTTCGGAATCCAATTAATGCATCCAGCTTCGATGTCCAACGTGGTATATCCATACCGTCCATTTTATTGACGTATTGAGTCCCGATCTTAATTAAAGTGTGAGTAGGTAGTTGGCATTCAGGAACATGACTCGGAAATCGACAGTATTCAAAACAATACACTATTCCACCTGTTACTAGGTTCTACATACCATCATCCATTAGGCCTGTATTCCCTGAAGGGATAGGCAGAGGTGTACCTGTGTACACCAACAGTTTGCCGGTATGTTAAGGTCCTATGTTATAGAGGGCGAGTGCCATTACCGGGCAGAAATCCTAACTCCGAGTTGCTACTAAAATTTCAGATTTTATTCTAAACTTGTAAGTATTATCAAAATCGGTTCAGTGGTTTAGTGGTAAAACCATAACAAACAGACAGACAGATAAAGAAAGTAACTTTCGTATGCACAATATTAGTATGGATTATTATCTATGTACGAAACTTCTGATAGTGTGGCCTAATACTGTCAGTGAGTGTATAATTTGGGGTTATTCACCAACTGGACACAAGAGACCGGACACACGTGTGTCCAGTTGGTGAAACTCAAATTTAGTATCACTTATTATTTCGTCATCTGGACACGCCAAGATTTTCATTCGTGTCCACTTAGTGAAACTTAAATTATATCACTTTTATGTTTTCGCCAACTGGACACAAGTTCGCATTTTGCCCGAATTCAAGATAAAGTACAGTCAAGCACATTAATGTTTTGTGTCAAACATCATCGGCCACTGAACGTCCCACTACTGAGAATGGGTAATTAAGTATGTAATTTTAAAATTATTCACAATTTGTGAATTTATAAAGAATGTATTTTTGAGACTGACAGTCACTATCTCTATCCTTGTTTTATAATCTTCAACATGTAACCAGTTTTATTACACTTTCTGTTTATTACTTGTATTACTTTTTCTTTCTGTATTCCCGGCGGCCATGTATTAATGCTCTGATTGGTTGGAGCAGGTAAAAAATCCCAACCCGTTAACCCTTTGGTCATAATTCGTTATCAGTTTACTTCGTTTCGCGTATGCATTAAGTGCAGTATTTGTGCCATTTAAAAGTGACGTGGATTTTAATATAGGTAAGTATCTACTCAGTTTTAGATTCAATATTGTATTTTTTAAGTTAATTTGTGACAAAACATGAATTTCCAAATATGAAAATTGTGGGGTGCTATACTCATTTCAAGAGATGTTTGTGGCGAAAAGCAGAACCGTTACACCTAACAAAGTCGAAATTGGGGAAAGATCACGTGAAGAGATGTTGTACATTGCCAGTTTTACCGACTGACACACAATCTGATGCCTGGTTATATATCATGGCTGAATGACACTGAAGATGTCACATAATTTAACGATTATTTTATTAGAACGTGGCTCGATGAAAATTCCGATTATGCAAACACATACTACTGCTATAAAGAACATCATCGCACTAATAATTCTGTAGAGGCATGGAATGCCGGAATAGCCACAAAATTTAAACGGAAACCAAATATAGTACAGTTTCTGGTAGCGATCAAAGAGACATGAATGATTTTTGGCGCCGGGTTGTGATGGATGGACCTATACCAAGAAAAAAAATTGAAACTATCAGAATTAATACTATGATCGCAGTCACTGTTAAATATTTTGAATCAGGAGAAATTAGCATCGGTCACTGTATCGAAAAAATTAAGTAAATAAAAATATATTTATACTGGCTTATACTAATTTCCTATGTTTTACTGTTGATTTTATTGATCTCTGTAATTATTATCTTAGTCTTAGTAAAATGATTGTGATACAATTACCTTAATTATTACTAAAATACTCTATTTCCAAAGAGTCAAAATTGTTGTTCCAAAGTTATGTAGAATGATTCTTGTTTGTAAAATTACCCATTTTAGTATTGTTATGTCATAAGTAGGCTCTACCTACTGATGATATTTTGATATTTTATTTTATTATTGTATGCCAAAAATCAAGGATGAACGTTTCGACTCCGTACTCGTAAAATTTTTACTGTAACTACATTTAATAAGAAAGCAAGCTTTGCAAGTTTGTATAAGAGTGGAGTGTATCTTTAAAGGTTAAAAACGTCATCGCGTTTAACCTTGAAAAAATAAAAAAAAATATTTTTTTATTTTTAACCTTGAAAAATATAAAATATATATTTTGCTGTGTTTATGTATGACCTTATATGATTTTTCTGTGATACTCGAAGATTATATTGAATATTGTCACGCTGATGTTATAAAAGCACCTACAGGTAATCAAAAAATAACATTAGTTAAGTATAGTATTTTTCACAATAATAAATCGTCATGATATTACTTAAATTTGTTTTATTTCAAAAATTGTCTTAAATACTCGTAGAAGCTAATAAGGTTTTTCAAGTAAAAAAGTATAGCAGCTTTTTCATGAAATTGAGGCGATTATGAACCTGACTGTACCCTTTTTGCAAAAAAAAAATAGTTATGTCCAGTTGGCGAAAACATAAAAGTGATATAATTTAAGTTTCACTAAGTGGACACGAATGAAAATCTTCGCGTGTCCAGATGACGAAATAATAAGTGATACTAACTTTGAGTTTCACCAACTGGACACACGTGTGTCCAGACTCTTGTGTCCAGTTGGTGAATAACCCATAATTTGCACCTTAATTTACATTCATATCTTTACTTTAGGTATTCAATATTGTTAAATTCATCGTGACTCTGTAAATTAGGCTTAGTGTTTTATTCATATGACTAATTACTTATATGTCTGGTTTAAACTGTAATTAAAGGTTGGTTACACATAAATAAACACAAAAATAAAAATAAAAAACTTAAGTCATTTATTTCACGACTCAATATTGACATCATATTTCAACATATATCCGTTATCAGTGACAAACGACGCACCTGTAATAGCTTTAGCTTTGTCACTAGCTAGAAACGCAACCAAGTCAGCAATTTCTTCAGGATCTGAAATTCTGTTCAGGGCAGTCATCTTATGCGCCATATCCCAAGTAGCATCCGCCACCTCTTTGGATAAGCCCATACTATTTTCAACGATATCCGTCCTCACGGGTCCTGGATTCACAATGTTCACACGAACTCCATGTGGAGCTAGTTCTTGTGCAACTGATCTGGAGAAATGATCTAGACTAGCCTTCGATGTGCAGTATGAAAAACTATCCGGTCCAAGTGCTTGAAGAGCAGCAACGCTTGATATATTGATGATGTTACCTTTCGTCTCCACAAGGTGAGGAGCAGCTAGATGTGTCAAATACACCACAGAGCGCAGGTTTGTCGACATTACTTTATCATACGTTTCCATAGCCTTCGCATCTTGAATTTTCGCTGATTGAATCATGCCAGCATTGTTGACAAGAACATCCAACTTCTCGAAACGACTCAAAGTTTCACTGACAATTCTTTTGACGTCTTCCTCTTTAGTAACGTCAGCCACTATCACTAAAGGTTTGCCACACTTCGTCGCGACGTTGTCCAGTTTCTGCTTGTTCCTCCCCACTATGACGACTTTAGCACCTTCTTCAGCAAACTTGATGGCGGTGGCTGCTCCAATACCAGAGCTGCCACCAGTCACGACGACCACTTTGTCTTGGAAACTCATGATTATATTGCACCAATTTTAAGTCCTGTACTGCTTTTTTAATTATGATAAAGGTTTTATATAATGTATCGACAATCTTATCTGTAAAATTATCAGTGATAAATGGAGACTCATGCATGACAATTATAATGGGAGGCACAAAACGAAGTTTCAATGTTTAAATCAAACTAGCTGCAGACGGACTATTAACAACGTTTTTATGTATTTTCATTCGGTATTTACTCGTTTCAAATAAGATAAGCCAAAGCTGAAGTGTATAAACAGAAGGCGAAGTCCTGTTGTGATAAATAAAGGTGCACTAGCTATAAAGAAGGACAATTTGGAATCAATGCGGTATCTCCAAAACAAAAAAAAAACAATTAAGCCTCTCTCTCTACGGGGGAGGCCTATGTACAACAGTGGACGTCCTGCGGTTGATATGATGATGATCTAGCCTCTTCAGTCTCGAACAATTTTTTGATCGACTTCGCCGATATTTTTGTCGGTGACAACTGATCCTGTGAATTCTAATAAACGCACACGGCTGATAAATAGTCGGTACCACGAAACTTTGGATTTATTGAATCGGTCCCAAAAAATCGGACCTACAAAAAGTGGTCATGGGGGAAGAGGCTAAGAAGTTCAAAACAAGAACATTACTTTCCACCACTATTCCACCTGTTTAACGTGTAGGTTCTAAAGACCTTCTGTAGGTACCTATAAATATTACGAAATGGTGAAGTTTCAAAATTTGAACTTGATCGTGTTGAGCCAACACAGATTTTATTCTAAACTTGCAAATATTATGAAACCTTGGTTAAAATTTGTTTTCACCTAGGTTCGTCAAAAACTAAGCATCTTCTCATACAGATAACCCACGAGCATTTATCAATACGCTTGGTCAAGGCGGATTGGCAATTTCAGATATTCATTAGTTATAAGTATAACTTCACCTCTCGATATTTCCTTCAACCGATGCCAGTGATGTCCGACAGAAACTTAGAAAGTACATATGGATAGACATTAAAGTTTCCTTATTTTTAATTCAAAAATAATTTTGTAATTTTGATACATAATCATGCAAAACCACGAATCAATAAATTGATGACCAACTTTATCATAAACCTGTAACAATCCAGATTTTTCATCAAAAACCTGAACTAGTTTGGGTTTATGATAAAGTTCGTCATCAATTTATTGATTTGTGGTTTTGCATGATTACATATTATTTCGATCAACTTTTTAATAAAAAATAAGAATTAAAGCTGATATTGTAAATCTCGCCCCAATCCTGAATTTATAACATTAATAAGCGTACGCCATTTGTATTTAACAGGTTAATTGAACACGCTTGTACCCAGCAAACACTTCACACACCGCTGGTTACGCGGCCGATTAATTCAATTTATGCTTACTAGTTTTTGCTCGCGACTTCGTCCGCTTAAATGCAGACAAAACACAAGACACTGGTTTTTTTTTTGCAACGTCTCAAAGGCGTTCGATTGTGTCCACCATGAGACACTATTATTGAAACTGGAGCACTATGGAATTAGAAACAGATCTCTTGATTTACTTAGATCATACCTGGAATGTAGAGAGCTTAAAGTTCATTTAAATGGCGTAATCTCATTGGAGTCTGAAATGACAATGGGCGTTCTTCAAGGTACGATTTTGGGTCCGTTACTCTTTTTAGATAATATAAATGATTTTCTTCAATAACCGCAAAATCTACCTAAAATGGTGTTATGTGCAGACAATTTGCAGAAATATAATAATAAACGTCCTAAATATCTTGACGATGTGAATAATTTAATTCTTCAGGTCCAAAACTGGTTCACGTTAAACAATTTGGTACTAAATGAAAAGAAAACCAAATGTGTTAGATTTTCTTTACCAAATGTTAGAAGTAGCGCTCACATGCGCTACTTAAGTGGTATACGACCACGGCTTTCAGATGAGAATGTTTTTTTTTTGTTTCATACTTTTTAGAAAGTGATTTTTTTGTAGTCGGGTGTTAGTTTTATAAACTTCTTTTTTATTTAAATTATTTTGGGGTTCAAATTTAGACATTTATATACGTAATATTACTGGAACTGCAACATATACACAATATATGGAATAATCTATTAGGTCTCCTAAACAAAATATTAGTTAGTTAGGTAGGTTTATGATGCGTTCTAAAGGGTGCCATGTACAATTTATTAATACAATATATGTATATATTTGAAATGTGCTAATTAATCCCTTTAATTTGATATGCAACACGACCATACTTGGAAGAAAAAAATACTATTTCACATCTTCATTAGCCCTAGAGGGCCACATACAATTTATTGCAACATAAAGTAGCCTATAACCAGCGGACAATTTAGACGCTTCCAATGACACCTTATTTGTCAATTTACGTTGGATAGTTTAGAAGTTATGACTATGAGGGAGTAGATGAGAAAAAAGTTGGTGATAGGCATAATTTTAATACTAGAAATAGGAACAAATTAGATCAACCAAGTTTCAGATTATCAAAAGTACACACTTCTTTTATGGGGTACTGTGTAAAATTTTATAATAAAATACCGCGCGTTATTCTCGAACTAAACGAGAGAAAGTTTAAAACATGCATAAAACGCACATTATGTAGTCAAGCATATTATAAACTAGAAGATTATATAAATGATAAAAATGCTTGGCTTAATGCTGGTCCTGCTCCACAGCCACTCGGGCTTCCAAATTAATAAACATAATGAAATATATATATTTCTTTTTAAAGGGAATGTTGTTTCTTAGCACCTTTTTTATTGACGTTAATAACGTTTACGTTATTATTATTGTTTCTTTTTTAACATACCACAGGTCATCTGTCAAATAGGTTCACTGAAAAACTTTGTTTTATATAACTTAACATCATTTATTTCGATTTTGTAAATGTGAGTACCATGGAGCAACTTATTATATTTTTTCTCTTAAGTTACTATGTGTTGGACATTAAGGGCAAGGCGGTTGAGAGCTTTGTCATGCTCACTTAAATGTCTCGCTGACGGTGGCGCGTGCATTGGATCGTTCAGTTCCCTCCAAGATGGTTGAGCTGAACGGTGCTGATGCACGCGTCATGTTCGTGAACGGGCGCCGTCAGTTGGGATTGGTCATCTCTTATCTGCCATGGCCTACATCTTTATTAGTATTATTTAATTGTTTAATATTCACCTTCATTGTTTTCACATATAGAAGCAACATGAATATTGTAACCAAGATTTTGTAAAACCAAATTGAAGAAAAGGAGTGTCCATGGAGTTTCTTGCTCGTTCTTCTCCATAGAGATCTACGCTTTGGAACGAGCAACTAGCTTCAACTTTAAACTGTAACTTCTTGACATTCAAAAGTGCCTGTAAATGGTCTAATTGAAATAAATGATTTGAATTTGAATTTGATGAACATCTATACATACATACCGGTCAACCTCATAACCGTCCTTTTTACTTCGCCGTAGTCGGGTAAAAATTATCGTCAACGATCACAATATTTATATTAAATATTACTTGGCTTTGGTTCTGTTTGTAGTTTCATATTGCCACCGAGTTCCAAAGCTAAAGTTATTTTTCAACTTTTAGTTTTTGAAGGCGGTTGTCTTTTTTATTAAAAAAAACTTTTTTTATTGTCAGATCGCCTTAACATTAGTATATTTTTATGGAATTTATGTAACTGTACAATTTATTGTTAATGATTTTTTTTTTTGAGTTTGTATGAAGTTTCTTGTTCATTCTCCTCCATATGAAATCACCTTTTGGAATTGGCAACTATATTCAATATTATTAATTTTTTATCCTATAATTGACGTTCAAAGGTAACTTTTAATATGGTTTAATTGAAATAGATAATTTGACTTTGAATTTGAACCGGCAGATGATAAAATCATTACATTGCTCTGGTGGGACCGCTGGAGCCCCGCAGCGCCGAAGCCGTGACAGAAACGCATGGTTACTATAAAAATGGGTAGGATAAATCCCTGTCAACCGAAGTCCTCCATTTGATCGCTTTAATTTTATTATAAACCTAACCAAGTTCAGGTTTTTGATCAAAATGGATTTTCTGTTTTACGAAAAAAAAATATAATAAAAAAAAGAATAAATTTTGTCTTCTGCCGGCTCTTCATCAAAAACACAGACAATTATATAAATAAACACAAAAATAAAAAAAGCTTTAGTCATTTATTTCACTACTCAATACTAACATCATATATTCAGCAATCATCACTTCACCATATATCCGTTATCACAGACAAACGACGAACCAGTAATAGCTTTAGATTTGTCACTAGCTAGAAACGCAACCATGTCAGCAATTTCTCTAGGATCAGAAATTCTGTTCAGGGCAGTCATCTTATGCGTCACATCCCAAATAGAATCCCCCGCTCTTTGGATAAGCCCATACTATTTTCAACGATATCAGTCCTCACGGGTCCTGGATTCACAATGTTCACACGAACTCCTTGTGGAGCTAGTTCTTGTGCAATCGATCTGGAGAAGTGATCTAAACTAGCCTTCGATGCGCAGTATGAAAAATTTCCCTCTCCAAATGGTTTAAGAGCAGCAACGCTTGATATATTGATGATGTTACCTTTTGTTTTCACAAGGTGGGGAGCACCTAGATGTGTCAAGTACACCACTGAGCGAAGGTTTGTCGACATTACTTTATCAAACGTTTCCATAGCTTTTTCATCTTGAATTTTCGCTGATTGAATCATGCCAGCATTGTTGACAAGAACATCCAACTTCTCGAAACGACTCAAAGTTTCACTGACTGAGATGAATTCTTTTGACGTCTTCATCTTTAGTAACGTCAGCTACTATCACTAAAGGTTTGCCACATTTCGTCGCGACGTTGTCCAGTTTCTGTTTGTTCCTCCCCACTATAACGACTTTAGCACCTTCTTCAGCAAACTTGATGGCGGTGGCTGCTCCAGTACCAGAGCTGCCACCGGTCACGATAACCACTTTGTCTTGAAAACTCATGTTTATGTTGCACCAATATTAATTTCTGAACTGTTTTTTTAATTATGATGGCAGTTTTATTTTACTATATGAATCGACAATATGATCTGTAAAATTATCAGTGATAAATGGAGACACGTGTAAGAGATTATAATTTTGCTAAATGGGAGGCACAACACGAAGGTTGAACGATCAAGTCAAACTAGCTGCAGACGGACAATGAACAACGTTTTTATGAATGTTCATTCGGTGTTTGCTCGTTTTAAATAAGATAAGCCAAAGAATGTATAAACAGAAGGTGAAGTCCTGTTATCTATACACATAAATAAAACTGAAGTGCCTGTTTGTAATTTCAAATTGACAGCTTTTTAATAAATGTATAATATATGTACCGTATATGTATACTTTCATATACCTACGGTAATTACATTTTAAACTTTGACTTAAGGGTATTACATCGCTCAAGTCCTAAAAACACCTTATGTTTAACGAAATTTGTTGAGGAATCCTTCCGTACGTTTTCCATATAATAAATATATGTTATACTTAAAGTCTTCCTCAACAGTTCGCATTGATTAGAATTGAAATAAACTTGCCCAAATTTCGGAAAAAAAAATTTTAAACAGGTCATTTTTCAATCTAAATTGCAAATTGTTGGTAAAACGGCTGAATAGTTCGGCATGAATTTTATACCTAAAAATATGTAATGACATATCAAACAATTCGCATTGTTTACTTTTCTTGTTTCTGTTAAGATTTTGTAATAATAACTAAAAACTCGAAATTTCATCAATTCAAAGTCAAAGTCAAATCATTTATTTCAATTAGGCCATTAAAAGGCACTTTTGAACGTCATTACATAAAAAATCATTAATATTGAATCTAGTTGCCCATTCCAAAAGGTAGTTTCGTATGGAGAAGAACGGGCAAGAAACTCCATACATACTCTTTTAAATAACAATGTATTACAATAAGTTGTATAGTTACATTCATTCCATAAAAAGATATATAAATGTCAAAACGATCTATCAAAAATAAAAAGTCACTCAAAGTACTACAATACGTACTCAGTGCTACAAATTAGAGATGAAAGCTAAATTAATTATAATATTTAACGCCAATATTGTGATCGTAGATGATTACTTCTAACATTTCAAAGACAACGAATCAGTGTGTGAGTCAAACTCAAATGTAGGATTAATGTCGAGGAGAAAAACAATTATTGGTCAAAACAAATTAGTTTTATGATTAAATAAGCAACCAGTTGATTTTGTCAAGACTTGAAATTGTCCTATGGAGCAAGACCAGCATGTTTCCAAGCATTATTATCTTGAATATAATCCTCTAACTTGTAGTATGCTTGTTTACAAAGTGTGCTTTTAATACAATTTTTAAATTTTCTTTCATTTAATTTTAATATATCACTAGGTATTTTATTGTAACATTTAACACAGTACCCCATGAAAGATAAGTGCACTTTGGACAATCTAAAAAATGGTTGAGCTAATTTGTCCTTATTTCTAGTATTAAAATTATGTCTATCACTTATTTTATCAAAAAGATGTAAATTTTTTCTTACATACATAATATTTTCGTAAATGTATTGACAAGGCACTGTCATAATATTAATCTTTTTAAATAGTTCCCTAAGAGATTCGCAGCGACGAAGATTATAAATGGCTCTGACAGCTCTCTTTTGTAAAATAAATATGGATTCAATGTCAGCAGCCCGACCCCACAGTAGAATGCCATACGACATAATGCTGTGAAAGTAGCTAAAATAGACCAGACGCGCAGTATCGACATCTGTTAACTGTCTAATCTTCCTAACAGCAAAAGCTGCTGAGCTTAGCCGCCCTGCAAGAGATGTTATATGTGGTCCCCATTGTAATTTTTCATCTAGCGTGATTCCTAAGAAAACCGTTTTATTAACAAAAGCCAGTTTTTCGCCATTCAGTATGAGGTCACATGCGGTATTTTTAACATTTGGTAAAGAAAATCTAATACATTTGGTTTTCTTTTCATTTAGTACCAAATTGTTTACCGTGAACCAATTTTGAACCTGAAGAATTGAGTTATTAACTTCGTCAAGACTTCTAGAACGTCTGTCTATCTTAAAAATTAATGACGTATCATCTGCAAATAACACCATATTAGGTTGCTTTTGCAGTAATTGTGGCAAATCATTTATATATGCTAAAAAGAGAAATGGACCCAAAATCGAACCTTGAGGAACGCCCATTGTCATTTCAGACCCCAATGAGTTCACGCCGTTCACCTGAACTTTAACCTGTCTGTTTTCCAGGTATGATCTTATTAAATCAAGAGATGTGTTTCTAATCCCATAGTGCTCCAGTTTTAATAATAGTGTCTTATGGTCCACACAATCGAACGCTTTGGAGAGGTCGCAAAAGATTCCAATGGCATCTTGTGCTTCCTCCCAGGCATTAAAAATGTTTTTAATTAAGGAGACACCGGCGTCAGTTGTACAACGCCCTTTGGTGAAACCGTACTGTTGGTCATGAAAGATGGAATTTTTATTAAAGTGACGTAACATTTGATTGAGTAATAGCTTTTCAAACACCTTACTGAAAACTGGCAGTATTGAAACAGGTCTATAGTTGTTAAGTTCCTTACTTTCACCGGATTTAAATAATGGAACTACTTTACTGAGTTTCATGAGATCCGGAAAGACTCCCTGATCTACGCTTATATTAAAAACGAAAGCTAAATAAGGCGCAATAGTTTCTATTATAGATGTACAGACTTTTACTGACATTCCCCAAAGATCTTCTGTTGATTTCATTTTAAGATCTTTAAAAGTTTTAATAACAGCCTGGGGATTCGTATGTTGAAATCTAAACTCCAAGGGGCATGCCTTTACATTATTTCTAAGAAGGGCAACGGAAAGTGCAGGAGATGAATTTAATGATTCCGTTGTGACTAGGGGAATATTAACAAAAAAGTTTTCAAATGCCTGAGCTACTTCTACATCAGAGTTTACAATCCCCCCACGAGGCACCCCCGCTATGCCTGAGACGCCAAACTTCAGTGCCTTGATGGCTCTTGTCAAGGGTGGACTATACGCATGTTATTTTTTCCAAAATAAAAACCAAAAGTTCACTTTTTAAATAATTTATGAATGAAGCAATATTGTAAATAGTACAAATGTAAATATTTCGTAAAATAAGAATTAAAATTAAGTTCGTAAATCAATAAAAACAAATTTGTAATTTCGTTTAGTTTTTGAATCTATCATAGAGTAAGCCTGACTACTATGCCTATGTATAAAAACAAATGCTTGACCGAGCTCTCCAAAATTATTGGAAAATACCACGGATATCTATGGTAAATACCTACTCTTTTAGTAGATACATTATTTCTTTGATGTTTATTTTTTTTATTGTTTTTATCCTTAAGAATTTCTTTTGACGGAGAACATAGATTTAGGTATTTTTTTTTTTAATTATTTGCTTACCAAACTTTCAGAATGTATCATCTATGAGCACAACTATTTCCGTTACTGAGATCCGATGAGCACTTACTTGGTCATCATCAGACCTTTAGAATGTACCACATAGTAGCACCCGTGCTTGGTTAGATAAATATTGAAAGCAGGTGATCCTGACTATTTTCGTTTCCGACAACCGATAAGCACTTACCTGTTCATCATCGGACCTTTAGAAATATCTCATGAACACTCCGTACTCAATTAGATAAATGTTGAAAGTTAGTTCAGCAGGCAAAGTGAATATTTTATTACACGGTTACTTTTACATCGTTCGGGAGCCGAAACACAGGAACTCCAGTAAAGTAATAATAACTATTGACGTTCTTATATTTTTTAACACGTCACAAAGAATTTGAAAATTTGTGACGCCTGTATTCCCCGAAGGGTTACGCAGAGGTGTACCAATGTACACCCACAGTTTGCCGGTATATTTAGGTCCCATGTGAAAGGGGGCGAGCCTATTGCCATTTATCGGGCACAAATCCAAACTCCGGGCTGCTACTGAGAATTTCTTAGAAAATCCCAATAACACCTTTTGCTCAACCTAGGAATCGAACACAGGACCTCTATCTAGCACAGCAGTCGTGCTTAGGACCACTAGGCTAACGAGGCAGTTCAAATTAAATTTTCATGTTATTTATTGAAAATAATATAGCCAATAAGTTTCTGTTACTATGACAGAGTTTATGGCTTTTAGTTCTAGAACGATGTAAAAGTAGGCGTGTATAATAAAATAAATATACATTACGATGTACCAAATAATAAATAATAGAAGAACAAAATGTAGGTATTAGATCTCTCAGAGAGCGAATAAAATAGGCAAAAACAATGACAACTCTGCGACATATCTGTGTTCTTGCTTAATGTTGAGTTCGGTTTATCGTAGCATACTGGATATCGGTAGATGGCGCTAATAAAACAAAAAATAAGACAGACAGTCAAATCCTCAAGGACATCGGGCGGTGTAATAACCTTAAGAAAAAACAAGTAAGAAGACCATAACGGGATCATTACTTCCAAGCCAGCTGATGCAGTCGATGGCAGTTGAAATAAATAATATTATACAGGCTGGCACAGTTGCAGACGTCTAAATGGACATTTTGTTAGGCTCTTCTCATGCGCTAACTAATTGCATCAAACACGACAAGATATAAAAATGAAACTTTTTTGATGTTTTTTGTTCATTCGGTTTTTGTCTATTCATCGTGACTCGAGAGATGACATTATTACACAGCATAATATGTACATTATCTTAGTTTATTATTCCTCCATTAATTGGAAAAACATTGATAAACGCCAAATTATAGGGGTATACTTATTTTTATTTTTATTTAAAATGATAAAATATTAGTAAATATATTATGTACTTTTGACTTAAAATAAATAAGCCGCTGTAATCATTAGATTTAGAAGACTAGAAAGTAAAGCTGAATGGTGAAGTGATTGAAAAAAATCTACAATGGCGTTGTTTTTTTTAACAATTCTATGTTCACATTTTGTACGTTCGGTCAATGAATTAAAGTTCAAATCTCATTATAATAAGATGCAAATGGCGACGTCAAAAAAACAAGTCAATAATGAATGCCTATATACCATCTACTAGTTAGGTATGTCTATATTGATTGTTTTTCGATCTTTCTATTGCCGTTTATCTATTATCATAATATTGATTTAATCGTAATTACCTACGCGCTTGTGTGTTTATCCTTAGTCTTTTTTAAAGATTAGATTGCCAGTTTAAATAAAAAGTGCTGCTGTAAGGTAGATTACTGCAATTAAAATTCTTGCTTAGTGAACATGAGTTTCCAAGACAAAGTAGTTATCGTGACTGGTGGTAGCTCTGGTATCGGAGCAGCCACCGCCATCAAGTTTGCTGAAGAAGGTGCTAAAGTCGTCATAGTGGGGAGGAACAAGCAGAAACTGGACAACGTCGCGACGAAATGTGGCAAACCTTTAGTGATAGCCGCTGACGTTTCTAAAGATGACGATGCCAAAAGAATTGTCGATGATACCATCAAAAAATTTGGGAAACTGGATATTTTGGTAAACAACGCTGGAATAGGCCGGACAGCAAGTATTTTAGCTGAGAACGCTATAGCTACATTCGATGAAGTAATGTCGACAAATCTGCGCTCAGTGGTGTACTTGACACATCTAGCTGCTCCCCACCTTGTGAAGACGAAAGGTAACATTATCAATATATCAAGCGTTGCTGCTTTCCGATCAGTTTCACCGGGTCAGTTTTCATACTGCACATCGAAGGCTGGTCTTGACCATTTCTCCAGATCTATTGCGCAAGAACTAGCCTCAAGTGGAGTTCGTGTGAATGTTGTGAATCCAGGACCCGTGAAGACTGATATCTTTGAAAATATGGGAGCAACCGGAGAAATGGAAGCACAGGTTTTTAATAGACTGCAGAAAATGACGGCATTGGATAGAATTTCTGTTCCCGAAGAAATAGCTGACGTAGTTCTCTTTCTAGCTAGTGATAAATCTATGGCGATTACAGGTTCTTGTTTTGTGAGTGATAACGGATTTATGGTGAAACATAATGATTCTTAATTGGAATTGCTTAAATAAATACCTAGCTACGATCGAACCCTATAATCCAATCTTCTTATTTCTATAACCTTTGGGTCCAAATAGCAATAACAACTTTTTGGAAATTATTTACATACATACATACATACATAAACTCACGCCTTTTTCCCATGGGGGTAGGCAGAAACCACGGACCGCCACCTGCTACGATCCTTACACACTCCTTTCGCCTCGTCCACATTCATACATCTGGTCATACAAGCACGCCGGTTACGAGTACTGCGCACCTGACCTTTCTGAAGAACCTCACGAATAGGTCAGAGTGGGTCCTTCTCGGTCGTCGCCTCCCTGCGTTGCCATTCACATGTGCCATATAAAACCTTTTTGTTAGCCTTTCACTCATGCTGTCATGTGACAGCATTGCACAAAGTTTCTGTTCCTGAAGAAATTGCTGATCTGGTTCTGCTTCTAGCTAGTGATAAAGCTAGAGCCATTACTGGTTCGTCTTTTGTGAGTGATAATGGAGTATTGGTGAAAAATGCGAATGATGTTAAATTAGAATGATCATAACAAATATGATGATAAATGGGTTATAAACATACAAACTCACATACAATTAAAACAATTTAAAATAGTTGAGACTGCTAAGAAATGACCAGTACCAACTAGTGTTGGGTAATGATAATAATCCGGTTAATATCATTTGGCTAATAATCGATTAAAAGCCAGTAAGTAGCCATTAATAGCAATTATGGATGATAACCCTGCTGTTATTGTTATTTTAGTGATTGAAAATTTCCCTTCATGGTTTTCAGGCTTAGCACTGTCAGATTACACGCGATTACGATTTTGACGAGCCTGTTGGTCTAGTGGTTAGTGGCCCTGACTGCTAAGCCGGAGGTCGTGGGTTTGATTCCCACCCAGGACAAACTTTGTGTGACGAGCATGATTGTTTGTTCTGTGTCTGGGTGTGATTTATCTATATTATAATATGTACGTATTTATAAATTACATAAATATGTATATCAGTTGTCTGGTTACCATAACACAAGCTCTGCTTAGCTTGGGATCAGATAGCCGTGTGTGAGTTGTCTCCAGATATTTATTTTATTTATTTATTAGACTTCATTTCCATCATCTTTATTTGTAGTAAATAAATGTGCAATTTAAAACTAATCTGGCCCATTTAAAAAATTTCAATGTGTGATTTACATAGATTTTTGATAATTAGATTTTTATGTACCTACTAAGTTTTTTTTATTCTTAATCAGTCTTTAAAAAAAATATAAAAAATATCCCCCATATTTTTTATATTTTTTTCCGAAACATATTATCAGTCGACGTACTGATCCCGGATTCGGTTGGCGTCACTGTAGTGCAGTTTATGCATCTCTTTCTGGCACGAATAAATATTAGCGCCAGAAAGAGATGAAAAACGGGGGTGCGGGGATGCATGTTACCTACCTTCCGCTCCTATTTTCCATTGTTTATAATTTACCTACGTCGTATTCACAGAAAAGAGCTAAAAATAACTTACTTATTGTACCTTACATTTTTACGTATCGGTTAAAGTTTATTTTTAGGTATACATACACTTACATACTTAGCTCGCTTTTTTAAACCAAGTAATTAATTAGGTAGATGGTTAAATCACAAAGCGATGTGTCAATAGTAATTTTGGTATTGGCACTCGAAATTAACCATACTGAATTTTCCAAAAAATGTGTACCTTTTATATACATATTAACACTTTTTCTTGTGCAAAAAGTGAAAATAAATAAAAAGAATTACAATACTTTGAATCACACTGCGTACACGCACCCAATTTAAGTTCACACCCACAGATATTACACTAAACAAAAAAAAAGCATTTATTTTTTTAACAATACATTAATAGCAGGGTTATCATCCATTGCAAGGCTATTTATGGACACTTATGGATTATAATCGATAATAACTCAAAGCATCCGGCTATTTACCCAACACTAGTACCAACTGAATGTAACATACGTATCGGCGCCATTTTGAAGGGAATCGAATGATCCGACACATCAACGAAACATTCGAGTGAGCATGATATACTCACAATCGCTAGGGCATAATCAAGCCAGTGAAAGACATGCCTACTCAATGATAGTTTTAAGGTAAGTTAAATAAGTAGTAATGCAAATGCCACAACAGTGAAAAGACAATTAGTGATGAAGATAGCTACATGCATGCAGATATGTAATGATAATAATTACATAGATTAGCAATGTAAATGCTAAGGAAGATAGAATTGTCAAAGCCAATGATAGCGACTTTAGAGAAATTTAACTCAATCTATCTGCAGTTTTCTTTCTTCTATACATTGGAGTTCATAATTTGGTTGGTCGTTTAGTTCAGACTACACAGCTGTAGAAAGTAAGCCGACAAATTTTTCAAATGACAAAATATAATTTTATGTGTTAAATTTTTTATGTGGCCTATGATCCAAACAAGTAAACACCAAACGAGTTTATAAACGCCATCGTCCATAGTCCATCTACTAATATTATATAATAATCGTTTATCTTAAATAATATTTATCATACATGCGCTATCACAGACAATTGTAATATGTGATAAGATTGTATTATAAAACTACTGACATAATATAAAATCAGTTCTGTGTTCGAATTTATTACAATACAAACATGAGTTTCCAAGACAAAGTAGTTATCGTCACCGGTGGTAGCTCTGGTATTGGGGCAGCCACCGCCATCAAGTTTTCTGAAGAAGGTGCTAAAGTCGTCATAGTGGGGAGGAATAAGCAGAAACTGGACAACGTCGCGACGAAGTGTAACAAACCTTTAGTAATTGTCGCTGACATTTCTAAAGATGTTGATGCCAAGAGAGTTGTCAATGAAACCATCAGAAATTTTGGAAAATTGAATGTTTTGATAAACAACGCTGGTATAGCCCCGCCAGCTAGTATTCTATCTGAGCATGCTATGGCTACATTTGATCAAGTAATGTCGACAAACCTGCGCTCAGTGGTGTACTTGACACATCTAGCTGCTCCTCACCTTGTGAAGACGAAAGGTAACATCATCAATATATCAAGCATTGCTGCTCTCAGAGCTCTTGGGAAGGAAACTTTTGCATACTGCACATCTAAGGCTGGTCTAGATCACTTTACTAGATCTATTGCACAAGAATTAGCTTCAAGTGGAGTTCGTGTGAACACTGTGAATCCAGGACCCGTGAGGACTGACATTATTGGAAATATGGGTGCAACCCCAGAAGTGGAAGAAGCTGTTTACAAAAATTGGGAGAAATTGACGGCATTGAACAGGGTTTCTATTTCCGAAGAAATAGCTGACCTGATTCTGTTCCTAGCTAGTGACAAATCCATAGCTATCACTGGTTCGTCGTTCGTTACTGATAATGGTGCATTGGTGAAATTCGCTGAAGGTGTCAATTTTGAAAATTCTAAATAAATTATTAGTGTCGATGTTTGTCTACCAAAAGTTTGTAACTATAATCATTTTTTCTATTTCAATAATTTACTTGATGAGCAAATTTAATATTTCGTTCCATTAATTTGTAAAAACATAATTTATATATAAAATGAAGTGATTAAAATCTATACTTGTACCGTTGCGTATCTACTCTTATATAATATGAAAAGTCTTTGAAAGCAGTATCATAATTTTAGTGTTCTGGTTCAAACGTCTGCCAAATCGCTAACTAAATTATGAGAAATTAAAAAAAAAATTGAAGTTGTGTTTTAAAAAATGTATTATGATATGGCTATGTAAATTAAAAGTAAATCTTCCAAATCATGTTTTGTTTTTTATTTTTGCTGCGTCATAATGACTATTTTATTTTACTAATTCATCGTTGCACAATTGTGTTATCAACATTTTGCCATGCCATTGTCTCGGCTACCTTCCTATAATTGCCATTACTATTACCTATTATAATAAATATAGATAATTAGCTATACGCTGCGGTTTCACCCGGGTGCAGTCACGTCCTTGGTTTCTGCTTCGCTCCCGTTGGTCGTACTATTTCATGAATTTGGCTATCATAATTATACAAAAATGAATATCTAATAAAACAAAAAATCTTTAGCTTTTTATATATTAATATAGATATTGCTAACGAGCCTTGTTAACGCTTAACACTTGCATAGTTAATCTCGTAGCCAGGATCATCCATAAACAACACGTCCTTGAACAAATCCTTGTGAATATCAAGGTGCCGTATTGTCAATGCCATTCCGATCCAGTTCTCCACAACGGTGAGGTCTCGTTCTACTAGGTCAACTCGAATCTGAATCTCGTAGTTCAACCTAGGAAGTTATCATACCTGCCAATATGAATAATGAGTGGCCATCATGCATTGTAAGGCGCATTGTGAGAAAGCCGACCACGAGGTAGACCGACAACCTGGTAAAGGTAGCGGGATATCCCTGGATACGTTCGTTGTGGCTATCTTTAGGGCAGACCTATGCCCAGCAGTAGACGTCGCTCGGGTGGTATGATGACGATGACAGCTAATTAAACATTAAACAGTCTTTCGTGATAAATAACTTTCGTTTCACTGACTTTAAGCCTACACCATTGTATTTAGCTTTTTTATATTAGATATTGCTAATGAACCTTGAAAATGCTGAATACTTGCATAATTTATCTCGTAGCCAGGATCATCCATAAAGAACACACGTCCTTCAACAAACCCTTTGGGATATCGAGGTGCTGTATTGTCAATACCATTCCGAACAAGTTCTCCACAACGGTGAGGCCTCGCTCTACTGGGTCAACTCGAATCTAAATCTCGTAGTTCAACCTAGAAAGTTATCATTCAGGTCTATTCCTGCTAATATGAATAATGAGTGGCGACCACGCACCGTAAGGCGCAGTGTGGGAAAACCCCCCACGAAGTGGACCAACAACCTGGTGAAGGTCGCGACATATCTCTGGATACGGGCAGCGCAGAACCGGGCGTTGTGACTATCTTTAGGGGTGACTTATGTCCAGCAGTAGACGTCACTCGGGTGATATGATGACGATGACTGCAAATACCTGATATTGTGATAATTAGTCAGTGCGTCGTGCATACTACTGGATGTGCCAAATCCTCGAGGACCTTGTAAAGATGGAAAAGATAAAAAACATAATATAATATCTCCATTTCGCTAACGTAGTTACCAGGTCTAGCGTTCGGAATATGGATATAACGATTTAGTATTTTCTAAACGCAGTATTTCAAACGCAGTCGTCTATTTGTCCGTCTACTAGTATTATAATGATCGTGTGGCCTACGCTTAGCGGAAAACGTTTATCTTAAATAAAATTTATCACATGCGTTATCACAGATAATTTATATTACGTGTGATAAGATTGTCGATTGTATGTATTATAAAAGTGCTGACAGAAAAAAAACAGTTCTGTGTTCGAATTTATTACAATACAAACATGAGTTTCCAAGACAAAGTGGTCATCGTGACCGGTGGTAGCTCTGGTATTGGAGCAGCCACCGCCATCAAGTTTGCTGAAGAAGGTGCTAAAGTCGTCATAGTGGGGAGGAACAAGCAGAAACTGGATAACGTCGCGACGAAATGTGGTAATCCTTTAGTGATAGTCGCTGACGTTTCTAAAGATGTTGATGCCAAGAAAGTTGTCAGTGAAACTATCAGAAATTTTGGAAAACTGGATATTTTGATAAACAACGCTGGTATAGGCCGGCAAGCTAGTATTCTGTCTGAGAATGCTATGGCTACATTCGATCAAGTAATGTCGACAAACCTGCGCTCAGTGGTGTACTTGACACATCTAGCTGCTCCGCACCTTGTGAAAACGAAAGGTAACATCATCAATATATCAAGCGTTGCTGCTCTCAAAGCCATTGGAAAGGAATCTTTTTCATACTGCACATCGAAGGCTGGTCTAGATCACTTCACTAGATCTATTGCACAAGAACTGGCTTCAAGCGGAGTTCGTGTGAATGTTGTGAACCCAGGACCCGTGAGGACTGATATCGTTGGAAATATGGGTGCAACCCCAGAAATGGAAGAAGCTATATACAGTAACATGAAAAAAATGACGGCATTGGATAGGATTTCTATTCCTGAAGAAATAGCTGACCTGATTTTGTTCCTAGCTAGTGACAAATCCATAGCTATTACTGGTTCGTCTTTTGTTAGTGATAATGGAGCATTAGTGAAATTTGCTGATGGTGTAAATTTTGAAAAGTCTAAATAAATACTTCGGTTACAATATATTTCTGTAACTTTGACCAAATTTTTTTATTTCAATAATCTTGACCTGAAGAGCAAAGCATTCCTTCCATTGATTGAAAAAACATGTTTGTATTAAAATAAAGAAAATTAGAGACTATGCGTGTGCCGTTGTGCTGTCATTCATTTCTGTGGAGAAGCTTAAAAGTGAAGAAGTGTTCATAAATTGTTGAAAATAGTATCATAACAATGGTGTTATTAACCTGTTAAAACGTGTAATTAACGTCTGCCAAATCACTAAATAAAATGTTATAAACATTGAAAAAGAAATGAAATTAGTATGTTTTATATTGTAATTTGTAATGTGATAATTATGGCTATGAAAATTAAACCTAAATCTAATCTTCTAAATCATTTTCGTTTTTTATTTTTGCTGTGTCATAATGACTATTTTATTTTGCCAATTCATCATGACAATCACACAATATTGTTTTCAACATTTTGCAGAAAATCATGTCTCAGCTACCTACCTTTAATTACTATTACAATTACCTGTAATAATAATTACAGATAATTTGATTAGCACAATACCCTGCGGCTTCACCTGCATGCAATTATTTTTTTGGTTGTTGCTCCGCTCGGATTCGTCGTAACGTAATGTTATAAAGACTATACCTACTATTCTTCATGAATCTGGCTAAATATACAAAAACAATTTTCTCAATCCGACCGGTATTTCTAGAAAGTTGCGTGTTCAAATAAACACACAAAAAATTAGAGAATCTTTAGCTTTATTATATTAGTATAGATATTGCTAGTAAGTCTTGCTAAAGCCGAATATTTGCATATCAATCTCGTAGCCTAAATTATCTATCACAACATATCTTGAACAAACCCTTCTAGATATCGAGGTGCTGTACTGTCAATACCATTCCGAACCAGTTCTCGACAACAGTGAGGTCTCGCTCTACTGGGTCAACTCGAATCTGAATGCTATAGATTTTTTTTTTGGATTTGCTTCTCATAATGTCAGCTAGGAGTTTGCCAAATATGTATATTCCTGTTAATTAGTCTGATATAGTAATAATCGGTTAGTGCGTCATGCAGGATATGCTAATGTCTCAATTCCTCAAGAACCTCGAAAATATATTGAAAAAAACATAATATCGTTTAGAATCTGAACTTAGCGATTATCATGCCGATAGTAGTATCAATAAATGGTTTGATAGCGAAAGGTTTTGACCTACACCTAGGGAAATTATCGCTCGGTTGCTATGTCAAGATAAAGATGCAGGTCGTCTTGGACATGCCATGCATTGTGAAGAAGTTCCTTTCCCTGCGACCCTAAACACCATCAGATTAGTTCTAACACAGCGTTAAGGATGAGTCACTGCTTTTAAAAATATTCAAAAAACAAAGTTGAAAATAAGTTAGAGAAAATACTATCATTTTTTTATTACGGAACACATTAACAAAATTGTTTCACCAAATTATTATATGTTGGATGTTATAATATTTATGGATGTCATAATGTTATGTATCGATCATTTCCAATGATAAGACTTCACCTTCTGTCTATACGCTTTGGCTGTGGCCTATGATACTTACGACGAGTAAACACCAATTGAGTATATAATCGTCATCGTCATAGTCCGCCTGCTAGTATTATATTGAACGCACGGCTTACGAACAGTGGATTACGTTTAAACCTAAAACAACATTTTATCGATTGTGCGTCTCTGTTTATCACAGATAAAATTTTGGATAAGATTATTGATTATATTATAAACTTGCTTACCATATAATAATTCAGTTCTGTGTTTAAAATTGGTGGAACATAAACATGAGTTTCCAAGATAAAGTGGTCCTCGTGACTGGCGGCAGCTCTGGTATTGGAGCAGCCACCGCCATCAAGTTTGCTGAAGAAGGTGCTAAAGTCGTCATAGTGGGGAGGAACAAGCAGAAACTGGACAACGTCGCGACGAAGTGTAACAAACCTTTGGTGATAGTCGCAGACGTTTCTAAAGATGATGACGTTAAAAGAATTATCAATGACACTTTGAAACATTTCGGAAAATTGGATGTTCTGGTTAACAACGCTGGCATAGGTCAGTCAGCAAGTATTCAAGCCGACCATGCTATGGCAGTATTCGATAACGTAATGGCGACAAACCTTCGCTCAGTGGTGTACTTGACACATCTAGCTGCTCCTCACCTCGTGAAGACTAAAGGTAACATCATCAATATATCAAGCATTGCTGCTCTCCGGGCACTTGCAAAGGATACATTCTCATACAGCACTTCAAAGGCTGGTCTAGATCATTTCTCGAGATCTGTTGCACAAGAACTAGCTCCGCATGGAGTTCGTGTGAACATTGTGAACCCAGGACCCGTGAGGACTGATATCATTGAAAATATGGGTGCAACCGGAGCAATGGAAGAAGCTATTTACAAATATATGCAGCAGATGACGGCCTTGGATAGAATTTCTGTTCCTGAAGAAATTGCTGATCTTATTCTGTTTCTGGCTAGTGACAAAGCTAGAGCCATCACTGGGTCGTCATTTGTGAGTGATAATGGTGCTTTGGTGAAACATGCAGATGCTAGCCAATTGGAAAGGCGTTAAATATTTTGTTGCAATATATTTTTTTACCAAAACTGTTAGATTTATTTTTAACCCAACTGGTATGATTGGCTACATAATTGAAAGTCATCATGATGATTTAAAATTTTACGGAACAACATTATGTCATTTTTTTATGCGAACTGATAATATAAAAAATAAAGGTTGCTGTACACATAAGCGGGTCGGCAGGTGTATTTATTTTATCAATTAACCTAAAACAGCTAATCAGACTAAAGATTAATAAAACCTTAAATTGTTCTAGGAATGTTAATTTACTTTGATAATAGCTACTAAAATAGATATAAATCTTAGATATACCTTCCTACATATTTTTTTGATAACATATTATTTGCTTTATCATTGTTGATTACATTTTTTGTTGGCAATTCATAAACCAGTCTTATCCGCGGTACCTACTTATGTAAAAAAATTACCATACCTCCTGATCTGTTCAAATTAATTTGTAAACACGAAACTTGTAAATATTTTAACCACCCAGCTTGAACCCTATGAAATAATATAGTCTACTGACAATAGAGTTCAAGGTTAGTCTGTACCAAATTTTATGTAAATCGTTTCATTACTTTAGCCGTAAAAGCATAACAAAACAAACAACCAAAAAAATAATCATATTAATATGAATCAGGCACTTTGATAAAAAATAATATTATCAAATCTCAGTCATTGACGTGAGTAACAACAGCCAACTCGGCTTAATTTGATAACAGATAAATATCTTATCGATAAAACTACATTTCCTTAATTTAATGTATTGTCACTATTCATTAATCAGCCTATTTAAATGGTAATCGAAATCTTCTTATCATACACTAGAGCAAGGCTGCTCAACCGCAGGCCCGCGGGCCATGATGTGGCCCGCGGATGGATTTTAAATGGCCCGCGTAAGCAAATTTTTAAAATACCGCTGTTTTCTTTAATATACACCGATTACATATTAAAATACCTTTGGTTTTTTTGCACAAATCCCAAAAGTAACTAAAATAGTAATCTTTAGTGGCCCGCCGAAAATTACTAAATCAATGTTTTGGCCCGACTGATAAAAAAGTTGAGTACCCTTGCACTAGAGGTTTTACCTGCGTTCAGTCACGTCTTTGGCTACTGCTCCGCTCCCGTGTGTCGAAGCGTGATGTTATCTAAATATTATTATTCCTCATGAATCTGGCTATCATTATACAAAAAGATATTTTCCCATCCGGCTAATTGTTTCTGAGATTGGGTACCAACTATCAAGTTCTAGTTCAAACCAGATTGTGTCCAGGACTTTGTTTGCTGGGATGTCAAGTATACCATTAAAAATTGCTTCTGACATTTACGGATAACGTATTTTCCTATTAGCGAAATAATTCATAGTTCTACGAATGACAGCCGGGACTAACAGCTTTACTTGATTTTCGAGACACGGATGCTATCACACTACCGACTGCCAATTGGAAAAAACCGTATAACACTTTTTGTCCGACGTGGGAATCGAACCCAGGACCCCACGTTCATTAGTCGCGCTTGCGACCACTAGACCAAAGGGGCAGTTAAAACAAACTAATAAACAAAAAACTATTCAACTGTTTTATACTCGTGTAGATTGCAAATGGCGACGCTAAAGGAATGAGTCAATGATGTAATCCTGTTGTGATAAAAACGTACAAGGCCAAGGCCACTTATTTGACAAGTAGGTAACGAACGGTCATCGCCCATTATATAATTATCTTTGTGTCTATCATGTATCTATGTATGTATACATTTTTTATAGTAGTGTTTATGCAGGGTACATTGCATTCATGTATAATTCTATGATACTGTATGCAAATATTTTAAAACATTGATTTCATAAGATATATTAACTGCCTCGTTGGCCTAGTGGTCGTAAGCGCGAGTGCTACGCTAGAGGTCTTCGGTTCGATTCTCTAGGTTGAGCAAAAAGTGTTATTCTATAAAATTCTCAATAGCAGTTCGGAATTTGGATATGTGAAGGGTTGATGGCAATAGACTCGCCCCTTATTACATGGGACCTAAACATACCGGCGAACTGTGGGTGCACATTGGTATACATCTGTCTACCCGGGAAAATGTACGGTTCCCGTGGGATAACATTTTAAATTTGACGCGGACAAAGCCGTGGGCAGAATCTAATGTATGTGTGAAAAGGTGACGGCTTGCGGGCGACGTGCTGCAAGGTAAGGATGGATGTTTCTACGTGATTCCAACCGGGCCGTAACATGTCGGTTGTTATAGCGACTGATGGCCACTATTGTGTTATTTATAGTCTCATAACTAGTGATCAACGTTTTTACGAGTCATTGTGATGACCGAATGGTTCAGTTTATTTAATGTTCGCGTTGCAATACCTATCTATTCTTATTTTTTTGTACAAGAGAATCGATTACAATACTGTATTTTTTATGAATAAATTTAGTCTTTGGAATATTGAAAAGGCTATGAAGATTAACATTTTTGAATACCTAAAAAAGGTAGATATTAAAATAATATTTTAAATTAAAAAAATATACCTATGGGAATACCTCGCTCAATTTGATTATTTACCTTATAGTTGACGCGGTGGCTAAGCAATTGGCTGCTGTGCTGCGTATCATGGGTTCGATTCCCGGACGGCACAGATATTCATATGGCCTACAGATATTTATTACGGGTATGGCTGTTTTTATTTAAACATCCACCAGGGCCCACCTGATGTTAAGTGGTCACCTCTGTCAATCAACATCTGCAATAACAGAAGCCTTGCAAATGCATTGCCATCTTCGAGGCAAAATTGAAATGTCTCATGTGCCGGTTTGTGTATGAGTTTATATGTTCGTAAACGCATTCATAAAACAGGAGAAATTCCTAGAGTGGAGCAACGTTAAAAAAAATGCAATCACAGTAAATAACAAAATGAAATCACAGAAAACTTTTTGCACAAAAATTCTCCATCAAAATAATTTATATCTAGAAGTCACGCTGAGAAACGCGACTTTAATAACATAAAAATCGTTTTTAAATGTCGAATACCGCGTCTTTAACTTTGCCTTCAGCGGCATGTAATGTCGAAAAAAAAGGGGTATAATTCACGACAAAACGTTCATGGTAATCATATTTGAGCACGCTGCTCTCGTTTTGTACTTGCCTGTACCTGAGCACTGTGACCTGAATTCACGTAGATTTTAAATCGACTGGAAATGATAGCTTCGCCGCATGTTTTAGTTATACTTTGTTGGTGTAAATAGAGTTTGTATTTGGCTGTCTTTTCCAGTGTTTTGTTAGTAAGGAATTTTTAATGCTAATTTTTTTTAGATTTTAATATTTTGCTTAAATAAGTCAAAAGTGTTTAAACAAGACTTAGGCGTGAAATACACGGCGGGGTGGGCCAGGCCGGTCAATTTGACCGCAAAGATGGTGCAAAGGGAATCCTATACTACCAACGCACATAGAGGGCACAATTACCGCGTATATTTGTGAGGTAAATTCACGACAAAACTTTCATGGTAAGTAATCATATCATCAAGCCGCGGGCATCGACGGTCAGACGCAGTCATTATTACTTCGCGTCAATTCCGGACCTGGTTGAAGGGTAAATATTTTTCATCCATTTCCTTTCTACAGACGTATGTAAACACATATTAGAGAGTACAAACATCATCAACGTACATCCTTCCTTGATTGGAAAAACTAAGCCACACAAGAGTAAATAGACGCATTGTAATTGAGATACTATTTTTAAAACCTACTAACGAACAAACAATGGCACTCGCCTCTTAATAACTATTTGAGCACGTTCTAGTTTTGTACTCGACTGTACCTGAGCGCTCTGACCTGAATACACGCAGATTTGAAATCGACTGGAAGCGATGGCTTTAGGGATTGTTCTAGTTTACCTTTTGCAGGTAGAAGGAATACCTACAGTTTGTATAAAACGTTGGAATATTTTTTTCTTTCTAGACACGAGCTATGGGAGAATAATAATCTTTAGTAATAAAGAGAAAAGATTTTTTGTTTGTTTGGTTTTTACCGAATAAACACCGAAACTGCTGAACCAATTTTTTCAATTTTTTCACCAAAAGACATATTATTCCAGAGTAACATAGGCACAAGTATTGGTCAACCACCCTTGATCAAGGAGGATTGGCAATATCAGATTTATATTTATTTTAAGTCCAGATTTCCTCTTGATGTTCTCCTTCACCGATATCAGAGATGCCCAAGATAAACTTAGAAAGAAAAAAATAAAAAATATAATTATATTAATTAGAAAAAAAGTAAATTCATATTAATTAAATAAGTCACATTGGTGCTTCACTCCATACATTTTCAGAGCGATAGCCATGACCCTTAACAATCCAATTACAAGAATATTTGGCAACCAGACTTTACAAATGTGGTTGTTATCTTTGAAATATCAGAAACTGACAGTTAGTCTGGCTGTCAGTTTTGACATTTCAATAACAATCAGACGCACGGCTAACATGCTGTCGAGGCAGACAATAAGATTAAGAATATTGTGTTTATAATGTAAAAATAATACTTTTTAGTTACAAATATACTGATTTCTTTATTTTTTAAATATCATTTTTAATATAGGTAATATGTTCACAAATTCCAAGCACAAACTTTATTTGGTTTTATCACATAATAATAGTGAATCATAAAGAAGTAATTATCAAATAAAAAACAAAAATAATAAAGTTCATATCTGTCTGCCCTTTACTTTGTACGATTTAATTAACTGGGTAGGTACTTGAAATTTTTACGATTACTTAATTACATAGGTACTTAGACAACCAAAGAGCTTAGATAAAGTCTGTTTACCTAGGTACTAGAGGTAAATTTAATCCTAATTTAGACAGAAAAATCTGTCGGAGACATTTTCGAAACGAGCCTTATTTCAATAACCATAAAAAAACTGTAATTACCTTTTGAAAATAGGGTTGCCAAACCAATCCTTAATTACTATGTTATTATTTATAATAAAAATAAAACACTATTACAAAAAAATAAAATATAATTTTTCCGTCATTCTCATTACAGTTACATCCAGTAAAACAACATCATTGCACAAAACACAGTCGCGCACACGAGTGCTTGCAACCTGCCAACGCTATAATATTGCGTAACTTTTATGCATTGCAAATAAAAGTCGTCACAACTTCGATGAGTTTGTATGCAGTAGTAGTGGCAATTGCTGTTCCCGACTGTACCTATTATTGTGTTTGTAGTTTGATTGTTGTGGTGTGTCTATGTGTACAGCTAACAAAACATGTTTTTTTTGTTGTAACATAGTTTGTGATGTTGAGGCCATTCCAATTCAATGTTATTGGTCACTATTGAAAATAAAATATAGAGTAACATGTATTTGTCCATACACACTATTGTAACATACCTGTTTTTTTTAAATAATTTTAAAATATTATTATATACTAGCTTCTGACCGCGAGGAAGTCAAGTAGATATAGGTATCATCATAACACACAACCTATTGCATTTGAAA
Source organism: Caradrina clavipalpis (assembly GCA_932526535.1). Lineage (NCBI taxonomy): Eukaryota > Metazoa > Arthropoda > Insecta > Lepidoptera > Noctuidae > Caradrina > Caradrina clavipalpis. The sequence goes on from OW052100.1 coordinate 4,723,110, forward strand.
ATACTGCAACATTCTATCAGTTAAAAGAATTGTTAAAATATATATACCTAGGTGATTACCTAGGTATATATGTTTAAAAAATTCTTTTTACACAGCAACAATTTTAACAACATTTTTAACATTTTTTTTTAAATATTGTAAAACATATTTTATTTAAAATAAATGAGTGAGTATAGAGTTTTTTGCTCATTCTTCTCCGTACGACATTACCTTATAGAAGGGGCAACTAGATTCAATTCTATTTTCTTGACGTTCAAATGTGGCTTTAATGGTCTAATTGTGATAAATGATTTGACTTTGTCTTTGTTGCACCAGTTACGTGCCGTGTGGAGTTTCATTCATAGAGTTTGTAGAATCTATCGCCGTCATTCGCTCTTGGAGAAACCGTTTAAGAGTAGGCCAAAATAAACCATAAAATGCTTACCTAATTTACGTATAACAATTCTAATTATAGTCCAAAACCCTTTGTGGCTAATTCAATGGATTGACCTCCAGTAGGCTTTGAGGAGCCCCTTGGTAACAAAAGTGGGGTCTCTGAGGTCCCAAAAAGGAAAATTTAAGGCAAGGAAAATGGGATCATTTGGGAACAATTAATTCAGAGCCCATGTGTATAAAGGAAACGAACAAAAATTCGTTTACTTTTTTGGGGCACTTAGACACGTGCCTGTATTTTTTTTGTTTTTGTAATACTTGAAAGTAGGCCACTTTTATACTGGAAATGAGTAGCTGGATAACTCAAGTAAATTCCAAATAATTCATTTAAAATTGGGTAGGCTGATGTTACAGTATTTAATTCAAATCTGAAAAAGATTACCAAAACATTTTTTATTTATTTGAATGATCCACATTTATGTAAGCCTTTTTTAAAATAGGATCTATGAGGAATTGAGGTAACTCCTCAACTATTATCGCTACACATATTATTATAGTGATTTTGAGATTTTCACCAAAAAGTCAAGCATCTGCACTTAAAAAAAAAACATAATAAAAACGTCAAACTAAAATATGTTCGGCACAGAACCGTAATTTTCAATTCAAAATTCAATTGAATTTTCGTTACACATGTGACTGTTCCTGTGATACCCTAGGCTAATAAAATTTTCGATTTTCTTAAATCTATAATATTTGTGTATACATCGGCTTCCCCTTCACATAAGTAGGTAAGTGCCCAAAGAAAATAAGATAGCTAACAAATACCAAAATGGAGGGAAGCAAATGATCCGTCTAAAGTTAAAGGGTGTAATGATTGATCGAGAGGAATCTTCAGAGGTTTCATAATACTTGCAAATGATGAGCCACCTGTTACTAGATTGTTCCCCGCCTTACTTCAGTGTTTAGCATGTCGAGATTTTATGTGTTTGTGAGTGAAACTTTAGAATAGGGATTTTACGTAATAGGGCAGAAATTGTTTTACGTACTAATATTATTACAGGTTGCCTAAGTTACTCTTCACAACATCAGCTATATTATGTTGTTTATTTTATGTTATAGTGTAGATTAGAGTAGGCTAAATGTTATTTTATAATCAAAATATTGTTTTTAATAGTTAGGAAACTAGAGGGAACTAAAAGTAGGAAGGGACTAGATATAATTTAAATATTGTGTTTTATAATTAGGGAACTTAGTATAGAGGCTATGGACCAAGGCTAAAGCCTTTTTTCGTACTGAAAAGGCAAGCGCATTAATCCATACGCTTTCTTAAAAAGGATTGGCGATTTCAGACATTAAATTATAAGTCCAGATTTCCTTACAATATTTTTTTAACCACCAACTAAGTACGTACATAATTATGAATCGATAAAATCACATTGCTATTAGCCCGATATTGATCCCACATACATGAAAGCCGATAAGTCATCACGACACTGTGTGTGTGTGTCGTGATGGCGCAGTGGTTAAGGTGCCCGCCTCCCAGACACGAGGTTGTGGGTTCGCTACCGGGCACGGGTAAATACCAATGTGACTTTTTCTAATTCATATGTACTTTCTAAGCTTATCTTGGACATCAATGACGGTAACCATGTCAGAGGCCCTTAAGGTCGTTTAGAAACTCTGACACTAGGGTGTGTGGGTTCGTAAGACCTTACTGCCCACACGATAAAGAAGAAGAGAAGAAGATCACGACACTGCTTAAAACAATATTAAAAACATTAACACTATGCTAATTACTTCTCCCCCGCCAATTTGCCATATTAATACACCATAAAACCGGCTAAGCAGATCCCTTCCTGTATCGAATATTAGGCTAAAGGCCAGAACGAAAGCCATACTAACGATAATGTGACTATAAACCAATATATGGCTTCTACCCTCATAAAGGGGTAAATCAGAACATTAATTTGGTAGAAATGACCCATTATCTGATAGTGTAGATCTTGTATATTAGTTACTGTTATAGTTTAACTGTTTTAGTTAAGACATAGATTTGGTACTGTTATTATTGTTCATTACCTATCTTGTGATTGTATTAATCTGTAGTAATGGTGTCGTTTTCCTTTATTGCGAACTAGGTTTTGCTCGTGTCTTCGTTTGCGTAAATGTTGGTTATTACGGAAGCAGAAGTCGCTGAAAAAAGTGGCTTATGTCTTTCCTTTTTTTACCAATGGGATGTCATCTAATGACTTCTTCCGCCCTGGGCGGGGCAAGAGGGAGTGTCAGACTTTTACTGACTAAAACCTATCCATGTTCCTTCTTGTGCCCTTTGCGTTCCGGGGACGCAGTATCTCTTTCGAATAACCCGTAGCCCCGGCAGGAGTCTGCCCCGAGTGGCCTCTCCAAATGTTTTGCTGACGTCTCTTTGAGGCGCGCGTGGAACACGAACGCTCCGTCGACACGATCTGTCGTTAATCAATGTACGGACGGTGAGCTACCTATTATTCACCGTCCACAGATTCGCGTCTACGGTGGCTGGGAGTCATCTCTTGAGGTCTTTCCGTGGGAGTGAAACTACCCCATGCCAATAGCACAAGGGGTCATGAAATATCTGTTTGTTTTAGGAAAAAAAAATATCTAAAAAGGTTGAATCTTTGACCTTTAATATCTCCGTAAACAAAAGGTTCCCAGGGATGATCAACATGGGAAGAATATTTAGGTGTCAGCTTCGTTGAATGTTTTTTACAATCTATAGATGACGTTTAAAAGTGCATTTTAATAAAGTACAATTAGTTAACTTTGACTTTGAATGAATATTGTTGGAGCCAACATCAACATCTTTGCTGTCCAAATTATAGCAGGCCAGTGACCCCAAGTCAGCAAACCCAGGCTGCAGAATTTCTTCGGAAAAGTCACCGTGGTCCTGGAACGTATACGGCTTTATGAGGTTTTAGTCAGTAAGAGTCTGACACTCCTTACCGCTCTGCCCTTGTCAGTCTAAAGAACACCTGTGTGATAAACGTTGAAAATTTAGTTTCACACCCCGTGTTTACTTTTGATATCAAGTTTAACACTTCATATTAAAAGTTTTAGCTACTTATTAAAAGTTCTGAACTCGGAACAAGTTATGAATTCTTAATGTAATCTAATTTGGTATGTACTTATGTAACTTGTTATTACTTAGCATTACTTAGTGTTTTTAGGGTTCCGTATGAGAAGGGTGCTAACGGGTCCTATTACCTAAGGCGAGCCTGGCGTTCCGTCTGTTATAAAGCTGTATCTTTTGAACCGTAAATAGGTAGACGCTTGTAATTTTGACAGAGTGAGTATTTCTATAGGTGCAATAACAACAATTCACACAAATCAAATAAAGGTTAAATAAGAATGTTTCGGGACCATACAAGAACAGATTATACGTTTGTTTACCCAGAGATTTTCTTTTAATTTTATCGATCTTACCTATTATTGATAGTCTATCGTGGTACGAAACCCTTCATGTAAGAGTTAATATTACTATAGTCGCTATAACAACAAATGATAATAATAAAGTTAAAAATGAAGGAACCTCCCCATACAATTAATGTTTTTTTTTGTATGTAGTGTTAAATAATTTACGTTAATACGGGACCTTTCATGGGAAACTCTGACTCACACTTGACCGGATTTTGATATAGGTGGTGAATACGAAAGTGAGTTGTTGACTTTCTTTCAGTTAGTAAAGTTTTCACGCCCGAATTTCCAAACTGAGTTTAATGGAATTTGACACAGATACGTTACAATTTCCTTGACGAAAACGATGGAGGAAGTACTTACCAAATAGCTTTTATAAAATGATAAGCTGTTTATTGAAGCAAACACAAAAAAAAAATGATATTAACACCTCTGTACATACACCATGTTTCTGGCAAATAAATATATTCTATTCTATACTATTCTAAAGATCAGGTAATGGATCCCATAGTAACCAGACGTGTGTCATTTTAGTATGGCTGAACTTTTGAAGATACAGGAATATAAGTATACATTGAATTCAATTTTTTTAAGTTTATTTGGAAACAACTTAAAAAATATGACACAAAGATAGCTACAAAAGTTTAAAACTGTAGAATTTCAGTCATTCTGACTTTTTTTTAACCACTTTTAGGTTAGGTTAGGTTAGGTTAGAGGTTAGAGGTTCAGTGGTTAAAAAATATCCATACATTTATGTATGGATATTTTTTAACCACTGTTAAAAAAATATCCAAAACAACAACAAAATATATGGATCAGTTAATTAAGTTTTAAGGGTGTACAGATTTTACAGGATATTGCCAAAAAAATAAATAGGTGCCTATAATTTTGAACAAATCCATAAAATAAAAATTACAGCCTATAACAATATTATCAGTTCACACTTTTACCAACACTAGTATCGATTCCAGTTAATAACTCCATTACGATAATGGATTTGCCCACCCAATGATTTGGAAACATAATTTATTAAGTCAATCTAATTTCCTTTAAATTTGAATTGGAATTGTGAAAAATTCAACCTTCGCTATTTCAATCGCTTTTGTAATTCAAATAATTGTACCGTTTACAATAGTTTGTGGAACGACCTCGCTTGCATTGAAGTCGATTAAAATGGCCTTCATTTGAAGTTTATAGGATAATCAAATATTATTTCTGGCTTTTAACCTCTACTGAATAGGGGTTATATTATACGGTCTGTGGGTTTTGAAAACGAAATGGATAATCGGTTTTGGTATTCTTTCTTCTTTATCGTGTGGGCAGTAAGGTCTAATGACCCCACACACCCTAGTGTCAGAGTTCCTAAACCAGCTCAAGGGCCTCTGACATGGTTACCAATGTCAGTGATGTCCACGATAAACTTAGAAAGAACATATTAATTGGAAAAGTCACACTGGTACTTGCCCGTGCCCGGTTGCTAACTCACAACCTCGTGCGTGAGAAGTGGGCGCCTTAACCATTGGGCCATCACGACTGTTTTGGTGCACTTACTTGTATAGGTTTCTGTTATTCTCGTTGTTATACGGGTATCGGATGCTTTGTTTGGCACGTCCAATTAAGTGCATTCGTCCGCGGGGCATGCCGCCCGCAGGAACGCCACCATAGAAAAAAGAAGCCTAGAAGCTTTTGTAAAACATTTCGTTAAGTAATTTATATTGACACGTACAATTTTATTAATCACTTCAATCTCTGCTCAAAATAAGACAAGACTAACTCCTATTAAAAGAGTGCTTTATCGATAAAGTCTTCTTATGGCGCAATACAATGTGTTTGAACAAACAGTGTTTCGTCTAGTACAAGCTAGCGGGACAAAATTCATGACGTCATTTTCAGGAATTCATGATAACAACTTGTTAACAACCCTTCCCAGGTAAGGAATTCTAAGAAATCATTTGTTTGTCACCTTAACAAATAATTTTATGAAGGGGTTAATGTTAACTATAAAGGAAGCACAATTTACATTTGTAAATAAGTTGCATTTTTCGCACATGTTTGACAACCTCTCAAATATTCGATAGTAAAGTGATACGATTTTTTTGTATTGGATTCTATTGTTGAAGGTATGTACTTACTAATTTGACTTATTTTTAAAAGAAAACATGTACATTTTTGCTGTAATTAGAGTTTATAAGTGTGTTGAAATAATCCCACATATTTTTTCTTAATTTCAAACTTTAAAGGGTTGCAACTTTTTGTATCCCAATGTATCCAACTAGATTCTTCTGTATGTTATAATTACAACATTCAGGCATAGGATACTCTTTTTATAGCGCCCGTAACCGCCCGCAAATAAAGTTATTTACTTTCTTTCAGAAGGACCTATAGCGATGAAAAAATTGGAGTTTTTCGAAGAATGGTTAAAACATATTAAAACTGAAAGAGCAAGTCGCATTTTTGATCATTTATGTGTACAACAAAATCTTTCAGATGCTTCTGAAGATTCACTGAAACTCAAAATGAAAATCTCGAATGAAAATTTGAAAATTTCAAGAAAGTTATATCTTGATCTGTATTCGTGGTACTCGATGCCCGTTACTGTGCATATTTTTTTTGTACACAGTGCAGAAGTCACTAAACCTTGCTGTCTTCCTATTGGACAACTTTCCGAAGAAGCCCAAGAAGCAAGAAATAAAGACTGTCGCAGATTTCGGGAACGACATACCAGAAAACGATCACGCTGTACCACGAATACGGATCTCCTGAAACTGCTTTTAATTACGTCCGATCCTGTAATAAATACATTCCGAAAATACCTCGAAACAAATTAACTGGTTACGTTACCACCAGAAGTTTTGCAGTTGGTTGTCCCATCTTCATTAACATCCCAATCAACACCAGCTCGCGAATTTAGTGAGGGGATTATTCATAATCGGAAGGTTCTAGCGAATTGGAGAGTGGTGATGAGGAATCTTCTGATGATGAGTATATTAGATTCGACTGGGTAGATTTTTCTGTTATTGTTAATATGTTTACCTATTTTATTATGTAGTAATTTTACACAATGTATTCGATTAAAATTTTATATATTACATATAACATTATTGCAGACGGATAAGTTTAATTTTGTACAATTTTGTTTCAAGAGTTATTTTATATGTATAATTGTTGTTGTCTTGGACTATTATTGTATTTTATTTGATAAAGTGAATAAGTGAATACTTATTTTATACATATTTATGATTTTAATTTTTAAATATCTCAAGACATTTTTGTCTCTTGTATATAGTATAATATAGTGTTATGTGTATATACATATATTTGTATATATAGTGCCTTTCAATTACATGCATAATAAGTAGGCAGACGCAGCGAATTATAACAATCAAGGATATCAGAAAACAAAAGTAGAAAATTTGGTGACTACCTCCATCTAGCCCACACATTTGGGCTTAGAGAACACAGAACGGTGTAAGACACCTTAAATATACACAAGCAATTAAAATAAGTAAAAAAATAATGTTGTCCCGCTAGCTTGTACTAGACGAAACACTGTGAAACGGGGCGAATATAATGCATTGTGCTAAATAGTAAATTAATCAAAACTTACACAATTTCACAGAAATGAAAATTTATTTCAATTAGACCATTAAAGAGCATATATTATACAAGAAAAACAAAAATTGAATCTAGTTGCCTTTTCTAAAAGATAGTTTCGTATGGAGAAGAATAGGCAAGAAACTCTATACATACACTTTTAAAACAATGTTTTACAATATCTGTACACAAAATGATAGTGTGTATGCAGATACACTGTGATTCTGTGAAGCAATACCCGTACTATTTTAAATACCGGACCGACAGAACCCAACGTTTGACCGCTGTTGACCCAAGCCTGTGATTTGATATTACGCTGTGGCACCGCAGTTTCACAGAAAATCTCGCTCAAAAGCACACAAAACTGAACAGTTCAGGTGTACAAATATGTGGGTCGCGTATGATCACACAATGCTTGGTCTTTGTTCAAGTTTGTGAATAGAACACTAGTGCAAAGAAACGTTCATTCTGGAACAATAGTTCATACTTGCTAAGTAATATGATTTAGTTTAACTTTACTTAAGTAAAGTGCTGCAGTTTGTCGTATTTTCTCTTGTAATACGTTATCAAACAGTTTATTTTTATTTCGAGCAGATTTATACTTTTTGTCGAGTTTTGTAAACATGAAAATGTATGGATGAAAATTTTGTTTTTTCACGATTTCATGTTTCGTGCAATTGAACAAGTTGTTCATAATGATATGTACAATGGCCGTCTCTAACGTTTTTGGGTGAAAAACCATATAACGCACGTTATGACTACTAACTACTACTACTACTACTACTGCCCCGTTGGTCTCGTGGTCGCAAGTGCGACTGCTGTGCAAGGGGTCCCGGGTTCGATTCCCAGGTCGAGCAAAAAGTGTTATTGGGTTTTTCTATGAAATTCTCAGTAGCAGCTCGGAGTTTGGATTTGTGCCCGGTTAATGGCAATAGGCTCGCCCCTATTACATGGGACTTAAATATACCGGCGAACTGTGGGTGTACATTGGTACACCTCTGCCTAACCCGTCGGGGAATACAGGCGTGATGGTATATTTTTTTTATGACTACTAACGTAGAATAACGTCCATGGAATAATGAAAGACATCTAATATAAAAAAGGCTGTGTTTTCAATTCTTACTAGCTTCTGCGCGCGACTTTGTCCGCGTACCATGGTGCATAGTGTTTTTTAACCCCCGACGCAAAAAGAGGGGTGTTATAAGTTTGACGTGTCTGTCTGTCGCGTTGGGGGACCGCTTGGGACGGTCGTACCCTAAATGCAACATCGGTCCCCCAACGCGGCGTATTTTATTTTTTTACTTTTTAAAGGGAACTTAGGATTTTGTGTCGGGGGTTTTTTTAATTTTTAATTTAATTTTTTAAGTCACGTATTTCACTACTGCTCCGCTCCCGTAAATAAATTGATAGTGATATCAATAAAATAAACAACAGGACAAATTACAGAAATGTCAGTTACACACAGAACAGTGTAAAAATACTTCCAACATTATAAAACTATACAATTTCAGGTTACAATACAACAAAACAAATACCAACGTCATGCATTGGCGAACTCGCAAAAATTTCATAAACTGCAAAACGTTAAAGGTTCTGTCAAAGGTTAAAATTGGGTTTTCTATTTTGAACTATTCACAATGTTTTTTTATTTAAAAAAGAAACCCTGGTTTTTGCTTACGTACGAGAGGTAGATTTTCATTTTTTAAATGTTGTTTTGATATAATGATTTAGACAAATTATGATAATGCGCTTAGGTTGTCTGCGAAATTCAAATTTGTAAAAATAGTATCAAACTGAATGGTAATAAAAAATATATCGGGATAGTAACAACTATGTTTTTAAAGAATTATAATCATTACAATCGTTAATACAAATCACTTTATAAATGACCGCAAACATATTTTCATCACCTAAATTGGGACATTTACAGGTAATTCTAACTTTTCTTTCTTTTCTTTGATTTTCATAAATACATGTTTTCAATACATGGTTGTATCGCTATACATAATTATTATTAGGTATGTTTCTATCATACAACACGACACTGCACTGCAGATTGCAAAACTAGGAACATTTCAAATGCACTCTAACGTTTTTACCTTTAAAAAAACACAAGATTTAAAATCATGAACATCACGAACAAAAGAAAATCTTTCAAGAAACAAGTGATATTTCAGCCTTTACTAAACACATAAAGATGCCTGTCTCTGTAAAACTTCACAAAGAACTTCGTCGTGTTTTTTTTTACATAGATGACGACAACGTCGCATCCTTAGTATAAAAGTTTATAAAGTTGTCTCGGTCATCTAGGACGCACTAAATCAGTTAAAGTGCGACCAGCTTAGTTCACAACTGAATCCGAACACCTGCCCGGGATTACGTCGGATAAATCGGACTTTTACTTAAAAAAACTGGCCAAGTGCCTCCGAATCGGACTGGGAACATGAAGGGTCCTTACCACCGTACAATATTTAACAGTACTAACAAAAAATGTTTCTTGTTTGGGGATAACCCTTGTTAATTTCTAACTTTATTTCATTTTTGTTATTCGTTACCTTCTGCTCGCGATGTCGTTTACGCCATCGTTGGTTAGTATTATGACACGAGAACCGTATATTTTTCCAGGATAAAAGTAACCTATGTGCTATTCCAAACTATAATCTATTTATGTGTCAAATTTCATCCAGGGCTGTTCAGCCGTTAACGCGTGAAATTGTAACTTCCATCCATCTATCTATCCATCTGCACAAGCTTTTGCATTTATAATATTAGAAGGAATAGTTATAGCGGCCATAATAATTAATACACATTCTGTAAAAAAATCATGCATCTGCCTATTGCGGTTCAAAAGATACGGCCCTGGGAAAGACATAAGGAGGAACCGGCAGCGGAGGTTTAGTAATAGGGTCCAGTTGGCATCCTACAGGTACCGAACCCCGTAAAAAGCCACATTTTTATTAACGAAACTGTGCAAAGTTTAAATCAAAGACGAAGTTTTTAATATTATAACACCGAGTCACAAAAAGTCATGAGTTTTAAAGATAGCTGAAGATTTTTTCTCGCTAATAAAACTCGAGTTTGGGTGGCAAAATTTTGATTAGGAGAGTCGCAATAAAAACTTTGTTCAAGTTTTATACAGGCCAATTAAAGTGTCAGTTGGGCTTCCAAATGACAAATTCATTATCCGTCTGATTTGTTAAAAATGTATTTTATTTTTGTCAAACAAAAGTTTGCATTGAAATAATTTAATCAGTTTGTGACTTGACTGGGTCGAGTGAGGTGAATTATTAAAATGTTTTGTGAACAGTCTTGTATTTATTCTCCTTGAGTTAGTGCTCATATTTTATTGAAGAACTTTCGACTTTATAGAGGTAGGAATATGGACTTTGAAACCTCAACATTTTAAAGTTATTCTTTAATAGAAAGAGACACGTTTATTGTACACAGACCAGAAAAATAATAAAAGGTTATTTGGTTAAGATTAATGGATAAACTACTCATTAGTTTTTGGGTGATTATAATCAATTTATATTACCTACAATCTTAATGCATAAATATATAGGTAAGTTAATAAACAAATTGGGCATAAATGCTGGATTAAAGAAACAATCAATCACATTATAATTAAAGAAAAACAAAATAAAATATCATTATAACTAGTCTTATAATACATACACGCAGTCTCGAACTTGTGTATAACGCGTGGGTATACCCGTACCTTAAGTTCTCAGGTAAAGTATAAAATAAACTCATTACTATCAACTTTCAAAGATTCCTTTCATAATCTATCCTGAAAACCGAACCACGACCTTTAGCTGAACTTTTACAAAACCACTCCTTAATTTGCTTACAAAACTCTTATTCCAAAATTTCCATTGAAGAAGTTTCAGGAATTCACAATGAACATTTCCGCCGAAGTTTAGGAAACTAATACAACTTAGTTAATATGTTTGTACTTAGTCAACCAGAAATATCTGGTGCACGGAGCTGGGATCAATCAGTGATTGCAACCCGCCGCGTACAATGCAGTACAGCATGGAATAAGACTTGTGGAAGTGGCAAGGACGTTATTTTGTGAGTGAAGCTCTGGATAACATCGTGATTGTTTTCCGTGATGGGTTTAGTGGAGGTGTACCTAAGTGTACTATGAAAGCTCGGCTACACCAGAACGGATAAGACTTGCTCTCCATACAAACCGGACAGCCATTGTCCGTGTTGGTATGGACCTGTTCATAAAAATAATATTACAGTATTTAACAGCACCACCACGTCATCCACACCGGTGTGGCAGGACCCTAAATAGACATAGAGTGAAAAAATATTTAGTTATAGAATAACAAAACATATAATTAAAGTTTTAATAGACGTGTACACACTGCCTTTTCTCCGTTTTTCAATAAGGAACGTTATCTTTAACCGAAGTTTTTCACTTATATTTTCAGTCTGTCGTTTTGTTATATTTTGAACCCGTTCAAAACTCTTAAGTCCTACATTTTCCCTACCTCTCACCACAGCCCAAATGCCACCAATGCCCAAATCCCAAATCTCAAACCGACCGTTCGATATTTGCTCTCCTCTCAGAATCCTGCACCTTCCGTTACTCTAGATCTCAGTCCTCCAGTGTCGCCAAATAGTACGTTGCGTAGTTTCCATTTACATGACTAATTAGTTGGCAACACGCCAAGAACTGCCTGCTTGTATGCCAAGGTGGTGCAAGGAATTTACATGTGTATGTGTGTGCATTGATTGGCTTCACTGATTTATGGGATTGGATTAAAAGGGTCTTGTGGTTCTTTGGTTGGTGGGAATATGTAGATGCGTAAATGACTACTGAAATATTTATTTTATTCCAATATATGTAAAAAATAATATAAATATTCCAATTACTTATAAGTTTTTTTGTATAATTCGACGAACATTTGTTAGGATTATGGTGATTTGATTCCTTGTAAACACATTTAAACTGTGTTCTGAATTAAAAAAAAAACTAACATATTTTCATGTAGGTAGGTATACGTAACAATAGATATCGATAAATAATAACAAACATAAAGATCAATTTAAAATTAATCGTTAACCAAATCTCGTGGCAAATGATTTAATTTGCTACTGTTTTGGACAGCCGATTACAGTATTTGAAGTGAATTTGAAAGTCTATACCAAAGCATTTTTTTTGCTATCTAGTGGATAACGTTAAAATACGCTTGGATGCTCGCTCGCGTGTCTATATTGAATAATAGTACGAGTAGCGTTAAAGGGCGCGAGTGCGTAAGACGAGTGTTCACACATCGTATCATACACGTCCGGACCGGACACCCGCTCCGTACACTCGCGCGAGTTTTAACGCTCGCTCTAAAAGTTAGTGTTAAGCTTAATCCAATTAATAAAACATTTATCGCCGATTTATATAAAATATTTAAAACGTTCACTGTATCCTCTTTAGTTCTTTCTTCTTTTTTTTATTAAAAAAATATTATGGGCGTTTCAGCTTTATTTCTGGGATGGCAACGTATCTGCAAAGCTTTACAGACCTTACCTGGTATTACCGACGTATTTAGGTGGCGGTGATCACTTAAAATAAAGTGTGCAGTTTGCCATCCAATGCCATAAAAAAATTGTTGCCATACAGTAGAAATTTCTCCTGTATCGTGAGCTCTGACATTACTTACTTTCGTCTAAAAACAAGGAAAACAAAAATATTTCTGTTAATGTAATGAAAAAGGCACGCACGTGTTCACGAGTAAACAAACCGTACAACCTTACAATATTAGAGAAAAATATTTTATTAAATTACGTAATAAATTAAAGGTCATACCACCACACTTCATGATTGTAGATTGTCATGAAAAACGTGAAAAGCAGTCGCCCCAAACCAAATGTCTAACCGAAAACAAAAACGAAAAAATATACTGAAATAACTTTAACGTCACGGTAACTAAATTCCAAATATTTTTAATAAAAAGTTGTAGACATTTTCGGTTGTTTACTCTAAGCTTGGTAAAATTTCAAAGGCACGTTGTTTTGGGTCTGTTAAATATTATTATCGTGAATGTATTTTTTTTCTGTGAGTTGTATTTTTTTATATCAACACGGCCATATCTTTACCGGGGGTGTTTAATCTGATAAATAGTCGAGGTCGTCAACATAGAATAATTTGAATAGAATATTACAAAATCGTGACGTATTCTTATTGTTTGGGGGTTTTTTAAATAGGTTTTTAGATTGTGGTCAGGTTTTGTTATTACAAACGGCATGATTTATTTTGTTTGTTTGTATAGAGGAAAAGTTCTTTATTAGTGCGTAAATTTTTATTAAATATACTACAAAAAAGTTCTGATAAAAACGTGTTTTTTTATTTTAGATAAGTAATAAAAAATAAGTTATTGTTTATGAAAACTTTGAAACTTATTTGATGGGCACTCGCTGTCGCCAGCGAGCGTCTGTGGCGCGGTAGGTATTAACTGCGCTCGGTCCCTGGGCCGACGCGGGATGCTGACCGCTTGTTTCATCAGTTACGAAATAAACATTTGCCAATTCAGCTCAAAAAAAAAAAAAATTTTCGACGTTCTTCCCTTTGGTCGATTTTTGAAACAACAAAATAATAAACCATATCGAAAAAAATATTATTATGAACATCATAGAGATACAATTTTCCCAAAACAGAATGTCAATTGCTTAAATAGTTTCAAAGATAATATAAAATTACTAAATCGCAAAATGCCGCCCTCCTGGGTGTTATTGGGTTTTTCCATTAGGAATTTCTCAGTAGCAGCCCGGAGTTTGGATTTGTGCCCGGTTAAGGCGCTACCCTGACCAAATAACCTTGAGCATTCGTTCCTTTGTCGGCACACTAACGCGGCGCACGAGATACGTAGGAAATACGCTCAGATTTTAAAGTAAAATCTATATAAAATCAAATTTAGGTGTTTTGAAAAAAATAAAACTAGCATAATGTTCTTTATTAAATTGCCTAATTATTAGTTTAAGTCGCAAATCAAAATAATGTTTACTTTACGAGGAGATGCATGTCAAAAATTATTATTTCTCATTTCTGTAGTTTCGTTATGACCCTATAATTGAGCATTATGTTACTAAAAAGTTAAAAATAAATCTACCATTTTCGAGTCAAGAATGTGTAGAAATTTAACGTATTTTTTATTAGTTGGTATTTCTATTTAATATAGAGAAGTGGGCTCCTAAAAACTGCCCTAAAAACGGCTGCCGCTGCGTTTTGCACGGCCACGCGCCTTAATGGCAATAGGCTCGCCCCCTATTACATGGGACCTAAATATACCGGCGAACTGTGGGTGTACCTAAATCGGTGCACCTCTGCCTAACCCTTCGGGGAATACAGGCGTGATGGTATGGTATGGTATGGCCGCCCTCCTTTCGCCCTCCACACTCATAATTTCATCATAAGTTAAAATGTTGCTATAGGGCTATAGGGCATATTTGGGCTATAATTACAATCTTATAACTTTATTCTTCTTTTTTATTTTCCGCCTCTCATGCACGAAGTTGTAGGTTCGCAACCGGGCATGGGTAAGTACCAATGTGACATTGTTCTAATTAATTATGTACTTTCTAAGTTTATCTAGAACATCACTGACATCGGTACCATGTCAAAGGCCCTTGAGGCGGTTTAGGGACTCTGACACTAGGGTGTGTGGAGCCATTAGATCTTACTACCCACACGATAACATAAATAAAGTATCTCCCATTTTCAATTTCTGGAAAACAAACCAGACGGAATACCTAAACAATTCTCGTCACCATATTGACTGTAGAAACCACTTAAAAATTGTATCTCCTCTCCCGCCAGACATTGGAATGTACTTAATAGCTTCTGAATATTTGAGGGCATCAATATAATCCTACTCACATCAATTTCGAGTTTCTATTTAAGGATAAAAGGTCATACATATTTTAATACGAGCATTTAGACTTGGCCTACATTTCATTTTTTTATTGTCGTCAAAAATGTTGCTCGGCGTACGTTTTATTTATTTGTAGACTTTGGGTCTATATACGTATATACAGGCTAAAAAAAATACATTGCCCGGTAACTATGCAAACAATAAAACTAAGCAACATTATTTTCAAGCTGTTGCTAAACGACTTTTATTTTCGAAGCGCGATCACTGTTTACGGTAGTGCACAGTGTTCGCAAAAAATTGTGCTTACTCGTGCATCCAACAGCATTCATAGGTAGGACATGGGGGTATTTGAAGTTTATAAAATATATAAGCAAGGGGTCCCGGGTTCGATTTCCAGGTCGAGCAAAAAGTGTTGTTGGGTTTTTCTATGAAATTCTCAGTAGCAGCTCGGAGTTGGGATTTGTGCCCGGTTAATGGCAATAGGCTCGCCCCCTATTACATGGGACAAATATACCGGCGAACTGTGGGTGTACATTGGTACACCTCTGCCTAACCCTTCGGGGACTACAGGCGTGATGGTATATTTTATATTTTTTTTAAATATATAAAAAACTCATTCAATTTAAATAAGGTCAACTACTACAGGAATTCATAAATACCACATCAATACTGCAATGTCTTTATAATTCATATATTACATGAGAATACTGAGTTGTGTCTTAAAAGAGCTTATGATATACTTGACCACCACGCAGACAAAGTCACAGGCACACACTAGTTATTAATATGCATGAGCGACCAAATCAGTTCATTTTAATTGTTAACCGTTGCTCAAAGTTAACTAATGATTAACGTTTGACGTTTAAGCTTACCTTAACTTTAAACAACGTTTAAAAGTAAAGGGTTAACGTCGAACCTTCTTCTATTTCGTAACGTTTGGAACATTTTAGGGTCCATTTGCGGTTTGTCCTTTGACATATTTAAACAAATCAGGAACCCGCGCCATGATACTATCAGCTTATGGGCTGATGCTGTCTTTCACGTCGTGTGTAACTGGGTAATGTTTATATTGGACTTCCTTATCATTTTGGACTCTAATAGGTTGAGATTAGATAGATTTTAGAGTGGACACGGTGCATAAATGTGTCCTGGTGTTGCTAGCGTCCGTAGGCCGTTGGTCTTGTGGTCGCAAGCGTGACTGTTAAGCGTGGGTCCTGGCTTCGATACCCAGGTCGGGCATAAAGTGTTATTGCGTTTTTACATTACGAATTTCTCAGTAGCAGCCCGGAGTTTGCTGCGGGTTGTTCGGAAGAGATACCGCGCCCCCGGAACGCAAAGGGCACATGAAGGAACATAGACGGGTTTTATTCAGTAAAAGTCTGACAATTCCTCCCGCCCCGCCCAGGGCGGGGAAAGTTATTTGATGACTGCCCGTCTTTAAAAAAAAAAAAAGCCCGTAGTTTGGAAGTTGGTGATGTGACATACCCGTGCTTCGGAAAGCACGTTGATCTTGCGCCTGATCTCTTCCCGATTGTGTCGGATTCGACTATGAGAACTAGGGAAGTGCACCTGTGTTTGCGCGCACAATAGTGCACTATAATATCTCCTACGTACTTAGCTAGCCTCCATTGGTATTAGCCGCCGTGACGAAATCGGTCTGGATATACATACATTACAAAAAAGTATTTACTGGTATTTACATACATTTTTCAGCTACTTTTGTTGTTTTTTTTTCCTCTAGATGACTGGGACTGATTGAGGACGAGCAACCTGGCCCGAAACAATTACTTGTAGGCCATGCAAACGTTTGTAGTTTTCGTAAAAATGTTTAAAAATAAATCTTATCCTAGTAGCAAAAACTCACATGATTAACAAAAATCTCGTCTGCCAAAAAAATGTATTCGAGACATCAAAGTCTTTACCCTTTTTTCATCTCATCACGAACCCTAATAAAGCTTTTATAACCGGGGCAACAGGCGTCGCCCGGACCGTGCCCCAACCGGACGTTTAGCGATTACCGCATGTCGAAACCACCCTGTATACGTGTTTACACGAAACACGCTAGTTCTCACATAACCCGTTACTGGAAACACGACTTTAGAATTATCACTATAGGGTTTTATATAGAGTGGTGACGTTCAGAATGGATATTAGAAGCGATCGGTAAATACATAAAATGTTACATAAATTGCATTCTTTTTTTAAATATTGCTTGTTCGTAATGGCCGTAGATCATTTAGATTTTTAAATGTCAAATTATGCAGGAATGGGGAAGGAAAGAGAAGAAGGCCAAGAATTATGCAGTGCTTACTAAGTAGAATTACATGTTATATAGTATACTTGCCTTTTATGCGGGCGAAGTCGCTTGCAGAAGCTAGTGATTTTATATGTTTGTAAATGCACTCACGATATAGGAGAAATTCCTAGTGTGGGGTAAATAATATCACTAACCTATTATTGACCGAGTGCGAGGCAAAGGTCTCTTCTAATACAAAAAGGCACGAGTTATAAGCCCAGGTTCCTTCACGATGTTTTCCTTAACCGTTATCGGTGATGTCCAAGATAAACTTAGAAAGTATGTATATACATAAATTGAAAAAGCCACATTGGTACTTACTTTGGATTGGACCTGTAGCATAGAGCCCTTGTAAAATACAATTTTTTAACAGTCACCTACACACATCAACAGAATCTAGGGATACCTTAATCCTAAATTATTTATGACTTTGTAGTTTAAATTCTTTCTAGTTTTCTATGAAAAGTTTATATACAGATTGAAACCTCATGTATTCTATATTCAAAATTTAAAAATTAAAATTAAAAAAACAAAAGAAAAAACAAAATACGGCGGTAAAATTGCTAGAAAGTCGTTGCGTTAAGGAAAATTAAAATTGTTTTATTAATATTAATTAATGAAAAGGGATTAGATTTTTTTCTTTTTTTAATTTAACGTGTCGTGTAGGCTATAAGAGTCATGTGACGTCGTCATTTGAGTCGAGATGAAATGTTACGGGCCCTGGGCATGTTAGAAAATGGTGCCATTCAACGCGTCCTTGCTGAGGTCCTATACACCAGCCAAACCGTGATATCAAGGTTGTGGTCACGTTATCGCAGTACTGGGGATGTGGCTGAACGGCACACGGGTAGATATCGTGTTACTTCGCAGAAACAGGATCGATTTCTCCAAATGACTGCCAGAAGACAACCGAATATCACAGCGATGCAACTAGTACAAACGCTCCAGGAGGATCACCAGCTACTGGTAAGCGACCAAACCGTGCGAAGGAGGTTGCATGAAGTTGGTCTTCATGCTCGAAGACCGCTACGTGTTCCAGCATTGCGACGTGGCAATCGCGGTCGGCGTCTTTCGTGGGGTCGGGAGAATTTACCATGGAGTGACGTACAATGGTCTTTGGTGCTGTTCACCGATAAGTCCCGGTTTGGGTTTCATCCGGAATCACGAAGAACACGTGTTTGGAGAACTTCAGGGCGAGTTAGCCGTCTTCGGCACCCTCAGGACCCACCCTGAGGTCCGCTCATACCAAGGCGGCACAATCATCATTTGGGCAGGAATTTGTCTTAGCGGACGAACCCAGCTCGTTTGGATCCAAGGCTGCATGACTGCACGAAAATACCACAACGAGGTAGTAGAGACTGTTATTGTCCCACACAGTCTCCAAATGGGCCAGGAATTTGTACTCATGCACGATAATGCTCCTTTCCATATGGCGCGGCTGGTGTCTGCCGTTTTCCGAGACCACGATATTCAAGTTTTGGATTGGCCTGCACAGTCTCCCGACTTAAATTCTATCGAGCATGCCTGGGACATGTAACAACGAAAAGCTTTGACAGATTTCCCGCAAAATTTGACGACGGAACAACACCTTTTCGATCATTTGTAAAGAACATGGGACCTCATACCGCAGCAAGACATTGACAATTTAATTTTAAGTATTAAAATTCGATGTCGATGTGTAATTAATGTGAGAGGTAGTAACACAGATTATTAATTAACAGATTTTATTATTTTTATTCAATTTTAATTAAAATTAATAGTTTTATAAGAAGAAACTTAAATTTTTTGTCATACAAATTTTCTACGGCGATGAAAAAAAAATATTTTCTATCAAAACAACAAAAAAAGGAAATGTTTTTTAGTTTTTTATTAAAGACCTTAAAATAACCTATCATTCTCCCATTTACAATACCAGAAAATTCTTCATAGATTTTTAGATATTTGATGAAATATAAAATATCCCTAGATTTTGTTGATGTGTGTATGTCCAAGATAAACTTAGAAAGTATGTATATACATAAATTGAAAAAGCCACATTGGTACTTACTTTGGATTGGTCCTGTAGCATAGAGCCCTTGTAAAATACAATTTTTTAACAGTCACCTACCGTGGATGGTGGTATTTCGCAGTCTCTAACTTTTGATTGGTAGCAGAAAAAGCAAACTGTGCGTTTGATGTATTTTTGAAAATTTAATCACAGTACAGATATAGTGAGCGACAAAAATCAATTAACACTGTTACATTAAGTCATCTAAATAGACACGAAAAACACGATGTCAAAATGCATTTTTCATAATTATGAGTATACTCAGATATTGAGAGTTTATTTTTGTTTTCTTCTACACACATTTCGTATTTCCATTAACCCTTAGGCTGGCACCTGGGAATATACTCCCCACGTACAATTATTAATGCTGTTAACAGGTTTTGTATTTATATATCTTGCAATCTGTCAAAATCAAAATCGTTATTATTATTATCTGACTGCTGTTGCACTGAGTGAATTGGAACGTAAGTGTTTTTTTTTACCCGACTGCGACAGAAGGAGGGTTATGTTTTTCGAGGGTATGTTTGTATGTATGTATGTATGTATGTTTGTATGTATGTATGTATAATTGTTTGGCACGCTCTGCAGGCTGAACGGCTCGATGGATTTTAGCTTGAGAGGTGTCGTTAGATTCGTATTTACTGTGAGAGTGACACTGGGTATATAAAAATAAAAAAAACAAAATGGCGGATTTTTGGCGCCAAATACAAATGTTTGGCTCGCTCTGCAGGCTGAACGGCTCGATGGTTTTAGTTTGAGAGGTGTCGGTAGATTCGTATTTACTGTAAGAGTGATACTGGGTATATTAATTTCTTTTTTAAAACACTAAAAAAATAAAAAATAAAAAACGGTAATTTAAAAAACTAAAAAACCCGACTGCTATTCTTTAAAAATCCCTAAAACAAGATAAATTGTAGCAGTCGGGACCCATTCGGGACCATCTGCAATGTAATATAGGTATGTGCTCTCAATTCACTAATCCTCCATTTCTAGAATGGGTCCCGACTGCTACAATTTATCTTGTTTTAGGGATTTTTAAAGAATAGCAGTCGGGTTTTTTAGTTTTTTTATGAATATTGTGCTCATACTTCATAAGCTCACGCCTTTTTCGCATGGGAATAGGCAGAAACCACGGAGCGCCACCTGCTACGATCCTTACATACTCCTTTCGCCTCGTCCACATTCATAAATCGGTCACGAGTACTGCGCACCTGACCTTTCTGAAGAACCTCACCAATAAGGGCAGGGTAGGCCCTGCCCTTATTGGTGAGGTTCTTCAGAAAGGCAGCACAATTATTAGGATTAGACCTATCTAATCCTAATAATTGTGCTCAATAATTAGGATTAAAAAATCTGAAGTGTTTAAGTTTAACTACTTTTGTAGGTTATTGTACATGTTCGCGTTTCACCTTTTGTGTAGCGCGGCTCGCTGAATTGAATAAAAATGGTTGTATTCAAGCCACGTACGTACCTACAGCAAAATGTGCGTTTGATGTTTAGTTTATTTTTTAAATATTTTTGATACCTACCTGTTATTTTTCAGAAGAGTATTGAATAATGATACTGTTATATTATGGTAGGTATGATGTAACACGAAATTGACGAAATTAATCTAAGCCTACGGTGTTCGGATTTCGATTAAGACGCATTTTCTTTTATAATTTAGTGTAAGTTTGCCAGAACGAACTACCTTGAATACCTTGAACACCTTGAATATTTTGTATAATTATGTATGTAAAATGTCCCCCATCAAGTAATTGTAATTTTATTTCTGGGATATTTAAAGCTGATTTACCTATTTTAAATCTTTTGTAAGCATAAGTATGGAGCATAATTGTTTTATTGTTAATTCTGTTTGTCAATTTCTCGGGTCACATTTTTTTGGAATTCTAGAATTGTCCTGATTTATATTCTAGCTACTCTTAGTTACCTCGTTTAGTCGTTAGTCTGTTACCTCGTTTGCTATTGGTCACAGTGATTGGTTTATGGCTAGCTCGTTAGTTAGTACCCGGTCAGTTGGAACGACTGCCATAAAACATTTGAACTGTGAATATTTTTACAGTTATTTCCTGATATCCAAAACTATGGTAACTGTACTCTTTTATGTTTAGATAAATTAGTTTTAGAAGAGGTTGCCATGGAAACCACTCCAATGTAGGTAAGTGTTACATAATTATAAACTTAGCATTTTTACGTGGGATTGTCCTTATGGATATCAGAGCGTATCCAAATCCAAATCTGGGGAAAATGGAGAGTTATGTCAGACTCTTACCAACTTAAACTCCACGGTTCTTTCTACACATTGCCAGGTATACACCTTTTTTTTTAAGTATGGGTAATCACCAAATGACTTCTTTCCCTGGGCGGAGCGGAAGGGGGTGTCAGATCTTACTGACTAAAACCCATCCAAGTTTCTCCTAATGCCCTTTGCGTTCCAGGGCCGTGGTAACTCTTTCGAACAAATACCGCAACCCTGAACGCATGATCTGCACCCGACTGTTGATTGCATAATACTTATCTACAAAATGGAACATATTTATATTAATAACATTGACGAATATTTTCTAAATAATTAAAATTATCAAAGCGTATTTGAAACTAATATCACGATATTAGGAAAATAGGAAAAAAATAAAACGCAAAAATGTCCTTTATTTTTTAATAAATAAACAGCAAAATTGGACGGATACAGTCACATCAAAAAGCTTTTTATGGCTTTCATGTCGCGGCGTATTCCAGAATAATTGACGAACCTCCATTGTTAAAATAATGGCTGAGAACCAGACGTGTACTACTTAATATATTTGTTTGAAAAACAAAAGACTGCTTTTTTTAGGATGGCATCTCACAGTTGTTTACTGCTCAATCGGGCTTTCCTGTGGATCCCTTTCAATTAAGGCCTCCAGGCAGGGCATATATAGGCCTCCAGCAAGGGCATCAAAAGACTGCCTTGTTCACCATCTTCAAATCGGTTCCTATTAAGTGTGAGGTTAAAGGAGCGTAAAGTTAGTTATGAATTCCGTAATTTACGCAAAAGTACTGTTTGTGCTACACGGCGACGCAAAATGAGCCGTCAGTTTCAGTTGAATGTGAATAAAATACACTTAATCTAAAAGTGAAAACATTTATTTCAATTTTACGCTTAGATAGGCATTTTTAAACGTCATTTACAATAAAAAAAAAATTATATTATCGCATGTAGCTTCTAAAAGGTAATTTCGTATGAAGAAAAATTTGCAAGAAAATCAAAATAGACACTAAAATCGGAATCTCACCCAAAATTTCTTGGCAGATCATTTTATACAAATTCTGGTTGAGAATTGTTTTAATCCTACTGTCTTGTCAAATGTTTAAGCGTTATATTCTTGTAATGTAAGTTACATTGTGGTTAAAAAGTGAATCTCAAAGAATATTTTTTAATAATTTGTATACAACTTGACTAAGGTAGGAACAAACAAAAATTTTCTTTCATCTTTGTGTTTTACTTTACACATTTTTATAAATTATTAAACAATACTGTTTTGAAGACTGACTGACAGCGACAGCACAGAGTGTCAGCCTCTACTTTTTTACGGAAACCAGTTTTAAATGTTACTAGCGTTCGGCCCGCGACTTCGTCCGTGTGGCTTATTTCACCCGCGTTAAGTTACGTCTTTTGTTACTGCTCCGCTCCTGTGGGTCGTAGCGTGATGGTAAGCCTATGTTACTCAATATCTCAATAAACAAAAAAATATTTTCTCTTTATAATATTAGTATAGATAACTACGTATACTGGAAACAGTGGTTTCTATGAACAAAGTTTACGGCAAGAAGTGCTATATATGAACGAAGATCTCTGTCAACCGTGCTTTCCATTGACCGAAATATCTACGAATAATGTTTTCTATAAGCACAGTTTTCGACGAAATGTGCTGTCTAGGAATAGAGATTTCTATTAGCTGTGCTTTCTGTATGTAGTCATATGGTACAAGCGTATTTCTGTATTAAGTTCTACGCTCTCAAAATATACCCCCAAAAATCCCACAACCCCCTGAAAGTACGAGTACAATGTTTAACATATAAGCAGATTTTTACATCAAAATTAAAAGTTGTTTCCCCTCCTAAGTTTGATGGTCACTATGCGTGTATAGTATCATTTAATCCAGGTAACCAAGGCCCATAAAATGTAAAAAAAAAACGTAAACACTTAAAAAAAACGGCTATATGATGTGTCTTTTACAACCAGTATTAAAACAACATAAGTGTTTATTATTACTAGCAAACTTATTCGAACACGTGTAGAATATCTTTGGCGCGTGTAAAACTAACTAAGGCCATAGAATAACTTGTAGAACTACAGAAGCGAAACTAGTTACTTCTTGGGTAGGTATCGTGGGTGCGTGCCAGCATAAACTCACATACACAAACAACCAGTCCTGGAACATACAAATATGCTCCGAGCAGAAATGGAACCCGCGATACGCTTTACAGCAACCAATCGCTTAGCTAAAAGTCAAGTCAATTCGTTTCAGTTCAGTCATTAAAATAAACCTTTGAACGTTATTTACTTGAAAAAATAAATATTGAAACAAGTTATCCCATCTAAAAGTTAGTTTCGTATGGTAAAGAAACTCAATACATACTCCTGACAAAAAAATGCAGTAATGTATATAAAATATATAGGTGCTCACCAAGGTTAATTAATAATTAGAAGAAGGTGAAGACGACGTAACTAAAATGAAAATCACTATTTATTTATTTCAAAGTACAAAGGCGAACTTAATGCCTTAGGCAAATACATACTACCATATCAATATTATACCATATCAAGGTTACCCTATTAATTTGAACAGACACGGTCTGACCATAATAGTATATATTATATCTACACAAAAAAATCTCATCACTTCAGGTAATTCGATTCAGGGAGTGCTCGTCCCGGCTATCATAGGCGCAGAACCTTGAGTTCCACGTACAATACGGATTTCAATTAAACATGACAGACAGATTTAAATGTAGATATACCTTTCAACTGATTGAACATTTATTTTAACTTATGAATAATTAATATTAACAAAATACCTATAAATAATTATTACATTACAATGATAATTAAATTACAAATAGTCGTTTCGAATAATCAGAAGCCAACAAGTCTGACAACCTGTCTTACCAAGAGGTATCGTGTTGCCCAGTAACTGGGTTGTGGAAGTCAGATAGGCAGTCGCTCCATGTTAAACACTGGTATTCAGCTGCATCCGGCCCTGACTGGAGGCCTTAATTAATTAAGGCCTCCAGTCCAATTAATTGTAATTCATCCACAGAAATGCCCGGTTAACAACCTAGGTTGAACTGCGAGATGCCCTACCCAAAATAAACAAAAGATCCGGTTAGACTGGAAGCCGACCCCAACATAGTTGGGAAAAGGCTAAGCAGACAATGATGATGATGATAAAATTACAAAGTTTGTACAATTTATGAAAAACAATGAAAGGAGGAAGTTCATATGGCATTCATTCATTAAGTTTTGATGTGCATATTCTGTGTATATTATGTATTCTGTATATTTAGTTGTCATTTGTCAAACATTGATTGACAAATGACAACCCTATTTTAAGTTATCACGAAGTGACAGTAGCCGCGTATCGTAACAGGGTGGAAAGTTACTAAACGTACGTTTATTTTGGCGGTAAGCTTAATAGTTGGGTCAAATTAACTCGAAGAATAGGGGAAAAATCTAAAAAATACGAAGAATACGGCTTTTCAACTTTTAGAATCGCTAAATATCAGAAATTGAAATTCTTTGGCAAAAAAAAAGAAAACAATAAAATTTTTATTGCATGATCATCACCGACCAGTTTCAACATTCGTATAAATCTTCAGCTGGTTCCGAAATATCGCATGGCTTTCTTATTCTTTGCCATAGTACAGAAACTTGTAGATACCAACATACCATTTTCGTATTTACTTAACCGAAATGCTAAAGTTTGTTATTTAATCGAATTGCCGCCTCTTACCAGTTTCTTAGTAAAATAACGTTGTAATTACTCAAATTAGAATCTATTTATACTGTGGAAAGCTGTGTTAAATCTACCGAAAACGTTCTCTTGATATTTAGACAGATATGAAAATATTCAGACTCTCAGTATCAACTCGGAGTTAGGATTTGTGCCCGATTAATAGCGAAGGCTCGCCCCCTATTACATGGGTCCTAAACATACCGGCGAACTGTGGGTGTACATTGGTAGACCTCTGCTTAACCCTTCGGGGAATACAGGCGTGATGGTATGCCATGTCATAAATTATGTAAAAACCATAAAAAGTACATATTTCTAGGGATGAGTACGTCCACCCGAACAGTCATAAAATGTATACATTTTTGCTTCTCCTTACCGATAGAAATTGTCTGGGGAGTCCGTTTAGTCCTATATAAACAAGTACTACTATCACGTAGGCTTCTCCTACTAGTTCTGGCCCTAATAAATAATGTTCTGGACAGATTAATGATAAATTAAAACAATTTAGTTCCAGGCTCGAGGGTTTATCCTAAAAGTAATAACTTTATTACGGACTAAAACTAAAATCGGACTATTTGGTCCTATCACAACACTTGTTGGTCAAATACATTTGAAGTACACTTTACAAAATTTCACCCGTATTGGACAACGATTGGTGGCATTTTACAAAATGTCCGGACGCGTATCTGCCGCAGCATGCCCGAATGGATCGGAAATAAAAATCGTACGGGAATAAATCTCGAACGAGGGCTGTATAAGTTGCAACGATGTATATCGGAATATCCATCCGCTGGCAACACCGTATCGGAATTCGGAATATTCGAATTGATAAAACTTTTTTCGCGTGGCCTTTTTTAGGCGCACGAAATTTTTGAATTGAGAATTTTCATAATTTTATCAAGGATGGCCTTAAATGAATTTGTACGTGCAGGTGAAGTTTGACAATGAAATATAATCTGATTGGGGTGACAATATTATTGGGGTCGATGGATAAATTCGTAGTTGATTCTAAAATGATTTCCGGTATGGACGATTTTGAAACTAACACCTGTAATATAATAAAGCTGAATAGTTTTTATAGTTAAACGCGCTAAGCTCTAAAACTACAAGTCGGATTGTAAAAAAATCTTATTGTGTATGATAGCCAAGTTCATGGGCAATAGTATAGGCTATATAACATCACGCTACGACCTATGAGAGCGGAACAGTAACCAAAAACGTAACGGAACGCGAGTAAAAAAAACTCCAAAATACATAATTGTTCTATGTCATCTAAAACTTGATCTGTTTTAAGTCACATATCATTAAAATCTAGAATCCAGAATCCAGATGTTCTCAACGTTCATTCTTCGTCTTCTATGACGAAAGTTTCAAATATCGCCGCAAGGTTGGTATAAACTTTATAGACGATCCTACGTTTGAATTCACGACCGAAATGATACCTCTCTCCATTTTATGTTCGGATATCGTAAAATAACAAAATATAGGTTACCTTCGCGTACTTTGTGTTTCAAAAAATTTTATACTACACTTTTTAGATGGAGATATATTAAAGGTTAAATTTTAACAGGAAAAGTTATGTTTCGCAAATTAATTTTCGAGAAGGCTTTTCACTTTTTGCTGAAAATTGATCTTTGAGCCGCTTATGATTAAAGATCAATTCAGAATACTTGCCAAATTTTCTTAAGGACCGGGAATGATATTGAAATTGTGGCTGCTTACTCTGGATTATAATACCTACTTACCACTCAAAATTCAAATCAGCTTCGAAAAAATAAGTTCGACACTAAACACTTTTTACCTTTCGCAAACTTCAATACCAATTACGCACGTTAACGCGACACCCCTACGATGCGGGATCACGAACCCAATTCTGAAAGAAACCGTAAACAGATCGAGATAGGGCTGTCACCGTACACTTATCCACGTCGCTGCCAGGGTTTTTTCCTTAGGAATCGACGTGCAAAGTCAACAGTTGGGCTTGATTGAATTTTTAGATGACTCGATTGCGTTCAAAAGGATTGGTATTATAAAAGTAATGATAATAAAGTAAATACTGTTTTTTAATATCTACTAATATTACTTGAATGTTTTTTATTAAAGTAGATATCAGCTTAGTATGAAATCAACAAGTCATTTTGTCAGTCATCATACCTAGTTTTTTCTAAACTATGTTGAAATCGTGTTCCAGTCAAACCGG
This sequence comes from Caradrina clavipalpis, assembly GCA_932526535.1. Classification (NCBI taxonomy): domain Eukaryota; kingdom Metazoa; phylum Arthropoda; class Insecta; order Lepidoptera; family Noctuidae; genus Caradrina; species Caradrina clavipalpis. The sequence goes on from OW052100.1 coordinate 4,750,942, forward strand.
CTGCAGTTGACCATGTTTTATATGAAGCGACTATAATCTGATCTCTACAACCCAGATACTGGATAATACCTCTTGGTAAGCCTCGTTGTAAATTTTATGGGTTTCTAACTACTAGTAATGATAGTTGAAGTTTTTACAGACAGTCATGAAACTATTAAAATCATCTTTACTCAAAAGGGCACCAATTATCACTGCACTTGACTTATTAGAATGGATAATTGCAGACAGAATAACAGCTATGATAGAAAAACATTGCTGTTTTTCGTGTTAACGAGATCGATAAGATCCCTCATAACAACATTTGCTATTTAACAAATTACGGCACAGTTGACGCAGTTGCTAAATGATTGGCTGCTGTGCTGCGTGTCGCTGATTCGATTCCCGCACGGAACAAATTTAGGTATGGTCTAAAGATAGTTTTATGTGAGTTTATAAAATACTAGCTGTTGCCCGCGACTTCGTTCGCGTGGCTTATTTCACCCTCTAGGATACGTCTCGGGTTACCGCTCCCGTGTGTCATAGCGAGATGTAAAATACCCTATAACACTTACATATAACGTATTTTCTATGGGTAAAATATTTTTTTAAATCGATTCAGTAGATCCAGAGATTACCCCCTTGTGCCCCGCGGTATCACCCGCGTTACGTTAGGATTTTGGTTACTTTTCCGTTCCCGTGGCTCAAAGCGCGATGTTATGTAGCCTATAATCTGTTATTCTGAGGCAACTGAGGTAAGGGCTACGGAATGTCACGCAGAGTCATTATTTTGCTGTGAAGTTATTTTAAAACTGTGATATCTCCTAAGATATTTATTGAAATTAAATGATGTAAATGGCAATTTTGTTCAAAATTAAACACTTGTGATGAATAATGTATTTATGTTGATAAGGATTAATACTATGTTTATAAAAACACCTTCGCAAATAATACATTATTTTAAAACAAATTATCTGCCCATAAAAATGGCTATACTGAGTCAACCTTTAAAGTTAGGCATGTACTACCGCGGACTTTTTTTTAGAATATTTTAAGAGGAACAATTCTCTGATACATTATTTTTGCGTAACTTTAACCGTTTACGCAGCGCACGCAACAAAAGCCCTAAAAAAGAATATTTTTTCCCCGTTTTTGCCACATTTTTCATTGATGCTCCGCTCCTATTGGTCGTAGCGTGATGTTATATAGCCTATAGCACTCACGAATAATGTAGGTTTCTAACAGTGAAACAATTTTTAAAATTGGGTTATTACTTCCAGAGATTACCCCCTACATACAAACTTACAAACTTACAAACAAATGTTACCTCTTTATAATATTAGTATAGATGTTTGTGAACGCACCAACGATAGAAGAGAAATTCTTAGAGAGGGGTAACGTTTTAAAAAAAAAATTGCTTGGTGTGTGGTCTAGAAACGTTCAGAAATGTAGAAAACACTCAGCGCTTTGAAGAACTCTTTACAGGATAGAATGGTGAGGAATGTTGAAGTAATCTCCCAACAAATTGTATAGCAATAGGGTAAAGCCTAAACTTGTTTGATATTCAAATAGACACTTCAACTCAATATATACGATTTTCTATGACACGTAGGTATTCGAGGCGACGTCGATTTCACCACCTATTGATCATATTGTCATTATATTTGGATTTGCGACCTATCATCCATCATACACTGACATTTGTGATTTCTAAAGCAAATTGTAGGTACTGCTTTATTAAATATTAAGTTAGTATGGAATGAGTTTACTTTTATATAGACCTTACACACACATGACATTAGTACTTACCTTTGCTTGTCGATTGGTGCTAAAGTAAACAAGAAACTGTGCATACTGTGAAAAGTTGGGAATTGGACACCTTTAGCACACTTTTCCCTTAATAATCAACACATTGAATGACTTGCATTAGTCGTTTATGAAAGAGTACGTGAGTACAGCGCGCGCAAGTGTACAGTGAGTGCTTTTCTTAGTAAAACGATTGTGTAACCAATCATAACACAACGTCATGATAACACAGTCGTTAAGGCCTCTCATGTAAGAAGCGATGGGGGCACAGGTTATGTAACTTTTTCATATATACTTTCTTAGTTTATCATGGACGTTACTGACATCGGTGAAGGAAAACATCGTGAGGAAACCTGGACTTAAAATTAACGCGGATTGAGCAAGCATGCCTAGAGCAAGCATGGTGATCAATGCTGGTGCCTTATCTCTGTGAGAAAAAACTTTTGCCCTGCAGTGGGACAATAATGGACTAGCTAGTATATTATTTTTAAATCATAATACCTAGTGCTTATAAATATATTTTCTTTAACATTTGACTGGACTCACGCCTTTAAATTAAATACAAACAACTCTTCGATACTTCGATATTCCAAACAGATAATTTCAAACCAAGAATTCAATTAAACGAAAGTGAACGAAGTCAAATCGAGGCTAACTTTATTTACCGACTAATCAGTAGGAATTTAAATTAGCCATTCAAAAGATTGATCACGTAGAAAAGATTTTAGCAGCTTTGATGAAAATAACTTTTAAAACTGGGCACGCCCGGAATAAGTTCACTAAGGAATATTTTGTAGAATAATTTGTTTTGTAACGACTTACTAAGACTTTGATAGAGATTTTCGTAATATAGTTTTAGTAGCTTTTGACCCGCGACTTCGTCTACGTGGAATAGTTACATGGGGGGCAATTTTGCAATTTTTGAGGTTCAAATTTTTTAACAACGCTTAAATTAACTTTTATTTATTTTCTTAATAAAGTTGTAGTTGAGCACTTGGCCTTAATAAATTTAGAAAGATCTGGTGCGCAGTATTCAAATCTCAAATCTTTATTGCATTCCTTTTTTTAACGATGGTAAATCAATCAAATGACTTCCCCGCCCTTAGTGTCAGACTTTTAGGTACTGACTAAAACCCATCTATGTTCCTTCATGTGCCCTTTGCCCTTCGGAGGCGCGGTATCTCTTTCGAACAACCCGCAGCCCCGGCTTGTATTGCATTCCATAATGTGAACATACAGGTGGTAGCTGTTAATGAATAGAAACAATTATGGAACCTGTTGGGCACGGAAAAATAGTAAATAAGGATAGAGCACTCGTCCTCATATGGTCAGATGTATGAACGTGGACGAGGCGGAAGTAGTATGTAAGAGTGGTAGCAGGTGGCATTCTGCGGTTTCTGCCAACCCCCATAAGAAAAAGGCGTGAGTTGATTTTCACAAAATAAAACAGAGGCGTTCAAGCAAGCAAGCGCCAATCATCTTTGTAATTGTCAGATGATATTATCCCGAGCTCTTAAATATTATGGGTTGTTTTACTATGGTAAATAAATCAGATTTACCTACATTAATTGAAATAACTTGAGACAGTTCGGTTAATTGGAACTTCCGAGATAAATCGTTTGATATTCTTCTTGTTGACTTACTGATCCAGTTTGTTGTTGGGCGAGGATACTGTTATCTGTTTAATTTAGACTATAGATTTTTCTGTAGTTTGAATATTTTATTTTCATATTATTGAATGCTATTGCTAATAGCAAAACTACCTACTAGTAATTTGCAAAAATATTATTAGGTTTATTTCTCAGTAGCAGCTCGGAGTTAGGATTTTCCCTCAATTACATGGGACCTAAATATACCGGCGAACTGTGGGTGTACATTGATACACCTCTGCCTAATCCTTTGGGGGATACAGACGGGATTGTATGTGTGTGTTTAGTAATCTGTCTAAACCTGAATCTAGTGTTTAGGTAAGGGATTTTTCAATACTACAAATATTATTCGGGTTCGATTTTTGTACGGAGAAAATGTTTGTATGGCTTAAATGTATAATTTGTTACATCTGTCACGGGAAATCGCTGGATGCGGGTAATGCAGGAACGGTCATTGCGACTATCTTTAAGGGAAGCCTATGTCCAGCAGTGGACGATGTTCGGCTGATATTGTGATGATGTAGCATTCTATCAGTGAAATATTTTTTGTAATCAGACCAGTTGCCTCAAGATATTACCTATTACAAACCAAAACATAACAAAATAAACAAACTTTCCCTCTTCGTAATATCAGTAAAGATAACACCCAAAATCCAAATAAAACTGGTACAGTACTGTGAAATAATTATTTAAACTAGGTTACGTGTAATACCGTTCCAACAAGCGTAGGTATTTGAATTGGTAATTCATAATAGCTGTATCAAGTTCTAAGAATCAGAAGATCAAAGCTCTGTCTAACAGACTAGTCTCAGTATATTTACTGTTAAGATTTAATTAAAATATTAGCTTAAGAGATAGAGAAAATGTTTACTCAGTAACCGTTTTAAGAATAACAATATACTTACATAGGTAGTTTTTGAAGTGAAAACTTCTTTAGCGGCGTTGTGCACTTGTTTTGGAATGGGTAAAAAATGTGAAATTCGCGTCAGCCTGATCGAAATTGTCATATTTGTGTACGTCTTTAGCGTTTTCACTTCTGCCGGCACTCCCGGAGTGCAACACGTCGTTTTTTTTTTTTAATTTCTTATTAAGAAAATGTTTTTTTATGTCATTGGATGTTAAACAAGTCGACGGTTGACCTTGAGGGGCACTTTTACGATGGAACTTGACAGCGCAGTTGGCGCAGTGGCCAAGCGATTGACTGCTGCAACGCGTGTCGTGGGTTTGATTTCCACACGGAACACATTTTTATATGGCCTACAGATAGTTGCTCTGGGTCTAGCTGTTAGTGTATGATGACTTTTTAAAAATATATTTAAAAAACAATTTGAAACTATCTCAGCCTCAATCTGTCAATAATGCCTCTCATTTACCAATGCCACAATAAGAGAACATTTAACATTCAGCTTCATCAAGGTGTTTTTATTTACACCCGTTATTTCCTTAGCCATAAAAGGGTAACTAATTTAATTACTACCATTCTCCAAGGTTTAGCCTTACTCCACACAAAACCCAAAATTCCAAATTCAAATCCGATAATCGAACTTCCAAAAAGTAAGTATCTTAGATTCAAAATCTAACAACATCCACATCAAAGTGTCCCCTTAAAAGTTAAATGGTACTTTTCACTTTTGATTAAACTAAACAAAGACTAGATTGCGGCCCTCGTTAATTTGAGCTCTTGCCATCGGAATTATAATGGTCTATTCCAGAGCTTACCAACCTGGGCGCCGCGCCGCTCTGGGGTGCCGTGGAAATAAAAAAGCGCTAAGGTCGCTCCTCTGAATTTAAAAAACATCAACAAAAACAAATTACTAAAAAATCTTTAATAATTTCAACGAACAATATTTCTTTTTTTTTTCAAGATGGGAAATCATCAAATTAATGACTTTCTCCGCCCTGGGCGGGGCGGGAGGGAGTGTCAGTCTTTTTTTACTGACTAAAACCCATCCATGTTCCTTCTTGTGCCCTTTGCATTCCGGGGGCGCGGTATCTCTTCCGAACAACCCGCAGCCCCGGCAGGCATGGCCTTTAGTCGTCCCTCCGAATGTTTGCTGACAACGAACAATTTTAGATTTAAATTATTGATTAACATGACATTAAAATACATGCTATTATAGAACAGAAGTACGCAGAAAGCGCGTTGTTTGGTGGTCGATTTTAGTCAGTAACAGTCTGACGGACCCCAAGTGCGCCATGACAGATTTCTAAACTTGTAAGTGCGGACTGAAAAAGGTTGGGAGGCCCTGGTCTATTCAGTGAAGATGTTATCGTCAACACTCGGTGTTTGATGGCCTATCCCGGCGTCGGGTTAACTGTTAATCTTTAGTAATAATTGTAAACGCTTGGGTTTCTTCTGCATTATAAATTGGAAGTTTGATTGTACTTCTTGTTAGGTGGATGAGTCTTAAAACTGCGCTACCTAAATACCTACCTACATTTATTTAGTTTGACGGTGGAAAGTGAAAGTAAATGATAACTTTTTTGTGAGTGTAGGCTTCAAACCCAAGAGTTACTTAATAAAAATTCTGATAAATATATTATAAATTTTTAGAAGGTAATTGATCTTAATACTATCAGTGAAGGAGTACTGCACCCTTATACATAATACCTTTCGTTGACTATTATTTGTAAGATTTGTGTATTTTTTTTGTGAAAGATCTAAAATAAATAAGTAAACATAAGCTAATTCTTCCCTCGGGTTCCAGTATTCATTTAAATTAATACATTTGTAGTCAGTGCAATTTTATTCAAGTAATGTAACATGGAAAATAAAAATTATAGTCTATTTTATTCTGAGTTAAAAAGTGAGGCTTGTCAAAACAATTTATAAAAAAATATCAAAAAAATTGTTCGAAGCTTTTCCAAAGCTGTACCTACTAAACATTTTATAATAAAATCATATTTCTCTTTTGTTACAGAACGCCTGAACGTTCTCTATGAACGCAACTGGACGCGTCTCGTTCACGAACAGCTGCGTAAGTTTGAGTCATCCATAGTGGCGGCAGCGAGGCAGTCCCCCGAGGCACAGCCACCAGAACTCGCCATGGACTCCAAGTGGACCTTCTCCGGAGCCCTGATATATTGTATCACTCTTATAACTACGATAGGTATGATTTTATCCAAATGTCTTTATCTTTATATTTTAATCTAGTTTTGACCGTGGGGTATTTGGGTTGGAGTCCCAGTTTGAGCTTAAATTGTTTTTTACCAGTGTTATTTCCATAACGAATTTCCAAGTAGCAGCTTAGAGTTTGAACGTCGGTAGTTTGATACACCTGTGTCTCGAAAAGCACATGTAACCGCCGTTGGCTCTGCGCGTGATGTCTTCCCGGTCGTATCAGATTGGTGACCCCTTTACTACAAGAGTGACGGAAAGGAGAGCACAATTTCAGTGTTTGCGCAAGCACTCGTGCACTATAAGATCATCTGCGTACTTGGCTAGCCTCCATTGAAATTGGTCGCTGATACCGAAATTCGGTCGGGATTATTATTTATTATTTCAATGCATAATGTTAACACAATCCTCTGCATCCTCAGGATATGGCAACGTGTCACCAAGAACAGCTGCTGGCCGAGCTGCCACAGTAGCGTATGCTGCAGCAGGGGTGCCACTAACCCTGGCATGCTTAGCAGGACTGGGGGCATCCCTAGCAAGACTGGCTCGGTTGGCGTGGCTGAGGGCCACCAAGAGGAAAGTGCCTAATACTTGGAGGAAGGATGGTGAAGTGAGTGTGAATAAATTCCTGAACACTAAATTATTAATAAATTATTCCCGTTCGTCCCACCAACAAAATTAGTGGGACGATCGGGAAAAAAAAAATACGAATTCCCGTTCGTCCCACTACGGGGACGAAGTCGATGGGACGAACGGGAATACACCTATTGTATTTTGCAAAAATAAAAAAGTGCATCTAATTCCATATGACTAGGTACTGGTCTGGTAGGTAGGTGTCAACTAGCTACGGTAATATTTGAGTTATTATTAGGTAAATGATGTTCACAAAAAAAGAAAGTTGATACGATTTCAAATTCAGAACAAAACTATTTTATAATGATTAGTAGGTACGACTTAGGCCCACTTTCACCATAAATCACGAAACATATTTAGCGGTAAATGTATTTAAATTATCGTTCTGTCTCCGTCACCTTCTAACAATGTGACAGGGATGCAATGATGTTTTAAATACGTTTAGGCACTAAATGTATTTAGTGTTTTGATGAAAGTGGGTCTTAGTATAATTTAAACCATTTTTTGGCCTTCAAGTCGGCACAAAACTGTACAAAGGAATTACGGGAACAAAAATATTTTTCTAATAGTAAAACTACATTCACAGTACAAACTTGAAGCGTAATAATTCAAAACATACTTACACAAAGCCGTAACAAATACCCTAACAATATTCCGCGTAACATACAAATTTTATTTCCCTGACAGCAAGCTTTATTACTCCGAAAAATGTGCTGTAATTTAAACTACACAGTATTCTCACACGGAATTTTAAAACAAAAGAACGTTAGTGAAACAGGACACCTCTTTAATACTAGGTAGCAGCCTATTAATGTCCGTAGCAGACCCTCAAAATGAACAATGTGTAGTAGTTGGCTTAATCACAAGAGCAACGGTCGGCAGTAATTACATAGTGGAGAGTGGATTACAAACACACAACCGTGTGCCAACCTCAGCCTTAAAACAGGTAATTAAGATACAGAACAATGACACAATATATTAACTTAAAGTGACAATGTAAAAGAGAAGTAATTTAGATTTAACTTGAAAAGTCTCAGCGTTTTCGAGAATAAGGAGTATGAAAAAAGCTGTAGTTAAAACAATTTCTTTAGAGTAAGCATCTGAAGAAAGTCACGGAGGTCACAATCTTTGTTCTGTCTTATTAAAATTTTATAAACTAAGATCTCCCGGTTTTGCACTATCCAAGAAAAAGGTGTCTTTTCAAGATTACTTAAAAACTTGCACTAGCTTAAACTGCCTCGTTAGCCTAGTGGTCCTAAGCGCGACTGCTGCGCTAGAGGTCTTGGGTTCGATTTTCAGGTCGAGCAAAAAGTGTTTTTTCTATGAAATTGTCAGTAGCAGCTCGGAGTTAGGATTTGTGCCCGGTTAATGACAATAGGCTCGCTCCCTACTACATGAGACCTAAACATACCGGCAAACTGTAGGTGTACATTGGCACACCTCTGCCTAACCCTTAGGGGAATACAGGCGTGATGGTATGTTAAGTTATGTTGTTGCACTTTCTTTTGTTGACTGAAACTGAATCAGGAAGGGGCTATCCATTACAGCAGGCTTTTTGGCAAAAAGTCATTTGTTATGAGGATTATCAAGCGCTTTGTCAGGGCCAGATGCTCGTGCTGTAAAAATGAAAAAAATCCTTTTCTTTTTTAGCCGGAGAACTACCTCCAACTCCACGAACAGCAGCGTCTGCTCCCACAGCCGGCAGAACACAACCAGTACACGTCGTTCCCGCCAAGAAGTCACAGGTCACCTGGTACAGTGAAAGCCAGGACTGGAGACAGGGGACAGTACTCTCAGGTCTTCGAAAGAGCTCCTGCCAGCCCTAGAGCAGCCACACTAGGACGGGTGAAGCGCAGTGCCTTGGCTGATGGTGAGTATGCATAAGATCCTATTTCTGCCGCAAAGCAGCTTTACTGCGTTGTGGTTTGAAGGGTCCGGAGTAATTACAGGCACATGTCTTTATGCAGTTTTGACCAATTAACATCAGGTGGGCCGTCGGTTTGGCTGGCATCCAATGATATACAAAAAAAAAGAATTTACTACCCTAAGTAATAGTAGATCTTCTTAAATTGGCCGTGGGCTATCTCGGTAGCTTTTACCGAAACCAAGACATTAAAATAAACCGCCAAAGTTAACCGCTATATCTTATTTTAAATTCTTGTTCATTGAAAACTTCTTTGTATATCGACATAATTTTGTCTCCAGAACCACACACATCATCATCACTCCAAACCCAAACCCTGGATCGCAAGAAATCCATGGGCAGTACCAAGTGCCTCGCCACAGTACACGGACCTGGTCGAGGCAGAGGCCGGTCCACCTTGCAGAGGCCCAGGGGAGCCGCCATTGAACAGCTGATCGCTGAGGAATGCGGAGAACTGCAGATGAATAGAAGCCAAGATGATCTGGACGATTCTGAGGATCCTGATGAATCGTAAGTGTATTTCGTCTTTCTGAACAGTTCATAATCCAGTTCCAAATCATAATCCATGATTATAATATCTCATGTTTTGTGAACACTATGTTTGTTACACAAGCTTTATGTTGTTATTATTTTTCTGTTTTTCTTTTGACTTGTTATTTGTTTTGAAAGTTTTTATTTTTATGTAATATGTTTAAATGGTTTTACAATAAGTACTGTTATTCACGTAATAGTTTCAATTGCTCTAAAAATGCTTTTTATTCGTATTTTCACATAACTGACATCGATTCATTCATTTTATTATCAGCGTGGCATTTTTGGGCGAGTCGCTCTAAAACTACCAATAAAATAAAATGACAAATTTGAACTAGTTGTTTTTTTTAAACGTCGAGTTATTTTAGTTGAAAATAAAACCAGCGCATATTTTTCCACATACGCAAACACGTTGATCAAATGAAAAGGCAGCTAGCTTCTGCAGTGAATTCAGTTACAAAAATTTTATTTTCATATCCAATTTGAATTTGTTCACAGAATATGTCCACACGACACGCCGTCACGAGTGCCTTTGATATGGAATGAGGAGAATCATAAAATGAAGAGTTGTACCGTGCCCAGCAGTAGTGCTTCCACCAGCGTGCAGCATCACATCCATCACGGCATTGAACATTGCCACATTCCCGTCGGGATCGTGTTGTTCCTTCTCCTCGCCTACATCTGCGTCGGAGCTGCCATCTTCTCCGCCTGGGAAAACTGGAGCTTCCTCGATGCTGCGTACTTCTGCTTCATAGCATTAGCCACCATAGGCTTTGGGGATTTCGTCCCCACCAGCTTTTTAACATCGAAACAAAGCACAGAACACAGCAAAAGCGAATACGTTCAAATGATAGCTTGTTGTGCTTACCTGGTTTTTGGACTTATATTAATAGCGATGTCTTTTAGTCTTCTACAAGATGAGGTAGTTGCTCGGTGTTCGCAATTAGCTAATAGTTTAGGTCTTTCTCGTCAATGACAGTACGAGAAGAGTGATTGTAGCTCTACAGACAATCACTTAAGGATGTTATGATCGTTATTGTAAGCAATTGATTTAGGGTCCACGTCATTTAATTTCCTCATTGGATCCACATCTGTATTTACTGTAACCCATGTTATCATATTATCATAAATGAAAATTATTTTCTCATATCTACACAAAATTGTAACGATAATTTTAAATAGTGAACCAAAATTTGAAAAAAAAAAACTTTTTACGGAATTTGTACTCGAAAAGAAAGAGGTTTGTGATGTAAATAATGTATAAAACTATTTATAAAAGCAAGGCTGAAATTGTAATGAAACAATAAAATTGTGTTGAACTAAAGTTTGTTTTATTTTATTATCAAACTTCAAATTATTTCTCAACACGTTGATATCTTGAACTTAATTCCCAAACTTTCGATATTAAATTTATTTATTTATGGCACTTTAACGACTTACTCTTTTAATTGTGCGCAACAAAAATAACATAAACTTTTCACGTTGTAAATTCATCACTTGCAGAAATGCACAGTACTAGTAGAATAACTTAACATTAAGAAGATGTCTTAAAATATTCAACGAAAATGAAAATGAAGTTTATTTACCTGCAGCTACAATATAAATTGCAAAAACATTTTACTGAAGATGGATGCAGTAGATGAGACTCGACGAGATGAGACGTAGCGTAGAACATAACATAACATAACATCACGCCTGTAGTCCCCGAAGGGTTAGGCAGAGGTATACCAAATGTAAACCCATAGTTCGCTGGTATGTTTTAGGTCCCATAGATTTATAATGTGGTAATGAGACTCCGAACTGCTTACATTTTTTGCTATTTACTTAGCAAATAACATTTCCTACTCAATTACCCTAATTAAAACAGGCAAACATAGAGTAGGAACCGTTGTTCCACCGCCACAGAGGGCTCAAAACAATTCTGAACACATAACATCAGTTAACTGGACGACTAAATTCCCCAATTCTGGTAAAATCCTCCCTAGCGGGATTACATGTGGTCTGATACGGAACAAGTATCCTTGAATGACCCCGGTATCGTCCTTAAATGGGCTATAAAGTTGCACGAAATTTGAATAAAAAATATCCTGGTGGCATTAGGATTCCTTTGTTGTTGGACATGCAATTTATTGCTTGGGTAAATTAAGATTTTTACAGTAGATTTTTAAAATTTTAGGCTATGGAAAGTCTAGAATGAAAAGTGAAGGACAATGCTAACTGTTTGCATTGGTCTTGGTGATATTCTAATGTAAATATTAGGTTAAAAAACAGGTTGAAACTTAAATGGTGTGACAGTCCATTGCTTTAGTCACTTTGGTAATATACGCAATGGTTAAATGAAAAGTAAAACAATGTAGCATGAGAAAAATACTAGAGAAAATTTACTAGAGATTGTACAAGTAATAACAAAATGTTTTAAGTTTATCTTGGACATCACTGACAGGTGAAATAAAACATCGTAAGGAAACCTAGATTTCAAATTAATATAAGCCTGGTATGATGAGTCTGGTATTGGTTTGATGATCAATGCTTTTGCCTTCTCTGTATGAGAAGAGGCCTTTGTTGCCCTGCAGTGGGAAAATAATAGGTCAGTATTATGCTGAAATAAAAGATTCAAAAGTATCTCGCGATATTCAAATATATTCTATTCAACTTCAAACCTGAAACATACAGCTTATTTACCTAATACCTACCTGTTAAACCTATCCTAGAAAACAAATTAACATGACTATCAGGGTAATAACCAGTAGCCTGTAGTCATATAGCCGATTAGCTATTCAGCGAGTTGGCGTTGTCTCTTCACATTACAACTACGTCCCGTTTTGTTAAACACAGCTTTGAAGCACACGTGTTTAAATTGTCATATTGATTAGTATAAACGTTCAATTATAGTGGAAAAAGGCAGTTATTAGGCACACGTTTTATAGTATGGTTACCGGTTCAATACCGGGCAAATATCAATGTAACTTTTCAGTTTCCAATATGTACTAAGTTCATCTTGGTCATTGATGCAAGAAAACATCGTGGAAAATCCGCATTAATTGAATGTAAGTTTGTAATCGCCAATCCACCGTCAGCAACAAATGTGATTAATTCTCGTGAAGGCAATAAAAATAAGACAATAAAAGGCTGTTATATACTCAGTACCTCTACAGTCAATAAATTATTTAAAACAAGACAAGAAAGTATCAACAGCTACTCAAAATCCTTCACCAGCACTCCTATAGACAAGAATTCTTCAATCGAGGACTACAGTATACAGCACAATAGCTTTTACAACGAAAGGAATTCCAAATGCAGACGAATGAATAAAACAGCATCCACCCGAGGCGTCACTCCAATCGACGGGAAGTTCACACAAACTAGTTTGAAATTCGTAAATATTACGACCACCGTCCCCACCTGTTTTCTTTGTGTTTAAAGGAGGATTTACACTATGCTAACAGTACTATAATAATTCGGGTATGCTTATTATGTACTGTTAAAAAAATCTATTTTACGCAAAAATGCTTTATTTCAGCATCTATAATTTTAAAACAACTTAAAATTTACTTTTTATAAACATAAATAAGTAACAAATACATACGTATACATTTTTTCACTATTTTCATGAAAAAATGTGAAATTGTTTATAATTAGCTGAAGAAATGATGGCAACTCTGGTTGACACTGCATGCGTTTAAGGCCGAGATAAGCCTTCACTCAAGCTGTTTTTCAACATTGGACGCACGTTTTGCAGAATTAAGGAACCAGCCCCCCTAGCCAAGTCACAAACGATAAACGCAAACGCTGAGTAGGCTTTAATAGATCTTCAACTTTATGTGCTTCGTTTTAAGTTGAAGATCTAATGAAGATTGCATAGCGTTTTCGTTCGTTCCAGTCGCTAACGCTTAGAAATCTTTAATAGATTTTTAACTTAAGGCTCTGGGATATAAAGTTTAAAATCGATTGGTACCTACCGAGCGTTTACGATTATCGTTTGCGATGGTTTGCGACTTGGCTAGAGGGGCTGCTTCTCATTCATGAAGTTCTCGTTGTAGCAAGCACGACTGTTGAGCGTGGGGTCCTAGGTTCGATTCCCAGGGAAGAGGGAGTGCACAAGTGTGTTGTAAACACAGGTACACTCCCTTACTCTCATACTATACTCTATAATATTTTCTGCGAACTTGGCTAGTCTGCATTAAGATTAGCGTCCGCGGCCGGAATCGGTTTGGAGAATACACAATGTAAGTTTTTAAAACTATCTTTACAGAGTCGACCGGTGAGTATTCTTCTTAAGGCAACTTAATAAAACTTTTGACTGCAACCTTTGGTGGCGCAAACTTTGCAAGAGAAAAGATTGCAAAGATTTACGAACCAACAATGCGATAGTTAGTTTAAATTGAATTGGAATTTACGTGTTGAAGGAGCTGGTTAGACGGGGCTTATGTGTGAGTTTGTAGAAGTCGCAGGATTACCGTGAAATTTTATTTACCTTTACTGCATTTGAATTCTGAATGTATGCATACGTAGGGGCTTAGTAGTTCTTGTAAACAGAAAATATTGCTTAAGCCTCTAGTTAATCTATAACTAATGTATAATCTATGTCTTTATATGGTATAAAACAAAGTCGCTTCCCGCCGTCTCGTCTGTGCGCTTAGATTAGAACAAATTGTAATGCGGTTTGTATCAATAGATAGACTAATTCAAGAGCAAAGTTTATACCATAACCAAAGGCGGAACTGAACGCAGATTATACCGCGGGGTATATAATGTATATTAAAACAGTTTTTTTAAATTGTTTAAACGCACTAATCTCTTGAAATACCTAACCTTCTAGTCCGATTTAAAAAATATTTTACTGATAGAAATCTACACTATTGCCTAGTGCCATAGGCTATATTTTATAATATACATTCTTGACTTTAAGCTAGTATAACAATTAAAAGTACCTACCAATTAAAACCCACTACAAAATTACCAATTAATCAGCCTTTTTACCCAATGTGACTAAAATCTAAGAGCATAAATTCTCGGTTTTGTAAAATAAAGGTAGTTTCGTGAAGAAGATTAATTAACGGCTTTGCTAATCAATCCGTGGGCGACACCGGTTTATACAAAAGATCTGCCGGCTTAAGACTGGCCTGAGTAAGCTTTCCTCCTAATTATTTTTCCTGTACACCTGCGTTCTTTATTCAAAATTTATAAAGACATTTTTGCTTATAATTAATTTGTTTTGTCGGCCATTTTGACAATATCGGTTTTTTGTACAAGTTAATCTTGGGTAAGTACCTATAAAAGGGTGATTGACCGATTATAAAGTTTGTTTATCTCGGGCGTCATTGACATGGGTAAAGGAAAATATCGAGATATAAGTATCTCGATATTTTCCTTTACACGATTGCGCAATCAGCGATTGGTTGAGCAATCGTAGTGATCGATGCTCGTGTTTTCTCTGAATGAGAAAAGTCCACGAAAAGTCCTTTGCCCTGCAGTAGGACAATAATAGCCTGGTGGTATTGAATCGTGTTACAGACTTAATATATTGATATTGATATTTTTATTTGCCTTGGAATGTAAAAATATTGAAGAGGTTAAAAACTTGTCTTTTTTTTGTATGAAAAAAATCTGTTTGTGTCAGTTTTGCTTTTAAAAATTCTCAAATCCAATTTAAATATGCAATATAATAATCTATACTTAATTTAATCTTACTAAACAAAGATAGTTTTAATTTTATTTGTAAAAGGTGTAATCTTTAAAACTGCTGGTACGATTATAAAAAAAAAAACTGATGGAAAGCTACACTTTTTATATTGCCGAGTGTAATAAGGCATGTCTTAATGGTGTATTTGTCATCCATGCGAGCAAAGTAGCGGGCAAACGCCAGTAAAGAACAATAATTCACATACACTACCTGAAACAATTTCCTAATTCAAATGAAATCCCTTGACAAACCTTAAATATAAACAAAAGCGAGTTGAATTTAAATGCACGGACCCCAATGATAACGTTATCGCTCCCAGGAGTCGAAACACAACATTATAACAATAAATTATTTAGCTAGCCTAAACTGGTACACTTTTATGACGTGACCAGAATAGAAAATTAACGTTGTCAAGAAAATTTGCCAAAATATTAAATTGTTTATCACTAGGGGTCGAACAAAAATTATCGATATACGTAATTGGGTAGTATCCACCACCATCAATTACCATACTTTTTATGAACTGTCAAAACGCGATTCTCCCATACATTTTGTATAGCAATAGCACGCTGTGACGTCACTACGTGGCCTACTCATTTGACTAACTATTTGTTGATTTTAAAGTAAGTAAAAAACTAATTTTACAATAAATAGAAAATAAATCGGTTTTCATGGGTAAAATAAAGTGCTTTTTTAGAGAAGTTGTGACTTGAAATTATTGGCTAATGGTGTCAACTACCCAATTGTTCTAAAAACAGGAGAAGTACGTGTCGGATTCGTACACAAAAAGGGTTCCGTATTACTCTGCGCAATATTTTACAACAACAAGCCAACAACTCTACAAGATAATATAGCAACAGAAGTATCGATAATAGCCTAGTTATAAATATGGTAATATTTTCAGGTTCCTATTTATAACTCTAAACTAATAAATTGTTAGTATCGCGATCGAAATGATTTCCGAATAGATACCTATTATTTGAATACGTAATGGGTTTGTAGACTTATTGGGATTATGGGACATTAATAACAAGACGTAATTGATTTTCGAATATAAACGATGGAAATAGATATACTTGTGGTAACATTTGTAATATCAGTATTAAGTAGGTTAGGTACTGTGAAGGTTGTATACCACTGCAAACTGGCTGAAAAGTTTTACTTAATTCAAACACTCAGCTGAATTCTATAAGGCACTCGAATTTCAAAATAATAAGCGATCGGGTTTTTTTATATTGGAGTTGTTTGCCCTGGCTCAGAATTTGAGCACGCTATTTTTATTTTTATTTAGCCTGTACTGTCCCACTGCTATTTTAAAAACTAATAATTATATTTTATTCATGTAAAGTGCTTTCATTCGAGTATAAAAATCGGAGCCTTACATATAAACCTTGTACCTCGGTCACAAGTAAAATGACCACAGCACTACGTTTATCTTTGACACCACTGATATCAATGAAGAAAAACATCTTGAGGGAACCTGGACTTATATGAAATCGTCAATCCAACTTGAGCTGGCGAAGTAATCAATGCTCGTGTCTTTTCTATGTGAGAAGAGGCTTTAGTATTCCAGTGTTATAATAATGAGTTGGTTTTCTTATAGGTACTGTTATACCTGTCTGTGAGAAAGTTAAAGACCCCCTTAATTCGACCCCATCGCAAAATTCGAGCTAACATTTCCTACATAATAAACAAGGTACCTACTATAAAGGTGGTATGCCAATGCAACCTGGCCAAAAAGTTAAATAAGTTTTATCCAAACACTGGAGTGAATTCGAAAAAGGATTTTAATTAAAAATAATAGGCGATTGATTATTTTATATAGGAGCAGTTGTTTGGTTAGGTTCATGCAGTGAGTGTGACAACTACATATATAAAAATAAATACAATTGAAGTGTCTGTTCGTAATGTCAAAATAACAACTTATTACGAAATCAAATTTTATATGTTTATACGGTACTTGATTTATTTTTAAAGCTCTCGTCTCTGTCTGTACCGGCTAATCTTCGAAACAGGTGAACTGCTTTTGACGGGACAGTCACTAGCGAAAATCTAGTGTTATAAGGAGTAACTTTTTTCAACATTTATATTATTATTTTTTTATTGCTGGGCAAAGGCCTCCTCCATTTCCTGCCACTAATCTCTATGCATTACCTTATTTGGCTATTCTCCCATAAAGGAGTGACGTAGGTTACTTTTTTTCCTTTTTATTAGATTTCAGTTCTACGCAAAAGAACCTCGTGATATACGACATTCACACGAACGAAGACGCGGGCATAAGCTAGTATCACAATATTTAACAGTCAGATCAAATAACCGGATCAATGCCCTAAGGGGTAGCTTTTAGAAGCAAGTACTATGGAAATTACCTCCGAACTCAAGGATATAAATACAATTCTAATTGCCGATACAGTTGGCATAGAGATCGTTTAATTTTCAACTGAAAATTGTTCTATAAAGATACTGTAATGGCTAATTAAAAATATTATTATCTTTTAACATTATTCGACATCGGTAAAAGAAAAATATCGTGAGAAAACCTAGACTCATAATTGATTTAAGTCTGGAATAACCAACCGTAGTAAGCATGGTGATCAATGCTCGTGCCTTCTCTTTTTCAGAAGAGGTCTATGCCTTGCAGTAGGACAATAATAACCTGGTCAACATGATGTTTATGAGAAAAAAGTGGTGTCGTGATTAGATAATCCAAATATTTCTAAGATTTTTTGCTTAAAAGATTATTTGAGGTACCACCTACAATGCTGCATGAATACTCTTAATTCTAATTTTACACTGTGTCTATAATGCATGTATTTCTAGTTAAGTAACAAGTAAAACATTCAACAATTTTAAGTAACCCCCTACAGAAGAATAAAATTCCCTACCGTATTTAACAAAAGAGCTGATAACCTTGAAACGGCTCAACCGATTTTGATTAAACATACCAAATCATCGCTAGGAATTCAGCTTTCAAATATAAAAAAAACACATTCAAATCGGCTCTCTCGTTTAAGAGCTACGGTGTCACAGACAGACACAGATATACAGACACGTCAAACTTTTAACACCCCTTTTTTTGAGTCGGCGGGTAAAAAAACAGACAAAAAAAGACTAACTAGTAACTTCCTCACTAACACCAATTCTTTTAGTGTTAAACAATGAAAAACACCTTTGTTCAAATAGATCAATAACTCAACAGTTTCATTTGTCTTACTCCGTACGCGGTGTTACAAAAACTTTGATCGATGTCCTCCCGTTTTTATAAACACCTGCTTTGGCTCTGTTTATTGTTTGTTTATTTTCGAACATGTTTTTTGAACATCAATCTTGGTTTGAGATCGGACGTCAAATTAGCAAGAGTTTCTGTAAACATGGATGGAATTGTAAAGTTTGTTTTGAAATGTTTTCAGCTGATTCTTGTGGTATAGATGAGTTATAACTTATAAGGATTAATAATTTTGAAAATCCTTTTTAATATTATTTTGGGAAAATTCCGTCATCAAATTGTACGTTTTAATTAGAGTTAGTTAGCTAACACTTATAAATTACAAAATAATGGAAAAAATAATAATGGGATCGTAATAGCAACAAGCTCGAGTCAATTGAGATATGTACTTTCTATTATATTTTAAAATATAATAGAAAGTACATATCTCAATTGAAGAAGTCACATCATACATGAGAGGAGGGTACCTTAACCACTGGGCCATTACGCCTACTCATAATAAATTGAAAATAAATACTTGGTTCATTTAGATTGTGATGACATGATACAATATTCAGTACATACATCCTGTTCCACTTAAGTCCACACGAACAAAGCCGCGGGCACATCTAGTCAATATATATTAATGAGATCATCAAGCATTTATGAAAAAGACGTACTTAAATATATATTTACAAAACGTTTATAACAGAAACATAATAATTCTCTACCACGATACAAAAGTTTATACGGACACAATTCCATTTGTATGAGAAAGGGTCCACAATAGTCCGCAATATCCTTACTAATCGGATCGCCCGAATTGATTCAAATATGTCAGCCGTAATCCTCTCGGGACCCACCCCTAATACGTTTGAGTATATTACTACGGTTACTGATAGTGGCATAGAAGTAGAAAATGAAAGTATTTACGATGACATGGTAACCTTCTTTTACTCGCTTTATCTTATTCACGTGTAAGATATTAAAACCACGTTGGCCATCTTCATTTAAAACACATTTGTGACCTTCATTTAATTCTCATCGGTCACTTTAATTTAAAAAGAAAATATATTAGTCACCTTTATTTAAAACATTAAATATACATTAGTTACCTTTTTAAACAACAGGGGCACCTTCATTTAAAATTCATCGGTCAGCTTCATTTAAAACACGTCGGTCCCCTTCAATCAAACCACATAGTTCACATTTCTTTTAAACACATCGGTCACCTTTCTAAATCACTGCGGTCGTCTTTATATGCGGTGAACTGTCAAAAATATTGGTCAACTTATTGGCCTATCTTTCATTTAAAATGCAACGGTAACTTTCATTTAAAACACATCAGTCACCTTTTTTATTATAGTAGTATCATCTTGACCACATTTTATGTAACGTTAATGTGCGTAGTAACCGATAAGCTTCACAATTAGTATTAATGAGTTATTAATTGTAGACAATATGACCGCATTTGTCACTAATTACTGCCGGACATGGCGAGTATGTAGGGTTAGAAACTAATTGATATTTGTGATGATTGCTGACAATGTGTGTGCTTATAATGCTGTAAAGTTTCGACATTTGAATATGGTATTATTTTTTTCTTGGTATCGATATTTAGGGCTCGAGTTTTCTATTCAAAACTCATGGTCATTAACCAGCATACATACGTACATTTACACGTAAATTATTCTTAAAATCAACATGAAGATTTCGAATACTAAAAAGGGGATATTATTAGTCACCCTTATTTTAGCCACACAGCTAGTGAAAGGCCAAATAGGGAACTTCTTCCAAACATCTCTAATTTATTTGAAACACTAAACTTCAATTTTATCCTAAAGAAGTACACTGCCTCTGCCTGATGCACCAAGGGAAACAATTAATTACTAGATGCGTAGCAGTTCGGTCAAAGCCACAATGACATAGCTGGCGTAGCTCGTAGCAAATTCGTAGCATCAGCTACGTCGTAGCAATGCACACCAAAGCGTAGGCGACACATGCCAATAATATCAGGACGTAAAAACTTGTGCTGTCATGCTAAATTATACAGAATGTACAGTACTGATTGTGATTAACAGCTGAAAAATGTTTAGAAATAAACTAAACTACTGGATTTTTTTGAACCAACAAGACTGCTATGCAAAAAAGTTTGTATATTTTCATGCAGGTATAAATTTCAGTACTGCAAAAAGTAGTAAACAAATATAAAACTGCCAGTGTAATAAAACACTACACCACAAATGTTCCAATAGCCAGTTCAGCTTAAAAAAATACTTCGTTCGACCATTAAAACCTGTAAATGGCTCCACAATTTCGATGTCGACGTCGCAGCGCCCATGTTCCCATTAGTAGGTACCAGATTGCCACAGAGATGTGGTATCGCTGGCCTGTACTTATTTACCTCCTGCATTTTAGGGTTAAGACAAACTTTCAGAAGGAAAAATAGACGTGTTTTTGTAAATAAATATGCAAATCAACTTGCCATGTTTATATTAATTGGGTAGGTATGATTAATTCTGTGGTGTTGAAGTCGGAACAAATAATATTTAAATGAGAATTAATATTTTCATACCATTTTGTATGTTGTATAGACGAAGCTTTAGATTTTTAGTGTATAATGAAATAGTGTTAAACAAAAGTGTGAAGGTATTTTGAAATAATTAACTTCATTAAGTTTAATTTTATTTTAGTTTCAAAGTTTTACTCCACAGTAAACGTATTAACGAGAAATTTTCAAGTACATGCCATTTCTATATTATTATACTAACTAGTTTAAATACTTAATTGTATAAACCTATTTACTTTTTCGGCGTACCTAAATATTTAGATTGTATGATTTTTAAATTTTATGAAAATATAATTAAATTCATGACATTCACACAAGGGGACCCTTTGTCAATAACGCCGAGGAGTAAAATCCACAAAATTAAATATTAATATGCGTATCACCATTTTGAACCACATAGGCTGAACACACAATTAACTGAGGCCCTATTAACCGGGCTTAATAAAAAGTACCCAACTACCCAAGTCGCTGGCTCTCACCCCAGGGCGTGCTAATGAATACCATTGTCAAAGCACAAACACCGCCTCATTTTCTATTCCCATTTCGACAACCCTAACCCACCAGCGTGCCACAGAAAAAACACACCCGACCATTTTTATTGACGCGCTGCGTGCGGACTTCATTTTCCGCGCAATATATTTTAATCTGTGTTATTTCGTAGGGACCAAAGTTTTACAAGACCTTGTTAAAAGCGTGTCTTTAGTAATTTCGCTAAAAGGGGCCGGCTGGGGTCGAGTGTCACATCTATATGTTAATTGTGATTTCGTGCACCTTCGCCCATGGTAATAGAGGCGCACATGTATGGAATTAACCATGAAGGGACAAAGTAAATAGGCGTTCGTATTTTCAAGAATGAAGTGTTTTTTTTGGGCTCTTTCGAATTCAATTGACGTACTTGTGATGAAAGTGGTTTGACTTACCAAAGAGTTCGAGGTACATGTGAGAAAAGGTGTATAAAATACCTATTGTGTTTATTTTTTTCGTTTTCTATTTTCTTTTGAAGGTTGTATTCCTTTTACGTTTAATTTTATAAGGTTACTTATTTACATAGGCTAGACTTCTAGAGTACCTTTATTATTTGACTTAAAGTAAGCCTATTATACTTAGTTTTTATCCGACTTCAGTTTTATTTCAAAGTTACAATAAAAAGAAAAGGAAAATTCAATTTTCTAACTCAAATAATCCAGCAAGTATTTTTCCACCTTCCCTGTCAAAGTCGTAACGGCTCAAAGTGTCCATAAAAAGCGATATCAATAACTGTACTTAAAGTCGGTACTGAATAGACCGCAGCGTTGAGAGGGTTAGCGCACACTTTAATGAGACCGAACGCGCGCGTTATTAATACTAATGGCAGTAATGGTATGAAACAGTACAGGCTACAGAAGGTTAGTTTTATACAACAAGCTTGGGAACTGTACCAAAAGGGCGCTTCATATAATATGTTCTCCAGTAGAGTGCGTTATGATAAATGAACGATGGCCCAAAGGACATTCTCCCAAATGAATGATTGCCCGAAGAACATTCGCCTGACAAAACGATTGCCTGAAAAATCTTCGCCCGAATGCACGACTACCCGAAGAACGTTTGCCCGAATGAACGATTCTCCAATTAACGTTCGCCCGAATGAAATTTTGATCGAACGAACAATTTTCCGAAGAACGCTTGCCCGAAGAACATTCGCCTTCGTCTATTCGCTTTCGTCTATTTCGCCGCGCAATAGCTGTAAACATTTCAATGGAACTTGATTGCGCACACATCTTCCTAGGGCGCCGCTTGTGTACGTGTGTTTTCCCCTGCTCAGGGTATAAAATAAACCTTCTGCACTTTCCCATCTATTTTGTGGTAATGGCCGGGTCTTGTGCAGTCAAGATACGGAATTATACGGAACTAGTAAATACCGCATAACTTTAAATCTTTTATGAACTCCGGTTTTAATAAATGAAATGCCGATTTTCATTTGTTTTTGTTTGAGTTCGGATTGGGATTATAAAGTTGGGAGTGAATGCTTTTGCTGTTCTCATTTACTTATTGTTTGTTATTTTGCGGTGTAGTTCAACTGATTACTTGGTTAATAGGTTAGTAGCAAATTGAAAGTTAACTGTATAAAATCATGCCTGTTGCCACTGCAGATGATTTTGTCCATACAGCGAAAGAACGAGGGTCAACGTGTTTGCTGTATCATCACGTAAAGAAAGGACTTACATGACAAGCTCAAAGTCATAGCCAATTTCAAAGTCAAAGTCAAGGTCAAAGTCAAA
Organism: Caradrina clavipalpis; assembly: GCA_932526535.1. Taxonomy (NCBI): domain Eukaryota; kingdom Metazoa; phylum Arthropoda; class Insecta; order Lepidoptera; family Noctuidae; genus Caradrina; species Caradrina clavipalpis. Next base: position 4,774,294 of record OW052100.1, read on the forward strand.
TCAAAGTTAAGTCTAGACATCTCTTTCAATTAAATTCTATTAAACAATTAACACATACTTTTGGACATGACAAAGAGTAAGTTAGTCAGGAAATTGATGCTCGTTGCCTGTTCCAAAACGTAGGTCAAGAAGAATCCACGGACACAATTTCTCCTCTTAACGTTTGCTCCAATATAAACACAATAGATCAATATTCTTGTCTGAAATATATCTCCGATCATGTCTAGCGTACATCTACCAAAGTCCTCTTGATTGGTAGCGCAGTGCGTCGGGTCGTTGAGCTCCGTAAATAGGGTTGAGCTAAGCGATAACTGATTTATGAGTACCGTCTGTCGGGATAGATCATCTAAGAGCTTTGATGGCTCTTTCTTCCAAAGGGTTTCCCAGATGTTGCCCTATATTGTGGACTTTCATAATGGGTTTACCATAATATTTGGAGAGTGTGACCTTTGAGTTTAATAGGACTGTATTGAGAATTGTTGGAAAAATCAGCGCCGTTTTTAGAACAATTTCAAAAATTAATTGTTTAAGAAAATATTATTCCAAATTAGTTTAAGCCAATGATGTGGCAATTTTAATGGAGAATACCACAAACGCGTAGGTAGTATATAGTGAACAAGTGTGTGCGCAAATACAGGTGCACTGTTTTGTCTCTTATTTTCCAAGTCCGATGGGACGGAAATTAGACAAAACTGAACGCAAAACCAACATTTGTTTAGTATTTTCCGAGGCAGGCAAGTGTTCCACTACCAATTTTTGAAAATTCTTTCTTAAAAATTTAAAATTTACAGAAAAAAATTTCGAATGGAAAAACTAGACAGAGTACCATAAACTATGATAAGCCATAAGCTCACAATATCTATTAACACACTCATAAATTAATCAGTCGTATGTCCAGTGACTAGGGTCGTGTCGTCATATGGATTAGTTAGGTGGTTTTAGTGTGGCTATTATTGAAGTAATAATAATTATATTATATTATATTATTAGTCCGCAGGGCAGCTTGTGGCGAGCTGTTGGGCAGTAGCGACCCCACGGACCTGACCTCCCGGGAGAAGTCTTGTTCTTCATCTCTGGCTTGCCTTTATTGGCCGGCCGGAGTGAACACTGACGAGGAACAGAGCTCCCACCTCTCTCTTGCCTTCATTGGCCGGTTTGAGTGGAGATTCGCAAGAGCATTCGTGCTCGGGGGAAGGAAGTGTTTCACTAAGGTGCTGGTAGGGATCTTGACCGTACTTCCGGGATTGTCCTGATAGCCTTGAAACACCTCTCCACTCCTCAAGCACCTCAGTCTGTGTTGCCCTCTTGTCGCTACGTCACTACGTGCTAGCGGCCGTTTTAGGGGGCCCATTTATCGAGTGTGCTAGTCACCCCCTGCCATTTTATCTGTGTCATAAAAACATTGATTGGCAGGGGCCATAGTCTTTCCATAGTGTCAGGAAACTAGTCCATCTAAGCTACCCAAACCCATAGCCCTATTCTTTGTTTCCATATTCTGCAATAGTCCTGCGCCAGCCGGGGATTGTTCTTGGGTGCATTTGCATAGTGCAAACAGGGATAATTGCCGGTAGGTGTTCCATTTCAGTGTAAAGTCTTGTAAGGGGCCTCTGCGAGTTGGCTTCGGCTCCTCGTACGCCTTCCAAAGGTCCGGGACCTTAGGGTCGCGAGATAATTAACGGAATTATATTAATAACCTTTAAATATGGAATGTTTTTTGAACTAGCTGTGTTTGCGACTTCACTCACGTGTACCTAAGAGTAGTTGAAAAACCGGCCAAGTGCGAGTCGGACTCGCGCATGAAGGGTTCCGTACCATTATCTATAAAAAAGGGCAAAAAAATCACCTAAAGTTAAAATGGAAGCCAACCTTAAATATTTATTTTATTCTGGTTTTTAGTATTTGTTGTTATAGCGGCAACAAAAATACATCATCTGTGAATGTTTCAGCTGTCTAACTATCTCGGTTTATGATATACAGCCTGGTGTCAGACTGACGGACGGACGGACAGACAGACAAACACCGAAGTCTCAGTAATAGGCTCCCGTTTTACCCTTTGGGTACGGATCCCTAAAAAGCACTGAATACTATGTCATCACAATCAAGAGAACCTGGTTGATCTAAGTCTTAATCAAAAGTCGCGGGCAGAAGCTAGTGTACCTTATTTGCCTAATCTAATTACCAAAAAATATAAGATTTCTCTAAGAGCCGTTTTTTATCAAGGTCCCTTAAAATAGTATTATTTTAATATTACTTTCCCTTGTGCGCTGTTGGATTTTTAAAACTCGGCTCAACGCCGTGAGTTGAAAATTAAACAACTGAAATCACAAAGTAATATTAAAATGGTACTGTTTTAGGAGATCAGAGTGGACTGTGGACTAGGTTGTGGAGGTCAGATAGGCAGTCACTCCATGTAAAACACTGGTATTCAGCTGCATTCGGTTAGACTGGACGCTGACCCCAACATAGTTGGGAAAAGGCTAAGCAGATGATGATGACTGTTTTAAAAGGTGGTGATAGGACCCAGATCCCAATAAAAACTACTTTAACATTGTAAAACGTAACTCTCCAGACCGATACCGGCCACGGCGGCTAATCTTAATGCAGACTTGACATGTACGCAGGAGATTTTATAGTGCACAAGTGTGTGCGCAAACACAGGTGCACTCCCTCTTCCCTAACTCTCATAGTCTTATGGGACGGCAATCCGACACGGCCGGAGAGAGATCAGGCGCAAGACCAACAGCTGTACGTGCTTTCCGAGACACGGGGGTGTCACACCACCAACTTCCGAACTCCGGGCTGCCACTGAGAAATTCTTAATGGAAAAACCCAATAACACTTAGTTAAGTGTGACCACGAGACGCAAGCGCCACTGCTGAGCGAGGGGTCCTGCGTTGGATTCCTAGGTCGGACTTTAACATTACCATTTCAGTAAAATATCACAATTCCGATTAGACTCTATCACTCGATACATCGAATCGCTTGGAAGCGAGATAGAACTCGATATAAAACTGGCACCAAACATAGCATGTTGTTATTGTTAACGATGTTTTGGGAACCGCGCCGTTACCGATACAGCCTCGTTTTCGCACCTGCCGACGACAGATTGATGGCTCAAATGTTTTCTAACTAGGTTTTTCTTGGTTTGGTACAAATTGGAAATTGGATTTGTTATTTAGGGGCGGAAGGGACATCGTTGCTATGGATATACCTACAGTATGTAGTTCTAGACTGTTTATTTATTTATTATGGTTTGCCAACAGCTTCTATAATTATATTAGATCTTAAGTGTACAAAGTTATTAGTAACGGTCCTATATAGCCATCTATAACAAGGTGACCGTTTCTGTACACCTGACAACGTATATGTAAAATTTCAGGATGATCGGTTCAATGGTTTAGGCGCGAAAAGATTACAATCAAACTTACTTTAACATTTTTAATATTAGTTAGGTTTAAAATAGACTGAAGAGTTGAATTCATAATAATATCTTATCTTAATAATATTGAGTTTAGTCCTGTAAAAACAAGCCAATCCTCCAATAATTAAATTATTTACGCCAAACTAACTTAATATTCGGTCAAAAGTTCATTCGGGCAAACGTTCTTGGGGCAATTTTGACGCCCTCAATGACAACAGACCCTTTGTGATTTCTATTTAGTAAACCAGGCAATGTCTAAAAGTAAAAAAAAAATAAGTGAAAAATAAGAACAAAACCGAAAACAGGGATTGACAAAAAGCGGTAATGGTTATTGTTCCAATTATACTAAATGTACTTACAAAGTATTTGGTATAAATGTTTGTGAGTCGCTAGGAAACTTGGAGCGTGAGGCATTTGACCTTTTACAGGGAAATTATAAAAAAAAAAAACTAAAGACAACAATATCTGGATGCTTGAGAATTTGTTGTAACGCTCTGGAAGAAATATTTGTTATTGTGCTGCTTTACCGTGGACAAATAAATCTGAAAATATTTACAAAGCAAAAACGCTTTAAAACAATATAGCGTAGGTACCAGAGATATGCATGAACTGAACACACAAAAAATGCGTACGAAGTACGAATTAGAGCAGGGGTTTTGTACCATGGATTGGAAGTTGGTGGTGTGACACCCTCGTGCTTCGGGAAGCACGTAAAGCTGTTGGTCCCGGCTGACATTCGTAAAACTTTGACAGTCGTTACAGATAGTCAGAAGCCAAGAAGTCTGAAAACCAGTCTAACGAAGAGGTATCGTGTAGCCCAGTAATTAGGTTGTGGAGGTCAGATAGGCAGTCGCTCCATGTAAAACACTGGTATTCAGCTGCATCCGGTTAGACTGGAATCCGACCTCAACATAGTTGGGAAAAGGCTAAGCAAATAATGATTTTATTTATATTATAATATGTTGTTACAGCGGCCATAGTGATACACAAACTAATAATTTCAAGTGCCTACCTATTACACTTCAACAGATACAGCTCTGTGACAGACAGACAGTGGAGCCTTTAATAGGACACTCTTTTAGGTCAACTATATTATCAGCTGAAGAATATTTGTCATAAAAACCCACATAGTTAGACCACAAAACATTTTATCGCCAAAATTCCCGTAGGTACCATTGGGATTGATCATTAACCTTTATATTATGTATTTACCAATAAATAAGGCTCCAGTAAGTACCTAGTTAGAGGCCCTGAGGGATTTCAAATAACAGGAACGATTTACAAATATAAGCGGATAGAAGTAATTGGCTTTTTGGCTTTCCTAAAACTGCTGCTATTTCATTATTTTTCAAATCTTATCCAGTTCATTTTGGGAGAATTATTTTTAGACTGTAATCTTAATCGGTGAGATTTTGTAGTCAGCGTATTTGTGGATGATACTCGTAAAATGAGTGTGTTTTTTATTGTGATTGTTTTTTGTTTTGTTCGTCTCATTAAAAAGTTTTGATGGGTTAGCAGTTTCAGTGAAATTAAATAATGTTATCTAATTTTAAAGTGCATTACTTGCTGAATTTTCAATACACGGTAAGCACTGCGCTTACCGTGTATGTGGCTGAGTGATTGCCTGCTCCGCTGCGTGTCGCCGGTTTGATTCTCGCACGGAACAAATATTTATATGCCCTATAGTTAGTTGTTCCGGGTCTGTTTGTTTATGTATGTAAGTTTATATGTTTGTATACGCACACACGTAAGAGAAGAAATTCTTAGTGTAAAAATAAAATTAAAAACATATGTTTGCTAGCTTCTGCCCGCGACTTCGTATACATGAAACCCATATAATACTGACTTTCTAAAAGCTAGTTATTTTATAAACCTAAATAAAGGAATACGTTAAAGCCGATTCTACTCGAAATAATAGAAACTTGACTAACAAGAGGCACTCCAATAAGACATCGTTTTTAGTTCAAGCCTTCCACATCAATTCAGAATAATTTATTCACTTCTATTTCTCAGAAAACCGCGAGGAATTTTATTGGTTGTTGTACAAAAGCTTCGCTATTTTAGGAGAAGACCTTTAGTACCTTTTTATACCATTTTGTTGTGAATCTCTTTAGATCCGCTTAGCGGGTAGAGTTATCTTATTAACTCCAAGTTAGTTTATTAACACATGCTCACTTTATATGACATATTTGTAACTTAACCAGATGTTAGAGCAGCAGCTCCTTGCGCAAATGTGCCATAAAAGTTTAAAACATAATTTAAAACAACCGATTTTGATTGCCTCGTTAGCCTAGTCTTCAGCGCGACTGCTATTCTAGAGGTCTTGGGTTAAACTCCCTGGTCAAGCAAAGTGTTTTTGGGTTTTTTACCCGATTACTGGCAATAGGCTCGCCCCTATTACATGGGACCTAAAATATACCGGCGAACTATGGGTGCACTGTACATCTCTGCCTAACCTTCCGGGAAATCGTAATGGTATGTTTGTGTATATAATTTTTAAACATGTTGTATCCATACTATACTATATAAAGCTTAAGAGCTTTTTGTTTGTTTGTTTGAACGCGCTAATCTATAAAACTACTAGCTCGATTTGAAAAAGTCTTTTTGCATTACATAGGCTTTTTATCGAGAAAGACTATATAACTTCATACTACAACACACGGAAGCGAAGACGAAACTAAATGCAAGTGAAACTGCGAAGTATTCAAAAAACCTTTACAACTTTCTGTATATCGCTTCAAAACTTTGACCTTGAACCAAAAGTGCTCAACAGCAGAAAGCGACCCTGAAAGATGTGCACACAGCATCTTCCACATCCATTCAAATTTGCAATAGATAATTATATGGACAAAATACCGACGCGTCGACAGGTAACACCTTAAGACATCAATCACCTATTCACACAGCGAACTAAATAGACACGGCAGTGCCTTTAGGAAAAACACAACCTTGTTTCACTTCTGCAACTCCACATACCGAAACTGGGACCTTATTGCTTAGAGATAAGGTGTTAGTTAGGAAATTATGTGTTGGTAAACTGCAAAAATAAGTTAGCAAAACTGTTTAGAAAGTTTTTCGGGTGTAGAAAAGGGACTTTGGAAAATATTTCCTTAGTATATAAATGGGGAAATGGATTGTATAAAGATTATGTATATTTCTTAAAGATAACTTAATGGATGGCCTTGAGATGGGACTAAACTGGTATTGGATTATTTCCAATTTTATTTGTTTTGTTTGCATAGACCTTAGAAGCCAAAGGCCTAAATTATCGGCGGGAACACAAAAATAGAGCAATTATGCTTCGGTTAAGCTAGACCAAATTATGCCAAAATGGGCCTTTTAGCTAATTCCGTTCAGCCGTTTAAGAGTGACAAAGAAACATCCGTCCACCCATCCTGTGATGATTATGGAGGTCAGATAGGAGAGTCAGATACGTGTGTGCGCACACATATGTGCACTCCCTCTTCTCTAACTCTCATAGTCCGATGGCACGGCAATCCAACACAACCGGGTAGAGGCGCGGGACCAATGGCTTTACGTGCTGTCCGATGCACGGGATAACAACAACAATATAATCCTTACTAATATTATAAATGCGAAAGTAACTCTGTCTGTCTGTCTGTCTGTCTGTCTCTTCTTCACACCTAAACCACTGAACCGATTTCAATGAAATTTGGTACAGATATAGTCTGGGACCCGAGAAAGGACATAGGATAGTTTTCATCCCGGAAATCCCCCGGGAACGGGAACTATTGATCCACGCGGACGAAATCGCGGGCAAAAGCTAGTAAACAATATATAAAAAAAACAAAACACACAATTAACCGCAACATTCAGGATATCATTAGTAAAGAACGTTTTCCTCTGAGTAACCTACTTACATCTCCTACTTAATTTTCATTCAACATGCATCCAGAGCCTATTACGTTCATTATTTATTTTATTTACCATCATTAGTTGCTGTTGTTTTGTTTTCTTATTAGCTGTGTTACGTTTTCTTACCAATTACGAGTTACGAACGGAAATTCTATAAGAAGTAAGGTACTGATTAGAACTGCTTCTGCGCTCCCGACTGAATTTTGGAAACGGCGGTCAGTCTAAATGAAGACTAGGCAAGAACGCAATAAAAAAATAAAAATAAATAATAATAAATTTTTATTCAGAAATTCAAAAGGTAAAATACATAATAAATCTAAAATTAACAATGTAGGTAAAATAATGTTAGATGCCTGCAATAAATAATTATAGTGCACAAGTGTGTGCGCAAACACAGATGATATCCCTCCTCCCTCACTTGAAATCCGGGGAGACATCAGGCGCAGGATCAACAGCTTTGACGTGCTTTCTAAGGCATAAGAGTGTTATACAACCAACTTAATAACTTTTGACCCGACTTGGAAATGCAACCTAGGTGATATCAACGGGTCAATCAAAATTCAATATGAATATCATAAAGGGGTAAAGTTTGTACATTTTATTTATTTTTGTTTGTAAAATGTTATCTCCGAAAATACTGGACCGATTACAAAAAGCCTTCGATAGGAAGCTAACGTACCTATTCCCGAGTGCCATATAACCTATGTTTTATGCTACCCTTGACTACCATGCGGGCGAAGTCGCAGACAGAAAGAAGCTAGTGAATAGTATTAGCAGTTAGCCACCTGTCGTTAACAAAAGTTAGTCTAGTAAGTATCCACTTTCCCAACAAAGCCAAACGAAAGTACTTCTACGGAATCCAAATTGCCAAACTCGCAATTTTTCAATTCAATTAAACCCTTTGTTTTCAGTCAGTTGGAAGCTACTGTTTCGTTCTCAATGGTCCCTATTCGAAGGGATTCTCAAGTAAATGAGTTTCTTTTGCAAGTACCCATAAAGTGTTTTTCACACAGAAAATAAGGTAGTTACTTTACCCCGTAGATTGCCTCCAAACTGTGATGGCCTAATAATACTGTATTGGGGTCTTTGAACTTGAAGTGCTTTTGTTTTTAAGTGGGAGACTTCTTTTTGTTTATGAGTGTACTGACAGTGCCATCAACTGGGCTCTTTTCTAAGGTGTTTAGGTGACTGAGGGTTACGCAATTACTAGAGCTGTCTCTTGGTACTGTAACTCTTCGACGAGGTTGCTGTACCGGGATTTTCTTACTACGCAAGAGTGTTTTATACACTCTTTTATTTAGTATTTCATTTATTGATATTTATTTATTTTTGTACACACTATTCTAAGCTGGGCAAAGTTCTTCACACTTCTTTCTAGGCCGTCCACGGCAACTCCGTCCATCTTCAGGCACCCATTGCGTGGAAATGAGAAATCATTATTATAATAATTAAAGATGCCAAAACTCGTCTTATACTCGTAATTGCCTTCTACGCGGACTTTACTAGAACTGGGAGACTCTGCCTCAATTTTTCAAAAATGTCTCTAGCTTACCCTAATTTTTTTCTACATTAAATGTCTCTAAGCTTTCTTCCCACTAGATTTTAAACGTTTTTATTTAGTACATTATTTTCCTCTTGAAAATCATTTGAATCCCCTTAAAATTCCAGTAAGTAGGTACACACCAGAGCCAAAGAACAAACATAATGTACAAAAATCCGCACTATCACCGTCTACGCTCCATTTCATCGAGCCCGTTTACATCGAACGATATCTTACCGAACACGTACGGAGCGGACGCGGAACGAATACGCGACGGATACGTGAAGCGGTGACCGATTTTCGACGAGACATTGTCGCGCGCGTGACTATTTTTTGATCGAACATTTTCGGAATTGTGAATGGAGTGAATTTTTTGTGAGTAGTTTAAATTTTCAGGCACCTGGATTTTTTCGGAATTGGATTTACAATGTAAGTAAAAGTTAATAGTATTATTATCTAACTGGCTTGTTAGCCTAGTGGTCTTAATCGCGACTACTACACTGGAGGTCTTGAGTTCGATTCCGAGCAAAGTGTTATTGGTTTTTTCTATGAAATTCCCGGTAGCAGCCCGGAGTTAGGATTTGTGTCCGATTAATGACTATGGGCTTGCCAACAGACATATGCTATATTACATGGGACCATGGATACATTAGTACACCTCTGCCTAAACCTTCGAGGAAAAGAGGTGTGATGGTATTATTCACTGTAACAATGGCCCCGTGTTTAAGACACCAGACAATAATAGGTTAGTGTTACATAGTGATTGTTTACCATGAGCCATATGTTAACCGTTTACATGACCACGCTGTAACGCGTGTTGCATAAAAACTAGGGCTTATACTCGCACGTACCACGCATAGAAAAGCTAGAGATATTTTGCTAACATAAAAAAATCGAATCAAACGTATGTGAGTTGGTATGTCTATTCCAGCTCTAGAATATTTTCTTCATAACCCGATTTTTCTTTGATGGATCGTAAGGGTTAGTGCATACAGAGAAAATGCTTTAAAAAATCAAAAAAACAAAATCAATTTATTCGCAAAAGGTGTTGGTACAATTCGGTCTTAACATAAATATTTACAGATCCTGAACACTTTGTCATAATAATGTGACATGCAAACGTTTGGTTTATTACTTATTAAAAAAAAAACTTAACCCAATATTACTGTAGTCATAACAATTCGGAAATGCATAATTTTATTAGTCAAATTATAGAAAAAAAATATATATATTATTGATGTCTGAGGTAAATATTGTGTATGCATTAATTTTTCTGTCTCTTATTAAATATGTCGCTTACTGAGTAGTGATTTGTTTAAGAATATTAGCAAAAAGTGGAAAAATAAATTTAATGAAACCGAAAGTTACATATTCGACCAATCATTGCTGTTGATTATTGGAGATAAGTTGCAGATTACTGTTCTGTTGCATGCACCTTAAATAATCAGTGTTTAGCGTGAGTTACATTGCACCATTATACGGTCTGATATTTTACACCAAAAACAAGTCCCAATACACACTCGAGCATTTTTTGTTTATAAACTGATAACTAGGTAACTAAAGTTTATGACAAAAAGGGTAGAAAATCGACATCGAAATTTGACGTTCATTTACTTGTACGCTATATTAGACACTATTTTTATTGCATTTTGGTTCCTTATCAATAATTGATCAAAGATAACATCTCCAGAATATTACTGCCCTATCTGTACTGATCGCTATACACACCAAAAACATCAGAATAAAATTCACTTAGACAAGTATAGTAATACTTAGATATTCTTCCCTCGTTTTCTGTATCCCTAACCAACATACATGATACATCAATTATGATATTACACAAAACCGTCTGAGCTTTCCGTACGTTTGAGGAAAATCCAAGACTTTTTCACGTAAATACCGCACATATTAAAGTTTATCTTCATAATTTTATCAGGTATTCTTTGTCAAAGTTCTTTGAAGTTTCAGAGAATAAAGTTATTTATTAATAATTTATGAGATCCCATCTCTCTCAGGTTTACGTTCAGTTCAGTTCAGTGAGTTAATGGCGGGGTCATACGGGTGTAGTTGGTGGAGCCAGGATTTCATACCAGTTATATGTTTAAGACAGATCATAATAACAGTTGTCTTGACTGAGATTGTACACAATGAATGTGACTGTTTTTTTTTATATAGTTGCTGAAAGATATAGCTCATAGTATCAGTTTACTTTTGAACAATGCATAGCACAAAATTCATCAGAAGATAGCAGAAGTTTGAATCTATCAAACTTTGTCACTTGAATAGTTGTCAAATGTAGCGCTGGTGAACATTTTCAAAGTGTAAAAGTGAAAGAAAATAAGAAAAGGAACAGTTTTTTTTTATTATGTCTCATTAAAACTTTTTCACAAAAAAAAAGACAATTTCGAAGGGACCAATCTGAAAGTTTATCCTTTCAATTAAAAAATAATTTTCCTAAATGGTTGATAGATGTCAAAGTTATCGGGTAAAACACATTAAAAAAAATACAACCAAATTGAAAACCTCCTCTATTATTGGAGTCAGTTAAAAAGTTGTTCATATTCTGGAGTACTTTCACCCCTTGAAAATTGACTAGTCAATTAAAATTCAGCTTGTATAAATACTATCCCCGTGTGAACCCAGCATTAAGACTGTAAATAGTGTAAATATTATAAGTTTCGTCACAAAACTTTGATAGTTCGGGGACAGCAGCCGGTGCCATAAAATGACAGATTATGAACTAGCAAAGTTAAACTTTTATTTGTGTTTATGTTTCTTTTAACCTTTTGACCGCTGACACGATAGTAAGAAAAATAACGTATACCATCACGCCGGTATTCCCCGAAGAGTTAGGCAGAGTTGTACCAATGTACACTCACAGTCCGCCGGTATGTTTTAGGTCCCATGTAATAGAGGGCGAGCCTATTGCCATTAACCGGACACAATTCCTAGCTTCGAGCTCCTACTGAGAATTTCATAGAAAAACCCAATAACACTTTTTGCTCGACCTGCTAATCGAACACAAGACCTCCAGCGTATCAGTCGCGCTTAGGACCTGGACTAACGAGGTAGTAAAATAATATTTTCCATAAATCCTATTTTCGGAAACTTATTATAGACAGAAATTATAATGTAGGTCACTAGTCGTGGGTGTTAGCCATTCCGACGCCCACGATGTTATGTAAAAATGTTATTCAACAGACATTGCCGCTAATCTGTACGTAATAAAAACAAATGCCGACCACAAATCGTCACAAGTATCGCTTACTGAACAGATTTGTAATCGTCATTTGTTTTTCTTTCTACTGCCCATCAGAAGAGTCGTTCTGTACAAAATCTCTGTCGGTGAATTTAGGTCAAGTAGGCTTTGACGTGGACTGGATGCGGGCAGTCTGGTCATTGCGGTTATTTTTACGGGAGGCCCATATCCAGTATTGGACATCGTTTATAATATATGATGATGATGTTGATCTTAAGCTGAGCTGTTAACCCACTAGCAGTAATATTTAATCCCTCATCTTCAGTTGGAATGTCAAATCGCCTCAATCCCACTCAATTTTACTAAGTTTTTTTTCAGAATAAAAATACTGATGCTAGAGATTGACAGCTTCTCGCAAGCTTACTTCAGATCCTTTATAGGTGTTTTTTTAGGTTCCGTACCCAAAGGGTCAAAACGAAGCCTTATTGCCCTCACCCGTCCATATGTCAGTCCCTCTATCACATGGCTGGATCTTTTGAACCGAAATAGATAAACAAATTAAATACAGCACTGAATAAGACGTCTCAGGCGTCAGGAGTGATGGATTCCCGTCCACCCTAGGCGCGAGCCTACGGACGGTGAGCGTTGGATGGCATAGTTGGTTGGTAGCCAGCATAGAAGACGGTGCCCGCTAGGGCCAGTGTCTGCCAGGATTGCTGAGTTACCGCGACCTTGGAACGCAAAGGGCATTAGGAGGAACACGGATGGTTTAGTCAGTAAAAGTATGACGCTCCCTTCGGCTCCGGCCAGGGCGGCAGAAATGATTGAATGATTTCCAATGATTAAAAAAATGGTGAAAACTAGTAGATTTGTAATGCTTTTGTAACTGTTTTTTAATTTAGATCTACACTGAAATTGTTGCAATCATAATCGGTCAGGAGCTTAATACACCAAAAATCACGAAAGCAAATCCAGCAACTAAAAAAACAGCCGCGGAATGAAGGCTGCAAACTAAACTACTTTACAACTTAAATGAGCACCATATTTCCACATTATTCAAGTGCGAAGTGCAAGCATAACTTGCCGAGTTCCCAACTGACTTAGATACATAATCTTGATGAGGTGTTCCAGTGCATCTCGTCTCGGTTTAATGTTGTTGCGTACTAGAAAACTTGCTTATCTTAAGGATTTTGGATAGGAAGTTAGATAACTTATAATGTGGAGCTTTGCTTGATCCTTTAAAGTTTCTAAGCTAAACCATGCGGGAACACGCAATTAGCTTTGTAATTATGATGTGTGTATAATGCTGGTTCGACACTGTTGGCGCAGTGGCGGAGAAATTGGCTGAAGCGCTACGTGTTACGAGTTCGATTCTCGTACGGTACAAATATTGTTATGGCCTATAGATAGTTGTTTTTGGTCTGGCTGTTTGTATATATAAGTATATATGTAATTAGTAGATAAAGTTTAATTGTACACCCATCTACGATACAGGAAAAACTCAAAGTGTAGCGCAACATTAAAAAAAAAACATATTTGAGTTTCTAGTTATGCTGTAAACGGATTGTATACAGATGTTTAAAGACACATCACAGACCCACATCAACTACGAATACTGACCATGCTACCACGTAATTTTGAGCAATAATCATTGCTGGGAATAGACTTCTATTTTTGCTGTAAAAAGCACTGTTGTTGGTAGTACACATTACACATTGTACTTAAGGGTGTATGCAGAATGGGAAGCAGTCGCCTCCTTCTGCGAAGCTGTAATGCTAGAGAAGGAGGCGGCGGGACGGGAGAGGGAAAGGAGGGTCCCCCGTCCCAGCGGCCGCCGCGGTAGACGATCCGGGCGTCGGGAGCCACGTGACGACTCCCGGCCACCGTAGACGCGGGTCTGTGGACGGTGAGCAATGGGTAGCTCACCGTCCGTACGTTCACTAGCGACAGACCGTGTCGACGGCGCGTCCGTGTTCCACGCGCGCCTCAAAGAGATGTCAGCAAATTGGATGGGGCCACTGAGGGCCGATGCCTGCCGGGGCTGCGGGTTGTTCGAAAGAGATACCGCGCCCCCGGAACGCAAAGGGCACATGAAGGAACATAGACGGGTTTTAGTCAGTAAAAGTCTGACACTCCCTCCCGCCCCGCCCAGGGCGGGGGAAGTTATTTGATGATTTCCCGTCTATAAAAAAAAAAAAAAAAAAAAGGGTGTATGCAACAGTACAGGGGTCGTGTGTGTTGAATGTTTAATTACAAAAAATATCTTACATATAGGAAGCTACACTATTAGCGATGCTTTATAGCGTGCTTGACTTCTACGAACTTAATATGACCTACGCTTCTTCAGAAGGTCGGGTGCACAGTGCTTTTATCTGGCGTGTTTGTATGACCAGATGTATGCACGTGGACGAGGTGAAAGGAGCACGAAAGGATCGTAGGTGGCGTTCTGTGAGTTCTGCCTATCCCCATGGGAAAAATGTATTGACTTCTACGAACGAAGTCACGGGCAGAAGCTAGTTCATTATAATGAGAACATAATGTAAAACATTTAACCATAAAGTTAGCGAATAAATTAGAGATAGTACTATCTATGGTCCACTTGTTGAAGTCTTTAGTAAAATTGTATTGTGAGAACTGAATTTATTAACATAAAATGCTAAAGTTTAGATAATAAATTATGTCTAGTATCAAGTTTTTGTTGAACTTGATTAAAAGTTTTGACTTACACAAATAATATTTTGTATTCTATCAAAATGTTATTCTGTAGCTTGACAAAGATGAAAAGTTGACTTTGAAACTGTGAATATGAATTAAATAAAAGTTACAAGCTGTCGTTTTGAAATAATACCTTATGTCTGATACATAAATGCTCCATTTTAAATGCTAGGAGCCCTACATACGTAGCCAATTTTATGCAAAGCATAAAGATTCCTACTTAGATTTTATTAACTGGGTATAATAATGGACTTATTAAAGTAAACATATAAAAGGTAAATCCCTCTTCAACTAATATTATGCCAGAAGATAAAGATTTATGTGTTAGACATCATGTCCCATTACCTATAAATCTTTATTTTACCATATTATTATTATTTTTTACCCTTTTTCATTAGAATTAATTATATCAAAGTAATTATAACTAAATAATTCATTAAACATGCCAAATGTGTAACACCCACTGTCACTGTCACTTCAATCACTTCAATCTTTTAAAACTTACAATTCAAAATTTTCGTGTGATTAGCTTTATAATTTTTTAATAAATATTTTAAAACTACTATAAATTTGGGCGCGCGGCCGGTAGCCAGTTCAGAATTGGATTGAATTGCCTACCGGCCGCGCGCCTCAATTTTTTAAAATACGCAAATCTCACTTTAGTTATCTTAATATAATTTACAAGCATGCTATTTAATTTTAAAAAAACCTCTCACGTCCTCTAGAAGACAAAATTTCCTAATATTATTCGCAAATTGCATGTTTGTACGATAAGTTATTAATGGGTATTAACAGGTTTGAAAATCATTGATTTTGAGGCAAATAGCGCGTGGACGGCGCGCCGCCGGCGTAAACCCTCTTAAGAGACTTTTAATTTGTCAAATTATGATAAGTAGTTGAGAAGTTATGAGGTATTAGATGAACATACATACCCACATACATGCATACCCGGTCAAAATCATCCTTTTTGCTTTGCCGTATTCAGGTAAAAATGGGACAACAATTTGACTTGAAATTGAATTGAAAATAAGAGGTTTAGTTCTGCTAAAACAAATCGATTTGTTTTAGCAGAAATAAACCTCTTATTTCCCAAAATTCAATAACACAAAATCACCATAATAATACAAATCCACGAAAACCCCAAAAAACCAATTCACCCGAACACTTTATTAAGTTTAATCGCCCCCGAATTAATCAAGTGTACGTAACGACGAAAATTCCTAAACAAAGATGGCGGGCGAACTTAAACGTCGAACAATAGCCCGTGGCTTTGTATTAAATCCTTTCGTTTATGGCCCGGTAAGATAATACAGCCAGGTGGGATCTTGTTCCCTTTTCAGAATGATCAATTATTGATGAAAGAAATAGACGGCCTAGTACGAGCGAGCGCAATTAACGTAACGTCAATTGGAGCGACTTTTTTTTATTAAATACAGGGTTACCTAGTGGGGCCCAGGATAGGTCGTATGAAGAAGGTGGCTAATATCAATACCGTAAAATTATTAATATTTACAAGAGTATTGAGACACTTAACGAAAACGAAAGTTTTATGTTCCTTCCATCATTGTGATATTTTTTTGTTCTGGACTTTACCTGGACTCCTTAGGGGGAGAATATTGGAGGTGTTTCTGTTTCTGAAAACCTAGCTCCCACGGCCCCTGTATTGTCGCATGCACGGCGTTACTATAAACAGTGATTTTTAAACAAAAACAAAAGTCATTTTCCAGCAACAATTTATACTTAAACTTACTAAGTTTAATCAGTAAAGTAACCATACTGCCCAATATGGGTACTTTACAACTATGTTTTGTCGTGTCTTTTTTTATTTAATTTAAAGACTTTTTTATTTATTTTTCACGTCAACGTGTGATACTTAATGTGATTATCCCATAAAATTAAATAAAAAAAATTTATATAAGACAGTCTTGTATCTAACTGGAAAATCTACCCAAATTAAATACTTTTACGTTAGCGTGTTCATACTAGGCCTATTGAGTGAGATAAGTTTTGCAATGTTATGGGTAGTTCCCTTTTGTTTTCACACGTGGTTGTAACTTGAGCATACAGTATAGGTAATAGAAACGTTTATACGAAGTTGTGTTTATGGGAACTTCCCAGCGCTCTTTACTTTGAAGTAGTTTAGTCATACATAGGTACATACATACAAAAACTCACGCTCTTTTAGAAGGCAAAAACCACAGATAACGCCACATGCTACGATCCTTACATACTCCGTTTGCTTCGTTCATGTTCATATATCTGGTCATACAAGCAGGCCAGTTACGAATACAGCGCACCCGACCTTTCTGAAGAACCTCACCAATAATGTCAGTGTACGTACAGTAGGTCTTTCTAGGGCGTCCCTCCCTGCGTTGTCACTCACAGCTGAGATATAAATTCATTTTATTTTCTTTTCTTTTCCTTCCCAGTTTAATCATATTCTCGTGTGTAAGTATTTTAAATTACCGTAGGTCCAAGATTATTAAATAATTCAGTAGCTAAAAGTGTTATTGGGTTTTTCTGAGAAATTCTCAGTAGCAGCTCGGAGTTTGGATTTGTGTCCGGTTAATGGCAATAGGCTCGCCCCCTATTACATGGGACCTAAATGTACCGGCGAACTGTGGGTGTACATTGGTACACCTCTGCCTAACCCTTCGGGGAATATAGGCGTGATGATCTTTTTTTTAATAGCTAAAACTGAAATACACAACTTTACTAGGTCAAGATAAAACGTTATAATTAACACTAATTTTCTTACATGTTACTACTAGTCTACAGCAATTATCTTTACTTATAATTGTTAGAACTGGAGTATTTTAATTACCGCCTAATTTTCTATGTTTCAACTGTAATTATTTCATTACGAGTTTTGTAAAATATTACTTAGGCTGTTAGGTAAGAACATGAGGGTTTTAAACTTACATTAAGTCGTGTAGAATTATATTCTATTAAACATTTCGAGCTCATTATTTTGGGGTAACAAAGCACTATCGATGGACTCGCGTTATTATAGATCAGGAGAAATTCTGAATGTGGAACAATATTTTTGTTAAAGCAATGAATGTCTCAAATCAATTAACAAAAAATACTGTTTTTAGCAATATAGTAAATACCACTAGCCAAGTACGCAGGAGATATTATAGTGCACGAGTGTGTGCGCAAACACAGATGCACTCCTTCTTTCCGTAATCTCATAGTCCAATGAGATGGTCATCCGACAAAACGGGGAAGACATCAGGCGCAGGACCAACGACTTTATATGCTTACTGAAACACGGGGGTGTCACACTACCAACTTCCAAACTCCGGGCTGCTACTGAGAAATTCCTACCTGGAAAACCCAATTACTCTTTTTGCCCCAGCTAATAATCGAACCCAGGATCCCACGCTCAGCAGTCGCACTTCCAACCACGAGACCAACGGAGCAGTTAAGCAAAAACTTAATATTAAACCATCCAAAATATAACTACATCTGAAACTTTGCAGTTCTTAGAAAGTTGCTTCCAAACAATGACAAGGCTTGTTGTCACCGAATTCTGTTATGAATTTACTTCGCCGACTCACTTCGAAGTTTCCTCATATTGTGGGGAGACTATAGAAGAAAAAAAACTAGTAAGTATAGTAGATATCTAGGTAATCAACAGACGTTATTACATTTTCTAGATAATATTGAAAGGTTAATTAAAACGCTGTTAATTTTATGTGGTTTTGATTTTGAACTGATCATTCAGTAAAACCGCACTGTGTTGGCTTTATTTCACATTAATATACTCGTAATATGCATTATTGTAAAGTGTGGTTCACCAGTTAAGTAGATATTAATAATGTAATAATATTCTCCATACAGAATAATAATCACGGCGGCTGATCTGTTTGGAGACTAGTCACGCACACAGGAGATATTTCGGTACACGAATGTGAGCGAGCAAACACAAGTGCATTTCATCTCTCCTCACTCTAGTTCGATGAGACGGAGATTAGCACAACTGGGAGAGATCAAGCGCAAGACCAGCGCCTGTACGTTTCTTCCCGAAGCACAAACGTGTCATAACGCCGGCTTATAGCAAACTTATTCCATGCTCGAGGCTGCTACTGAGAAATATATTTTAGAAAAACCCAATTAATCGGTCACTCATTGCCCAACCTGGGCTATGAATAACCTGAAATCAAATCCCAAGATCCCAAGCTTCGCAGTTGCGGTTACCGCCACAACAACAACGAAACAGTTTTAAGGTACACTAAACAAAGAATCACTCAAGTTTACCTAGCCCAAATATCCCTCAACTCCCACATATAAATACAACAAATAATCACACATACCCAAAAGAAATACTCCACGCATCCGATACACATTAATCCGTGAAAACAATAAACGAAACTAAACAAAAGACGCTCGCTAAGAAGACAGGGGGCAATCAAAGGGCAATCGAGCGTAACTCAGCGGAGTGCCGACAAATGGGGCAATATGTGGCTGCCGGAACTCGGCCGATACCTCAATTGTCTTATCAACTGGACGTTGGTATTGCTAGTTTTGTTTGCGTGGCAAAACAAAGAGGTTATTCGGTGGCAGTGACACGTGAACGGTACAAAGGTACCCCTAATACGCAGAGGCGTTCCCCAAATATTTGGGGGACGAAACCGAGTGATAGGAACTTTTGTTATAATCTTTTGTGGGCGTAATTGGTTGTTTGAAATATTTCGTAGACTAACAGTCTCACCTGTTCCTGTTCAATTTTTAAATTATTTACTTTTTTATAAATGTAAAGGATTTAAGCTCAACATACTATACGAATAAATGAAGTTGAAATATCTGTTTGTAATATGAAAACAACTGCTTTTCACTCACAATACTTAGACCAAAAAATAATTCCTAAAAATGTATCTTTCTTTCTGTTTGTTTGTTCTGGCTAATCTCCAAAACAGGTGGAATTATTTCGACGGGATGTTCACTGGTAGCTAAAGATATATATTTTTTTTTTCAGAAAAGCAATAGGTTCCCGCGGATTACTGCCATGCATGCGTATGAAGTTGCGGACATAAGCTAGTCGATGAATGAATAAACTAGTTTATTTTTTGTACAGTATATTTGATAACGCTTTTTAAATCTATCTGTGGGGCGTTTAAATCGATCCCCATACCTATCAAACCTTTGAAAAACGTACCGGGATTTAGTACAGATCCGATGCAATTATGGGCAAAATTGTTTTGTACTATTTCTGAGCAGTGGGGAGAAGAAGTAGATAATGGGGTATTACTCAAAGTCGTATTTCTCTCATCCACCAACGATTAAAGGATTATTGTATCATTCGCGCTAAGCCGGCCGGAATGCGGGCGCTGCCGAACAAAATTAATGTTTTGTTTTGAAGAGGGAGGGAACAACATTTTTGTTGTCGTATTGTCTTAATTTGAGGACACGGTGGGGTAGTGGCTGAGCGATTGGCTGATGCGGTGCGCGACGCGGGTTCGATTAATGCCCGGAACAAATATTTGTAAGCGCTACAGATAGTTGTTTAGATGTTTGTGATTTTATAGTATGTTGACGATTTCTGACTTATATTATTTACAAGTCTAGGTTTCCTCACAATATTAGATGAACTTATGTCAATGTTAACAATTATATTAAAATTAACAGTTCATAAGGGAGCATATCTGTTTACCTATTTGTAGAAGTGCTACTACTAGGTTTCTTAAAATTTAGCTTACCTACCTACAATCATATCATTCATACATTTATGTTACTTCAAAACGCCTCTAAGTGCCCATCTATATACATTTTAACGAATTCCACGAAAACAAAAAAAAAATACAAACTCCCGTCAAAGGTGTACCTAACCATTAACCTTCCATTTCGAATAAAAAACTTTACAATAATAAATACCTACCTAAGACTGATATCAAACGTTAAAAGGACCACCTGACAAAATACAGACAGTCGTATTTTTCTAGTAAAACATTGAAGTCCTAAAACAACTTTGTTACGATGATTGTACAAAATTAAAATGGCCGCGGTGTCTCGAAATTGGGCTATAAACTCACTCTGCTAAGGCAACTGTCCGGAATACTTGCAGCTACTTAATTAGCGTTATGAGTTATTAGAATGTTTTTGCGAAACATGAAAGTCATATGAGCTGGTTGCTGGTTGAAAGTTTACGTGATTTTCGCTGAAGCAAAATTACTTTTTTAACTAAGAAAAGTTTTTGCAACAGCCGGTGTATTTTGTGAAATTCTTCCTGGATGATTTGAGGTGAGATGTCACCCCACATGCAGTGTTGTGCGGTAAAAAGTTATCTTGGTGAATTTAGGCCGCGGCACTCGGTATTGCAACTCACCTCCAGTTCACTTTATATTAATTCTCTGAGGAAGATTTTAACAGAATATACACTACAAACGTAGACTTGAAAATTATTTAACTTAAGAAAGACTTAAAGGATTGCATTTCTTAAGTCTTTCTACTTCCGTAAATAAGTCTCTTTTCGTTGACGAACTCTCGTTTCTGTATAGCAATAGCTGTTCTTCCATATGAACTGTTACGTCTCAAATACGGTTTTTTTTTTTTTTTTTTTTTTTTTTTATAGACGGGAAATCATCAAATAACTTCCCCCGCCCTGGGCGGGGCGGGAGGGAGTGTCAGACTTTTACTGACTAAAACCCGTCTATGTTCCTTCATGTGCCCTTTGCGTTCCGGGGGCGCGGTATCTCTTTCGAACAACCCGCAGCCCCGGCAGGCATCGGCCCTCAGTGGCCCCATCCAATTTGCTGACATCTCTTTGAGGCGCGCGTGGAACACGGACGCGCCGTCGACACGGTCTGTCGCTAGTGAACGTACGGACGGTGAGCTACCCATTGCTCACCGTCCACAGACCCGCGTCTACGGTGGCCGGGAGTCGTCTCGTGGCTCCCGACGCCCGGATCGTCTACCGCGGCGGCCGCTGGGACGGGGGACCCTCCTTTCTCTCTCCCGTCCCGCCGCCTCCTTCTCTAGCATTACAGCTTCGCAGAAGGAGGCGACTGCTTCCCATTCCCCCTCGCTCCGGACCATGGCCTGAACCAGTGCCGGACGCGAGAGGGCGCCGCCGCCGATGGCCGCCTCGAGGACTCGGCGGTGCTCAGCCCAAGCAGGGCACACCGCCAAAGTATGCTCCACCGTGTCCTCGGGGCGATCCTCACAATGGTGACACCCGGGCGTTTCCTCCCGCCCGATGAGGTGCAGGAACCTCCCGAAACATCCGTGTCCGGTGAGGACCTGCGTCAGGCGGTAGGTGAGGGCGCCGTGGCGCCGCTCAAGCCACTCCTCAAAGAGGGGACTTACCGCCTCAATCAAGGCGTGCCCTGCACGAGGTTGCGACAGCCGTTCTCTCCATGTCGCCATGAGATCGAGCCGGAGTTCCGTCCGCTGGGCGGCAATTTGCCGCGGCAGCGGAGTTTCGCCCCGGCCCAGTGCCTCCGCGCGCCACTCGTGTAGGCGCGCGAGGACCAGCGCCTCCAGATCCCATGGCGGCAATCCGGCAAGGAGGCTCGCTGCCTCGCCGGAGATCGTGCGGTATTCGCGGATGACCCTTATGGCGATCACCCGCTGGGACGCGTTTAGGTAATGAGCGGCAAGCCGCCTCAAGCCCCGCGCCCACACCGGGGCCCCGTAAAGGGCCATCGAACGCACGACCCCGGCGTAGAGCCTCCGGCAGGAGGCGTTTGGCCCCCTCAAATTGGGCAAGAGCCGCTTAAGAGCGGCCGACGCCCGTGCCAACTTGGGAGCCAAACGTCGGAAATGTTCCACGAAGTTCCATCGGCTGTCGAGGACAAGTCCCAGGTACTTCATCGTCAACCCGACGCCGACGGAAACCCCTCCCACCGTGATTTGGGATCCCGACGGTGGCGCGTTCCGAGGCCCATGAAAACACAGGGCCTCGGACTTGTGCAAGGCCACCTCGAGACCCAATTGCCGGATCCTCTCGACGACTATCGCAACCCCGCGTGTCATAAGGTCGGCCGCCGCCTCGTGCGACCACCCCTGCGCCAGGACCAACGTGTCATCAGCGTAGCACACTACGCTGGCGCCCTCGGGGAGGTCAGCACGTAGCACCCAGTCGTAGCCGATGTTCCACAGGAGCGGCCCCAGCACCGATCCCTGCGGAACACCGCACGACATCTCTCGCCGGTTCCATTCACCATTTCGACCAGGGTAGATCACGGCTCTATCACACAGATAGGCCCCGACCACCCGACGGAGGTAGTTCGGCACCCGGTGGTACCGGAGTGCCTCCCTAATGCAGGACCAGGGCAGGGAGTTAAACGCATTGGCGATGTCCAGCGACACCGCCAGCACAACCCTGCCCCGGGACACGGCATCCCCCGCCGAGAGAGCTCTGACGCGCATGATGGCATCCACCGTAGAGCGCCCCCTGCGGAAGCCGAACTGGCAGTCCGCAAGGTCCGGCCCCATCCCAGACAGGTGCCCGACGAGGCGGCCCGCAATCACTCTTTCAAAGAGCTTGCCCACCTCGTCGAGCAGCACGATGGGCCGGTATGCGGACGGTGAGTCCGCAGGGCGCCCAGGCTTCCGAATGAGGACCAGCTTCCCCGTCTTCCAACGAAGTGGGAACTGGCCTCTCTCCAAACATGCGCTTAGGAGCCCCTCTAATCGGGGCCCTAGAGCCTCTGAGGCCAGGACCCAGGCTTTCCCAGGCAAGCCGTCGGGTCCCGGGGCGGTATTTTTGCCTTTCAGCCTACGTACCGCCACCCTCAGGTCTACCCCAGTCACCTCTGGTGTGTCGTCGTCAGTGTGGTCCGCTTCCGGCATCGCAGGCGGCGGAGCCATGGGCGGGGGAGGATGTTCTCCCCGCGAGGGGAACAGAGCGCTCACCACGTCCTCAACCAGCTCCGGCCGGAGACTCTGCGTCAGCGGGGGGGCCCAGGTGCGGATCTTGTCCCGCACCGTCTTGTAAGGGCGCCCCCACGGATCCGCGTTCAGAGTCCCCAGCAGCTCCTCGCGGGCCTGTGCCTTGGCCCGCGAGATGGCCTCGCTGAGGGCGGTCTTCGCCTCTCTGTACCCCTCGTACAGCTCCGCCTCAATGGCCGCCGCATTCGGTGGCCGAATGCGGAGCCTGCGATGATGGGCGTACGGGTGTCGCGCAGCGACGCATGCCTCCCGCAGCGCCGTAATCTCTTGCGACCACCAGTACACCTGCCGGCGGGCGCCGCCTTGCGGGACTCGGGGCATTGCCACGTCACAAATGTCGGACATGGCCCCCTGGAACCACTCCACCTCACTGTCAATGTCGGCAGGCCTGACCGGTGATGACACCCAGGCCTGCACGATCGAGGCTTCCAGGAGGAGCTCCCGGTCCAACTGCTTCAGCGCCCAACGCGGACCACTCGGGGCCTGCACGACCGGCGCGCTGGAGTCCGGGGCGGAGACGTCAAACCGGATGTACCGGTGATCGGAGTAGGTCTCCACCCCCTCCACAACGCGCCAGTCAAGAACCCGCGGCGACAGAGCGGGGCTGGCGAACGAGATGTCCACCACCGATTCGCCCCGCATCCGCACGCACGTGGGTACAGAACCCCGATTCAGGATGACTAGACCCTTCTCCAGGGTCCAGTCCTCCAGCATCCTCCCCCGCACATCCGTGCAGCGAGAACCCCAAGCCACGTTCTTGGCATTGAAGTCCCCGAGCACTAGCACAGGGAGGGAATGGCTTCCGACGACGACACTCAACTCCACGAGGGAGTTGTGGAACTCGGCGAGAGTTCGGTTCGGGGAGAAGTAGCAACCAACTACAACGATCCCCCCGAACCGGGCTGCTACGCACCCCTGTCCTTTCTTGACCCCCTCAAGGGACGGGGTGCCGGCGGCGGCCGACGCAATTATGGTCACTGAGCCGCTAAGGTCCTCCACCCAGGTTTCTCTGGGCGGGACAAAGTACGGCTCAGCGACCACGGCGATGTGTATCGACCACTGCGCCATGCTCTGGAGCAACAGATCCTGAGCGGCGGCGCAGTGGTTGATATTCGCCTGTAGGAGGCGCAATGGTGCCGTTATTGGCAGTCCATTGCACCCCCCTGAGTAGCCGTTGCAGCGACGGCGGGCGCAGACTCCATGGCGGCCGCGGGAGCGGCGGCGGCGGCGGCGGCGGTGGCGGCAGCGGCGGCGGTGACGGCGGCGCGGGGCCTTCCCCCGGCCTTGGCGGGCACGGCGCAGGCCTTGCCCCCAGCCCGGTGATCCGCGGGCTTGCTAGCCCCCGCACATGCGTCGCAGTGCGGCGGGGCATCGCAAGCCGCGGCCTTATGCCCGGGCTGACCGCAGCGGAAACACAAGGCGCTGCGGTCGACCTCCGAGGCGCATCGGCATGCCACGTGATTTCCCACGTGGCAGCGGAAGCACCTCATGGGCCTGGGCTCCAGCAGTCTGACCTGCGCCGACACCCAGCCCACCAACAATCTACGGCCCCCTGCAATGGTCTTGGCCGCCGCCACGGGGCAGCTGACTGTGACAGCCCGCATGCCCGAGCGGTCCGGACGGATGGTGCCCGCCCTAACCTGCTCGGCAGGGCATCCACCCGTCCTGGCGACGGCGGCCACCACCTCCTCTGCGGCGACGGAGTCGTCCAGGCCAAGGATGCGCAGATCTGCGCATTTGATGGGCCTGGAGACTCGGGCCTCGTCCGCGTCTAGGGACGCTCTCAGCCTTTCGGCTAGAGCGTCTGCAGACGGGCCGCTGGTGGCACCGGGGACCTCCAACATTCTGGCCCCCGTAGCCGTCACTCGGAGCCGGAGCCCCCCGGTGATCCCCAGCTCGCCGAGGTTCACTGCCGCCTTGGCCCTGGAGAGCACCTCGCCGTAGGTGACGCCCCGCTTCTCCGCCTCCGGCTGTAGCGTTATTACTACAGCCGCGGATTTCGGGGCGCGCAGCTTAGCAGCGGCAGCTCGCTGTCTCCGTCGCCGCCGCTCCTCCGTCCTCCTGGTGGCCGCCCTGGCCGCTCTGGCCGCCTTCCGCCCCTTCTCTTTCGCTCCGGCGACTTGCCATTCGGCTTCTGCCGGAGGACTGGGATTAGAGGGCGGGGGGGGCGGGGGCGGCTGGGACGCCGCCTTGCCCCTCCTCGGGGGCACCGTATTTGGCGCCGGTATCGCCGGAGCCGGCTTCGCAGGGGCCAGCACAGCCCTGCTGGGGGGCTGGCTGCCCAGCCTCGGCACAGAGGCGGCGGCCGCATACGATGCCCGCTTGCCGCTCGTGGCCATCCCGCTCGCCGCCAGAGGGGGGCGCAGAACGATTCCCTCCAGCACGGAAAATCTGGAGTTAAAAGCCGCCAGCTCCCTCTGAACCAGGGCCAGAACCTGGTTCTCCACAGGCACGGGCTTGGGCTGGGGTTGGGGCTGGGGCTGGGGCTGGGGCTGGGGTTGGGGCTGGCCGCGCTGGCCTCCCGTCTTGGGCGCCTGGCGGGAACCGGACCCGCGGAACTCCGCTAGGTCGGCCTGGAGCCTCCGGTTTTGCTCCATGAGGAGCTCCACCTCAGCCGACAGGCGGGCCACCTCCGCCCGTAGCTGCGGGACCTCGCCCGCAAACCGGGCCTCCGCAGCCGCCGCAATAGTGGCCGAAGCCTCGTGCATGGCCCGAGACTTCGACCCCTTCATTTTTTTGCGGGCAACGCTCGCCACCGCGTTGTTGACCGCCTCCAGAAATCTGGACTTACGCTCCTCCTCGGAGCCGCCAGGTGCACCTGCCTCGTCAGAGGACTCGTCGCGGGTAGGGTGCTGCCCCGCCACCGCAGGTGTTGCCGGTCGCCCAGCAACACTGCTCCTCCGGGCAGTCACCCTCCCTGGGCCTCTCTCCTGGACCCCACCGCGTTTGCTGGTGGGGATCTTGCGAGCCGAGGCCAGCTGCTCGCCGTCAGAGGACGCCCGTTCGTCCTCCGGTCTGGGCCGCTTCCTAAAGAATTGGCCCAGATCCTCATGGCGGGAGCCCAACGGGCTCACGGTCACCATGCTGGAAGTCGATGCCGAGTCGGAGTCCGACTCGGCATCTCCCTTCCCTCCTACTGCGTCTTTATTTGTTTTTGTTTTGTTTTCATTATCCATATTTGATCCCACGAGTATAAACAATATCCAACCATCCAACCAAAAAACAAGTGGTTCGCACTAGCGACTGATGTCCCATAGGGACGCCCGTCAGCCATACATCCCGTCACGGTGCGCCGCCGCTTGGGATTCGGGGTGACTTTTTATAGAGGGTTTCTACCTCGCGGTCCGGGCGGTTAAGCCAAGACCCTCGGTGCCAATCGAAGCCGCGAGACATGACCACGACACTCCGATATGGGGTTACGATGTACGACGGTGACAGAGAAGGACCACCCTCCTCTCTGTCTGCTCGGTGGCAGGGTGAGTGCACGCCGAGCCCGTCCTCACTCCTCCGCTGTGCCCTCTGCTGATCAGAGGGACACGCGGAGAAACGCCCTTGGTCCGTCCTCGGACCCCGCCCGTCAGAATATTGGCCACGAGCAGTGACATTCCCCAAAGAATAGGAATCTCTTCCCATTCCTCAGGGAAGATCACTACCCGCGCCCAGGGTGCACCGGCCAGCCAGCTGCCGTTCCCTCAAGACGTGTCCGGAGGGACAAGCAACCGACGGCACACGTGGAGGTTTTCTGACTAGCACCCCAAATACGGTGGACTATCACTTAGACTATATTCCAATAATAAGTTGTAAGGGCTATACTGTAATAGCTTAAAATGAAAATGACGAATTAAAATTACTCTAAGAAAAGATTTTTTTTTAAATAAAAGCAAAATTACTTTGTTCTCCTGAATTCTAGGAGTACAACCGAAACAGTTCCATGAAAATGTGTTCACTCTAAACTTCATTCCACCCGAGGTATTTTTGGTCTTATTGCTTTCCGTTGTACAAGTCAATGCTCAATATGTTTATTGTTTTCCATATTTGTGTTATTTGGTGGTAACTATTTAGTTACTGTCTGTTGTGTTTTATTATTGAATTATGATTATTATGGACCCTGTTGGGCACATCAAAAGGTGAAGTCCTGTTTTAAGAGATAATCGATATGCAAAATTACACAACACAAAAAATTATTTGAACAGAAATTCATTATGGTAAAATTCAGATCATTATTTTTAAATTCATTATTGTAAAATTCAGATCATTATTTTTAAATTCATTATTGTAAAATTCAGGTCATTATTTTAAAATGTATTATCATGAATATCAGCAGAATAAACGAAACCAAACTACTGCAAAAGTAAACGTGCGAAAATCAACCTCAAACCCAAAACCGACGACCAGAAATCATCAGATTTCTGTACAGACGAGAATCGACGAACACGTCCGAAAATTCGTAACCGTTTAATGAAATCGGATCGGTACCGGCTAGCTGGGATTCTCGTCACCTATAATCGTGTCATGCCGCGCTGCCAATTACAGAGGTGGTCGGCGTGATGTGATACTCACGACGTGTGTGAGGGAAGGTTCTGATCGAGTCGATAATTTAATTTCCATGTCGGTTAGTGTTCTATTTCTGAAATTTTGGATTTCTGGTTTTGAGATTGGATTGTTTCTTATATGTCTCTATACTAATCTACACAATAATAATTGTATAAAGAGGAACGATTTTTTCCCTCTTCTCGTACACAAAAGTTACGAGCACTGATCACCACGCTTGCTCAAGGCGGATTGGTGGTTTCAGATTTAAAATACGATGTGATGCAATGTACGATTTTCGTCATCGTGTTGATGAAAACATCATTACGATGTTTTCCTTCACCGATGTCAGTAACGTCAAAGATAAACTTAGAAAGAACACATAAGAAAGTCACATTGGCACTTACAAGGGCAACTAGATTCAATAGTTTTTAATTATTTGACGTTCAATAATTTGACTTTGACTTTGACAAGGTATCGAACTTACAAACTTAAAGGGCGCATTAAACACACAGCCATCACGACATTAACAGCACCATTACAAAATATAATACACCGAAAAACATACAAATTACACGAAAATAATCCTAATAATCATACAAAAACATTAATTGGCTAACAATTATAATGCTTGCTAACTTTAATACGGCTACGGAAACAATTTCCATGATTAACATCTTTCCGCTTGACCAACTTACCGAACTTAATACGTTGTGGCGAACATATAAAATATTGTAATAGCATTATAAATAATACCGTTATGAGAGCACGGAAGTTTACAGAATACTAAGAGTAATTTAAGTTTAGCGTGTTTGAGTAAGTTTGTGCACTGGAAAGTAATCTAAAAGAAATCTAAAACTTAGTTTGTTGGTTTATTATTTGCGTTGAATCTATACACTCGGCGTGGCATCAAAAAATCATACCGTTTTTTGCAAAAAAAAGCATTCTAACATTTTTTTTTATAATTTAATTTAATATATTATATACCAACTAGGTATACCAACTAGCTATATAAGGTGCTATAAAAATATCTTGCCAGTTGCCATTAACCATTCTGGGGTACGAAATTACTTCACTATTGTAATCTTTAAACACAATACTACCTCCCATTAAAGCCGTGGCAGATATTTTTATAGCACCTTATATACCCCACGGTAATACCCGCGTTTATTTACGTCTTTGGTTACTGCTCTACTCCCGTCGGTCATAGCGAGATGTTCTAAACGTATAAACCTTCCTCTTGAATCACTCAATCTATTTATTAAAATCCGTTGCGTAGTTTAAAGAATCTGAAGCATGAAGAGGGACAAACAGCGGGAAGCTACTTCGTTTTATACTAATTTACATTTAATTGAGATTAAGCAACATTTTTGGGGGTGCAACTGCAACTGCGGACTGTGGGTGTACCAATGTACACCCACAGTCCGTCGGTATGTTTTAGGTCCCATGTGATAACGGGCAAGCCTATTGCAATTAACTGGGCATAAATTCTTACTCCGGGCTACTACTAAGAATTCCATAGAAAACCTAATAACACTTGTTGCTCGACCTGGAAATCGAACCCAAGACCGTTTAGCGTAGCAGTCGCGCTTCGGATCACTAGGCTAACGAAGCAGTTGTAACGAATAATAGTACAATGACTCCTGTTCATGTTTATGGTAAACAAAAACTTAGGTTGTAAAGGTATCTGTAAAGCCATGCATCGCTGCGGTATCTAATTCAAACTTTATCAAACTCGTCGCTATGTTAATAAACAAAGTCGAGCAACTGTTGCAGTGAACCAGGGCTGCCACGTTTACCTGATCAGTATTACCTGAAGAGAAACGTAATTTTAATACTGATTGCATTCTAATCCCAGTCTTAGTTTGTCAAAATGCCTCTAATTTGTCGACATTTTGTTCAAATTTTGACAAAGATGACATTGATTTTAATGAGATTGCGACTGGATTTTGAACATTGAAAGGAAATCAAATGAAGTTTATTTATTTTTTAGAATGTAGGTACTTATAAAATGAAATGGTAAAATCATTTTTAGTCCGACTGCCACCTGCCTAAATCTAGCGGTTAGATGGCTAGTTCGAATTCGAATATCACTTACTAAAAATAAAATAAAAATTGGTTCGTATTGAGATTAAATAGCATAGTTACCACCTTGTTTTTTTTAGTATCATTATATGGCAAATAAGCCGACGCGACGGCCCACCTGATGTTAAGTGGTCACCGCTGTCTATAGATATCTGCAATACCAGAAGCCTTGCAAATGAGTTACACCACGAGACAAAGTTGAAATATTTCATGTGCCTGTTATAGGTAGCACCTATACATTTCAAATCGGAATACAGCAACGCTGCTTTGTGGTAGAAATAGGTATGGTGGTTGTTTTTCCCTGAACGAGCTCCTTCACAAAGAGCTCTACAATCGACGAAAAAATGGCTGGTATTCGACGAGGATGCAAATCTGCCTTGTATAGTCTGTGACGAAAGAATAAAGGTATTTAGAAAAATATTGCGTCACGTTATCTGAAACCCCTAACCACAAACACGGTAACAAACGCCGAGTCCAGTTCGTTATCAGTACAACAAGTTGTCTCTCGTTTCCTATTCGAAGTTAGATAACACAACAGATTTCTGTTGCGGTTCGCTTTTAAATAACTCTATAACTGTGACTAGCTTATAGACTAGACTAGAATACTGTCAGTTTAACGTAGTGTTAAAATTATTTACCTAGAACTAACTGTTTGCGAAACTGAAGCATTGTTACAGGATTGTTTTGTTACCCAATTAGGAAATACATTGTTGTTTCTGAGAATACAGATGTTTCGTAACAAATATGTTAAATAGGACATTTTCTTGGAATATGATAGAATATCTAAATCTTTACCTACCAGCGAACTATGGATGTACATTGGTACACCTCTGCCGAACTCATACATGCATGATGGTTTATTATGACTTTACCTTTTTTGCTAAGAAAACTGGGATAGAAATATAGTTGTTTACAGTTTTTGTGCCTAATACCTTTTGAAAAAAATGTTGCTCCATGTAAAACACTGGCATTCAGCTACAGCTACACTGGCTTCCAGTTCGGCTGTAAGCTGACTTTAATATAGTTGGGAAAAGGCTATACAAATAATATATGACCTTGTGTAAAATCAGGCGTAGGTTGCAAGTAATAACTTAAATTAACAAACACATCGTAATAAAATAGTTATAGTGAACTCATCTAATTCTGTGACTCGCCTAATTCGGTGATATTTGGTTTGAGCGCTATATATTCTGTACAAGTGAAATCAATTACTTGAAATACAACCATATGATTTGATTATGACTAATTGTGCCTTTATTCCTCATAAAAGACTGATTAAAACTCATGCTAAGTCTGAATTAAAGTAATTAATAATTGATTGGTATTTTATTTCTCAAATGCTTTTGTCACGAAATTAGATGAGTTCACCCTATACAGACCCAATAACTTCTTAACTTAACATAACATAACTTCTTCTTCTACAGATTTATAAAAAGGCGAGAGAAATAATTTGAATTGTAATTTTTAAAATAGTATTTATGAATACACATCCCTAGTTATAGGCACCCGCTTAATTGAATTTTTTGATCCCGTGTTTTGTTCATTGTTGGTAGAGATATTTACAGGTGCATTCTTGTAATTTGCCAAACATTGATCGCAATTCATGTTTTTGTTAGATTTTTTGATTAAACGCGCGTATATATGGAACTATCCTTCGGACTGAAAACAATATTTTTGTATATAATAGCTTAAATCATGTGGAATACTATAGGCTATACCTATAACATCACGCTACGACCCACGAAAGCAAAGCAGCAATCAAAAATGTAACTTAACGCATGAAGAACATGGCAAAAGCAACTTTTAATATCAACAGAGGAAAGCCAGAACCCAAATCAGCAAAAACAACTTAATAAAGAACGGAACGAACCAATACACAAACATTCAAAATGAATAAAATGTAAAAAGCTCTCCAAAAGTTAATAAAAAACTCGTAAAGAAAAAATCATTACAAAGACGAACAAAATCATAATCATAACTCGTATCGAGACGTCCCCACCAATTTCACACACACTTTATTTTTAACTGCCTCGTTGTCCTAGTGGTTAAGCACGACTGCTACGCTAGAGGTCCTGGGTTCGATTCCCAGATCGAGCAAAAAAGTATTATTGGGTTTTTCTATGAAATTCTCAGTAGCAGCTCGGAGTTTGGATTTGTGCCCGGTTAATGGCAATAGGCTCGCCCCCTATTACATGGGACCTAAATATACCGGCGACTGTGGGTGTACATTGGTACACCTCTGCCTAACCCTTTGGGGAACACAGGCGTGATGGTGATGGTTATATTTTTATTACTTCAAAGAGATTCCAACTCATGAATTACCTAAACTTAACTTTACGATGTTGTAATCATGCTACTACTTAAACTGGTAACTTAATTATAAGTTTTAAAGAACGTCAACTTTGTAAAAGAAATTA
Organism: Caradrina clavipalpis; assembly: GCA_932526535.1. Lineage (NCBI taxonomy): Eukaryota > Metazoa > Arthropoda > Insecta > Lepidoptera > Noctuidae > Caradrina > Caradrina clavipalpis. The sequence continues at coordinate 4,806,972 of OW052100.1, forward strand.
ATTATAACGGGCTAGACGCCTAACCGTTTTCTGCGAAGGTCTTCAAGTAAATATCTTGTTATTACTGTTTTTGACGAAAGAAGAAAGTAATCTTTTTATACTGGTTTGAATATTTAGTTATCAAGTTAGTTTATTGGGTCTTTTGAACCTGGGAATAAAAACTGAGAAAAAGTAATAACTTAGTGTTGAATAAAGAATTAAATGAGAGTTTTTACTGATCTCTCTACGCACACTAGCATTTCCCTGTTTCTTTAAACCAATTAAGACATAAAGCAAGTAAACCAATTAAAGACACAATACTTAAAATACAAAATAAAAATAAATTTAAAACAAAACACTTTTTGCTCGACCTAGGAATCGAATCCAAGATCTGTAGCATAGCAGTCGCGCTTAGGACCACAGAGACTAACGAGGCAGTTTAATTTAGTGATTTTAGTTTTGAGGCAAGTAGTGGTAAACATGATTTAAATATTTTGTCATACTGATGCGTTTTAATTTTCTATTTTAAAATGCTGTTTATCTCATAGTAAATTCAATTTTACGCAATAAACTATAAAAACGGGGATGATCATGGTTTAACCAGACACATCTAGACATCTTTAGAAAATACCACGCCACTTTCAATAATCCTTTTTTCTTTTCACAACAAAATTACTCCAACTCCAATGTTTTCGTGTAACATCCTTAACCCGTCATTATCCACGAGTGGCCCCGATTCCCCCCGATTCGTCCCGATGCGTCTCGTACAGTCGTAGCGTTTACGGATCATTAAGCTCTTTCGGACCGCCTATAGCACCACTTTGTACATAAGAACCAACGTATATAAATTATATATTTTTACCTTGGATGTGTAGTGACCTGGGACAAGACCCTTCCTGGAACTAATTCATGAGGTACGGAAGATGTAACGCGGAAGCTTAAGTCCTCTGTTATCTTATTGGTAACGTTTACATGAAGGAATGTGGCAAAAAAGGGTTGGAATTTCATGATTGGTTGCGAAAAATTCGTATTTATGTTTTAGTATAGCGAGATTAAAAATAATAATCTTTTTTGGGCTAAAAGGACCGAATCTTAAACAATTTTGAAAGTTCTTGTTTCGTCATAACCCATTTACTCGTTAAGGAGATGACAGGATTAGATAGGCGAAAGATGTATTAGCGTCTTTCCTTTAAAAATGAAAGCAGAATGGAAATTTATAAATAATACCAGCTTATTAACGTCTAACGGCACACAGAGCGTTAAGTCATTAAGCCTGCCTTTGTACTTTTATGTTGCATAAAGTTTAATTAAATAAGTTTAAATAAAGAAGGCACCTGCATTGATCACCACATCTTGCTCGAAGCGCATTAACCATTTCTGACTTGCTTAATTATGAGTGCAGGCTTTCTTACAATAACACTGATAACCAAGAAAAGCTTTTGAAAAAAGCCACAGCTCGGCATCGAACCCGCAACCTCATGTATGAAGTCTCTAATTTTTTTACTTGTTTCTTTTGTTTTTCCAAGGCAAATTACCTTATTACCTTTCGAGCAAAATAACCCAAAGATTTTGTTTCAATACCTACTTTTATTTATGCATATTTGGCGATAATTTATGTAGCTACAAGTAGCAATGTTTGAACAAGTCAAAGATTGCAACGTTAGCTTGTTAGCAAAAACGCTCAGCCGGCGAAGTTACACGGTTGATTAAATTTTAATCAGAGTTTATTGAAGTTACGTCAAGCGCCCGAGGTTAGGGGTTCATGCATTAAGCATATCGGTGCAACCGTGCTGGTGTATTTTTAGAACATAAAAGAAAAAATATTTATGACGTGTATTTGGTAGAAGGTCGGTGATTAAGACGTGAGGTCCCGATTTGCGGGTTTGATACCGAGAAAGTACTGATCTGAAAATTTCTAATACATACGTACTGATAAGTTTATCTTAAGACATCGCTGACATTGGTATAGGTAAACATTGTGAGGCAACCAGGACTTACAATTTTAATATAAGTCTGAAATCAATGAGCCTTGAACAAGAAGTGTCAAGATGAATGCCTTCTCCGTATGAGAAGAAGCCTTTGGCCTAAAATGGGAGAATAATATGCTGGTATTATTTATTATTTTTATGTGGCAGAAGATTTATAAATCTTTTGACCAAGACTGGTTAAACAATTTAGTAAAGAGGACTTTATAGAACTACTTGTTGTAAAAAACAAGGTGGTGGTGAAGTCTTTGGTGTGTTCAGACAACACTCGTCGCATTAGTAGTTTCGGACAGCGTCTTAACTCTTAAACAAGAGTATCTAGTTCTTTTTGCATGCTATGCTGTTTGTTTCCACATTAATGGATTCACAGTCATTAACATGGTGATGTGGCGTGTTGAGTGGTGGCTAAAACCAGTCTACTGCTTCTAGAAGATCTATCTCCTAAATTAACTAGGATAACCCTTTCTAAAATCCGAGCCCAATTTATGAACATTTAAAACCAAGTTTATAGTTAAGATTAAATCAGCAGATACTTAACCTAAAATTAAATATCTACCCGGCTAATTAATTCTACACGCTTTAATTTCTTAAGTTACATCCAAAGTTCAGAGCGGCTATCAAAAGGCATCAAATGTTGCCTTTTACGCGGCGTAAGTTCATTAATTAATTTTTAATCAGAATCTATAGCGTTCGTGAGCGAGTGGGGGGTTTAAGGGGTACAGGGGGGGCCAAGTGGGGGGGGAGGTTAGATTGAGTTTGTTCCACGGAATTTTATGAAACTTCATCCTGTCGGTAATGCCTTTATGCTGAGCATGGAAACCCTTGATCAAGCTCTTTATTGCTGCTTAAATATATTTAGCTTGGCGTGATGGGATAGAATATTCATGCTTGAAATAAATTGACGCCTCGTTGTGCAACGATTGCATGGATAACGTGAGCTGGTTTTGCTCCAAGAAGAAAAGTGTTGGGTTTAAAGTTGAAATATTTTTCGAGAAGAGTGGAAAATAAATGTTTTTGTTTGAGACAGCAATTATTTTTTATAAAATAATTTTTCAAAGATAACTGTTCGAAACACTTCTGTTACAGAAAGTAACAGTTAAGATACCATTGAAACGTATCAGCCGGTAAAGATTGTAAAAAAATCCCTTGATAAATTTGGAAAAAGTGAGCGTGAGATGAGCTATTAATCCCTAGCATATGTCATTATATAGCATTATTGTATGTAGCATTTATGTGACAAGTCACCTCTGACTCACTTCACTTTAATGAGCCGAGGAAGGTTTTAACAGAATAAAAACATTTGTTCCAATATTAAACTAGGTCTACCTACCTAAAAAACTACAGTTCTATCGCTCTCTCCACTCGGTCATTTAATAAATGATGGTCTAAAAATAGTTTCAGTTTAAATGGAAAAGAAATCTTCCTGTCATTGAGACAAAAAGCATTAAGAAAAGGAATTAGAGGCACAACGATCACGGCTTTGAAAACTGTGTCGAAAAAAGCTGAAGGTCTTACTCGATGCTATTCTTAGACGAAGGTTAAGTAAATAAAGAGACAAGTTTCAATTAGATAATGGGTCTGTTTTATCAACAGCTTCCAATAAATTCTGATTAAGATACTTTTACAGATCATCCTTATTTCCTTACTAATATTATAAATGCGAAAGTAACTCTGTCTGTCTGTCTCTTCTTTACGCCTAAACTACTGAACCGATTTCAATGAAATTTGGTACAGATGTAGTCTGGGACCCCAAAAAGAACATAGGATAGTTTTCATCCCGGAAATCCCCCGGGAACGGGCACTAATAATCCACGTGGACGAAGTCGCGGGCAAAAGCTAGTTTGATATAAATTCTTTTTACATTTTGTAACGTATCTCGTTGAAGCGTCTCTGATCTCAAGATGGTTCAGTTGTTAAGGCGCTGGCCTCACATGCCATGGTCATAAGTTTGTTACCGAGTAAGTACCAATGTGTATTATTAATTTATAGGTACTTTCTACGTGTATCTTGGAAGAACATCGGTAAAGGAAAACATCGTGAAAAAATCTGTACTTCTAAATAAAGTCTCAAAAATCATAAGCAAATGTGGTGATCAATGATCGTGCCTTCTTTGAAAGAGAAGAGGTCTTTGCACTGCAGTGGGACAATAATAGGCTAATAATATTCCTTTATTTAAACCAGACTTTTTATCTAAAAATATTCACAAAAAAACCTTGACCATCCGAACATCCCACCAACCGCAAAACTTTCCCACCCAAACGATCATAACTCAAAAATTAATTAACCCAACCTCTAATTACGTCCCATAAAATTAAAAACACAATTTATTAACCCCTTAAGAGCATAAGTGCAATCTCATAAGACCCCATAAAGTCCCCTAAGCACATATAAAACAGAAGTTACCTCGGGTAAATGCAATTTAGCTAAATTAACTCATTAGTCCAAAAATTGCTGCCCTTTAGGAAGGTAAAGTCAGAAGCTTTTGTTAGTATAGGGAATTGTCTAATTTAATGGAATATTAATCTTATGTCTGTGTGCTTAGATGGGTTTTAGTGTGTACGTTAAGCGCTAGGTGGGAGTTAAAGTGGTGGGGAATGGTCGGTTTTGTAAGTGGAATGGAATTGCAGGCAGTTCTGTGGTGCGGCATCTGTGGTAAGTAGCTCGCATTGTAAGTATTTGTAGTTTCGTTGAAGATTCAATGATTTTGTTTTGAGTATTTTCAGGCACTTAAGAATGTTAGAAGAAATAAGGAGCTCGGTTTAAAGAAGTAACTTTGATAGAAAATTAGGTGTTACTAAACAAACTACTTTAACTAATATACCACCTATTATTGACTCTACCATTTACATTACGGTTAGCAATATCTAATGTATAATGAAATTAAAATATTTTTGTGAGACATAAAAAGAAAAAAAAATGGCCAGTATCTCTAGGAGTCTAGCGTAGCCGTTGATTCCAATGTCAACGTACTGCAGGACTTCGGAATTTATTTATTTTTAATACATAAAAATATTTACGTGATTATTTTCATTTTATGAAACTGTTATACAACTATTGAACTAAGAATTAAGGGCTGATATAGTATTATTGGCTCATTTTAATAGCAAAAAAAAAATACATGTTAATTAAATGTGTTTACATTTTTATGAAAACCACTTCTAAAATCGACCTTATTCTCGTGCAGTGCGATATTTTGTGATTAAGACGTCTTAATCAACGTCTTACGAGCGCTGCCAGATTCCGACGAGATTGTGCGGAGCGGAGCGAGGGCATCCACGATTACATGGAGAATGCTTTGCAAAGAGATGGAGATGGAGGTCGTCTATGTAGAGATACCTACAATGAGTCTGGTCGTGTATCTATTTGTTGGTTATATCGGAGCTAAATGTACCTACTACAGATATTATTGAAAAATATTATTTCCAGTAACGAAGAAAAAAAGAAATATAACTTACTAGTTACTTGTAACCATTATTTTACTATTCCTAGTTAAAACACTTTTGAATTTAGAAATAAAGAATAAAGTACAGAAGTGTTTATTATTACCTTAGGCACACTTGAGCAGAAAACTAAACTTAGATTAGTTGCTAACCCGAAGTAAAACTTAAAAATATTATACATAGTGAGTCCTTATTAGCAAGTAAATCCAATTTAAAAAGTAAACCTGGATGGCGCAAGCGGGCCAAATATTTGGACTTTAGTTTAGACAATGTGATTAAAATTTCACTTAGTCGAAGAAAATGAATAAAACTACAAATTTCCTTTTAATCGATAAAACTCGAAAACATTTCCAACAAAGAACCGAAGCACATACAAGGCCCAACAACTACCGCCAACCAATCTACCCTACGCATACTGTCCCCTTCTACGAACACACACACACCTACAATGCAAGTCCACAAACAATGCATATTAAAACATAATTAAAGTTGACGACCCACGCCTCAGGCGACCATTGTGCCACTGTATTGTTGATTTATAATTGTTACCGTGCTATTTTTACTCATTGTTTAAAGAAATTGCTCTCACCTAGTTTGTATTTTAATGACTTTTCTTATGGTTAATGAGAGGGGTTGAATAGGATGTAGCTTGAGGGTGAAGGGGAACATGTACCTCTTTTATTTGAAATGGATGTCGTGAAGGTGTAATTACTGGTTTACCTATTTATAACCAAAGGCCCAAAGTACCTACAATCATGCTCTTTTATTTAAATTCTATTCGTTGATGCTCGCTACTTCGTTCGCGTAAATATCAGTTATAAAAATGCAGTTAAAAAGTAGCCTATGTGGTTTCTTGAGGTTTAAGCTTAGACAAAATTGGTTTAGTATTCCAACCACGAAAGTGTGACCAGCTAAGTAACTTTTGCATCATTCTATAATGTTAGTCATACCATAACGCCTGTATTCCCCGAAGGGTTAGGCAGAGGTGTAGCAATGTACACCCACAGTTTGCCGGTATATTTAGGTCCCTTGTAATAGGGGGCGAGCCTATTGCCATTAACCGGGCACAAATCCAAACTCCGAGCTGCTACTGAGAATTTCATAGAAAAACCCAATAACACTTTTTGCTCGACCTGGGAATCGAACCCAGGACCCCTTGCACAGCAGTCGCACTTGCGACCACGAGACCAACGGGGAAGTCGGGGCGGGGTATAATGTTAGTATGGATGTGATTTAACTACTTCTACTGATAAAAAAACGTTAACGTGTTTATAAAACAGTAGTTATTATTTACTACCTATACTGATATGAGTAACAGAAAAGTAAAGTCTGTAGATAAACGTTGCACCAAACCGAATACTTATATCTAGTGGGCAACACTAAAACAACATTAAATACCCATTCAAAATAAAACATTTCCAATATCAAAATAAAATCTTGCTCAAGCCTTTGAACTTTATTCCAAGGAAATAGGTTCAATGACCCGAACGGTTTGATAAATGATCCTGCATACTTCGGTACATTTATTTGACTTGCCCTTCGATTCAAACCCTTACGGTAACTCATTAATTTAAGTTCAATTTTGTTTATGGATTTGCGTACCTACACAACGTGGGTAAAATGATTTTATTTTAATTGAATCCTACTACTTTTGCTAGAATATAAGATGTTAACATAAGTTGTTACGCAGATTTTTTTTTTATAGACGGGAAATCATCATATAACTTCCCCCACCCTAGGCGGGGCGGGAGGGAGTGTCAGACTTTTACTGACTAAAACCCGTCTATGTTCCTTCAAGTGCCCTTTGCGTTCCGGGGGCGCGGTATCTCTTTCGAACAACCCGCAGCTTGTTACGCAGATGAGGTGATGGTCAAGTGGTTAGCCCCAGGTTGGCCAAGGCGCCCCCCTCTCATGCACGAGGTTGTGAGTTCGCAAACGGGCACGGGCAAGTACTAATGTGACTTTTTCTAATTCATATCTAATTTCTAAGTTTATCTTGGACATCGCTGACATCGGTAACCATGTCAGAGGCCTTTGGGGCGGCTTAGAAACTCTGACACTAGATTGTGTGGGGTCGTACAAAAGTGTCGTACAAGTGCAAATATGTCATTATATAAATAAAAATAATAATTAGAAATATTAGAAATGTTAAGGTTTGGACGGCTGGATGTATGTTATTCATTCACCGCAGTACAGCTGAACAGATCTGAATGAAATTTAACACAGAAAAAGATTATAGTCTGGATTAGCATTTAGGCTACATTTTATCTCGGAAAAATTACACTTCCCATGGGATAATATACATATATAAACTTTGACGCGTACGAAGTCGCATTTACATGAGTAAATTGTAAATAATTGATGTAATTTGTGAATCAAGGCAATTAAACTAACATCATTTCCGATTCAATTATTGACACCAATAAATTACTAAATCACCTCTAAATTAACACCAATTAAAACGATAGTTTCATCCTACTAATTAGAAAATTTCAATAAAAATGAAAAAAATTCCACGACAAATGTTTCAGTGCATATTAAACCTTGGTCCGTTGTGATAAGGTTGGTTATTCGTGTTTGGTAAGGTTATTGCAAATAATACAGACAGGCTGCCCAATTAGTAAGGATTGCGAGGTGTTGCATAATTTGTAGCTTTTCCATTACCTATTTGTACCTAACGTTTGTTTAGTACTAGCTAGCAGACTAGTGTCTGCTTTTAATGAATATATACGTAAATATATTCATGCCTACTGCATTATTTATTTGAAGAATTATATTATGTATTTTTGTATTAAAACCGTCCAAGAGCGAGCGGCAATTTTTAACAATAAAAAAAAGAGATTTTTGTATGATCCGAATTATATATTTTACTTTGTTAATTTTCTAATATTTACAGTTCTAACCGTCGGAGTTTACAAAAAAATTTGTTACGCTTCAGAAGATACAGTCCCGTGACAGACAGACGGATATAAAATCAGCGGTTTTAATAGTAACATCCCAATTCTGTTTGGTACACTTTGGGCACGGAATCCTAAAAATCACTTATAGTTTTTGTACAAAGCTATCCATTTTTTTCAAGAAATTCTTACTTTCTTAAAAAAAACCAGGCAACACTTTTTTTTAAACATTACACCGGTTTGAATAACATTTGTTACAGTACATTGTTTTAGCAGTACACATCTAATATTAACTTAACTTACAAAATATTTCCATTTAGTCTTAATTATTTCGAACCATTGAAGCTTAAAAATAATTGGTTATAGTTAATTAACTAACCCTTTTTATAAGATTATGATTTAATTCATGTGAAACGCCATGTTCGAAGAATGTTTATCAGAAGATTGTTTTAACAAGATAAGGAAGCTTATTATTTGTATATAGTTAATCAAAACATGTTTATTAATTAATTTCTATACGTATCAAGACTTGTAACCCCCAACGAGCATTTACTTATCGGTAATAAGCTTAACAGAGGCAAAGCAAAATTGATTAAATTTCAAAATCGTATAGATTGGTGCCAGGATAGTGATTAAATTGGAAAAAAATATTTTTAAGTACGATCCTACTACTATTATAAAGGCGAAAGTTTGTATGTATGGATGGATGTTTGTTACTCTTTCACGCTTAAACGGCTGAATGGATCTGGATGAAATTTGGCACAAAGATAGATTATAGTCTGGAATAACACATAGGCTACTTTTTATCCCGGGAAAATGTACGGTACCCGTAGGATAACACATCAACTGTGACGCGGACGAAGTCGCGGGCAGAAGCTAGTAATTTCATATGGAAGGTTTGGTTTGACTAAAACAACCACATTTGAAGTACTTAGACATGTAGTTAATTAAAAATCAAAAATCTATAAGAGATATTTGAAAAATCTGTTGTTCAACGTGTATGTATGAACGTAAGGGAACCTGAACTTTAAATTATTGTAAAAAAAAATGAAAAAATTGACAAAAAATTATCGCCTCGGGCAAGCGTGATGATTAATGCTCGTGCCTTCTCTGTATAAGAAGAAGCCTTTGCTTTTGCTGCAATGGGACAATCATCATCATCATAATTAGCTACAGGACGTCCACTGCTGGACATAGGCCTTCCCCATAGATTTCCAAAAGGACTGGTTGAAAGCGGCCAAAAGCGGCCAAGCGGTCCAACAGTCGGACAATATAGGCTGGCATTCATATTTTTTAAACAAAAAGGACCAATGGTTAAAAGACCAAGTTTTTGATCCAGTGCGCCAATGAAGTTACCATTTTCATGAGATAAAACAAAAACAAACTCAAGAGGAAGCGTCCCATAAATTACTCAACGATTTTATCTAATTACTAGATGAGTGAACAATAGCAAGAAATAGGGAATTAATCTTAATTAGCGGACGTCTTAGTCAAAGCCGATTAATTTCTTTTCTTCATAATAAGTGGACGGTGGGAGGTGAAAGTAGTCGATTTTTTGCGACTACTAACGACGTGACTTCTTATTTTGTAGGTTAAAAATAAAGAAAAATTAATTTAAAAAATAATTTGTTTTTTTTTTCAAGAGTCAAGAGTCAAGAGTCAAGAGTCAAAGATTTATTTGCAGATAAATATGGTTACAAAAGTTCTTAAAATGGTAGATAATGTTAGTAGCTTAGCATATTTAATCATAACATAATGACATGCAAATTTTTGTTATAGGTAGGTACAATTACATTATTGCTTAGATTTGAATTGGAAGAATTCTTTTATATAATAGAAGGGGTTCTCAATTAACCACCTACGTAAAGCCCTTTTAAAGCGAACCATTGGAAGTTCTTTAATTTGGTCAGGAATCTTGTTATAAATCTGAATACACATAGGATAACAGCTTCGCCTATATAGTTCCGTATTTTTCAACAAACAATCAACAATCTTTTTGGTGTCAGTAATTATGTAATTAAGTATTTTCATTCTTATTTGAGGTGTTTGTAAAGTACTGAGTGATTATTACTTATCTAAATAAATAAATAGGTACTTCATAACCGAAACAAAATGTTTTTTTTTTAATAAAAATCTATTTAGGAAATTAACTATTATAATGATAAATGAAACAAGGAAAGTAAAAAAAATAATACCAATTGTCTCACTGTTGGGTTTAGGCCGCTTCTCATACTGAGAAAGCACGAGCATTGAACACCACGCTTCGCTTCCTCCAAGGTGAATTGGTAATTTAAGACTTTGATTACCTAATTCTAATAATCCTGGTTTTCACTCAATTTTTTTTACCTTTATTGATGTAAGAATAAAATATATTTAAAACCTTGTCGTTATTGACTTACCTATTTTTTTTAAAAGAACAATACAAAAGTAGCCTTAAATCAATAAAATCGTCAAAAACCAAATCAAACACCAACAGTTCAAATAACTTAATTAGTCAGTAACGGCTACCGCTTCTCAAGAATTTATTTCTTAATCAAATAACAAGTACCTATACAAACTTAAAGATGTGAAAATGTTCAGAGATTTTCATCCTTACTTTATCCCAATTAAAAAAGGCTTTGGTTGTATTAAAAGGATTAATTTATTCAGTGTTGATAGCAGCTCTTAGTTAAATATTTAACTTAAATAATTTTCTTAAAAATATTTGTTTTTGTGTAAATATTGTTCTTTGCTTGATGGTTCATGACAAGAACTGTCTTAGCATGGAGGGAAAACTGTCTAGCTGTACCGCCAGTTATCACTGATTAAGGCCTATCATGTGAAATTATCGCAAGGGAAATATCCTAGCTTACGCATGTCGCCTATTACCTACATTAAGGATCGCGTGAGATATCTAAGAAATTGTTCTACGGATAGATATCTCAATAGGTATTTCCATTGATGGAGGTATCAGGATACTTCCGCGAAAGATATTTCCACGGAAGACACTAGTGCGAAAAGACTCTTTCGCGAAAAGACATGTTTTTCGCGCAAGTGCACCACATCCAATCGCCAGTCCAACTTAAACAGGCATAGTGGGCAATCCTCATGGCTTTATTGAATGAGAAGAAGTCTTTGTCCTACAGTGGGACAATAACAGACCGGTATTATTAAAATAAGCAACAAAATTGTTCACTAATTACCCGCGTCGAGTTCTCATTGACTTAAAACGTCGGAAGTAATAAATAAATATCGTACTGAAACGTGAATTTAACCTATCAAAATGTTCCGTCATTCCACTTGTCTATTACCGAACCAATCAGTACTCCAATTAATTTATGGTTACTGAAATAAAAATATTCCAATACTTTGACATATTTTTTTAGCTTTTTATCATTTTGTTGCAAATAAAAAGTTCAACCAATAGGACGGCAAATGGAAGAAACAAGTTTGAAGAACTTCGATGTGAAAAGATAAGGTCATTCCTCATTATAACAGCACGGCTCCTGCTCGGCACGGCAAATAAATTGCCAATCAAAATAAGACTTTAAATTTTGTAAGTTAAAATAACTTTTATATCGACAAGATAAAAAACGTGACGGCTTGCGGGTGGCGTGTTAGCAGCTGACGGTTAGAATTTTCTTAAAGCGATTCCTTCTAGGTTTCTGCAGCGTTATTATAGTGAGCGATGACCATATGAAGTCTAGCAAAGAATTTTAATTAAATTAGTGATCACACAATGTAGTTCTTCTTAGCAAAAATAGATTCTACTGTCCTTTTTCCTACACCAATAACTTTTTATTTATGAATTCACGCAGTTTCACCAGCTCTAATAGTTACATCTTTGGTTACTGCTCCGCTCCCGAGGGTCGTAGCGTAAATTTATATAGCGGTTACTACTCATGAATTGGGGTATCATATCCAAAAATAATATAATGTCCAATTCGACTGATAGTTTCAGAGATTAGCGCTGTTAAATCAACGAAATAAACAAAACTCTAATATTATTATAATATCGTATGTCATAGGTATAAATAGATTATCCAGTATTCTCTTGAAATATCCCAGTTTAATCCCCACAATGTTTGAAACACAGCAGAAAGCATTCAAATACGTATCACAAGCATCCAGTACCTACCAGCCAATATGAATTACACAAGAAAATAGTAGAAAAAACCTGTACTGAAAATGCGAAACAAAGTTGCCGCGTATGCAGGCTTTGCGGCGTATGTATTCTGTAATGCTACGACAGAAAATACGAGTGTTTCTCGGAAAAACGTTCGATATTTTATTACCCGAGTACGGCGAAGCAAACAGGAGGGTTATGAGGTTGACCGTTATGTATGTATGTATGTAGGTATGTATGTATGTATGTATGGATGTTCATCTGTTCCCTCATAACTTCTAAACTATCTAACGTAAATTGACAAATGAGGTGTCATTGGAAGCGTATAAATTGTCCGCTGGTTATAGGCTACGTTATGTTGCAATAAATTGTATGTGGCGCCCTCTAGGGCTCATGAAGATGTGAAATAATATTTTTTTTCTTCCAAATATGGTCATGTTGCACATCAAATTAAAGGCCTTAATTAGCACATTTCAAATATATATATATATATATATATATATATATATATATATATTGTATTAGTAAATTGTACATGGCACCCTTTAGAACGCATCATAAACCTAGCTATATATAACTAACCAATATTTTGTTTGGGAGATCTAATAGATTATTCCATATATTGTGTATATGTTGCAGTTCCAGTAATATTACGTATATAAATGTCTTAATAAGAACCCCAAAATAATGTAAATAAAAAAGAAGTTTAAAAAACTAAAACCCGACTACAAAAAATCACGTTCTAAAAATTATGAAACAAGAAAACATTCTCATCTGAAAGCCGTGGTCCATTTCATCGGAGTGTGGGTGTACATTGGTACACCTCTGCCTATCCCTTCGAAGAATATAGGCGTGAAGACGTGGTACCACGAGCGCCAAAAAATTTTATATCGCACACCACACACCACCAATATCGAACACCACCAAAATAAGTACCACCAAGTTTAACTTTTTTGCTCAAACTTGTACCGAAGTGCTCACAAAGAGGGGAGTATTTTAGGAATGATGAATGCCTGTTGCGAGATTAGCACGAGTGTTAAAAATGTCTCAGTCTTTCGCATTTTTCCTACATTTTCGTTACCGGGATCTATGGGAGTTTTTTGTATTCCATTGTAGTAGGATTTATTGCGCGCTGCTTCGCCTTTTAGTAGTCGGGGTTTCAGGTGAAAGGTAGTGAATATGTTAGGCGGGTTTTGTTTGTTACTAAGCGTAAAAAGCTACCTATGTGGCTGGGTTACCTGTGTGCCTATGTTTTATAGAATTCTATTTTATTTTTCTTTACAGTTTTTCTTGTTAGGTTTTAAAATAAGGTGTATGAGATGGTTTTCTAAAACTATGCTTCTTTTTTTTCGAGTCGACGGTTCAATCAAGTTAATTCCTTTGTTTTTTTCGTAAAGTTCTCGGGCCCAGTACCTATATTGCGGCTACAGTGGCGTTTTTAATGTCCTCTATAGTGCTAGTGTACATAAACTTTGGGCACTGTAGTAAGTGAGCCATTACCTGGTCAGGAGCAAAACTATGATATTTATTTTCTGAACGATGATGAACATACAACATACAATCACGTCTGCATTCCCCGAAGGGTTAGCCAGAGGTGTACCAATGTACACCTACAGTTCGCCGGTATGTTTTAGGTCCCGTGTAATAGTGGGCGAACCTATTGCCATCATAACTATGTCCATATCATGAACATAGTTCTTTGTTAACAATATTCGGGAAGATAAAGTTATACTAACTAGTTACACACTAAATTATACAAAAACAGTTTAACAGTGAATGGTGTCAATTTATAATGCAAAATCCTTACAGATTCATTCATTACATTCGGGAAACTGGGACGTCCAGCGAATGCGCAGACTGACGATTATTATTCAAAACTTATCAGTTCGGCCCCGTGGATATAAAGTTATTCTAGATAGAACTGTTTTTGATTTGATTTTCTGTCGGCTATTTCATTTTTCCACTTAAGTAGAAATAAATTATTATTCGAACTGCCTCGTTGGCCTAGTGGTCCTAAGTACGACTGCCACGCTAGAGGTCCTGGGTTCGATTCCCAAGTCGAGCAAAAAGTGTTATTGGGTTTTTCTATGAAATTCTTAGTAGCAGCTCGGAGTTTGAATTTGTGCCCGGTTAATGGCAATAGGCTCGCCCCCTATTACATAGGACCTAAATATACCGGCGAACTGTGGGTTTACATTGGTACACCTCTGCCTAACCCTTCGGGGATTACAGGCGTGATGGTATATTTATATTTTATTTTTTATATATTATTATTATTTTTTTAGTTTAGTATTAAGATTTTAGATATTAAGTTACTGCTGCATAGCCCTCTTCCTCTCTCCTATGTTTTTGCTTTGCCCGACAGGATCCATAATGATTCTGTACTTTCATATTGTTAAGACCATTATGTACATTATGGAACGCAATAAATAATTGAGTATTGAGTTTTGAAAAAAAGTCTCGCTGCCAGGACCTAAAGGCTAACATTTAGTTCTTTTTAGGTGATTTTTTTTATGAATTTAAAAAAAAATGCAATAGAACTAACTCCCCAAAAAGAAAAGAACAGTCAGTTGTGCCATACATTTAGAAATGGTAGAAAAAAAATATATTATTGCCTACAAAAATGCAGGAATATTTTTTTCTTTTTCATTTTTCAATGTTAGAAAACTAGTTCAAATTCATGTGTTCTGTCATCTCTTGAAAACAGCTTGTATATCGTTTAAGTAAGTAGTTCATAAAAATATCTCAAAAAAAATCCTCAATCATTTTATCACGTGTTCAGCTTTCGCACAAAGTAACAAACGTCGTCGTAACAGATCATATATTAGTGTTTATGTGGCTTCTAGAGCTCATCCAGGGCCTTTACCTCTGTGCACCCAAGTCGAAGAACTTGGCAGCGGTCCGTGTTGGTCAGTAGCGAACTGCTGACTGAGCGCTACGAGCTCCAATTAACATCCCTCGCATCCGACACCGGCCGAGCTATCAATACCGTTTTTAATTAACTAACTTTTATAAAGGAACTCTATTTTCTTACTATCGATACCCGATAGTCGTTGCGAGTTGAGAAGTATTCGATTTATTACTTGGTAGATAGTTGGAGGTTATTAAAGTTATGTATTGTTAAAGTGAGAGTGTCTCTTATTGTGTCATGAAGATGTGATTTGATGCGTGAAGTAAAATACCTACCTTTTCATTTTTATTATATTGTTTTTTGATGTCATGATAGCTCTGCAGTTTTTTTAACCCATGTTAAATTACGTGTTTGGATATTGCTCCACTCCCGGGGGTCGTAGCGTGATGTTACATAGACAATACTATTCCTCATGAATCAGACTATCATAAACATACTAACATTTTTTCAATCCTACTGGTAGTTCCAGAGATTAGCGCGTTTAAACTAACAGAAACAAACAAAAACTCTTCAGATTTATAATATTAGTATAGATAAGTCTAGGTTTTTAGCTAGACACAACTAAAATAAGGTTGAAAATAGCTAAGCCAGCCAGAATCTCAACAGAACCTATTACAAAACAGATCCAACCAAAACCTACTCAAAGAGAATATATAGGTAACTAAGACGTCTGTTCTCAGAAACAGTTACAAATTCCATTAGAACTGCAAGTACTTGCTTTACAAGATAAAGATGGCGGGGGGGATAATGCAGTACCTCCCTGAAGGAACGAATACTCAGTCCAATTTGTTATAGCAAATTATCACTGAATAAGTGACTAGGTATTGGGAACGACGGCCTTCCCCAAAGTATTGGTTCGATCGATTTTTTTGGTACTGTGAAAAGAATGGATTTTATGATTAGCTGGTTTGGTCTGTAAAATATTTTTTGGTGTAAGTGAGTTCTAATCCCCACAAGTTAAGTTCAATTATTAAATCTCGCTTCACTAAATTCCAACAGAGATTTTTACAAAATTTACTTTACTTTATTTTTATTATTTACCTATCAGATAAATGGTAGTACTAACTACTATTTACTTGATAGGTTTTTACTTTTTAGTCTATTCGCGATGATCGACTTCACACTTCTGCTATTTTTAAGAATAATCACTATCTAATCTCAATATAATATAATAATGCATGTTTCGATATTGATTTTCTTTGAGATTACAACTAGATTTTAAAACATTTTGATTAATAGTTGACCTTCAGATATTAAAATCAAACGCATTTTCCTTTCATGGTTTCTGCCAGTTAATTCCTCCCGCAAGCAGCATAGAACCTCGATAAAAAACCCGCAATTTAAAACCTTTTAGTGCTAATAACCTATTAGCTTTATAGCCAGTTTTAGCTCATACATTATCAAATGCAATTGCCGTGGTTAGGAATATGAGATAGCGGCTCATTTGTCACGATCGAGCAGGCCCGGACTAATTTGCGGTTACTCTGTTATGTTGGATAGGAAAGCTGTTGACGATATTATGGATATTATGGTGAATATTATAAAGAGGTATGTACAGTCGGTTGTCAGCATTATCTGACCCACCCTAAACACAATCGAAATTGGACCTTCTGCCTATGATAATAAGGTTTAATTTCAATTTATATGAGGTTATCAGTCAAGTGCTCGAGAACTGAGAAGGAATAAATACAATAAAAATACACACACGCAAATTTGATCTTTATCACGTTAGCATTGGGTTAAATCTTATAACAACTTGTTATAATATAATAAGTGTAATAGCTTATTTTAATGAGTTTGGTCAAGTAACTCTGGTCTCGTGGTCTGTGTGTAAGACTGAGAGTGACAAGTTGCGAGATCAAATCCCGCGACGAAGTTATTGTTTTGCTTTCAATTTAGAATTTATTCTTAAAGTATTTCTTGTATTATTGTAAAGAACTATAGACGGATAATCTTCAAATATAAAGTTACTAAAATGGTAATATTTTGGCATAACTTGTATTAAGTGGGTAGTTGAAAAATAAATATTTGTATTCATTGTAAAACTGGTATTCAAATGCTACTAACTAAGGGTATGCAGTGACAACGCGCAAACATATTTTTCCTTGCCTTACTAAATTGCAATAACAACTTCTCTTTACAATTTATTTTTGTCTATTTTATAGGTAGTTTTTTTATTATCATGTCTTAATGGAGTGATTAAATAATAATGAAGGGATAAAATACAAAATAATCTATTTGCACTAGGATAAGGTTGGCTGCTTGTGCTGTGCAAGAATAAACTTTATTAAAGTATATATATGGTTTAAATTCTTTAGTCTTGTGGTCACTAATCGTTGTTTACGTTCGAAATCAAGTTTAACCTAAATATAGCTTCTGCTCAGGTGTTTCTTTTTTAATTATTTTATTATACTTTTTTTACAGTTCTTTAATGGACAACGCATAGAAATAAAACTAAACAATTGCAAATTTAAAATGTTTATTATTTCATTAAAACACTTAGGTAAATAAAGTAAGTAAATGCTCACATATTTCCAAATTAATATACAATATATTATGAGGATGCCATAATCAAATCTACCCATTTATAAACATTAAAAAAGGCATGTTTTCTTGAAAGTTTGTTATCGAGAAAATTTATTTTATCTGTGAAATGCTTTAAAGATTTATAGCTGCCTATTATACGTAGTGAATAAACATGTCATTTAAATAGAAAAAAAAACTATTTATGACAATAACATCACCACGTAATTGGCAACATTTTAATGGTTTAACAATCTATCCATTGAGCATTTACTTACATGGTGTGTTTAAAAATATCCTAGTAGCGGAGTGATGGCGCACCGTTCCTTGTTACGTTCATCTTTGTTCGATTTAAATGTTTTTTTTTTCATCAGTGAAGATCACAACATTTTCTTCTCAATTAAAATTTAAATATTCCTGGGCAAAACGGACCCCTCTTCAGCAGGTGTCAATGCTATTTTCTGTGCCGGTTTATAATTCCTTATTCCAGCAGCGTGTAAATGCCTTCTCACTGTTTCCACTGAAATATGGTGTTTTATTGCGGTTACACTAATGGGCAATCGCATTCGGGACTATACTTGATGTTTTTTGCCCCTGGAGGAATCCGCTGAATATTTACTTTGTCTCCATAACGTCTTAGCTACAGTCGTATTTCTCTAAAACAAAAAAAAAACTTTTTTGGAACCGTTTATGTAACTTGTAAGGAGTGAATGTAATAGTAAAATAGCCAACTACGCGTTCATTAATCACAATCAATTAAATAAAATAGGTATAAAAAAAAACACTTACTGCTATATTAAGACGACGACCAATCTCTCTAATTCCAACATTCTGCTCATGTAAAAATATGATTTTATGTTTGGTATAGTCATTAAGCTGCGACATGATGCTTTTTTACACCAAATTGCTTAAAAATACTTAACGAGTTATGCGAAACGATTTACAAATGTGTGTGCACAGTCAATGCTAATAGGCGTAGTGTAACTTTTGTCACTTAAGTAGACGAATTTATTATCTACCTCACGAAGCAAATATATGTGAACTTAAACTTTTTTAATTTACCCACCTGTTTACAAGATAAGTTATTAGGAGTAAATCATATTGGCCGTTCTTTAATAATGCAAACAATTTTGTAGAAATGAAATCAAATTAAAAAAGAAACTGATAACAGGTGGACTGTGTTTTCGAACCCACATGTTGTTCCTCGCCAATCCAACATCAAACCGCCAAGCCACAAGAACTTGTTAAGACTCCACAAAATTCAAGATTGGGTTCTAATTATGTAAGGTGACTTAAAAGGTTTTTAACTTTAATGTCAACGAGATAATGATTAAAATAGCTTAACAAAATGATATAATGCCGGTGGCTCCGACAACGTTGGGTGGGTTTATGCGTGTCTGTATTCATCGATAAATTGAAATTAAACCTTATTATCATAGGCAGAGGGTCCAATTTTGGTTGTGTTTAGGGTGGGTCAGATAATGTTGACAACAGACTGTACAGTGGTTGCTTTGTTTATAAGAGGTAATCTCTGGAAATACTGAACCTATTATAAAATTGTTAGCACTGATAGAAGGCCACACTGATGCCCAGTGTCATAGACTTTTTGATACATACCATCACATAGCAACTCGCCACTATTATTCGAAGGGTTAGGCAGAGTTGACCCATTTTCATTCACAGTTCACCGGTATGTTTAGGTCTCATGTAATAGAGAGCGAGCCTAATTGCCATTAACCGGGCACTCCGAGCTGCTACTGAGAATTTTGATATTTATTCAAATCAGCCTATAGTCGTCCACTGCTGTACGTAGGCCTCCACCAAAAAGCGCCAACCATCCCGGTCTCCGCTGCCCACCACTTTCTTTAAATCGTTGATCCACCGTGCAGCAGGGCGTCTCACACTAAATTTCCTTAAACGTGGTCTCCACTCTAACACGCGCCGACGCCACCGACCGTCTGTCCATTTTTTTATATTACAGATAATAATTAACTCACACAACTGGGACACCACAAAAGTCTAAAATCATAAAAAAGAAAATCCGCAGCACTAAGTATTCCTAAAGAAATTCCAGCTTTTCGAGCGAATATCAAAAATATAAACCTAATTCTCTCTTTGTTCCGAAAATATAAATGTATAATTTAGAGTTCATCTCGCCTGTACCCCTGAGACGGCGCGGTAAGTAATTCTTTGTGTTACGACTCGAGTCTAATGTTCCGCTACTTGGATACCTCGATGATTTATTAATGTTGAAGTGAAATGTGAAGTGTACACTCGAACCAACTATTTGGTTTACAGGTAAAAAAATATTTACCTTTCTACTACTCTACCGATTTTAAGGTTATGGAATGCCAAGGGTGATTCAGAAGAATAAACTAGATATTATCTACGCAGCAGATATTATTTACAGAGTATAGTGTAGTCATAGTTTTGGTCAATACGTTGTTAATCTAGATAAAATGTTGTGTATAGGATAATGGCATTAATTGAGGTTAGTCAGTTTTCCAACCCCCATGAGGTGGATCGACGACCTGGTAAAGTTCGCAGGAAATCGCTGGTGGCGGGAAGCGCAAGACCTTTTATTGTGGCTATCTTTAGGGGAGGTCTATGTCCAGCAGTAGACGTCGTTCGGCTGATATGATGATGATGATGAACTTTATTTCAAAATGAAATGTAACTCAAAAACTCGTAATGATAACTCGTAAATAGGTACATTTTATTGAGTAACCATGTGATTGATTACATTTTGTATGTAGCGCGCCGACTGTACAGTACTTTTAGAAGAAGCTGCAAGTTTAATGTCTGTATAACAAACAATGCCTGATCTCTCTCCGATTGTGTCGGATTGCCGTCCCATCGGGCTATGAGAGTTAGGAAAGAGGGAGTGTACCTGTGTTTGCGCACACACTTGTGCACTATTATTATAGTGCACAAGTGTGCAGACTAGCCAAGTACGCAGGAGAATCTGCATTAAAATTGGCCGCCGTGGCCGGAATCGGTCTGGAGAGTTACAACAAACAATTTGTTTGAATGTACCTTATTGTAAATCTTTTAAATTCGTCTTGGGGAAAAGTGCTGAAAATTTTTACCTGTTCGGAGTCCTCTTATCAGAAAAGTGACGATGCCATTTTCGTCACTTAATTTGGCTATCAAAGTGATGTGTTGTGAATTTAATTGTTTTTGGCACATCTTTATACCTGATTGTATGAATAAAAACTTTTGTAAAATCAAGTCGGAAATTTGGATGGTACTCGTACTATTGTCTCTCTCTAAAAAAATTGTAAGGTTTAGTAAATTGCAAATATAGGTTTAGTTATTGTTGCTAGACATACAAAATTGCAAGTGTGTACTTAAGTCTTATAGTTCTGAAGTAATGTACCTCAATAGCTACATTACTTCAGAACTATTAGGAGGTAACTTCGATAAGTTCGCTCGTAATGTTTCATGTTAAATACCTACACACTTCAATGTTCGCCAAACTTGGCTCACACACAGCCGTCTGTCCAAATATCTTACAACAATACCACTTCTTTCCCCAAATAGGTCACCGCCAAAAAAATGCCCAGTAAACATCCAAATAATTATAATTACAGTAATCTACACTAGATCTTCAGTTCGTGCTCATCCTAGTTCGGCAGAGATTACAGGACACCCCCGCGTTTGTAGTAAGCCTCGGACATTCACTAGAAACGCCCCCACAACCCCGTGATTACACTGAACACTGGGGTGACGGCTGTCGATATCGCGACCAAATATTGCATTTACAAGGTGTGTGGACTTTTCCAAATGCTTTACCTCTTGTTGGTTATATTTCTTGGTAGGTTCACTTCTATTCTGTTTTACTTATTGTTAAGTAAAATAGAATATAACTTTATTACAATATAAGATCAGAATAAATATTTAGCAAATAATTGCAGTTATCATAAAGTAGCTATCGACAATTTTACCTACTTTAAATTACGTCTTTGGTAACGGTACTGCTTCACTCCCGTGAGTCATAGAGTGATACTAACTGGCCCCTAAACTTTTCTCGATAAGCAGGCTATATAATGTAAAAAGATTGTTTCAAATCTGAGCAGCAGTTTCTGAGATTAGCGTGTCCAAACTTACAAACCTTTTTTCCTGTGTTTTATGATGCACAAAATGAATATACAAAAACAAAACATAGCTTATTACTAAGGTATTATTTTATTCCCAACATCAAATTTCCGACTTAAAATAGCAAAGAACATTCAATCAACCGACATAACATTTCGTTTATCCGTAGACTAGTTTTTTCACGAGATTTCAGCGGATATTCGACAAACTTCGGGCCTGGATCAATTGGGATCGGCTGTATATCGCCCCTAACAAGTTCTTCGATTCAATTTAAACTTACCGGTGCAGAGTTTACACTGAATACCACATAGGTTACCTACGAAATGGGATTGTTACTAGTTACACTTTAAATTAACAGTTTAAAACTGTAAATAACAGTTTTAAACAGTAAATAACAGTTCAAAACTGTAAATAACAATTCGTGCTTTAAAAATGGAATAATTACTCGTAGGTAATTTGTCGACTGCTACGCTAGAGGTCCTGGGTTCGATTCCCGGGTCGAGCAAAAAGTAGTAATTGGAGTGGTAAGTGTGGTAGTAGCGAGTGGTAGTAGTGTGTAGTAGTATTGGGTTTTTCTATGAAATTCTCAGTAGCGGCTCGGAGTTTGGATTTGTGCCCGGTTAATGGCAATAGGCTCGCCCCCTATTACATGGGACCTAAAATATACCGGCGAACTGTGTGTGTACATTGGTACACCTCTGCCTAACCCTTCGGGGAATACAGGCGTGATTATATGTATATATATATAGGTAATTTGTTCGTTTGTGAATCGTCGTGATGGCTCAGTAGTTAAGGCGCCCACTTCTTATGCACGAGGCAGCTGTGAGTTCGCAACCGGGAAAGTTCAAATGAGATTTTTGCGATGGATATTACTGACATCGGTAAAGAAAAACATCGTGACTATAATTAATATAAGTCTGAAATTGCCAATCCGCCTTGAGCAAACGTGGTGATTAAACCACGTGCCTTCTCTCTGTACCTATGACAATGCATTTGTAATAAGCATTTCGGTAAGGCATTTGCCCTGCACTGAGACAATACTGGTATTATTATAGTTACTAAATTATGTTCGCCTCTACCCTCATTTTCAAAGTCCGATGTGATGGCAACCCAATAACACTCTGCCCGACCTGGGAATTAAACCCATGATCCCACACTCACGCGACCACCGTACAATCAAAGACCAAAAGTCAACAACAACAGTACTTAAAATATAACATTTTAAATTAAACAAACTTCCATCAAGTCACATCCGAGCGCGACGTTTTATTTCAGCTAAAAAATACTCCAGAATTTTTATGACTCGACCAGCACTTGCAGTATTTTTCTTGAAAGGGAAGTATTAAATTTAGTTTTCCGTCTGCTTCGTTTCGCTGTGATACCGGTGCAGTAAATTGTATGAAAGAAACTAAAATGTTTGTGAATGAAGACGCTAATGTGCTCCTCGAAATATAGTGAGATTATTTTAAATAGGTTTCGTTGCTTCTGGAATTTTCTGTGTTTTTTACAACATAAGACGTAGTTATACACAGCATTTTTTTCGTCATCCTCATCATCATATCAGCCGTAGAACGTTCACTATTGAACATATGCCTCCCCATTGATAAAACATGACACATAAATCCGCAATAGATGAGACATTTAATAAAATAAAAATAATAATACCATCCCACTATTGTCTCACTGCAGGCCAAAGGCCTCTCAGAGAAGGCTCGAGCTATGATCACCAGCCTTGCAAGGCGAATTGGCAATTCAGAATTCTTTTCTAGGGCGTCCCCTACGGGCGTTGTTACTCATTTCTGCTATATAGTTAGTTAGCACTTTAGTTAGTCGCCTTTCACTCATCCTCTCAACATGACTGAACCATCTCATATCAGTATACCCTTTCCAATCTTTGTCACTAAAGCCTCTTTTAGAATTTTATATTTTATTTAATGCAACACTTTAAAAGGAAATTGCTCTCTGTAACCAACATCTTTTTACACGTGCTTGGAAAGATAGATACGTATTACAGCACTTTATTGAAAGACAAATCGTCTTGACTTCCTTTGCGAGCTAGCGTCAACTTGATAAAGTTTAATGGACGCTCTCTCCCGCGCCATTCTTTAAACCTAGTTTATATTAGTGCCTTGATTTTATTGCACACCCAATAACTTATACGTGAGAGTCAAAATGGCGGGTGTACCATGATGAATTAAATTGTACCAATTACCAAAAAAATGTACCTAAAAAGTACTATTTAGTACCTAGCGTTAAAAAATTTGTACCTCCTTCAGAACAAAGTTATTACCAAATTAAGGTACACCCGCCATATTGAAATCAAGACGGCGGGTGTACTGTAATATTTTATTATTTAACCATTTCTCGTAAAATATAATTATACCAAAAAATTGTACCTAAAAAGTACCTCAAGTAAAAAGAAACACACACTTGATCAGAGGGATAGTTCCTGAGAAACAATTATCATGATAAGTATATTGATATACAGGGTGTTTTCGGAAGCGTACCTGTAGGGAAACTACTGTAACTACTGAAGACGGTAATTTTTTTTGTTTTTTTTTTTAATTTTTATGTTGATTTATATTTTATTATTAGAAGCAAATATTAGTTATAATCTTGTATAGCACGAGTGGCTGTTTTTTGTTTCTTTGAAACCATAATTTAAGTAAAAACTTGTCATGTTTATGTTGATTTATATTTTATTATTAGAAGCAAATATTAGCTATTGTATTATTTATTTAACAATTTATGTAATTTTTAGTTTAACTTTTTGGAATAGGAAGAAGGAAATAAAAAAGGCGTGCTAAATATAACAAAAAATATTTTTGTTATTTTCATTATTATTGCTGTTGTCCGCGTCTTAAGGTAATAGCTTAAGTGTTCATTTTTTCGGGTTTAAGTCGTTTCGATTCCCAGGTGTGGCAATAGGTAAAGGCATTTTTGTTTCATTAAAAAAATAAAGCAATGTTTCCTTTGACAAAAATTTACTGTCTTCAGTAGTTACAGTACTTTCCCTACAGGTACGCTTCCGAAAAAACATCCTGTATATTATCGACGGATCCTATGCATATGGGCGAAAATGCAAAATTACAACTTTACAGGACACGCTTCTAAAGTTTAAATTTACTATAACTTCAGATTGATAAGACCGAACTTTACGATTATTTGCTTGTTTGCTAAGACAACTATCCTCCTCATTTATACTATAGTATTTATTTACTTAAAAAATTAAATTAAAAATTTAAAAAACCCCCGACCCAAAATCCTAAGTTCCCTTTAAAAATTAAAAAAAAAAAATACGTCGGGTTGGGGGACCGCTCGGGACGGTCGTACCCTATATGCAACATCGGTCCCCCAACGCGACGTGTTTTATTTTTTTACTTTTTAAAGGGAAATTAGGATTTTGGGTCGGGGGTTTTTAAATTTTTTTATTTTATACTTTTTAAAGGTACATACCTACTTATTATAATGACGATTTTGTTAAGTTGTAAATACATTCAGATTTTCTTCCCCACTTTCACCCCCATAACTTTTAAACGGCTCAACCGATTTTCATCAAACACTCGCACATAAGTCACCTTTCATACAAAAAAAACTAAATTGAAATCGCTTCATCCGTTCGGGAGCTATGATGCCACAGACAGACAGACAGACAGACACGTCAAACTTATAACACCCCTCTTTTTGCGTCGGGGGTTAAAAACAATATTTTATTCGTAACTCGTGGGGTAAGAAGACGTTGTCCTGCCCTGAAAAAAATCCAGCCAACCCAACCCCACCTACTCTACCAAACTGTACCTACCTATCTATCTATCTATCTACCTACTTACCTACCCTACCGACGATACAGGTACTTTCCGAAGCACTCGTGCCCAAAAAGCACCAGCGTCATCCGGTAGGAGAGGGCACCCATGACGCCTCTCCAGCCACTCCTTCAAGACGGGACTTACAGCCGCTATAGCAGCGTGCCCTGCGCTGGGTCGCGCAAGTCGATCCTCCCATTCTGCCACCAGGATCTGGCGGAGACCTGCCTGCCCTACCCTACCTACCTCCTACCCCTACCGACCTTTCCTATCAACCTACTAACCTTGCTTATCGTAGGTTAGCTTAGAGTAATAAGCTTAGACAATCGGATGATCTACAATTTAGGTCAGAATTAATTTTGCTGTAAAATGTACCGTTTAGCTGGAAAACGCGAAAAATCCATTTTTGAAAACTTTGACAGTCAATAAAAAAAATGCACAAGTGGGATCGATAGGGACTAATTTGACTGGACTATTAGGACCTTGTACGTTTAAATTCATGTTACATTATGCCGTTACACTGCAATAAAAAAATCGTGTTTCTAAGCAGAAATCTTTTTTTAATAGCTCACATAATTCATTAAATCTATAAGATACGTTTACCATAAAAAAGTCAAAATGGCCAAATTGTTAGTTTGGCCCGTATACATAGGACCCATCGATCAATATACTTATCATGATAATTGTTTCTCAGGAACTATCCCTCTGATCAAGTGTGTGTTTCTTTTTACTTGAGGTACTTTTTAGGTACAATTTTTTGGTATAATTATATTTTACGAGAAATGGTTAAATAATAAAATATTACAGTACACCCGCCGTCTTGATTTCAATATGGCGGGTGTACCTTAATTTGGTAATAACTTTGTTCTGAAGGAGGTACAAATTTTTTAACGCTAGGTACTAAATAGTACTTTTTAGGTACATTTTTTTGGTAATTGGTACAATTTAATTCATCATGGTACACCCGCCATTTTGACTCTCACACTTATACCTACTTTAGTTGATAAAGAAAATAAGAGGTATCACATCACCCCTAATATTAGGCGAAAGATTGTATGTTTGTCTTTTCTTCACGCTCAAACAGCTACACGGATCGGGTTGAAATTTGGCACAGCGATAAATTGCAGTATGGAATAACACATAGGATACTTTTTATCTCGGAAAAATGTTCGGTTCCCGTGGGATAATATATCAAATTTGGCGCGGATGAAATCGCGGGCAGAAGCTAGTGGATGACGTAATTAGTATTAGTCTTTCAATTAGATTGAACTAAAACTTAAACGAGTGAATTCAACGCTAACTGTAACTTCAATTTCAATTCTGTAATAATAGTTTTTAACACACCATCATTCGCCAAAACCTTGTGAATACTATGATAGACCAAGAAACACTGAAGATTATTCAAATAATTTTAACCAACGAATTGAAAATAAAATCACTAAATACGTAATATCTGATTAGGTTACAACCTAAGTCATGGCTAAAACAAAAAAAAAAGAACTACGTGTTCCAAATATGTACACAAAAAAATAATCAACCTATATTCATAAACAAAATTACCCTTCACTTTTAACACACCACATTATCAATATCAATCCAAAAAATGACCTGAAAACCCCTTTTCAGCACTCGCACAAATAACCCCAATTCGTGTAATGTACATTGGGGAGCGCATCGCGTAGTTCATAAACCATTGCTGGTGTAATAAAGGGAAAGAATGATGACGAACATTAACAGTCCGCAAATGAAGAGTTACAGTTCAGTGGAAACGTGTTGAGAGAGCTTCGGTGAATGGATGAAGTTATGATGTTACGAATAATTGTTATTTTTTTTTAATCATGCTAGCTGTTCATTTTTTAGTATTTCTAATTTATTGTGAACTCGCTTTTGCCTGTGACTTCGTCGGCGTAAATGCCGGTTATATTTATTTTTTATTTATTTATTAAGGATCTCCAACAAAAGATATACACAAATCATGACATAAAAACAATATAACAAAAGTGTTATGTACACTTACTAGTACACACTACTCCTTCACTTATAGGAGACCACAGCATGCTCAATAAAGTTAACAACTAGCTAACAAATATTTAACAAAATTCAATTATGATACGAAAGACACATGACACAACTCATGACCTCAACTCATACCTATTAAAAATACTTAGAGGAAGGGTGCATAACGCAGATATATTGGGGTTGATAGGTTTGTGTGTGCCGGATAGGTATGTGTGGCGGCGTAGGCGGCCGCGGCTGCTGGCGGAGCCGCGCGCGCGCACCAACCTCCTGAGCGAGGCGCCTCTGACGCGCGCACTGCGCACTCTCAACCTTATAGCAGGGGACATAGATCTGTTCAGCTGTACTCTAAATGAATTCACAAAGGTGGCAATGTTTATAATTTAATACTTAGAGGAAGGGTGCATAACGCAGATATATTGGGGTTGATAGGTTTGTGTGTGCCGGATAGGTATGTGTGGCGGCGTAGGCGGCCGCGGCTGCTGGCGGAGCCGCGCGCGCGCACCAACCTCCTGAGCGAGGCGCCTCTGACGCGCGCACTGCGCACTCTCAACCTTATAGCAGGGGACATAGATCTGTTTAGCTGTACTCTAAATGAATTCACAAAGGTGGCAATGTTTATAATTTCTTACAGAAGTGTGTAATATGTGATGTGTTAATAGGGTATGTTGTACCTAGTGAAATGTAGAATATTATATGTGAGTGTGTATGTTTAACTATCGTCTTGGGTTGCCTGTAAAGATAGTTTAAATATTATGGTTAAATAAATAAATAAATGTCGCCTTCTATTGTCATGAGAATGTTATTGTGGTTTTCCTAGGGAAAAATACTTTATTTTTCGGGATGAAAATTACCCCATGTCCGTTTCTGTACACCTGACAACGTGTATGCGAAATTTCAGCACGATCGGTTTAGTGGTTCAGGCGTGAAAGGTAACACACAAACATACTTTCGCATTTATAATATTATAGTTTGGATATTTTTGTAAACGCATCACCTCTCAATAAACCGTGGGCTATTTTTAACCGACTTTAAAAAGGAGGTATATAACATTACGCTACGACCTATGGAAGCGGAGCAGTAAGCAAAGACGTAAAATAACACGGGTGAAATAAGCCACGCAGACGTCGACGTCGTGGGCAATTCGCTAGTTATACAGCGTGTAACGGAAAGGGTATATCCATACAAACGGGGTTAAGAGTGTATCCGGTACTGAGTCTCTATACACAGCTCAAAAGCAATAACTTTGAAAATGCATAATATTTTTTTAATTTCGGCAGTTTAAGCCATAAATAAACTTGTCAGGAGAAACAAGTCTTTTACGGAGTTGTTTCTTAGTGTGTAGTGTGTAGTTCATTGACACCGATCAGCTGACTTAGTGTAATGATGTGTAGAATCCAATTTGAAACATTTGGTTTTTTGCTTAAATGTTGTTTAACTTTATAATTTTGTGAGTATAGGTATTAAAAAAATGTTGCTATGTGGTTTGTTAACACCAAAAGAATCCGTACCTTTGATATGTATATACCCTTTCCGTAACACGTTGTAGATATTTTTCACAGAAGCGAATGATCACAGAATACTTGAATTGCCACTCTGATGCTAGAAATTGACAGTTACGCAAGTTAGGTTGGCAGCTCACCTCAACCTCACTTCACCGACGGATCTTATTACCAACAAAACCAGCCTGATAAAAAAAATACATTTCTCACATTTCACCTTCCCCATAATACTCCTTTGCATCTACAGCACTCACGTCCGCGGTTATTTGTCATTGTTACCGTCGTTGTGACGAATTTATGCAGGGGTAACAAACGTGACACTGGGTGCCAGGGGTCGCAAACACCGTGGGAAGGTGTACGCTGTTCCTGTTGTTGTTGACGCTGAGCATGAATAATTTGCAAAGTTCAGTTTACTAATGGTTACCCTGAAGTTTGAATTTAGTTTGATTTTGGAACGTTTTTGTTTAATTTGGCGAAGAAACATATAGCTCCACAGTGTTTAAGGTGATTATCACACTACACCGCGCTCCGTCGAGTAGCGCGGGCCGCAGATTTCAACATCGTATACAACTATAGCTCCATTTAGAAAACACGCCTCCCACGTGACACTGACTCCGCGTTAACACGCGGGAAGCGCGTTGTTAAAAGTCTGCTGCCCCGCGCTACGCGACAGGGCACGTCAGTATGATAATCGCCTAAGCGTTGACCTCACTCGCGAGATGTCGTAAGGTAAAAAGTACGGTAGGTACGTAGAACTGACCGCTTAAGTATCATCGCAAATAGAGCAGTATAATATGCTTGTAGTTTTTATAAATTAATTGAAAATAATCACAATTACAGTTAAAAATTGCGTGCAAGATAAGTATATTGATTTGTTTTCATAATGCGCAATTTTCAGCTTTATTTTTATGGCGTTTTAGTTCATTATGCATAAATCAATGAAAACTAACCGCTGACCGCTACGCACCGTCCGAAGTACTTACACAGAACATAATAATAGAGCTTTGTGCATTATAACATAAAAACTAGAAAAGTAATAATATTGAACTCGCATTGCCAGTAATAATCCTCAAAGAACAACTTTGATGGAAGAGATTTCTTTATATGTACAAGCATTACCTTTGTACGTATTTTTCTGTGCCTTTTTCTTGTTTGCTTACAGATGTATTCATTTTTATTTATCTTTATTTGTTTTGAAGTTTTTATCTGTACAGATAAGCTAACCCAACATTGCATAATACATTTATACCTACACTAAGCGTCTCCACACACGACCGATAATCGGGACGATTTTTGACAGTTTCTTCTCGCTGACGAAGAAATGTGTCAATAATCGGTCAATTTCTCCGGGATTAAAAAAAGCTTATGTGCTCTATAGCATATAAGCTTCTGTACTTAACTCTTGTTTGTAGTCTATACTACAGACTATAATCTATCCCTGTGCCAAATTTCACCAAGATCTGTTCAACCGTTCTGGCGAGATTGAATAACAAACATCTATCCATCCAAACCAGCATTTTAGTAGTGTTACTACTAAAATGCTAAAGTTTGGATCACATATATATTTACATCACACATAAGATTTTTTTATTGATGGCCTGTTCTGTCCCATTTCTGGGCAAAGGCTTCCCCCCACTCCTTCCATCCTCCACGCTTTCGTGCCTTATCCTTCCAGTTTTGAAATAATCCATCCAGTTCATCCCACCATATCCTCGTAGGCTGCCGCGACCTTGATTCACTGAAGACAAATTTATTCATGAATTGTAAAAGAAAGACAGAAAACAAAGACTAATGATCTTTAATTTGTCAAAAATACCATCTCTATTTATAAGATGGTATAATGAAAATACATATCACGTTCAACATTCTAGTTAATAAAAAAGATAATCAGAAACACAATAAATGAGTGCGCAATTTACATTCAGCGCTGAAAACATAAAATATACTTATTCACAATTCTTTACATTTCAAAGTCTATAGCAATAATATACATATACAGGGTGAAGATACGAAAACCTGCTCCGTTGATCTCGTGGCAGCAAGCACAAATGTTGAGCTTGTAGTCCTGGGTTCGATTCCAAAGTCGGGCAATAAATGTTTTTTGCCCGACTTTGGGGTTTTTCCATTAGGAATTTCTCAGTAACAGCCCGACGTTTGGAAGTTGGTGGTGTGATGCCCCCGTGTCTCGGAAATCACATAAAGCCGTTGGTCTTGCACCTGATCTCTCCCCGGTTGTGTCGGATTGCTTTCCTATTGGACTATGAGAGTTATGGAATAGGGAGTGCACCTGTGTTCTGCTCGTTGGTTTGTACACACTAGTGCACTTTAATATCTCAGAAATTAAGTGTTTTATATAAAAACAAATGTTTTACATACAACCTACCATCACGCCTATATTCTCTTTGGGAGTTAGGCAGAGGTGTACCAATGTACACCCACAGTTTGCCGGTATGTTTAGGTGCCATGTAATAGTAGGCGAGCCTATAGCCATTAACCGAGCACAAATCCTAACTCCGAGCTTTTACTGAGAATTTAATAGAAAAACCCAAATTTAACACATTTAGCGTGAAAAAAATAAATAATATCTATCATTAATATTGAAGATATTTTTACAACGTTAACATTTTACTTCGACCTGTATAAAAGAAATTGAGCATTTCATATCGAAAAGACTGAATTACTGCTCCATCTCGCAGTGAAAATTATTCAACTCGCCTTTTGAAACGTTTAAAAAAACTGCTAGCCTGCAATCAGACGGGATTGAGATCCGATATTAAGGGAAAATAAACCGAGTCGGCCAAATTACAGGCCTTTCGAGTGAGCGTGATCGAAAAATGCAGTGCAGTGCTGACTTTATCAATGGTATCGAATGAGTGCATAGCAGCTTTTGCAATGAATGTTGAGTGGATGTTAGTTATGTGTACGTGTGATTGGAAATGATTGCTGTATTTAAAAGCGATTATGTGAAAATTTTGAAGAAAGAGTTTTGAATTAACTGGGAATCCAATTTAGTTTAGATTAAAAATGTGTATTGTGAAGGAGAATGGGCAAAAATGTATGGAACGTGGTACCCGCTCCAATAGTCATCATTAATATATCATTGAAAAGATATTTTGATGCAGATAAACGTCTACCATGGCGCCTGTCCCTATTCACGTATGGGAAGCAGTAATCTCACTAAGTTTTATAAATGAGAATTTACTACAAACTACTTATATTAGTAAAATAAAGCTGGAATAAGATAGACTTAGACGATGATATATTGCCGCCGTGGGATCTGGAGGCGCTGGTCCTCGCGCGCCTACACGAGTGGCGCGCGGAGGCACTAGGCCTAACCTAACCTAACCTAACATTTTTGTTATAGTAAGCGCGGATTCAACAAAGTCGTCGGGCCATAAATCATTTCTCTATGTCTATCTCGCTTGCACTTACAGAGCTTATGGAACGCTAATACAAAATAATAACGCATTACAATAATAGAAGTGACTTTCGAAGGTCCGATGAATTCACACGTGCGCACAGTGTCCAGGTAGCTAATATCGAGTTAGAAAGGATAGGCCCTTTTGTTTGTACTGCTAACCTTTATCTATTGTTATTGGTAATGACCATCTTAAGTGGCATCACCTGTGTTTATTTAAAATGAAGAACATAATATACTTAGATAAGTGGGACCTAATATACTATGATATGTATGTTTATTACCGGGGCCACGGGACTGTCTAAACAGGTTACCGTGGCCCTAGAACGCAAAGGGCAACCGAAGGAACAAGGTTTTTATTAGTTAGTAAGACTGTCGTTTATCTCCAAACGCAATAAGATTTGAGACTGGTGGCTATAGTAAATATTGTTCCTCTTGGTAAGACCTTTTAAACGACACTACAATCATATCTATTGGAGCCGGGTACCATTTTGCCCATTCTCCTTTAAGTATAAAATAATATGAGATTATTTGGTAGGTTGATACTACTGATGTAAAACTAAATAAAATCTGTTTTTCTCACCATTGCGATCATTTTTTGTTGTGGACTATATCTTGGAAACTTTTGGCCACGAATATTGAAGGTTAAAGTTCAAAAAAAAATTACTAAAATTAGTTTGAAATGTTCTAACTACACTTTAAATACTGTACTATTGGAAGCTCACATAAGCATAATGTTTGATTACATAACGGCGTACCTACTATTATACCTACTACCATAAACAGCTTTTTTTTCACACCAAAATTATAAGTCGCTTCCCAGCATCATTTTTGCTCATTGTTACTTACTTCGACTAAGCGTACTGCTACGCTTAGTTTAACAGCTATGTAATGTCTTTTTCAACCCAATATATGCAACATTTTCCAACAAGATTATCATTGAGCAAGACTGCGTAGTTAGGATGTAGCAATGTAGCTGACGGCTACCTCAGGGCTACGAATGCAGCGTAGGCGTGCTACGCTCTCGTAGAGCCAGGCTACGCGCTGACGTAGACACCGGTCCTGGAAATACTGTTTGTATTATAATGCATTTTGAATATACAGCATATTTTACAATGAAGTCTCAAAAAATAATAATATTCTCCAGAACGATTTTAACGGTCACAGAACATATATTATTATAGTGCACAAGTATGTGCGCAAACACAGGTGCACTCTTTCTTTCGTAAGTCTCATAGTCCGATGGGACGGTAATACGATACAACTGGGGAAAGATCAGGCGCAGGACTCACTTAATACAAACCTTTTTTTTTCCAGAAATATGTAACTAGGCCCTTCATCCTACTATTTAATTTATGAATTTCTTCTAGACTCGGCGAAAACTAGCTATTGACGCAAGAAACAGTAATAGTGCACAAGTGTGTGCACAAACACACGTCTCTCACTCTCATAGTCCGACGGAAGGCACGTCGCCATATTTCTAAATAATAATAACCATACAGTAAATTCTCACGGATCTACAAAAAAATCACAACATTTCACACAAAAATTGATTTACACCTCACAATGTTCCGAAGACGACACAAAATAAAATATGTCTGCAAACATGTAATTCGTGTTCCACGCACGTGCTCCGTTTGTTCCGTATTAAATTCAACGAAACAAGTCGACACGTGTACGTGTTGCGATGTTACTCGCATTTGTATAGAATTATTTGAAGGTAAAGAAAAGATTGATGTTTTGTTGAATTTGTGTCGAAGTAAAGTTATGATCTACGGAGGTGACATGTGAACAAAACACGTTAAATAAATAATAATAATACTAGTATAATAATTGTCATACCTATAGAAAAGGCTCGTGGCTAAATAATTACAGCCGCATAGACCGATCTTCCGGGTTAAGCCACGCTTGCCGAGGTTGGTCTGTGGATGGGTGACCATTTACCATATCGAGTTTCCTCCGTGCCTCGGAAAGCACGTAAAGCCGTTGGTCCCGGCTGTCATTTGTAGATCTTTGACAGTCGTTACGGATAGTCAGAAGCCAGAAAGTCTGACAACCAGTCTTACCAAGAGTATCGTATTACCCATTACTGGGTTGTGGAGGTCTGATAGGCAGTCGCTCCATGTAAAATACTGATATTCAGCTGCATCCGGTTCGACTGGAAGCCGACCCCAGCATAGTTGGGAAAAGGCTAGGCAGATGATGATGACCTATAGAAAAGGTACGAGCATCACCACAACTTCTCAAGGCGGATTGGGGAGTTTAGACTTACATTATTTATAAGTCCAGGTTGCCTCGCAATATTATCCTTCACCAATGTCATTAATTACACTAGCCAAAAAGCGCCCACTGCTGGGCATGGGCTTCCCTTAAAGGTAGCCACAATGACCAGTAATAAAATAAATAAATAATAATAAATATCTTGGGACAACTCACACACGGCTATCTGATCCCAAGCTAAGCAGAGCTTGTGTTATGGTAACCAGACAACTGATATACATACTTATATAATTTATAAATACATACATATTATAGATAAATCACACCCAGACACAGAACAAACAATCATGCTCATCACACAAAGTTAGTCCTGGGTGGGAATCGAACCCACGACCTCCGGCTTTGCAGTCAGGGCCACTAACCACTAGACCGACAGGCCCGTCGACAGTAATGTCCGAGATGAACTTACAAAGTAGATACAGTGGGTGAAGTCAAGCAGTGGATGTTGATAATGGTGGTGATGATGTTTATGATAAAGACAGAAAAAAAAAAAGTTTTAAAACTATTTTCTTAATTGGCAGTCACACTGTTAGCGAATAACTCAATTAACCACTTGCTAAAGTTTTTAGTCATGGATTCTTAAATAAAGAGAAATTCTATTCTATTTTACGACGAGGTTGAATTAGAAATATGTCATTCACGATGGACCTGTGTTAGCATCTAACCCCAAATTAATAGGTAACCCTGGCTACCGCAAAAGAGCTTAAGAACAAATAATAAAATTAAAAAGAACCACTGCTAGAAAATAAAGAAGCTGCATTCAAATCACCAGTTTAAGAGCTACGGTATCACAGACAGACACAAACCCGTCAAACTTATAACACCCCCCTTTTTGAGTCGGGGGTTAAAAATAGGAAAATACTTTCAGTTGCAGTAACACCCAACCCAACACATAATGACAATAGCAAACTGAAACATTTCCGCGCCATACATTATCTCTCATTACAGTTTAACTCTAAACTTTCGCAAACCACGTGAAATACTCATTAAGGACACGGCAATCATTTCTATGGTTCCACACACAATTAGTTTAGGAGCTCACCTAAAAACTTTGGCCATTTGAAAATTTTCGCTGAACTAATATTGTCGGTAAAAGGTGGCAGTGTGATGTTTTTTGATGTTCCCAATTTCCTTTCTTGTTGCTTCATATTTAGGAAAGTTTGGTTTTACTGTGTAGTCTATATTTATCTTTACTATATCTAATATTATAAAGAGGAAAGCGTTACACGGGATACGTATAAACTTTCCTCTTGAATCACTCAATTAATTCATGAAAACCCCATTCAAATCCCTTGCGGAGATAAAAATATCTAAGCGTACAGACGGCGGAAAGCGACTTTGTTTGTTAAATCCTATGTTAAAATGAATTTTTAATATAAAATATGCAAAAAGATAATGATGATGAATTTGAACCACAACACATAGAAAAACTCATTTTAATATTATATGAAAATACAACATTTAAAAGTATAGGTAAGCCATTACAAATTATTCAGAAACATTTCCACAATAACTTTCCGAAAATATGGTAATACAACATTTTAATAAAAGGTTAATTACACGCGTAAGTACCTACTTATTCAAATAAACTTTCAAGACTACTGAATAATTAAAATAACAAAAACAAAACTTTTTAATTTGAAACTCAACGCGGTAAGGTTTCTTCAGGAATATTCTAAGTCAACATCTAATTTATAAGTAACTTTTTATGATATTTCAGTCTGAAAATGTAGTCGCACGGATTCTAAATAAAACTTACATATATAAACTCACGCCATTTGCCCATAGGGGGGTAGGCAGACTATATAGAATGCCACCTGTTACGATCCTTACGTACTCCTTTCGCCTAGTTCACGTTCATACATCTGGTTATACAAGCACATCGGGTACGAGTACTGCGCACCCGACCTTTCTGAAGGACCTCACCAATAAGGTCAGGCTAGGTCAAAATAAAATAGCTAGGTAATCAACCGTCTTCGTGCTATTAAGAACTTAATATACCTAACCTTGTTACGAGATTAGAATCTACAAGACTAACGCAAAATTTAAGCTTAGAGTACACTGAAAATTGCTTTGCTCTTTTTTTTACTTTTCTGATTGGACCTCATGAATAATGCTAATGTAGAAATGATCTAAGGGTGAAGATTGTGAATCAACGGTAAAGTTTTCAATTGCACGCAATTTTTCTTTTCCATTTCGTTGTTCAAAGTTCTTTCTAGAATGACTAATGTGTTAGTTTATTTTAGTTTGAATTCGTAACAGCAGGTTTTATTGTAACAGTAATGGATACGGGTTAAACTTAATAATATGCTAATTTTTTTATATAGCTTGTTCAATCGAGGCTAAGATTGATAGACCACACGCTAGCCTTAGGTGGCGTTTCCCATATTCCTCATTTATTAACGTGTTCAACCTCATTATTATTCTAACCTACTCATTCAAAGCTGCCCAATCTCGCGTTTCTTCATTCTTTATGCGGCCCGGTGCATGACACAACACATTTTTCGCGGTCCCTCATGCCTGCTCGTATTTCATCCGTGTTCATTTAATATCATGATGGGTATTTATTTACATACTCTTCTTGCAAATCAATTAAACACTTCCTGTCGGGGGAGCAGTGTATGCTTATATACCGCACCCCCGACCGTAGGCAGAAGTAGAACAGCACCGTGGTTTTAGCGAATAAGTCTGGCATGCCACTCGTCACTCCCCATGACGGAGGAAGTCCATGAGTATTTCCAATGCACACCAAAAATACTAGTTTTTTAAACACTTCTTCTGCATTGGTTTAAAATTTATAGGCCACTTTTACTTTATGACTAAATTAGTGAGTACGAGAGAGCAGGTACACTCAAGCATGGAGAGAGCATAGCTCCAACGTTGAGCCCTAAGCTTAACTATACTTTACATAGTACTAACTTTACTCTCTGTCACACATGCTTTGTGGCAGATTGCACTCAATCTCAGTGCAAGGACTTTGTGTGATGCCCCTCTAGTCTTGTTTAATTTTCCATGCTGTACTCGTGTTAAGTATAAAGCGTAAATCATATAACATGTACCAGAAAATTGTTTTAGTTGGAACTTACCTAATTTTTTTTAAAATACGGGTGATATAAGGGTACTTGACATAGTCGTTGATAATATATAATATTGAAGAAAGATAAGGCCGCTTCCAGCCGGCCCTTTTCGATATCTATAAAAAATGGTAAAAAAATAAAATCTGAAATAGTTAGTTAACCTTCAATATATTTATAACCAGGAGGTTCCGGGTTATGATAAAGACGCTAACACATCTTTAAAATTTTCCCAAATGAACCTGAACCTTATACTTTTGTAATAAAGTTGAAAACGTCTTAAAGAAATTCGACAGATTAAGGTAGCTTGATCTGCTGGCAAACATCTGTACATATAATAAAAATGATAACAAATACACAAAATATATTTTTTGTCATATAAAGTAAGTGTCATTTTTACAACCGTTATGTACTTACTTTTTCAATTTTCTCTCGGTTCTACAAAATACACAAATACAAAAATTATGTCTAAAACAGTTTAGAAAAAAAAATTAAGTCTAGAACATTATTTAGGCATATGAAAAAAGGCAGACTTATTAAAAACATTTAATATTTTGCTGCGTAACGTCCAATAACTTGTTAAGTTTACTAAAATACCAATATAATGAGCTTTAATAAAAAAAAACAACGTATAAAGTTTGTTTCAGAATGTTGGCCGAAAAAGTTTATTAAATTCTGTAATATTTACCAAAAGAGTTATTAAATTCTTTATCGAATCCATACTGTACTGATAATATAAATGAGTAAGTCTGTTTATTTGTTTGTTACGCCTTCACAACTACTAAACGCATTTTGTTGATAGATCTAAGCTTAAAAACCAAGAAAGGAATTTTTATTTTTCTAAGGATGTGAAATCTTCAAATGACTTCTTCCTCTCCGGGTGGAGCGAAAGGGAGTGTCAGACTCTTACTGACTAAAATCCACCCATGTTGTTCCTAATGCCCTTTGCGTTCCAGGGCCGTGGACATAGTCACTCTTTCGAACAAATTCAAAAAAAGCACATAGGTTCCATTTTAATCCGCGACTTTGTTTTCATCCGCAAAATACAAAATTGACGCGGACGAAGTCGCAGGTAAAAGCTGGGTTTAAATTGCTCACCAGGCTTTTAATATTGCAATGTTTTGCATTTCAGCACAATATTTTCGATATTTGTAAATTGAGTTAACGTACCACCATGTTCAATTAGCATTTGGTAAGGTTTTAGGCTGCATTAAAAGCTTCCATATGTGGTCTTACATGACATACCCACTTTTTTAATAGCATTTCCATTAAGTGACGAAGTGATGCGATACGATCCAGTGGTTAAGATGCCCACGTCTCATGTTTGAGGTTGTAGGTTCGATGCTGGGCAAGTACCAATGTGACTTTATCAATTCATAATAATTATGTGCTTTCTAGGTTTATCTTGAACATCACTGACATCGGTGAAGGAAAAACATCGTGAGGTAACTTGAACTTACAAATAATATTTATTTATTTATACAAAGCATGAAAGACTTACAGCTAACAAACTAAGTAAAATAGGAAACCATAGGAGCCAGGAAGCCAATTACAAGTTTTCGATAAGTCTGAAATCGCGAATCCGCCTTGAGCAAGCGTGATGATCAATGCTCGTGCCTTCTCTGTATGAGAAGACGCAGTTGCCCTGCAGTAGGACAATAATCGACTGCTTTTATTTAATTCCCTAAAGCTTGTGCAAGTTGAAGAAGATTTAAAAAATATAGTAATTAGTGTTAACACGCCTTTAATGAATGCCTAACGGTGAAGTTCGAGCTCTCAAAAGTTTATTTGTACAGCAAAATCTTCTTAAACTACTTAATGGAACTAAAACGTGATTCAGAGTTAGTTATTTTGCGGTTTAGTGCTTTAGTGCCTCTTCCAGTTGTGAAGAAGTGAGAAGTTTCCAAGTTGTGTAGGTTTTAAACTTTTGAAGTAAAAAACAAACATTTGCTTGTAGAACTTTTACTACATACATTGGTACTTAGGTCGGTAGTAAAAGCCTACCTTTTGGCAGCGTGAATGTCGGTCATCGTGAATGAAGACGAAGTCGCGGATTAAAAGAACCCTATGTCCTTTCTTGGAATTCAGTTTGGGGCTTAGTTTGTACCAAATTTCATCAAAATCGTTTCAAGGTTAGCAGTAAAAGCGTAACAAACAAACGACCGAAGTTTTGCATTTATTATTTTAGTGTGGATCATAATATGGATATCTATATAAATAAAAATAAATGGTTAAATGCGTTGATAAGCGCGACAGTCTTTGAATTTCCTGGGTCAGGTTCATTTGAAAGATTTTTTTTGAAAAATCTACCGGTGAAGTCGGATTTTTGCACCCGCGTGAAACCGGGGCGGTTCGCTAGTACTTAACAGAACTTCTTACTTACAGAAAAAAAGGAAGTTGAAGGCATGATGGTGCTGCCCTGCAGCATGACGTTTGTATTGTTCATTATAATCAGGGCCGGATTCATGTTGGGCCCCAAGGCAAAGCACGAATTGAGGCCCCGTTTCCTTCCCCTTTATAATTTCCAAAAAACATATTTTTCTACCACGATGCAATGTTATTCATAATTACACTGTTTTTTTTTTTTTTTACTACATAACGAATAAATGAGATCACCCCATTTAAAAAAAAAAATAACTTGGCACAATTTCGACTGGAATTTCCTTTATACTTATAGTGTGACAATTCCTCTACAAAACCAGAGATATAAAGTGATAAAAACTGCGAGATAACAGAATAAGACTTTTAATACAAAAGTCTTCAAAATAATAAAAAAAAAACAATTACATTGACTTTAAAAATTCCACGAAATCGTCGGAAAATAACCGAGCCACATAAAATAAACGTATCATGCCTCCCGAAAGACCCACACGAATGAAATTCAAAGAAAAAATTGAAATAGTAATTGAAATAATTCCTTTTATTAACCTCACCGCCCATAAAGCGGTGATAATAAAATATCCAAGACTTTTATAGCTACCATAATGCGATGAAAAATTCACAAAGTGGAATTGCTTTTAAGATCTTCACCCCTCCTGTTGCAGACAATTGAGATATTGTTACCACCAGATCCTTGGAATATTATGAAACTTGAAACATTTCGGCAAGCGGGTGGAATTAATTTAATTTGAGAATTGAGACATTGGGAACTGCCTCGTTAGCCTAGTGGTTCTAAGCGCGACTGTTATGCTAGAGGTCTTGGGTTCGAGCAAAAAGAATTATTCGGTTTTCTATAAAATTCTCAGTAGCAGTTCGGAGTTACGATTGGTGCCTGGTTGGTGGCAATAAGCTCGCGCCCTATTACATAGGACCTAAAAATAATTACATTGTACATTAGCACACCTCTGCCTAACCCTTCGGGAAATGCAGGCGTGATGGTATGTGTGAGAATTGACTGTCAAAATAAGCCAATCAACAAACTCTATATTACGTAAAACTAATTTTAAATGCAAAATTTGTAACATTACTATCAAGCAGAAACATGTTAAAGTTCATCAAAATCATTAGTTTTGGCTTAGAATAGATTTAAAATTAACCAAAGTTAATAATTACGAGACGTAGATTACCGAGTTCGTTGTTTATTTTAATAGGTGGTACTGATCACCATGTCGTTAATGTTTTCGTGGTATTTTTAGCCACAATATCGTGGTTTTGTATAAACTATTATAGTTATAAAGTGACGTTTTCATTTTGAAGAAATTATACTCGTACACACTGTTAGTGGACTATATGATTATTCAATAGCAAGACCATTATCTGTGGTTTGCCTGTTTGATCATATCATTTTAGCAGATTCTTAACACATTTTAACAGACACACCTAGTGTTTAAATAGTCCTATTTATTTTAATTTACTGCCAAAATTCACAAAGTCTCGCTACATGTTTTACAGTGGTTCCGTATGTTTTGTTTTAAGTAGAAATCTGCGCAAACACAGTGCCGGTATGAGAACATTACCGTGGAAACATAAAATAAACGCGAACCAACACACAATTTGTTCAGTGGAGTGTGTATGTTGCGACAGACCTGAGTATGACAAAACACAGAGAGCTTCTGTTACACCGAAGCATCATGCAAGGTGCATTTAGGGTGAGTTTCACCAAACATTTATAACTAGCAGCATAACATAATAATACAACATAACAAACAACAAGATCATTACAAACATATATACACACACACAGCTAACATTTTGTTATCTGTGTAATATAATTGATATTTGACAGGTTTTGTATAAAAAACGAGTAAGTTGAGATTTGTATTAGCTATAAAAGAGTTCTAGCATCGTCAAAGTACGGACAAGTATGTTTAACCAGTATATCTATATCTATTTATTTATTTATTTATGGCACTTCAACAACAAAATCACGAAAACATTCACAGATACAAAATTTCTTAATTTAATACTACGTGACCCTGTCACTTATAGGTGTGCACAGCTTTTAAATTAATTATCATCAACATCATTACCTAGTCTAGGCTACACCCACTGCTAGGATTGTCTCTCTTTATTTGTGCCAATCTCCACGCTTGTGCGCTTGTTTGCGCTAACTTGTTGTGCTTAGACGGACTGACTTTTGACTATTTTTCAAGGCGTTCAAGTACTCGCAAAGACCAACCCTGAAATATTAAAAATGTAATAAATATAATACCAGCCGTATGCATATTAACATTATAATTCATGTAAAACGTTTAAGCCTTGAACTATTTTTTTCTTCTTCGTGTCGGTACTACTTACAACCATTTTTTTTCTTATTATGTTATGTTTCATCATCATTATCTGCCTAGCCTTTTCCCAACTATGTTTGGGTCGCCTTCCAGTCAAACCGGATGCAGCTGAATATCAGTATTTTACATGGAGCGACTGCCTATCAGACCTCCACAACCCAGTAATGGGTAATACGATACTCTTGGTAAGACTGGTTGTCAGACTTTCGGGCTTCTGGCTAACAGTATTATGTTATGTTTATTATTCAGAATTCCTACAGCGATACCCCATGATTATTGATTGATTGATTATTATTATTGATTAAATACCATCAATAATAATTTACCTAATCTTTCAATTATCTAAAACACACTTAACCAGAAATGCTTTCTAAAACCTGAAAATTACTAAAATCCTGTGAAGGAAAGCTCCTCTGTTACACAACGGTGTGTTAGGCTGCCTATAAGACAGAGAATTTTACAAAATGTTCGCTGTATTTGTGTAAAATGACACGAATTCTGTTTATTTGTGTAACGACATACTTTCGGCATGAGTTAAGATTTTCGAGGCAGTTATATCTATTTCAATTTAATAAAAAGTAAGGCAATAAAAAGTAAGTATCACTATTTTTATTTCGCAAAATTCTTCTCATTTTCTTTTTAATGACGTAATCGGTTTAAAGACTTTTAGGTTTTATCAAGATCAACTCCGTACAAAGCGATACTCAATTCTTCATTGAATACCATATTCTCCATAACTCTTGCTGAAGTTAATACTCGGTATCTTGAACGAGAAATTGAAGTGCAATCCCTCTTCTCTTATTCTCTTTTCAATGACAATCCGTCACTATAGGAAAGAGATCGGGCATAGAACTAAAATCTGTACGTACTTTCCGACGCACGGGAGTGTTACGCCTTCAACACTCAGCTGCCTAACCTAACTCAAACCCAAGATCTCCACTCACATCTGCCTTAAAAGTTGATTAGCACACACGCAAAACCCACCATGATAAAGCTAAAAGACAGTTTCTAAATATCATGGATCTACCACAAACGCGTACAATAACAGCAAATAATCCAGCTTCAAGCAATTTGGTTCTAGATTAAAAACCATTTGCGAATTGCGGGGGAACCAGGATTAAATGTTTAATTCTATTTCAGTCTATCGTGCGTAAATTTCTTACAACAAAAAATATTATTTCCACCCAAACGGTGGTCTAAATGGCGTCGTAAAAAGGCGTGATCTCCCCCTAACGTTAATAAAAAGGTGATAATAAGGACAATGTTATTTGGATAAGATATTCAAAGGCAAATTATTACAAATTGTTTAGCTCCCTCAGAACGGTATTTAGAATTGTTTGGATTAGGCATGGAATACGGAATATATTACTTGGATGCTTTTAGTAATATTTCCGCAAACGAGCTTCACTAAACCTCACATCATCTACCTAGCCTTTTCCCAACAATATTAGGGTCGGATTCCAGTCTAACTGGATGCATCTGAATAGTAGTGTTTTCCATAGCCCAGTTGTTGGGTAACGACTGCACATGGTAAGACTTTAGGGCTTCAGATAATCCATAACGACTGTCAAAGATCTACGAAAGACAGCCGGTACAGAAGACGGCTTAAAGTGCTTAAGAAGCAAGGGGGTGTCCATCACCAACTTCGAAAACCCCAGGATGCTACTGATCCTCTGCGATGTCAATTTATCACAATTGACATGCATAACGGAGTAGCGCTGCTTTTTTAATAAAATTAAACAAGATATAACGCGCCATCGGCGTCGAGGCGCCTTCCACGACACATCTTAATACGTCATGTGCCTGATTAAAATTGAAAACACACATGTCGTCGATTCCAACATGAATATAATATAAAGTTAAAGATATTATTATTACAATTATATTAATATTGAAAAATAATCTATAAATCTTATAAATAATCTTACAAGGACAGCACAATATTGTTAAACGTTGGACAGTTTTCCATGCCTGCAACA
The DNA here is from genome assembly GCA_932526535.1 of Caradrina clavipalpis. NCBI lineage: Eukaryota > Metazoa > Arthropoda > Insecta > Lepidoptera > Noctuidae > Caradrina > Caradrina clavipalpis. The sequence goes on from OW052100.1 coordinate 4,851,709, forward strand.
AAGTTAAAAATACATTTCTTGCAACCACGATCTTTAAAAAAATAATATTTATATAATAATAGGGTTTAAGTCAATTACCAGAAAATTAAGTTTTTTTAAAGACTTATTATAATGATACATACTTTTACTAAACAAAACCTCATGTTTTGTTTACCAGAAACCTGAAACGAGGCATTAAATAGTTGCACAACCCGATAAAATGTTTTTTTTTTTAAGGTTTCTAGTAACCGAAAATTAAGCTTGTACAAAAGTATGTACATTATAAAATGTGGAGCCAACTCCTGTTTTTTTTATATCATTGGTTGGCAAACAAACCCTCAGCCCACCTGCTGTTAAGTTGTCACTGCTACTATAGACATCTGCAATACCAGAGGCCTTGCAAATGCGTTGCCATCCCAGACACAAATTTGAAATGTCTCATATGCCCGTAATTACACCGGTACCCATACCCGTCAAACCGGAACACAGCAGCACAGCTTGGCGGCAGAAATAGGTATGGTGGTAGTACTTCCCCGGACAAGCTCATTCACAAAAAGCTCTACTACTACTGTATCTTGAAGTAAGTAGCTAAGACTAAGGCTCTAGACAGACGGACTGCCAATTTGCAGTTTGAATGCAGTTGAAATGCAGTCCCTCTGTCATTACAGACAACAACTGCATGTCAACTGCATTCAAACTGCAAATTTGCAGTCCGTCTGTCTAGAGCCTAAGTCACATTTATGACATTTCAAATTAACATGCCTCTTTTTTCTAAGGATGGGAAATCATCAAATGACTTCTTCCACCCTGGGTGGAGCGGAAGGGAGTGTCAGACTCTCACTGACTAAAACCCACGCGAGTTACTTCTATAGCCCAATATAGCCCAAAATAGTGGCAATTAATGTGTGAAAATAGTGTGAAATGTGGCAAAATAGTGACAACATAGTTTTAAGTAGTACTAACAATTTTATATGGAATTATGTTCTGAAATAAATGAAATAATAATAATAATAATACTTAATAGAAAGCAGAGGTTTACCAATGTACACCCACAGTTCGCCGGTATATTTAGGTCCCATGTAATAGGGTGCGAGCCTATTGCCATTAACCGGGCACAAATCCAAACTCCGAGCTGCTACTGAGAATTTCATAGAAAAATCCAGTAACACTTTTTGCTCACCCCTCACTTCACTTCACTTTTTGCTCACTTTTTTCTCCCTTCGGGGGAACAGGCGTTGTGGTATATTTTTTTATTTATTTATAATAGAAAACAAGGGAAAGAATAACAAATTAGCATGCCTAGTCAATACTAACCTACCAATGTGAAACCTCATTTGATATTTCAGGTGTTCGTTTTGCCGCGCTCTTTGATCAGTTGGTTGGTGACGGCGTACAGCTTAGTCTTGACGTCCGGGTAACCCTCCAACAAGTCTTCCCAATCCGATAGATTCAAGTACACTAGATCCACGATCTGTTCAAATGTAATGATAGGTATAAAATCACGCCAGTATTCCCCGAAGGGTTAGGCAGAGGTGTACCAATGTACACCCACAGTTGACCGGTATGTTTAGATCCCATTTAATAGGGAGCGAGCCTATTGCCATTAACCGGGCACGGATCCAAACTCCGGGCTGCTAAAGAGAATTTCATAGAAAAACCCAATAACACTTTTTGCTCGACGTGGGAATCGAACCCAAGACCTCTAGCGTAGCAGTCGTAAGGACCACTAGGCCAACGAAGCAGTTAGCCTAGTGGTCCTAAATGTAATCATATCAGTGTGTACTACGAACCCAAGATTGTTGATACATGGAAAGTAGCCGGTTTTATAGTTTCCCTTCTTAAAAACGTTGCCCCACACTACTTGAACAGATAAACTCACATACGCATACAGCCAGATCCAGAACAACTACCTGTAGATCATACAAATATTTGTTCCGTGCAGGAATCGAACCCGCCAACTCAGCGCAGGCAACTGCTCGCGCGGAACCGCCTCGACAAACCAACCGTTATAGTTGCAAGCAACCCGCCTGCAAGTCGTCACTTTTTTATCTTGTCATTATAAACTTTAACGCGCAGGATTTAAAGTCCTAAGTTGAATGGCATATTATATGCTGTGAAGCCGTGCAGTTATAATGATCGCTGACCTCAACTCAACGTTATTGTTTATTTTTATTTTGTTTATTGGGTTAAGGTTTTTACAACTACGTCACACCATTTCTGTGCCTATTCAATTTCATTTTGTTTTAGACGAACGCTTGTGTAAATGCCCGCGACGGTTATTGCAGAATAAAAGAAGCCTATGTCCTTATTCCCCAACTCCCTTCTTGTCAAATTTTATTAAGATCAGTTCAGTAGTTTTGGTGTGACAGATAAACAGCGTCACTTTTGCATTTACAATATTAGAGTGGATACTATGTTACAGAATACTAACCGTACGTGTATAATAAGAGTATTGAAAACTCTCATTACGAAACAATCCAGACACAACTCCGAAATATCCATTGGTATATAAAACGGACACTAATTGACCTTCGCCGCTGAAATGAAAATTATGTCAAGTTAAGTTGAAAATTAATAATGATCACAATGAACCAATGAGGAGCTTCATTGTATAACTATTTTTTTTAAAAAAAAAACGTTGCCCCACTCTAGGGATTTCTCCTATATCGTGGGTGCGTTTACAAAAATATAAACTCACATACACAAAGAGCCAGACCCGGAACAACTATCTGTAGGTCATACAAATGTTTGTTCCGTGCGGGAATCGAACCCGCTACACGCAGCGCAGCAGTCGATCGCTCAGCCACTGCGCCAACCGTGTCGTCAACTATTTTTGTTAAGGTTCCGGTTCGGATTTCTGAACCTTTTCAGGTTTCAGGTTTTTCAGGTTCATAAAACAACTGAAACAACACAACAACAACTAACAACATGGCCTCGTTTCTTTATTTGTAGCACTTGATAACGGGTAAGTGATATTTATTTATGGTATATCTTTATCATAGGTACCTGTACAAATTGAATATTTTTTTTAAGAGTAATTATGGTGTTTCTTTCCTATTTTGCTCCATACGAAACTACGTTTTGGGATGGGCAACAAGTTTCAATATTATTATTTTGTCCTGTAAATGGCTTTTAAAAGTGTCATTTAATGGTCTAATTTAAAAAATTATTTGACTTTGACTATGTTGAAGAAATACTTACAATGAGTCAGTACACCACTTCTCGACCTCTCCCTCATGGATAAAGTACATAATGGTGAACGTATCTCCCTCTCGTACTATGCACTTGCCTAGAAAACGTAATGAACAATAAACTTTAACGCTAAAAAAATAAAGACGAGATTATCTTTATATCAGGACCTTCGACATTTTTTAGGGTGCCTACGGTACTCTATTAGGTACTAAGCTTTCGCTGTCCGTCCGTCTGTTTGAGAGCGGGCTGTATCTCATGAACCGTTATAGGTAGACAGTTAAAATTTTAACAGAGTGTGTAGATACTAATATAGTCGATATATAACAGAAAATGATAAAACTAAAATAAAGTTGAAAATTAATAGGGGTCCCAATAAAAGAAAGGTGCTTTTTTATGTAACTTAGTTTAATAAAAAAAAAACAAGACATAATTTTATATAAATAAAATGAAATAAAAGCTTTAAAATTCTACAATGTTTACACACGATGACGGTTATTGCTAAAAAGATTATTAAAACCTCAATTAGCCCAAAAAGTAGCCACGCTGCTCTAGAGTAATTAAAAGTGTAAAATAATACTATAATTTATGAGCCATTATTCAGGCAGGTCTACATTATAGTTAGAATTAATTTTCCTCGATGGCAATTAATGTAAATCATAGTTTTACGTATACTTGTTTTTTTTTTTCGTTATGTTCAACAATTTTACCAACCTGGAAATACGACCAGCCTGTAAATCCTTGCACACAATTGCCTTTTGAAATAATCTGGTAGATCTCTGAACATTGGCGCTGCTTCCAAGTGATGCATGTACAATGCAGAAAATAGATCATGACGGAGACATGGGGGCCCACGGTATGCTAATTCTGGAAGCCAGTCCCCTATGACGAAACATTTTTTTTTTAATATACACATAAACACACTATCACGCCTGTATTCCTCGAAGGTTTAAGCATAGGTCTACCAATGTACACCCACAGTTCGCCGGTGTGTATAAGTCCCATGGATAGGGGGCGAGCAAATCCTAACTACGAGTTGCTACTGAGAATTTCATAGAAAGACCCAATGACACTTTGCTCGACCTGGGAATCGAACCCAAGACCTCTAGCGTAGCACCACTAGGCTAACGAGGCAGGTACAAAAAAAATATGTTACCATAAAAATAATAATACCAGCCTATAGTCAATGCCAATAGCCAATAGCCTATAGTCAATGTCCCACTGCAAGGCAAAGGCCTCTTCACATGTAGAAAAGGCACGAGCATTGATCACCACATTTGCATAAAGCGGATTGGTGATTTCAGACTTATATAAGTCATAAGTCCAGGTTTCCTCACAATGTTTTTCTTTACCGATGTCAGTGATGTCCAAGACACGCTAGGAAAAAAAGTCACATTGATACTTTCCTGGTTTCAAACTCGCACTCTCAGCATATGAGTCGGGCATATCAACCACTGGGCCATCACGACACTATGTCCATATAAAATATATATTACGCCTTTTTGAAAGTTAAAATACAGTACCAATTACCTTTTTGCCTCTTCCACAAGTGATCGGTATAATTCTTAACAATTTCGAGAAGAGATTTGCAGATACCGTTGTCATTGAAATACATCATCATAGTTTGGACATTGTATTCGTAATAGTATAGTAATCGGTATTTGGTAAAGGCGAGGGTGATCGCCACTGACATTATCCACATGTCTAGTAAGTACATGAAATAGGTGACGAACGCTTGGTAATAGATCTGTTTCAGGGACACAGCAATCACCTGAAAAGATATAAGATACTGTCTGCGACTTCGTCGGTGTAGCTTATTTCAGTTGCGTTATGTTTTTGGTTACTGCTCCGCCCCCATGGGTCTTAGCGTAATGTTATATACTCTATGTTTTTTAGGAATAATTTAACTATCTATTGTGAAAAAATTGCTCAAATCGGTCCAGTAGTTTCGAAGCCTATTCGATACAAACAAACAAATCTTTCCTATTTAAAATATTAGTATAGATTGTCAAAAACTGTAGAAGGTCTCCTAATTTTCTAAGTAATGGCTAATAGAAATTTTGAATATTTAACGCTGATTAGTTTTGTTTGTTATAATTGTACTCATTTTGTTTAAAATTAACTTCGGCCCGCAACTTAACCCTCGCGGTCCTTTTTACTCGCGTTTAGGTACGTCTTTGGTTGCTGCTCCGCTCCCGTGAGTCGTAGCATGATATTATATAGCCTACACTATTCCTTATGAATCCGGCTATCATATGCACATTTTTTTTTACAATCTGACTGGGTCGTTCCAGAGATTAGCACGTTAAAACAAAAAACTCTTCAGCTTTATTATATTAGTACAGATGACTGTATAAACAGTCCAGCTCGATAGTTGTAGGTGGTACTTTTTTTTTATAGATGAGAAATCATCAAATAACTTCCCCCGCCCTGGGCGGGACGGGAGGGAGTGTCAGACTTTTACTGACTAAAACCCATCTATGTTCCTTCATGTGCCTTTTGCGTTCCGGGGGCGCGGTATCTCTTTACAACAACCCGCAGCCCCGGCAGGCATCGGCCCTCAGTGGAAACGTACGGACGGTGCTACCCATTGCTCACCGCCCTCAGACCCGCGTCTACGGTGGCCGGGAGTCGTCTCGTGGCTCCCGAGGCCCGGAGCGTGTAGGTGGTACTTACTGTATCAATATTAGTGTGTGTGTGGATCAACAATATATAGGTAATTGCCACGATATAGTCATTTTGCCAATATTTGGGGACTACAAAAGATGGGTTTGCAATCCCATTTTTATCAACAGATATTTTCGTAGCACGCGCACAACCTGACGACAATAGGAGTATGATTAGGTAAAGTCCGCGAGGCGTAAGCTGAGCATTGCATTTGTGTGAGTGCTCGTACAGATAGTGTAGGTGTAACGTCGGCTTAGTGTGCGACTCGTCTTTGATTGGTTGAAACCGGTTTTAACCGGACCAAACTTTCTACTTTTGGTTATCACTCACACAAATGCAAAGCTCAGGTTACGCCTCGCGGACTGTAGGTATATAAATATTCTTCAGACCACGGCAGCTAATCTTAACGCAGACTATCCAAGTACATTTTAAATGTTTGTTGTTAAAGATTTTTTTTCTAATTTGGGGAAAGTATAGATAAAGAATGATTTATTTATTACATTATAGATTACAAACTAACACTTAAATTTTAGTTTAATGGAAAAATATTTTACCTCCATGTCTATGTCCAGGTGGCAGCCATTGACTGAAGTCGATAGACCTGTTCAAATGATGCGTATCTGGGATAATAATCGGAAATTTCTCATCTGTAACATAACAAAAAGGAACTGTTTGAAAAATATGCCCCCTCTGACTAAAAGTTAAATAATAAAACAGGAAGAAAAAACATACCACCACGCCTGTATTCCCCGAAGGGTTAGGCAGAGGTGTACCAATGTACGCCAACAGTTTGCCGGTATGTTTAGGTCCCATGTAATAGTGGGTGCACCTATTGCCATTAACCCCCTAACAGACGCGGGGCCGGAACTGATATGAGGCCCACAGGCTACACTGCGTAATGGATAATCCGGCCCTTGCTTTGATTGGTTGTTGATAATTCAGTCAGTAGTTTATTAAAAGAATTACAAATTTATGGGACGTAATTCTTAACAGCTTAACAGCTTCTTTCTTTCTTTCTTTTTCTTTCTTGCAGAGAACTCGGAGTTTGGATTTGTGCCCGGTTAGTGGCAATAGGCTCACCCCCTATTACATGGGACCTAAATATACCGGCGAACTGTGGGTGTGCATTGGTACACCTCTGCCTAACCCTTCTGGGAATACAGGCGTGATGGTATGGTAATTCTTAAAGCAATAAATAAACGCTATATCTAACCTTGACATGCAACTAATATCCAGCCGCACGTAAAACAATGTAACAACAACAGAATTATAGCAAGTTTTAAAATGTAAGGACCTTTTTCACTCTGAAATTGAAGTCGTATTTCATTAGAAACTCATATAAAATACGAAGAAGCTGAAGATATAAAAGACGATTGTCAAATAAGGCTCTAGACAGACGGACTGCAAATTTGCAGTTAGAATGCAGTTAAAATGCAGTCCCTCTGTCATTACAGACAACAACTGCTTGCAACTGCTTTCAAACTGCAAATTTGCAGTCCGTCTGTCTAGAGGCTAAGGAGTAAAAATAAATAATGCGTTAATGAAAAAAATATAAACATATCTATATAAATAAAAATGAATGGCTAAATGTGGTGCTAAGCCCAAAACTCGAGAACGGGTGGACCGATTTGGTTGATTCTTTTTTTGATGCGTTTGTAATTTTCCGGGCATGGTTTTTAAATATTTTTTCATTTGGAAAATAGACCAGTAATATCTTTAATATGCATCCGTGCAAAGCCGGGGCGATCCGCTAGTTATTAATAGAAAAAAAACTTTCAGTACCTACACGATTATAGGCACCCAGAAAATAATTTTCTATCAATGAAATCAAATTAAATCCATAGGAGAGGCCTATGGTCTAGAAGTCATGCGAATGATATGATGAAATCATTTTTGTTTCCTACTGCCAAAAACCACCTAACAATTGAAAAAACCTTAATGATACAAATCTAGGTAAAAAAACCTACCCGAAATCCTCTGCATAAATAATAATCAAAATCAAAGAAAAACTTTAGTCTCAACAATCTCGCCATTTGATACACCCATTGACCAGTAATAATGGTGATCAATGGAATTAGTAAAGATAAAGCATCGATGTATAAGCTCCAATCCTTAAATTTCTTCATGCCAAGGCGACGAGTAGTACATCTATCGTTCTTCACAATAAGCTCAATCTATAACACAATAATTAGCAAAGGGTCAGTAATCATAATAAATGAAATTAATGTTGAAATGGCTTTTAGTACATAATATTACAACCATCTGCCCGCGACTTCGTTCGCGTAAAATATCATTGGTTACCCCACGGGAACCGTACATTTTTCCGGGATAAAAAGTATCATAGGTATGTGTTATTCCAGAGTACAATCTATCTCAGTGCCAAATTTCAAAGAGATTCGTTCAGCCGTTTAAGAGTGAAAGAGTAACAAACATCCATCCATCCATTTATCCATTTGTCGATTCTAACAAACTTTCGCATTTATAATAATATTAGTAGGTTTCTCCCGAATACGGAAATTTGGTTACAGAGGTCAATCTCAAAAATAATTTTCGAAAATTAACACACACATACCGTCACACCTGTATACCCCAAAGGGTTATGCAGAGGCGACAGAGGTATACCAATGTACACCCACAGTTCGTTGTTATGTTTAGGTCCCATGTAATAGGGGGCGAGCAAAGTGCCATTAGCCGGGCACAAATCCTAGCTCCGAGCTGCTACTGAGAACTTCATAGAAAAACCTAATAACAATATTTGCTCGACCTGGGAATCGAACCCAAGACCTCTAGCTTAGCAGTCGCACTTAGGACCACTAGGCTAACGAAGCAGTTAAATATTGAATCCAATTAAATAAAGCAATAAAAAAATTAATGACACTTACTGTGTAAAATTCTGCTATAAAGTTCGCTATATCAATGGCATCTGTGATAATAATGGCGCAATACAATCTGAGCCGTAATGCTGAGTCAGAAGGCACCAAAATGAACAACAGCACCAAGCAGGAGGAGATGAAGGGGCCAATCAGCCAAGCCACGTAGAGCCAGCGGGTGTACCAGATGCTTGTGCGAACCTCAGCAGGCTCCACGCCCCACTGAACGAAACAATCATCATCATCATCATTACCGCAGGACGTCCACTGCTGGACATAGGCCTCCCCCGTAAATTTCCAAAAGGATCGGTTGGAAGCGGCCTGCATGCAGCGTCTTCCTGCGGTCTTAACCAAGTCGTCCCACCCTGTGGGTGGACGTCTTAGGCCGTGTTCAAACCAAACTGACTGTCAGCCGCCGAAAGTGAGCGAACGATCTCAAAAATTGCCATCTCAGAGACAAAGTTGAAATGTCTCATGTCCCTGTAATTTTACCGGCACCCAAACCTTTCAAACCTGAACAGAGCAACGCTGCTTTGCGGCAGAAATGGGTATGATGGTATTACTGTCCCGGACGAGGTCCTCCACAAAGAGCTCTAATACTACTAAAAATTAAAAATCATCGTACTGGTAAACGTATTGTCTTATTCCCGCGCAAGATATAGGCGACAGTGTTGTACGGATTCTCAATATAAATACTTCTAGTTGCCATAAAGTCATTTTTCGCATGTCTACTTTTGTTAATTTTGTCTCTCATCTGAAAAGTAACATTGAAAGCTAAAATGCAATATTGTAATGTGTATAAAATAAGTGTACAAATTAGACATGATTCAAAATAAGAAAATAATATCTTTTTTTAAAGAAAAAAAATGATAACATCAGCCACTGCAAGGCAAAGGCTTCTTCTCGTACAGATATGGCACGAGTATCAATTACCACTCTTGCTCCGGGCAGATTGGTAATCTCTACTTATATTCGTTACATTGGTTAGATATTAAACAAAAACCTACTGTCCTATACTTAGCATTTGGAGCTCCTGCAGCCTGTGACACAGGATTATCCTAGTACAGGCATCTAACATTATTTTACCTACATTGTTAATTTTAGATTTATTATGTATTTTACCTTTTGAATTTCTGAATAAAAATTTATTATTATTTATTTGGTAACTTATCTCGGGACCCTAGGGTCCCGGACCTTTGGAAGGCGTACGAGGAGCCGAAGCCAACTCGCAGAGGCCCCTTACATGGCTTTACAATGAAATGGAACACCAGCCGACAATTATCCCTGTTTGCACTATGCAAATGCACCCAAGGACAATCCCCGGCTGGCGCAGGACTATTACAGAATATGGAAACTAAGAATAGGGCTATGGGTTTGGGTGACTAAAATGGACTGGTTTCCTGACACTATGGAAGGACTATGGCCCCTGCCAATCAATGTTTTTATGACAAAGATAAAATGGCAGGGGGTGACTAGCACACTCGATAAATGGGCCCCCTAAAACGGCCGCTAGCACGTAGTGACGTAGCGACAAGAGGGCAACACAGACTGAGGTGCTTGAGGAGTGGAGAGGTATTTCACGGCTATCAGGACAATCCCGGAAGTACGGTCAAGATCCCTACCAGCACCTTACTGAAATACTTCCTTCCCCCGAACACGAATGCTCTTGCGATTCTCCACTCAAACCGGCCAATGAAGGCAAGAGAGAGGTGGGAGCTCTGTTCCTCGACAGTGTTCACTCCGGCCGGCCAATAAAGGCAAGCCAGAGATGAAGAACAAGACTTCTCCCGGGAGGTCAGGTCCGTGGGGTCGCTACTGCCCAACAGCTCGCCACAAGCTGCCCTGCGGATATTATTATTATTATTATTTTTATATGGTTACGTATCTCGGGACCCTAGGGTCCCGGACCTTTGGAAGGCGTACGAGGAGCCGAAGCCAACTCGCAGAGGCCCCTTACATGGCTTTACAGGGAAATGGAACACCAGCCGACAATTATCCCTGTTTGCACTATGCAAATGCACCTAATATTATTATTCATTGTACTATAAGACCAAGTTTCCTCAAGATGTTTTCCTTGACCGATGTCAGTGATGTCCAAGATATTTTTTTTATCCCACTGAAGGTGGCAAACAAGCCAACGGCCCGCCTGATGTTAAGCGGTTACCGCTGCCTATGGACATTTAGAAAGTAGGTAAATATTAATCTAAAAGTAACATAGGAACTTGCCACGACCTCATTGATAGGAAGCGGGCGTCTTAATCACTGGGCCAAAATAATATATTTTTAAGGCGAAATGTGTCCCAAAGAAGGTGCCGCATTTCGGCTGCATGCAAAACTATTTTTTATCATCAAAAACTACGACTTTGCCTTATTTTTTTCATGATTATTAAAATTGAAGATTTTCTTTAGTGAATTATGAGGGCCAAAACACGATTGACATAATTTGGCTCGATACAAAAAAATCGCAAAGTTTACTCAAAATTAGCATTTTTAAAAGAAATAACGGTTTTATTCGATTGTAATTTAAGCAATTTCAATAAAATTTAGTCTATACGTTCACCATTAAAGACATTAGGGGATTATGGGTTCATTTTAATGTCACAAAGCAAATAGAATTTTAAAAAGAAATATTTATAAGAAGCGTGCAATACGCACCGCTCCCGCAGACCCGTCAGTCGGACGCAGCGCGTGACCACGATACCATTTCGCCTTAAATAATACTTTATGATTAAGTTTTTTTTAGTGACTTAAATGTAAGTACCTCATTAGTGATGATACTTTGAAACGCTGCTACATTGATACACAGCAGATCTACATGATCATCGGCTGTTGCCGTCACCTTTATGGGACGCGTTCTTGCGCCTTCCAATTGTCCAAATATATCACCCTGTGAGGAATACAAAATTCTTTAATTAAAGTCAAATGACAATTGAAAAAATAACCTTAATTTTTAGTAACTTTTTTCTTATTTTACCAATGGAAAATCATCAAATGACTTTTCCCACCCCTCGAGTGTCAGACTTTTACTGACTAGAACCCATCCATGTTCCTCCTACATATTTTAACATCTACAGTATGGCTATAGTGAATTAATTATCTTGTAGAAAGTTTTGAATGTCCCGTTGCTCTCGTGATCGCAAGTGCGACGGCTAAATGTGGGGTTCTGTAGGAAATCCTCATTCTGTAGGAAAGTTGGGGTCTGGGTTGTTGTGTTACCCAGGACAGGCGAAAGGTTTTTGGCTTTTTTATAGAAAATTTGTTAGTAGAATGTTGAAATATGTTAGTTAATGTATTTTCGACACAAAAGCTGTCTAAGCGCAATATACTGTTCTATCGTTTTGTGACGATTAAAAATTAACCATAAGTTACTAAAAAAAACCCTGCCTGGCCTGCGGATTGTTCGAAAGAGATATCGGGCCCCCGGAACGCAAAGCGTCACAAGAAGGAACATGGAAGGTTTTTAGTCAGTAAAAGTATGACACTCCCTCAAGTTACTTGCTGAATTCCAATCCCAAAAAAAAAAGTTAACATCTCACCTTAGTCAGGATTATAATCTTCTTCCCTTGTTTAGAAATATTGACTTTTCCACGATGGACTATACATACATGAGTGACGAGATCCATTTCCCTAAATATGTCGTGCCCTGGTAGGAAATACTCTAGATTGCACTCATTAGCCAGAAGTTTCTGCACCCTCTCTCCACCGCCGATTATGGAGTCCAAAACATTCAAGGTACTAAACAGAAAACAAATAAACACTCCTAGATATGTTTAGAAAAAAGTTATGAGATTGCAAATCAGTTTTAATTGCAAGAACATACAAGGTGCAGTTTTGCATAGCCGTCAAATTTCAGGAGGTTCTCAAAACACACTCAAATCAAATAACAAGACCTGATTAATAATAAATAATAATAATAATAAACTTTTTTATTTGCAGACCTTATAGTCCATAGTGTTAGTAATACATAAAATAGACTTACTTAACTAATATTAGTAACACACACAATCAACAAATACAATACAAACAATAACAGATAATAAAAAACGACACAAAGTAAACCACCTGCACGACACAGGTCGACTCAAAGTATCTACCTTGAGTCGACCTGTGTGTGCAGTCTCATCCACCGACCAAGCATAGGGCAGTCCCACCGGTCACTCAATGCCCTCAACAAGCTGTGGGAGCTGTCATCAGTTCTGCGCCGGAGAGAAGCGCATCGCTTACGAATGATGGCATAAAAATCATCTATTCGCGCATCGGCAAACATACCCGAAGCGCTACAGAAACGCGGCAGCCCCACAAGCATTCTGAAGGCATTATTATATTGGACACGCAGAGCACTGTATGCTTTCTGCGTATACTTGACCCACAGGCTGCAGGTGTAAAAAGTCTGACAATAGGCTCTAAAGAGCGTCATTTTTACCTCACAAGAACACCGTGCAAACCTGCGAGCCAGCATATTGCTACGAACAGACAATGCTCTGCGCTCCCTCTCTATGTCCAAGTCATCGCACAAGTCCTCAGTGACCCAGTGACCCAGGTATTTAAATTTTGATACTTGCTTTAAGAGCGTGTTTGCTAAAGAGACACACGGCACATATAAGTCTCTTCTGGTGCCAACATTAAACACGAATAACTCACTCTTAGCGACGTTATACCTAAGCCCATAAGCCACCGCGTAGTCCTCACAGACCTTCAGCAACCGCCTTAATGCACTGATTGATGGACTCAGCAACACCATATCGTCCGCATAGCTGATGTTGTTCATAGCAACCCCATCAATATGACAGCCAACCCCAGTATTGCTGAGCTCAACAATCAGCTGATTTACATACAGGTTGAAAAGACGAGGGGAAGTGATTCCCCCCTGCCTCACCCCGCATTCCAACCTATATTCATCGGACAGGGTCCCTGCCCACCTTACATTATTTATTTGGTTTTCATACCAGAACTTTAACAGAAAAGTAATCTCAGGTCCCACCTTTATCTCATTTCCTAACTTATCCCACAGTTGGTCATAAGACACAAGATCAAATGCCCTGGACAAATCCAGGAAGCACGCATACACCGGAGTTTTCCTGTCTGTATAGTACCGGACAGTCCGCTTTAGACACATAATGGCACTTTCTGTTGACAACCCGGGCCTGAACCCAAACTGCGCATCGTGCAGACTAATCCTAGGTGCCATGTATGTATCCAGCAGACTGTCCAGCACCTTAGCTATGATCGTAGCAAGGGATATTGGTCTGTAATTGGTGGGATCTGCAGCATCACCAGTTTTATTTTTTATTACAGGTACGACAACGGTTCTCATTAGCCCACTCGGTAGATACGAATGATTTATACATAGCCTAAAAAACATAGATAACACTCTCGGCAAGTGCACACCCGCATACCTAAGGTGCTCGACACTGAGGTGATCATGTCCGGGAGACTTACCCCTAACCATATTTTTAATCACTTTTACAACATGTTTAGTATCGAAATTCACCCCCAACTCCATGCTCACCTCAGCGCCGGACAAGGTCTGCGCCCCATGACCCACTGTTGGACTATTCAAGGGCTTGACTTTAAATTGGTCTACGAACATATTGGCAATCTGAGTGGGGTTATGTTTACCAGCAACACTAACGGGGAGGCTCGACTTAGGGTTAAGCTTGTTCGTGTTTTTCCAAAAACTTCCAAAATCCTTACTTTTATGATTTTCCGTAATTAAATCTAGTTTTATTTGTTTTTCATTTTTACGACACCACAATAGTTTAGACTTGAAAACTCTCCGTGTATTACGCATGTTATCATATTTAGTACCTGTATCCGGCTTACCACACTGCTGCCAACATAGAAACGCCAGTCGAGCCTCCTCATAAGCTATTTTTACATGCTTATTCCACCCAGGTACAGGTTTATACGTTCGAGGTTTATACGCCGCCGCACTACACACAGCTGACTTTTGGAGAACACATACTATGTTGTTATACAAATCATCTATAATAGTACGGTGGTATGCATTGTTACAATGAGAGTCAGCACAGCGACTAAACTCATGTGGGAAATCTATATCTCGCAAACCCGCATTACACATTTCCTCATAAACACTTATCTGACTAGAATCGCGTTCCCCCCAAACAATATTATTACAATTAGGTTTAGGTAATAATATACCGGGTGTAATTAATTTCAGATTACATTCCACCTCAATAGGCATGTGATCAGACCAGTATAAATCATACAGTACCTTAACATTAACGACTGTCTGACGCGCAGCCCCAGTCATAACACAGTGGTCAAGCCATCGCCTACACCCGTGTGCATCGCTCACGAAAGTGAATGAGTCACACGGCAGGCACTCGATGTCAGCACACGACCACTGTTGCTCGTCACAGATCTTAAGTAATTCACTATGAAACAACTCACCAGTATGCGCATTATAGTCTCCTAACATAAACACTGTTTCTATATTATTAGTGTCAATTATAGCCGCAATTTCACTTAAACAGTCTGTAAACTCCATCAGATTTTCACTGGAGTTGGTAGGCATATACACCGAAAACACTAACATATCTCTGTCGCACAATCTCACTTTTATTGCCGCAATACGAACACTACTGCACTGTATAACACTAACATCTGAGAACAGACTCTTTCGCCACAGAAGTGCCACACCTCCATATGGTCGACCACGAAGTACACCTGCTGCCGTATCCACTGCTGAGTTTCCGGTGAACGCAAAGTCAGTGTGTATATTTCCCAAAAACGCCAGATCATGCGGCAATAACCACGTCTCCTGCAGAGCAATAAGGTCCGCAGTGGCGAATAGTCGTCTGATACAATCAGCTGACGTCATTACACATTTACAGTTAAAACTTATTAACTTAATCGGCTTGTCCATTCGCAGTTTTTTTAAATATAATAAATTGCCGGAAGGACACACCTTCCGGCCATAGATTTTCATCCATAAATACTGACAGTTTTGTTTTAGGTATTAAAAACTTGTAAGCCTCATATCCTTTGCGTTTCTTCATATTAATTTTCTCAGGTAAAATAGTTACATGCGTCTTAGTTAGCACATAATCCGCTATGTCCTTGGTGGTGGCTGCCATATCCACATTGTAAATATAAAATGGGATTTTTATGTCAGCCGCCTTAAACTTATTATCGGGAATAAGTGCACCCTTCCCTTGATTACCAATAAACCGATATGCGTGTTTGTTGTTTTTCCGATATTCTACCTTTTTCCATTCACCATCCTCCACAATATTAGCCCAGGACTTATCCACCCCACGCGTAAACGAACATAAATCAGTGTTATGTTCTATATTGGCATCCGTATCATATTTGGCCCGGTTCTGTACCTGTGTACTGGCGCAGGCCTCCTTCACTTCATTACGGACTGTCGGAACCGCTGCCGTCATGGCCTCCACGCGCTGCGTACTCGCTCCTGCGTGCGGGCGAGAGAGGGGAGCACCTGAGCGCGCGCGCGGTGACCTCTGCGATGACGCACCTTGCCTGCCAACAGCTGATTTAATTCTCTGCGTTGTTATACCCACATTTGTTATTATGTCCGAAGTCTGCAATTCATTGTGAGATTGATTACATTTGCTATCACATAAATCCACATCGTTGCTCTCATCTAGCATAAAAGCACCTTTTCGTCTGTCAACATTTGACTCTGAATTTTCAAAAAACGAAAGTTCTAAGCGTTGCGGTTCACATTTGCTATTACATAGTTCTTTCACAAGACTCACAGTTGCGTAGCTATCTTTAATGTTCTTAATCTCCGATTGTAGTATTAGGATGTTTTTTAATAAATTTGTTACATCTACGTGATCGAAAGTAAGTGGCGGTAGCTTCTGCAAATCACGAGCAACAAATATCGGTACGAGTTCTGGGTCTGTTTGTTTGAAAAGGTCTATAATATCAGCCAACTCCTTTTCACATTTGCCTTTGCATTTCCTGTTAATTAAACGCTTGCTGCTTGGAATGGCTTGATGTAATAGTTTCTTCGCACAAGTTACGTCTTCCTCCGAAAATCCACTTTTGCATATTTGTATAAGACTCTGATTGTCCATAATATCAATTTTGTTTTGTATAAAGGACAAAACTTCACTAATTACAATATTACATTGACTACATTTCAAAATATCACGTTCACTTTTTCGTTCCGGCGCGAGCGCAGGGGTCAATGCCCCCGCTACTGAGACCTCGTTAGCGTCCATTCGTAATGACCGCGCGCGGGTGACTTGAATAATAATAATTAAAATATTTGTTTTTTTTATTTTATTTGCGTGCTTGGGTTCATCGCCACGATGCCAAAACCCGCGAAAAATATGGCTAGTTCAAATGCAGAAATAATATACTAAACACTAGACTTTAATATTAGTAAAATCATCATCGTCACCAATCAGTCATTTATAATATTAATAAGGATAGTTAGGATGATTTCGTGTTAAAAGTCACTAGCATAGTTAGGTACAGTCCGCGAGGCGTAAGCTGAGCTTTACATTTGTGTGAGTGACCGTACAGCTATAGGTGTGACGTCGGCCTAGTGTGCGACACGTCTTATTGCGTCGCCTTAATACGCAAACCTCGTAACTCCACCTATGGCTCAAATTGACATATTTATCGCAATAGTTGCCGTAAAAAAAAAAGTTTTTTTTTTCAATATTATAGCAACATTAAAAATTGCTGTCAAGCATACCTCGTAAATACACCACCGTTATTTTTTAAAGGCAAACCTCGTATCTCCCTCGTTAACGTCTTTAACAATGGCGGAGTGATAAAGTGAGATTGTGTGTGTTAAATCAGTTATATTGCTCTCCTTCAAAGTTTGTCGAAATGGAGTTACAAGTTTTGCGTATTATGGTGACGATTGGTTGAAACCGATTTTACCCGGACCAAACTCTCTGCTTTTGGAATCACTCACACAAATGCAAAGCTCAGCTTACGCCTCGCGGACTGCACCTCCTTGAATTTGAGAAAAACTGCACCCTTGTATTTTATTCTCAACCGCCAAAACACTAAATAGAAGCAAATATCAACGTACGCTTTATAGAAATAGTAACTCAGATCCTGTCGAAACATCACGCCAATACGTGCATAAGACAAATGTTCAATGTTTAGACCTTTAGTTCTGTAAGGGAATAATACAATACATTCAAATATTTTATTCCTCTTGAGTGAACTTTTACTTAGCTAAAGAAGCAAAATGTTATGAATTATGACGATATACTTAATTAAAAAACTACAAATTGAAAAATAACTTTAGTTATTGAAGGCGGTTATTTTATTTTTTAACCGACTTCAAAAAAAGGAGGAGGTTATCAATTCGACTGTATTTTTTTTTTTTTTTATGTTTGTTACCTCGAATTTCCCGACTGGGTGAACCGATTGTCATGATTCTTTTTTTATTTGAAAGCTGGTGCTTCCCGTGTGGTCCCATTGTCACCATTTCAATATCTGATGATGGGATCTTGTAGAAATCGGGGGAACTCTTCAATAAATAACAGCAGATTAACCGCGATTGTTGCTATAGCATATTTAAGCATTGTTTACACCATCACACAATATAACATCACGCCTGTACTCAAGAGTTACACAGATGTATACAGTAGTATTTAAAAATTTCTTATCCAAGTAAACGAAATCGCATATTCTGCTTTCTTATGACTTTTTGGTGGTGTCTCTTTAATTTACATAGCATGGCAGTTTCTTCATGGATTTGGATGACAAGAAGTTGATACTAAAAAGCGAGAAATAAAAAACTTTTTTACAAAAAAATTACAACCGCCTTCAAAAACTAAAAAGAGAAAAATAACTTTAGCTTTGGAAGTCGGTGGCAATACAAAACAACAAACAGAACCAAAGCCACCGACTTCCAAAGCTAATGTTATTTTTCTCTTTTTACTTTTTGAAGGCGGTTGTAATTTTTTTGTGAAAAAGTTTTTAGTATCTACCATCCAAATACTTGAACAATTGGTAAAACCACGTTAATTAACAAAGTAAACACCACTGAAAAATTACAAGAAAGCAAAATACGCAATTTCCTTTACTTGGATGTCATTTTATTTAGGTATTTTGATTTAAAAACAAAGCTACTAAACCGATATTCATAATAGGACCAATATAGTATATTCTTTCAAATAAAAATGATTTTTCAAACTTAATTGACATAGATTTATTAACGTCCAGATAGAGTGTACCGTACAAATCGCAACGTTCTAATAGAATGCATTTTGTGATGCGCGTGTGCGACCGGACCGCCCACCGCATGTGTATTATTATCGTTACTGCATTAGTGTGCGTGACGTTTTCTAATACCAGGCCAAAATGATTACCCCAAAATATGGGAAAATTCAGGCAGTTTTTTTATTCATGTTGACATATCTTTACTAATATTATAAAGCTGAAGAGTTTGTTTGTTTGTTTGTTTGCGCTAATCTCAGGAACTACCGGTCCGATTTGAAAAAATATTTTTTTGTTGGATAGCCCATTTATCGAGGAAGGTTATAGGCATAACATTACGCTACGACTTACGGAAGCGAAGCAGTATTCAAAAACGTAACTTAAGGCGGATGAATAAAGCCACGCGAACGAACAAAACATACATTTACCTAAATTTATTAATTTGAAGAAAGCGCATTATTTAGTTTCAATTATAATTCATAACGTGTATGTATAAATATCTTGATATCTGCTGAAGCAATTTTGATGCAATAATATCGCAGTATTATAAGAGATGGTTAAAGTATTTCATACCCCTGGCAACCAATGACACCATTTTTTTTTGTTAATAATAATGTTGATTTCGTAACATTTTACAATATTAAAATATCGCAGCACAAAAAAAGGGTAAAAATATTTCATACTTTGGCAATACTCAAATATTATGGAGTCGTTTTGTTTTTATTATGGTTTGCGTAATATTTTCAATGAAATACGTAGAAATTCATCATAAAATTGCAAACATATCTGTGAAAAGTAATGTTCGTATCCTTGTCTTTTTTTGGAGTGTAGTTTTTACACGATTTCACCGCACAAACAGTCATTTTTTCAATTATTTTAACTGCGATTTATAATGTAGACGCGCTTTGAACGTCAGTCGCGTAATGGTGGCCTGTGGGCGGGGCTAACGAACGAAGACGTCATTTTGGTGTCTTTGAATTTGAAGCATTTGGACAGCGCGTTCTAGGCATCTGGACGTTAATAAATCTATGTTAATTGATTAGTAACGAGGTAACAAACATTTACAAATACAATGATAACCTCCTCCTATTTTGTAGGCGGTTAAAAACATGAATTATCCTGCAAATCAGATAGCTAGGGACTAATAATAACATACTGATACGTTATGATTAGTACCTATAGGTCAGGGGTAACCAACCAATCGAGTAAGTACGTACCTCATCCAAGTATATTTAAAGTGTTGCATGACTTTCACAATGACTTCATCCTCTACTCTCTCGGACTTAAGGAACCTCTCTAGTTGGGAGACAGAGTGTTGAAACGTGTTGTCTCCTCGAGATTTTATCATCAACAGCATTAATGTGTAACACGATATGATCCTAAATATAATTATGGTATAAGTACCAAATAAAATAATGTATATTCGAAAGACCGATTCCGGCCACGGCGGCATGGCGGGATGGCAATCCAACATAAACGGGGAGAGATCAGCCGCAGCACCAACAGCTTTAAGTGCTTTTCAAGACACGGGGGTATCACACCTCCAACTCCAAAATTCGTGATGGAAAATCTATTAACACTAAAAAGTGTCAATAGATTTTCCATCACGAATTTTGGAATTTTGGTCGGGCAAAAGCCCGACCTGGGAATCGAACCCAGGACCCCACGCTTAACAGTCATGCTTGCCACCACGAGATCAACGCAGTTACAAAATTAATATCGTTCATATAAAAGAAAACGTCACGTATACTATTTCTTTATTTTATGTACTTACAGGCAAGTAAAGACAAACAGTAGTGAAATTTCGTAAATATAATAAACATTCGTTTTATAAGTTAAGAATAGAATGACAGTCCATGACATGAGTTGACTACGGCTATCAGGAAAAGTTAAAATTGGATTTTCATCACCTGCTTAGCCATTTTCCCAACTATGTTGGGGTCGGCTTCCAGTCTAACTGGAGGCACCTGAATACCGGTTAAATTTGGATATAATGTAATAATAATTTATACTTTAATACACGAACTTTAATGATTACAGCGTGTTTTATTCATAGTTTTTTTTCAAACATTGTATGGTGAACAATCCGACGAACCCACTTGATGTTAAATGGTCACCGCTGCCTACAGACATCTGCAATACCAGAGGCCTTGCAAATGCTTTGCCATCCGGAGACAAACTTGGAATGTCTCATGCATCATAGCAGTGATAGATGAATCCCTTCACCTTCACCTACTTACCAAAAAACTATGCCAAGCGCGAATAGGATAAAAGCAACTCCACCTATTTGAGAGCGGTCAGTGGCAAATCTACCAACCGTCATCCTCATCATACTGTTCACAGCAAGACTGAGACTTTGAGCAAATATCTGAAATTAACACATTTATGAGATTACCTCATACCATGATTTCGAAACAAGTGTTGTACACTTACATACATAAACTCCGCCCATTTTTCTATGGAGATAGGCAGAAACAACAGAACGTCACCTGCTACGATCCTTACATACTCTTTTCGCCCCGTCCACATTCATACATCTGGGTCATACGAGCACGTCGGTTACGAGTACTGCGCACCCGACTTTTCTGAATAACCTTACTAGATAAGGTCAGTGTCTTTCTAGGACTCTGCGTTGGCATTTACATATTTTGCTATATAAATTTATTTTATTATTCTCCTTTCACTCATCCTCTCAATATGACTAAATCTTTTTACAGATGATGTGTGTGCCTATATCTAGAGGCCAGAATGTAATCCCGTTCCCCCAGACACATAAAAATTTGCAAATAAATGACTACATAATAGGTTAATCTACCATAATTATTTTAAAGTGTTATTGGGTTTTTTTATGAAATTCTCAGTAGCAGCTCGGAGTCAGGATTTGTGCCCGGTTAATGGCAATAGGCTCGCCCCCTATTACATGGGACCTAAATATACCGGTGAACTGCGGGTGTACATTGGTACACCTCTGCCTCACCCTTCGGGGAAAACAGGCGTGATGGTATTATTATTTTAAAGTCAAGAAACTTTCTGACTAACATACCAAATGTAGTTGATCTCCATCTAATACTTCGGGCAACCGAAAAAGATTTGGCATCCAGCAGCTATTTCTGAGATTCACATTGATTAAATCCTTCATTTCATTGAATTCAAAATGCACACAGCTTATCATCAGGTAGTGACTAGTTGCCAACACTATAAGAATGTTAACTATTTGCCATTTTACAATCTGAAAACAAATACTTTATTGTATACAATAATTGTTTAGCAACGAACAGGGTACAAAGATATTTTTTCTACTACATATTGAGTATAAGACGAATGATCTACGATCGTCTAGTGACCGTCAATTTTTTTTTTATAAACTCAAAGATTAAAAAAATAATAATTGACGTTCACTGTATCATGATTTTATGTTTGAATAGCTGAAAATTCGCTATTTTTACTTGCTATTTACCTAACTGTCAAGTCAGAGTCAAATCATTTCATTCAATTAGATCTTTAAAAGGCACTTTTGAACGTCTTAAACAAGAAAAAGAATTGAATCCAGTTGCCCTTGTATAGAGAAAAATTATTATTCAGCTCAATTTAGCTTTTGTTTATAGAAAACGCCAAAAAACTGGACGCATGCTTACGCATCTCTATACTAGGCTGGTGTTTCTATGGACAAAAGCTGAATTGAGATGAATAAATGTATTTCGTCTAATAAGCACAACTTTCTAACAAAAACCTTGTTTATACTAACCATAATAGAAGCTAAGTTCACATTCGGAATATCAGTAATGTAACCAAAATATGCAAACACAATGTACAAATGGGCAAACTTGAATAGAGTATTCAGAAGGAAATTGGTATCATCACTTATTTTACGCCACAGAAGAGCTTTTAGGATAGCGAACCAAGGGACGGCACCGATGATATCTAACGCAAATCCTTTGCTTAAATAGTTTCTCAAGCATCTCCGTTTGTCGGTAATATATATCCCACGATTGTCGTAAAAGGGTAGCTGAAAAAGTATAATAATAACATTTATTAGTCAAAAGTAGGGAATATAATAATTGCGACATTGTCGGTGAGCCATAAACTAAACATCACCTAGGCTGTATTTTGTAATTGTTGTTAGCAGTAATAAAGCTGTTTATAAAGGAGCTCGTCAGGGGAATTACTGCCACCATACCTGTTTCTGCCGCAAAGCAGCGTTCCTGTGTTTCGGTTTGAAGGGTATCTGTGCCCGTGTAATTACAAGCATAAGAGACTTTTCAACTTTGTTTCTAGGATGACAAGGTATAATTTGCAAGGCATCTGGTATTGCAGATGTCTCTAGGCAGCGGTGACCACTTAACATCAGGTGGGTCGTCGGTTTGTTTGCCAATTAATGAATTATAGAGAAACACAGGCGTAGATTTTATAAACATAAAAGACAGAGAAAGAAATTGAAAGCTAAAGTGGTGACCTCGTGTATGTAAAGGTGGTAAGCTGGTGTATCTCGGGGCTACGGTCTCATTGTGTGATAGCTTTAAAAGGGTTGTTCATAGATTTTCTTACAGTTGGTAAAAATTGTACATATGAAAAAAAAAACACAAACGAAATACAGGACACATCTAGATGCATAGATACTTACACACATCTTAATGACGATGTCTAAGAAAGCGACGCAGTCACAGAACGCACTAATCATCATAAATATCCATCGCGACCCCACTCCGACACCACCTTAGGACAATATTCATCATTTAGTCTAAACCAGGGGTTTCAGGAGTTTACAAAATGGGGGGCGCGCTGCCCTAGAGGGGCGCAGAGACCGGTAAAGGAAGGCATGCACAATAAGTAGGGCTATGAACCTTATTTACAAATTGCGAGTGTTTACATGAGCACGTTAAACTGAGTACCATACCTTTAAAATTTAAGACATTTAAGCATTTTCGCATTTAAACCTTTATCTTTTTTCTCTCTAAGTCAAAATTGACACATTTATTTCAATTAGACTACTAAATGGCACTTTCGAAACGTCAATTTCAAAATAAAATATAATATTGTATCTAGTTGCCCATTCCAAAAGATAGCTTAGTACGGAGAAGATTGAACAAGAAACTCAATACATACTCGTTTTATTTTTCTCTATCTGTGTTATCTTTGATAGTAACCTACAATAATACTGATAGGACCCCTGTCCTATTAGTATTAAACAGAACAAACACATTATATAAATAAAAATATATTATTACCTATAATATTAACTTATTGTAGGTATATTTTTTGTTTAAAGGGGGCCCATAAATTAGCCTATGTGATGTTAAAAGCGGGAAAAATTACCTAAAATTGATGCACATATTATAGAAAGACACACTATGACAACTCTGAACAGCATCCATGATTGCATAAACCTGTAATGGGACATTAAGAATTAATAATAACACCAGCCTATTCTTGTCACACTGCAGGGCAAAGGCCTCTTCTCATACAGTGAAAGCATAAGCATAAATCGCTACGCTAGCTCAAGGCGAAATGGCGATCTCAGACTTACAGCTTGAGAAAACCTAGATTTAAAATTAATATAAAATTTTAAATCTAGGTTTTCTTGGGCTGTTTTCCTTCACCGATGTCAGTGATGACCACAACCGCATACATGAGAAGAGAGCTTTAACCACTGGGCCACTGGGTTACTTGCTGATAATGGATTAGGGAATTGACCTGCGACTCCCGACGCCCAGGGCGTCTTCTACTGTTACGGCGGCTGGGGCGTGAGGTTTGCCTCTCCCTCACGCGCTCCGCCTGCTCCTACGTCAGCATTATTGCTTCACAGAAAGAAGTGACTGCTTCCCATTCCCCCTTGCTCCGTACCATGGATTGAACCAGGGCCGGACGCGAGAGGTCGCCGCCGATCGCCTCTACGACGACACAACGGTGCTGCGTCCAAACAGGGCAGACCTCCACCGTATCCTCCCGGGTAACACCCGGGCGTATGTTTTTTTTTTTTTTTTTTTTGGGACAAGCCCGCCACACTGTTCCCATACCACTGCAACTTCTGTAAGCCAGAATCAACAGTGGCGACCACAAGAAAAGCGCCGAGGCAATGAAGCTCGACGAGTCCCGGAGAAACGATTCAACTGTCTTGGATCCCGCAACGAAATTAATCAGAAAAGATTAGCGGAGGGCGTATGTAGATCCTATTTTAGAATACCAAATCTCGCTGATGCTATCGTCTTTAAGTAAATGGTTGATTGATTACCCAGATTCGGGCTCTCCCCATAGTAGGCCTTGAACAGGTAACGAACGACTGTCTTTTAATGCACGAATTTTATTGGCTCTGACCATTTTTTTTTCTCGAACGTAGTCTTCAGTCAGTTCCCTTAAGTACTGAAAGCATTGAAAAAAATAATTAATCTCAAATATACATTTGCCTTGAGCTTCCTCGTTTCTTTTTTTATAAATTATATATAGTTTGTAATTTATTATTATTTAAGTATTATAAATAATAATAATTCATTTATTTCGAACCAGGCCATATGCATTCATGTAATGTGAGATTAAAAAAATTAGTACTTTCCCTCCAGGTAGCATTATAAAATTCCACCCTGTATATAGTCCCTACATAACCTAAAAGTCACATTGGTACTTGACCTCATACATAACAGTCAGGCTGCCTTAACCACTGGATAATAATACTGGCAAACATTTAACACTGACAATCATTTTCTCAAAGGTAGACTGGTAGAAAATGCCTAAGGCATTAAGTCCACCTTTGTGCCATGTATTTTTTACATTACGTGCATAAAGCTTAATAAATAAATAAATAAAAAAATAAAAAAAAAATATACTCACATCTCTATGTTCTAAAATTTTCTTTTTAAATATCTCTTTGAACATATCGCTGAACTCTTCTACACAGGTTTCCACAAACGAATATTCAATTGAATAACTTTCGTAAATTTTAAAGAAATCTTTGACTGGTATGTACATAATCTGAAAATTGTTGGTAAAAACCATTAATATGTTTAGAATAAAATGTAATTATGTTCATTATTCATTTAACTCTAAGGCATTAAATAAGCTTTGTACTTTTTGTTGCTTAATGTTTTAATAAATAAATAAATAACTCTCTTCAACAATGTTGTGCAACATTTTGTATCTATGAATTCGAAACATAAACCCAGACAGCATAACTACAACATTCCATGTTGCTGTTTTGCTAGCAACATGTTTTCCGCAACACAAACATGTTTCATAAAACAATGTTGTTCAACTTTGTTTCTTTCAGATATTACGTACCTCACATTCTGTGTATGACGTGTAGGATCTCAGCGAAGCTTTCTTAAGTATTACTTCAAAAATACATAACAAAGAACCTGGTCCTAAATAATCCGTGAACATTTCGCCTTTCTCATCAGAATACACGCATTTTACATAACCCTAAAAATAATGTGTAATTTTTAAATCTACTGAACAGACGTCGTTGTAACCTCAAATAAGATTCCATTAAACTACAAGACATGATTAATATGTATTCATAATTATCAATTTAGTTTAATTATACGTTTATGCTACATAAATACAATATTATATAGAGATAAAGTTTGTTTGTTTTAAAGAAGTTGTGTCTTGGAATTATTTAGGTCAATAATGTTTACTAGCCAATTTAAAACTCACTACTAGCGATTTATGTGTCTAGTGTATGCACTAGACACATAAATCGCTATTTCTGGACATACCCCAAAGTGTATTTTTTAATCTCAGGGTCTAAATTGACAGTTTCAGACGTCAAACAATAATGTGCTTTTGGCACATAAACATAAAGCACACTGTTTTCAAATTGAACACATAAAGCTGTCAAATCAGTCTCTGAGATTATGAGATGCCCTATAGAATATGAATAAAATCTTCTCACCTGAACAACCCAAGTAACGTTTTTAGCCTGAATTCCAAACATCAGTATATTAGTATTCCGTGGCAGTATTAAAAGATATGTTGCTCTAGCCAAGTCTCTTATAAGCCTGGGATCAGCATATCTGAACGGCTTTGATTTGGTGATTATAGAATCAGCCAAATCGCCTTGAGCTTTCCAAAATATTTCCCTTGCTTCGTGATACAATATATTTGGCTCCAGTACATCCGTACCTTTATAGTACTTCCAGTGACAAATGAGATATCTATTCAGTCTTTTGAGTAAGTCAGTGTGAAGACTGTAATGTTCATAATAAGCCTTCATGTGCAACACAAAACTTTGATATTTTATTATATCCTTTGTTGTTAAATACAAATACGCGATAAATCTGCTTTTACAGAAAAGCATTATAATGAAACCTATGAAGCCAATGAAACAAGCAACGTATAGGTCTTCCAGAGTCTGCGATTGGAATTGAGATGCATATGTAGATTCAAATGCCCATGGTATAGCAGCACCTCCAATAGGTGTGGGAGTACAGTTTTTATTATTTACCTTAGAGCACAATACTTCTCCAAAAAAATAATCCATTGTCAATTCAGGGAAATAAAATAGCATTTCAAACACAAAGTTGCTACTTACAATAAGAAACGCGAATTGTACCAATGCAATTACACGGCAAACACTCACTATAGGATCCACTCGAATATCAAATCCTAAATATTCTCCATAAAACAGAACATAAATTCTAATAAGTCTGTTAAATTGAAGAGTGTAATAATACTGTGAAGCCCCACACATATAAGCTATATCTTCAATCCAAACTGTTGATAATAAATCAAGTATAAAGGTAATACTCTTGAACCGTTCAAACAATACTGCGGAAAAAGTACTCGTGATACTATCTTCTTTTTTCACAGCAGTTACAAGGGATACACCAATATCAAAAGCATATATGACATCGGTAATAAATGTGTAAAACTCAAACCATGCAGGAATTTCAGGTTTTATCAAATATTGTGGATATATGACTAGCACAAGAAACACTTTAACAGCAAAAATACGATACCATACAAGACCAAACACAGAATGTGGATTAATTATCCATGGGAATTGAAAGTTGGTGAACATCGATTTTGTCCTTAGTTCCGTTTCAGTACATAATACAAGTTGTCCTATATATTTTGAACAATGGTACACCGTCTCGTCAGGTGGCAGTCTTCCTTTTAGACATTCTTTCGATTCGCCGGTAGTTTTTGTAAAGTTTTCAATCATGGTAAATAATTCCCACCACCTCTTCTTAAGCCAACTTATTCCTTCATCTTCATGTCTATCATTGCCCCGTATATAATGTTTGTTACGATATAATAATTTTGCGTGTTTTAATCTTTCCATAACATCAGCCATCACAATTTTTCGATCTGCTGGATATTTATACAACGATTTTATCATAATTTCCCTTTTAATAATATAATATTCACAATAAGTAAGACAGCGAGTATTGACCTTCCTTTTTAATATAGGCACAAAGAAATTGATGTCTCCAAATACTGATCCACTTGTAAGAGAGAGTATTGGGGTGACTCCATCATCTATAGAAAGGAATTGAACTATACCAGATTTCAAATAGTATAAAGCGCCCCCAGTATCGGGTCCTGAAAAAAAACTGCCACCAGGCAATTTATAAGCTGGGTTTGTTCTCTCAGCTAACCATCTTCGAAAAGGATAACTAGTTTTTCTCAAAGTAGGGCTGTGATAAAATAAAGCCCAAAGTACATCTTGCATAAGGTCGAGTTTCAAATATCTAGGTAGATTAGCTATAAATGGAGGTTTGGCTATAATACCACTTCGCTTCCTCCACAATAGTTTATAATAAGTTACAACTAGTTCATCATAGTTTTCGCCATAATTTCTTCTTTTAATCTCCTGAATGACTTTACTCACTTTTGGGTACGTATCACATATTCTGCGAAATCTTAACATAGATTCAAGAATGGCTTTCGGTAAGAAAATAAAATTTGTCATAAGATAACCAGCCACCATAAATATACAAATCATGATGAATTCCAAGATTGCTGAAGGCATGAACTCTTCGAACATTTTATTTATAGCAAAAGAATATACAAAAGTTGCTCCATAAACGAAGGTTGCATAATCTTCATGAGTTCCGTTGAACTGAAAACGTTATTTTACAAACATTATTAATAATATTTTTCACACCGATTTTGGTCACGGAGACTAATCTCAATGGACACTAACCAAGGTACGCAAGAGGCATTATAGTGCACAAGTGTGAGCACAAAAAGAACTGCACTCCCTCTTCCCTAACTCTCATAGACCAATGTGCAATGGGAGGCAATCCAACAACCGGGAAGAAATCAGGCGCAGAATCAACAGCTTCACGCACTTTCCGAGACACGAGGGTGTCACACTACCAACTTCTAAACGGAACGGGACTGCTGCTAAGAAATTTCTAATGGAAAAAACCTAATAACACTTTCTGCCCGATCTGGAAATTGAACCCAGGACGCTACGCTCAACAGTCGCGCTTGCGATGATTCACAATAAAGGAGTGATAGTGTGAACTACAAACTTTAATGATCGCATAGATTTTCCAAATATAACCTTAAAATCCAGAAAATAAAGTACAATTTTAACTAAGATTACCTTGTGCCAGATGAAAGACCTCCAATCAAAGTTAACGTTAACTTCATTGCAATGTTTACAGAAGCCATGGTGTGTAACCAGCAACAAGAAGCAGGCAATGCAGTTGATACACAAACACATAACGATTGCATAACCTAACAGCAGCATTGGGTATGAATGTGTAGATCCCAATGAAAAATAATCAGTCACTCGGTAAATTCTGAAAAATACCAACATAACATACCATCAGGTAATCTCTGAAAATACTGGCCCGATTACAAATATTCTTTCACTAATAAAAAGCTTTACTACTGCGGGTGTCATAGGATAATGTTTTATGGTATACGTGACTTCCAGGCAGGGCGGGCGACTAACAAGAGGAATTCATATGGCAGATGTGAGTGGCAACGCCGGAAGGGGGCCCTAAAAACCTACCCTGACTTTATTGGTGATGTTCTTCAGAAAAGTCAGGCACGCTGTACTCGTAATCGTCGTGCTTGTATGACCAGATATATGAACGTGGACGAAGTAAAAGGATTATGTAAGAATCGTGACAGGTGGCTTTCAGTGATTTCTGCCTACCTCCATGGGAAAAAAGCGTGAGTATATGTATACTGTATACAACATTGTAATTAGTGTATGCGAAACCTGAATATAGTTTGTTCAGAATAAATAACTGAATCGATTCCAATAAATTTAATACCATGTTATATTTTGTCCCAAAAAATGGCGAGTCTGATGGAAAAATGTTATCACCAGTTAATTACAATACAATCGCCGAGCGGTAAGGTACCTACTGCCATATTAAATATTATGAATGAACGCAAGACGCGCTACAAGATGCGCTGCGCTGAGCGGTGAGCATGTTTTTGTACGGACAACCAGGTAACATAACAAGCTTATAACTTTGATATTTTTCATGGTACAGTTTTGAAATTTTGTATACAGATCCTTTACATAAAAATACTAGACAGGTGTTTCTTGACAGGTGTGTGAACATAATCATAATCATTATAATGTTGTATATGTAACTTCCATGCGGATGAAATCCCGGGTAAAAGTTAATGTTCAATAATAAAATACTTACACCAAAAATTCATTGAACAATAATATGTTTGGCCAAATCCGGACCGAATGACACGGATCTGGCATAACTAACCGAAAAAATGGAATCAGGGAGATTACATCGCATAGCAACCATATTGCTGATTTCGGCAAATGTTCACGTCTCATTGCCTTGTCAACGACTTGTCTGAAAACGACAAAAAAGGGTAATTATATGTATACATAACTTTTTTTTTAAATGTAACATTACGGTAAGGAATTTCTCCTATATTGTGGTGCGTTTGCACCACCAGCCTATTACTGTCCCACTGCAGGCAAAGGCCTCTTCTCATACAGAGGAGGCATGAGCACTGATCACCACCATGCTCAAGGCGGATTGACGATTTCAGACTTATATTAAGTACAAGTCCAGGTTTTCTCGCGATGTTTTCCTTTACCGATTTCAATGATGTCCAAGATAAACTTAGAAAGCGCATATGATTTGAAAAGTCACATTGGTACTTGCCCGGTTTTAAACTCGCTACCTCATACACGGCTGGCGCCTTAACCACTGAGCCATCACGACGAGCGGGTGCGTTTACAAATATATAAACACACATACGGATACAACCAGACACGGAACTCCTAACTATAGGCCATACAAATATTTGTTTCTTATCCGATCAAATATTTCATAATTTCAATGCAATAGGGGGCGTGACTATTGCCATACACAGACAAATCCAGAGTCCGTGCTATATAGTCGATTTCCTTAATGGAAAACTCCAAAAATAATTTTCGAACTTTTCGTAGAACTATGATTAGGAGATGCGCTTGCTACTATTGAGAAATTCTTAATGCAACTCTTTACCCGACTTGAGAACCGAACACAGCACCCCACGTTCAATATTCGTGCTTGCGACCACGAAACCAACGATGCAGTCAAATACAAGATTATCAAAGGTTGTATCAAGAATGCCGAACCGAATGTGCCAACTCGCAAATGCGTACATGGATTCTAAAATAGCAATCTATCATCATTGAAATGCCGTGTTACCTACCTGTGCGCCATGTGAAGAAAGGTGTCAATACCATAAAGAAAATCACAGCAATAGCAATATAAATACTTAATAAATATCAAAACCGCGTGGTTGTCCATAACATCATAACAGTAAACAATTGGGTACACCGACTGTATGGGACCCTGCAAATAAATTATTGGAACCATGATAAGAAAGAAGAAGAAACGGCCGAGATGACCCACTATTAATAGTAATCATCATCATTTCAGCCGCAGGACGTCGACTGCTAGACATAGGCCTCCCCCATACATTTCCAAAAGGACCAATTGGAAGCAGCCTGCATCCAGCGTCTTCCTGCAGTCTTAATCAGACCATCCGACCACCTTGTGAGTGGATGTCCTACGCTGCGTTTTCCGGTGCGTGGTCTCCTTTCGAGAACTTTGCGGCCTCTGTTGGATTTTCAATGCTCGACTCAGCGCTGAGAGTTGAAAATCCAACCACTACAAAGTAATATTTAAATGGCACTGTTTTACTTTTAAGAGATGGCTGTACTACCAAAGGCTAAATAAATGATTAACCACATAAAAATAAACCTTACCATTAATGCTTTTAGAAAAACGATAACAACAATAACCATTCTAAAGACTGGATGAAACGGCACAAAAATAAGATTGCTCCATTCTACATGAGACTCGGATGAAATGTGGGCTTTTTCCTTGTGGTGCAGTATTCTTATACTTTTCATTTGAGACATAGAATGCTGTATTGACTGTTTTCTGAGCGGGTCCTCATATAATTCACTCGTTTTCGGAAGAGACATGCTTCTAACGTATTATTACAATATTTCTTGTATTTATTTCAGAAGATTGGTCGATTCCAATGACGCGAGTATTGATTTGATTAAGGAGACCACACACGTGACGGTATACTTGCGCCAATTTGTGCTTTCACAAGTTATTTGCCCTCATGTCACGACTGTTACGAGCTACACGTCTTATTAATATTGTATCTATTTCGAAGGATATTATTTGGACAAAACTTACCGAAGTTTGTTCAAGCTGCACAGTCAATTATAAAAAGATTTTAATGGTATAGTTTTACTACTTATAGCATCACTTTGGTTTTACTGATACGATATTAAAATTTTCTGTATGTAAATAAATTAAAATCTTGCACGTTATTACGTAATTTAATTTAAACACTGTTTCTGCTCTAGATTAGTTCATTATCAATTAGCAAATTATAAACTTCTTAAGCATATTTCTGCTAATAATTTGTCTGAGCTTACTGTAACATTTGTGGGATGAGGTAGTGCAAGTATTCTTTTTTTGTACGGAAAATACAATCCTGTACAATAATTAGCGCCCGGCATGTTATCTCTTGCCACCATTGATTGACTGATAGATAATGCCGAAGGCATAAAGTTCAACTTTGTACATACTTATTTTGTTGAATAAAATTTAAATATAAAAAATAAAAACAATCAAGTAATCAATACAAGTAGTATACCAAATATATTATTATAATAAATAGTGTCCTAACATGTAACTTCATAAATACCCACTACATTTTCTATTTACATTTCATTACTGGGTACATAATTATGAAACATTTGTAAACAAAATGGCGTCACACAAGGTCATAAGAAAAACCAATTGCACAAGTATATCAGTACGTGTGAGGCTACCTTAACATTGCTTATGACATTGGTACTTGCTTAAAATGACACATTCTTGAAAACAGAATCCACAGATTGTAGAATTTGGCTCATTTATATTTTGTTTACCAAAAAGGGCTTTTCTGTAAAATCATTGTCTTTATCGTGAAGTTATTTAAATTATTAAAAACTATCTATATCTGCATAGCCTTTTTCCCAACTCTGTTAGGGTCGGCTTCCAATCGAACCAGGTGCAGCTGAATACCAGTGTTTTACATGAAGCGACAGCCTATCTGAAATCCACAACCCAGTTACTGGGCAACACTATACCTCTTGCTAAGACTGCTTGTCAGACCTCCCGGCTTCTGACTATCTGTAAGGGCCGTCAAAGATATACGAATAACAGCCGGCTTGACGTGCTTTCCGAGACACGGGGATACGACACCACTAACTTCCAAACTCCGGGGTAAAACCCAATAACACTTTTTACTCGAGCTGGGAATCGAACCCAGAACGCCACGCTCATCAGTCGCATTTGCGACGACGTGCGACGAGGCCAACGGGGCAGTTAAAATAATTAGAAATGGATAATTTTGAACCAATTGCTCGTAAATACATTATGTGTATCTGTATACGTACATATATCTACGTATATAGGTAAGCGGTTGTTCACACAAGTAAGTACTATACAGGAAATTTTTTTAACCAGTGCGTAAATTTTGCCATAATAAACTTCAACACGTTTTGTTAAACACGTATATTTTATTTTGATATGTCTTAGTACTAAAAAAAAAAGTTATCGCTTACGAAACATGTTTACTTAAAAACCATATTTCATTGTCACTCGGCGCTAGCGCATTCCCCACCCCCTCACCCCAGCCATGCGCCCGGGCGGCGGCGGCGGCCGCGAGTTTTCATTGATAGTATGGCGAATAGATTATGTCCTGGATGTTTTGCTTATTTCAAACTCGGATAAGGATGAATTTTTTTTTTTTTTTTTTTTTTTAACTAAACACGGAAATGTGTTCTATTACTGACACTGAACTACCAAAAAAAATTTACGCACTGGTTAAAAACTTATCCTGTATATATACCATCACGCCTGTATTCCCCGAAGGGTTAGGCAGAGGTGTACCGATGTACACCCACAGTTCGCCGGTATATTTAGGTCCCATGTAACAGGGGGCGAGCCTATTGCCATTAACCGGGCACAAATCCAAACTCCGAGCTGCTACTGAGAATTTCATAGAAAAATTCAATAACACTTTTTGCTCGACCTGGGAATCGAACCCAGGACCAAGAACCAGAAGCACCAGAAGCAGGCAGGACCAGAAGTAAGTACTTTAAATAAATAAATAAATATCTTGGGACAACTCACACACGGCTATCTGATCCCAAGCTAAGCAGAGCTTGTGTTATGGTAACCAGACAACTGATGTACATACTTATATAATTTATAAATACATACATAATATTATAGATAAATCACACCCAGACACAGAACAAACAATCATGCTCATCACACAAAATTTGTCCTGGGTGGGAATCGAACCCACGACCTCCGGCTTAGCAGTCAGGGCCACTAACCACTAGACCAACAGGCCCGTCAAAAAACTCAAACTCAAACTGTACAAAAGTTAATAAAAAAGTGACGTGAAAAACACACTAAATAGTAACTTGTGCTCTTACTCGTAAGTCTGTGAGAGCAAGGTTTAATTTAACAGATTTGCCTTGCACACATAAGCCACATCTCGAGGGTAAAACAAAGCGCATCACGAATGAAATGAGGTTGCGAAGTCAGGGATAATTTGCGAAATGCTTCGGCAAAACAAAAAATCTGTAACGAATGAGTGTATGGGGTAACGCTTTAATTAAGATAATGTGTGCTGCCTTTGGATGGCTACGCTCCGCAAATCTTTGTGTTCCCAGTGAACATGAATGTGTTTGCTTGAATTTATGGTAAATTAAGCAGACGACTAATTTTAGTTTCTTTTTGTGAAACTAAACGGAATACTCTAGGTCTTTGTAAAATAATATTGATTGGCAAGCAAGCCGAGGGCCCATCTGATGTCCAGTGGTCACCGCTGCCTAAAGACATCTGCAATACTAGAGGCCTTGCAAATGCGTTGCCATCCCAGAGTTAAAATTGCTCACCGGCACACACCCTACAAACCGAATCAAAGCCACATTGATTTGCGGCAGCAATAGGTATGATGGAAGTACTTTCTCGGACGAGCTCCTTCACAGAGACCTCTACTACTACTAAAGGGTTTTATAAAAAATAAAGATTATAATTTTCATTTATTTTTATAGGAATTACAAACATACTAGTATCTACTAAGAATATACATCATGATGTCTTTACTAGTAACTTAAGAAATATACTACCAACTATGTTTCGTTATTATTTATGTATGTATAAATAAAACAACAACACCATCGTGCATTCGTGTATTAGCAGCGTGAGTGCCACTCTGAGTCCATTCACTTTAAATGTAATCATCAAAGAAAATAAAGGGGAAAACAAATAACATAAATTCCAATGAATAACACCTATGTATAGATATTATTTTAAACATCACCATCACCTATTTTTCCAACAGCACAAAATGTAACAAATCAAATTCGTTTATATCAAATAAACCATTTACAAACACTTTTGAACTGTCAAGGAGTAAGTCAGTCAGATAGTTGAACCTACTTGCTCGTTATTAACTATAGGTTTCTATGGAGAGGAACAAGAACACCTGAACATTCTTAAAATTCTGCGGTTCAACAATCAACAATCACTGTGCACATTATCATCTCACCCATTATCCCAGTTACCATTTGGTTATTCAACTACAGAATCTAACAAAACCTCGTGCACTTGGAGTTGTTCCGGTGTGTTCAATACCAGTTTCACTAAATTCGCTATATCTCTAACCCGAAGTCCCGGCGCATCCGTAACTGATTCTGCGGAACCTTCGATCTTGCCACAAGCTATATTCGTCACTTTTATATTCGCCTTTAAAAAACGAAATTCGTGTCGAAGAATTTCATTAACAGACGTTATAGCTGCTTTAGCAGCTATGTAAACAGTTTTCTTGGACTCCGTAGGTATTTGGTAAGAATATAGGTCGTTCATGCATATTATATGACCTCTAGTTTTTCTTTCTGTCATAGTTCCAGCTGCTAGCCTTGTGCAAGCAACCAAAGCATTAATATTCACGTCGATAATTTCCTTAAAATCCTTTGTTTCTCCAGTGGTCACTAAACAATCGATATTGCACTGAGCGTTGTTAATCAGTACATCTACTCCTTCATACGTGTCCTTGATTTTTTCAAAAGCGGCCGTCAATTGCTTTGTATCTGCAATATCACATTTGCACAATACAATTTTTCCGGAAATTTTATTCGCAACAACAGGATTAAGTTTTTCTGTTACCTTTTCTAATGTATCTTCATTTTTATTAAAACCAATAACAATCATGCCAACTTTAGCTAACTGCTCCATAATAGCGAAACCAATTTCATCCCCACAATCTGTAATGACCGCTACTTTGTTAGCCCAACACTTCATGTTTGATAAACCTCTGTAGTATACACAAAGTCCAAACTTCAAATACCTCTCGGAACATTTTTACCGTCTTTTATAAAACATAAGTTTCCTCTGTAAGTGGGACATTTAATATGTTATCACTGGTAATAAATGCGCATTATACAGATTGGTTGTTTTGATAACCTAACGAGAATTTAATGTACGATGAAAAAAACATTGAAATCTTATCCCTGGATTTTTTAAGTATTATGTCACTAGTCGGAATGAAATGAAAAGATTTTGTATATTTTAGCGATTTCAGCAAAAAAATATTTTTTAATGACAGATTATGTGGGTGTTTGTGTGGGTTTGTGTGGGAGCATTACAGTTCTAGTTACCCTTTTGGGAATGCGTAAATAGTAACATTTGACACAATTAGCCTTACAAAACCAATCATTCAAAGACATCACCATTTAAGTAAAACTTGCAATACTACCATTGCGTAGGTATATAAATATAAATGAAATTGAGACCGATAAATAAAGAAAATGAAAAGTTTTCAATTAATATATTTAATTTGACAAAGAATCCTAGGTAAATGAAATATTCTTTAATATGACATTTAATAACTTTAGAACCAAACAGTTAAATCAGTACTTTAGCAAAAAACTTATTAATAAATTTCATGCAACGCATGAAATATAACTTCGTTAACTTGAATACCACGAGGAGCGGCTAAAATCATTAGGACAACATTAGAAACATCCTTTGTAGTCAAATGAGGATTCTTTTCGAAAAAGTCTTCATTCAGGAAACTAATACCAGCAGTTTTAAATATTCCTGTGCGTACAATACCAGGTGATATACTCGTCACTTTAATTTTGCGGTTAAGGCTCTTAAACTCATTCTTTAACAGAGTATTCAATACTGTCATAGTTCGCTTCGAGGCGATATACATATTAATCTTTGGCTCAGCAAAAGGAGGCATATAGTGTCCACAGATGCTGTTCACATTAATAATTTGCCCTGAAATATTCTTCTTTAACATAGACTCAATTGCATATCGTGTACAAGTTATCAATCCGTAGATATTTGTGTCTACAATAGCTTTCATGTCTTGAATACTGCCAGAGCATATTAGGCCTTCCTTACCTATAGCTGCATTGTTTATCAATACATCAACACCTCCATATACTGCTACTATACCTTCAAAAGCATTCTTGAGATCTGCATCCTTAGAGACATCACACTTGCACGGTATTAGTTGTCCTTCAAAACGACCCCAGTCATTCATTTTGTTCAACATTTCATCAAGTCTTTCTTCTGTTGGTTCGAAACCAATCACAGTCATGCCGATTTTTGCTAGATCTTCGGCTATTTGAGCACCTATTCCATGTGCAGCCCCAGTAACGATAGCCACTTTATGCTTCCAATATTCCATAATTATAAACTCAGTGAGAAAATCAAGTATGTAAAAGTATCTTGCCAGCAAGTCTTTATTATTATGGAGTGATACAACGGTTTAAAAGCGAATGGCTTTAATAATAAAACTACAAGTTTATATAATCGTGATTCAAATTCTGATAAGATTTAAATTGTGAGTTCGCGTGAATAAAGCCAAGATCAAAACGTAAACAAAATAGCAATATTATAGAGATAGAAAAATACGTATACGTAAGATATTATGTTTTACACTGGGAGTGTAATGGAACGAGCATGAATCTATTTGCCCATTGAATGGAAGCGCGGGAAATAGCCCTCTCTCTCACAGGTTATTGGATCTAATCTATTGATCCCGGCTGATGCTACAGTTTTATATAAATTATTTCTGAATATTATACGGTGAAAGAGGAGATGGTTGTTTACGCACCTGAGTAGTTTATTGATGTAAAAGCAAATCTTTTTTACGTCAAAGTGTCTATGTATTATTAGGTTAAATGATGTATCTTAAGAAGTTTCTTATCAGTATAGAAATATACCACTATAGAATAAGTCGACAGGAAATTTAATATTAAGCAATAGCCTTTAAAAATTGTTTGTCTTGAGTACTACATTGATCCATGGATCTACTAATCAATGCTTAAATATTCACCTCAATCTGATCTAACCAGCAGAATTAACCGACCAACAAAGCAACTTTGAAGACACGGCGGATTTTACTGTACTTTTAACTGACAGATATTTCCTATAAAATCTCTCTAAATAACACACTTTTTTCATACATTGCCTTGTAAATATAATAGTAATAAATACCAACATCAGAATTTTCGCATTATCCATTGACGTCACTACCAAAAAGCCACCATTGTTCATGCTACAATAGCGTTTAGGGGTAAATCTCCGAATCGACGTAAAATAAATTGATCGCGATTTATCGTCATTTTTTGCGCGCTATAGAAATTCGCCCAATCAGTTCGAAGCTCCATTATGACATACGGGTAATACGGGACGAGCGTGAACGTATTACGACGGTGAATTGATGCACTTGGAGGAAATAGAGCGATCTCTCACGACTGATTGGTTGCGAGTCGCGAGTATTCTGTGCTATTTACACGCTCAGATTTTCAGATGTCGTTGGAGATGGAAGGTGTAGGAGTGAGTTTTAGATTTCAGGTGATCCGAATTTATTGGTTTCTTGTTTTTGGCCTCTTTTATAATTGTATCCTTTATGGATAGTGATACGTACTAAACGATTGTAATAATATTATTTTTACCGAATTTCGTTCACAAGGTTTAGTCAAGTACGGAGGAGACTATAGTACACGGCTGTAAGCACAAATAAAGATGCACGCCACCTCCCTAACTCTTAAAGTCCGGTCGGACGGCAATGCGAAATGTCCAGTGAGAGATCAGGCACTGGACCAACGGCTTTACATGCTTCCTATGAACTGACCAAACCATTGTATAAAATGGAAACATAAATTGTCTCACCAATGAATAGGTATAGATTCGTCTAAAATTCCTTAACAAAGCTAAAATAAAACAGATCATGTAAGTTACACATATGTCTATAATTTCATTTTTTTATGTAGATATACATTATAGAGTATATCCTATCCTACCTATCTATTTTATCGCAACTAATATACCGAAATCATAACAAACAAATCGCTAAACTCCAACCAAAACTTCACTATCAAAAACAGCAACAACAACATTTCACATTAAACCTATTCATGCGATATAAAGTAGTACGGGCAACATAAAAGTAATAACAGATGGAGAATCGGCCACAACGATAATGAACACTCTACCGCAATAAGTGCGGACTGCGGTCTGTACTGTTAACCCTACTTTAATTTAAACGGACAATGTTATCAAATGAAGCTTGCCTCGTAAAGTAAGTAATTTGGTTTATTGTTGTAAGAAGTGTGTGGAAGAAAAACTATCTACCTAACGAGTTTATTCTATCTACATGACATTATTGTTATTTTTAAAATAAACATTTGTATAGTTCGGTACATTTGCAAGTAATTTTTCAGAGTTTGATAATTTTAGTCTTTTTGGCCACTGCAGAGCAAAGGCCTTTTCTTATACTAAGAAAACTTTAAGCATTGATCACCACGTATGCTAAAGGTGGATCGTCGATCGTCGCCCAATGTTTTTCTTGACCAATGCCAGTGATGTCCACAAAAAAAATCTTTGAAAAACAAATCATGTAAAAAAAAATACTAAATAATAATAAAAAATTGCTTCCATTACTAGATTCAGATGACATTGTTGACAGCGTGGATTGAACCTGGACGAGATTGGTACAAGAGCATGGAGATTATCAAAGACAAAGAGAGTCCTATACCCAGTAGTGGATAAAGACAATATACGAGGGCGAATCAAAAAGTAATGAGAATGAAGATAAAACGCGGTAATTAAAGTTAAAATAATAATTTATTCTTCTACATAGTCTCCTTACAAATGAATACATTTATTCCATCTTTTTTCTAAACCCAGGATTCCCTTTGAAAAAAATATTTTTCTTAACCCTCCCAAAACGCCTCAAAAGTGATCATCACTTCGCTATCGTCTTCAAATTTCTTACCTCGGAGGTGTTCCTTGAGCCGAGGAAAGAGGTAGAAGTCACTAGGAGCCAGATCTAGCGAATAGGGAGGGTGTTCGAGCAGTTCGAATCCCGTTTCTTGAATGGCAGCCATCGCAACTGCGGCTTTGTGAACCGCTGCTTTTGCTCGTCGGTTAACATCCTGGGTACCCAACGCGCGGAGATCTTTTTCATATGCAACTCGTTCGCAAGGATTTTTTGAATGCTGCCATACGAGATCCCTGTGACCTCAGCTACATGCCTGATGTTCACTCTTCGATCTGGCAACACAACATCTTCGACTTTTTTCACGTTGTCTTCAGTGAGGGACGTGGATGGGCGTCCTTCGCGATGTTCATCTTCAGTGGATGCTCTGCCCAGTTTAAATTCCTTGGTCCAGCGTGCAACTGTAGAATATGGAGGAGCAGAGTCCCCCAATTTTCCCATTAAGTCACTGTGTATGTCTATTGTAGAATTTTTTTTCAAACAGAGGTACTTGATGACATCTCTAATTTCGTTTTTCTCCAAGTTGGTGTTATCTCTTCGACAGTTCGTATTCAAATGAATATAACTCCCGGAAATCGTGATATATGTATATGATTTTTTTAGGCTGAAGTAGTGAGTACATAAGCAAGCAAAAAAAACTTTTTTTGCGTTTTTATGCGGACCTGAAGTAACCGATTCTCATTACTTTTTGATCTCCCCTCGTAAACGTACCCAACTACACACTTTTCTCCAACAAAAACCTCTCTCTTTATACATGACATTACGCCCCCAGCCTCCAGCTCGCCTACATTAGAATAAGCCAGTAGGGACATAAACACACGATGTTCGATATATGCAATCATAAATCAGAGCGGACCGTTGTCCGTCCTGCCGATACCCGCGTTACCGGTCTATTGTATAAACAGTATGTAAGTCAAAAGATTCGGAATTTATTACATTGGGCCCGTTTTATTGGTTCAGTCAGGTTTTGAGGTTATATTTGTGTGTATTTTTCGGATTTCTTCGGAGGTACAGAATTCTTTAGCGTGATAGATTAGCATAATATTGTGCCTGTTACTTTGGTGCTAATTTTAAATACACAAGTAGATATATTATTAGGTATTTCTATTTTCAAACACATTTTTCTTTTTTTACAGGACCGATGCAATAAATCTCTAGTATCATGGGGCCGACTTTATGCCAGCCGTGTACGTTGGTATTAGTAATCATACGTTCAATTCTCACCGACAAGAAAATCGGTCATCAATTGTCGGTCGTGGGCGGAGAGGCTTTAGGTGTAAATACAGATTTTTATGATAATTCGTCATCAATGAATATGTAGTTTATTGAATTGGCGAATTAGTGGCGTCACAGTTTACTAAAACCGTACAAAATCTATAGAGCAATCGCGTTTTGACAGCTCTAAATAGTACCTATGTTTGTTCATTGGTGGTGTTTTGTACCCATTTCAGTTGTTTGTGGGAGGAATTTGGTAGAGAGGAGTGCAGTTTTAAATTAACACATCTTTACCTAGCTGTATGAGTTGAAAAACAAATGACCAATCCACATACAAACATACAATATAAAACTTCCATAACGCACGTCACGAAATCCATTTTCAGTTATAATTTAACAAACACTGGAAACTATTTGCACGGATTAATGAAAATTATTACGTATTGCTGACAATTCTCACGGGCAATGATATGATATTGAATTGTCTGTTTAATCATCTATCATACAAAGCTCATAATTGATAATAATGGCAATGATATTTTGCCAGATTATAGCGTAGTATGAGGATATTGGATTCATTACTACCTATTAGTTGGTAATATATGAACTTATGCAAAGTGAAAGCCTTTGAAAAATAAATACATAGCAGATACTCGAGACAGTTCAGTAATTATATACTACGCCGTAGCCATAGGGCTACGAGTGTATGAAAGCTCGTAGCCC
The DNA here is from genome assembly GCA_932526535.1 of Caradrina clavipalpis. Classification (NCBI taxonomy): domain Eukaryota; kingdom Metazoa; phylum Arthropoda; class Insecta; order Lepidoptera; family Noctuidae; genus Caradrina; species Caradrina clavipalpis. Next base: position 4,894,344 of record OW052100.1, read on the forward strand.
TGTGGCTACGGCGTAGAGCTATAGAAATCGATTTTCAACTAAAATTTCGTACATAATTACGTTCAATTAGTTCTATTATAGATAAAAAGTAATCGTGATTTAAACCTAAACCTAAATGTTATAAGGTTCTGATTAAGTTGTAAAATTTTATTACAAGTGTCACAGAATACTAGGGTACACTATAAGACCCAGCAACAACTCAGCCACACTGACGACTTCAACGAAAGTTCACCACATACTCGTAACTTTGTACTGCAATCACCTAATTTAACACAAGTGGACATTTGCAGTAGCCCGTGAATTCCTACAATTTGTAGTTTCACCGTTAATTAGTGTTTCCTAGACAAGTTCAGGTTATGGTACATAGTTCAACACTGATTATATCCGAGGCGCGAAGGGACTTACCACAAGGACGGGTCAAAACTTGTCTGGACCTGTTTAATTGCTTCTCGTCGCCCATTCCCATTACGACTGTTGTTAGCCGTGCTCTTTGTAGTTTTAAATGAGGTTTAATGATGATTGCAGACCAACCATTTGGTCTTAATTACGATTAATTTTAAACGTAACTATTTTTAAGAACACTATGTATACCTGGGCAACTAGTAGCCCAGTATACTTAGTATCTAGGAATATTTTAAGAAGTTAGGTAAATGACTAGACTATTATTGTCTTCCACTGGAGGGTAAAAGGCACTCCTCATACAGAAAAGGCATAAATATTAAGCAGACCAAAATCGTTATAACGCTATATTAAAATATACCGCCAAAATGCAGTTAACTATCTAACCCAATAACAATCGGTAATTGGCAGTTTTTTGTTAAATACAAAATGTTAAATCAAACGGATCAGTGAACTTCGCTAACCTAATCTAAAAAAGAATTTAACGCTGTAATAACTTAAAATTCACGCCTTGGCTCCACAAACACTATCAAGCGAAAGATTGTTAGCAAAACTCATTTTCGAACGCAGATTAAATTAAAATAGGCTATAAGAAACCGAGACTAAGTACAGAAATAAAATTTTATATTTTACACAACAGCTGCACCTACTATCAAGCGGTAGTGAACTATGCTGGGGGTACGTCGTAAACCACGGTTAAGACTCTGTTGACACAGACTGGACGATGCAAACAAGCTCACTATCCCACTGCAAATGTAAAACGTAATGAACACCTGTTAAGTAAATATGTTACCGAGTTTAAACACCCATTGTTAAGACTGTAAAAATGATTAGGTAAGAGTTTAGTAGAGGAAAGATATTTTGTTTGTTCTATGTGTGAAGAATAAGGCACGCCGCTTTCAAGCGGTTCTTTTGGAAATCTATGGGGGAGGCCTATGCAGCAGTGGACATCCTGCGGCTGGTATGATGATAATGATGTGTGAGAAATAAACCAGAATGGTTAAATGATTTCCAAATTACGGATGCTTTCTTTTGATCTATCGAAGAGACTGCAAGTGATATCTCAGCCCTTCTTGAATAATTATTTGGTAATATTTTTTGAAAGCAATAACATGCCGGCAATAGTAATATGAAAAATGAATCTTTTTATAATTATTAAATATTTACAAACCTAAAATTAGATTTAAAAGAAAACCTAAAAAAACAAAAATAAGAGAATCTAAAACTATATGGCATCAAAAATTGCCATGCTTCGTTGTCAACCGGAAAAGTACCCAAAAGACTGGCATTTCTACGTTTTCAGAATCCAGTTGATGCTGAAAATAGACGCGTATTCCTGAAAAACCGAGGTGTTTCTATTTTTCTTCTTATAAATCTTCGGTTATATAAATGCACCGTGAATAAAAGTCAGAAGTCGAAAGTTTTTACGGATAATAAGAGCCATTCTAAAAAAGACATTTTTAGAAGCATTCTCAAATCCTTTATACCGTACAATCTGTCCTCATTCTCGGTGAAATAATTCAGTAGGAATATAAAAAAAAATGCATTGTGAATAGGATCTTACATTTATACTGTTTGCATTGCACTGCCACTGAAAAGTACACAATTCCCTTGTGTCCCAACTTTCTGCTAGCTTGCCTCGCGTCGGATTTTTCCGGTATTTTAAAAAAGCTTTATACTTTTCAGGGACCGCGAGCAACTTGTCTTGTTACAATGAAACTATGAAGCGAAAATGTCAGTGTATTTTCTCTGCAATAGCATAGTTGTTTTAACTATAAAATGCTTTTTGGCCACCAATTTGGCAACAGAAAATTATGCAACCAAGAATTACAGTCTGTATATTTTGTGTATTCACGTTTTTTAAATAACTTCTGGTTATTATTACACCGGCCGTTTTTAACTTGGTAGAGACTGTACTGTAGCGGTGGAAGAGTCTACCGACTGTTAACTATCGTGTATTCACGTATTCATTTTTTTTTTAATATATTTTATGTCTATATATTTATTCTAGGTTGTTGACTAATTATTTTAAAGTGCCATCTATCTCATAGTGTAAACATATAAAATGAGGTTGTATAGGCTGATTCAAATATAGCCTCTTCAGTAACTACCTACTAACGAACTGTGTGAATTAAATTGTCACCGATTATTTATTACGCTTCACCAAAATTGCACCAGCCAATTTGCGAAAGTTAAAAAGTAATCCAGACGTGGACATTAAATAAATTACTAATTCTTAGAAACCTTTTTAGCTTTTCGAGACCTTTTGCCAAAATATAATAGCAGTAATCTTAGTCTTAAAATATATAAGCCTGATTAGACCGTTATAGACCAGTCAAGCGAACCTTACCTTACCTAAATATATTCAAAAACCTTAGTTAATCACTCTCTAAGTACCTGTAATACACCGTGGAACGATCTTTTGATCCTTTATATTAACTTTTAATGGTCGTCCATTTTGTTAAAATTAATATGCAATTTGCATGTTAATCGACTGTTAAAAGGAAAATCTTAATTTTAGTCAAGATGAAGTTCTTAGGTTGTTAATGAAATTTTCTGCTCGTACAAATTGTTCCTAATGAATAGGTTCGAGCTGAATAGTTTTGTAATGTTGAGTAATTGCCTGCGTTTAGTTTTGTGCCTGGTAAGCAATTAGTTACGCGAAAATTTTAAGGAAATGCTCCTATGAACTTTAACTGTCTATATACATTTTTTTTTGTTCTAATATTTTATAATGTAGTCCTGCTTGTTTACTTACGGCTTCGCTTTGGTTTTACTGTTATAATTGTGTGTGTATACAGGAAAAATTTTTAACCAGTGCGTAAATTTTGCCATAATAAACTTCAACACGTTTTATTAAACACGTATATTTTATTTTGATATGTCTTAGTACTAAAAAAAAAAGTTATCGCTTACGAAACATGTTTACTTAAAAACATATTTTATGGTCACTCGCCGGGCGATCGGGCGGCGCGCGTATCAGCTGTGTCGGCGCGTGTGTGGCGCGTAGGCAGCGTAGGTAACAGCTGACTCGGCGCTCGCTCGCCGCTGCGACGACGTACCTACGCGGTGCGGTTACTGACCTTTTTTAGTTTGGACTGCGATATGAAGTTACTTGTTAACGTAATTCCAACTTTTCCTTCATACTTTCATGGGCTTAGGACCATCAAAATGCATAATAATAAAGTTGAATGAAGCACTAAGATAGGTATGCAACATAAACATGAAGATAGATTCTCGTTGCTTAATAAATACACTCGCACCATTTCATAGTATTCGCGGTGAGTAAAGTTTGACATCGTGATTGATACGACGCGAGTACACACGGCAACTGCAGGGCGCAGGGGTTGCGCGGGGTAAGAACGCTCGGACGTCAGGACACCAATTGCGCGTGGAACGTACTGACGGCGGGCGGGCGGCGGCGGCCCGGCGCTAGCGCATTCCCCACCCCCTCACCCCAGCCATGCGCCCGGGCGGCGGCCGCGAGTTTTCATTGATAGTATGGCGAATAGATTATGTCCATGTTTTGCTTATTTCAAACTCGGATAAGGATGAAAAAATTTTAATTTTTTTTTTTTAACTAAACACGGAAATGTGTTCTATTACTGACACTGAACTACCAAAAAAAATTTACGTACTGGTTAAAAACTTTTCCTGTATAAATAAGTTTAAGATTAACTATAGGTATTTTATTTGAATTCAGATTCAGACACCTAATTGGTATGAGATTTAAAAAACATTATCATTTTAAAATCAAGTTATATGACGAAAATCTGACTCTGAGTCTAGTTATTAGTGCCATTATCCTGTCTACGAAATTTTATCAAGTATCAAGAAATTTTATCATTTTTAACTAAGATTTAACCAGACTACTTTTTATGTAGCGCGCTGTCTGTATGTAGTCGTTTTCAATATCTTTCAAACCACTTTACAAAAAGTACTTAATTTATACTTCAAACTGTAAGTATATTTAAAAAAGAAATCTTATAAGACCAATTAACTTTTTTATAACACAGAGAGCCGCTATAAAATTATCACTTCTGTAAAGTCAGTAACTTAAATTAACTTCTAAGAGTTCTGAATTAATCCGAGGGAACTCTCTGCCATCTATCTGAGATACGATACTGCGCTTACAGCTTCGAAGTTATTTTGAAAAGGTACGTTTTTCACACTCATAAGATAAATTAAACTTCGACACTTATGAACTTTAAACATAAATTTCACGTGATTTTAGCGAACGAGAGTTTAGATACATTTTGCAGATACGACGTATTTTGATTCAATAGAAGAAGGAAATCAGTTTCAACGTTACATGGAAATTCCAAGTACTTCATTTTACAATGAAGCGAAACAAGCGCATTACTTTCTTGGCAGACTTTCAACAACATTTACCCACATCTTGTGGGTATTCTTAATGCCACTCGAAAATTCTTTTCTACGCTTTTTGGAGAATTTAAGCAGCTTTATTATTGAAGAAAAGTTCGTAAACAGTGCTATCGAAGCTTGGAGAATCGCCAAAACTAAAACTCATTAGCATATACCGTTTTATCGAGTACCTAGGTGATCTAAAATATGAATATTGCATGCTCTGATAAGAATAATATTCATTTTCTGTTCTCTTATTGCTTTTCGGTGATTTTCCATTTGTATGCATAATGGAAAACGCGATTTCCTTTTCATATTATTTATGAAATATAAGGGCATCGAACTTTTATTAGTGCAAGTATTATAGTACTATTATGATGAGTTTTCAAAATGTATCATACTTAATGCGTTTGACGTACCTACTCTAACATAATGAAGTATTTACAACCTTAAAATTAGATAGCATAAAATTAATATTATTAATGTAATAATAATATAATTTAAGTACAGTTCCAAAAAAAGAAATGACTAAACAATCGATCTAATTCTCGGAACTGCTGTTCCGTTTCTGAAAATTAATGCACTATTAGAAAACTATGCTACCCCCGAGTGCTATAGCTTATATTTTTTTATCAAGAAAAGAATGAACTTGTAAGAAAGTCATATGGACTAAGTTGCGGGCAAAAGCTAGTTAGATTATATTTGAAAGATATTTTGTGAACCCTAAACTTCGTATAGAATAAAAACTGTAGTAGACTTTTAAAACTTGGTTAATTGTTTTTGCTGTGACTAGTTAATTTAAATTAATCATTCACCCTCTGACAAATGCGTGTCTAGACAAGTTTTCAAGTTTTCTTTAGATATTTTTTTTGAGTGTTGATAGATTGCTTTTAGTTAACATTTTTTGATAAGATTAATTGTATCATGGCTTATTATTTCTCTTTTAATATTTATTCTTGAATATATGCCTCCTGCTGAAAAGAGGCCTTGGCCTTGCAGTGGGACAATAAATATTATTATTTATTCATGCTTTATTTTATTAAAAATAATTTCGTCAGGGTTGTTTCAGTTTATTCATTCAAAAAAGAGTATCTTGACACAAAAAAGACAACAAAGTAACCATTTTATAAAACTACCTAGGTACCTATTCATCTCAAGCAAAATATCCTTTGTCACAGCTTCATGTAGGTACCACTCAGGGACTTGTAAAGCAACTGTCATGGCGCTATAAAAAGGAGCAGTGGGTTTAACTACAAATTCATAGATATCTTTGTTTTACGATCATATTCTCACAATGGTAGTAAAGCTGCCGTAACTCGCAGGTGCAAAGTTTCTGCAGAATGAGATTTGTATTACCGCTTTTGTAGACGTATTTTACATAGTTATTATGTAGCCGAGATTTGGTGTGACGTATGTGACAAAAGTATTTATTATATTTTTGTATTATTCTTAATCTCAACTATGTTTTGTAGACATCCTGGAACGATCTTAGTAGATTGTAGAATTTGTAGATCTGAAGACTATAGATTGAAGATCGGCCTGTTATTACATAGATACCTCACCTACCCTTTACTTATGTACAAAATGTTTTTGTAGACAACATTTTAATACCTAATACGGCTATTGCCTTATTTATAGGATTTATTGATGCAAGTTAGTGAGTATAGATCGACAGATGGACCTTTGTTATCTAATTTTTGTGTTCCCGTGGGATATAGCAAACGAAACCGCTGTTAAAACTCAATCTATGCTTTTAGTCTTATCAAAACCTTAATAAAACTAAAAACAGTGATTGAGACCGTTCTCTGGAATAGTGTTCAATCATAATTTAAACAGCCATTACTTTTATCACTATTATAATTATAAAGACAACAAAAGAATGCAAGGTTAACAAATGTCATTTTATTAATTAAAAAACATAGAAACAGGAACAGTTAATGGTTGACTCCATATTCTTTACAGAGACGTGCAACATGATGCGCAGCAACCGCTGCTCGGCGCTGCAGCGTCGCGACGTCGTCCCCTGTCGCTGGTCGCACGCTGAATGCCTGAAGTCTACATGTTCCTGCTATCATTCTACCTATCACCCTGTAAAGTATAGTTCATTATTATCTTGGACATCGCTGACATTGGTGAAGGAATACATCGTGAGGTGAGGTGAGGAAACCTGAACTTATAGTTAACACATACACATTGGCTGCGGGTTGTTCGAAAGAGAAATCGCGCCCCCGGAACGCAAAAGGCACAAAATGGAACATGTACTATCAATACTGGTGATATCGGTGTTCATAAAAGAATAGTTTATTAGTAGTAGTAGAGCTCTTTGTGAAGGAGCTCATCCGAGGAAGTACTATCACCATACCTATTTCTGCCGCAAAGCAGAGGTGCCGGTGTAATTACAGGCACATGTGACATTTCAACTTTGTCTCTGGGATGGCAACGCATTTGCAAGCCCTCTGGTATTGCAAATGTCTATAGGTAGCGGTGACCACTTAGCACATCAGACGGGTCATGGGCTTGCTTGCCATTCAGCGGCATTAAAAAATAAATAATGAAGGTTATAATAGTCAGTGAAATTACGACTTACGGCAAGTTGGTTGATGAACATTGAACTTTCTAAAGGGACACAAACAGTCCATTACAAAAATGTTTTGTTGCTTCATTAATTAGACTTATTAACATATCAGAGTAAATAATTAAGTGAACATAAACCTTTAGTGTAAACTTTTCACCACACCACCATGTTTTATTAACTATCAAAATAAACAACATAAGTTCTATCAATAGGCCTAGAACTAAAAGATAAACTATCTACATTTATTTGTTTATCGTTCCACTAAAAGCCACGACTCGGGATTAAGACCCGGATTACAACAAGGTCTACAAAGGGCGGCGGTAACAATTCAATTATACCCATCCCTAGTCCACACAAGCGAAAGAATTGAAGCAATCTAGTTTTGTGTTTACAAACAATTTGTTGTTCTAACTTATGGTTTCTTTTTTTACCGATGTGAAATTATCAAATGACTTCCCCGAGGGAGTGTCAGACTTTTACTGACTAAAACCCATCGATGGTCCTTCTTGTGCCCTTTGCGTTCTGAGGGAGCGGTATCTCTTTCGAACAACCCGCAGCCCCGGCAGTCATCGGCCCTTAGTGGCCCCTCCAAATGTTTGCTGAAATCTCTTTGAGGCGCGCGTGAAACATGAACACGCCGTCGACACGGTCTGTCTTCAGTTAACGTACAGACGGTAAGCTACCCATTGCTCACCATCCACAGACCTGCGCCTACGGTGGAACTTACCTTATGGTGGAAGGGACTTTTAGTTCTGGTAGTAAGAAGTCTACCTCGTAGTATACGACCTGCATGGCTGGGCCGTTATCGTCTCGTATTACAAGGTTCTTAGCGCAAGACTCTCCTGATCTTACGCTCACACATTTCGCTGAAAGGAATGATTTACTATAAGTATATTACGATTCTAACTTAATGGCGGCTTGGATTTTAGCTGCAAGTGGTTTATTCTAGTCAACAATAATTTAAGCTCCATTTAGCCAATTTTTCCACAAGAGACTGGATTGCGACTTGAAATTGAACAGTATTGTTTTAGTTAATAGAATCATTGGTCTTCTGTTCAACTATCAAGTTCTATATGCGGTACGTAATTAATAACAATAAAATTTTCTATGGGACCAATCTGTAATTATAGAGTTTCAAATTAAAATTAAAAATTCAAATCGATTGATAAATGTCGAAGTTCCGAGGTAACAACAACAAGGAAAAAAAATACAACCAAATTGATAACTTCCTCCTTTTTTGAAGCTAGCTTAAAACATTTATACCATTGTGAACGTTTAAATCCTTCTTTCATCTCTAATACAGCATTAAGCTTATAAAAAAAAATAACATTATCTCATCAATCAAACTCACCGACTATTTCGTAAAATACAAAAACGCCAATGTCCTGCAAAGCCTTGTGCCATTTAAGCACCTTCTCAACTGGACCGGAAAACGCCCTGGGCCCGCCTTTGTGTAGCGCCTGAATGCGACCGTTTATTATTATAACATCGCCACATTTTGTAGATATGTGCGATCATAAGCTATTTATGAGTGGGAAGGATGGTTCGTATAGTGGTTTTGTTTAGGTATTTTATACGATGGGTAGTAAAAATAGGTGTACATTGTTTTAGAGTGATGGTTAGTTTTATGTTAGGGATTATGGCTGTAGTTTGATAATCTGTCTATACATACATATAAATCAAAATGAATCGCTAAAATGCGTTGCTAAGCGTAAAACTCGAGAACGTGTTGACCGATTTGGTTAGTTATTTTCTTTTTTTTTTTTGAAAATCCAACAGATAAATCCCAAAATTGCACTCGTGGGAAGCCGGGGCGGTTTACTAGTAGTTAAATATTAATTCAGTACGTTACAACCTTGCATATTCATTGTTATTTATTAGAATCAATATTAGCTGTGCTGTTTAGTGTTTACATTATTAGGTATCGAATAACCCACTATTCATTGTTATGAATTGGAATCAATACCTATTGGCTGTGCTGGTTACCTACTTTTACAAATCGTACTTGGAAGAAATAAAACGACGTAACACTCACGATACCAACAATAATTTTGTTGAATGAAAAAAGGCAGGGCATAGGAAATAGCGGACCCTACTTATCTCTTTGTGGAGCTAAATCGAACGGCCTAAAGGGATGATCGAGAAATCACTTTTTCCAAAGACAACGGGCACGGATATTGCATCGTCCGCGCGCACCGGCACACTTCCTGCAATGAACGTCACTGCACCTATTTACTAAGAACAAATCAATGGTAGAAGCTGCACTTGTGATTGGCGTATACACAAGATATCAATCTATAAATATAAAATCGATTGCTGCGTGTTAGTCTCGCAAAACCCAAAAATGACTTGATTGTTTTGTTCCTCTCGATACTGAAGTAGTTTAAAAAAAAAGAAAATTAGGAAACAGCCAAAAAATTTACGTTGTTTTTAATGGGATTATGAATAGATACAATGAAATTTAGGTAGTACGAAGTTCACTGGGTTATCCAGGCATAGATTAAAAGGAAAGCAAATTGTGCATCTAACTTTAAACTTAGTTACTTTCAGACACAAAAATGGAATGCTGAAAAACAATTTAATTTTTCGGTGTAAAACCGTCAAAATGTTTCCGTAGCAAAGCTAGCATCTGCCCATAGAAACTATTCATTTTCTACTTGTAAAGCAAGGAACAAAATATATGGTCAGTAAAGAAAATTTTACGTCGTATGATTCCTAAGAAAATGTGTGGAAAATTCTCCAATATCACATTCTATCCATTTGCAAGGCCACTATCCCCACATAGCAACCCCTAGGCCACTACCATAGCGATGACAAAGAAGAAAAATGCCCGCTCTTATTTTTATTACGAGCAATTTCTTTAAGTTTTCATTTTACGAGTCAACTCTGTGTGCTTTTTGATAGAGGCTGCCTGTCAGACCGGCGGCTGTGGTTTGATGTGGGTTTACATTGAGCACGGTTGTTGATATAATTAAATTAATTGTGCAAATAATTCGCCAGTAGTAAGTAGTTGACGAGGAATGTACTGATTAAGTAGAAGTATGCTAGTTAGTTTACGCGCAATCTGTACCGAAGTGTTCAAAAGGGTTACCATACACGAATACATAAAAATGGTAACGTATATGCATAATCTTGAAATAATCTATCCGTAATATAGAAACAGCTTAGTGGAAACAGTCGCAACTTTTTTGTAAAGCAAAAATATAAAACGAAATACAAGTAGAATACTTATACGCAATCTATTGTGCCATAGAGCGAGAACCCGTAAGCAATTTTTTATACTTTATTGGATATCGCGCATTGCAATTTGATGTCCTTACCAGGACCATGTGCGGATGATAAATTGACTTGAATGAGGGAAGCGAACATAGTTCTTTATTTTTTAAATCGCAATTTTATTGATCGATCGTTATTTATTGGCTTCTATAACACTACGGTGTAATAGACGGTCAAACAAAATGGAGGTGCTCAAGTTTATGAGATTGATATTTGACTTTGGATGAAATGAGGTGAGATATTTGGGTTACGGTTACTCAACAGCTACACTAAAGTTATATAATCCAACTGCTATATTATGAATTATAAATGCGAGATTAAATACAGGTTTGGGTAGACTGGGATATTATGCTCTTGGGAAGGTAAACAGTGTTAATATAACAGAGTGGTTGTTAAAAGGGGACGATAATAATATTGTATTCGAATGAGACGTGTGAGAATTATGAAAATTAGTATGTAGGTATTATTGTCCTATCTTTAAGATCAAACATTTGTTATAAACAAAGGAAATAATAGATGCTGTCTTTTAATACACTATACATCTTTTAGGCAGTACTCATAAATACGAGCAACTTCTTGAAAATTTAAAAAAATATTTATCTGTTGTTCGTATTCCGAAGTACTTTCACCTCCTAGAAGATGGTAGTGAATTAAAAGTTAGCTGAATTTTATAAAGTTTATAATCAGGGATTATAATAGAGGAAGAGTATTTATTTTACCCTACTTATATGTGCTTACCTTAAGACGGTCCATTCTTGTCAATACTTGATTCTGTGGCTCTTTTTTCGACATTTCAATATCCGCACATTTTTTGGGCGTTACTGAAAATAAGATAAACTTTGTTTTGTTGGTGTGCAATATGTCACCATAGTCTATTGCATGAGCTCTCTCGCAGTTGTTCTAAACGGGGTGTAAAAAGACACATCACAATCCTATACTCCAATCCATCTATCCATCCATCTATCCCATTCATCCATCCCATTAATTCATCACTTATAGCTTAGGTATTGCACACTAAGCTATGCAAAACATTATGCTTATGGGTGCATGCAACAGTAAAGGGGCCGTGGGGGTATTTCCAGTTTAGTTATAACTTGTAAAACTTTTCAATAGTGTTACAAGTGATAAAATAATAGTTCCTACTATAGACAATACAATAGGGATAAAACCATAAACTACCAAATCAAATCCGCCGAAAACCACGTCCCGAACAAAGTGTGTACACGTCTTTAATTAAATCACGTTCTTACGGTGATAGGGACTTTTTGAACTCACAACCCATTGGGGCGCAACTTGAAACGCGTATCCTGCCCAGTATCGCGAAGTTTCCCTTTAGAACTTTACTTCTCTCGAAAATACAGAGTAATGAGCTTGTTAGACCGAGTTACGAGGCTTTAGCTCAGGTCGGCCAAGAATACTTTTACGTTTGACAGCGAACAATTTGTGGCCTCTCACTTTTTGTGCATGTTTTGTTTGAAGTTGAGTGTTGTTGATCTGAGCACTCGTTCAATGCTTAGGACCTACCTCAACATTTACTTACTTACCTGCTAGTGTATATTAAGCTATGTATTTATGTGTCTGTTTATGTCAAGTTTATCGAAGGCGTTCTCTACCAGTCAACCGATGGTCATCTATCTATTTAAAGAAGGAATGGATAAAATTGTAATTATGTTTGTTTATTTATGGATTAAGGTCTGAAATAAATGTATTATTATTATTATTTTTATTTGGTAACTTGGTAACTTTTCTCGGGACCCTAGGGTCCCGGACCTTTGGAAGGCGTACGAGGAGCCGAAGCCAACTCGCAGAGGCCCCTTACATGGCTTTACAATGAAATGGAACACCAGCCGACAATTATCCCTGTTTGCACTATGCAAATGCACCCAAGGACAATCCCCGGCTGGCGCAGGACTATTACAGAATATGGAAACTATAAATGGGGCTATGGGTTTGGGTGACTAAAATGGACTGGTTTCCTGACACTATGGAAGGACTATGGCCCCTGCCAATCAATGTTTTTATGACAAAGATAAAATGGCAGGGGGTGACTAGCACACTCGATAAATGGGCCCCCTAAAACGGCCGCTAGCACGTAGTGACGTAGCGACAAGAGGGCAACACAGACTGAGGTGCTTGAGGAGTGGAGAGGTATTTCACGGCTATCAGGACAATCCCGGAAGTACGGTCAAGATCCCTACCAGCACCTTACTGAAATACTTCCTTCCCCCGAACACGAATGCTCTTGCGATTCTCCACTCAAACCGGCCAATGAAGGTGTAGGAACACATGTAAGTATGTATGGCAGAGTGCAAGGCAAGCAGAAATGCAAGAAAGCGAGACGCGTGGACGTACGGCCAGTTGCTGCGCACTGGTCTAAGTGAACGGTTCTCTCACGGGGTTTAAACGCGGAAATAAATTCGGTATCCAAAACCCGTTTTTAATTGTTCGATAGAGACCCCGAGACCAGGTGACGCAGGACTCATTACAGGGTCTTGTGTGATCGTTATCCAACGAGAACAAAACCCTAAAGTGGTGACCCCGAACGCGAGTTAAAACGTATAAACGTGACGCGTAATAAGCAAGTAGCCACGTCAGCGTGAACTCTGAACTCAAGTGCAAGTGTATACCGTAACAACCAAAATGCAGGCCCCAGTTCCACCCGTCGTAAAATCAGAGGACAGTGAATTAGCACTAATCAACATTCGTGCGCAAATACCGGAATTCTGGACAGACCAACCAAGGATCTGGTTCGGTCAATTCGAAGCGCTCACCGCAGACTCCAAACGAGGTGAGAAAGCAAAATTTAATATGGTGATCGGGAAACTGAACAAGGACATCGCACAACACGTGTCCGACCTAATTGAACAACCGCCAGCAGACAAACCGTACACGGTACTCCGGGAGAGGCTACTGAACGTGTTCGAAGAGACGGACGCGTCGAGAATTCAGAAGCTACTGACGGAGATGGATCTCGGGGACCAAAAGCCGTCACACTTACTCCAAAAGATGAAAAATCTATCGAGAGGCAAGTTCCCAGAGGAAACATTGCGCATCATGTGGATCAGTCACCTACCACCCGTGGCACGCACCGTACTGACCATCAGCGAGGTTACCGACCTAAACAAATTGGCAAAACAGGCGGACAGCATCATAGAAACAGCCAGAACAAGCGACGCAGTCAGCGCAGTCACCAGCAGCGCACCTTCTTCGAGCAACGAAACCATCATCGCGGAGATAGCAAAACTCAATAAGAGATTTGACGAGATACAGCAAGGTGGACAGAGTCAGAGGAGGCAACCACGACGGTACAGAAGAAACGATGTTCCACAACACCGCGACAAGAAGAGACCAGAAGACTGGGTTTGTTACTACCACTACCGCTTCGGAAAAAGGGCCACAAGATGCGAACAACCGTGTAGTTGGGAAAAAAGTGAAGCAGACGCCGGGAAACGGAAGACGGGAAACGAGCAGTGATGCAGTCAACGGCGGGACACTGCATCGACGCCGCAAACCACCGCCTATGCGTCAGGGACCACAACACGGGTATGCGTTTTTTAATAGATACTGGTGCCAATGTGTCTGTCTTACCGGTAAACAGGAAACGGTATAATGTAAGCGATAGTACTAATCTCAAATTGTACGCCGCAAACGGCTCAGAGATAAAAACATACGGCACAGCTAATTTAGAGTTAAATTTTAATCGTAAGAGCGTGTATAAATGGACCTTTATTGTGGCCAATGTTAGACAACCTATCATAGGAGCAGATTTTTTACGCCATTATAGGTTGCTAGTAGATTTAAACGCACAAAGATTGATAAGCAAACAAACCGACTTATCAACAAACGGTAACGTGGTCAAATGCGCGGAAACCTCGGTCAGCATTGTAGACAACAACCACCCCTTCCGCGAACTATTATCAGAGTTTTCAGACATCACGAAACCCAGGCCTTACAGGGACGATGATGCTGAAAACGAGAGAAGCGAGGTACTGCACCACATCGAGACTACGGGACCACCCGTCCATGCGCGTGCCAGGCCGCTCCCTCCGAACAGGTATCATAAGGTTAAGGAAGAATTTAGGGTAATGCAGGAAATGGGGATCTGCAGACCGTCCAAGAGCGCGTGGGCAAGCCCGCTACATGTGGTGGCGAAGAAAAATGGGGACATCCGGCCATGCGGAGACTACAGGCGTCTAAACGCCATCACCAAGCCGGACCGATACCCCGTACCACGGCTCCATGATTTCACATATGTATTGACAGGTAAGAAATTTTTTTCAAAACTCGATATAAACAAATCATATCATTGCGTTAGAGTGGCAAAGGACGACATCGAAAAAACGGCAATCATAACTCCTTTCGGCTTGTTTGAATTCCCGCGAATGACATTCGGCCTACGCAACGCGAGCCAAACATTCCAACGTTTCATGAACAACACAGTATTGCGAGGGTTAGATTTTTTATTTAGTTACGTCGATGACGTAGTAATAGCTAGTGACTCGTTAGAAGAAAATAAAGCACAACTAAAACAAGTTTTCGAGAGGTTTAGGGAGTTCGGCATCACTATAAACCTGTCCAAGTGCGAATTCGGAAAGTCCAGCATTGAGTTCTTGGGCTACGAAGTCTCTACTGGTGGAATTCGACCACTAGATCACAAAGTCGACGCCATCATAGAATATCCGCGCCCACAAACAGTAGATCAACTTAGACGGTTTCTAGGTATGGTAAATTTCTATAGATCAAATATTCCAAATGCCGCGAGGCATCAAGCGAACCTCAATATATTTTTAAAAGGCGCTAAAAAGAAAGATAAGACCGCCATTCCATGGGACAGCCAATCCCTCGAAGCCTTCGAAAATTGTAAACAAGGTTTAAAAAACGCAGTAACGTTAGCACACCCGAAAGCAAATGTACCCTTATCCCTCATGACCGATGCCTCCGACACCTGCGCCGGAGCGGTGCTGCAACAAAAAGTCAACAACAAATGGCAGCCGTTAGGATACTTTTCTAAGAAGTTTTCAAAAGCTCAACAAAAGTATTCCACGTATGATAGAGAATTGCTAGGAATTTACATGGCAATCAAACACTTTCGCTACCTATTCGAAGGCAACCAACTAACGATCTTTACAGATCATAAGCCCCTCATTTACGCATTTACCAAGTTACAAAGCAACAACGAAACTCCCACACGCACTCGGTAGTTATTATATATTAGCGAGTTTACAACGGATATCAGATACATACAAGGCGAAAACAACGCTGTAGCGGATGCCTTATCACGTATAGAAACAATAAACTGCCCGACGGCAATTGACTACTCGGAATTAGCGATAGAGCAGGATAACGACGCGGAGCTAAAACGACTGTTGCGCGAACCTAGCGACAACATTCGTCTTAAAAAAATCCGCATTCCGAATAGCAACGCAGTAATATATTGTGAAACATCAACTACCTCGTGTAGGCCTTATCTAACCGAAAATTTTAGAAAAAACGCGTACAATTCAGTACATGACGTCAGCCACCCAGGGATTCGAACAACGCGTAAATTAGTCGCACAAAGATTTTTTTGGCCAGGGCAAAACCGTGACGTCGGACGATGGGCAAAAACATGCCTACCATGTCAACGATCAAAGGTAAACAGACACACGGTGTCAAACTTGCAACAGTTTTCAGACTGTGACCGTTTCGAGCACGTGCACATTGACATTGTAGGCCCCTTACCAACTTCACAAGAGGGACACAAGTACCTCATCACGATGATAGACCGGTGTACACGGTGGCCCGAAGCCATACCTGTAAAGGAAATAACAGCGGAAGTCGTGGCTAAAGTGTTTTACGACACATGGATCAGCAGATTCGGCTGTCCCGAGAGATTAACTAGCGATCAAGGTAGGCAATTCGAGAGCTCGTTATTCGCGCAACTAATGAATAATATGGGTATAAAGAAACTGCGCACTACTCCGTACCACCCGCAAAGTAATGGTATGATAGAGCGCTGGCATAGATCCATGAAATCGGCATTAACAGCTCGTCTTATCAACAACGCGTCCTGGTACAATGAATTGTCTACAGTGCTGTTAGGATTACGTTCAGCAGGCAGGAGCGATAACGGCGTCAGTCCAGCAGAGTACGTGTATGGCCAAACACTTCGTTTACCAGGCGATTTTTACAACGCTAGCAATAAACAAATAGGAAACGAACATGAATTTCTAAATAAATTAAGAGAAACTATATACAAATTAAAGCCAATATCACGGGACTTGCGGGACTCACGCACACTATTTACTCATAGCGATCTAAAAAAATGCAACTTTGTATTTGTACGCAACGACGCTATGCGTAAACCGCTGACACCCACGTACGACGGCCGTTTCGTTTAGCACGTATGCGGGTTTTAACCTATCGATGGACACACTGGTTTTCCTGTTTGGTAATTGAATTACAAATACTTTGTCTTTGCTGAAGCAGCTATCTGTCGTCATACTCACTGCAATAAGCACGAGTCAAGAGTTTATTTAGCACTTATTTAACACACTGTCTAACAGATAACACATCGACGTTTAAACACAATAATAAAAATGGGCAAGTCTTATAGTAAGGAAGAAGTAATCATAGCCCAAAACAACGCCGTAGAATCAACGGTAACAAAGTACGAGGTCGGTTTCGCAGTCATGGCAACCGCAACGCTGTTCATAGTGTTATTAGTGTTCATTCGTCAATGTCGCCACCGCATGAAGAAAATGATACACAAAGAAATCAACAGTGTATCAGGCGGAGTCAACACGCAGCCGGTGCGTTTCGAGTCACGGGCGGTCCCACAGCAACCACCGGCAGCCAGCTATGCGTAATATGATATACATAACAGTGTACCAGTGCTTATCGCAATGTGTAGTCTAAACATGTCGCCGTATTATGTCTTAGCATAACTTAGAGTAAGATAAGGATAAGTCTTAATGTAAGCAAAATTTTTTTTTTTTTCTATGTATTCCTGAAATAAAATTTTGGGGGGGAATAGTGTAGGAACACATGTAAGTATGTATGGCAGAGTGCAAGGCAAGCAGAAATGCAAGAAAGCGAGACGCGTGGACGTACGGCCAGTTGCTGCGCACTGGTCTAAGTGAACGGTTCTCTCACGGGGTTTAAACGCGGAAATAAATTCGGTATCCAAAACCCGTTTTTAATTGTTCGATAGAGACCCCGAGACCAGGTGACGCAGGACTCATTACAGGGTCTTGTGTGATCGTTATCCAACGAGAACAAAACCCTAAAAAGGCAAGAGAGAGGTGGGAGCTCTGTTCCTCGTCAGTGTTCACTCCGGCCGGCCAATAAAGGCAAGCCAGAGATGAAGAACAAGACTTCTCCCGGGAGATCAGGTCCGTGGGGTCGCTACTGCCCAACAGCTCGCCACAAGCTGCCCTGCGGGTTTATTATTATTATTATTATAAATAGCTGTAACTCGAATTATATGATACTGCATGCAACATAGGCAGTGTACCCACTATGACTATTATATTTTCTGTTTCCTTTATCTTACATTAATGAAAAAGATTGAATAAAAAGATATAATTATGCCTATCTAATGAAAAAATCTTTAAGATTCGGAGATATGCGTGTGAATTTGTGTAATGGTGTCATTCATTATTACGGAAGTTAAATTTGAAGCCACTTACCACTTGCAGTGTTCTGATGAACTTGCTCGATTTGTGAATACTTCTTTTGTTGAAAACTTGTTTTCGGCGTTCCCTCGTACGCGGTAATATTTTTTGGTGTTTCTATAGGTGGTACTATCAATGAAAGAATAAATTACCAATGTAAAGTCAAAATCAAAGTCAAGACAAATCAATGAGGCTATTAATAGACACTTTTGAATGTCCCAAACCTACAAAAATAAAACTAAATTGAACCTAGCTGCCTCTTCCAAGAAAAGAAGTTTCGTATGGAGAAGGATTACAAGAAACTCCATATGTAGGTACTCTTTTAAAATCAATGTTTTACAATATTTGCATAAAAAGTGTAGATAAATAAATTAATGTAAATATATTTAGATAATAATGTAAAAATAAATTTTTCAAACCATGTGCAAGAAAAATTCAAATCCAGTTCTGTCCAATAAATCGGTCTTAACCACTACCCAACTGACAATTTGCGGTCTATCTCTAGACTTCAGCTAGACCAATGAACTACCAACCACTAGTATAAATTAATGAGTCTTACTTCAATTAATCTTTATCGAAATCTCTAGCGGTCTAACCGACAGTGCAGCTTAGGGTCAGTTCACACCGAAACGCAACGCGACCCTACCTTTTAATAGAGATACTCAAAATATTACTTTATTTACGACACGAAAAGATACACATTTCATTGTGTGAATTCAAAATACGCTGCACCTTCTCACAATGAAATTGTCACAATTGTCATAAGGAAATGTAAGTATCTTTTCGTGTAGTAAAAAAAGTTATACTTTGAGTAAGTAGTAGTACCTATTGAGATGTGTGCAAAGGGCACAAGAAGGAACCTGGTTGGGTTTTAGTCAGTAAAGTTTGACACTCCCTCCCACCTAGCCCAGAGTGGGAGAAGTCATTTGATGGTTTCCTATCTGTAAAAAAAGAAAAAGCGTGGCGTCGCGTCGCGTCGCGATGTGAACCGACCATTAGTGTGAAGTTCTAAGAAGTCATGAACTTACCACTATTAATACCGGTTAAGAACTGAGGAGTGAAACTTTTAACTTTGTTCCTATCAGCTCCTCCGAAGTTGGAGTTTTGGTAATTAGTTCCAAATCCGGTGTTTAAGGGTGGTGCAGTGTTGTGTTCCCTTTGCATTTGTTGACCTAGAAAGGACGAGATAGTTTGATTGGATAATTTATTAAGCAGGCCAAAAAAGCCTTCTTAATAATAATACTCTTGGACAAATTTCGATTACAGAGATCAAACTGAATGGATAATAGCGTGTGTGCATTGTGCAAATACAAGTACACTCCTGATATGACAATGATGTTGATGATGATGAAGTTAGTAGTAAGATTGGAAGGCAATCCGACACGACTGTGAAAAATTTGGCTCAGGACAAACGGTTTTTAATGTACTTCCCGAGTCACGAGGGTGTTGCACCACCAAGTTTCAAACTCCGGGCTGCCATGGAAAACCACTGGCCCGATGTGGGAACCTGGGTTCAACCCAGGTTCCCACATTCAGAAATCGCGCTTGTGATTACGCCATCAACGCAACGGGGCAATTAACCCGGAGTATCCGAAATAGTCTTTTTTTCCGATTGTTTACAATCAGCCGGTGGAAAAGACTATTTAAATATATTTTTTATTTTTAATATAAATAAAAAAATATTGAAAAAGAACAATCGCTATAGGTACGTAATCCTTTATTACCTGAATTATTTTAGAAGGCGTTTAAGAAAGATCAAAAATAATAATCTTTCTTAAACGCCATATTTTTGTTTGTACCGAATAACTCAGGCTAACTTAAGGCTATATAGCATCTCGCTACGACCCATGGGAGCGAAGCAGTAACCAAACACGTAATATAGTAAGGCCACGCAGACGAAATAGCAGGCGGAAGTTTCTCTGTAATAAAACTTATCACGCTTCATCTAAACTAGGTACAACAAGTACTTATTTCAGTCTTCTTAATGTTCAAGTTGCGTGCCGAGTACCTCTCAAGATGATGCATCATAAATCAGAAGAATATCTAGCACAATAGTTTAGATAAGTTTTAAGTGCTAAAGTATGTTCGCGAGAATTATGAAAATTCCTCAATTTTGTACTATGTCTCATGGGAAATACGCTCTCAGGAAGAAAATCGTCAATCACTATTAGGTTGGGTACCTACACTGTTCAGATATCAAATAGGTACCACACTTCGACTTTCTTAAACTACGTATATGTATAGGGAAATTGATTTTCTCGCTGTCGAGTTGATACTGCCAAGTATCTACTTAGGCTAACTGCTCGTTGGCCTAGTGGTCCTGAGTGCGACTGCTACGCTAGAGGTCCTGGGTTCGCTTCCCAGGTCGAGCAAAAAGTGTTATTGGGTTTTTCTCTGAAATTCTCAGTAGCAGCTCGGAGTTTGGATTTGTGCCCGGTTAATGGCAATAGGCTCGCCACCTGTTACATGGGACCTATACCGGCGAACTGTGGGTGTACATCGGTACACCTCTGCCTAACCCTTCGGGGAATACAGGCGTGATGGTATATAGGGAAATTGTTTTTCTCGCTTTCGAGTTGATACTGCCAAGTACCTACTTAGGGCATCACTCTATACCATAAAATTATTAATTAGCTACTAGCTTCTGCCCGCGTAGTTTCTTTCACCCGAGTTAAATTACGTCTTTGGGTACTGCTCCGCACCCATGAGTCGTAGCGTAATGTTATATAGTCTATAGCTATACTATTTAACATATGTATACATATAACTTACATTTTTTCTAATCCGACTGATTGTTCCAGACATTGGCGCGTTTTAAGCAAACACACAAACAAATAAAATAACACTTCGGCTTTATTACATAATATATTAGTAAAGATATTTACCGAAAATATGTATCGAATACTCTGAATAGCTTTTTAGTATCAGTCGGCCTATTCTGTAAAAATGGCCTTCGGAGAATTGAGGTGAAGTGAGTTTAAGGTGATCTATCAATGCCTTGCATTAACTCACATACAGCCCGCTTCTTTTTAATAGTTTAGCACTAAAGCCCCCCTAGCCAAATCACAAACGATAAACGCAAACGCTGAGTAGGCTTTAATAGATCTTCAACTTTATGTGCTTGGTTTTAAGTTGAAGATCTAATGAAGATTGCATAGCGTTTTCGTTCGTTCCAGTCGCTAACGCTTAGAAATCTTTAATAGATTTTCAACTTAAGGCTCTTGGGTATTAAGTTGAAAATCTATTGACACCTACCGGGCGTTTACGATTATCGTTTGTGACTTGGCTAGGGGGGCAGGATGCAATTATTTTTATTTTGTAATTTTACCTATATCATTATAGTATACTAAGTCTACTTTAAGAAAATAAAAAATATAAATAAACCAAGTCAACAGTGTTCATATATTTGAAAGAGTCAACTAGAATTACAGATCAGCTTGCTAGTATAAAATACAGTTCAATAAAATATTATATAATGCATATTATAACAGTTACAAATCAAGAAGTTTCAATATTCCACTACATAGCCACATGAGAAAGGTATTAAATAAATTATAATATCCTATGTAAATCTAATAAAATATTAAAGCCTAAAAACAAATCTGTATTATTTTTGCAATGGGAAGCGTGCATTTATCAATGCTTTAGTGCTACGATTTTTAGTACGCGTTGTATCAATCCTACGTGGGGTACGGCTTGTACTCTCCTAGCAGTGAAGCAAGAGGTTTCGCTCTGGGCATAATAATAAGGATTGTAAAATAACGACTAGCTTCTGCCCGCGAGTTCTTTCGCGTCAAAGTTAATAATACCTATCTTAGGAGAACACAAAGACAGGATAAAAGTTATGTGTGTAAAACTAGATAAATATCCAAATGTATGTTAAATTTTAAAGCGTAAAAGAGTAACAAACAATCACCCATTCATCTATCTATCTTGACATACTTTCACGTTTGTAGTAGCAAGATAGGATAGTAGTCTCATGCCTGTCTCATGCCATCAATGTCTTTGAAACAATACCTAATATTCGAAATAAAAATACAAGTATGTACCAAATATTATATGAAACATTTTCTGGGAAAAAAAATCTATGAAATTTCTGTTTGCGAAACAATGGGTCGCTATCAAACTGATAGTCTTTCCACTCCATAAATCCCCATAATGCATCTGTATCTACAACATTACTAAGTATAATTAAAAATAACTTACCCGAAACTATAAACTGAGCGCTGTTGTCCGAGTAGTTGGCTAGATACCTGGGATCGATACCCGTCATTTGAGTTTGACCCGGTAGTAATATCTGAAAGTCAACAAGTTACTTACTTAAATACCTACCTATCAGGTAATGTCAATATGGATACGGTCAGCAATAAAAGTCGATTGACAATATTACTTTTACACATCATTTGAAAAGACACGAAATAACATAAATCACTGATATTCAGAATTTTAGGTAATACCTAAGAGCTCATTTTGTCTATATTTTTAATCCATTTCTTATTTCCTTTGATATTGTGCAGTATAATAAGGATTTAGAAACCTGAAATGTTAATCTGCTTTTGTTGCTGACCGTACCTACCTGCCTAAATTCGTCTGCGTAAGTAAATAGATGTATAGATGCCTGTACATCACATAGCCGTTAACTGCATCAAACTACGTACCCAACATCGATAAAAACGGTTACAAGAAAACGATTTTTATTTTCGGTGTGAAAAATCGTAGAGCGCCCACATTTTTATGTGCTTTTTTGTGCTTTTGCATGCCACAGTATAGTATGGAAATGTAGGGGTATTTAAAGTTTAGATACAACATACCGAACTTGTTTTCATTTAAAAAACATAGAATAAGTAGGTACCTACTTTCAATTTGGACCTCCTTAAGCCTCTCCGCCCACGACCGATTTTCTGTAGGACCAATTCAATAAATCCCTATTTTCCTGGGACCGGCCTTTTGTAGGACGTTATATTAGGCTAGCCGCACACACACAATAATATTGACAATCCAATATTGTCAGAATTTCAAGATCTATAGAAAAATACCGCAATACAGGCCGCACACACACAATATTATTGACAATACGTACTTTATTGTCAATATTATTGCGTGTGTGCGGCTAGCCTTAGAATTCATTTTCAAATTATTGAATTGTAGGTAGGTATAAATACGTACATTTTGACCAAAGACTGGCGTATTCATTTGAGCAACTTCCATGTAACTTGAGTTAGACATGTTTTGCATGTTCGAAAATTGATTGTAAGGTCCGCTGGTGTAGTAAACGTTTTCAGGAGGCCTGAATTATAAAAAAAAAAACATGTTTAACCGAGGTTTAAAGGATACGGTTCCCCAGGTATGTATAATGGCATTTTTAATACAATATGGAATACATCGGCACTATTACCATGTATTCAATAAAACATTAGTATCCCCAACCCTTATTTTAAAAAATCTGCTGTTCCTAAAACTGTAATAAGCAGGTCAAAATGCATGGAATACCTAAATTTTGTTACATATATTTTGTATCATAGCAACATCGAGACTACTAACAAAAGTTATAGACAGAAGTGAAGTACCGATACCACATTTATTTTATTTTACTTTATTTTTTTCTCTCAAATATGAAGAGTGAGTGAGTGATATGAGTAATATAATAAAATAGGTGTCAAAAGTACAATTTACACCCCTGTCTTTTGGGAAATACTATTTTTGTATTACAATATCTGACATCTTTTGATTGATTTATTTCCTGACTTTTTTAACCGACTTCTGAAAAGGGGAGGTTCTCATTTATTTATTTTTTGGTTGCCTCGGAACTCTCTCATTTATCAAGGCATAATTTGGAAAATCCTATTTTTATTTGAAAGGATTTATTTTTCAAAAAACATAATGTAGACTGTATTTATATGTCTATACCTATCTATGTACCTACATACCTACATAGATGCTTTAAATTTGTTATTTTAATAATTAACCCGTACGACAGTACGGGTTAATACTACTACTTACTCGTTACTCTCTACGTTACTTTCAGATATGTAGGTAAAGGCCTCCCTCCATGCCTTTCAGTTCCGCTTCGCACTACGCCTTTGGATTATTATTATTATGTAAATAAGATTAAAATATATAACTACACAATCTAAAATCTATTAAAAAATATATATTATGTTCTAGCTCTAGAATATTATAATGTGAAATGATTTTACTTACATCATATTATTATTCCTCCCTGCATTCATTGAGAACGCCATCATTTGATTTCCCTGCGGATAGTCTGAAAAATATTTATTTCTTTGGAGAACTTTGTGACACGAGTTATAGGAAAATGATTGAATTTGAATCCTTACCAGCCCCGACCCTGGGTTCTCTGACAACGTATCTATCCATATTCCTTTATTATGTTATTTTTGGAAAGTTATTTTTGGAAACCTACTTTCAGTACTTTCGGAAAAACTGAAAAGTTGCTTTGGCGCCAATTTCTTTCAAACATATTTTTTTGTTTTTATTTGACAGGAAATGTTTCATTCTGCCTGTTACTTTTTTTACTATCCTTAGCCAAATCATTATTTTTATAAAATCGCAACTTTTGATTCTGTTACATTTTATTAAAAATGTTGTGAATTTCTTAGTTAAAATTATTAATTTACTAGGCAATATATTATTAATATTAGGATTTACAAGAGATGACTGGACACTTTTTCCAAAAAAAAACTTAGTAGCCTTTAGTAACCAGAAAAAAAAGATATTGTTTTCTTTTTCAATTACTATATGGCTTGTTTTAATTTCTGCTTAAACTTTGTGCCAGTAAAGACAGTAGTATTAACTTTTTTATATAAATAGTCATAAATGATTCCGACTCTGATAAAAATGTCCATATTTTAAAAAACTGTAAGCTGCAGCAATTTTATTTTAGACTATTATAGTCCAAAGCTAACTACGTAAACATTGAAAAGCATCTATAATAATTTTCAATGTGACGTTTACAACAATTACTGTCGAGTTGACACTGACAGTGACACTACAGCTTGACAATTGACATTCTGCATTCATATTTGCATTAAACTCAACTCTAACTCAACAAATGAATCACTTTAGTGTTAACATAATTTAGAAGTTCATAATAATTACCTATATAATATGGAGCTTCAGGATACTTACTATAATAAGTCAGAATACGTAGAAACTGTAAGTGGCGTTTAGACACATAAATATTGTTGTGACTTGTGGAATGCGACGTGTATTAGAACTTAATTTAATGTTACAGGCTTCAGGCAATAAAGTAAGCAGACAAACAGTGCTATGTGGATCTCAAAACATTGTCTTACATGGAAAAGTAATAGTCCAAAGCGATGCTATAATCAGAGGTGACTTGGCTAATGTGAAAACTGGAAGATTTTGCATTATAAGCAAAGGCTCTGTTATAAGACCTCCTTTCAAGAAATTTAGTAAAGGGTAAGTAATACTTATTGCTTAGAAGTAAATATAAATACGGCCACACACATACATATTCTGGGGTTCGAGGCATGCATGGCCTACATATTGGGCGAAGGGTAAGGTTCACAATTACGTCGGAGGGGGGGGGCGGGGGACTGGGGGCGTGGGGGGGGAGGTGCTGAGTCCCCCCCCCCACCAATTTTCGCCGCCGGAGATGCTCCACGGAGCCCTACTGGGGTTTTGTATCAAGTCACCTTAATAGGGCCGTAAGGGGGGCGGGGAAGGCGGGAGGAGGGTAGAGACACCCTTCAGCCTTTCCTTCCGCCAGGGCAGCTCGACGGAGACCCGCTTTGCGGGGCTCCTACCTCCGGGTGGTTTAAAAAAAAATAACCACGAAGGGGATGGCAGGGTCTGTTCGCTCGCTTCGCTCGCTCACTGGATCCTGCCATCCCCTTCTAACCTAACCTGTCCGAGTCGGGGTGCCCCAAGTCCCGAGCTCGCTTCGCTCGCTCTTGCGCACAACAAAACAACAAAATTTTATTTTGAGCTAGCTCGGGACTAAGGGCATTCCAACCCGGACAGATTTTAGTTTTTTTTTTTTTAAACCACCCAGATGTTGGAGCCCCGGTAAACGGGCTCTGTCGAGCCGCTCTGGCGGGGGGAAAGGCTGAAGGGTGTCCCTACCCTCCTCCCACCTTCCCCGCCCCCCTTACTACCCTATTAAGGTGACTTGATACAAAACCCCAGTAGGGCTCCGTCGAGCATCTCCGGCGGCGAAAATTGGTGGGGGGAGGTTAAGATAAATCCCCTCGATCCCCCCACAGTTTCAGAATCCTCAAATTCGCGGTACGTAATTCGAAACCCAACCCCTGGTATCCCTTAACGCATGATTTGCACACCTGACTAGTATTGAACCTGCATTGTGGCCATACTTTCCCACAAAGAGGCTACAAATCAACTTGTATCATTTTCTTATTTATTCTAGTAACACATCAATTATATTTATAAACAACAATGGCCCAATCAAGAGGCTAAGTGAGGCTTAACTAAACTAACTAAACTAAACAGTTGCTTTAATATTATTTTCTTATTTTCCAGTGTGGCCTTCTTCCCCTTACAAATGGGTGACCATGTGTTTGTGGGTGAAAACACAGTTGTGAATGCGGCCGTTGTGGGGTCTTACGTGTACATTGGAAAAAATGTTGTAATTGTAAGTTTAATGAGATTACTTTTACGCTGTCTGCCCATGTCAGACAGTCAGTGATATTTTTTTTTGTCAGAGAGAATGGAACATATGAATTCTTTTATGCCAACTCACACAGCCAACAAAGTCAGTTCCACAAATTTTGGATTTTTTTAATGGGTCTGATAATCTGTCCTACTAAAAGTTAGAAGAGAGAGCTTATGATGGATTAAAAAAAACAGTAAACTATTGTATTCAGAATAGCTTTTGTAAATGAGGTATAGAGTAAAAAGATTGTAAAATAACTTCATATGAGGAGTCGATCCAGATAATTCAGAAACCCATTTGTTTCTTGCAGGTGTCAACAAAATTGCAGAATTTGAAATGATCATTTTGTAGTAGGCCCTTTATATTTCCTCCCTACTGCCTTCATCCAAACATTTATTTATATTTTTTCAATTCATATTTAAATTCACAGGGTCGGAGATGCGTGCTAAAAGACTGCTGCATGATTGAGGATAATTCTGTGCTTCCTGCGGAGACAGTGGTACCTTCATTCGCTAGATATTCAGGCAGTCCAGCTCGACTCATCACCACTTTACCTGAAGCTATGCCTGATCTCATGACGGAATTCACTAAGAGCTATTATCAACATTTCTTACCAACTACAGTACAATAATAATACTTATATTTTAAGTTAACAATTAAGTTATTTTATTTCTGTATTGTTTAAATAAATAACAGCAAAGCTAATCAACTTATATTTAAGAATGTATTTTTAAGGCTTTAATAAAAGCATTTTCCAACTGCAGCATTTTTTTTTACTTTTAATTACCGTGCAAAAGACACAATACCCACAATATAGTATTATTGTGTCTACATACGTATTGTCTGACTGCCTTGTTAGCCTAGTGGTCCTAAGTGCGACTGCTACGCTAGAGGTCTGGTTTTTCTATGAAATTCTCAATAGCAGCCTGGAGTTGTATTTATGCCCTTTATTGGCAATATGCTCGCCCCTTATTACCGGCGGACTGTGGTTGTATATTGGTACACCTCTGCCTAACCCTTCGAGAAATACGGGCGTGATGGTAGGTATGTATGTATGTGTCTTCATAATTTGGTCAAATAATTGATAAGGCATAATAGAGCGCAGGAGCAGCAAAACTATCAAGCAGATTTCGTAGATTAATAGATAATGCATTCAACTACACTTGAAATAGAGTTGAAAATAGTCTGCAAGATGTAATTCCGTAAGGCGTGTGTTGTATGTGTGAGTTTTCGCAAACAAGCGCGCGTCACCGCTTGCGAACACTATCACTACCCACCAGTGCAGTAATTAGCCTTTTTATGCGCCCGGTGCGAGCAGAAGCTGAAAAAAATTAAAGGCTAATTAGGACCAAAAAAAAAATCTGCCTCAGAATTTTTTTTGGTCCTGGTCTTGTCATTTCTGCGCCCTGTGCCTGGGTACCGCTGGCACAGCTCTAGTTACGGCACTGACTACAACTCGCAGCACACTAAGTAAGTTAATAAACCTCACAAAGACGAAGCTTATAACCGCCGAATAGTAGCTACACGTCATTTTCTGTTCAGGCGGCCTGCAGCCTATTTACCAAAGCGATTTTTTATCATCATATCAGCCGAATGACGTTCACTGCTGGAATATGTCCAGCAGTGAACGCCTCCCGTAAAGATAGCTAGAATGACTGGATGCGGGCAGCGTAGAACCGATTTTTATAACTGACTTAGAGGACAATTTATTGTAGACCACAACCGACTAATCTCTACATACTGTCCGATAGTTTTTCATCGGCAGCCCAAGATGGTTCTTTATTTCTAGTTCTAAATGTTAAAATCAAGCAATGAAGTGATTAATTCTTCGCAGTTGTACATACTATTTCCATGGCATGTTAGGATTTTGTTTTATTTTTACAATTTTAGACTCTACTTTGTATTTTATTATTTCAGATTAGTGTACGGTGTACGCAATGAGTGTACATTTTTGGCATGAAAGGAATTACTGAAATTAAAAAATCGACAAATCCGCAATAAAAAATACTCCATTACACGAATATAAAACAAAATACAAAATTGACGGTTTTCGGTTTTTCAAGCTTTTATGAAACGTAGAACGGAACGCAAATACAGTTTGATGACAAGACGCGAGTACTTTTTGTTTTCCAACAAATACACTGCAGAATTTCTATGACCCATATCCCTCTGAGATAAGGACTAATTTCCTGCCATGAAATACACCATGTCAGTGCCACTTTCATGAAGATTCCATGTTAAGTAACTAAAAATATTCCTGATTGCCGTCGTCGAACCCTTGATCCATTTTGTTTTATTTTAAATTAAAATCATTTAATTAGTGACTTTTGAGTTAAAATAGTTGAATAGATGTTGTGAAACAAAATAAGTGAAACATTTTTAGTATGGAATATCATTATTCCGATCTTTGCATGCCGACGGATCATTTGCTAACTGGTGGGTATTCGTTTTTCTAAAGTAGTCATTACAATACAAACGTATTTATCGTGCTAATGATTTTTAATTGTTTACATTGCATTCACACATCGTTTGAGAAGATCATCGGATATGAATTTGTATATTTTATTATGTTTTTGGATGAGTAAACAATAGTTTCTTTCCCCACGAATAATAATAATAAGTTATTTTCAGCAAGTTAGGTTCAAAACTACTGTTTACAAAATACTTCACTGTGTGTGTCGGTACTTCTTCCTTGAAGTGTCTTGTCGTGTCGTCGTTACTCGTCATCTGTTGGCTTAACAATAAAAGTTTCACCTGTCAATGGTATTTATTTTCATGAATTGTTTTTTTAACTTATCATCTGAAAGCACAATAATATGTGCTAGTGCTACTTAGCTTTTTGTCAAAAACAATGAAGTTATATCATTGTGATCTTAGAGAATTAAACCAATACTCTAAGATTGTGATGGATGAATGATAGATCAGAGCTAATGTGCTTTTGTAAATACCCTGTTC
This sequence comes from Caradrina clavipalpis, assembly GCA_932526535.1. Classification (NCBI taxonomy): domain Eukaryota; kingdom Metazoa; phylum Arthropoda; class Insecta; order Lepidoptera; family Noctuidae; genus Caradrina; species Caradrina clavipalpis. The sequence goes on from OW052100.1 coordinate 4,924,225, forward strand.
AAATAAGTGTTGTTTTCATGACAAAAAGAAAACAAAATGGAATGTGACCATAATTTTTAGTGATTATTAATAAAATATAAGTAATATAATTTACTGATTGGCATAGTTAGTATGGGTAGCAGTGTGGTTAATTCAGTGACTATTTCAAGTAGAAGAAATTAAAAAAAAAAAATAGTTTAGGAAGCAGTAAAGGTTCCAGATTATTTTAATAAAACACACTTTTAGTTCAAAGCAATGTTTAGTGCTGTAAAAATCTAAATAAATTGTCAAGATGATCCACTGACCGTCAATTGCAATTTTTAAATGCAATCAAGGCATAATAATCTCTGCATCACAGATCATCTTAGTAAATCTGCAAAATATGAAATAGAAAATATTCCTAAATAATACACCACTACAATTACAATTATTTCTTTATTAATTACCAACACCAATATATAATCCTCAACTTCCTAGACAAAAAAAGAGATGTTATTTAACTGCCACAAAAAAATACACCTACTTTTTTATTTATTTTTTCCGCCTAGCCTCTTTCCCAATGAAGTTCAAGTTCATATTTACTGTTAAGTTGGTATAATATATTTGTCAAAACATTATTCTCAGGTCAGTATACCTCAGAATATGCTCCTCAATATTTGGTGCCGAAACATTCAGCGGAGTATGAGGTGCGGGCCAGTGTGCTGGTGGACGGCGGCGACAGGTTTGGGGTGTCCGCAGTGGTGTTTGACAAGTATGAAGAGCTGATATGGATGGGGAACCAAGGGGTAAGTTATAGGATATTAAGTTCATCATAATCTGACAAAATTTTATTGTGTGTTACATGCTGTTGATCAAATTGTATAATTTTCAGTGCCTAAATAAAACTTACTTAAAACCGATAACAATCAATTTTGTATTAATTTCTCCATTATGTTTCTTATCAAAACAATATTATGTCAAAGCATTTATTTCAATTAGACAATTTACAGGCAGTTTTGAGCTGTCAAGATATTACACAGAAATTTGAAGCTAGTTGCTTCTTCCAAAACATACACCTCTATGGAGATTAACAAGAAACTCCACATACACTTTTTTCTTTCAATTTGGTTTTACAAAATCTTGCTTACAATCTCGAAATCTCAATCTCAAAAAGTAATCTCGTATGATTATTTTTGTTAATAAGTTTGTACATTATTTCTAGGGTCACGTAACATCCTACTATGGACCAGGAATGCAAAAGTACACATCCTTCCAAGTACATGAATCAGAAGAAGTGAGAGACATTATAACTGTTGAGCAAGGAATTTTTGCACTGACCAAAACGTCTCTGCGTCATCAAATACGCAGAGGGATTCCAAAACGTACTTTCAAGTAAGTTATGTCACCTCCTAACAACATTGTTAGGAGGTGACAGTGATATTTTATTGCAATGTTAGGCACTGAATCTATTTCATGATTTTGGTGAAAGTAGGTCTCAGTGTCCAAGACTAAGTAGCTTTTACTTTTTACATGTAGAAACCATAGATACCATGTTGAAAAAGATGTTTATTCCTCTCTTGAATATCGGCCAATGCCTGACTGAACCACAGCAACAAGTATTGGCTAAGTATCAAAGTTCATACACCCCACCTAGGCTCACTCAGTACATACTAACGATACATTTATTGTGTCAATTTAGCGCCCATACTCATGACCATATACAACAAACAAATAAATAACAACAAACAAATAAACTTATAATGTTTTTACTTTATTTTATTTTATTTTTATACAATTTGACATTTTATTTTAAATCAACTTGACATCATTATTTAAATCAATTTGACATAATTTTTTAATTCAATTTGACATTATATTTTACAAGAATTGAATAATAATAGACTATATTTAAGGGTATTAATGAATTGTTTCTGCATGTAATAATTAATGTAATGTTCAACACAATGTAATTGTTCTGAATAAATAATAATAATATACCTAATTATTTCTAGATCAGCCAATATGACAGACATGCAATGTATCTTCCAAGTGACTGCTAACAAGCTGATGATGGGCGGACATCAGAACAAGCTAATCGATCTGGACCTCAACAAAATGGCTGAGACGGCGATTGTAAGTGATACTTATACATAGATATGTCACCGGAAAATAACAAGATCCGTAAGTTTATCAATTTACTAGGAAGTTTATAAACTTTCGTAAGATTCTAAACGGGAGATAAATTGTAATATTTTACGTCCACATTTTCGTAAATTTATCAATTTCCGACGTCATACGGTAAATTTATAAACTAACGAATATCTATTCGTAAGGTTTTATATGGTTCGACCAATCACAGAAACTCTTTTAAATATACGATCTTTGAAATACGTAAAATAACACACTGCTCTCTGATTGGTCAATGTTCATAGTGGCAATGCTTGTGTTGTGTCCAGCTGGCGGCCGCGAGGAAGGAGAAGTGACACGTGACAGCCAACCAATCAGATCGCGCGTAGCGTTTGGTTACTGCTTACTTATTATTTTACGAGTGAGTTCAGTAAGTTTATCAATTTACGAAAATGTGGACGTAAAATATTACAATTTATCTTCCGTTTAGAATCTTACGAAAGTTTATAAACTTCCTAGTAAATTGATAAACTTACGGATCTTGTTATTTTCCGGTGACAGATATACAATTTTTTAAAATAGATCGTCATTGATCTGATTATAAATGTTCTAAATTCATCGCACATTAAAACAGTACCGATCCCACACGGCTACGACTCGGTCGATATCGCCAACCGTTAGCAGCCAGCGCGCCACTCGCGAGCCGTCACCTTTTTATCTTGCCATTATAAAAAAATATTTGAACACACACAATTTAAAGCCCTAACTTGAATGGCAAATTCTTAACTGTGTTGGAGCCGTGCTGTTATATTGAGCGATGACCTATAAGTGTACTTTTAATATTAGAACAACCAAAACGTTGAATATAATATGTTGTTAAATAAATTCCAGCAAAGTAGATTGCTGGAATTTATTTTGAATTTATTACTGTGTTCACCAACTAAACCCAAGAGCTCTAAAAAAAAAAGTAAAAATATATCCAAAATCATTGACTCAAAAGGAAAAAGAAGTATTCCAGCAAATATGGAAATCTTTCATTCATTCACTAAGAAGTCCTTTGCTGTATCCTGTGCCTATGCTACTATCATCCAGTTTCTATCAGATATGGCAGAGTAAAAAATACTCAAGAAAAAATTATAATCTTTCTTTTTCAGCCTATACAAGAAGAAGGTTGCGCCGTTCTCCGAAGTGGCGGCGGTTCTTTAGTGGCATGTGGCAGTGCCAACGGCATGGTAGCGTTGCGGGACATCAGGACACCCGGCTCAGCGGAGCACACCTTCAGGGCACATTCTGCTTGTCTCTCCGACCTGGACATGCAGGGGGACCTGCTTATCACATGTGGATTCGCTCAGTCGTATGTATCTTATATCTTAGACTTCACTTGCGTGGTTGTTTTTCACCCGTGTTAAGCTACGTCTTTGGTTACTGTTCGGCTCCTTTGGGTCATAGCGAGATGTTTTATATCGTATGCTATTTCTCGTGACCCTCGTAGGCTCGTCCCCTATTACATGGGACCTAAATATACCGATGAACTGTGGGTGTACATTGGTATACCTCTGCCTTACCCTTCGGGGAATACAGGCGTGATGGTATGTATGTATGTATTCCTCGTGAATCTGGCTATCTTATACAAAACGATTTTTTCCAATCGTACTGTCAGTTCCGAAATTAGCACGTTTAAACATGCATACAAACAGAAAACTCTTCAGCTATGTTATATCTAATCTTAGATTTGTTGTCAATGTGATAAAACGCGTCCTTTTGCGATGGGTGCAGTGCAAAGACATGTAACACACGTCTTTGTGGTATGTGTACGTGACCTACGCAATGTTGCAGTTGTGATTTAATTCAAATATTACTTTACCGACACTGACAATAAAAAAAAGAATGCTGCTTTTTAACACTTGAAAAACAAATGTTTTTATTTTATTTCATGCTTATTGGATTTCACTTCCATTTTCCAAAAAAGACTAAATAGCAATAATTCAAAGCTCTTTTCAACTTATCTGCGTTTATTTTATCACATAACTACAAAAAGTTGACATGTTTGATACCAGATTTACTGCTACTGGAAAAAGTAAGACAAGGGACAAATTTTACTGTAAATTAAAAAGTAATCAGACTTTCAGGATCTTCGGAAAATCGGACTTTTAAATAAATTGATACCTAGTTTTTTGAAAATTGTGTTTTGCTTGTAATGTTGTCTACTAGCCAATTGAATAGTACCGTTAGTAGCGTTCAAATTCTACAATCCGTATCTTTAAACCCATTTCCCCAGTGTCGGCATGGCAGTAGCGGAGCCCTACGTGCTAGTGTGGGACGTGCGGTGCCTGCGCGCCAACAGCACGCCGGGCGAGGGCGCGTGGTCGCTGCCCACCGTGTCGCCGCCATTGTTGCTGCACTTCCTGCCCGCCTTCTCGGGGAGAGCGGTTGCACTGTCGGGAGACGGACATGTTGCTTTACTGCATGTCAATGCGCCGAGTGGGGCGGAGCATTCTATGTTTCAGGTAGGTCTTTATTAAGTAAATTATTTGGTATTGAAGTAAACTATTACCAGGAATTTTTCCTGTATCGTGTATTTAAAAAACATTATAAACTTACTTACACACGTATCCATACCCGGAACAACTACCTGTAGGTAAAACAGCAGCTATTCGCTCCGTTATTGCGCCAACCATGTCGTTGTTGATTCGGTTTTAGTTACAATAATAATGAAAAAGATATAGAAATTGGTTAGATTTTGGAAGGTGAATTTATGTTGATAGATATATTATTATGTAGAGAGAGCTATAGCTGAAGGTAAAATATCGTATTATTATTATTTTGTAGCCTGCAAGGTCCCACTGCTGGGCAAAGGACTCCAATAGAGTCTCATACTCTATACCGCAAAAAAAAACTTTGTGATATACAATTGTTTTTTTTTTCTGTTTAGATGTTTGTGGAATGTACCTACAAGACAGGAAGCATACAATAAAAAATGAAATATAAAAACAGTTGCGTGTTATTTAAAAAAATGGAGCCATTTAACTATTTCTTCATGTGTGTTTTCCTCTACTAATATTTCCAGGTGGACACCCAAAGTTCCTTGTGCAGTGTAATGGATGTCTCTTCCACTAGTCAAGCGCTAGTGTTCGGTGACCAAGCTGGACACCTGCACTTGTTCTCGCCCCAACACAACCATGAACCGGTCTTCAATAACTTTTCGAGGTGAGAACATTTTACTTAAACTAACTTCTTCCTTTGATAAAATGTCTTAGCATACCATGTATTAGAAATACCCATGATCGAACGAAACTTTTTAGATTTCGCATTCTGTGAGCTAAGCCAACTGGTTAAAACCTATATTTATCTACTAGGCAATAACTGGCTCATAGCACTGGTAATCATAACATTTCCTTAATATTCTTTTTTAATGTTTAATCACAGTTTATGCTAGATGTTAATGTACTGAATTGTGATCATTAAAAAGATAAAAAAATTATGTCATCATGCAAATAACTTGCCATTCAAATTAACGCTTTTGATCTTGTGTGATAAAATATTTTTATGATAATATAAATAAGATGACGGTTCGCGGGTGGCGCGCTTGAAGCTAATGGTTTGATTTTTCGAAGTGATTCGGACCGACTCGTTGCCGTGTCGGATCGGTGAAGTCGTAATAAAATGATGACCATTATTCGTTTTTCTATTCCAATTGGTGTATAATGTAGTCTAAAAACTTTAATTTTTCATATTAAATTACAAACGCCGCCGCCGAGGGTTTTGAAATATTATATAAAAGAAAGTCTCATGTAGTGTAATTATATTTTTATCCAAAATTAAAACTATCATTCTCCCATTTTTCTCAGAGCAACAGAGTTCGCGGACCAAGTAGTAGGCATGCCGTTCGTGGGCTTCAGCGACACAACCTTCCAGTACTCCACGGTGCCGCTGCCGCCGCTGTCGTCTGGGAGCAAGTGGTTCAACGAACTGCCTGAGGAGTTCTTTAAGAAAATATACAGGTGAAATACTTATCTTAACGCTCTTATAGTGCTCGTCACATAAAAAGAACGCTGGATTCGTACTGCAAGTGAGCGCTCTTTTTAAATGACACGAACTTGACATGATCTGAATACCCGAAGGTAAATTTCTAACGTGCTTTTAGCAAAACATTTATTGAGTTTTTGGCAGCCCATAAAAAATATAGTTACAGTTAATAATGTTGAACACATTTCTGAGTGTGATTGTTTGTGTGTTCTGACGCCAAATCAAGTTATTGACCTCTCCCCTTACCTTGGCCTTTAATTTTAAATATCTTTAATTTTCTTTAGTTGGGAAAATTAGCACTAAGTAGTATATTAGAAAACAGAATAAACGATTTTTTATTTTAGATTATTCGACTTACTGGTAAAGTTAATCTATAATTGGTTCATATTTTGTGATAAATTACAAGTATTCTGTCATTGCTCTTATCTTTTCTTTATTTATGGAATTCTGAAATAAAAAACTTTATTATTGAACAGGAAACCAAAACCGATCGACCCCGAAGTACTGAAATCAATGAAAATGCAAGGCCCTATTGGATATGCACCAAATCCTAGAACATTCAAAAGAAATCAGGTATTATGCAATAAAAATTCAAAATAACATTTTGTTTTCTTTTTTATTATTTATTGAGGACCAAAATACATCACAACAAAAAGTGTTCGTCTTTTTGTCAAAACACGTTGCAAAAATAAGTTTTTATTTTTTGTACAGTCACGAAATGTAAATATTAAGCACCTTAAGGTTCATTTTGACTTGCACTTTTTTAATTGTTTATCTTTTTGCTCCTTTACTATACTTAAAATTACAAACATAAAATGCAATGATAAAATTAAATCACACTATTAAAATTGAATTACATATCAAACCTTAGAGTGTCGCATGGCACCGCATAAGTACGGTCACGAGCATGAACATGTATGCACTGAGCAACATGTTACAGCAGTTTCCTCCCAAAGGATTGATAAAAAAATAATAGTGTTACGAATATAATATTCTAGACCCTATACTACTATGACATCGGTCTTATCTCAACGTTGCAATAGTTTGTTCACGAGAATATGGCTTTAAATATTTGCCAAGTGTATGCATGTTTCTGCTCGTGACTGGACATAAGCGTAATTACAGATAACCGCATGCTTGGCGCTGAACATAGTAAACTTTTTTTTATGAAATGTTTACAGATGCCGTATGTAGAAGATAATTTCAATGATTTGCATGCTCCAAGACAGAACGAAAATAAATATGTTGCTCAGCCAATACCCAAGCATTATCAAAAGGTATAATAATATCAATTATTTATGTTTGACTACTGAATGTTGAAGAGTGTCTTCAAATCGTCATAAGTAAGTGTTTTGTAATGTATGTAGTTCAACGCGTTTGATATATTTTGACGGAGATATTTAACTGCATTCCGACATTGCTCGCAATCATTGACTTGTATCTATGGACGGACTCTATCTCTGAAAAGTCAAATGACACAAAATGGTCGCCGTATAACCAGACCAATGGGCGGGCCAGTAGTTTCTGAGATTAATGCTACAAGCAAAGTCTTCAGCTTTAAAATATTTGTGTAGTCTAGGGTAGACGATGGATAAATGGGTCACAGCGAGAACAGTCCCACGTGGTCTGACCTCGCTTAACGTTTTCTGGGACGCCAAAGCCTGACTGAAATGTGTTAGCGGACGAATGGAAGATTATCTTGTCAGTATGTTTGAAATATTTTGGGATGAGTGTGTGAATGTCGATAAATAAATAGTCTTTAACTAATGTTGTAGCCGATGGCGCCGTTTTAAATTAAATTAAAATAAAATATGTTTTAAATCATAATTATTATTTTAATGACACATTATGTGTTTGCAGATAGATATACGCTACAACAAACATGGTCCGAACGAAGAATTAGAGAAATGTAACAAAACGGGTCTTCCAGGATTAGAAACTACTTTACCAAATTCTTATTGCAATTCTATGTTACAGGTAATTTGTGAAAGTATACTCTTTATTATTAAATACATTATATTTATACTGCATGGCAAATATGGACAATACACGATACTTTATTTATCGGCAATCGAGAAGAAGCAAAACGTAAATGATTTGCCAATAAAATTAGGACTTTAAATCGTGTGTATTAAAATTGGTTTTATGATGACACAAGATAAAGTAGGCAATGGGTTGCGGGCGGCGCGCTTACAGCTATTGGTTGGATTGGCTATTGATTTGGCCGGGCCGTTGCCGTTTTATAGCGGTGCGGATATAATGAACAATTATCATAAAAGCCCTCTGGACCTCTAATGCATTTATATTTTTGAAGAAAATAATTTTTCCGACTTTTAAGCTGTAATAAAAAAAAATGTATTCCATAATTAAAACACAATACAAATTGTTATCTGAATAAATAAATAGTTAAATATCCAGGCTAAACCAGTGGTCTATATTGAGTCTCGTACCATCTCGCTTTCGCGTTTCATGACCGCAGCTGTCAAAAACGCGTGTTTTTAGCCGATTTTTAAAGTATCGTGTGTTCGCTGAAGGGCTTCTAAGAAACTACCTAATCACTAGATTATAAGACACAACTTTTTTCAGGTTTTATATTACACATTGCCGGTAAAGGCGACCCTCTTAGCACATACATGTGCCAAAGAATTTTGTCTCAGTTGCGAATTGGGTATGCTCACTTTTTATTTATAATATTTTCTATAGGTTATTTTACATTGAGGTCTGGTTCCCATGATATAGATAGGCGTAACACGAGCGCGCTACTGTATTCGATTCGATATTTGAATTTTAAATAAGAATGTTCTATTACATTGTGCTTTAATTTTATACGAGTAGCACGACCGGGTACCAACAGTAACCTTAGATTTGTAATTGCTTTGAAATCAATTCACCCTTTCAGTGCCCAGCACCCGGCTCCCGAGTCGAGTTGACTCGTGAGCCGGGTGCTGGGCACTGTAAGGGTTCAGTTGGCAATTATGTAACGTTAAGCTGGGTACTCACTTAGCAGTGTAGCACGTTACGTGTCAGATACGGTATCAAGTGAGTACGTAGGCACGAGCCCGCTGCGAGCCGCTCGCGCGTGGAGCGCTGTAAGCTTGCAGTGACCCGCCGAGTGGCGGTTTCACTGCGAACACAAAGGCGGCTAGGAAGCTCGTAGCTAGATACGCGGAGGACCGTGGACGAGCCGTACCCACTTGCAGGTTGATACCGTATCTGATACGTTGCGTGCTACACTGCTAAGTGAGTACCCAGTCTTACATTAACCTATTGTCGTACAAAGTTTGTGGGGATTTCTTGTTTTGACACCTCATAGAAAATATGTCAATTGATTAGTGGTGTAAAGCTCCCATTGTTATGAATAAATCGTTCAAACTAAGTAAACAATGAGTTCGATACAGGTAATTCCTATTTGAAAAATCGAACGAACTTTTTTATCGTCTTAGGACCACTAATGCCTGGCGACCATTTACATTGTCATGTGTCTGTCTACATGGTAACTAGGCCTAACATAAAATACTCTGCATAGGTTTTAAATATTGAGGGTTGGAATTACTTTATAATATATTTATGTATAGCTTATTACCAGCTGCATTTCATATGGCCGGTAACTTATATTGTCGAATAATTTATTTTAGTTCTGGTAAATTGAGCCAATCCAGTTTCTCAATAATAAAATTAATTACGTCAAACTTTTTCGTACGCAAAATACGCGCTGAGACGTGGAGTTGCCATATCAATACCAATACGTCAAACTTATTAAACATGCCATTTGTGTTACATAGATACTATCCTGTAGTAACAGCTTAATTTACAACCAAAACTTACTAAATATATAGTTAAAATTAATCAGAGTCTTCGTTCTAAACCAAATTTAAATTTAAAAAAATCGTTAACGGCCGTATGTAATCAAGCAAACATTCTCGTTCATAACTAACAAACTACCTATTGAATAAAATGATAATGCTTTCACAATTTCAGGGTTCCTTTTCAGAATGTTAGACACATCAGGGGGAGCGCCGTGTCAGGCTAACAACTTCCTCCGAGCGTTCCGTACAGTGCCCGAGGCGGCCGCGTTGGGGCTTATATTACCGGACCGAGGGGCCGACGCGAGAGTCGATCTGGTTGCATTAATACAGGTGAACTTTATGTTTTCTATACATATAAATACAATTTAAGTGTCTGTTTGTAGTGTCAAAATAACAGCTTTTTACTAAACACATATGCAAATTAAATTTTTGTCTGTCTATCTGTCTATTTGTTCCGGCTAATCTCCAAAACTGCTGGACCTATTTTAATGTCTTAAACTGGCAGATAGTTGATATTATAAGATGTAACATAGACTAGATTTTTTTTTTAAAAGAAAGGAAAACTATGAACAAAATCCGCTTCAAATATTAGTAAGAGAAATACCTAAAGTTTAATGCGCGAAAACTACCATTTATGGCGACGAAATCGCGGGCATAATCTGGTACGGAATAAAGTTCAATTTCGAACGTTTCTTTTTACCATAGGAATACAACATTACATGCTTTACAAAACAATACCGCCGCAAGCAACAAAAAAAAAAAAACTCCAAAGTCAATCAAAAACCAATTAAAGAATTTCAGTCCTCACCCACAGAGTTGGAACCGGTTCATCCTACACCAGATACACTACGAAATACTCGAGACACGTAAGAAAGAGAAGGCATTACTCGTGAACAGTCCACCCAAGGCTGTCAGGATTCCAAGTTTAAATGTCAAAGTACGTCCGGTGCCTCCACAAGTGATGAACGGACAGTATGAGGAGTATCATTATACGGAGTTGGAGTTTCTGGGCCCGGCAACTGAGTTTGAGTGTCAAGAAGAGTTGAGGGAAGATGGGTGGACAGCGAGAGAAGATGGTGAGTTCTTCTTTACTAGTAGTTTGGTTCAAGTAGTAGGTCGTCCGCGGAAGTGCTACTACCGTACCTATTACTGCCGCAAAGCAACGGCTTGTTAACCATCCAACGACATGAAAAAACAAACTAATATGAAAAAGAAAAAAGGTTTGTATTTTTATTTTTAAGGGTCCATGTTTTGTATTTTCGATGAAGGCAATTTTAACTAATGCTCTTTTTTGTCAAACCCCAATAGCGATCCTATTTGGACCGCCAGATTATGGAGGTAGGTGGATATAGAAAAAAGGAGTTTATTCCAAACATTAAAGAACCTAAGAGCGGGGGCACACGATGCGTTGCGGCGCCGCACCGCAAAGATTTCACCGTATCGACGGGCACACGAGCGGTGCGGCGCCGCAACGTTGTTATGTCGCAGCGGCGCCCGCCCAGCAGCGTTGCACAGTCTGTTAATAAAAATGGATCGCAAGAGACGTCCGTTGTTGGCCCTTTTTCTTGTGACGCATAAACAACAGCGGTGCCACTCCGACATCGCAACGCATTCACCCCTTCCCGCTTCGTCTCGGTGGTTGCAAATCCGGTGCGGCGCCGCAGCGCGTCGTGTGACATGTCACAGATATTTCTATGTATCACGGCGCAGCGACACCGCTCCGGTGCCGCACTGCCGCCGCAACGCATCGTGTGCCCCCGCTCTAACTGACCGATTCCTGGTCAATTCCAAAATTGAAATGATTGCTTTGACTTTGTCAGGAGCTGGTGACGCCGACACAGTACCGGTGGACAATCATGAGCTGCCGAACAACCAGCAAGCAGACCGGGAGGAGTCGGAGATATCGCAGCTGTTCGCCATCGGCAGGCATCAGCTCAACAGGTGCCTCAAGTGTAATAAAGAGGTGGGAAACATACTGAAAATAAATAGGCGATTTCACTGTCGATGCCATTGCCTTGAGAAACACGCTCACGTAACAGCAAACAAGACAAATCGATCTTTTTGGTAAAACTAAGTAACATCTTCGATACATAGAGCTCGCTACACGGTACGTTATGTCGTACAATTGGGTAGTTGACATCACTAACCAATAATTTCATGTCACAACTTCTCTAAAAAATACTTTATTTATATACCATCACGCCTGTATTCCCCGAAGGGTTAGGCAGAGGTGTACCAATGTACACCCACAGTTCGCCGGTATTTTTACTTTATTTTACCCATGAAAACTCATTAATTTTGAATTTATTGTAAAATTAGATTTTTACTTACTTACTTTAAAATCAATAAATAGTTAATTGAGTAGGCCACGTAGTGACGTCACAGCGTGCTATTGCCATACAAAATCTATGGGAGAATCGCGTTTTGACAGTTCATAAAAAGTATGTTAATTGATGGTGGTGGACAATACCCAATTATACTTGGTGGATCTTTGAGACAGGTCAATTAGGGCAGGTACCTTAACCGTTATAGTTACAGGAAAAAGTTTCTAGGAGATCATCCCTAACTTTTTGAGATATTCTGAACTGCATTCACATATTTTGGAAATATGTAGTCAGCGAAAAAATGCAACCGTTTTCCTGTAAAAAATAACGGAAAATTCCTATTGAATTTAAAACTATTTTTTATATTTATTTATTGTCACGAATATTCTATCATTACAGGCATCACCCTAATGCGATGGTTAAGAAAAAAATGCCCACCTTTTGCTAGTGCCACACTTAACATATTCTTCCTACATCAGGAAGGTCGCGAGTCCGTAGTGCTAGCGTGCGCGCTGCAGTACCCGGCCGCAGTCCGCGAGGGCCCGGAGCCGCGCGGCGGCTTCCTAGAGCTGGTGCGGGCGTCACTCGCCGCACGACGCAGCACTCCCGCCTGGTGCGAACACTGTTCCAGGTTCACACCCACTGTGCAGCGGGGGAGAATTGTAAGGTAAGTTTACTACACGTATATTGGACTTTAATGTTGAAGAAATTGTTCTAAATGCCATAATTATTAAACATGTGTTATATTACTATAACTGCCCCGTTGGTCTCGTGGTCGCAAGTGCGACTGCTGTGCAAGGGGTCCCGGGTTCGATTCCCAGGTCGAGCAAAAAGTGTTATTGGGTTTTTCTATTAAATTCTCAGTAGCAGCTCGGAGTTAGGATTTGTGCCCGGTTAATGGCAATAGGCTTGCCCCCTATTACATGGGACCTTAATATACCGGCGAACTGTGGGTGTACATTGGTACACCTCTGCCTAACCCTTCGGGGAATACAGGCGTGATGGTGATGGTTTTATATATTACTATACGTAGAGAGTGGTGCAGTCTCTTCTTTTTTTTTTTTTAGAAAAAGAAACTTACTATAAAATGTACATCTCAAGCTTAGAAATAGATTTTAACTAACAAAATCCAAGAAGGAAATATTTTGACGTGTGTTGGTTCATTTTGGCAGAACTAACCTCAATTAAGATGAAGAGATGATTCTAAGTAATGTTTCTACAAAACCACCTTTGAAGCTTAAAATTGTTTTTTATTGCAGATTACCACCGATACTAGCAATAAATTGCGGCGGCGCCACTGTTCGGGAAAAAGCGTATTGGGCGAAAGGCACACAGAAAGAAATGGTGAGCACTATATACCACATAATTTTTTACTTGTTTTTTTTTTGGGGTCCCGGGTTCGATTCCCAGGTCGAGCAAAAAGTGTTATTGGGTTTTTCTATGAAATTCTCAGTAGCTGCTCGGAGTTTGGATTTGAGCCCGGTTAATGGCAATAGGCTCGCCCCCTATTACATGGTACCTAAATATACCGGCGAACTGTGGGTGTACATTGGTACACCTCTGCCTAACCCTTCGGGGAATACAGGCTTGATGGTATTTTTATTTTTTGTATTTTCGGTTTTTCGTTACAAACACCACCAAAGTCAATGTTTTACGTGCGTTACATTACAGTGATTTCAGGCGTTGCCATTAACAGTGATTTTATTTTTACATAGTAAAAGTCGTTTCCAAGCAATAATGTTTGCTCAATGTTTCTTAGGGACGATTTGCATAATTAATGGTTTCGTATTTTAACTTTGTACACTCGTATTCATCGAGTAAAAAAATATTTGACACATAAAATACATAAATTGTTTAATTTATCGTGTGTTATAATATTGTATTATTTATTTATTTGTTTAAACTTTATGCACAAAAAAAAAGTACAAAGGCTCTACCAGTCAACCAAAGGTGGTGAAGAGATAACACAGCAGGTGCAAATTATTGTACGAGAGTAAACAAAATTAAATGTACACAAGTACAAAACAATTTTAATACTCTAAACTTGAAAAGAACTATAACTATGACTTAATAATTTATATTAAGATTCCTAATAAATAAATAAAAACCCTAATTAATTTGTATTCTAGCCGGAAACCAAAAGAGGAGGTGGGGGCAAGCCGTGCAGGTACGGACTACACTGTGCTCGACCCGGTTGTCACTTCAAACACCCCGACAGGTAAGATCTTATGTCGACTTTACTATTGGTTAGAAGATTTCTTAGTCTCTAGCTTCAGGCACTTCCGTCGCCCAACATAGGCACTACATTCCGGCTCGCTACTTGCCTACACCCATCACATCTTCTTAGCACGACGTGTTGTGCAGAGGCGGCTGCTACTGGTGCTGAAAACCTCAAACGGCGCTAATGATTTAAAAATTAATAATTAGAAGACTTTCTTTTTATAAACTGTCAAAACGCGATTCCCACCATACATTTGGTATGACAATAGCAACGTGATTTACGTCACAGGTTGCTATTGCCTTCCTATAGGGGGAATTGCATTTTTATGGTGGTGTCAATTCGATTGACTAATTATTGAGTTTAAAAGAACTAAAAATCTAATTGACAACGAAAAAACACCTCTTTTTTCCAGGCCGAGTCCACAAGCGGGCTCGTCAAAGAGTCCGACGCAAGAGTCGAATTGCGTACTGCCCCAACAGCTACTTATAAGATTACAATCTGACGGAGACGTTGTTATTAATGATAAGGTAAGGGAAACAACGATAATAGTATTTTGATTAAATTTAAAAATTATACATATAAAGAAAATTTTAGTGTCTGTTTGTAATTTCAATTTATTCACTTTTCATTAAATGCATAATTATGAAAGTATTACGGCACTCTTAAAATGTTTTATTTTTTATTTTTTGTGTGTCTGTTTGTTACGGCTAATATCTGAAACGGCTAGACCGATTCGAACGGGACTTTTGCTCGCAGATAGCTAATGTTATAAGGAATAACGCTACTTTTATTTTTGAAATTTTATTTATTTTAGAAATTTTATTTATTCTAAAAAAGTATTTATTTTTATTAAAAAAGAGGGTTATGTGAAAACAAGACATTGTTATATCTTATAACCACAACTTGAACGAAGTCGCGGGCAACAGCTATATAGTATTAAAAAAGAATAAAAAAGAAAAAATAAATAAATAAAAATCAAACTGTCCGAGTGTCCACGCTGTCAGCGTATCACGTCTCACTTTCTATTTTAATCCGTTTCGTTACATTTATAAAAGAGCGTCAGTACGTTCACGGGAACAGATATTTAAAATATATGAATTGCAAAAAGATATCTGGCAGCGGTGGGATTCGAACCCACGCCTCCGAAGAGACTGGTGCCTTAAACCAGCGCCTTAGACCGCTCGGCCACGCTACCCTGTACGTGTGTATCTCAATTTTATAATCTGTTCAATAGAATTCCCTGTAATAATATTTTACAGTAGGTTATAAACAATGTTCAATTCTTTGATATAAATAGATTATAGTCAAAACAATTACAGTTTGCTATCATATTTTCTTATCCGGAGTAGGTATTCAAATTGTGTGATTAAGTTGCATTATTATCAACTAGCATTTGCCCGTGTCTTCGTTTGCCTGACTGTCGGTAATCTTCGGATTAATTTCACTACTAACTGTAAAGTCATTTTGCCATGATTAGGTAACCGATAGACAGAGCTACTTTCGCATTTACAATAGTAGGTAATATGGATTACTTTTTTATTTTATGCAAACAACAAAAAGAAACAAAATGTATAACAGGCTTAAACTCTCAAGCATTTTCTACGAGTTGACTAAAGGCGGTGAAGAGATAGCATGACAGGTGTAAAAAATTATACAAGCTGTTGATTTGCATTCTCGTCAAATTCAAGGAGTTAACTATGCTCGTGATTCTTAACACGAATCAATAGTATTTCTTTTTTAATTTATATTTTTTGACGTGATTTTCCAATTCGAACTAGCCATCTCGCCAGAGGGTTTAGGCGCTATGCACGCATTAATATAGCCGCGCGACAACTCTGCCTACCGCATAAGCAACTGGGCGATGCTGATTTTTGCAAAAGGAGTATTCTGGAATACTGTTTTTTGATAGTTGCAACTAAAAAAAAACAAGCATTTATTAAATATTGGCCAGGTATCGTAATTATATTTGATTACTTCTTTTTTTCTATAACAAGCTCCTAAAATTTGACGAGGATGCAAATCAACAGCTTGTATAGGCGTAAAACAACAACAAAAAATAAAAATAAAACATGTAGTATTAGTGTGTATAACAATAACCCCGCATACTTTCTTTTTCTTTCAAGGTGGAATCCCCAACCGAGCCAGTCACTCCAAGCAATAGGGCTGACAAACACAAGAAAAAGAACGTAACAACGCAGTCAGAAGAGGAATACACTTTGTCAGCAGCCGTGGTGTGCGTGGAGGACAACCCTAAGAACTTGGTCGCGTACATACAGACGGCGGCGAAAGATGTTGAACCGGTCTGGTACCTGTTCAATGATTTGAGGTGAGGACTGGGCTTTATTTTGTCAATTTATATTCATTAACTTTCGTTATGGGACTACACACGGACTGTTGACTTTTTCATAGACACCAAACGCATAATTGGGTAGTTGACACCACCGTCAATTGACATACTTTTTATGGACTGTCAAAACGCGATTCTCCAATAGGTTTTGTATGGCAATAACACGCTATGACGTCAGTTATCGGCCTACTCAATAGACTAACTTTTTATTGATTTTAAAGTAAATAAAAATCTGATTTTACAATAAATTAAAAAAATAATAGGTTTTCATGGGTAAAATAAAGTGCTTTTTTAGAGAAGTTGTGACTTGAAATTATTGGTTAGTGGTGTCAACTACCCAATTGCAAAAAGCTTTGAGTGCTTTTGTATTATGACCAATCAGCTGTCCTGCGTATTTTACTTATTAACGGGTAGAATAGACATTTTAAAGAAAACAATACGTGTGATACCAATTAAAATTCTATATCTCCGAGCGTTCAAATTTTAAGCTGTTTAACACATCGTCAAAATGTATAGAATAATTTAATTAATGTTTCAACGCTTAAGGGTCTAAAATCTTGTACCAAATCTATGGTAATTTCGGCAATGATGTGAAAAAATAGAAATGTAATTAAATGTATTTTTTGTATAAGATTTCCGATTACTATTTTATGAAAATCATCATCATCTGCCTAACCTTTGCCCAACTATGTTGGGGTCGGCTTCCAGTCGAACCGGATGCAGCTGAATATCAGTATTTTACATGGAGCGACTGCCTATCAGACCTCCACAACCCAGTAATGGGTAATACGATACTCTTGGTAAGACTGGTTGTCAGACTTTCGGGCTTCTGACTTACAGTAACGACTGTCAAAGATCTACAAATGACAGCCGGGACCACTTTACGTGCTTTCCGAGGCACGGAGGAAGTTTCCTCCGTATAGCGAGTTCGCTATAGTAACTATTTTATGAAAATAAGAGGTAGAAATAACTAAAACCCAACAATTTGATCCCCAGTATCGTCCCAGTAAGTGCAGATGAAGTAGTACAATTCGGCTCGTGGTGGAAGACGCCTTGTGTTCTATTCTACACGTCGAGTAACGCGCGACTGGCGCCCGTGGAGGACGAGCAGAGGTCATAGCCGACGCTTTTGTATGGGCCTTATAGCCATGGGTGAGTTATTTTATGTATTTTGGACTACACTTATGTAGAAAAATAGAATAATAAGTAAAAAAAAAATTCTTAGTAATTTATAGGGTTTATAAAAAAAACTGTTTGTGTTTAAGTCAATAAATATTTTTTTCCTGTATTACTTTTGTTCCATTATAAGAATTGAAATGATTTATTCTAAAGTATATGAGTGAGTACAAATAGTACAAAATATGTAATACCTACAACCTATCCAATATAAAAAGTATCTATTACCAACACACTAAGAGTCGTTATACAGGATAAGTTTTTAACCAGTGCGTAAATTTTTTTTGGTAGTTCAGTGTCAGTAATAGAACACATTTCCGTGTTTAGTTAAAAATTAAAAAAAAAAACATCCTTATCCGAGTTTGAAATAAGCAAAACATGGACATAATCTATTCGCCATACTATCAATGAAAACTCTTGGCCGCCGCCCGGGCGCATGGCTGGGGTGAGGGGGTGGGGAATGCGCTAGCGCTGAGTGACAATAAAATATGGTTTTTAAGTAAACATGTTTCGTAAGCGATAACTTTTTTTTTTAGTTCTAAGACATATCAAAATAAAATATACGTGTTTAATAAAACGTGTTGAAGTTTATTATGGCAAAATTTACGCACTGGTTAAAATTTTTTCCTGTATATACCTAAGCGGTTCGACCCATTCGGTTCGGCACGTTCATTACAACGTTATCAAAGGTTGCACAGAAAATTCCGAACCGAATAAACCGACCCACTTGAGTGAATAGCGTCCCAAACTATGGTGACCTTGGATGCATTTTTAGCTATTTATTTAATTGTAAAATACAATTACAATTTTATTAATCATAAAATCACACTTACTTTTTACCATACATTTTTCTTTACAATTCCAGCGCTATATTTGGTCCATACGTAATGAGCGAGATGTACTACCCAGTACCGGCGCAGACCTACTACAACTACGTTCAATAAATTAATAATGTTATTATAATTCCATTACGATAAGCTCAAGAAAATGTTCGGCGGCACAAAATTGCGTGAACAAATGTATGAACTGAAATTAAATTTATGATAGTATGTGTAAATTAAATTGTGGCGATTTTAGCTAAGATTTGCATCCTCAGGATAAGAAAGGCGTAAGTTAGTCAAAGTTTAAGGATAGGGCTGAACAAATATAAGGCCGTATAGTAGGCCGCGTAAGGGTCGCTCTGCACTAAAGCGGGTCTGCCTATTCGGTTCGGAAATTTATGGGTAGTCCTTTGAAAATGCCGAACCGATAGCGCCGATCCGCTTATGTGTGCAGAGGTTCTAAAATGAGTCGTTCAATTAAAATTAAATACTCAAATTACGCGGTCCAACTATGATAAATTGATGCTTGTTAGCCTCACCCTAAAATACTATTACCCAGCCTATGGCTAAGTATCGCTATATATTCTACAGGTGTTACTAATACTTATGTGATCGCAAGGTAGGTGATTCCATCTTGAGGAAATCGACAAGGAATCAATTTTAAATGATATCACATATTTTTTTTAATTAAAATTGTGTGTCTATTAAAAGTTTTGCAAATGCTGGCCCATAAAGTCATAAGTCTGACCACTTACGCCTTCTTAAAACTGTGGGTGAGAAATAATGTAAAATTTATTTAGTTACGACTTAAAGAATTTTTTATATTCATGCAGATTCTACTCGTATGAAAGGCGGCTGCCTCATCTCAAAACTTATAAAGTTTTTTACGTAATAGTTATATATGTATTTCAACTTATGTGCCTAAATGCTTATTATACGGAAATATGTATTCCTTAACGCCTAAAACTGTGTAATCTACCTCAAAACATATTCCGTTCCTATAATTGATGTTCTTTGCGAAGTTTTGAGATGAAGGCAGCTGTTGCGTGTATTTTTATAAATGTAACTGTGAATTTTAGTATAACTCCGCCATGAAAGAAATAAATTGAAAATGGCGTCGTTTTTCGTGTCCTTTCACTCGCTCGCTATGCTGTGCGACTGAAATAGCATGATAAACTCTTTTATTTGGTTGCCATTTTTTATTTGTTTGTTTGATAGCGCGAGTTATAAACGATATATTAAGAAGAGAGATTTATATTGACTCAAGATTGTTCTAGATAAATGAATGAAGTTATGTAACTGAATTTAGTGAATCGTTTGTTTTTGTTATCTGCTTGTAACTTTTTATGGGGAATATTTAATTGATCCTGTAAAAACATTTTGATCCGTTATTGTCGTGGACTTTAAGTAAGTAAACGGCTAGACATAATATCATCAAAAAAAAGAAGGTCATTTTTTAACTGACTGGCCGTTTTTTAAAATATTGGTATAGTCGCCGGCTTGTTACTTGGCAAGGTTTTCTTGTACTAAGTGAAGTAAGCCGATTAGCTGCGCAGTAGACAATTTTATTCCTAAATGAAACGTCTGCTGTACTACGCTTAAACCACCGTTCTTCACCAAAACATTGCCAAATTACATGCCCCCCCCCCCCCATTTATGTTCCTTCATGTGCCCTTTGCGTTCCGGGGGCGCGGTATCTCTTTCGAACAACCCGCAGCCTCGGCAGGCATCGGCCCTTAGTGGCCCTATCCAAGTTTGCAAATTACATGCCAGCAACTGTACCCTTATAAAAGTTGGTCGCAGTACGTAACTAAACAAAGATACTACTCATCATCAGTATTGGTCAGTGTTTTAAGTACATCAAAACGGGAATTGTCTGAGGATCGATTAAATACATGCCTTATTTTCTTAGTCCCGCTCATTTGTTGCTCTACAGATAATCAAAACATGCGCTTGCATCAAAGTAGCGCGTACAACGCAAAATCAATCTTACCTCCTTTAAAATAATTACTAAATAAAGTTATTACAAGACGGTATTTTTTATTTATAAGCTTGTCTAAACTTTATTCGGCATTAAGTAAGGGAGTTATTTTTTTAATCATCTTGAAATTAATTGACTCATTTTGAATTATCATTAGTTGGCTAGTTTATATTATTATGCGAAACACACTTATTATAATTTACACAGAAACCATTGTTTTGCGTTTGTTCACATTTTTAATTTTTACTCAATATAAATTGTGTAGATGTAAGGATTTATTTATTTTGGTTGTGATATTACGAGTGAATTAGCGAAATACTCTGTCTCTTCCACTAAATTGTACGTTCTTTGAGCCATAGTGTAAACAAGAATCTAGACTATTCTCGAACTAGCCAGTATCGACACAGTGGGTACCCGGCCGTAAAATAGGGCATATACTTATTATACATTTTTAGGGTTCTTTTAGTTATGCGTTTGGTGCCGTATTTTTGCGGCGCTGCTATAGTCTGGATGTCAGATTCCAGACGGACGGTTGACACCTCTGACCTAGACAAGTCAAAGTCAAGTCATTTATTCCAATCAGGCCATTAAAAGGCACTTTAGAACGTCAAATTAATTTAAACTATTGAATCTAGTTGTCAAGAGTCAAGAGCTTACCCATCTCAAATAAAAAAGAATACAAAACTTGCACTGCTTTTGTGCCGCAGCAGTCCTGCACCAAACGCATTAATATTAAAAGCCCTTACACCTTTTACATACAAATTATTAACAGTCTTCCTATAGTGAAACAATTGCTTCTGTATTTTTTCATTGCTAACCAAAATAACCTCCGGTTCTTTTAATTGAAAATTAGTGTGAGTGTGTGTCAAGCGCGCGTAAGCTACTATGATTGGTTATTGATAATTCAGTCAACCAATCACATCAGTTTACGCACGTTTGGCAACTGTCACATTTATATAAAACGGTTTATTTTTTGAAATATAAAACAATAAGTAACATAGATACTTGCCTTCAAGTTGATGTTACCTACTTACCATTATTATACTACTATCAATATCGTGACATAAAATGTATTTATTTTAAACTTTTAAAGTATAATTATAATACAAAGAAAATAAACATTTTAAATACCTTTCCTTAGTGTCGCAATACACACAATCGGATCGGCACATTCGGTTCGGCACAACTATGCATTATATTGAGAATGCCGAACCGAATGCGCCGAACCGGTCAAGTGTATACCGATCCTTGTAAACTTTTATATATTTTTGCATATTGATAAGATGAGAAAGATCTTGGTAGTCTAGATGTTATGTTAAATATACCCAAACCCAACTTCCACTTTATTCTTCCTACCCTCAACGAGTTTATAATCTTGTGTTGTTGAATGCAAGCGACTGACTGAAAAGTTTGTTATTCGTTTTAACGGAATGAAATAAGGAATTAGTCAATATGTTATTAAAATGCAGTCGTGCGGATAAAAATTACGTTGCATGAAGAAAATATTTTTTCTAAAACACGGTGTGCATTTGCAGGGTTTACACAAGTTTACGTCTGTTTAAAACACTTATCAAAATCTTATAATAATATTATTAAGACTTAAAATGTACTAAATAAAACAGTTAAGGTAAGTTCACAGTGCTAGACTAGCGCAGTTGCAATGACGGGCGTGAAATATCACACATATGACAACACGACGTATCAAACATATGACGTAAAATATGACACTATGGATGTAAATGCGATTTCGAGTGATTGATGACACGGTTGGCGCGGTAGTCAAGCGGTTGGCTGCTGCTTTGAGTCGCGAGTTCGATTGTTGCAATGAACAAGTATAACCGGCAAGTTATTTGTGTGAGTTTATATTTTTATAAACACCCACGATACAGGAATAATTCCTTATGTTGGTCCAAGTTTAATTTTGTACTATGTGCCCATCGTTGCAATAACTCTAGACTCTCAATGTAGAAAAGGCCTATAAAAGAAAACTTGTGTAAGGCTGCAAGTGAACATCATGTATAAATAAAATAGCTGAGGCTAAAAATAATTTTAGACTTACAGTTCCGCTTCGAACATACTGCGATTAATTCTACAATAAATTCATCTTTTATTTATTTCGTTGTGTAATGTGTGACAGCGAATTTTTAATACAATAATTAAATGTGCACTTAAAATAATCGCAGTGTGTTCATAGCCTTATTTTCGATTTTCGAATTTATTCCGCTTGTACCTACATGGTGACTGGATTTAAATAAAATCGAAAGTTATATATTTAAAACCGTTTTTTTATTTGTCCTTGCCTTAAAACGAAAAAACACATTAGAACTTAATAAATAAAATTAACTCCTTAGGTATAATAAGACAAAACAAAATTGTTTATGAATTAAATCAGCGGGCATGCTTTTTTTTTTAGTTTGACGACGAGAAACTGGCACGGAGGCTAATCTCAACAGAGACTAACCAAGTATGCAAAAGATATATCAATAGTGCATAAGGGTCTGCGCACACAAGTGCACTTTTTCTTCCCCAACTCATAGTCCGATGGGGCGGCAATCCAACACGATCGGGAGAGATCAACCGGAGGACCAATGGCTTTACGTGTTCTCCGAGATACGGGGAATATGTATTTGTGTACATTTCAATATTTTGTCTCGTACAATAATTTGCCCCTGCCGTGGTATCACTTCAACACCTTTGGATGACTGGTAGAGAATGCCAATGCCTAAGGCATTAAGTCCGCCTTTGTACTTTTTTGTGCATACAAGTTTAAATAAATAAATAGAAAAGAAAAATCACTGCTGGTCGCCAGTTACTTTTGTCAGACACCAGCGTCTATAATGGCGGGCTACCCAAGTAGCTTCTCATCCTTCAGCCGTGCTCAGTTCCACCTTATACTGCTCCTCAATCACGCGCGTCCGTTCATATCTCATCATCGCTGCCTCCTTTATACTATTAAACACGGTCGGGTAGTACGCAATGGTTGCTTCAAAATGTTCCCTGTCCAGTCTGAACAGCTCGCAGTTGGTGACGGCCACCGCAGACGCTATCCTCGTAAGTTGAGTCGTGACTAGTTCTATCTCTCCGAAGTAGTCACCGTCTTCTAGATGGCAGATCTCTTTGCCGGAACCTGAGTACATGGCTACTGTTCCTCTGTCTATAAAGTAGAGGCAGTCGCCTGTGGGTTTGACAAATGGTTTAAATTATAAGTTTCTGGTTTACTAACTGGTTGGAATCGGAACTGTTTAATGCTAGGTTTCATTTATAATCTTTAGAAAAAAAAAAAAAAAAAAATCTTTTAAAACGACACCATTACCTTGCTTACCCGACTTCGGCGAAGCAAAAAGGAGGGTTCTGAGGTTGACCGGTATGTATGTATGTACGTATGTATGTATGTATGTATGTATGGATGATCATCTGTCCCTTATAATTTCTAAACCATCTATCGTAAATTGACAAATGAGGTGTCATTGGAAGCGTCTTGATCGTCCGCTGGTTATAGGCTACGTTATGTTGCAATAAATCACACTGGAAAATTTTGCAGATACATCTTGCCATATTTTTTTTGCCCATTACCTCTCAAACGGGCAAAACTTTTACTGCAGATGCCTTTAAAATAACGTAAGAGGTACTTACCAACGGTATTAATCTTAAGTATGATATCGCCAGCGATGTATATAACGAGACGTAGTTTGGCAGCGATTTGCACCAACAAAGGGCTAGGGAGCTTCTTCAAGAAGTCCAGCTCCATTACCAGTTGGCGACCGGTGTGCATTAGGATGTCTTCACGCAGTTGACCAGACATACATCCGATGATACTGGCTTCCTATAGAAAAAAAGATCAACATCTGCCTAACCTTTTATCATCATTATCAATGATGATCATTCTAAAGGCCCAGTAAATGGCCTAATTAAAAAAAAAATGCTTTGACTTTGGAACATCAACCTCAGTGCAGTCTGAATAATATGATATTC
Source organism: Caradrina clavipalpis (assembly GCA_932526535.1). Taxonomy (NCBI): domain Eukaryota; kingdom Metazoa; phylum Arthropoda; class Insecta; order Lepidoptera; family Noctuidae; genus Caradrina; species Caradrina clavipalpis. The sequence goes on from OW052100.1 coordinate 4,948,984, forward strand.
ACCTGGAATTTCCATGTTGTGTCGTATGAAGGTTTTAATACTATTACCCTAATTAGCTTAAAACTAATATCTTACCGTAAAGAACTTCGACTGAAATCGAGTAACATAAAACTTCTGTATTTTGCTCGTTAGCCTTGGAGAGAAGTTTCTCTGCACCATGTATATTTCTAACTGTTTCTTCATAATATAGTATTGGGCACGTGCGTATTCATTTCCGAAAACTGCTAATATATATTTTAATACGTAATGGAATAAAATGATCTGCAAAATAAGGGATAATGAGGTTCCTTAAAGACAGGGGTGATTAGATCTTAAGGTCTACAATGCGTGTGATGCTCCTGGTGTTGCAGGCATCCATAAGCTGCTGTGATTGCTTTCAATCAGACCATGTGACTGTTTGCTAAATTTGTGGTAGGTACAAAAAAGAACCTAGATATATCTTATATCTTAATTGCAAATTGCAAAATTGTCTTATATATTAAAGAGAAACGTTTCCAAACTTTGTAATAGTGATGAGAATTTACTTTTTGGGTAAAGCCAATAAAGCTTGACTTAGGTATCCATAAGTACCTACAAGTACCAAAACATAAGCTTGTAGGTATATGATTGAACAATGGGACATTAAGGGCTAGATAAAAAAAAATACAACGAAATATAATTACTAGAAATGGGAAATAATATATGTATTACGTATATTATTTAGATATTAACTAATAAGTATGTAGCTTAGGACACTTAATAATCTCAGAGACTGATTTGACAGCTTTATATACCCAACATAAAAATAGTGCGCTTTATGTTTTCTCGCCGAAAGCACATCATTTTTATGTTCGACGTACGCAACTGTCTATTTAGTTACTGAGATTAAAAAAAAACACTAAGTTCTATGGCAAAATCAAAGTGTAAGGACTTAATGAGACTTCATTAGCAGTAGGTTTAACATACACTCATAACACATAAACTCACGCCAAAAACCTGCTACGATCCTGACATACTCCTTTCGCCTCATCCACATTCATTGATCTGGTCATACAAGCACGCCGGTTACGAGAAGGTACTACGCACCCGACCTTTAACTTAACTGTTTTATAAAATCATATAATTATCTACCTTAGAAAAAAACCAGCATATGACAAGGAAATTCTCCACGCATTCCTTTTGTTCTAAAAGATTCATGTTTGTATTTGCCGTAAGCATACCAACTGAAATATGATAATACTTTTAAAAACAACATAACAGCTTGATACTTCACGCTACTACGGTGTTTTTAAAAGTATTGTAGTCCTTGTAAATAAAAAAGTATTAGTAGAGCTCATTGTGAAGGAGCTCTTCAGGGAAGTACCTTCTACCATCTTACCTATTTCTGCCGCAAAGCAACGTAGCTGTGTTTCGAATTGAAGAGTATGGGTGTCGGTGAAATTACAAGCATATGAGACGTTTCAACTTCGTCTCTGGGATGGTAACGTTTTTGCAAGGCTTCTGGTATTGCAGATGTCTATAGGCAGCAGTTACCACTTAACACCAGGTAGGCAGACGGCTTGTTTGCCATCCAATAATATTAAAAAAACGTTGGTTGGCTAGTAACAATCTCATAAAGGACTTTCGATCAAGGCGGTGTATATCAATGAAGTTTCCCCAACTACGCTTTAGGTGCAGCGTAGACGACAGACTATCCGTGACGCACTTTTTAGTCTGTGAAAATAGAACCTATGCAAACCTATGCGCGCCATGCCATGCCACGCCATGCTTTTTGTGCGCCGCAGACTCGATCGCACAAAAAGTGTGCCGTCTGCCCTGCACCTTCGGTATATATGCATAAACTTAGGAGCACTCTCTTTTCCCTCACTTTAATAGTCATATGAGACTACAATCGAAAATGAACGAAAGAGATCAGGCGCAGGACAGGGTACTGTACCTATTGGTGGTGGTGGTGACGCAGGGCTGGTGGTGCTAGCGGCGCCTAGGCACAGGGCGCGGGAGAGTTGAAGGGGCGCAGAAATGACCAGACCAAGACCAGTTTTTTTTTTTCAGGGCGCACTTATAGTGTTTACACCGGGCGCATAAAAGGCTAATTACGGTGCTGCACACCACTAACTTCGAAACTACAAGCTTGTACTGAGAAGAATACCAAGGAGACACTTCCCGTTCTGGAAATCTAACCCAGGACCCCAAAGATCAACAAGAAGTAGGTTAGGTAAAGTTTCTTGTAGTCTTACTCACCAGCTCTGTCAAAAGCGTATAGTAGCCGGATGTCACTAGTCTGGTTCCACAACTTTCCAATGGTTAACCATGAACAGTTTTGAGGATTTTTCGGGTGATAACTACCCTCCAATATGTAAACAATTGCAAATTGGAAGTGAATGTTCCAACATATGTAGATAATTAGAAAGAACGTTATTTCCACGAACGTCTTTCGGTAAAACTGAGAAATGCCAAATAAGGATTAATTTAAAAACAAAAAAGTACATAATACCATAACCTATTTTATTATAACACTAGTGAACCGCCCCGGCTTCGCACGGGTGCTGGTTTTTTTTTTTACATATAAACCTTGTCCGGGAAATTACCAATACAACAAAAAAAGAATCAGCCAAATCGGTCCAGTTGTTCTTGAGTTATGCGCTTACCAACACATTTTGCGATTCATTTTTATATTATAGATTAGAATGGTGTACTTACAGAGAGCCTCAGGACGGTGAGAATATTTCTCAGATAAGCCAGTAGTACAGGTATGCGTAATATAATCATAGACTCTAGTATTACATACAAAGTCACGTTCTGGTAATGAGATTTGGCCAGAATACCAACACTCGCAAGTAAATCCACAATCAGCCAAGTTTTTAAATAATGCAATGCAATTTTCGACATAGATAATACAGCAACTTTCCGGGAGTGCCCTTCTATATATCCGGTGAAAAAATTTACAATAATATTGAACATGACCATGAAGTCTAAAAAGAATTTAATTTCATTTTGGTAGACCTGCGGGAATTAATAATTGTTTAGTTTAGTGGTGGTTAGTTAGTTAAGTTAGTTAGCATGTTCTGTTCCAATCATTAGCTGGCATCTTTCGCGATGTCGTGCTTTTTTCCTCCAGTTTTGGAGGAATCCACCCAGTTTTTTCAAAACTGGATGATCGCTAGCATTTGCTGTGTTCATTTCCTGCAAACTTGGAGTGGGCGCCCCGTCCAGCTAAGTAAAACAACGACCTTTATGGTAAAGGTGGGCTGGGACATACTAGATACGGAAGGTGTGTCGTGGTCTTTTCCAGCTGGGTTCAACATTGAGCTGAATTCAGTTTGTCTTGTCTATACCGAGGTACAGACAAGACAAGTTCGCAGGAGATATCATAGTGTCCAAGTGAGACGCACACTCTTCCCTCACTCTCACTCCTTGAGACAGCAATCTGTCACAAACACGATGGGAGAGAGATCAGGACCACCTCCTTAACGTCCTTTCCAAAGCACGATGGTGTCACTCCACCAACTTTAATTCGGACTGCTACTGACAAATTGGTAATGGGGCAACACGTATCATGTATTCTCCAGAAAGATTCCGGCCACGGCGGCTAATCTTAATGCAGACTAGCCAAGTACGCAGGCGGTATTATAGTGTACTAGTGTGTGCGCAAACACAGATGCACTCCCTTTTCCCTAATTCTCATAGTCCGATGGAACGTTAATCCGACACAACCGGGGAGAGATCAGGCACAGGACCAACGGCGTTACGTGTTTTCCGAGCCACGGGGGTGTCACACCACCATCTTCCAAACTCTGTGCCGTCACTGAGAAATTCCTAATGTAAAAACCCAATAACACTTTTTGCCCGACCTACGAATCGGACCCCACGTTCAACAGTCGGGCTTGCTACCACGACACCAACGGGGCAGTTACAGCATACAGCACAATAATTGTGTGGAGTCAGGACTCTGGCTCTGTGGCTCAGCAGTCGTGATCAACAGACCAATAGAACAGTCAGTCGAGGGATCGGTAAGATAAAGGTAGGTACTTACGTTACCAACTGAAGTATTGTCATTTGAAGCGTAATCGTAAGCGATAATTAGCGAAGCCACGATCATTAGAATGACGAACAAAAATTCTAAATAGAACCTTAACTTGCTGTACGGATGGATAATAGTCGAATAAAGCCTGTAATGTCGAAACTTCTCCGCACACAGCTCTGCATAAGATCTAGGCAAATATAAAAGACAACACTGAAATTATTTTACCTATTACCTACTAACTAGCGTTTGCCCGCGACGTTCGCGTAAATGATGGTTATCACGGGTTTTTTTTATGCGGAACCCTAATTCTTTTCCTTTAACAAAGTAGATTAATTTACTCCGTATAACATTAGCTATCTGCCAGTAAGTGCCATCAAAGTCGGTCCAGCCGTTCCGGCGATTATTCGAACAAATAGACAGACAAACGTTTTGAAGACTTGGTTTTTTCGTTTATTTATTTATTTATAAAGATGCATAGTTATTAAACAGACACTTTCATTGTATTTATTTGTATAGAAAATGACATTAAAGGAGTCAGTAATAGCATAACGGTTGACAGAATAGCATGGAAGAAGAAAACGTGTTGAGCCGACCCCAAGTAACATGGAATAAGAGCGGAATGATGATGATGATGATGATAATGTACAGAAAGGTAAAGAAAAAAAGGAAAATTCATTAATATTAGAAAGATAACATACCATCACGCCTGTATTCCTCGAAGGGTCAGACAGAGGTGTGCTAATTTTCACCCACAGTTCGCCGGTATGTTTAGGTCCCATATAATAGCGAGCCTATTGCCTATAACCGCATATTTACCGGGCACAAATCCTAACTCCGAGGTGCTACTGAGCATTTTATAGGAAAACCCAATAACACTGCTCGACCTGGGAATCGAACCCAAGACCTCTAGCGTAGCAGTCGCGCTTAGGACCACTAGGTTGATGAGGCAGTTAGTTTGAGGTATTAGATAGATTTGGATCACAATTACCTGTGCATATGTATAGCTCTTGGATCACCAGCATGAACGGCTTTTAAATTGAACCACCATGAGCCTATGCCACGACTTTTTATGTTACATGAGGAAATCTTTTCGAGAGGCAAGTGACAATTGTGACCGTGGAAATATCCATGCGATGTTGAAACATTTACGCCCAAACCTTCAAATGTCACATTTGGATTTTTAATTTTATTTTTATCTGTTTTCAATAGGTTTCTTTCACTCATGATGCAAGTTCTTAATAAAGTACGTAAGCAAAATCACGTTTTTATATTATTACTATATATATTTTGAACTCTTGAAAAATATGAAATTTAACTGGAAGAAATGTCACAGAAAAAAAAACGTCATGGAGGACACAGATATATTATGAATAAAATTCATAGACAAAAACTGAGAAAATAGTTTGTTGTTCTTGTTTTTGGAATTGGAGGGCATACCCTACAATTCCAAAATCAGCATACAAACAATAGAGAGAGGTGGCATACCACCTCTAATGTAATAGATTGATAACAGGTAGTGGTGACACCCTAAAATTTCTAATAAGCTAAGTAAAGTAGAAGAAGTAGTAATAAATCACGAGGATGAGAAGTCGAGGGCAAAGTTTCGTTTTTGTATACATATATGGTCATATACCTATTTAATTTTTTCTTACAGATCCTTATTATTTTTACATACACATCATCACGCCTGTATTCCCCGAAGGGTTAGGTAGAGGTGTGGCAATGTACATCCACGTTTAAGTCCCATGTAATAGGGGACGAGCCAATTGCCATTAACCAGTCACGAATCGCCTACTCCGAGCTACTAATAAGAATTTCATAGAAACACCCCATAACACTTTTTTCTCAACCTGGGAATTGAAGACTTCTAGCATAGCAGTCGAACTTATGACCACTTGGCTCCTCACAAGGTTACTAAGGCAGTCGAAGCAACAACAGGTAAAAAAACAACATATTATTTGTATATAATTTGCTTTAATAAGTTATTTTATGACAATACCCACGGTATTGTAATCTTGCTTCTTTTCCAGAAATCTGCACAATACTTGGAACAAAAAGCGGCACTCAGCAGGACATCTTCAACTTTATCAATAAGTATGATTTCCCTAGAAAAGAAAATATTGACGTTAAACAAAATGATAGTATTTAGTAAGAGGCAATTCTATTTTTAATTGAGATTTGATGTATAGGTAATTTATAAATAATAAACATAAGGTGTTGGATTGGTTGTTGTACAATATGAACAGGTGTTACGCAGTCGGGAATCACTCAGTCGAGCATTAAGCAAAGCGCGTACGCTCCCAAGATCCCGGTATGTCTGGGAAAGGAATACCGGAGTGGTATTTTTTTGACAGTCATAGTCTGACAGACCTCTTTGCGCTGCCAGAGCGTGATACGTCCATGAGGAATTCCCATCTCGGAATAAAATACCGCAAACGGCTCGTTTTGAAAATCTTGCTGACACCAGCAGTGAAGTTATGATTATGATGTTGATAGGTTCTTTTTTTATTTATTTGCCATTAATTTCTTATTTTAATAGTATCATTGTATTAAACCTCTAATCCCCCAGAACGTTGTGATGCATCGCCATTTAGTTTGGGAACTACCGTTTTATTACATCATGTAGGTCGATGATTCGACAGTTAGGTGCAGAACGATATTGTGTTGCTCTTATTATATGGTTACTATTGTAGCAATGGTTACATTTTTAATGATTAATGGCAACTTTGAACTGAAAACTTACCCGAAACAAAATTCATAATAGGCGTGATCAAATACTGGCTTCTTACAGTTAACATTCTCACATGTGGAAACGGGTCCACTACTTAGATCTGATATCAATACATTAGGCAAGAAATTAAAATATTCTCTTATCAAATCAGCTGCGACATAGTACGGTCTTGTTCCTTTCTTGTTAATACACTCTTTCATTAATAACGATTTGTAATTATTCCCATTTTCATCAGAATATTTGTCCTCTTCACCATCTATGTTGAATCCATGGAAATTCTCTTGTAGATCTATAATGTTATTGTTATGTTCGTTGTAAAGGTTTTCTCTTACATGTTCAGAGTAAAAACTATAGGTTTGTGGGTTCAGTTTCTTCACTGCAGTGTTTAACATTTGATAGAACTGTCTCCTGCAAATCTCATAGAGACTTGGTGGGGAGTAAAACTTGGCTTCTAATACAGCACTGTGTTGTGGTGGACATTCAATTGTAAGTTCTAATTCTTTGGAGTCTTGGTTTAATTTTAATTTGCATTGAGGTCTTTTTTTGTTGGAAACTTTGCTATTTGTATTTTCAAAGCACCTGAAAACAATAAATTGAGATATTAGGTAAATACAATACATAAAACAAGGTAAGTAAGTAAATAGTTTTTCTGACAGTAGTTTTCTACGTAAAGTTGTTATAATAGTTATTAGTTGATAACGATATTACCTATTTCAAGTTGGGTAGAAGAGTATCTAACCAAAAGGTATATGCACACATCTGTTGAATATATTACTAAGGGTTAGTACACACCGATACGCGATACTACGCTCACTTCTTAATAAAGCGACATAATATCGATCCTATTTTTTACACGATAAGGTAGGTTTACGTTTGCAAACTAAAAATCATCATGATCACCGTGTTCTTCGACACGCTTTCGCACTTGTACCTTAATGGTGTAGTAATAAACACAGTTAATATGCGATACACAAAAGTAACAAAAATATTATTTTATAGAAAGTACATTATTGTTTGCTCCACAGCAGGCTGCACCAAACAGGCCCAGTTCAGCAAAAATGACAGACCACTTGTGCCTGACACGACCCTTGTTTTAAATAAGACGGACGTAAACCAGCTATATTGTGTCGCTATCGTAGAAAGCGCATATCATCGCCTCGCGTATCGGTGTAGGCAGACCCTAAAGCTTCCAATATGATGTGACGAGCCGCGCTGTCTAAGAAGATTTATTGGAAACAGTTGGGAAAGACAAGCATCATTCAAACTTACCCAATATTGAGACATCTAGTTTGTTGATCTCTAAACATGTGATACCACAGCGAGTACGGCAAACTCTTCAAGTGAGAGTTTCTCCAGAATCTGAACTCGCAGTGATGGTAGTTGTATACCGGTCGTTGGGGCAGCCATTGTAATTTGTTATCTGTAATTAGATACATAAAGTGTGTTATGTAAAGTTGACAAAACCAATGTGTGGCCAGGAATCTCTATCATGGTAGAACGTAGTAATTAATCAGGATCACCTGATGATGATTTTACAGTAATTACGAAACTATTTTTACTGTTAGGTAATGGATAAATAATTGGGCTTTCGGGGGTAAAATACAGTGTTTTTTTTCTTAATAAATTGTGTCTTGGATTGGTTAATAGTGTTAAGTACCCAATAAGTACGCGCCGAAAGTCTTTCCAATAACGATACAACGTCAAACCGCAATTTTTTGTCTTGCACGATATTATTAGCCATGGGACGATTTCCAACATTTGTTAAAGCTAGTTTACTACTTACTTATAATCTATTGAATACAGAGATTGATTTGAAAACTGAAAGTGTCCATCTTGAAAATAGTGTGCTATAAGTTTATATGCCAAAAGAACATTACTTTTATTTTTATGTTTGACGTATCAAACTGTCAATTTAGTCTCTGAGATTAGTTCACTTTAGGACGTTCAAGAGAGTTTCTCTTGAACGTCCTAAAGTGAACATATATTAACGTAAAAACAACTTCAAAAAAGCACTTCCAAATTCAAACATTCTAAAGTGGTGTACAGTCCAGCGTCTCAACATGTACTACGAAAATGGGTCAACCAAATCAATGAGGAAATGTTCAACTAGATTCATAGCAGATAGTTTGTTATCCGAGGCGCCAAAACTACTGTCTACGTTAACTTTACGACGGATAGTAAAACGTAACTAGAACGTATTAGTGTTGGCCACTGTTTAGTTACAGATGGCCTGTAAATAGGTTCCAGTTATGTGGGGTTACATCACTAGTCTTAGGAAAATATGCAATGCGGATATCGGTGTGGTGGAAGTTTATTTATGAATTGTATTGAGTTTTTGGGTTGGTTGTTTGGAAAATATTAGGTTTTATATACTTATGCTGTTAGTATTCACTCACTGCGCTGTGCACAAACATTTGTATGACCTACAGATAGTTGTGTCGGATCTGGCTGTAAAATTTCAGACGTCTACCTATTACAAACGGACGTACGGTCCAAAAGATAAAGCCCTGTTACAGACGACCGGATGAATAGCAGAGTCATAGGGTTCTGTTTAACACCCTTGGAGTACGAATCTCTAAAAAGTATTAAAGACAGTGGCCCTTACGTGTGCATTGTAAATTCTTTAAATACGTCCATTAAACCAGTGCTCTGCAAGAGAACATTAACCTTGAAAAATTCTGTTATGAAACACTACACGTGGCTAGCCACTGATTACCAAAAGCTTTTACTAAATCACCACAAAATTATTCATGCTACATTATCTGACCACTTTTGATTAATAATAAATAATGCCACCTATTATTGTTGTGTGTTGTGATAGCCCAGTGGTTAAGGCGCCCACCTCTCATGCACGAGGTTGTGGGTTCGCCACCGGGCACGGGCAAGTACCAATGGGACTTTTTCTAATTCATATGTACTTTCTAAGTTTTTCTTGAGCACCACTGACATCGGTTCCATATATGCCAGTGGCTCTTGAGGCGGTTTAGAAACTCTGACACTAGGGTGTGTGGGATCGTTAGACCTTACTGCCCAAAGGATAAAGAAAGAGAACCTATTATTGCCCCACTGCAGGACAAAGGCTTCTTCTCTTAAAGAGAAGGCAATTAGCATTGATAATTTGCTCAAGGCCGATTGGCGATTTCCGACTTATATCATTATAAGTCCAGGCTCCCTTGCAATGTTTTCCTTCGCCGATATCAGAGATGACCAACATAAACTTTGAAAGTACATATTAATTGAAAAAGTCACATTCGTACTTGCTTGGTATCGAACCCGCCCTCATTCTTGAGAGGCGGGCGCTTTAACCACAGGGCCATCACGACATGCATTTACGATTTATAATTCATAAATTATAATGATCACTAGATAGGTATTGCAGTTTGTTATATCCATGCAAAAATATGAACAAATAATTCACAACGCCGAATTCACGACACGCCACATAAAATTAAATTAACAAATTAGATTACCACAAACCGATAGGTACCGAAGACGTCTTAACTCCGAAATCCGCAGCGGCAACTCCGTTAACTCATTCTCATCCAATATCAGGAACTTTAAGCTCCGCGCCTCAGCTATCTCTTCAGGAATCCGTCTCAATCTGTTCCCGCTAACATCCAAGCACTTGAGACATCGCAACTTAGATATCTCTCGCGGCAACTCGGTTATATCATTACCGCTTACGTAGAGGCTCTCCAAATGTTCCAAAACGCCGATGTTAGTTGGCAAACGAGTCAAGAGATTGTCTTTCAAATATATATCTGTTACTTCTGCTTCCTCGCCCTTTAGTTGATTTAAAGGGAATTCTGTGAACCCTCTGTAGTTCCAGTGGAGTACTGTGGTTGGTGTCAATTCATCATAGCAATTCATGTTTATTGTTCCACACAATTTTATTTACTGTAGGTCTTAAATCATAGCCTAGTTCATAATTCACTTCACTTTTATTCTCTTAAAACTAATGCACTCGAGTAGCTCTTCATTTGTTTATGTTATGTCGTATGTTCAGTTAAAAGCTTCGCACATACGTCTGTTTCGTACGTCAAGCCGTGGTTGTAGGCGTAAAGACAGAAGCGAGCTGCTCTTATTCCTGTCTAAAGAAGACTGCATCCCATCGGGGCGGACGCTCGTGAATTATTTTTAAAACTATAACAAGGTCTTTGCGATTGGGAAAAATTTTGTTAAAATATTTTTCGCTTCGTTGATTCCGGGGATAGCTAGCCGTGTGCTGTTTAGACAGTATTCGTGATAATTTCCGTCAATAAATCATTTTATTTTGACGGAAGTGAAGTTTGTTTTTTAAACAAAAATATTGAATAGACGTCTCAATACATTGTTGCAAGGAAGCCGATATTTTGATTGGCATCTTACTATCTAATGAACCGTAACGTTTATTAAAATAGACGAAAACAATTTTGAAACCAACGAAACAAAAAAAATTGCTAAAAAAGAATAATTCTCCAAATATTAATAACAAAGATCATACTATTGATAAAATCTTTCCGTATGATCATGACAAAACCGTCGTGAAAGCAATACAAGGTGTACCTAGTGATAAGTTCAGTATTGGTGGGCAGGTTGGCACTGCTCCAATACTAACAGAGCGCGGTGTTAGGTCGAGGACATTCGACCGTAACACAATAACAAGACCGCATCGTTGACGAAATCGCGTATTTGTAATACGTACGTTACTGACCAGATGATTTAGGGGTCTATACCGACAGGGTGTTCGATACAAAAGTAGTTTAGTCATATTTTAGTCATTAAGTCATAATATCTAGCATTTTGTTTAATCAGTGCCATTGGCTTAGAGTTATGTACCATTAAAAATAATTCGCTATTCTGCTAAAATACTGTCAAAAACCATCCTTATAGATAGCTAGCTTTTGCCCGCGACTTCGTCCGCGTGGACTAATAGTTCCCGTTCCCGGGGCATGTCCGGGATGAAAACCGAAATGTCCTTTCTCGGGTCCCAGACTATATCTGTACCAAATTTCATTGAAATCGGTTCAGTGGTTTAGGCGTGAAGAAGAGACAGACAGACAGACAGAGTTACTTTCGCATTTATTTATAATATTAGTAAGGATGGTCAAAGATCCAAGAGTCGGACCTTAATACATTCAGAGACCTCATTATATAAGGTACCTGCATTCCTATTCCTCTATCTAGGTTTCCCAAAGATTTCAACCATAGTAACCGACTGACCTACTTAGGTCAGATGACACAAGATATTAGTCGATAAGTGCAAAGTTAAACGTTGTAATTTTTAGGTAGTTTGGCGCGTTTTTGAGTTTCATAATTTGCGCTAAGAAGAAGAAGAATGTCAAAAAACGTGGGTAAACATTTTTGACAATTTAGACTGAGATTAAAACGTGAATATTTCTAAAAGTTACTAGGATTGCAACATTTGCCACCCTGTTTGCCAAATGATTTGTCTGTTCAAGTTGAAATTAAATTACGCGACGTGCGTTTGTCCTCTCACTAAGTAAAAACTAAAAAAGGTTAATTTAGTTTTTCGGGACTTCGCCAAGTCGACTCTCACGTGACTAGAAGGCTGTCCTTGTCTTAGGCCAAAGAATCAGCATTGCCATACAACGTGGCAATTCTGCCAGCCTTTTGGGCACTTGCCCTATTGACAGCGACGCGGTTTTTTTATGCCCTATGAGCTTCCTTTTTTACCTTTAAATTGTACATAGTTTGTAATTCAATTATTATTTATTGAAAAATATCACACATAAATGAATTCTATATCAAAAAGATACCCACCTATGCTAAAACTGGAGCAAGAATTAAAATATTCGTCCTAGTTTGAACGCCTGCATTCATTAGTTCATCTATTTTTACCAGTCTACCCACAGATGTGTTGTCTCGTTAATTGGGAAATATTAGGAAGAAAACAAAGTTTTCTAAGAACAGTATTTGAGCTTCAAAAGTGTGCCGAAGAGATATGAAATTTCCAAGAAGTAGAGAACGTGGCTTGGATTTCAATTCATTCAATTCACAATTTTGCTTGAAACTTAGTTTTGTACAATCTGGCTTGTTGCTAGTCATACTATTAGCAGCGCTGCAGTTGCAATGTCAAATCCTTTTTACAAGCATCTGAAAGATGCTTGTAAAAAGGATTTTAAGATTCATATTTAGATGCCCGATCATTCTTTGTCCCCTAAGAAAATTCGGATAGAACTTCTAGAAATAATAGGTTTTAAGAAAAAAATCCTAGTTATTTGTCGGTTGCGGAATTGACTTAATTTCTCGACATTCCTAAATAGCCAGTCAGTAACTAAATCTACACTAATTTGGTCATTCCCGAGATTAAAAAAATCTTTCCTAGATTTATTCGACACAAAAGTCAAAACATTTTGAAAGATATCTTTCCACTCAGCACAGTTTACTTCAACCAATGTTTTTATTAACATTTACGTCTAGAAAACCATCTAGATATTTGTTTATCCTAGATTTTAGGAATTTCAGACCAAACATAAAGGTTGATGTGCTCCATATGCGTTTAGTTCTAATTCCATGGAATGTTCGAAACTGACCACCCACGTATTGCCACGTGCCAAATGACTTATCGGTCAGAATCGTAATGATAATATTGATTTATTAGTATATAGTTTGTGTGCATTCCAATATTTAAATAGTACCACCTAACAATCGAACCCTTTGGGTACAGTTTTAAGATAACCGCTTTAGTAAATTAATTGCCATGTATAAAAAGGGAAAAAAACTAGGTGTTTAAAAAAATATTTAATGGAGTCGAGTTACACGTTCTTCCCGTGTTTGCGTTTTGGGAACCCTTAGGTTACGGAAATATTGGTGATTTTAAAACCAATTTTAAATGTTACACCTTAACACTAGTACTATTGCGTGCATCCAAAAACAGTGATATTTCACACAAAAAAATAGAAGTTGTTTTCGAGCAATAAATTTTCTGAAAGTTACTTATTTTTATGATTTGTATGGGTTGGTAATGACTATCTGATGAATCTTTTTATACCTCTTATGTGTATTTTTTCGAGTTAATAGGGACCAGAAATATTTATACCAGTTAGGTATTTAGGGTTAGAAAATGATTTTCTTTTGTCTGTGGGTCGGTTCCAATAATGACAATCAATAAATGAAACACCCAAAAAGTTACAATATTATGTATTTCAGGGAAAACTACACCAATTTTATTATTTTATCTATATTTGATATATTTTTGAATTCACAAAAGGTGCTATACAAAATGTCAGGTCACATAGTGTCCACTAATATAATAAAGGTACATACACAAGTATCACACATTCAGTACAAGTAGATCAGACTTTGAAGTAATTAAGATAATTCACATCAGTTCAGGTGGATATTTAGAACATTTCGTACTGGTGGAAATTGAAATCATGTAGACTACTGGTACCCTTATAAATTGAGTATCCATGAAGCATTAAAATTCCCCAGAAAAGGTGATAATCGGTTCATGGCAACTATACATTATTTCTATTTTCTTGTAAGTTTTGACGTTTAAAAGTAACTCTCTTATTCATCATAATTATCAATGCTTTGGCATTGACTTTGTAGTACATATTTAATGTAACAGAAGCTCCTTCTTCAACAATTCAGCTAAATATGAATACACTGCTCTAAAAACTGTGAAGCGAACATCGTAAGAAATCTAGTAGGACATCTATGTCCTACTGTATTCCCTACGGCTGATATGATAATGATGATGTTATTTTAGTTATTAAACGTATACGTATAGTCACAAGCTCTCAATTTCCTCCAGTATTCACAAAACTTTTTCTTTTACCGCTTCATAAGCTCGTCTATGTTCCCGAGTTTTACCGATACCGTTATTAATCCCATTCATGCTACCATATCACATTCGAATTTGACAAGCGATACACCATTTTAATGACACATTTCAGAAAAAAGTGAAAAATAATTTGATTGATTCCTAATATTAACCTCGGTTACTTGAACGAAAATCAAATGTCGAATTCAAATTGCCAAGCGCGCATAAGCTCCAGTGATTGGTTGTTGATAATTCCGTCAACCAATCTAAACAGAATTCGCACGATTGACAATTTGAGAATTAAATTCTTAAGCCATCGAAGCAGAGTTCGCGCGGTTGACAATTTTTGCATTAAATTTTTCGTTCAAGAAACCGCGAGTAATATTATTGTTATTATTTTTGAAATCTAGAAGTTTTAGACCTTCAAAACTGAGAGGTAGCTTTGATTTTCGATGAACAAATTTTTAATAAATATACAATAAGTCGGAGTTTTCGAAAAGGGACATTAGGTATACATTGAGAAGTATAAAGTTTATCTTAATTAATAAAGTGGTAATATTTTACCTATAGAGATTTTTCACGTCATAATAATAAGAGATATACATTTATCTTATACATACATTACATTTATCTAAATTATTCTTTGGAATAAGTAAAAATATTCTTAAACATCTAAAAATATAGGACGATAGTTGCAAGAATACACATTCGCTCTAATAAAGTATATTTTTTTGGAAAATTCTGACTAGATAAAAAAAGCATTTATAATCAGCTTTGCTATAATATTCTTACAGTTTAAAATTTCGTAGTTAATTTTCATTGTTTTGCTAAAATCCTTAATTTATATTAAAATATTACGATAGACAATTTGGTGCAGACAAGGGTTAGATTACATCTAATAATATGTATTTTTTAATATGTAGGTAAATAGAATACTGTGAGTCGTGATTCTATGTATTTGAGTTATTTTAAAACACCTGCAGAAAAAAATCTACATAAAAACTAATAATATAAGTATATAAATACAACAAATCTGGCTATTTCTACCTAATATTGTATTATTGTCCTTTCGACAACAAATATCAACAATAACAAGAAACAATTATATTTAAAATCTATTACAATTTTGATTATTTTAATAAGTAAGTACATAATAATACACTTGGCAAATGTCTCAAAATTAATAAATTAGGCAAATAGCAAAAGACTAGAACACGGCATATTATACCTTGTGAATATTAGCGCTCCTATTCATAAACAGTCCATAAATGCTATCTGTCCTGTTCTTTTCCATATGAATAAAATGAGATGGCGATAATTTATTAATACTAAATAATAATATCCTGCAGTGTTTATTGGCAACAACGTTCAAAATAAAACATTTAAATTCTCCATATTGTCATCAAAAGATAAATATAGTTTGGAGTTACAATAAGTAGTATAAAATGTGTGGCCTCATAGCTTTTTTAAATTTGAGATGGGTTTGGTCTTGACTCTACTCTAAGCTAGATGTGACAAAGACAAAGTCGACAGCAATTTATTCCAGACAACCAAATGGATTAGAGACACCATTTCAGTTAAAGACGTTTATGAATAAAAGTTCTAACTATACATTGAACATGCAGAAGACACAATAGAAAATCTATTGCAAACAGAGACAAATTACTTAAAATCTACGAATGAGTCTGACGCGACGCCCCCTTGCATCCCCCTCATCATCGCTGTCAACAGATGTCTGCCGGTGTCCTAACATCAGAGCTTGAACCTCAGGGTTTAGAGGGAGAGCCGGGAATGACGAACGACGCACCATCGGAACTGGACGAGCTCCTAAATAAAAAGCACTTAATTTAGGGTATATTAAGACTAATATTATCTTAATAGTTGAGATCAATGAAATAAAAGTGACCACACTTTTTTGAGCATTCTTTGTGCATTTAAAACGACACACAGCAAACATTTTCAGTAGGTTATCGAGGAAGCAGGCACGCACTGGAATAACTAGAATGGAGAAATTGGTAAAAAAGGTGTTAAGTACAATAAATAGTGTCTCATTGTTGCATGGATTGGTTTCAGGGAATATTAACTCTGCAATCGAGCCGCAAAGGATGTGTTCAATGTCAAGATTGTAGTGCTGATGGTGTCAATATGCAGCAACATTCGGCTTCCGTAGATAAGTGACAATTTCCAGTCGAAATATACCAATCCTTGTCTTGAATCTAGTCACTAAGTTGATAAGGGTAAGCTAAACATGATTAATAAACGAACAGAACACCCCGTAACACCAATGAAACATGAGAATTACATGGGTTTACTTCCAGTTACACACCCAATTTCAAGCTAAAATCCCGTAATACTTACAAATTCCTTGTCAAAATTGCCACTGTAAATGTTCAGCTATTTGATTCACAAATTGATGACATTGTAATTGAAACTGTTATACAAATACTCCCTTAATTAGACATAGCCGATCAAGGGTATTACACTAGCGTATTTAATTAAAAGCAGAGGCAAGCAGATTAATAATTATTATGTAAAATATGTACCAATTAATATCACCATCATGGAACACGGGAGATATTTGTCAGCTAACAAGTAATTATAAATTGGATGAAAGGGTTTCACTAGTAAACCGATTTGCTACTGCTAAAAGCCAATTAGGCGCCAACTAAATCCACCACAAACCTGCGTGGTATCGATTGCGGATCCATAACAGAAAATTATTGTACTGCCACACATTGAGTATGGAACCTTTGATTAACCATTTGGAACGTAATCATGTGTTCAATGAACCGTGAGTTCAATTGATTACATACAAACTTGCCAACACGGATGTGTGTATTGACAGATTTGATGATGTTCTTCTGACAATAATATAGATGGAACAGATGGTATCTATCTACGTGCTTACATGCAACGCTATAAAGGATTTATTGAACTGGAAAGTGTTTTGGCTCTTTACAATTCGTGTATTCTATTGTTAGAAATGTTTGTAGTCCAGGCAAGGCATGAAACAATTAAGTTCAATCACTGTAGTAGTAATAAGAAAGAACTGTGGCTACAATAAATTCAAACTACTAAAGAGAATTTCAAAATTCAAGGCCGATATAAAAATCTAACTACAAGACGTGTGAGAATATTAATTACCTGAAAGTCTTTCAGTCGTCAGACAGACCTTGTTATGAAACAGATAATATAAAACAGTGAAAGAAGAGATAGAACTTTAGAAACCATTAAAATCATAAACATTTACATTCACATTTATCAACATTAAAGTTTCGATCAATAAAGAGCAGACTTGCAACGAACTCATAAATTATTTCATCAACACTGCGTTAGTATAAGAATAGAATAGGAAATAGAAATAGATTCATACCGAAAAGCTTTGCTGCGGATTGTCTTTTGACGAGTCTTGGTTCCCCAGCTGGAGTCTCGGCGATCGACGCCGGTGCTGAGCCTTCCTGTGGTTTCCTATGTGGTTCACTCAAGTACGAATTAATAGAATCTCCTCTCTTATACGGTTTGTTTTGGCGACTGTTACAGTTGTCCTTCTTGTCCTCCTCGGGATTCGGAAACGATTCAGCTATTTGAAACAGCTGTAGTCCAAACTTGCTCGATTCTCTTCGTAAGGGTTTCTTGTTAGCAAATTCTGCTAACGATTGCCGCCTTTCTCCGTCTGGGTTCAGCTTCCGCCTCGCCCTTTCTTCCTCTTTTACTTTCAGAACATCTAGTATAGCGTTGAGCAACAGGACCAGGAGAAATACAGTGATGCCGATGACGGTCACCGTGTTATTATCTGCACTTAAACCATGGTGTTTATGTTTACGTTTCGTGAAAGTCGGTTTCTCAGTAAACACTTCTAAAATGCTGCATGCGTCTTTTATAAACAGTGGAATGACTTTTGGTTTCACATTAGGTTTTAATGCTTCCGGTGGATTCTCTGGAGTTGTTTGATTTTCTTCGGGCGTGATCGCTGCGTCGGCAATTTTCTCAGGTAATACAGCGTTCGCTTCAACATTTTGTTTCATAAACCACATTTGCACACTGTAGATACAGTAAATGATCACGAATAGAATAAAAAGCAGGATCTTACGTTCGTTCATGTTTACATCGCAAAAGCACTGGTTTGTTTTGACATAGAACCGCGCGTGCGTGTGTTTCTATTCGCGTACTGCACGATATTGTTAAACAATGTACGGATATTGTAGTAAATGGATTATTTATTTTCACTTTTGTGGGTTTGTCTTGAATATTTTTTACGTGTTATTACGTCGCGTTGTCCAGCGGCGTCATTTTGTGATTTGTGGTGGGTAGCGCGCAGTGCGCATGTGCGGGCGGCGGCCGGGTCGCCAGGGTCGCCGCGCTAGTACTCGCTACCGTACGCCGTATGTACGCGCCACTACTACATACACACGTTAACTTTCGACTATCACTGTATTATCTTAACGCCTACACCTGTTTCTTTTCTATCTAGAACTAGATATATTTTCGTTTAGATTTAATCTTGCGTTTATTGATTCTACCGTACCAGTTTGAATGAAAAGAACTTTTCTATCAATATTTTCCTGAGTGCTTACAAGAGATAACAAATAAATTCAATAGGCTTTATCTTTTACTACTTGGTTGATTCTGCATTTGATTAATATTGCGATAGCGTACTGCATTAGATTAAATATTTTTAGGTCGATTCTATCAACGGTTTTAGCTCTCGACCTCACTTATGTGTCATTGTCCAATTGTCCTAAGGAATTGTTTGTCAAGAGCAGATTTGCTCCTGTCTGTGTAGGTACTGTAAACTGTACTGTACCTATCTATACTTATGGTAAAATATGCTTTGTTCACTCATCCTACGACGATCTTTTAAGGCTCGGTAACCATAGGTGATAGAAATAGGATTGCGTAGGTAACAGTGTCTACATTACAGCGTAATAAAATGTTAAAATTGTGTTGACATTATACCTACCTACACAATGTGATATTTCTAAACTGTGCATTACGGTATACTAGTTATTGCGCGCGACTTCTCCGCGAACATATTGATTTCTGCAGACGCAGACAAGGTAGTACATTAAAAAGTAGCCTATGTTGTTGTTCAAATCCCAAGTTATTACTTTGTAAAATTTCATTAAGATCGGGTAATTAGTTTTATTGTGATGAAGCTTCATCACAATAAAACTAATTACCCGATCTTTACATTTAAATGCGAAATTAACTCTGTTTTTTGTAGCTACAAAAAACAGAGTTACTTTCGCATTTAAATGTTAAATAGAAAGTAACAATTTGTAACACATGTAACATAATTTGTAACCCAAACTAGAGTCAAGTTTTTGATCAAAAATACATTTATGATTGTTACAGGTTTATGATGAAATTGAGTTTAAAATGTGTCATCTTCCGGGTTTTCATCAAAAACCTAGATTTTTTATCAAAAAACGAATTTTGAGAAAAACCTGCGACATATATACTTCTAAACAAATATTATAAAGATTTGTATTTTTGTTTGTCAACATAGTAACCGATTTTAAAAATTCTTTCCCCTATTTAATACTAAATTATCAGTGAGAAATATGGGCTTTGTTTTATTTAAAAAAAAAAAAACGGAATCCGTAAAGAAAATCCACGCAATTCATATAAAAAAGAGGTAAATTTTCTTGTTTGTTTATAAAAAGTAATCTCCGAAAGTCCTTTGCCGAATATTAAAATTCGTTCACTAATAGAAAGCTACACTACTGCCGCGTATCAAAGTATATGTTTTATGCTATACTTGACTTCCGAAGGAAGGAAACCACGGGCAAAAGCTAGTAAAAAAAATAACTGGGTACACGAATGCTCACGAACTCAATTTGGACTCGAGCGGAGTCTCAATAATTCAACGAACTCGTAGACACGGACCCATTTTCCGTGTTCAACTGCTAATATCTGCGAAAGTGGAAGCAACCATGTCACTCGCGACGAACGTAGTATTTATTGCATCTTTTGTTGATATATGTATCTGTCTTATGATGTACGCCTTTGGGTACCTACTTTTTTTACTTTGCTCCTGTTGGTCGTAGCGTGAAATTCTCGACATATAAACCCGATACCGACATATAAACCTTCCTCTTGAAACACGCTATCGTTTGATGAAGACCGCATTGAAATCCGTGGCGCAGTTTAAAAGATCGTCCATGGGGACAAATGTCGGGAACTAGGTACTACTACTTTACATTGAGCCGTGTTTCTTCATTTCATTAACCCCCGACGGAAAAAGAGGGGTGTTATAAGTTTCTGTCTGTCTGTCTGTCTGTGGCATCATAGCTCCCGAACGGATGAAGCGATTTCAATTTAGTTTTTTTTTGTATGAAAGGTGACTTATGTGCGAGTGTTCTTAGACATGTTTGATGAAAATCGGTTGAGCCGTTTAAAAGTTATGAGTGTGAAAGTGGGGAAGAAAAACTAAAAATGGTTTGTCATGTGGGTTATTAAATTATTAGGAACCTATGTATTTACAGCTTAACAAAATCGACATTATAATAAGTATGTACCTATAAAAAGTATAAAATAAAAATTAAATTAAAAATTTAAAAAACCCCCGACACAAAATCCTAAGTTCCCTTTAAAAAATAAAATACGTCGCGTTGAGGGACCGATGTTGCATTTAGGGTACGACCGTCCCAAGCGGTCCCCCAACGCGACGTATTTTATTTTTTTGTCGGGGGTTTTTTAAATTTAATTTTTTTTTAATTTAAATATACATTTTTTGACCTGTTTTAAACATGTCACGCATAACATATTAATGTCATGCATAGCAATATGGATTTACACCCGGATTTTCACTCGAAAGCGGCTGTGATTGGTTGTTGAAGATTCAGTCAACAGCAGTTTGGATACGTGTGCTGAAAACTGGTCACATTCATTTTCGTTTGAGAAAACGGGGACTAGTTTACCAATGCTGCTAATTGCAAAATGTTTCAAGTTAGTGAACACAAAAGTTACAAAGAACAGCTGTTCCATACATTTTTTTCTAAAACCGACGAATTGTTTCAACGCTAGAGGGTCCAGAATTATGTACTAAATCCATGGTAAATGGTGTCACGATGTCCTTTCCAACCGACAATGAAGTAGATATGATCAAAACTCACAGCTAGCATTCTCACCATTTTAGACAATCTTTCTACCAATCAAATGAAAGATTGATGCGGTCTTTCAAATCATAACGATCTAAAGAGAAAAGTATAATTTTAGAAGCACTTCTCTTACGTTACGCAACTATTTGAAATGCGCCGACGATTGATAAAAGATAATAAATACGGAGATGCAATGTTGTTTGAAATTAAAATTGGAATAGATGAGTTATGTGTAGAGTGTGTTTTCATGTGGTTCCGTTCACATTAATCTTGTTCTCTGAATTAATGTAGACTGAAATGTACCTACTAAATAAAACTGAAACGTTTCCGCGTAGGTGTCCGGTTAAGTAACTGATTTATATATCAATATTTATTATTTATATATTTAAATCTTCACGCTAATAATATAAATGCGTAAGTTACTATGTCTGTCTGTCTGTTACCTCTTCACGACAAAACCACTGAAACGACAGCAATGCAATTTGAAAAAGATGTACAAGTAGCTTGGGATCTGGTAAAGTTAGCACCGTTTTACGATACCACAATAATTTGCCATGCTATCTCTTCACTGCCTTTGGTTGGCTGGTAGATCCGTACTAATATTATAAATGCGAAAGTAACTCTGTCTGTCTGTCTCTTCTTCACGCCTAAACCACTGAACCGATTTCAATGAAATTTGGTACAGATATAGTCTGGGACCCGAGAAAGGACATAGGATAGTTTTCATCCCGGAAATCCCCCGGGAACGGGAACTATAAATCCACGAAGTCGCGGGCAAAAGCTAGTATAGTATAAGGCGTTAAATCCACCGTTGTACCTATTTTGTTTTTGCATAAAGTTTAAATAACTAATCGATTGCATCAAACAATGATAACTGGAATCACATAGCCGGAGGCGCGACAAAAGCTAGTATCATATAAAAGAGAAAATCATCAGAATACGTTGACTAGCTATGTAGTTCAAAGGTTTATTACTGTACCTTTGAATAATTAAAAATATTTTTTTTCCAACACATATTTATCGTCATTCTATAAACCATCTATTAGGAAAATTACAAAACGGACTGACTGAATACCGTCTTTTTGTTTTCCATACCCTGAAATAATAAAAACAAATAATCACAGGAAAGCTCTGTAATAACAATACGTTTTCTATTAAAAACTGTTTTGTTTATTTTTCATTAGCGTTCATATTGGTTTATCTTGGCATCTGTTCGCTATTGGTTTGTTGTTTCATTGTTAAGTCTGCCCAAGGCACTAATTGTACCTACGTGGAACGCTTCGATAATTCTAAGAATAATGGTAATAATGGATAATGTTTATTTATTTAGGAATTTCTAAGAAAATATATATTTACTTCTATACTAACTCTGTATTTTTAACCGACTTCAAAAAAAGGAGGAGGTTTTCAATTCGACTGTATTTGTTTTTTTTTTTTTTTATGTTTGTTACCTCGAATTTCCCGACTGGGTGAACCGATTGTCATGATTCTTTTTTTATTTGAAAGCTGGTGCTTTCCGTGTGGTCCCATTGTCACCATTTCAATATCTGATGATGGGATCTTGTAGAAATCGGGGGAACGCTTCAATAAATAACAGCAGATTAACCGCGATTGTTGCTATAGCATATTATTTAAGCATTGTTTACACCATCACACAATATAACATCACGCCTGTACTCAAGGGTTACACAGATGTATACACTTGTATTTAAAAATTTCTCATCCAAGTAAACGGAATCGCATATTCTGCTTTCTTATGACTTTTTAGTGGTGTCTCGTTAATTTACATAGCATGACAGTTTCTTCACGGATTTGGATGACAAGAAGTTGATACTAAAAAGCGAGAAATAAAAAACTTTTTTACTATTTTTTTTGTAAAAAAGTTTTTTGGATTCTTTTACGTAACGAATAAATTTAAAAACTACTAGACCGATTTAAAAAAATCTTTATCAGTTAGAAAGCTACATTATCACTGAGTAACGTAGGCTATATAACATCACGCTACGACCTACGGAAACGGAGCAGTAACCAAAGACGTAACTTAACGCGAGTGAAATAAGCCACGCGGACGAAGCTGCGGTTAGTTGGCTAGTATACAAATTATGAAATATAAAATAAAATAATAATATAAAATATACCATCACGCCTGTATTCCCCGAAGGGTTAGGCAGAGGTGTACCAGTGTACACCCACAGTTCGCCGGTATATTTAGGTCCCATTGTGACTGTCTGTCACGTACTCTTATTTAATAACAAATTATTATATTTATTTTAAAACGCTCCCACGGTTCAAGCCACTTAGAAACTCATAAATACTCAATTTTATGGGATACAAACTAGGGCCAAGTGCCAGCCCTCACGACGGGCGCCAATGTTTTTATCTAATTCTAAGGAAACGAGTAAAATATTAACTTTCTAAGCGCAACTCACAATACTTGTGCACATCTGGTTATCATAAATGAACCCCAAGCAATATTTAAAAGGACCCTTAGAACAATCGACAGATCGTACAAAAAAATAAAGGGCAGTAAATCGTTTCTGCAAAGTGCATGGACTGAGTGTAAGGACTTGGAAGTTTCGGGAGGCGAAGGGACAGTCGGTGGAGCACCCGAATAGGAGACGGTCGTGGTAGGCGAAGCTAGTTAAGTTAGGAAGCTGTCGTGTTATCGCGGAGGCTAGGTTCATGGAGACAGGGATTGTTAGGACGCGGGAGACGGCGGTTCCGGTGCAGAGCAGGTGTAGTAACCCGGGCTGTAGTAGTAAGTGAATTGTAATCTAATTATTGAAGGCGATATTTGGTAAGTGTTGCACCAATTAAACTTAATAGTTATAGTGTCCTTAACAATATTCTTAAAGCAGGTTTAGTTGTATTGTACGCTATAGGTAGCGGTCTGATGTAGTCACAGAGAATTCATTAATAAGAATTTCTTCTAGTGTGGCGAATTACTACTTTATGTTATTGTAGGGTTAACGTTATTATTATGCTCATTTATGCCTATATTATGTGTCCATCTCCTAATCCGCACCTTTGGCAGGGACTCATGGGGAGCGTTTGGTTTTAGGGAAACGGAGACGGCCTTCCAATACACCCCACACTCACACACACGTACCCTATACACTTACACACCTGACTATTGACTTTTATTGACTTTCAATTGACACATACATTATGGAAGGCAGAACCGTAACTTCATAGATCATTTAGATCTTTATTTGGGATCTAAATGATCAACACGTTTATCAAGCTAGGCTACAATGCCAATCTGTAATTAGTAATGCAAACGGTATAATTACCGTGATACAACCAAACGTTACTGATGCTAACTGCTTCCTATAGAAGGTCTCGCACGGAGTACTTTGCGGGGGGCTTGTTGTACGCACATTCCCAGGGAGGGGGGTAGGCTCCACTAAGTTCAAAATCTGAATTGTTAGCCCCGTTCTAAGAGCGCTAGGGTCCGTGTCTCGCTTAAATCAAATGGCCCCATAATCGGTCAGCACACACTAGCGAGACACGTGATTTGGATGCTAAGCTTCTGAAATAATTATGTTGTGAAGCATCCTCTAAACGGGGAAGTTTAGGGGATTGTGCAGTGACGATATGAAATACCACTCCGGCGTATACCAAGCTCAACCGCATTGAATTCTGCCACAGACTGAGTCTACGGTGCACTTGTGCTAGTTCTGCATTGTCTTAGTAGAGGGCGCGGTCTTCCGTAAGGGGGTCAGTTTTATTAGTACGCGAATAGGAAAATCACTAAAACTTGTCTTCCTCAATGACAGTGGACTTCGCAGTCTTCCGTCTTAGTATTGTGTAAGACATGTAGATAGAGCTTAGGGAACGTATTCCGCTAGAATCGTAGCAGTGTCCTTAGTGGACCTATGCGTTCAGGTCTAGCCGTATGCGTATGACTAGGCAGCCATCGAAAGATGGTTGCTAGTCACTGAAGTGGGTCCGTCATTAAAATTGATAAATTAACGTAGTCCGAAATAAAGAACATCTTAAACGCAAGTGTAGCGGTCCCGTCATCACTCCTTACATTTTATATTATCCCTTTGCATACCCTCTTGTCTTCTTAACTTAATTACATTATATGGTATTATGTATGTCTATATAACTGGGAATTCCCATACTAGTATCTTTGGTCCCCCTCCTTGTCTTTAGCTCTCAAAGTCGAGACAAGGCAGTATAGTTCTATGGGAATTCATTTCGTATAATCGGTGGGAGAGTGGCCAGTCTGGGACGAGCTCTACAGGGCCGCGCGGATGGCGGGGCGCGACCCCTTCCCCTTCAGGGAAGCCGATGTATACTCAAATATTATAGATTTAAGAAAATCGAAAATTTTATTAGCCTAGTGTATCTCAGGAACAGTCACATGTGGTGCCGTGACCAGGATTCTCGTCACTAAATGTACTGATTTACATCAGTGCAACGAGAAAGAGCTATTAAAGGGTTACTACATTTAACACAACGTAATTTGAATACTTATTTTACGATAAGTTGTAGAAGACGACGAAGGTTAATACGGCCACTATCATTACTCGTATTATGGTTTAATTCTTTTTACAGTCTGACTGTTGCTTTAATTTTGATTGACAAATTGTAGGTAGACAAACCTAGGTTTACGCATTATAGTTTTGGGTTGATGAGTGTTGAAACGTGTGGGTTAGATTCCTACATTATATATGTTTGTTGATGAGTGCTTGGCTTCCTGTGTCGCGGATAGTCAATATTCGATTTCCGCAAAGTGTAATGGTGAGTAGTGCTTGGATTAGTTTCTAATAAAAACTGTGGGTTCGAGTCCCACACTGACATACAATTTAGAAGGTAATGGTTTAAATATTTCTTGGATTGATGCTACTGTAACAGTGGATTCATTTTAATTATGAATAGAATACTTGTGTGGGCTTCATTTCGAATTCCAGGATACTTCACGTGGCCGCGGCTACACTATTTGTCAAGCATGGGCTTGTGCGTTGCGCTTGGTTTGAAGTTTTATCGTAATCGGCTGGCACCTAATTACTTCAACTACAGCTAAAGCGTGGCTCCTGTTGCAAAGTTAAGTTATAATTCCTTTAAACTTCAGAAACGGCTACTATGTGGTATGGTTTTTGTAATCTGTATAAATTTTATGATATTCAGACTTAAGGCACTTAAGTTATCAGTTCTGATAAAGCAGCTATAGTCAGTATTTTTGTAATTACATAGGGGACTATACAACTTTGATGTCCAATTATTCTAACATTACTTCGCAAATCTTATCGGATTTTGAAGCTGCTCTACCTTCTTCGAATCAGAGGGGGGCGCACAGTTAGAATTAATTCTAATATGTATATGTGCGGACTATTTCAGAATCTCATGGATATGATAACGGCAACTGACTAAGCTGACTCAGCCCCGAGGTGCGTTAGGGAGAGGCCCCTGTCCAGCGGCGACTGCACTATGCCGAGCTTAGAACAGGGAGCAGCGTAGGTAGCGTGCCTGATAATCACAAATACTCTTAAGAGAGACCCTGGTATGTACAAAAATATTATAAGCATGCACAGGTTTTCTGTATTTAACTAAAGCGTGGTAACTAATATTAGTTAAATTAATATGAAGAGTATTTTCGTGAAGTGTAAGCACGAATAGTGCCATTAGGTTTCAGTTAAAATGCTTCTGCAAAACCACGTAAAACGGTACAAAATATTATAGCAGGGACTATAGCTTGTTGGATTCTTGTTCCAGCTAGAATAATATTTTGAATTTTTCTGTATTTTACTAAAGCGTGATTGCGAAGCGTGTAGTTAAATTATTATGAGAAGAGCATTTTACTGAAAAATAAGCACGAGTGGTGTAATTATGTTTCAGTTAAGATTCTTCTGTAAAACAATACAAAATATTATAACACAAACTATAGCTTGTTGGATTCTTGTCCCAGCTAGGATAATATTTTGGAGGTTTTTGAATTTAACTAATGCGTGATAGTGTTAGTTAAATCATTATGAGAAGAGCATTTTACTGAAAAATAAGCACGAGTGGTGTAATTATGTTTCAGTTAAGATTCTTCTGTAAAACGATACAAAATATTATAGCACAGACTATAGCTTGTTGGATTCTTGTTCCAGCTAGGATAATATTTTGGAGGTTTTTTGAATTTAACTATAGCGCGATAGTGTTAGTTAAATTATAATGAGAAGAGCATTTTACTGTCAAATAAGCACGAGTGGTGCAATTAGGTTTCAGTTAAATGCTTCTGTAAAACAATACAAAATATTTTAGCACAGACTATGGCTTATTGGATTCTTGTTCCAAGCAGAATAATATTTTGTAGGTTTTGTAAATTTAACTGAACCGTGGTAATGTTAATTAAATTATTAATTTTAAAGGGGGTAAGCACGTGCAGTACAATCCGTTAAAATGCTTCTGAAACGGCACAAAATACTGATGAGAGTATGTCTTATTGGATTATTGTTCCAACTGGAATAGTAATTTGTTTATTTAAAAAAAAAAGCACAGGTAGGCGGATATTTTATCATCTTCAGTTCGACCTATTGTGAAAGCTCTTCCGCTGCACTTTGTCACGCGTCTGATTTTCAGAGGGGGGAATGTGACTGTCTGTCACGTACTCTTATTTAATAACAAATTATTATATTTATTTTAAAACGCTCCCACGGTTCAAGCCACTTAGAAACTCATAAATACTCAATTTTATGGGATACAAACTAGGGCCAAGTGCCAGCCCTCACGACGGGCGCCAATGTTTTTATCTAATTCTAAGGAAACGAGTAAAATATTAACTTTCTAAGCGCAACTCACAATACTTGTGCACATCTGGTTATCATAAATGAACCCCAAGCAATATTTAAAAGGACCCTTAGAACAATCGACAGATCGTACAAAAAAATAAAGGGCAGTAAATCGTTTCTGCAAAGTGCATGGACTGAGTGTAAGGACTTGGAAGTTTCGGGAGGCGAAGGGACAGTCGGTGGAGCACCCGAATAGGAGACGGTCGTGGTAGGCGAAGCTAGTTAAGTTAGGAAGCTGTCGTGTTATCGCGGAGGCTAGGTTCATGGAGACAGGGATTGTTAGGACGCGGGAGACGGCGGTTCCGGTGCAGAGCAGGTGTAGTAACCCGGGCTGTAGTAGTAAGTGAATTGTAATCTAATTATTGAAGGCGATATTTGGTAAGTGTTGCACCAATTAAACTTAATAGTTATAGTGTCCTTAACAATATTCTTAAAGCAGGTTTAGTTGTATTGTACGCTATAGGTAGCGGTCTGATGTAGTCACAGAGAATTCATTAATAAGAATTTCTTCTAGTGTGGCGAATTACTACTTTATGTTATTGTAGGGTTAACGTTATTATTATGCTCATTTATGCCTATATTATGTGTCCATCTCCTAATCCGCACCTTTGGCAGGGACTCATGGGGAGCGTTTGGTTTTAGGGAAACGGAGACGGCCTTCCAATACACCCCACACTCACACACACGTACCCTATACACTTACACACCTGACTATTGACTTTTATTGACTTTCAATTGACACATACATTATGGAAGGCAGAACCGTAACTTCATAGATCATTTAGATCTTTATTTGGGATCTAAATGATCAACACGTTTATCAAGCTAGGCTACAATGCCAATCTGTAATTAGTAATGCAAACGGTATAATTACCGTGATACAACCAAACGTTACTGATGCTAACTGCTTCCTATAGAAGGTCTCGCACGGAGTACTTTGCGGGGGGCTTGTTGTACGCACATTCCCAGGGAGGGGGGTAGGCTCCACTAAGTTCAAAATCTGAATTGTTAGCCCCGTTCTAAGAGCGCTAGGGTCCGTGTCTCGCTTAAATCAAATGGCCCCATAATCGGTCAGCACACACTAGCGAGACACGTGATTTGGATGCTAAGCTTCTGAAATATGTTGTGAAGCATCCTCTAAACGGGGAAGTTTAGGGGATTGTGCAGTGACGATATGAAATACCACTCCGGCGTATACCAAGCTCAACCGCATTGAATTCTGCCACAGACTGAGTCTACGGTGCACTTGTGCTAGTTCTGCATTGTCTTAGTAGAGGGCGCGGTCTTCCGTAAGGGGGTCAGTTTTATTAGTACGCGAATAGGAAAATCACTAAAACTTGTCTTCCTCAATGACAGTGGACTTCGCAGTCTTCCGTCTTAGTATTGTGTAAGACATGTAGATAGAGCTTAGGGAACGTATTCCGCTAGAATCGTAGCAGTGTCCTTAGTGGACCTATGCGTTCAGGTCTAGCCGTATGCGTATGACTAGGCAGCCATCGAAAGATGGTTGCTAGTCACTGAAGTGGGTCCGTCATTAAAATTGATAAATTAACGTAGTCCGAAATAAAGAACATCTTAAACGCAAGTGTAGCGGTCCCGTCATCACTCCTTACATTTTATATTATCCCTTTGCATACCCTCTTGTCTTCTTAACTTAATTACATTATATGGTATTATGTATGTCTATATAACTGGGAATTCCCATACTAGTATCTTTGGTCCCCCTCCTTGTCTTTAGCTCTCAAAGTCGAGACAAGGCAGTATAGTTCTATGGGAATTCATTTCGTATAATCGGTGGGAGAGTGGCCAGTCTGGGACGAGCTCTACAGGGCCGCGCGGATGGCGGGGCGCGACCCCTTCCCCTTCAGGGAAGCCGATGTATACTCAAATATTATAGATTTAAGAAAATCGAAAATTTTATTAGCCTAGTGTATCTCAGGAACAGTCACACCATGTAATAGGGGGCGAGCCTATTGCCATTAACCGGGCACAAATCCAAACTCCGAGCTGCTACTAAGAATTTCATAGAAAAACCTAATAACACTTTTTGCTCGACCTGGGAATCGAACCCGGGACCCCTTGCACAGCAGTCGCACTTGCGACCACGAGACCAACGGGGCAGTTAAAATAAAATAATAGTCAACAAAAGGAATTATGTAGGTGTACTTTATCATTAGTATCATAGGATCACTCATCACTCATAGGAGACCAGCAGTGTGATTCTCTAAGCCTCACTTCGTAATTCGAAAGCTGAATCCGCAGTGGGATTACAAAATGGTATTCTGTTAATAACGATCACGCCGGTGACGTCACTTAATACTAAACCAATGACAAGTTGGTTCGTGATCGAAGTGAGCGCGATCATTTTAGTGAGACTCGTTTTCGACTTTGTATTTTAGAGAATCGCACTACAGAGCATGCATAAATATAATTTGTATTAGTTTGTAATCGTCAATCCGCCTTGAGCAAGTGTGATGATGAATGCTCTTGCCTTCTCTGTAGGTAAAAAGCGTTTTCCCTCCAGTGGGTCAAAAATAGGCTAGTATTATTATGTGAGCAATTTTTATGCTGTAATTAATGGTGCTTCAAATAAAACTGTTACTTTGTTACAATGTTATTACATTTGTTCTTGAATAAACTTTCTTGATTCCAGGAAAGCTTGTTATTATACGAATGAAACATTGGTATCTACCCATTACTCGGGCGTGCTTTGGAATTTAGTTTTTGCTTATTGCAACTGCCCCGTTGGTCTCGTGGTCGCAAGTGCGACTGCTGTGCAAGGGGTCCCGGGTTCGATTCCCAGGTCGAGCAAAAAGTTTTATTGGGTTTTTCTATGAAATTCTCAGTAGCAGCTCGGAGTTTGGATTTGTGCCCGGTTAATGGCAATAGGCTCGCCCCCTATTACATGGGACCTAAATATACCGGCGAACTGTGGGTGTACATTGGTACACCTCTGACTAACCCTTCGGGGAATACAGGCGTGATGGTATATGATATATATGATATATATATGATATATATGATTTTTGCTTATTCTTGTGAGTCTTATTCACTTAGGTCAGTATTGATTTTGTATGCTATGCTTTTTGTCAAAGTCCAATAAATCCGTTGTCCTGGTGTCTTCTTAAGTTTACTAGCCTATGTGGGAGCTTTATTGTGTAGGTCAAAAGGAATATTTCAGCTTGACTATTTACTATATATTTGAATAGATTTCAGGGATTTCAGTGTATGAAATTCACTTATTACACAACTATCTTGCCGTCCTCTCTCCCGCTAAAGTTTTCTAAATATTTTTACAACGGACTGATGTTGTGGTATCTACAATATGCTTAAAAAGTCTATCTACCAATTCCATTAGTTTCCAAAGCCTTTCTCATTGATTCTGACGACTCTTGGCAACAACTTAGCATACCACCTGCACAGCGGAATCTTTAAAAATTAATTTAAAATTCCCTTATACAGAATATTGTAAGTACTTGGCAATATCCTTGATAGCATATTTTTTTCCAAAACAGTATTCCGATATTGCGCTGCAGTTAAGGCAGGCAGTTACGATCCCGAAAGATTTCCATTTCGCGCTTCGTCGCATTCGGCTGCGCATTAAAATATGCAGCCGGAGCCCTATTCTGTGTGCTGTGAAGTACGTGGGTGCGATAGCTGAGCGTTGCAGTTCAGAAGGCTAATTCTGACAACAAAAGTCGCGTCTAGTGACGAGTTTGGTTACTGCTCTGCTTCCGTACTATTTCTTATGGCTATAGTACACAAAATCATTTTTCCAATCCGACTGGGAGATTCAGATATCAGCGCGTTTATAGAATACTAGCTTTTGCCCGTGACTTCGTCCGCGTGGATTAATAGTTCCCGTTCCCGGGGGATTTCCGGGATGAAAACTATCCTATGTCCTTTCTCGGGTCCCAGACTATATCTGTACCAAATTTCATTGAAATTGGTTCAGTGGTTTAGGCGTGAAGAAGAGACAGACGGACAGACAGAGTTACTTTCGCATTTATAATATTAGTACGGAAGTACGGATTTTTATAAATGTATTAGTATAGATATAATACTGAAAGCTTAATATCTGTTATATTCATACTCTTGCGCCGTTAATCTTCGAAACCAGGGCCATATGCGTGAACATCACTTAACATTAGCGTGTTAGGGTCGAAAGCACCGCCTGTACACAGTGGCACATCGCCAGAGCAGAAAGATCGGCACTATCATCGAGCAGTTGATAATGAACTAAAGTACAATAGAAACAGAGCATAAAATTGCGTAATTGTAAGTAGGAAAACAAATGCGAAGCGAAATTATCTTGCAATCAAATTGCAACTCTATGTACGATGTATATTTGTCCTTTATCAATTAACTAACGTCGCTTAACAACTTGCCATTGACATTGGGGACGTGTTTTGTTTCTATGAGTAACCACTCTAAAATTGGCTATGAAACAGCTGGCTAATGGACAGATTAATCAAAAATAATTACGGAAATAAATTATTTAAATCTTCGCCATCACTCTTGGCTCGTAAATAACAATGGTGTCATAGCGTTACGTAAAGTGTCAGGAAATGTTTGATAACAGTATTTAGATAATGTATTTGGCGTCCGTTGTGATAGTTTTTCTCTATTATCAGTTTAAAAAATATTTTGTCTATAAATAACACGATAAAGATATTATAATCCAATTTAAAAAAAAGTAGCCCACCGTTTTATGCAATAAATTCGAACATACCGGTGGTTAGGGCTTCTGCAAGAGGAATCTCTTAACAATACGCGTCGTGTCCAGGAGTATCGCTTTCTGAATCAAGCTCTTGATCCAACTGCCCAACGTGAGCCTCCTCAGGTATTGATCGAGACCCTGGGCTATTTTATTATGGCTATTTTTTTCTGCTGTTTTCCCTCACCATGTATCAGTATCTTTAAATTCCCATTTGCAACCAGCAATATAGATTTCCCGCTAGTTTCTTGTAGCTTTAGCAAAATACAGGTGAAATATAAAAATAAAGCTGTTTCAGTCACTTTTGTATCGACAAGTAATATTTTTTTCTTATTAAGAGGGTTTACGCCGGCGGCGCGCCGTCCACGCGCTATTTGCCTCAAAATCAATGATTTTCAAACCTGTTAATACCCATTAATAACTTATCGTACAAACATGCAATTTACGAATAATATTAGGAAATTTTGTCTTCTAGAGGACGTGAGAGGTTTTTTTAAAATTAAATAGCATGCTTGTAAATTATATTAAGATAACTAAAGTGAGATTTGCGTATTTTACGTTCAGAGTCAATTTCGAAGCCGTTAATCTCCAAAAATTGTTGATAGAATCAATAAACAAAAATATATGCTAATTGGTAATATCCTTAATAATTTTTTTGTCAAGACAGATTTTCCGATTTAGGTTACTTACTACGGAAAATAAAATCAAAACAATGTCTAACTATTAACAAAATACACGTAGATAAAATGATCTTTTTCAACGTTTTAACTTGCATTTATCATTATAATAATAACATATTCTAATAGAAGAACATCTCTTTTAAAACTTGCAATTCAAAATTTTCGTGTAATTAGCTTTATATTTTTTTAATAAATATTTTATTATTTTGGTATCATGATAAAAGTTGTCTATAGGTATTCATAAAAAGCCTTAAACTCAATCTGTAACTATATGAAGGCCTATGTTAAGCAGAGGGTATTAATATGCCAACAGTATGATATGATATACCATACCAACCTAGTATTAAAACAGAACATAAGACAAAGATAATTCGTATTGAAATGTTCCCACAGATCAGATAAGTAGCAATCCAGCAGTTGATAGCTAAGTGGATGATTGCTAACTGAACGTAATGCCTGACCTTTCACGTCAAATAAGTAAGCTTAACAATAAATGTGAGGTTTGAGATGACTGGATAATGAAAATGGGAAGATCATAAATTTTTCCTGATGTTTGACACCTGTAAAATAATGACTTAGACTGTAAACAGGTGTAGTTACAGCTGTGAGAATAATTGAGTTACAGGCAGTGAGCCAGAGAATATTAGTACTACAATTAGTTATTTAAGGTGCTGATAAGATTTCATCAGCATCATCATATCAGCCGAATGTCGCATGACATCCACGTCGTCGGTCTACCTCGTGGAACAACTACACACTGACAAGACCAAAATACTTCAAACAGGCTTATTTCAAAACATGTCTTTATCCAAATCTGTTTGTACAGTAAAAAATATATGCAAATCTTGAACATAATATGATTGAGTCACAGTGGATGACCGATTCTAAAACACGTTTTTGAGACAAATTCTTGATATCTGATATAAATAAACACAACGGTAAAGAAGGTTGCCCTTTAATAATAAATATCTGCAATAATAAATATTTTTTTTTTTTTTACAACTTAAGTTTAAGCTAATGACGCGGAAACCTTTGATATCACGATGTACAAACGACATTTATAGTTCGCATGTAGCACGATAGATGTCGCCACCACCTCAAATTCACCATCTCAAAAATCAAGAACCCGATGCAGTTACGTAACGTATTCCAGAATCGTCTCCCGAAACGGCAACGTTCGCACCTGCCACACTAATGTACGTATTGCGATACATGAAATTACACGGCCATTTTATATGCACCTCCCGCTGAGTTATTAGGAAAATTGTGAGTGAATCTAATGGCTGATGATGGGAAATTAAATGGGTTGGAAATGCTGTATGGTTTTGATAGTTGTCGTTATCCAGGTTAGCGATCAATGATACTTAATGTTGTTGTTTTTTTTTTTAATATCATTATCATCATCATTATATCAGCCTATAGCTGACCATTTGCTGTACGTACGCCTCCCTTAAATAGCGCTAACCATCCAGTCCTGAGCAGCCCATTTTAATATCGTTGGATGGCGAACAAGCCGACGCCGACGACCCAAATGATGATAAGTGATCATCGCTGCATATAGACATCTACCAGGAGACTTGCAAAAGAGTTGCCACATAGAGACAAAGCTAAAATGTCTCATGTGCCTGTAAAAAAAAGCAACGCTGCTTTGCGACAGAAATAGGTTTGGTGGTAGTATTACTACTACTAATAAATGATTTGACTATAACTTAAACTAAAAAAATAATAAGCTTCGCCTTAAAATGGCTCTAATTTACCTACATTTTTTGACATTTATTATCGCTGAGATGAGATCGCGACCTAGATTTTGAACGTTTTTAATTAGTATAATAGAATTAGCCTTCAGATTATTTACCTCCGTAATATTAATTTCACATCATAATTATCGTAGTATCTTAATACTCGGCAGCGATAAGAAAGGTGTAGCTGACTAATTAGCGTGTTTTCTGTATCGCTAATGAAGGATCAACAATAACATGACGGACGCGGAAGCTCTGGGCCAAATATTTGTTTTATAAAATACATTAAAGAAAAATACAATTAGTTAATGTTTTTCCATTAATTAAGACTTTTTTGTTTACTATGTTTTTTTTGCGATAGATAATGTAGATAGTAATAAGACTTGAGAAGGAAAAAGAAGAAGAAACCTGAAGAGATTTTTTGTTTGTTTGTTTAAACTCGCTAATCTCTCTGGAACTACCAATCAGATTGGCATGAATATTTTTGTATATGATAGCCAAATTCATGAGGAATATAACAAGAATATAGAGAGAATATAATTCATAATATAACGCATAATATAACGCTATGACCCACGAAAGTGGAGCAGAAACAAAAGACCCAAAACGGGAGTAAAGAAAACCACGCGGAGGAAGTCTTGGGCAAAATATACTCAGTTATAAACTTACTGTTGGTATGATTGTCACTCTTGATAGCAGTGCAATTCTGTAAGATAAATATAAATATCTTAAATATCTTGGGACAACTCACACACGGATATCTGATCCCAAGCTAAGCAGAGCTTGTGTTATGTTAACCATACAACTGATATACATACTTATATAATTTTTAAATACATACATATTATAGATAAATCACACCCAGACACAGAACAAACACTTATGCTCATCACACAAAGTTTGTCCTGGGTGGGAATCAAACCCACGACCTCCGGCTTAGCAGTCAGGGCCACTAACCACTAGACCAACAGGCCCGTCATTGTAAAAATCTGCTTTGGTGAATTTAAGTGTGGTGAGAATGAGGTGACCTGTCTTCCCTAAAACCTAAATTCACAGGGGGAATTTTTAACAATACCTAGACCACTAGTGTTTTAACGTTTAATTATTTAGCTTCTTTTAGTCGTGGGGTAGTGGATATTCACAAAGCTCCTAATTGTCCGTACGACAATTGACGAATAAGGTTTTATTACTCATTTTATTATTTATTTCTTCTCTAACACGTTTTGCATCTTAGCACCTATGACATTGCGAAAGCTTGCCATCTTGATCGAACGATTGTTATTCCAAATTTGAATGCCAGAGGAGTATAATATGCAGGAATCTGCTTGTGGGTGTAGACACATCTGATAGTGAAGCAATACCTACTTAGTCATCATTATTGATGCGTACACGCATATTTAGGTCGCGGTTATTATGGCAATAAAATGTAGTAAATGATTTTGAATAAAGTGCAAGCGTAGGTAGCTTCTTAGAAAACGTGAATTTTAGAGCAGTATTAACTGTTATAGATATTATTGAATGTTATGGACGTGTGTAGGAATATTTGCCAATGTAATCTTGTAAGTTTCAAAAGAGATATATACTTTAACAGATTGATGCCTAAGGGTTCTCTCAGTATGCACGTTAGGTGTGTTAGGTGCGTTAGGTGTGTTTGACTGCCCCGTTGGTCTCGTGGTCGCAAGCGCGACTGCTGAGCAAGGGGTCCCGGGTTCGATTCCCAGGTCGGGCAAAAAGTGTCATTGGGTTTTTCCATTAGGAATTTCTCAGTAGCAGCCTGGAGTTTGGAAGTTGGTGGTGTGACACCCCGTGCCTCGGAAAGCACGTAAAGCCGTTGGTCCTGCGCCTGACCTCTCTCCGGTCGTGTCGGATTGCCGTCCCATCGGGCTATGAGAGTTAAGGAAGAGGGAGTGCACCTGTGTTTGCGCACACACTTGTGCACTATAATATCTCTTGCGTACGTGGCTAGTCTGCATGAAGATTAGCCGCCGTGGCCGGAATCGGTCTGGAGAATTGCATTTTTTTTGCACGTTAGGTGTGGCACTAGAGCAACCATGTAATTGACACTTCGTGAGCATTGTAGGACACCCGTACTGCGCACGCAAGACGGCAAGACACCAAACGTCACGTGTCAATTGTATTGAGAAGGGCAACCGTCCATATGCCTCCAGTGCCGCAACAGTCCAGCACCAAACCCATAAACTGGAAGAGCCGTTAGTTAAAGTTACTTCCTCCTTCCCATAATTATACATAGTTTAATGACAATGCCAAAACAAGGAATTTGGAGGACTGTGTTCTATAGGCCTAAATTCCCTCCACCGTATTTTGTTAGATATCATCGCTTTACTACAAGGGGCAACACCAATTTGTGGATTATATGTTCCTACATGAAATATGATAATGAACCTACATGAAAAATTCCATTCTTGAATTTTCTTTTGAAACGGCTCAACACTCCAGACGGTTATGCTTCAGTGCATAAAATCTAGCACCCAATTAGACTTCTCAGTGTACATAATAAGAGCCAATCAGCAAGCTGCGATGTATCAGCATTTATCGAATTAATGGTTCGCTTTCAATAGGCAATTTTGATTCCCCTTCAAAAGATGGGAGGCGAGTTTTTTTCAAAGCTTTTCATACTCGTGCCTAATGAAGCTGAAAGGCTTTGTCATGAGATATAACATACAGCGCTTTGATAATGCAAAAATGTGTATTTACGACTTTATAATTTTGGTGTAGAGGCAGCTAATTTGAGGTTTTCGGCCGTCTTTTGTTATTTAACGAAGCGGGAAGCTGTACGTCAAAACGATGTATCAATCAATTGTATTGTTTTGGTTTGCGTGTGTGTGTGGGTTTGGAGATGAGATAATTATGTGTAGGTAGGTAATTAATTTGTGCTGCTGTTTGGTTTGTAAAGCTGTTTCTGTCTAGTATCTACATTAGCGATAATGAGTATCAAAAGTCTAGCTTTTGCCTGCGACTTTTCTTAAGGATCCCTAATTGTTATCGTAATACAATATTTCCTATGGCGATTAGCGATAAAGTAGCTACCTATTAGCGAATACATTTTATAAGTTTAGCTCGATAAAATAAACTCTTAAGCTTTATAATATTTAAAAAAAAAAATAAAAAAAAAAAAAATGTTAAATACCTACTAATATTGTTAGTCTTTAATACTCACGTTTTTAAGTGAGAAATATTTGGAAGATAACGAATCCCTACGAGGAGTAATTAGGCACCAATTTTTTTTTGTACCTCTTTAACAATCTTTGTATTGATAAAAATATGACCCAAATTTTACAGGTCAACGAACTTTTCTCAAACAAAAAAATTACAAATTAAAATCCAATACCGTCAAAGCCTTATCATTTCCTAATCCAATCAGTTTATTCGAATACAAACTCGATATAAACTTATCGATATCTCGGTTAGCTAATCGTACTCGAAAATTGTTTTGAATAGCCAATCGCCAGTCGGGTAGCCGGAAAACGCGCGGTCTTTTTTCAACCCCATTTGAATTTGAACGCGTTCTTAATGAGGGGAATCGGGTTTTTACGATATTACTTCACTGGTTCTCAATTTCAGTCTTATTGAATTTTCTACGAATCGTTTTGTGAATGTTATTGGATTCTGTAGCGATTCTGTAGACCATTAAGATTTTAAATCGGCTTTCCTGTGTTGGTTGGGCAATTGGAGTAATATTTTTAGTTAATTGGACACTTAGATAGCTATCTATTTTGTTTTAGTGTCTAGCTGAAAATTATTTCATAATTAGTTTAGGTTAAGCCTGCCAGATAGGTATCTTCTTACTTAATTTCTTAGAAATCTTCGCAAAATTTTACGGTGTCTTCATAATCGGGGCGTCATCCCCGTCATTATTTACCTAAGTATTTGCGGAATGAACCCATGTTTATGATCCTATCTAGATCAAGATTTTGTTAAAAATATCCTGAAGGACAAAAACACACAGTAGTGAAAAACGTCGTAAGTACCTTTTTACCCGATTTATAAAAATGTGCTGGGTATTAAAACTTGCACGTACAAAATTGCAGCAACTGGCAACTTTAGTGAGATCCTAAAGTTACCACATACCTTGCTCGACCTGGGTTTCGAACCCAAGACCTCCAGCGTAGCAGTCATGCTTAGGACCACTAGGCTAACGAGGCAGATGTAAACCAAAGTTACCCATAAAGATAATGCATATGAATAAAAAAACACGCCTTAAAAAGAACATTAAAAACAATCCCAAGCAACATTGCTCATAAAAAACCGGAAGGCATTTCCTCAATGAAAAATTCTCACAGTACATAATATTAAAATGTAAAACATTACTCCAGGAGGACCTTTGGGCAAATTATACCGTTGACATCAAAGAAATATTACATAAGTAGGTACCCTTACAGCGTTTGATCTTTATATATTCACGGGACGGTGCCTATACGCACGAAATTATGAATGTCGGTTAAGCTTGTTTAACATAACTATATAGGATGAAAAAAGACACTTATTGAAGTCAAAAGTCAGTTGTTCTTCCCATCATTACGTTATTTTTTTTTGTGCTAAACCATAAACGAGTAGTTACTTCTAGTTACGGAGATATTGAGAATCAAACTTCGAACGTTTTTTTACGAAGACAAGTTTGTTGAAATGTTATAGCTAAGCTTTAAATGTTTCTAGAACTTCTATACTGTTTACATGCACCCGAAAGTACCATAAACAGCGATTTTTCACACTAAAAACAAAAATTGTTACCCAGCATTAATTTTTGGTCGAAGTTACTTAGTAGGGAAAGTATGCGTAGTTGACGCTTATGCGGTCAACTGTCAAATTTTGATTAGACAATTAAATTGGACCTCTAGAAATCTGCCCAACAGTTGAGAGGTGTAGTTGAAAATGTGATGTATGTCTTTAAACACCCTGTATAGAGACGATTGATTAGCTTATATGAAGACTATCTTGTTATGTAAGCCGATGAAAAGGCAAAATACGTTATGCTTTTAAGATGAAAATGTTTTGTCCTTTATTGAATTACGTTTTGGGTACAAGTTGAACCCTAAATCTCTCAGAGAAATGGCAGACGTAGACAAATTAAGTCATCCCTTTTTGGTTTTCAAAATGGCTGCTGTACTTAGTGTAAATGATGCCGATAATTGAACTTAGTTGTTAATGCAAAATAATTTGTCTAAAATTTGTCTTCTGGATAAACTTATACTGCAGAAGAAGGTTTTGTGATGTTAGGTGATTTTAAAAATATAGGTACCTACTATAGATTCAGCAAAATTATGTTAACCTTTTTATGACCGTGAAAAAGCACCCTTTAAATGGATACGAACCGATAAGTATATCAAATAGTAAATCAAGATACCTATAATAATATAATGAAGCTCCTTTTTTTGTTTGTTTAAACACGATAATCGCTAAAATTATCAGACGGATTGGAAAAATCTTTTTGTGTATGATAGCCAGATTTATAAGAAACAGTATAGCGTACTTAAAAGACTCTACGACACACGAGAGCGGAGCAGTAACCGTAGGCCTAACTTGAGACGGTTGAAAAAAAACCACGCAAACCAAGTCCCGGGCTGAAGCTAGTATTATATGTATGTATAAATATACAAGCTCACACGTTCTACATGTCACTTATATTCAATGCGTTTACGCAACCAAAAAGCTTTTAGACCCAGCATATCTAACTCCATATCATAAGTTAAGAACTACACTTGACAGCTTATTTATATTACGAAACCTATCTCGCCCAGACGAGTTGGATTTCGCATGTAATTTAACTAGATCCTCGCGGAATCTTTGGTTATAACGTACTTTATGTTGGTCACGTGCGCCGTAGGTCCCTCTTACTTTGCCTAGACGTATTTCCAGTATGTATAATATTATTTGTGACATGTTTTCGAGATTGAACACTTATTTGTCGTCTGGGTTTTTTAGGCGACAGGTTTTTTCAACATATTATATGAATATGTGAATGGTATAAGTAATGAGAGCATTTTCAAACGAGACACTGAAAAATACAAGTGATCTCTGGTTCAAGTTTTTTGAGGTAAAAATGGGGCGGTTGATAGTGTTGGCTAGATAAAAATGACAGGCAATTTAGAATGCACGTAAATGTTTGATAAACAAGCTTTATTTTTTTTATTGTGTGAAATATGGTACCTAAGTCAGATAGGCAGGGCAAGGACGGAATTAGGTGACACTTGAACAGTGATAAGATATTCTAGAACCCCCAGAGTCAACATTATACGACAGTTAATAAAAACAAAAGCAGGATGAGACACAAAGGCGTGAAGAATGGAATGAGAGAAGGAGGGCCGTTGGTCCAGAGTTGGACTGAAAAATAATCTATTTAATACATTTTGACCATGTAGGTGTTGCACTTTTGTATGTAACAGTTGATAAAAAATGATCGCTGGGGGTCCTTGAATTAGAGTAAATAATAGTTGCGGAATTTGTTCAAAAGAGTTATTGCGACTCTGGATCACAAAGGGCATTAGGAGGAACATGAATGGGTTATAGTCAGTAAGTGTTTGATACTCTCTTCCGCTCCGCCCAGGGTGGAACAAGTCATAGTAATATCATGATTTCTTCTCCTTAAAAAAGGAGGGATTTTCATGTACTAAATTTATGTCACAATATATTCCAATGCGAATTTTAGCCGAATTGAATTCACAGTACACAGAATCCATCTAGAATCTGTATCTAATATGCCTTAATCTGAACAAGAGTCTGTCACGTAGGCGGCGTCAGACAGAATTTACAATATAAGAGCTTTGCAAGAGTTAATTGTAGTATTCTAGCTAATCTACCTCCTCTGAGGACGCCGGGGTCCCGACACGAACACCGCGATTAATTTAATTTTGTTAAGGCGATAAAGAAGACTTTCGATGTCGTGGTGTAGGTATACAAAAAGTGGATGAACCGTAAAGAAGTTTTATTTTATGGTTGTTGCCCTGGATTATTTGATGTAGGTAAAAGGAATCAGCTTATTACACCGAATCATATCACCCATCACACTAAAAAATAAAGTAAAATGTTAATGCATTCTCCAGACCGATTTCGGTCAAAGCAGAGCAATCTAAATAGAGACTAGCCAAGTATGCAGGAGATACTATAGTGCGCAAATACATATGCACTCCCTCTTCCCTAACTCTCGTAGCCCGATGGGACTAATCGACCTGGGAATCGAACCCAGAACCCCACGATCATTAGTCATGCTTGCCACCGAGAGACCAATGGGCAGTTAAAAAAAATATTCTATAGAAAATATGGTACTATGCCCACTAGACCGTTCCGTAACCTTCGTCGTTAACGTGAGGACAATGGTTCTCTAATACAATCTCCATTCCATTGGAAACTTAGGCTCCATTTTTAGAAGAAATAATGTAACAGCTAGAAGATATTATGTGCGGAAATTATGTTATTTCTTATTTCTCCGCTTCTCTTTTCCGAAGTTGCATTGTTTCTACGGGACTCGTTGAGCCTCATAGCCTCGGTGCTATTCTGTACGTCGATTCTGAAAAATTAAGACATGAACTCGCTTCTCACGTTGCTATTCACCCTCACTTCGCTTGTGGTTTCAAATGACATTGATTTATTTGACAGTTTGAAGTGCGAAGTGAGCGTCGAAGTGACGGTGGAATTACCGTATAGAATGAGACTTCTAACGTGATCTCATACTTTATCTGTTATAATTTCAATCAATTTAGTTCAACTTGCTGACACGCTCGCAAGAGAGGCGCTCGCTAGTGTAAATACGAATTATCAACCGAGTTTTTAGAATGCCTATCAAGAAAGTCACAGCGGATTCAGATTCGAAGTTTAGAACGAGGTCTTACAGAATCACACAGCTGGTGGTCGTCACGGTTGATTCTGACTTTCACGAGTTGCCGTGGTTTGGGAAAAGTGTAGCGGGTTTCACCCAAGATCAGTAAAATATAGAATACATTCAGTAAAGAACTGTAATAATGCTTTTATTTAAAGATTACCATAACCTTTTAATCTTTATAATGGAAGCAAAAAAACTAGAAAAGGAAAGTAAATGCAACTACAAAACCAAAGGGATTCCTTTGTAAGATAGGAACCTACTTTAATTTACTCAAAGCTTTTAACAAAACAGTAGGTAGGTAGTTTAAAGACCTCAATACATTTATTCGGCATCCTTACCTTATATTACGGTGAAAGAAAATGCGAACCTAGTTGAAGATCC
Organism: Caradrina clavipalpis; assembly: GCA_932526535.1. Taxonomy (NCBI): domain Eukaryota; kingdom Metazoa; phylum Arthropoda; class Insecta; order Lepidoptera; family Noctuidae; genus Caradrina; species Caradrina clavipalpis. Next base: position 4,992,728 of record OW052100.1, read on the forward strand.
TTGCGAAATACAGCACTATTTCTTGTCAGAGCTCTGGATATAAAGAAATATTGTCCTTTTAACCTGATTTAGTAACAAAGATGAGACGTTAGCAACATTCAGGTCGTAGGGAAATTGTTTTCAGTATTTTTTTGACTTTTAAACGACTTATTGGGTGATTAAAGTGTCTTTTTGCGTGTTGACAAAGGACCAAAAATAATAATTTGGATAGTCAGTTATTATATAAAATTATTATTTTGATGAAATTGGTTGATACCTTCTATAAAACGTTCAGATTTTTGTGGCGACAAATAATTTTCTTTTTTTTTTACTTCTATGATCTTGTCTCTTCACGATATATTAGTCCTAGAATAAGTACGTTTTTTTGTGTACTAATATTATAAAAAGGTAGTTTGTTTATTTTGTTTATCATAGTTTTGTGGTATACTTGACTTGGACGTGTAGGATCTAATCACCATTATCATCATACCAACCGTAAGACGTCCACTGCTGGGCATAGGCAGAATCTAATGGTAACTAATTAAAAATAAAATAACCTTTCCACTAAAAACAATTATTATTTTATATATTTTACGATGTTTCTTATTCTGCATACATATTAAAAGTAGGTCCCTAAGCAAGTAACAGAAATTTTATAACTGAATTCTCCAAGAGCTCTTTTCAATTTTCTCATGATACATTGGTTCCAACCTCTTGAGACAAAACGTTCCTACATTTTATCTCACAAAATGCAAGTTTCCATTTATTTATTATTTTAATACAAAGTATGATAAATATGGTTAGTACCTGGCACTTACACGTTATCTTTGTGAATTATTATTTTAATAATACACACTCTTGCAATGATTGCACATAAATTTACACGCGAGGGCATCTAAGAGAATTATTTTTTTAATAAACTTTTGTTTATTTGGGTTGTTAGAAGGAGAACCATGTTTATAAAGTGATATTTGGGTTTTTCCATCAGGAATTTCTTTAGCCTGGATTTGAGTTCAGTTGATAGCAATAGGTGTGGCTACTATTACAAAGGACTTAAATAAATACATAATTGCTTGGTAAATATCGGTTGTACTAGGAACGATCAGTAACAAAAGTAGATTACGCACTGTCACTTTTATACCATCATTAAAATTGACATTTCAGTATGTTTCATGCCTAATGGCCGAATAATTAATATTCTTTAAATTATATATTTGTTCCTATTTTTTTAAATATTTTGCTTCCATCTTTTGCTATTTTTAATATATTTTAATTAGTTGTCTCAGGTCTGTTTGTTTATGTAGGGGAGAGCGGGGCTAGAAGTTACCAGGGTAAGTTGTTCCGATTGATATAACTCCGCGAGAAAAAGAGATAAATATATTGAGTAAACACGTCGTGAAATAGAAATCCGTTGCGCACCGATGGCAGCCCAGTTAAAAAGGCTAGTGTTCCCGGATTATCGGAACGGCAGCACGTGCGTCACTGGTTCACGTAAGTAAATAGTTTTGTACTTGGCATTTTTGGTCTATTTCACGAATTTTAACAATTAGCCTTTAGTGTTGCAGGGTTTTAATGCAAGGATTTATGTATTTTTATGGTACACTATGCGTAAATTGCGTATGTTTCATAACCATTCCTATATGTCGTTTTTTTTTCAACAGGTGTGATTGGGGTTAGATGTTCCTTTTTTCGGGGGCACGTTGTGACCTCGGAACAACTTGCCCCAATTCATTGATACCAATAATGGATCTTTTTTTTTCGTTTGCTGCATGTGGACTTATACCAGTAAATCAACACGAGGTTCTGTGTCACAGGATCAAAAGGCCAGAGCCATCAGGGGTTGTTAATTTGAATGCCTCTTCTGGTGTCATAGAAGAACAACTTGAAGATCAAGTCCTTGTCTATCCAGAAGTAGTACGACCTTTTCCGAAAGCTCCACCAAGGATTTAAATAAAAAAAAACGTATTAGAAAGTCCGCCGTTTAACTGATACTTCTGAGAAACAAGCCAGAGCAAAAGAGGAAAGTGAGTATCAACAATGAAGAATTAAAAAACAATAAAGGTAAAGGGAAGAGTAAAACAAAGCAAGGAAATGGGCAAGGAAAGGGAAAATGTAAAGAAAAGGGCAAAGGAAAGAGACAGTCAGTTAAATGACAGGTTTAACGTCGTTTAACACGTCGTTTGACGGACAGTTGGACAGTTGTTTGTGAATGGAGACCATGCACCGGCAAGCGCAGCATGGGACGTCCACCCACAAGGTGGACAGACGACCTGATTCAGACCGCAGGAAGACGCTGGATACAGGCTGATTTCAACCGGTTTTTTTTTAAGTCTATGGCGAGGCCTATGTCCAGCAGTGGACGTCCTGCGGCTGATATGATGATGATGAAGAGGACAGCTTAGAGTATTATTATCTAGTGTGCTGTGATAGGTACTGTAATTCGCTTTCTGGAAAAGAATGGGTTCAGTGTCAAGAATGTAAGAACTGGTCACATTCCAGATGTAGGAAAAATGAACTTACGTATGAATTGTGAAATTATGAGAAATTGAACTGTGATTCTGATAAATCTTCTGAAGATTAATTATGAGTGGTTTTAATTTCTACCTATTCAATTGTTGGTTATTACTCAAATAAACAGACCTGGTTTAACCATTTATTCTTTTCTATTTTACAAATAATAGCTTCAACAGATATGGTAACAACTTACCCCGGCTTGTTAACAACTTGCCCCAAGTTGGGGTAAGATGTTACTTTTCGACTTTAGGCATTAAAAAATTAATAAAAAATAAATCTCGCAATATATGACCCAAATACCTGTCTTAATATCAAAGTTACATATAAAAGTTGATTTTAATCGCATCGAATAAATTCTAAAATCAAGTATTCTTAACACTTTTTGAGGTTAAACAAATTTCGGAACTTGTAGCCCCGCTCTCCCCTATATGAGTTTATAATGTTAGTTAAAGTACCCACGATACAGGATAAATTCTTAGTGGAAGGCAAAGTATTTTTTTTTGTATACGTACCAACACCTTTTGTCAGAGTGTTTTTTGCTTTTAATTTTTTTTTGAGAAAGTCTTCAGGCCTCTTTCTTACCTATTCCTTTCTACAGAAACTCTACTTCTCATTACTTAAAAAACCCAACACCCTACACTCCAATGTGTACTGTATACTCATGTTTTTATAAATAAATTACCTTTTATCTTTGTCTTGTGTCATGCATAGGTACCATCACACCTGTATTCCCCGAAAGGTTAGGCAGAGGTGTACCAATGTACGCCCACAGCTCGCCGGTATGCTTAGACCTCATGTAATAGAGGGCGAGCCAATTAGCATTAACCGACCACCCAACTCCGAGTTGCTACTGAGAATTTCATAGATAAACCCAATAACATTTTGCTGGACCTGGGAATCGAACCCACTACTACAGAGTTCCTCCTCGAGACCTCTAGCGTATAAGTAGTCTCAGTCATTATCTTGTGTAGCTTTCTTATCAAAAGAAAAGTCAACCAACAAACTTAGGAGACAAATTGACTTCAAAGAATAGTTCACACATTTTTTTTAGTCGCATGAGCTCTAGTCTGTGTCTCATATTTAAAAAAAATGTCTGTCTGTATGTCTTCATGATCACAAAACCCTTGCGAATTTATTGTGTCCCAAAACGCAGCAGTAAGCCTAGCAGTCAGTCAATTCAATTTATTTATTTTAGATATTTTTATTAAATTACAAAAAATATCCATACTTGGGTCAATAAATTAATTCATAAATAAATAACATTTATAACACAGTTAATATGCCATACCGTGATTAACTAAGGGTCTGCATCTACGACCGATAATCAGGACGATTTTTGACAGATTTCTTGGTCGGCGAGAAGAAAGTGTGGAGAGACGCTTAGAGTTCAGATTATGAAAACCCACACAAACAAAAGGTACGGATAAGCAAGTGCTCTGTAGTAGTAGGCAATTGGGTAGATGACACCACTAATCAATTGACGTACTTTTTATGAGCTGTCAAAACGCAATTCCCCATAGATTTTGTATGACAATACTCAAATATGACGTCACTTTTTTGACATCTCAATTCACTAACTATTTATTGATTTAAAAGCAAATAAAAATCGAATTTTATAGTTATTTAAAAATTCATCGTGTTTTCGGGGCTAAATTAAACTGCTTTTTTTTGTAAAGTTGTTTTTGGAATTATTATTTAATGGTGTCATCTACCCAATTATTGAACTTCGCTTGAATGGAGTACCAGGGGCTTAGACAGCCTCCCCAGAAATATGTAAATTATAAATCTCGGTCACGAATTGCAGATCCTCAGAAGAACCCATAAAACGGCCAATAACGAAAGAAAAGTAACAGCGGTGTGCTTAGAGCGGAAACTTTATAAATCATGAGGTACAATGGTTCCGTACAGGCGTATCCCCATTGTTTTCTAAAGGATGTCATTGCCGTTTCCTCGCACAATACGGCGATTTAAATCAAAATGTTTTTTTTTTCCTTTTATGGCATACTTTTTTATTTCTATGAGTGGAAAGGTCTACCATTTTTTTGCGTCTTCTGTTGTGTGCGTACTGAAATATTTGATCTTTTCACGCGAACGTTTGCCTTTTATAAGATTTTTTGCCTCGTAAGTGTTACATTTAGGTGATTTAGGTAACAAAAGTATGGTTTGCCATGATATTAGTTTTATTAAGAAGATATATATGGATTACAATCAGATTGCGTTGTGATTACAGAGTAGACAGTTTGATAGGGAATTTTACAAAACCTCAAATTCTAAGTTCGAATTTGGAATTTTTCGTTGAGTTTGCGAAGTTGCTTGTATTTAGTATAAAACAAATGGAAATTAGCTCACACATTCTGCACTGATATTATAAAGAGGTAACGCCCTTTCCACCGTCTATTAAAGCACCATTTAAAAAATACTATGTAATTTCAGTTGTTGGATTTTCAACCCTCGATGCTGACCCGAGCGTTAAAAATCCAACAGTGCGTAAGGCAAACTAATATTATAATGATATATTTTAAGAGACGGTGGTAACCCCTGATCCGATTAGAAAAATATTTCACTGACAGAAAGCTACACTATTTCCGAGTAACACTATGACTAGTCCACGATTTATGTGAAACGCGTAATAAATGAACCTAATTTAAAAGCTGATAATTTTTTAACAACGCCGCCGTCACTGCGTCCTCTGGGCTTGTAGGTACAAGAAGTGCCGTATCAACAGTAATTATTGTCAAATGGCCCGAACTCACATCCGACCGACTCTTTTATAAAAATCAATATGGTAATTTAAAAACAAGTAAAAACTTAACATTTTCTTGACCCTAATGAAAAAACCCAATAAAGATTAATTTTTGTCTTTATTTTAAAACATGTTATGCTAGATGAAGTAGGAAGTTTTTAGCTCTGGAGTGCATAATAATAGATTAATTAATTATGTATATTATCTTAGAAATGCGGTAGGTATTCAAATGTTGCCACGCAAATTAAATATATTATCGCATGCTGTGCCATTGGATGTAATTATGAGTAAAAGAACAATTTTCTTTACGTTTAACGTAATATTATGGATACACGTGTAGAACACGTGTGTAAATAAAGCACACGTGTATTTTTGTATTCCAACTTTATTTCGACTGCTGAAAAGTTCTTAATGTAAAAACTGCCTTTAAAAAATGGTCTATGTTGCAATTTTTATATTATAAACTTTACCCACGTCTAACGGTTACCGCACTCGGAACAGTCTAAATTGATAATTAACTAAAAAAACCATTATAAATAGAATTGGAAATTGCGTAATTGCACGCTGGACGATAAATATCGCTCGATATGATAAGTGACTTCAACTTGCACATAATTTTGGACCCTATTTGTTGTTTTTTAAATATATCTTTCTAGTAAATATACAATTCCGGCGAACTGGCAGAGGTGTACATTGGTACACCTCTGCCTAACCCTTCGGGGAATACAGGCGTGATGGTATATTATTATTATTATTATTTTAAATATACAATTCCCAATCTTATTTGCGTTGTTTCAATTAATTATCAAATAATAAATGACAACTGCTTAATAATAATACTCTGCGTTTCAGACAGAACTTCCCACAATTAATAAAAAATATTCAAAACAAAATATAACCTCCCCACTGAAAATCAATGAACTAAGTAACTAACTTCCGATATAATTAAAGAAAAAAAAATGAAGGTTGAAACAATTTTTCAATCGAAATCAAATAAATTAATTGGCTGATTTCGTCTGCTTGTTATCCTCTTGCATTGCACCGTTCGAATGAAAGTGTATGTCCCAAGGTGACCGAGTGTGGTCTCCGCTAGACTATTTCGGGTCGTGGGTCAAGAGAATTAGTCAAGGAATGTTGGAGTTTTTTTTTTATTGGCACTAGCTAACTAGCTTCTGGCCGCGGTGTCCGTGTGGTTTTTTTCACACGCGTTTAGTTACGTCATTGGTTACTGCTTAGCTCCGGTGTACTGTAGCTTAATGTTTTACAGCCTATAGCAGGGATGGCGAACCTTTATCGGTGATAGTGCCATTTTTTATAGAAAAATAATAATGTGACTATCACGTGCCAGCAAAGAATCTTGGCTTAGTCATTGAATGGAGAAAAATACAACTAGAAGCTGTTAACACTCTTTGTTTGCAACTAGTTTGTACAAGAATCGTAATATTTACTATTTTATGTTTATTTTAATAAAAGGTTAGTGTGATTTCTGCTGTTGTAAATTGTTTTCGATCAAATACATATACAGTTGTCATATATTGGCGTGCCCGAATTATTTTGTCGCGTGCCATTGCTGGCACGCGTGCCATTGGTTCGCCATCCCTGGCCTATAGTATTCCTCATTAGTGTCTGCCCCCACGACTGGGAGACGCTAAATTTGGCTACCATTATACTACAAGCTATAAAAATAAATAAGTAGCCCCCGGTAAAAGAATAAAGATCCCTACCGCAGCTTACAAAAGAGCTGATAACCTTGAAACGGCTGAACAGATTTTGATAAAACATATTTAAGTTCCATCGTTAGGAAACCTGTTTTCAAATAAAAAAAACCGCATTTAAATCGGTTCACCCGTTTAAGAGCTATGGTGCCACAGGCAGACACACAGACAAGTTAAACTTATAACACCCCTCTTTTTGAGTCGGCGGTTAAAAATATTTTTACCAGCATAACTAACCAGTTCTAGAGATTAATGCTTTACAACGAACAAACAAACAAACATTCAAAAAAGTCTTCATTTTTATTATATTAGTAAAGATTAT